>JAJQWJ010000009.1:22838817-24090960 GCA_023637945.1 Phaethornis superciliosus | reverse complement strand
GCTCTGATATAGCGGGGACCTTGTGACAATTGTCCTCAGTGATTGGTGACGCTTGGGGCTGCGTTACATATCCTTACAATAAATATATATATATTTTTATGTATTTAGACATATATATATTTAATAAGTATATATATTTATATATATATAGTATATATAGTATATATATATTTATATATATATACTATATATATATATTTATATATATATTTTATATATATAGTATATATATTTTTAATGAATATTTTGATTGTGGACTGGGACAGAGCGTCACACTTAAAAGGAGATAATTAAGTGGGATGAGGGGGGTCCTGTAGCGCTGCCATGGGATAAACATCACAAACAGACTCCGGGTGTAAACTCTTCCTTTATTGCCACGGCGGAAAGTGCTGCATGAGCCTGCGGAAACTCTGTGTAAAGCCTTGGGATGCTACATTTTATGTGGTCAAACTTCTACACTGTCGTTTGCCCATGTTCCGTGAGGCTCTGAACAGAAATCACTGCATTTCACTGGCGGGTTAGTGACCCACTGTTGGTTTGGGGTTTTTTTTTGAGTTTTGGTTTGTTTATTCTTTTGGTTTGTTTCGGGTTGTTTTGTTGATTTTTTAAAAAATTATTATTATTTTATTTTGCCGCTATGCTTGTTACAAAAATAAATTATTTTGAATATAAAATAATTTATATTTAAACAAATATTTCACAAAACGGAAAGGATAACCCAGCCCCTTAATTTAAATCGAAGCTGAACGAAAAAGGAACCGGGGAAACCCGCGCAACTCGCCCCCTGTGTTGCTGATGCCTCGGGCGGGAAACTAGAGGCAAAAAAAGCCCTAAAATAACTCTAAAACCAAGCAAAACTACCTGGAAGAAAGGAGAATATTTTCTCCATGGCAAGCCGACACAAAGTAGTACTTCAAACGGTTCTCATTCGTTGTGGATGAGTTCTAGGAATTCCCAATTAAATCAGATGTAATTGTCCCCGGAGAGAAAAATTAGTGGTTGCAACTAAAATTTAAACGGATATTTTGACTTGGCGGCTGTATTAAATAAAGGTGTTATAACACCTAAATCATGAGGACTGCGTGGCAACTGCACGCATAGAAAGTCGTGTGGGAAAGCGATGATTTAATAAAAAATAAAGTAATGATAAGGAAAAAAAAAAAAAAAAGAGAGAGGAAGTAGGATGTAAGTGTAATAAAGATACAGAAAAGTTTGCAATTGTGCTGCTGGCAGCCACAGGAGGAATGTGACAAAAGGGAAGGGGCAGCAGAGCATAAATCAGCGCCTCTTGTCCCGCAGCTCTCCGCGGCACACCGCGTAAATCCCAGGGAAGGAGCCTGTTGAAGAAGCAGCTGGTAGGAGAAAGGAACCAACTTCAGTGCCGGCTACAGAGCAAGGAAAATGGCAGGAAAATCACCGGGAAAATCAGACTCACCTCGGGGTTCCCATCCTGAGGCGGCACTTGAGGGATTCACCTGAAGGGAGAGGGGGGAAAAGTGAGAGAGAAAGGGGTCTGAGAGAAGGGAGGAAGGGAATAAGGGAAGGAATAAAGGAAAAAAGGGGGGAATGAAGGGAAAAATGGGGGAATGGAGGAAAAAAGGAGGGAATGAAGGAAAAAGGTAGGAGGGAATGGAGGAAAAAAGGAGGGAATGGAGGAAAAAAAAGGAGGGAATGGAGGAAAAAAAAGGAGGGAATGGAGAAAAAAGGAGGGAATGGAGGAAAAAAAAAGGAGGGAATGGAGGAAAAAAAAAGGAGGGAATGGAGGAAAAAAAAAGGAGGGAATGGAGGAAAAAGTAAGAAGGAGGGAATGGAGGAAAAAAAAAGGAGGGAATGGAGGAAAAAAGGAGGGAATGGAGGAAAAAAAAGGAGGGAATGGAGGAAAAAAGGAGGGAATGGAGAAAAAAGGAGGGAATGGAGAAAAAAGGAAGGAAGGAATGGAGGAAAAAAGGAGGGAATGAAGGAGAAAAAAGGGAATGAAGGAAAAAGGAAGGAAGGAATGGAGGAAAAAAGGAGGGAATGAAGGAAAAAAAAAGGAGGGAATGAAGGAAAAAGGAAGGAGGGAAGGAAAAGGGAAAGAAAAGGGAGGTATGGAAAAGGAGGGAAAGGAGAGAGACAACGTTATATACTATTATAAAACAAAATCTCCAATAGGAGAAGGGAGATCCATAAATTGAATTGTCACCTTCCACCGTCTATTTCCCCCGACCCTTTTGGCAAGTGACACCCAGGGGCGAAAAAAAAAAGAGATTAAAAAAAAATGAAACAAAATAAAATTCAGCAGTTGTCAAGGCAAATACCGTTTCCACTGGAATAACGAAAAGCCGGGCGCAGGTAGCGGGAAGCGGGACCGCTTTCCTCACGCACAGACACGCGGGACAGACAGACAGACAGACACAGGGCACACAGGGGGACGCGGTGGCCGTTCCCCCCCCCCCTCCTCCCCTCTCGCTGCGCACAGGCGGGAACTGCGCGGTGTCGGCGGAGCCTGCGGGCGGACGCGGCGTCTGAGGGGGCAGCCAATCAGAGCGGGGCTTCCCGGGCTTGGCCAATAGCAGTCGCCACATTGTTGTCCAATGTTGCCCTAATGGCAACGCGGGGCGCAACAATAGCGCGAGTGGCGCGCGGGCGGCGCGGGCGGGCGGGCGGGCGGGCAGCGCGCGCTCTGCCTCGCAGCTTCCCCCGGCCGCACGCGCCAGGCGGTGGCGGCGGCGCGGGTGTCCCCAAAGGGGGGGAGGGGGGGGAGGGAAGGGAAAGGAAGGGAAGGAAGAGAAGGGAGTTGGGACCCTTTGCCCGCTCCCGCAACCCGCCGTGGGTTTTCTGCCTCTTTTTTTTTTTTTTTTTTTTTTTTGTCCTCCTCTCTTCCTCCGGTAACCGGGAGCCGCGGAGGCTGAGCTCAGCCCAGCCGGGTCAGGCCCGGGCTCAAGCTTTTCCACCCGGCTGCGGTGCTGCTGTTCGTGAGACGGGGTGATTCGTTTACTTATTTATTTAAAAAAAAAAAAAAAGAAAAGAAAAAAAAAGGAAAAAAAATTATTTTCTTCTGGATTTTAGCCTCCGCGGCTTGTGGCGAGGGATCCTGTCGTCGGAAGGTGCCGGATTGCTGTCTGAAGGGACTCTTTTAATTGGTGATTCCAGGGGGAAGGGGGGAGCTGAGCTTAGGGAGCAGCTCGGGTTTCCAGCGGAGCACCGCGGAGAGCGGCGAAACCGCAAGCGCGGACGGCAGAGCTCGGCTTTGAGCCCGGCGCGATGGACTTGGTGCTGCGCTGCCAGGTGCGCACGGAGAGCGCGGAAGCGAGAGAGAACTGAGTTTTCTTGGATTGACTGGAGTTAGATTCGCTTTTCCCGAGAGGTGGGGAGGGCAGGGGTGCGCGGAAAGGTTCCCGACTCCCTTGAACCCCAATCCGGAGCCGTGTGCCGGTGCAGGGGGACAGGGGCGGCGGGGATAGTTGCGGGGGTTTGCATGTCGGCTGTGTGTGCCTCCTCGCGTGATAGCGCCTGAAAGGCTGCGGGAGAGTCTCCGCGTTCGGTCGCGGGTGCTTCGCGGGGGTCCCCAACCCCGCGTCGCTTTGGGGGAGACTAAAAAGGGGGGATCCCTCTTTTCCGGGCCGGCTTGCCAGGATGGAACTGCGGTCCGAGCTGCCCAGCGTGCCCGCCGCTCCCCCGCCGGTGCCTCCCAGCTCGGTGGCGGCGGCAGCGGCGGCAGCGGCGGCCACGCTGCCGGTGAGCGTAGCCGGGAGTTTGCTGCGGGCTCCGCCGCTACTGCTGCGGGCGGCCGAGAAGTACCCGCGGACGCCGAAGTGCGCCCGGTGCCGCAACCACGGGGTGGTGTCGGCGCTGAAGGGCCACAAGCGGTACTGCCGCTGGAAGGACTGCATGTGCGCCAAGTGCACCCTCATCGCCGAACGCCAGCGCGTCATGGCGGCCCAGGTGGCGCTGCGCCGCCAGCAGGCCCAGGAGGAGAACGAGGCCCGCGAACTTCAGCTGCTCTACGGTACGGCCGAAGGCCTGGCCCTGGCCGCCGCTAACGGCATCATCCCGCCCCGGCCCGCCTATGAGGTCTTCGGCTCCGTCTGCGCCGGAGGAGGCGGCGAGGGAGGCGCCGGCGCCTCAGGTAAGAGCGCGCTGCGCGCTCTCGAGGGGGGAGCCCGGGACCGGCGGTGAAGGGGAAAGGAGTCGGGAAAGGCGGCGGGGGTCGGGTTGCCGGGGGGAGCACGGAGCTGCGGGTCCCGCCTGGGGCAGCCGCACTGACGGTCTCTTTCCTTCTCCCCCGCTCCGCCCCTCCCGCAGAGTCCAAGATGCAGAAGTTTGAGCTGTTCCCCAAGACGCTGCTGCCCAGCCGCGCCGTCACCCCGCAGCAGGCGGGCGGGAAACCTCTCTCCCCGGACGGCGAGTCCGTGCCCGGCACCTCCTCCCCGGATGCTCGCCACGGTTCGGGCTCGGAGAACGGGGACGGGGAGTCCTTCCTGAGCTCGCCCGTCTCCAAAGGCCCGAAGGAAGGGGAGGAGAGCCCGGGCTCTATCAGCCCTCTGGGCTCGGACTCGGGCTCGGAAGCCGACAAGGACGAGCAGGACCCATCTCCCTCGGCCGGCAGCCGGCAGCGGACTCCCATCGACATCCTGACGCGGGTCTTCCCGGCTCACAAGCGCAGCGTGCTGGAGCTGGTGCTGCAGGGCTGCGGCGGGGACGTGGTGCAGGCCATCGAGCAGATCCTCAACAACCGCGGCCCGGAGAAGGGTCCCGAGGAGGGCTGGGCTCGGGACGGCGCTTTGCAAAGCCTTCCACCCACCCCCGCCACCGCCGCCCATCACCGGCCCTTGATAGCCGGCGCCATGGCCCCCGCCATCGGCACTCTGGGCAGCCGCTCCGCCTTCTCCCCCCTGCAGCCCAACGCCACGCACTTCGGGGCCGAGGCCGGCGCTTACCCGCTGGGCACCCACTTGGGACTCAACCCCCTGCGCCTCGCCTACTCGGCCCATAGCCGGGGACTGGCTTTCATGACCCCTTATTCCACGGCCGGGCTGATGCCCACGCTGGGGTTCCGGCCACCCGTGGATTACGCCTTCAGTGACCTCATGCGGGACCGCTCCACCGTGCACAAGGAGCAGGTCTACTCCGGCGGGCTCTACGGGCCCATGGTCAACAACACCCCCGAGAAGCAATAGCCGGGGTGGCTTCCTAAAGCTCTGTGTAGAGGTAGCTAGGTAGGCACTGGGAGGGGGGATGGACACGGGTGGTTTTCTCCCCTTTTTCCTCTGTACAGAGCCCGGCGTGGACAGCCGTAGGTGTATGGAAACGGTGATAAAGGTGCACTTTTCATTGTCCAGACATCAGTCACTCTTTGTTGCTTATGGCCATAAGCATGGATATCCATGGTGCGTCCTGGGGTGTACGTACACCCCCCCACCCCACACACCCACTCCTCTTTTCTCCACACACACACACACACATATATATATATGTATACTAGCAAGTGTATAATGTTATAAAATGGAAATCTAAGTTATTAATGTAATGCGTAGGTGAACATGGTATTAACGTTAAGCTAAAGGTTAGACAGCTCATTGTAATACTTACCAGGCATATAGATTAAACATATTGTCAAATTGAAAGCCTTTTCCTTCCTGCCCCCAGAAATTGTATATAACATTGAAAAGTAGATATATTTGTAACTGTCCGTAGGACCCCGGCGCCAAGGGTTTAATGAGACTTCATTTGTGATCTGCAAGAAAATTGCTTTCTTGTCCCGATGTAGCAAACTTCTTGCTGTTTCTAACAGGTAATTCTGTGTTTCCATTTCATATAAATAAATGTTATTTTCTATTAAAAAAAGAAAAAGCGGTCTTATAAATGGCAAGTGGTATTTTATGAGGCAGTGGAAGTGTGTTTTGGGAAGTTCATTTGACAAGTACAGTCAGTATTTAAAGGAGTTTATGGAATTAGGACAAACATGTTTATTAAATTTTTATCACGGTCAAAACAGATTTTCTTCAAAAGATTTATAAATAAAACCAAATATAAACCAGAGCAATCTCCTTATCCACCGAAACTGTCAAATAAGTTTGTTTGTGGTTCTGGTATTTTTGTTATTTATGCCAGGAAAAAAAAAAGTGTAAATTTAAGCAGGATTTTTTCTTTTGATATCTTTCTGTTTTTTTGTCATATTTAAGAAATATGGCGTTGTTACAGGGAAGAAAAACACAGTCAAAGCAAACACCTTGCTGACCATGGGCTCTGTAGCAAGAGCGAGGTGCTTTCCTCTCATATCTAAAACCTGAACGTGTATTTTAATTGTTTCTAAATCAAGATAAGGGATATATAATTACGACATTTTTTTCAGAACGTAAGAACGTGTTTGCAGCAAGGCATGGATGAGTTCAGACACCACGAACTCCACGCAGGGAAGTTTTTCCTGGTTTACTTTTGAAGCTGTGTCCTTCTAAATCCTCCCCCTCATTTCAAGAGTGAAGGCTACAAGCATGGGGTGTCGGTGTTATTTCAGTGGTTGGGTTTTTTGGTTTTGGTGGGGGTTTTTTTTGGTTTGTTTTTTGGTTTTTGGGTTTTTTTGGCAATGGTGTCCAACTATTCTTCAAGACCAGAAAGTGAGGAAGGCATTCCTGCCTCCATTTATGTATTTATTGGGGTAAGAGCGGGTGTACCTGTCGTGCATCCAGAGAATCAATCATTCCAAAGGCTGGAACACCACTTTCTTATCAGACCTGGGAGTGTTTGGCCCAGGAAAACTATTACTCACAAAGCACAAGTTCAGTGCATGGTTGAATTAAGACTGTAAAAGCTCCTAAAGTTGGTTGGTATGGAAACCTAATCCCACCGAACCGCTCCGTGGCACAGCTGGACTGTTTACTTTCTCACTTCAAATATAACTGTGTAAACATTGGCTCGGAGCTGACAGCCCAGCTCCTACCAACCAGTTAATATACTGGTGGGGCTGGGAGGAGATGGGTCCCGCCGGAGCTATTGAAGGAAGGCCCGGGGTAAAATCAAAGGATGGGAGCAAGGAAAATGCAATTCTTCCTTCCCTGGCGCAATTGATCAAGCTGGATACACTTTTAAGATTTCCTTAGGAAAAAAAAAAATTAAGTAAATATCACAGAATACACCCAGGTAAATACTTTTGACCCTGATCCATCCTGGGAGCAGCTAAAGCAGTATCACAAGGGAAACTTTTAAAAGTCTCGTGTTCCAAGACCGGGTGAAACTTAATATTACTACAATAAAATGGTTTAATAAAGAAGGGCTTTAATAGTGAGCTAATTTGATTGAGTTTCCTAATTCCACTTTAATTGGAAAAGGAGTTGTCTGTGGTTATAAAGTGCCAGGGTTATGTTAGGCTGGGGGAAAAAAAAAAAAAAAAGATGGACTTTGAGCATCTGAATAAACTTTTTTGCCTTTTTTTTTCTTTTTAAATATTTTTTCCTTTTTTATTTTAATTTTTGTTTTTTTGTCTTTTGTTTTTTTTTTTTTTTTTTTCCTTTTTCTTTATTTCTTTTGGCTGGCAGCTGACTTTGTGCAGGATGGGTTTCCATATCTAGGATTCTGAATGGGCTACAAAGAGCTGCTACTTAAAGAAATCAGGTCGCCACATTTCTCCCATTCTAGCCCTCTTGAGAAGGGCTTAGGAGCTGTTGATTTAACTCAGCTCCCCTTTTAATTATAAAAGCCATTCTTGTGTAGTTAGCCGAGCAGGACAATTTATCAGAATTGTTGCTGTGTCTTGGAGGTTGGATTTATACACCCGACAATGGGGATCAGGACGATTAACTTTCATATGGATAGTTTAGGCTGTTAAAATGGGGGGGAGCAGGAGGAGGGGGTTTCAGAGAACCTGAGACATTGTGTCTATTGAGGTAATTCCCGTAGATTAAAAAAAAAATAAATTAAAAAATAGTGTTTGAAGCTGGAGAGGTTTGTATACAGAAGCCACTGGCTGAACATAAAATATTCAAGCCTCTTTTAGAGTAAAATAAAATGCTCTCACTTGAATAAAAATCCGCGGAACTGAGTATAAATTATTTGTAAAGCAGAGAGGCTCTGGGGGAGAGCTCGCCCACTCCCCTGGTAATTAAATCTTAATCCGCGGGAAGCGGCGGGGCTGTGAGTGCGGTACCGGTACCACGTTCCGGAGCCATATTAACTGCCCTGCTGATGAATAGGAATCAGCCCTAATCCACAGCATAATAAAGATCAAATTAGACTAACCATTTAGTAGCCAAATGACATTCCTTCACCTAAAATGAACTTTTCTCGCTGCGAAACTGCCTCTGCAGCCCGGTCCGGTGCTGGACCAGTGGATCTGGGCCGGGGCGGGATGGGTTGGGGGATGTGTGTGTGGGGGTCACTTTTACAGCCTGGTTGTTTTATTTTTTAAGTCCGACGGGGGGGGAGGCTCCGCTACCCTCCCACTCCCTTCCAGAGCCCCTTCCCTCCCCCCCGCCTCGCTGCCCCTCACCCCCGCAACCCCCATTTGCTGCCGTATGGGCCTGGCTATAAAGGAAGTTCGGGGAGGTTCGGGGAGGTTCGGGGCGATGCTTGGCTCTGGCCTTGCCTTTTCCTCCGCACCAGCACCCGGCCTGCTCCCCGCTGCCTGCCGGAGCCCGGCACAGACGGCACCGGGGGATGAGCTCAGGGTGACGGTACCGCTTCCACTGTCACACTGTCACCCTGTCAGCCTGTTCCCAGACCCCTCCAGCCGGGACAGCGGTGGTTTCTTCCACTGAAGGCCGAGAAACAAGCCCCGACCCCCCCGCTCCGGCTTTCCCACGGACCCGGGAGGGCTCTGGGCTCCGCTGCGGTCCCGGCACTCGGTTCAGGGCAACCAGGCTGGTGAAGGGATCCAGCACAAGTCCTGTGAGGAGAGGCTGAGGGAGCTGGGGGTGTTCAGCCTGGAGAAGAGGAGGCTCAGGGGAGACCTCATCGCTCTCTACAACTCCCTGAAAGGAGGCTGGAGCCAGGGGGGGTTGGGCTCTTTTCCCAGGCAACTTTCAACAAGACAAGAGGGCATGGACTTAAGTTGTGCCAGGGGAGATTTAGGTTGGATATTAGAAAGAATTTCTTCACGGAGAGGGTGATCAGACATTGGAATGGGCTGCCCGGTGAGGTGGTGGATTCTCCATCCCTGGAGACATTGAAAAAAAGACTGGATGTGGCACTCAGTGCCATGGGCTGGGAACTGCTCCGGTGGATCAAGGGTTGGACTTGATGATCTCTGAGGTCCCTTCCAACCCGGCTAATTCTATGATTCTATGATTCTATATTCCCCGTTTGCCTGCCTGGAAACCTCCCCGCAGCACAGCGCTGCCTCTGCAAGGAAGGGAGGGAAGGAGCGGGCCGGGCCGGAACCGGGTGCCCCTTACCGTGGCGGCAGCCTTTGTGTCGGTACCGCCGAGCCTGAGCAAACACAGCTGGGGCCGGGGTATCTTTTAGGGGAAAGCGGCTGCTTCCAGCCCCGCAGCCCCCTCCTCATCCTCTTCCTCCTCCTTTCTGACATCTCCCTTATCATCCCCCTCGGGGTCGAGGCCACGAATCTCCTTTTCCCGAGAGGATTTCATCGGGGGCAGCGCCAGGAGTTTTTGGGGTGTAACAAACTTCTGACATCCCTCAGGTTGAGGGGACACCTCTGCCTCCCCCCCCCCCCCGGTGTTGTCATAACATCCCCATGGCAACCGCAGCAATTCCTTCTATGCCTGAACAGCAATAGGAAAGTATTTAATATATTTAAATGTGATTAAGCAGGGGGAAAAAAGAAAAAAAATCCCCAGGAGGAGCAGCTCCATAGGACGAGGCGGAGGAGCCCCGGGAACCCGGTGGTGGCTCCTGGATCCTTCGGGATCTTCTGCCCATCCCGGGGAACGGCGGCAGAGATGGGACCGAGCAGAGGAGAATAAGTTCTTGCTTCTTAATCAACAATTAAGGCGAGTGGAAGTTCATGCCGGTTTCCATCTCCCGGGTTTCATCAGAAATAGTAAAAAAAAAAAATAAAAAAAAATCTTCCTTTCCATTTTCGCCTTTATTTTTTTCGCCTCTACCTTTTTAGGAGGGAAAAAAAACCCAAGCGAAACAAGCAAAAAACCAACAAAAGCAACAAATCAAAGCCAAACAGCCCCCTCAAAAATACCCACCTATGTTTGCCTTAAGTTCTAAAAAAGCAGAAATTAAGAAAAGCACACTCTAAACCCCCTGAAATCTCACAAATGCTGTTTGGCATTTCATCGCCAAAACGAGCATCTTCGGGAAACAAAAACCAAAAAAAGAGAAGAAAAAAAAAAGCGCAAGTTGATTTTAACAGATATTTTAATCTGAAAACTAATCGTTTTCACCCCTACTCCTCATTTTTATGTTATTAGAGGGTCCAGAAACCAATGGAGGAGATGCCCCTGCCCCAAGAAGCCACGGAGGATGGGGGGGAGGCAGAGGATGTTTGCCACTGCACCCCGAGAGCTGCTGGGGCTGGGGCAGCCCCCTCTTGATCTTGAATCTACCCTTTTTTTGCTGGATTTAGTGGAAATTCTTGAGGGCAGCAGGAAAAAAGGGTGCAGTGGTGATGTGGGGGGGGGGTGGTGTTAATGAGGGAGACATGGGCAGGTGTGGGAAGAGGTTAAAGGGTGGGGGAATGGGCTTCCTTCTCCTGGCTAACATGGATGCAAGGCTTTGGGGAAGGTAGGTTTGTAAGGAAGTTCAGTGCTGGATAATACTGAGGGTGAAATAAGTGGGGAAAGGAGAGAAAAGGTGAATTCCAGAGCATTGGAATTGGCTTACAAGAGCTAACAGAGAACATGGGTGTAGTAAGGGTTGTGGGAATGTTTAGAAATCACTCAAATAAGATCTTAGTGCTTGTGTTACAAGACTGAGATGGAAATGTTGCATCACTTGCTGGGTGTTGAGTTTGAAGGACAGCTATATTCATGAAAAGTGTAAGGCAGCTCCCCAGAACATATTAAAAGTCTATTTTGTGTCTTTCCTGAGGGAACTTTTAAGACTTGATTATACTCCCCACAGGCTACGGACGGTGGTACTATGTGGCAGGATTTACATTTTCAAGGAAACTATGAAAAGCTTGTCATTTCAGAGTAATATTGGGTGCTGTGCAGGGGTTAAAAGGTTCAATGATGTGCATGCTCATAATATGGGCCAAAGGCTGAGCAAGTGGCCATCGGTGTAAAATGGTGATGGGTGTTTTTACAGTGACTCATTGACTGTTCATGTGGAAGCAAGTATGTCAACAGAGATGAAAATGCCTAAAGACACTGAGGTATTAGTAGTACTCTTACCTGCAACAGGCCATTTGCTAACCATTTCTAACCATAACAAAATATGAGGCCTGCTCTATCCAAATTCTAGAGTCAACTCATGTTCATGTTTACCCCAGGTGTGAATTTGGCAGCTGTGGACAAGGGCATGATGAGACACCTGCCCGGGGGATAATTCTGTTTGGAATGTTGTTTTGTGCAGTATTGGATTTACCTGTATGTGGGAGCTAAAGTCTTATCTGAGATTTTATCTTAACTCCTTGCAAACTCCAAACTATAGGGGGGGAAAAACATTGCTTCTTGACAATCCTGTTCTAATGGTCTGGAAGAGCAAAATCTTGTAATCTAATGTTTTGTGGATTAATTTTATGTAAGTGAAGGTGATATGAGGCTTTATACAGCAGCTCTGACTAAATGCACACTGTAACACAGATCTGTGGGGAATAAGGATGGATCCTTTGGGGTGTTCTCAATGTGTATATATTCAGCTGGTATAGAATAGGAGATGTTTTTTCCATCCTACATTCTCTCCTTTCTTGTTTTGGATACTAGTAATGTATTGAAAATGGTTGTAAAGAATTATGCTGTGAGATGTTTCTCCATGGATATTTCCTCCCCCTCCAAAACATGAGTGGATTAAAACTGATTGGAAAAAGCTCAGATGAATTTCAGAAAGAGATTGGGTAACCTATTGTCAATGGGTTTCTCGAAGTCTCACTGCCCATCAATAGTTACAAATGTGCTATGCATATTTTCAGAAAGTAGTTGACCATTTAGCTGGATAAATATAATAGATGGGTAGGATGTGTGCAAATCTGAGTAGGTTTGTTACAGCAGGGCAGGCTCCTGGGGGGAGGAGGGCAATGGAAAGGAAACCAGAATCAGAGTGGATCTTTTCATGTGGTCTGACAGGCAGATGGAAAGCATGAATTACAAAGGCTTTTAAAAAGACCTGCTTGGGGTTTATGTTTACAGAGAGACTTAACAGGACTGGTTGGCCTTAAAATGCTGAGGTCATTGCTAAAATCAGATATTTGGAAGTGAAATGGGGTACTAGCCTTGGAGCAGAATATAGGAGAAGCTCACAGAGATTCAACAAGACAGGAGCAGGGCCAGCAAGGGAGGGCTCCTATAAACCATCCAGCAGACCCAGAAAAGGGCTTGAAGGTCAGCAGGACCTGGAGGGAGGAGGGTATGACCCCTGCTAAAGGGACATGGATCCAGAGACCCTGAGTTTCTAACCCAGATTAGCAATGGCAGCATGAGATGACACTGTCAGAACAAGCTCAGATTTTTGCACCAGGGATTTACTGATGAAACAGCTTTATAAGGAGCAAAGGTATCAGAATGCTACCTCACTTTCTTGTAAGTGGGATATGGGATATTGATTTCTTCTCCTGGCTTGGGGAAGCCCATGGTTTACCTTGGGTAGAACCTATGGATTTCCTCAGTTTTTGAAATCTCCTACTTGAAAGGTTAGCTGTAGTTATTTAGAGTAAAACTGATGGGGCAGACAGTGGAGATTATAACTTAAAGAGCCCTTGCTTCGTCAGGAGAAAGTCAGATATCTTATCCTGTTTAGGAGAATCTAATTGAGGACCTGTTCAATAGGAGTAAATTGCAAATGATCAGGCACACAGAAGATGGACTAAAATTGCAGGGCTCCATCCAGTGTGCTAGAATGAAGTGATGAGATGTCTGGATTTTTCCTGCTTAGAGGGATGAATTATGAATAATTTCTCTAATAATCCTTTTTATCCACATTATGAAGCTTCACTCTGCCACAGCATGTCAGAGCAATCCTAATATAGTGGGGGCTAGAGTGGGAAAATGCTCCAGCAGATTTGTCAGGCCAAACATGGCACCAGAACCTCACTAAAATCCATGCCCTTCTTCATGAAACCTTTGTCATGACCAGGTAGGGATTAGAGAAGTGTTTTCAGTGTTTCTTTACAGGAGTTTTTATAGCCTTTCTCCTGCTCAATAGGTGAAAAAGATCCAAAACCACTATTTGAATTTCTTTTTTCAGATCCTCTGGGAAATACTTTAGAACCTAAGAATAAGACTTGCTGGATTTGAGGGTGAAAATTCATGTCACATGATTTACAAGCATAATCTGTGTCCCAAAGTGTGTAAGACAAATGGGTTAACCCAACTCTAGTTTACTAGGCATGTAATGGTATAAAAATATTCAGAAGGCACCCCACAACCATAGCAGACACTTGGAGAAGCTGACAAAGGCATTAAGATGTGCTTTACCATCTGAGTTATTCCCCAAGGATTACATGAAATTACCTATGGATTGTGATGCCAGGTTGGAATGTCTGTTATCTGGCCCATTGTATCATTCACTTCGCCTTCTAATTTCCCTGTGGGAGAGGGTTTGGCTCTTTTTCAGTGTCTTGTACCTTGGCCACCTAAAAAAGAACTTGCTTTATCTTGGCAAGCAAGGATACAAACATCCTTGCTCTGGAAAGGGCTTGAAACCTGTGTGAAACAAGGATGTTCACATATTGCTAACTGTAGAGCAGGGCTGGAAAATGGTGTATTTGGCTCCTGAGTAGAAAGTGTTTCCATTAAGCTAGAAGTCTGTGGTGATGAGCAATAGATGTGGTCTTAAAAGCAGGGCTAGCTGGGGAGCTGAGGCTACCCAATGAGGCTCATCTGTGTTGTTTTATCCCTCATTACTGAAATTTCTAAGGAAAGTTAGTCCTGATCAGAAAGGCTGAACTGAACAATGTTAAATGATATTCCATAAACCATAAAAACCTAAGACTGACCACATGAGGTCATTGGCAAAATGTTTGGTTTTCTTGGATGCCTCAGCAGGGTGGATACTGCATCTGATGGATGTGGATGATATTGGGCACATGAAATAATGAAATAATCCTTGAAACTGGTGTAACTGAGGCTTCAGATGCTTGTGGTATGCTTGAAACAAAACATTTTAACTTCTTATATCAAGTCTCTTGAAAGGTACAATTATCCCTTATCTTTGCAGGCTGATTTGCTTAACTTTCACTGGATTATTCTCATGGAATAAGAATGAGATATTGGTGTTGTAGAGGAGCACTGGGACCTTGTGAATGAAGGAAGCTATGAGGTTTTGTAGTGAAAACAGCACATGGGTCTCAAAGACTTTGTGTACTAAATTCTGGTGCTGATTTACCAACACCGGGTGACCTTGAGCTACTGAAAACAATTATATATATATATATATATGTATATTTAAAGTGACTACTAATATTGACTGTGTCCATTTTCAGTAGAGACACATAAGGCATGAATTGCAGACTTTTGTACTTCTTATTTTTAATAAGGGTCCTAATTAAGTGTTCAATCTCTGTTGTGGGAAAGCTCTCCTGGACTCTGACTTGATTCATTAAAATGTGTCAAATTCCTTGGAGTTTAAAGCAGAGCTCTAACAATGTTAAAAAAGACCCAATGTCCTGAATATATATTAACATGTGCCAAAGAATATGATTGTTAATAAGTACTTGTTCAGTGATAAGGTATAGCAACAAGGGGTTATATATTTCCTCACTTCCAGCTCCATGAGCAGAGCCCCTGACTTCACTCAGGAAGCTGCACTGTTGTGAGATGTGGAAAAGTAAAATACCCTCTGCTTTATAATAAGTCATTCCAGCTCTGTCTAATTAACACTTCTTAGTGTTAATTGTTACCCCCTGTTCTGTGTGTTTCAGGGACAGTATTTCCCAAGTACTGCTGATGAAATGACAGGTAGAGGTAATACATTTCTTTTCCTTGCTATTATAACATTGTGCCATAGATATAGTTATATACAGAGATACATGTCAATCAACCAACACAGCAAACAAGATGAAGAAGCACAAATCTTGTCCTTAGAGAGCTTCTTAGGCAGGCAAGGAATTATGACTTCTCTGCCTGCTATTGCTGACTATTCCTAGGGATGCTATTCCTAGTAGGAATGGCTGTTCCTACTGGCATACCTCACTGTGATTAAAAGCAATGAATAATTTTAGATGGCTTATTTTATTAAATCAGTAGACTTAACAGGATGGAGTGGTGAAGTAAAAAAATACAAAATATTTTTTTACATAATCTGCAGAATCCTGCAGGCTTCTAACATCAAAGCTACAGAAATACCCTTGGCCAGTATTTGAGGAGCAGCATTTAATGAACAATAAAGACAGTCATGTTGCTAGAAGGGGGAAAATCCTGTTGGCAGTCCAGCAAGCCTACATATCTTGGTTTTATAGTCTGAAGGCAATAAGAGAGTACTCAAAGAAAGTGGGAACATGAGATTCACTGTTAAAACATCACTTTGGTGCTGGCAGCACTACAGAACTATCACAAAAGACAAGGAAGAAAATACAGATATGGGGCCCATGGAGTGTCACTGATGTTTAAGTAGGATTTTTTTTTTTTTTTTTTAATGCAGCTTAAAAATGAAAGGTGGATTTTGGTTTGTGACCAAACAAACCGTGGTTTGTCATGGTTTGTGACCGTGGGTTGTCTCCATTTGTCTCTGAGGGAGTTTTTCTTGGCGAATGATGCTCATTTCTCCTTTTTTCTTGGTTGTCTGCTTGCAGCAACAACCACCTTGCCTGCACCTGGCAGCCATAGGGCTTTCAGCAGTGTCCTGGGCCTTCCTTCCTCATCCAGCAACTCAACCTCTGATCCCAAGGCTGAGCTACACCCACACTCAGTGTTTTGGAGGACTGGGGTCATTTGGCCTCTCCTCTTGTCCTGAGTGAGACAAGAAGGCAGTGAGGCTTCCTGGCTTCCTCAGGGCTTCTTGTTCCACTGCAAGATTTCCACCTGGATGCAATGAACTCCTGCAGCCCAGGGAACCCACTCTCCCCTCTTGTGAATATTTGATTTGTGTTTTATCTGGGTTGCTGCTGTTAAGTGATCTCGGTTAAACACACGCAGGATTTTTTTGCAGTGTTGCAGAGGTGCAGTGAAGGTGTTCAATAGCAGCCAGGGCAGTGGGCAATGCCTGGGCTGGACACAGAAAAGCTGTGGAAGCAATAGGTGAGGATCTTCTTACCTGAAGGCTTTGGGCTGTCACTGGAATACTGTTGATTTAATGCTTTTGAGTCTTGTCAGACATACCAATTGAATCTGGCATAAGACAAGCCTGGTAGTGGGTGCTGCCTCTTCTGGTAGAATTATATTGCTAATTTCAGCTGCATGTTCTTTTTTGGTGACTGAGATCTGTGAGTAATAGTGGCAATTTCTTCATGAAATATGTTTTTGAAAGACTATAATCAAGTGGTAGGTTTTTGCAGCCAAGTCACTGCTGAATTCAGTGGCAGTAGTCACAGTGTGCATCTGTATTGGTGACTTTCAGACTGACCCATTTATCTTGTCCTTGAAGATTTTACAGTTTTTACAATGTAGGAAAGCTTTTCTGTGTGTCTTAGATAGCTCCAAGCATTCACTGAAAACGTGGTAATAAACATGTTATAACTCACTTTTTAAAAAAATTTGTTTTATATTGAAGTGGAAAAGCAGGTGAGTACAAGCCTAGTAAATACACTGCTTGGACATGGAAAGACTGATACTATAGTAATTTCAGCACTGCGTAATTTATAATCAAGAGAAAAGTAATTACAGCTAAGAAATGTGTATTTTTTTCTTTTTTTTTTTAGGGTCTCTTGAGATATCTCATTAATTGGAACTCTGCCAAAATGAAAGCTGACTTATTTAGAGGAAATAAGCCCTCACAGAAGAGAGGAGAGTTTTGGCAGGCCACATAATACGTGTCTCAGGGTTATCTGTTAATTTGAAAAAGTGACACGGCCATGAACAGTATAAAATTTAGTTATTTGGCATATCTGATCTCCATAAGTTATCTAACCTGAGTGAAGTAAAAACTGAAAGTTGCCTCAAATCACATGTTTGCTCCCATCTTTCCTCTATGCTTAATGTTTTAAAAGTAATTGTGTCATGTTTTATAGTATTTTTCTTTTTTCTCTCCTTATGAAAGAATGACAGAAATAGAAACCTGCATTCCTAGCAATTACCATCTAAAAACAAGTGTGAAGAATTAAAGAAAAAAAATTTCTTTGGATATATCACAGCTCCATATTAGTGAGGTCCCAGGGAACCAAAACCCCAGAATTTCTGAGCAGTTTGGAGCCAAGTATTATAGTTCAGACCTTTCTTCATGTTTGTAAAAAGTATTACAGTTATCTGGGGTTTATTATTTTAAAAATATCATTGTCATGAAAATACTCTAGGTCAGAGAACTTCATGCCATGTTTTGCACAGAAATTTTTCAATGAATTGTTCATAATATTACCAAAAGAAGGTATTTAGCTTTTATCTTTCTATAGCAATACTATTTTCTCCTGCACATACTCTGGAATTTAATAGGCATGCCTGTCTTTAACAGAATCTCTTCAGTAACTCTGTCCTTTGCTCTGTCTCTTAAAACTTCAGCCCTCCTCTTTAGGTTAGGCAGCAGATTCCTGTAACTGCATGAGACAGGGTTTTCAAAGTGTGTCTTCTACCTAATTGCCATTAAAATTCTTTAGGAAAAAAAAAGTCTCACTAGGCACTGTATTTCTTCAGCATTTCCTGAGATTTAGCTACCAAGTAGCAGTGCAGGATGCCTGAATGGGCTCAGGAAACAGCATCTCTCCTGAGAGTGACTGAAAGGGATGATTAGGAGAATGCAGGAGGTTGGGTTTGTAATAGTGATAGTTTCTGCTAATCCTCTTTGTTTCACCAAGCATGTCTAAAACTTTAAAGGTGCCTACCATGCACGCTGAGCTCTTGTTCAAATGTTGCTAGTGGAAGTGCAAAGGTTAAGAGGTGTCCCAAAAGCAGAAGAAAATGGTGCTGTGGTTGCTTCTGGCAACTCAAGGTTTTGGTTAAATTTCCTGGTCTACCAAAGAGCTCCTGTGGGCTCAAGGGGAGTTACCTGAGGCTCAGGTGAAGTTCCAAATCCTTCTCAGCCCAAACTTCTCTCATGTGCACTAGCTAGTGTGAAATAGAGAAACAAGAACAATGACTGCATCTAGTGAAGATGAATTGTGAGCACTGGCCTAGGTTAATGACTTACTGAATATCCTGTAGTACTGAAAGGATTTTCCTCAGATCTCTTGGAGCCCTGGTGTTCCATGAGAGCCTTAGATTTTTCTTTTAAGCAAACTTTTAGTCATTAGATTGAGGAAGAAAAAATGAACTCATCAACCATAAAGGCCTGATAAAATGAAGGGAATGACATAGCTATTAAAACATTGTTTAAAGCAGTCAAAGACCATATCTGACTTGTTTAGGAGTCCAGGTTGGCAGTACCAGAAGACAGATTCTTGCCAACTATCAGAAACTGAAAGCAGTCAGTGTCTCACAGTGGCTTTCAGGATCCCTAGTTTTAGATTTAAATATTTTATATGGTTAATGAATAATAAATATAATAGTAATGATTAAGGCAGATGACTCCTTGTTCAGTTAAATGGTCACAGCCAACTGAAAAATGTGCAGGGTGCATACATGCTTCCCTCCTCCTCTAAGTTTGCATGGATCCATCCTCTGACAAGCTGTTTAATGCTGTGGATGATCTGCTTTGCTCTCAGTGCCTCACACCTGGCAATGTGCTTGATTTAGAAGAGGGCAGCTAATGAATTTGCAGTGCTTTGCTCTCTTATGCAGGGATGCTTCAGAAAACACAATTTTCATTCCAAACTGTTATGGAAGCTGATGAGCTGTTGCCTGCCTGCTCTGTAGCAGCTTCCTGGGCCAGGCTCTTCTGATCCTTCCAAGCTGTAAGCCCCAAAGTCCATCCTGGTGGGACTTAGAAAAAGCTCAGCAGGGGTGTGCAGAGATGGGCAGTGCTGGCTTGGGAACAGGGACCCTGCAGGTCTCTGGGGCAAGAGGGAAAATTCCCCATCTCTTATCTTGCCCCTCCCTGCCATTCAGCCCATTTCCTCAAAGAGGCTTTGTGGACTCCGGAGATTTTTACTTCTTCCCACTCTCTACCTCCAGTCCATCTGCTGTTTGTTTTGCTTCTTGTTTGCTCCTTTGAACACTGTAAGAGTCTTCCAGTGGATGTTCTGACAAGTGGGTGCTGGGTGGTATGGACCCTGCAGCCTGGATAAGAGGACCTGGAGGCTCTAAGCTACATAAACTTCTCTTTTACAATGGGTGGGGTGTGCTGCTGCCTTGGGTCAAGATCTTTTCACAAAGGGACCTCAGGTCACCGTGGGATATTGCTCCACAGTGGAGCAATCTCTTTGGTGGTGGGGAGGAGGTCCTCTGCTATCTTTCTTCTGATGACAGCCAGGAATGAGACAGGGCTGATGTTGCACCTTTGTAATTCCAAGCCAGTTTGTTGTCCCACTGGCTGTGGGTGGCAAACACGTCTGACACACTGGGACACTGGGACAGGTGTTCCTGAGCTACTCATGCAAGTGGGAAGCAGGTCAATCCCTCTGCTTGTTATTGTTTGTTTGTTTATTAATTAATTAATTTAGTAATTATTTTACTTTGCTGGACTGAGCAAAACTCCCACTACACTGCAAAAGCTTCATGAAATCAAGTGGATTGGAATGACTTGCTCCAGGATGTTTCTTGAAGGCTTCCAGCAAAATGTTGATGGGATCTGCCTCTTCCTATGTTTACAGTAGCTTGTGAAGTAAGGAACCTCATTTTATTTTCTTCACCATCCCTCTGGAGAAATTAGGAGGCTGGCAGTGGTGGAATTTGTTCTGTGGCACAGCTTTCAGTCTGGCTCAAAACTTAGATTTTGTCATCACAGCAAAGTGAGTTACCTTCAAGTTGTGTGTCTCAAGCTGGAATTAGTGTATTGAGGGCTCAAACTTTGGAAAATTTCCTGCAGCTATCAGTTATCTTATCTAATGTGGTTTTGCTGGGCTATTTCCCTCTTTATCCAAAGAAAAGCCAGGGGAAGTTTGCTCCTGTGACAAGTTTGTTACAGGACTTGTTTGAGCTGTGTCTTGATTCTGCTGCCACTGTGTGGTCAAAACCGGTCTGGTATTTGAAGTATTTCTGTTTCTTCCCATGATTTGTGTGAAGCCCAGCATTCTACATGCACAGCCCTGCATTCTACAAGTGATTTTCCCCTATTCCACTGTAAAGGAAGAGGAACTGCACTGAAATTAAAGGACTTTTTAATTTCTGGCAGGGTGCAGCCAGATGCACCTGCAGCAATAAGGGTCCATTGTGCTGAGCAAGGGTTAGGCCAGAAAAAAAAAACCCCAAACCACAAAAACAACAAACAGCCCCTAAATCAGCTCATAATTTGATAGTATGACCACATTTAACAGGTAAATAAACTGACCCAGCAAGAATAAACCTTCTCGTAGACTTGTGCTTGAAGTCAGGGTCTTATTGAATAGCTGCTGTTGACTGAGCTATTTGAAATATAAGCAAAAACTGAGGACTTGGTGGGTTTTCATTTATCTCAGTTATGGTAATTTCCACAACCTGTGTACACCTCAAAATGATGGCTTCTCCCCATCTTTTGATAGTTGAAAATTTATGGATGTCTTGCAGATTTGTACATCGCTGAGGTTTCAGGTAAAGCTACTGAAGCTTTGCTATTCAGCAGTAAAGTACTGCAACAAATAATCAAATTCAGGTTTACTTAAGCAAGAAAAACCAGCTTATGTTAGCTCTGCTTTTTAGCAAATAATATGGTGGTAATTTATGTTTTGCCAGTTCAGTAATATCCAGGAGGTTTCTTGGTCATTAACTCACTTGAATGAATTAAAAATGTTTTATTGTGGTAATAAACAGCAGTACATCTTCAGGGACTTTGAAAGCAAGTAAAATAGAAAATGTAAATTATTCTGGGGTTTGGTTCTGCATTCCTTGCTCATTCAGGTTTTTCACTGGCTTTGAGGAATGCAGGAGCAAGCCCCAAATGTTTGTAAGGAAATCAGGGTGAAAAAAATGTGCCTTGAGCCCAAAGATTAAAAAAGTAAAATGTCAGCACTATAAATTGACAGAGGGACAAAATTCCAGCTATGAAGGGAACAGTGGCCGAGAATGTCATGCAATACTTTTAGTAACACAGCACAAAAGGCAATTTAAATAAACAAAAAGCCTGATTTCTGCAGCCCTTATTTAATTTAGGTGAAAATAAATGCACACAAATGTTAAACTTTACTTGCCATCAGACAGATCCAGTTTCAACCTTACTCTCAACAATGAGTTGTGTTCTTTCTCCTGTTGCCTGCTTTCTGCCCACAGTGCTTTGGGGATGAGAAATGTTTCTGTGGGTCTGTGCAGTGTTTAGGATGAGGTGGGATTCCTGCCCCCTTTTTGTCATACCCCATTCTGTTCTCTTGCTGACCCATTTGCTTGCTTTCTCCACTTGCTCTGGTTTGATTCTTATGGTTTGTTGGTTTCTTCTTATGGTTTCAAATGATTTATTTTATTTTATGTTTTTTTTAATTATTAGTATTATTTTTCACTGGGGTGGATTGGAGCCTGAAGCATACAGTGAACTGCAGATCCTTGTTGGAAACTGTGTGGAGACTTCTTGGTTATTGAAACAGAGAGAAGGTGAGGGGTTGGCAGTAAAACCTTATGTGTTGGTCTTGCTGTTTGTTGGACACTTTGCAGCCAGAGGGAACCCTTCCAGGGACTCTCTCTCTTGTTAGACATCCTATAGGAATCAGGTTCATGGGTATTTTAATAATTTATAAAACTTAGGCTAAACCTGGCTATTTAAGCAGAGCAGTGATATGAGTCCAGAGGCCAGACACACATTTGCTTGTAATATGACTGCATAAACTGCATACATAAACTACATTTCCTTTGGAAATGAGGCTAAAAATAGAAATCCTTTCCAGTGCCAAACTTGTCTGTTGTCATCAGTAGAGGCTTTTTGCCCATTCATGAGTGTGCTGAGCTACTCATGCTGCCTCTGTGGTAATGTGTTTATTTGGCATCCTGATTTCATGGGATGTTGTGAACACTTTGATTAGCATGGTGATGAGGTATATAGATGGGTAAGTGAATAGAAAGGTGAAATTACTACGTGAACTACTTGTTTTGTTTTGTTACTTTTTATTTTTTTGATCTGAGGAAAACTTTGGTCATGTTCTCTGTAGTATTTCTAATTTTGTGGCTGTTTAGTGTAATGGTCAAGTGCTTTGTTAACCCCTGAAGGTGATGCAGGCCTAAGGCATGCTGCAGTCAAGGTGGGTCAGTAGGTACAATGATAAAACAAATATTGCAGTGACCTTGCACAAGTTTCTTGCATAGAAACTCTCTGCCTTTCCCCCTCTGATCCTGATCCAGGAATGCAAGCTGAAGGGTGGACAAGAATGAGGCTCTACTTCAGGACCCTGAAAACTACCCTCTGGGTCTGAAATCTGCTGCTGTGACTACAGCAAAAGTGGATTTAAGATATTTTTTGTTGTACTTGTAAGAGAGTGTGTTGTGATACTTGCATCCTTATGTGCTGTACTCATTAGCAAAGCCAGTGGTTAATTTGGACCATTCCGGGAACTAAAATAAGATTTGATGGAAATTAAAATTGCAAAACCAAAATCAGCTTTGGAGTAAAGAGATGTGACCATTTGGCTTTCATGTATTGCTTTTATATTTTTCTTTATTGTATTTTACATTTTATTCATTCTATTGTAGTAATGTCAGGAAGTCTCATTAGCCAAACGCAGATGTATATCCACTAACAACATCCATCAAGAGTGACTTATAGCAATGTTTTACCATTGTTCATATTTATGGTAAAGAGTACAAAGTAAGAAAAAAGTTTCAAGAGAGATCTCCTGATTTAAAGAGCTACGGAAACAGAATGAGAGCAGCCTATGCATTTTTAAGTGACTATTTAGCATTAAAAAAATCCACAAAAAGGGCCGGAAGGAGGACCTGGGAAACTCCAGCCCTGACAACCTGACCTCAGTGCCTGGCAGGGTTATGGAGCAGATCATCCTGGGGGCAATCACACAGCACCTGCAGGATGGACAAGGGATCAGACCCAGCCAGCACGGGTTCAGGAAGGGCAGGTCCTGTCTGACCAACCTGATCTCCTTTTGTGATCGGGTGACCCGCCTGGGGGATGAGGGGAAGGCTGTGGATGTGGTCTGCCTGGACTTCAGCAAAGCCTTCGACACCATCTCCCACAGCATTCTCCTGGGAAAGCTGTCAGCCCAGGGCTCAGCCAGGAGCACTCTGTGCTGGGTTAGGAACTGCTGGAGGCCACCAGAGAGTGGTGCTGAATGGGGCTGATCCAATTGGAGGCTGTGGTGTCCCCCAGTGCTGGGCCCAGTTCTGTTTAATATCTTTATTGATGATTTAGATGAGGGGATTGAGTCCATCATCAGCAAACTTGCAGATGACACTAAGCTGGGGGGCAGTGTGGATCAGCTGGAAGGCAGGAGGGCTCTGCAGAGGGACCTGGACAGGCTGGAGAGTTGGGCTGATTCCAATGGGATGAGGTTCAACACGGCCAAGTGCCGGGTCCTGCACTTTGGGCACAACAACCCCATGGGGAGCTCCAGGCTGGGCACAGAGTGGCTGAGAGCAGCCAGGCAGAGAGGGACCTGGGAGTCTGGATTGACAGGAAGCTGAACAGGAGCCAGCAGTGTGCCCAGGTGGCCAAGAAGGCCAATGGCATCCTGGCCTGGATCAGGAACAGCGTGGCCAGCAGGTCCAGGGAAGGGATTCTGCCCCTGTACTCAGCCCTGGTGAGGCCACAGCTCGAGTCCTGTGTCCAGTTCTGGGCCCCTCAGTTCAGGAAGGAGATTGAGGTCCTGGAGCAGGTCCAAAGGAGGGCAACCAGGCTGGGGAAGGGATCCAGCACAAGTCCTGTGAGGAGAGGCTGAGGAAGCTGGGGGTGTTCAGCCTGGAGAAGAGGAGGCTCAGGGGAGACCTCATCACTCTCTACAACTCCCTGAAAGGAGGCTGGAGCCAGGGGGGGGTTGGGCTCTTTTCCCAGGCAACTTTCAACAAGACAAGAGGGCATGGTCTCAAGTTGTGCCAGGGGAAGTTTAGGTTGGATATTAGAATTTCTTCACAGAGAGGGTGATCAGACATTGGAATGGTCTGCCCGGTGAGGTGGTGGATTCTCCGTCCCTGGAGATATTTAAAAAGAGCCTGGATGTGGCACTCAGTGCCATGGGCTGGGAACCACAGGGGGAGTGGATCAAGGGTTGGACTTGATGATCTCTGAGGTCCCTTCCAACCCAGCCGATTCTATTCTATGATTCTGTTCTAATCTAAACCTGCCCATCCCAGCCCCAGACGCTGCTTTTTATCAAACCCCACTTCAGATCAAGCCGTGAGCTCGGCAGGGCGAGTGTCGGGGCCACTAGAGAGCAGCAGAGACTGCGTTTGAAGCCAGCACCGATTGTCCCCACCCCTAGCCAAGCATCACAGCTGTGTCCCCTGCCCTTCAGGCCCCAGCTGCTGCCTTATTTTGGGGCTCATTGTTCCCCCTCTTTCTGCTCTTCGCTCAGCTTTACCGGCTGTCGGGTTCCTCTGAGAGCCTTTCCCTCCCTGTACACACCTGACAGGTACGGGCTGGTGGAAACTGTGCCTTTCTTTAGGTGTTAAAGGAGATATTGGTCTGTTCTGTGGAGGCATCTGTGAGGCAGGGCTCAAAAAGTGAATTTAGGAAACTAGTTTTGAGTGGTGGCTGCTCCATTCCTGTAGTGAGCCAAGCTGTAATGATACCTCGTGGATTTTTAATCCTTTCTGTTGACTGTATTCCTCACAAAAGCAACAGAATGAGTTTAAAAGGAGTAAAACTCTCTGTTCTGTACTTCTGAAATGCCATTGCTGTGACTGCAGTGGCTGCCAGGGTCTTTGCCACCAACCATGAAACAGGAGGCAGCAGGCAGATACCCCAGACAGGTAATGGGAAATATTCCTGTGTCTGTCACAGAATGTCACTGAAAGGAGAGGTGGCATTGGTTCCTGACCCCTGTCTTGCAGAGGCTGCTTCCCAAGGGACAAACTCGGGGGACTCCTTTATCTTGCTCCTCAGTATGCTGAGAGTGGGGAGGTGAAAAGCATCAGCAGGTTATGGATTGTGTGGAAAACAGGATACTGCTTAAATGGGTTTTGGTGTGCCCAAAAAAGGGTGGGTGAGCTGATCAAATGCTGCATGCTATTCAACGGATTAAAATAAGTACTAGTACAACTACAAAACAGTTCTCAAGCTTTTTGGTTGACAAATAATGTTGATTCTTCCCACAGACCAGGGCACTGCTGGACCATCATCCCTGTACCCCTTCACCATATAAAGAAGTGCATTATCAAAGTATTCCTTATATATAAAGTGATGTGTCACAGACATGATGATCTGCTGAAGGTGACACCACCACATGATATATTTGTAGTTCTGCTACTCTGAGGATTATTTTGCAATCTCTGTTGATTCAGTAGGAGTAGGAGTCTTGGTGTTTCCAAAAATCCCTGCGAGTCTTTGCACTTTCAGGTACCCAACCCCCCTCCATAATATCCTATAACTTGAGATATTTCTATTTCAGTGTTGTAGAAAACCGTCTCTAAAGTCTGCAGAAGGTAATAGTGGCAGCATTATTATTGGTGGCATTTATTCTATTTGAGCAGCTGCAGATCACATAATTTAATATCTGTTTTATCTATGTTTCAGAACTGATTTTGGTGCTACAACAAAGGCAGACTTGTCTTATGAGAATCAAAATTATACTTAATTGAATTCTGCTTTGGGAGCTTCTGTCAATCACACAACTGCATGAATTGGGAAAGACACATGATTGCAACTATGATTAACTTCTCCAGAGTCACTCTGAGCACTGTATATCACATTTCATAAAGAGATATAGGACATTCAGAATAATTGTATTGTACTAAAGGGTATCTTTTAAATGTCAGAAATAACTTAATTTTCTTTGAGGGACATATGAGAGGGAGAAATTCTTAAACTGAAGGCTATGAATATTTCTGAAATAGACATCTCCATCTGTAGTAGTCTTGACCACCTTCCTCCATTCCTAACAACAAAACAAATGGAGAATTCCCTGCCCCAAGAACAGCCTGTTTGGGTGCCAACCTGCATGTGAACTACCTTGACACCTCCCAGAGGTGAGCAGGTGACAAATTAGCAGTAGATAGACTGCCAATGAGTAATTAAGAGTGAATGTTCAAGGTGTTGGAATATTTGAGCTCATACATTGTAAGTGCACTCTGTGAAATTTCCTGGGTTTATACAGTCAGGTAAAGGAAATTGGATCCTTTTTTGTTAATTATTATTAATTTTTTTCCATGAATTGAAGTTTAATCTTCCTTTATTCCTGTTTCTTACAAATGAGTGACAGCAAACACAGACCACTTATTTTAGGACACAAGCCTTTGTAAAAGCTTTGAGTGCTTTAACTTATGTATTAAGATTTGGAACCCACCAATTTAATATTCTTCAGTGTTATAAGATTACATTTTAAGAACTATGAAAAAGTTTGGTCCAAAAATCACTGCATTAGAGATTTCTAACTTTGTAGGACAGGCAATATAGGGTTTCTGCACCCCAGCAGCTAGTTAGCCAATGCTAATACTCACTTTGCTTTTATTTTTAAATTGCATCAACTGTCTCCAGTGACATTTAACTTACATATGTGAAGGGATTGGCATTTTTAGATTGTCAGAGTGTTATTGGATAAAAAAGCTGATTTTGTCACGGGACATCTGTTTTATTGTTAATTAGATGAAATAGGAAAGACATCAGAAGAGTACACACAGAAACTATTTCATAGTTCCTGCTTAAAATCTTACTCTGATCCCTTGAAATTAATGCTGCTTTACAGATTTTCACATTTTGATGTGAATTTCATTTAGAAAGTTTCAGGAACAAATGACAGAGAGTTGTTACCCATCTGTGCCTCTGTCTTTACAATTCAATTATTCCCTGCCATTGTCTCCTCTCAAAACTCTCAGAAAAAGGAAAACTATGAAGGAGTTCATATATCATTTAAAAAAGCAAATCAGCAAACAAAACTACTTACATCATCATCACAGCTCATGTTTTGTGCTTATCAAAGACAGAAGTGTTGTTTACATTGTCCCATCAAGATGAGTTGGTCTTTTTGACAGTTGCAAACTTGTGGATGCAAAGATCCTGTTTTCTGATTATTGCCTGTTTGGGTTTTTCTGTTTATTTCTCCCCATCATGCTTTGTATTTTTTTGTTTTGTCATAGTATAAAGATTCAAGCAGACCTTCTTTTCTGTATTTTTTAGTTGTTCTTGAAGATCAGCTGCAGAAAAGGAAGCAGGTATGGAATGTGCTCCCCAGCAGAGACAGAGAAATTGTCATTTGTGGGAACTGGTGGTGATACTTCATTATTCTAGGTTGAAGGGAAATGAGCTCCTTCATGGGATGAAGGTAGAAAAAGGCATCAAAGCAGTAACTGGGATTGTTGAATGGTATGGAAGGGTGGCTGGAGATAGGGCAGACATCAGGGAAGTCTGAGCTGGTTGCATCTTCCTTGCTTAGCATAACTCATCTGTAACTTGGGAATTGAGGACTGGATGGGTTCAAAAGAAGAGTGGGTTGTGAGGGGAGTTAATTCAGTTCTGCCTGCTCCCTTTGGTCTTGAGCCCTTTGAAAGAGCCTTGGTGTAGCCTTGTGGAGGGAAGTATTTGAGGCATCAGGAGAGGGCTGTGGTGTTGGAGAGAATTGTGAGCTGATGAGAGCCTGATGTTGGAGAAGCAAAGGATGCACATTGGCTTTGAAAGGAGCATGCTGAGTGCAGTTGGAAAGTAGGGAAAAAGGTCTTCTGATATTTCTGTCTTGACAACTGTAATGTAAAGAATATATGTAATAGAGACTGCAGAGCAAATCAAGGGCCACACGGTTGGCATTAGACTCATGCTCACTAAAAAGGGGATCAAGAAGAAACTGGGGAAGTAGAATTTGTTTGAGGGAAGTGGGGGAGAAAGAATGGATTTTAAGTCCCTGAAATGATGTTAGCAGGACTTCAAAAGTGCAGTTCTCAGCTGTGTGCTCACAGCTCCTTTTTCATCCTTGGAAATAAAGCCCTGATCTCCTAAAGCAGTTTACAGGGATCCTTTCCCCCCATATGTGTGGGGAGCATGTTCTTAGAGGAAGCTGCACTACTTGAGTTGCCACATGAGATTAGAGAACCTGAGGTTAGAGAACGTTGCAGAACCATCATATGTTCCACTCCAGAGTGAGGGACCTGGTCCTCCATTTCAAGAAATGCACATTATTATCCTAGCCCAGAAAGGTTCTTAGTTCTAATCTCCATTAAATAAAATTATGGGTCTATTACTCAATGCTGCACCCCTTTTCCCCACACTTTTTGGTCTGGGACTCAAGCTAGGGATGAACTTGGCAAAATACTTTCATTAGTGTGAATAAGAGCAGCTTACAACGTGTTTCATTTAAAAGGGAGCAAGATTGATACTCTTTATTAGGGAGATGGAGCAATCCCTGCCTTTTCTTCTGAAACAGCTCCATATCTGTTTGGCTCTGGAGTGCACAGTCTTGATGAATTGTGAGTTAACTTAATGGAGAGGAAAATGTGTGTAGTGCTGTGTGAGGGCAAAAGGGAAAAATACAGAATAAGAATCGATGGAAGTGAGAAGAGACTTGATGGAAAATGAAATGGCTTCTTCCCAAAAATGTTGATGAAGAGAAAATAAACAGACTGGCAAGCAGGCTCAGAGAGGGAGGGCAGGGAACCACAAGACAGTCCCTGAGGGGAGAGATCACAGGCATGAGGCACAGATTTTATTTATATTTTTTTTTATTTTTTAAGAGCAGAAAGTGCAGGAATATTTGGATCAAGGTCTTTGGTACTGGTCCCTTTCTTGCTCTAATTAAACAGGGAAAGCTCAAAACAGGAAAAAAAAAAAAAAAGTGAAAGAAGTTCCTCTCCTCCCCTGAAGCATAAAATCTAAAATAAACACTAGGAATTTAATTCCATTGGCAAAATATTTCAGAGTATTTTTGAATTTTAGTCTCTTTTGCCATGGTTACTGACTCAAAAGCAATTGCTCATGAATGGAAGGGTTTTTTTACTCTATAGATTTCTGCTGCCTGGGTGTATTGAGAGTTACATTCTGTTACTTAGCTGGCTAAATCAGTGTTATTACTTCTGCCAGAGCCATAGTGACAGTCCAGATTGTCCTGATGGCTTATTAACTAACCTCTGATTTCATAGCATCTACTGCTGCTAATACATAAGTGAGAAAAGACCTTGCTTGGCTTTCAGAGTTAGTCAATTACCAGGAGTGGCTGTTGGGGGTGAGAGGGGAAACACTTGAAAATTGAGCTGACTTGATGAGGAAATCACTGAGAGACAAGCAAAAGAGCAGGACTCTAAATACCAATGTGTTCTTGTAGTCTTCTAGGGGAATTCTGTTTTTATGTTAATGAGCAGAATAATTGACATCTGTCCCAAATTTTTAGATAAAATAAATCCACCTCTCTTTTCATTTATTTATTTTAATTTAATTTTCAATGTAAAGATGGCTGCAGGAAACTAAACCCAAGATCAACAGCTACATGGTGTTTAAATTAAGTGTATTTATAATGAGCAGTGGCAGCTATTTCCACATTTCATGTGCAAGTTACACACCTTGGGGAATATGTTTATTTATATAAGGATAAATGTCTGTCATTAAGTTATGCTGGGGCAGATGTTGGTGTAAAACAGTGGCAGATGTGTTTCTGAATCAGGATGTTGAACATTCAAGCCCAAGGATCTGTGTGTGTTATGCCTGGCTTATAGAAACCATGCCACAGGCTTTGAGGCTGGCCATAAGAAATTATAATGTGTTGTGTGTGGTTTTTTTTTTTTTTTTAAAATATTTTTTCTGGATGCTTTAGACAGCCTTCCTATCTGCCATATTTTTTGACACTCCTAGCCCTGGGAACTAGAAACTGAATGCATGAAAATGAGATTCCCATGCAGGTATTGTATTTGAAGACCTGGGAATTTAGGGAATTTAGCCCTTTGAGCAGAGGAGTGGCACCTATCTTTTAGTAACTCTGTGAGTGCATGGCATATACACCTGCAATGTAAAGCATCAACATTTAACAAGCTCTCTAAGGCACACAAGTAGAAAGAAACAGAACTCAAAACAGCTAACAAAGAACAAAAGTTTTTACCAAAAAACCCCAAACAAAGCACCAAAAAACCCACTAAACAACAAACCAAACCAAAAAGAAGGAGTGAAAAAGGAAAAAAAAATGGTCAAAATCCCCAAAGCAGGTAAAGAGGAACTAAATCTTTAATGATAGAGTCTTAGATAAAAGAGTAAAATATTTATATCACCTTTTTAACCTGAATTTTATAGCAATGAAGTTTAACATATATCTTCTATTACCTTTGTCAAGTTTACGACTAGCTCTCATTTATGGATCCCTTAAATATGTATAAGACAGTTTTACTTATCTTGTTTACATGGGCTTTCTCTTTGGGCATTTGTCTCCATCACTGCATAGCATTTTTATGGTAATTTACTATAATACATGTATATCAGAGGCAGTTTAAATGACACTTAGCTTTGAATATATTTAAGATTTTTATTTTTCCTTGTAGCCGCTAAGAAGTCAAAAGATATATGAAAAGCTATTAATTTTCAAATGATAGTAACATAAACAATATTAAAACTCATATTTGCTCTTGGAACAGTGTGAGGGAAAGCATATAACAAATGGGGCATCACACAGTCAGTTATTAAAGAAGTAAATTAATAAACTCAACATTCAATCTTTTCTTTTCACATGTCAAGGATAACCTGGACAGTAGTTTGATGACTAGAGAGAAGAAAATTGGTCTGATTACTTGGGTTGGCTTTAATCAGTGACTTTGTTTATGACTCCTCAGTAAACATTTGCTTTCATTTAGTTTCATTTCCAAACCTGTGGAAAGGGATTCCTCATCTTATCCAGGGTGTGCTCTGCTGGTCCTCATCTTATTGCCACTGTGCTATGTGATTTTGTTACAAAAGCTATTTTGGGAGCAGATACAGAAGAAAAAACTCCAAATGTTAAGCAGGAAGGTTGTGTGGCTTAGAGTTCCAAAATTATTTTCCCAGTTGGGGGCTGAGCTGGAGTAGAGCACAGATACTGCATGGGTGTGCTTTATCTAGTGATCTACATGACTATCAGCTTTGTGGGAAAGGTATGATCAGGCCTGAAGGTCATGGCTTTGGAGTGAATGAACTGCAGCCCAGTCAAAAAAATAGCAGAAGTACAGTTCAGAGTAACATTTCTGCATCTTCATGAAATATAAAAGTGTCTGAGCGTAATGGGAACTGGATTCCTAATGCTTTTGAAAGTGCCACTGCATACTTATCTAATCTTTTTGGTGATGGAAAACATTCAAAAATCTGCTCCCTGATATTATAGATTTAGAAAATATTTCTATTGTGGAGAAACTACTGAAAGCTGACAATTTATTCAGAAATCAAGCTCTGTGGCCTTTCGTGGAGTGACTGAGAGACTTGTAGACATTAGCTATTACCAGAAAACCCAGCTCGTAATGATAATGGGTGTAGGAATCCTTTAGTACTTCAGAAATTTCAGAAAAAAATGTACAGCTTCCCTTCAGCCCAGGCACCTGTGCATACTCTGCTGCTGGCAAAAGAAAAGCTTACTCTTAGAACCTGGTTTATTTGAATACACGTTCAGAGAAAAATGTGGTGTCCTTGAACTATTAAAAAAAAAAATAAATAATTTTTGCCATTTGTAAGTAAAGGTGGATACAGCATCTCTGCTGCACGTATGCAGATGTGTAATTGTGGATGACTGAAATTTGCCACATTGCAAATGCAGAAAGAGCCATCACGTGGGAAACAACCTTTCAGAGGAGGAAGCAAGGGATGAAATTCCTTTTATGAATAATCGTAAATTGAATGCTTGTGCCTATGCATTTGTATTTGCTTTCTCTCTTTGTTCTTTGTTCTTCCTTTAGCATGCAGGCTGCTGGTGAGCAGAATGCAGAGCTCCTGTACAGCTGAGCTGTGTGCTGGCATTGATCTAGTGGGCTGTGCCAGCTCAGTGGTGCAAGATTTACTTTAATTTCCTCTTCCACTTTTTCTTTTGCCTCTGTCCTTTAAGTAAAGCCTTTTTTTTTTTTTTTTTTTTTTTTTTTTTTTTTTTTTTTTCCCTTCTTGCTTCCAATATTAGTGAGAAGTTGTTGCTGTTTTGTATCCAAATAAGCATGACTTGTTTCTCTATGACAGATAACTGCAGAACTCCCAGTTTGGTAGCTGCCACATTTATGTATGTCTGAACTTCTCAAAGGTGTTGACTTTGGAAAGGCTTGATTTTTGGTTAGGCTACATGGGGGGTGAGCTCCCTTTTGAAGCTATCAGGGTCTGCAGTTGGAGACTCTATGCTTCTGGGAAGAAATGTCTGGTACAATTTTGACAGAAGGTCCCAAACCTGACCAAGGAAGGACCAGGAACATGTACTTGTCACTTTGACATCAGAGTTGACCAGGATCATGGATGAAGTACACGGAGAGGCTGTGGAGCATCTGTGACTTTACCACTTCTCTTTTTGTATTGTTACCATTGGGGAGCCAAACAACACACAGCAATATAAATTGATTTCTTTATACAGAAAGAAACAGAGTAGAGGTTGCCTTTTCATGCCTTGTTTTCCTTCCTAAAGGAGAGAAACTTTGAAAGTGCTGCTGGAGGTGGAGTGGTTGTGGTATCTGCTTTTCTGTCTGTGCTGTGATTGTGTCACAGTGCAGTGCACAGTGTGCATTCCATGGCTTGATCCAGAGCCAGAGGTTCCAGACTCTGCCTGCTCCTTTCTTCAGTGAACTTATTAGCATTATGTCCTCTTAAAGAAGCAGTAGAACACAGTTTCTCTTCTCTAACGTCTTTACACAACACACACACATTTTCTGCAGGGCCTTAGATGCTTTCATGCATTTATTCTCCAACTGGATTTCCTACAGACTGTTTTCATGGCTGCTCTACTGAAGTCTCATCCAGATAAAAAAGTGGAGCCTATGTTCTTGGATTGTGGTTTATTTTAGTTCTGCTCCCCACAAGTTATTTGCAAACCCAAACCTTAGCTGTCTTTGAGCTCTGTCCTTCCATCATTACTTTCCTTTTTATTGAGTTCCTTACAAACTATTTTAATGTCCTTGTTAAGAGAGCTATTTCTGTTGCTCACTGAGCTGCTGCACACCTGTGGAGCAAAGCTGTGCAGAAATCATCCCTCCAGCTTCCTGGAAGGTGCTTTCTAATTTTAGGAGAAACTCTAAGTGCTGGGGGGCCTCACCTGGGGCTTGGGGCTGTTTGACTTTCTGCTTTGCAGCTGGGAGCCTGGAGCTGTCAGAGCTTGTGGAGGGGAAATATTCCCCTTCCAAGCAAGCAGACAGAGAAACCAGTGTCTCCTTGGCCAGCTCCCCACAGCATGGAGGTGAAATTTCCAGTAACACCCCAGCATTCCAGCCCAGTAGCTGGTTGAGCAGTAGCTCCCCTTGTTGCAGGATCTAATGACAATGTCATGGACCATGACTGGAGTTGTGCATCCTGAGGTTGGGATGCAGGTGATCCCAGTGAGGAAGGTTATCTGCTGGGCAGAGGCTGCAGCAAAGGGGGCTGAATAAGAAACTGAGCAGAATGACAAGCAGCAGATTAATTACTTTCCTCCAAAGGAAAATGTACTTAGTTTCAAACTGGTTGTTCCAGTGAGCCTTGTATTGTATAACGCTCACCTGAGACAGAGGCTGACAGGCTGTCCCAACCTTTAATTGACTAATTAATAGTTATTAATTAGTATTCCCTGCAGTTGTAATCTCAACCATGAGTTAATTGATTCTGATGGGGAATTAAATGTCCCATGTCAGAGATGAGTGCTCATAACAGCATCTGAGGCAGTAATTTTGTGTAATAGACTAAAACAAACCTGTTTTATGTGTGTGAACACTGATACTACATTGCACAAACCCTTGGCTTTGTTTATTTAAACCTATTGCTGTGTGCCTGTTGGATCATGTGGTTTGTAAATACTAAATGGAGACACCTAATTCCTGTGTAACTGGGAGAGGATGGCCTTTTCAAGCCCTATGCTGTGATATGGGATCTGTTTCTCTTTGCAAACTGCTGTAAAAAAACATCTGCCTTTCCAGCTCACTTCTGTCATGAGTTAAAATCCTCTGGAGATGAGAGCTAACTGGTAGATTTGATAGTTAAGTATTCCCAGCACTGACAAGCTGCAGCATAAATATCATTGTGTCTGTTAAGTTTATAAGGTTAAGAGATTTTGGAAAATAACCTCTAATGGGCAGCGTGATTTGATAGGCAGGTGCAGCTGACAGAACAAACATTCGTTTCCCAGTTCAATTTATACAGTTTTCTATGGTTGAGCCTCTGCCAGGCAGGAGCAGCTGGATGGTGCTGGCTTTGGTTAGCCAGGGTTGTGTTGGCTGAATCTTCTTGTGGTGCAATAAACCTTCTGAAGCTGAGGGAAACCTTACTCAAAGGCTTTCCAGCAGTTATCTGTAGGCTTGTCAGTGCTCAAATTCAAGCTGTCAGATTTGATGATATTAGAAGGGCTCTCGACATCTCTTAGCTCAAGGTGTAAACACAGTAAATCTACGTTCATATATTAAATGGAACTATTCAAACTCCAAAGCAGTGTGGGTCATTACACATATTATAGGCAGTGTGCAGGCTGTGCAGGATGAAATTCTGACCCTGAAGTTGCTGGGTGTTGGTTAAGCAGTAGAACTAAGATACCATGAGGGTATGCCAAGAATATCTAACTAATAACCTGAATTCCAGGAGGTGACACTTGCCTGGATGTACAGCTTCATGACTGCCACCCTTTTACAAGAGCAGATTCCAAGTTTTCTCCTGATAACTGGGAGTTGTAAACCCAGAAGTGAAATTGTGTAGTCCATCTCCAAAAAGCACAGAGAAAACCTTCCTGTCACCTGCCCAGGGGATATTTAATATTGCTTAATATCCTTGCTTATTGATTGGAACTCTGGATGGAGGAGAACCAGACAGTTCGATCTTCTCTGAAATGATGATTGGGAGGTGAATGGGAGTGAAGGGAGGTGAGGGAAACTGATAAATGGTTCTGAATTTAACACTTGAGGCTAAGCCACCAAATGCCTAATTAACATTTAAAAGGAAGAGAGTCGCCCTGCAGGTGAGAAAAAGGGATGCTAAATTATTTTGAAAAATTCAGATGTCAGGTAAGAATGGGGAAGATTTACATGTTAATGGGATCCTCAGCAGGAGAAAAAACCTTGGAGTGGTGATGGCAGACAAAGAGATGCACCCATCTGCACCTTCAGATGTTACCTGAGTTCAGGTAGTCCCACACTTTTTTGGCGACAAAAATAAAGAGCAAAAACCTGTGGTTGGAAGAGATGGCCTGTGAAAGAGCCTCATTTTACTTTCAAAACCTTTTTCTATATAGCAGGCCTTCCCACAGCATAGCAGTGCAAGACAGAACCTGTGACTGCTTTATTGTGTGTGTGGGTTTGGGTGCCCAGAGCTAAGAGCTGAACACTGAGGAGGGTGCTGGTTTCTGTGAACTCAAAAAGAGGCGACAGAGACCAGGAGCATTTCTGATGGGATGTGACATACACAGCTGAGCCCAGCTCTGAGTCTTACTGAGATCACTAATGACATTGTAGGAGAGTGCTTGATCTGGCCAGGCTTGAATTTAGACTTTAAACCAGATGATTGGTTTTTTTATGTGTGTGTGTGGTGGTTTGTGTTTTTTTTTTTGTTCTTGTATAATATGTTTTTCTTTCTCATTTTTGTAATTTTTTTTTTTTCCCCAGTGAGGATCTTTAGAGTGAGCCAAGTTTTACAGTGAACAAATACAGCTTGCCCATGCCTTCTCTTGAGAAGCTACACCTTGTCCTGAAACACCCTTTCAAGGGAATGTATAAAACAGTTGCATCTTGTGAATGTATTAAATTTCTTGTTTACTTGAATAACCTTTAAATGAAATTCAGGCTGGTGACAGAAGCAAATAGCTATAAAGCACTATGCTGTCATCTTGCTACTGAAAAATATTTTACATGAAGTGTTCAATAGCCATGGCAATGTTTTTTGGTTTTTTTTTTTTCCCCTTTTGTGTTAATATGCAGGGGCCTAATAAGCTTGCTGAACACTTCTGCAGAATTATCCACTACAGTTAATTCAGCCTAGGCAAGGCATTTGGGCCTGTGGAGAAGCTCTTAGAGATGTCAAGCATTTTATAAATCAGATAATTTTCCTTGGTCAGTAAAAGCCATAGTGATGCAGTCTCTGGGCAGATTGCACTCTTCAATTGAGCTGCTGAACTTTGTTTCCTTGCAGCAGCAGTGTGAGTCAGCTCCAGGCAAAGCTGAGCATTACAGAGGAACTAAAACAAACATAAAGTGGAACCAATCCTAAATATATTTGCATCGAGATTTCAGCAGATATTGTTACAGCTTTCTATACTTTATGTGCCTTTCTCATTTCCCTGTGAAATATTTTTTGGTAAACTTAAGGTTTTAAAGCCACTTTAAGTTGTTGATTCTTCCACTTATGTTAATGATGCCTCTTCCTCCACGACTTTAATTTTAAAGGGAGAGAATAACTTCTTTCAGCTGTTGCTCTGTTTTGCCTGGGCATCTGCTAGCAAGAATTCGTGTTCTTGAGAATGCAAAACAATAAGGACAAAAGAAAGAAAGAAAATGAAAGCACCAGATAATTTTTATTAGTGTGTGAGGGGATGTACAACACCAGAGTGAGGTATTTGGAGTGCCCCAGCACCTGTGTGACTGATGTCTTGCATGTAGATTCACTGTAAGCAGGACAGGATCCTGGCTGCAAACAGAACCTTGTCCTGGTCTTATGCACTTTTCTCACTGTAAAAAAAAAAGAAAAAAAAAAGGGAGGAAAAAAAAAAAAGAGTTGATACAGTTTGCATGCATAAGACTATAGACAATCATTCAAAAGTGAGTAAAGATAGCTGAAGTACTGCTCTGATTTTAGCTCCTTGTTTCACTACCCCAGCAGCAAGGGCAGCAAACTCAGTTTGTGGATGGGGTTTTAAATGAGTTTGAGCTGACACTAAATTGAGCCTAACCTTTGATTAGGTCCAGAGCTTTGATTAGGCAGAGCTTTATCCTGTCCTTATTGATGAGTCTAAATGTTTCAGACTTTTATTAAATGGCATTGGTGGTGACAGTGGAACTAAATAATGTGCTTTTATTGTTAGCATACCTTTTGAGGTGACACTTTTAAATTGTGATGTCTGTAAGATGCCATTGAGCTAATGCAAAGAAAATGGCCAAAACACCTCCCTCTGCCCCTCATTAAAAGAAGTAGGCATCAGGCTTTTGGGGTTATATGGGTTCTTGGTAGCAATTGGGATAGTTTGCAGTTACTATGAAGAGTGAATAAAGAACACTGATCTGGTCATCCAAGTAGGTATATAAAATACCAAATCTACTTCTCTTGTAATGCTGAAGTGCTTTCTCAGCAACAAATTTTTCCTACAGCTCTTGAGGTCAAGTTTAATTAAGAGTTCCAGGTACTTTCAGGGAAGAATTTATTTTTTTTTTTTTTTTGTTTTGTTCCTTCGCTTTTTGGAAATATCTCGCTAGCCAGAATTTGAATACAGTTATAGAAATTATTAATAATGGATATACCACTGAAATCTGATTGTGTTTGAGAAACCCTATATAAAATAGCCGAATGATTTGTCATCAATTATTTATTTGCTTTATTATATTTCAAAACAGAATTAATGTATGTTATTTTCAGTCAGTATTTTAGATCAGCTTTTCAGTCCTACAAGCATTAGATGCAGACTATGTATATTTGATGAATAGGTTTGTCTGAATTCAGGCTCTACTTGTGTATACTTGCAATGTAAGAAGAACATAGGATAGAAATACTCTGTATTTACAAGAGTCTCATTGTAGAGATACTTGGCTAGCATGGCAAAAATATTTTTTGATAGAGCAGTAAGAAGCATGGTCACTTTGCAGTTATAGATGGTCAATGACACAAGTTTTAAGAAATATTTTCATACAATCTTGTTATTAGAAATAGCCATGCTGGTCACAGGAGATTTTCTAAAATGATCTCAGAATTTTGGAGCTGTAATTCAGGTTTTTGGCTTATAGCAAGTCTTTGCAAAAATGACTTAAAATAAGCTGTTACCTAAGTACCTTAGAGCTTTCTGCTAGAGAGGCTCAGGAAAATTGAACTTTTATTCCATTGGTATGAAGATTCCTGGTTTTTTTATGATTAGAGCTGGGAATGCAGAACCCATACTGTTCACCACTGAATACCTCCTAGGAGGTAGTATTAGACACATATATCAAGACAAAAATTCAGAGGTGCCTGATCTATGTGTATGCAAAAGCATGTTTAAGCATCTTTCTATGGTTTCCTCTCATTATAATACGTATTATAGAGTTTCATGTCATCAAAGAGTTCATCCCTAGACAAAACTATTGTGAAGATACCAGGTATGAGCCATATCATAATGCTGCTTTTTACCACTGCTGCAATATCAACAGAGAAGGCTAAATGTAGGTTACTTGTATCTTGTATAAATTCTTTTATATATTGCTAGAAAAGTGCAAAGCAGCTGATATAAATGATAACTGGATTTTTGTGTAGTTCTTTTATACTGGAGAAGCTTTTTGAGCAATAGAACTAGTTCTTATGGGCAGGAAAGCTTTAATAATATTTACCCCTCTAGAGAATTATTTTTTGACATCTTAATTATCACCTGCCCCATAAAGTGGTGATTGGTAGTGTTATGAAGCCTAATCTGTGTCAATAAAATACATTTTCCTGTTTGGTTTTTGTGCCGTTCTATTTTTTTTTCCTTCCCTCAATTTGATTTTTGTATAAAACTCACTCATGCAAGTCAGACATAAAATGTCAACGAGTAGGATCCCATCCACCTTTCTTTCTGCCAGGGGGTGCAGAGCAAAGGAATACAGTGGAAACCTTGAATGACTCAACCTCCAAAAGGGGAACAGGCTGAAACAGTGCCTTGCCCTCTTCTCAGTGATGCAGGGAATAAAAGATGGTGTACAAAGTCATAAGAAATTGTTTGCAAGAGTTAGTGTTATTAGGTGCTAGCTCATCCGTGTCTGGAGTCCTGCTTTATGCCCCAGTGAAAAGTCCTTTGCATCCATGAGAATGTTCTTCAGAATAAGAGAAGAACAATAAAAATGAACTTGTTAGTTTTGAAAAGGCCCTATGCCCAAGCAAAGAAAGACTTTAAAAGAATTTGGCTTGTTCTTATGGAAAACTGTTCTACTGAAGTTTTGCAGATCAAATGCACCGGCCTACAGCTGTACAAATTCTTTCACAGAGTATGAATGCTGCAATTTACTGATGTACATTTTGCTTTTCAGAATATTCACAAAACCAGTTTACGGTTCAGAACATTCACAAAGCTGCCATTTTAAAACTGCTTCTGCACACACGGCATGGTTTTAAAACTTTTAAAAGCAGTTGGTTTGGTTTGCTGTGGTTTTTTCTTTCTTTCTTTTTATTTTTAAAATTTCTTTCTTTTTTTTTTTTTTTTTTTTTTTTACCCTCCTTTCTTTCTGCAGGTGTCTTAGAAAACCAGAACACTCTCCAGCCCCAAATGAAACAAAAGTTTGGAATGAAGACCTGAATTCCCTAGCCAGAATGTCAGAGGGTTTTTTTTTTTTACTTAGTATTTCTGGATGCTCCCAGGGCTGTATTTACTGTAACTTTCTTATCACCTAGGTCAGTGCTTGTTCAAGTACAATTAACAAAGTGAATGAGGGATGTCACAGTTGTTGTCCTAACACTGAGCAAGCATTACAAGACAGAAAATTAACTTTATCCTGGCCCAAACCAGGACACTGCATAACTAGGTTTCTTTGTAGGAGAAGAGCTAAGCACTGGTTTGCATTTTTTTTAGTTGATCTTGAGTTACCAGCAAAATAAGCGTAGACAACCCTGTAGCATGCTGTGAAAATGGCTGCAAAGGAGTGAAACTTCTCTTGTGAAAACACCAAGGAGTATTCTCCATAAACCTAGTCTTGCCACCCGAAAAATGAACAGCACCTCTCTACTAGAGCCTAGCAAAAAATGGTCGAACTTTGGGATCATTTGGCCCTCATTGTTGCTGATAACAATAAATAAGCATTGCACCTTTTCACGGTTCATCTCTGTGAAGTGCTTTTAGAGGCAGATGACTAAAAGGAGCCTGAATGAGGCAGAGGAAAAGTGTTCAAAACAAATCACTGCAATACCAGCTGCCTGGATGCCCCATTGCAGGAAGGAGTGTATTGTTTTAATGATTTCAGGGTTTGGATGCATTTCTTTGAAACACATACTTGAACTGTTGTTTAGCAAACTGTTGCCAAGGCGTTATGCACTGGGGATACTGTGATGGAGGGGAAAAACACATTGCCACAGATGCAGTGTAGTTTTGTTTTATTTTATTTTATTTTATTTTTTGTCTGTCTGCATTGAGTCAGCACCATGGCAGCTGTTTTCTTTTCAAATAGCTTTGTTTTCCTGAGGCATAGTCTGTACTTATTTCAGGAAGTTGTAGAGGAAGGAGAGCAAGTGGAGGACTCCAGATGAATTTCTGAACACAATCATTCTCACACTATTTAGGAGCAATTTTTATATCCATGCATACTTTTTCAGATGGCCTGATATGAAATGGAAGTTTTAAGACTGAACAGTATCCTGCAAGGATTGGGTGGTAGTATTTTTAACAGGGTGTGTGAATGTGTGTATCAGGCCTTGAAGTATTATGGCCATGCCCTTTTTACAGGTGGGAATTTGAGATGTAACATTCAAGTGGTTTTGCCCAGTACTTCAGAAAGTCTGACAAAGCTAAAAATAAGAAATTCAGCCTTGCCACTAGCAGAGAATTTCCAGAGAGTGCTTTTGGCGTGAGATCTGCATAATTCCATTTCTAAGCCTGAGGCCATCTGAGTAAGGTTTGTTAGGTCTGCTGTAGTGATTTGCAGCCTCATTTGGCTGTTTGCTGTTCTCTTGCAAAAATGTAGAACTTCTTCACTGAATGCAGATCTTTGAAAATTAGTAAGGAAGGCTTTTAACATTGGGAAGTTATCTCCTTGTCTGCATAATAAATACACCAAAAATTCAGTATCTGAATAAGAATGACTTTCTTACAGCAGGCTTTCTTTCCTTTTGAGATATAGCCGATGTTCAGTGCTTTTCCTCATTTGTTTTGTTTTCCAATGCAGAGTTCCCAAGAACTTGCTAATCTTCCTGCTCTGAGAATATAGTGCCTCTTGGGACAGGTAGAATGTCTACTTGGCATTAAGTTAACTTAACTCCTTTTAGAGATGTCACCAACAGACGCCTAGTTTGTTAAATAGTTGTAGAAGTTGAACATCTTGGTGAATCAGGGAAGTGTCAGGCAAATTTTAAAACACTACTGCTGAGCTTTTTATTTGAAATTGGGGAGAAGTGCTATGTAGTCTCTCTAAGGTAATTTGTATTCAGTGGATTCTCCCTCAATGTCCTGTTATTCATCCTGAGACACTTGTCACGAGTCAGCCAAAGGATTAAGAGAGAAAACTTTGAGTTGCTCAGAATTTCATAGCCATATGCTTGGCCTTAAAAGATGTGTTAAGCATCAGGTGATTCAAATTGAAAAGCTCAGCAGCTTTATAATCTGCTGGTCTCTAAAGTCACTCCAACTACAGATGCCAGAAGAAGAAGCTCCAAGACTGGCTCATTGCTGTGTGCATTCAGAACATCTCGCCCCTGCTGCTTTAGGAGCAAAGATCCAAAAAGGAAAGCTCTCTGCCATTTCTTTCCTGTCATAGAGTAAGTACCTGAAAATAATTATATGCTTTTACTGGAAATATTTGGCATCAGTGCTGTGGCTCCACCATTAACATTTTCTACAGTTTCTTTCCAGACTGCCAGTTCTTTTTTATTAGTGCCTTGTTAGCATGATGAAGTGATGACAATCTTCTGTCTTGGCCTGGATGCAGCCAAATGACATAGGAGTATTTGTCTACAAAAGTAACTGAATAAAAGACTGAAATGGCCAATTAATAACAGCACCTGCCTTACTTTATCTGTAGAGGCTGGCCATCCATTCACCACAATCTCTCAAGGTTTTGTATATTGAATCTAAGGAGAAATGCTTCTGTTTTAACTAAATCCAAGTACGGTTCTTCAAAATATTACTTGTTCTTTTAGGCCTTACACTTCATCCCTTTCCAAAAAATCTGAGTTCTGCTGTTTAGATACCAAGTCATTGGCAAAAACGTCTGTGCTTAATGGTGCTCTGAATAGAGGATGATTTATCTAATTGAGGGCTGATCTAGAGCTATATTCTTTTTATCGCCGCCACAGAAATGGAAAGCAAATACCCTGGAATATTGAATGGGCTTGAATCAAACTTTTGGACAATGCAAGTTGGGGTCTTATATTTACAGATGGTCTTTTAACTGTATACTTAATTTACTTATAAATACAATTGTTCTTGACTTTGGAAAAGTCTGTTTCTATTTCATCTTGGGCTTTCTTCCTACTCAAATAAGGCACAAATGACTCTCATTTAGCATGGTCTTATGTCTCTGCATTAGGTAAATCCACAGGTAAACAAACATGATGCTATTGAACCACTGTAAGGAAATAAAATGTCATTTTGCTATCTAAAATGAATATTCCTATACCTTTCCCACTTCTGTGGCTAACTTGCTTTTCTGGTCAAAAGCACCATGAGTTGTAATGTGAAGTCAGGCACTTAAGGTGTCCCTTTTTCCTTCTGTTAGTTCAATGTTGGCTCTCTCTTTACTCTTGCTTTACTACAGGTCCTGGTGTTAAAAAATAAAACCCCAGAAAAGGTGTGAGACTTGCTCAGTTTATACCATTTAACTTGTGTCTGTCCTCTGTTTTTCTTTATCTTCTCTCATGTTCTAGATTTGTCCAATTTAGTCTGCATGCCCTTAGGGCAGGTCACAGCTCAGTGTGTATTAATTAATGTTTGAACCTTTCTATTCACTGCAGCATGTCAAGCACATCCTCTACTGGCTGGCTGAGACCTGATGAGCCGTAGGAAGTTTATAAAGCACTGTTTGAAATGAGTCTCTGTATAGTCGTTAGAGTGCATTCATTGCCTATTTGCCTATCTCTTCTCTTACTGTTTTTTCCTTCGATTCTCCTTGACCCAAAATTACACTCTCATTTGCCATCAATTTTCAGTCCTCTTTACCTGGTCAGCTCCTTAATTTAATTCCACTACAAAATATTTAGAGACATTTTTACATTTCCCTCTTGAATAAAGTCTAATGCTCTGGAGGGTCAATGCTGACCCTGCCATTTCTTCATCCTTTTGTGCTTTGAGATGTAAGGAAAAAGGATGGGTTCTTGTGTTAGGTACTTTTATTTGTAGTAACTTTCTGAAGTGATGGCTTCCATCCTACAAGTCCTTTCTTGAAGGGTTTCTTATGAAAAAGTAAATTGGGACTGCTGGTCACACCCTTTTACATTTACTTCTTTGTCTTCTCCAGCCTCTCTTTTCACAACTTTTTCCACATCAAGTTCTGGTTATTCCATGTTTTCCAGTCATCCCCAGTCCTGCTGCATCCCTGTGGTTGTCAGGTGCTTTCCTGTTGTCCTGTATCCATGTACTATCTCAAGAGTTTGTTCAAAGTGTTGAGATCTCCAGCAGTGAGAACTATTTTTCTGAGTGCATTTTTGAAAGACTACACAGAAAATCTTGTAAATCTGAAACAAAAATTACATTATGCAGAGTAGTTATATGTTTTGATTTGGGAAGAGGAAAACGAACCACAGAAAGAGGAGTCCAATTTAGCTTCCTGATACATTTTGTTAGGTAGGTTTGCTGCAGTGCTTTGATGTTAGCCTATTTGAAAGTTACCAGTGAAGCCTGTGCCCTTCCAATAATGTTTCTTGGAGCAGAGTGATATTTTAATCTCCTTCCTGCTTGTCTGATGCTTTGGCCAGGTATTGGCAATGAGAGTGAAAGGTAGGGATTTGCTAGTAGGGATGCAGCTGACAACAGAGCAATTCTGGATGTCTGGAGAAGAAGTAAAAATTGGGTTTGCTGCCCTTAGGAATATAAAAAGAAAAGGCTTGTTCTGAGATAAAACCTTATGACTTGGTGAAAGAGGTTGTCTCTTCTATCTAGTTTTACTGCATGCTAAATAGACTGCTCTTGACCTGTGTCTCCAAACACTCTTGTATCTGTCTGCCTTTCTAATTGCCACAGACTTCCATTTAAGAAATATTTTCAAAGTAGCTGGAGTTACTTCCAGGCCTTAGGGGTGCCTGCAGTTTCCTGGGCTGGCATCTGCAAAGCTGCTTGTGTAGTAATGCTGTTTTACCTCTACCAACCTACCTGCTGTTCCTCTTCCAGCCAAAGCCCTAGAGCTCCTAAATTAGGTCTCTGGAATGCAACATGGAAGTGTCTGTGCAACCCCATAAGTGTGCTCAGAGCATTCCTGGCATCTGCTGCTCCCTGCCTTGGAAAGGGTAAGGGCAGAGTTCTGAGTGACAGGACAGTCCTGGGAAGGCACATGAAAATACAGGATGGGGATAAGGAGGGTACTGTGTGTGCTAAGGCACGGCCACCTCAAGCAGCTGACATGGCTTGGGCATTAAATGTGAAATGATGAATGCTTGGTGGATGATCCCAAGCAATGGGCAAGGGGACCAAATCTCTTGGTGGCCCCTCAGTCTGAAAAAATCAGGTCATTTCTTGAAGCACATCAGCCCCACTCCTCTCTTCCACACCTCCCCTAGTCCCTGCATCACACACATTGTGTGGAGGGCCTCAGTGCCTGACTTGGTACTGGAGCAGCAGTCCCAGGGTTCAGAAATACAGTGCTGGGGGGGAGCTGGGTCTCTACTGAGGAGGGGGGGATGGAGGATGCTCATCTTGTGCTGCATCTTTGCAAAATTGTTTGAGTATTTTCAGCACAAGATGTGTGGGGTTTGTGTGGTGCTGGGTGGAGAGACCTCGTGTGATAGCCAAATACTGCTTGTGTTTTTCATATTAAAAAAAATTTGTTGATGCCTAGTGGATGTACCTCTAGACTTCTATGTCTGCAAGAAAGCATAGAGAGGAGATGAACTGCTAAACAGGAGAGAATGGGTTTATTTTGTTAATTTCAACAGAATTGCCTCTTTTGCCATCATCTGAGAAACAAATAGGAGCTGGTAGATTTTATCTAAGAAAACAAGTTGAGTATTTTAAAGTTGGAACCAGTAGATGTCAGCAGTTCCTTTTGAAATGGCTCTGGAAATGTAGCAGTAAAGGAACTGACTCGTTCACATCCAAACTTCTCTGTGATATAAAAACATTTGCTCAGAAGATCAGAAACTGTATAAAATATAGCGGGCATATGATGGGCAGCCTCATCCTAGCTGTTGGTGAGAGTGGCATGAAGAAACGCGGAAAAATTTGGTCTTAATAAAATATCAGATAACATCTATTTAAGGTATAATCTCTGGTTATTGGGACATTGCATGACATAGTTTTAATTTTTATGGAAGCCTGGTATAGCCTTTAAAATGCGAGGGCTGTGGTTTTGTTCCTGATGAAAGAGGTGGTTGATGTCTGCTGATAGCTGAGTATATATTGTTTCATGTCTAAAGTAAAATGCAACATCACATATTACTGTAATGATCAAAATTTTAAAACCTTATTTGCCGTATGCTTTTAGAAGCATGAAGATTGTATGAATTGGTTTTATTCTCTGCGAATCAAGAATAGTATTACTGAAATCTAAATTGATACTCTCTCTAAAGCCACCCCAGAGAGATGAAAATGAAGCACATAATGTCCTTATTGCTAGTTTTTGGTCTGGGTTGCTAACAGTGCTTAAATTGACGTCCTTATACTGTCCCACTCCTTTGACCTTGAGCCAATATCAAAAGGGTTTGCAAAAGCATCTGAAGAGAATTCAGTTTCTTTAGCTAGAGAGTCAGCAGGGGGAGCTCACACCCATTTGTTTCAACTTGCCAAATATTGGTTATTAAAGACATTTTAAACTAGGCCATTTTATTTACATGCATACACACAAGCACCTACCCACCCACCCTTTTAGAGATGTATATGGATTCCGAGTGTTTATCATCTCTACCCTAGCAGATTGTTTAAAAAGTCTCATTCTTGTATCCTCATGCCAGACATTTCATGAAAAGAAGGACCAAAGGAACAAATATTTAAAAATGGACATGAAAAATGATGTTTATTATCTCAAAGGAGGGGGAGAGAAACAACATCTCCCTCCATCATGTGGTCAGGAGTTGATGCTCTGATGAAGAAGTGATGTGCATGTTGTTAGCCTGGACCTCTGAGGAAGATGGATGCTTTTTAGTCATGAAGAAGTTAAAACCAGGCAATTGTCAATATTTTAGCATGAAATTCGTATAATCAACTTTTTTTCTCAAAACGACTGTGAAAAGATACATTCTGATTCATCTGATTGCATTCATACTAAGCTGCTGTCTTTTTGTTTCATGTGAATAAAAATCAGGCTTTTACCACAGACCCACAATATTTTCTGGAATATCACTTGGATGAGTGTGTGCAAGGTGAAGATTTAGCCTGTGGAAAATCTTTTCTGCTACAGTCCTGAGCTAAATGGGGGTGTTTTGTAATATTGTATGTATACATCTAATGTTTAGAGGACTCTTAACTAGGTTATGATCACTGTGTCTGAGAGAAACACAATTTCTGCATCTTGAGCCACATTAGGTAAGGAAGCATTTTTAAATTGTTCTGGCAGGGGACAATTAAGTGACTTTCCCAAGGTCACAGAGCAGATAGCTGGCATTGCTGGGAACAGACACCTTATCTCCTCAAGTTTCTGTGGTGCTCATCTATAGTGCCTTGGGAAAATAAAGATATTTTCTGCTGGCCTTTAAGTTTTCAGTTGTTTGTTAAAGTATCATGTATTATTTCCCCAGATACTTTTTCATTGTAACTGAGAATGTTTTAACCTGTTGATTGTATTGATTTTTGATGTGGAAATAGCAAGCTGCTCCATTACAAACTAAATTTCAAGGGCATGAAGATTGTCAGAATGGAAAAGCCACTTAGCTCAACACAGTTGTACCTTTTATTTTTATCTCGGTCAGGCATAGAAAGAGCCTGAGAGGTCCTAGCCCTATTTTCTCTGTCCTGAATGGAATCTCAATTGCTTTAGATGCTGCAAGAATTGGGAGGAAAAAGTAAAGCTCATCTTCTGTATAAGCAGGCATGTAGCTGGCTGTGCTTGTGCTGGTGCTAGCTGAGAATAGAGTCTGGATGTTCAGCCTCCCTTTCTTTGCAGTGTCCTGGCTGGGGCAGTTACTCTGAGATGTTCCTCTCTGAACCAGTGACAAATAGTGACTGTTCTACTGAGGATCCAGATAGGACCTTGTAAAGCAACACCATCCTTACATGATCGATATTATTCTAAGCTCTGAACTAATTTCTGTGCCCTGTCTCCCACCACTCTCTCTTTTTCTTTTTTTTTTTTTTTTTCCATTAATTGCAGCCCTAAGCTAGGATTATGGCTTTTAGGAATTGTCCTTAAGTCCTTTCCTTTGGCTGCATACTGCATAATTTTTCCATTTAATATGGATTTCTCGTTTTGGTCAATTGCTTCTAGTCCTATTACTTCATAGTAATCTACATTTGATGCACATTTCCCTTCACAGGCCCAGCCATCTCCCTCAGAAAATCATTCCCTATGCATGATGGGCCTGAGCCAACACACACTGAACTCCGGGGCAATATTGCTGTTGTTCACAATGAATTTGAAACCTGAAGCTAAGGATGAAAACCCATGTCAGCTCCACAGGTGAGTGAACTGGATTCATGCAGTCCTCAGGCATGTGGGTGGAGAAGGAAAAGCACTTCTTCCTGGGCATTTCTCTATCATAACTCATCATATCCTGAAGAAAATGCCACAGTTCTCTCCCCCCCTGCCCCCCCAGAGGGTTTTTCTGTCCATACATCCCTTTTCTGAATCTATAGGAAGAACCATTGCTACAGAGCTCCCTTTTCTATGCTTGCTGGTTATTGCATGCAGCAGAGTTATTGTATTTTGCTGTGCCCCAAGTGCTCTCCACCAGTGCAGGGCAGGGGTCTTCTGCTTCAGAGGTGGTGGAGATGTGAAAGGCAGAGAGAGAGGGTTACAGGTGGGTAATTGCCTCTTTTTTTCTGTTTCCATCTGCTTCCAGCAAACCTGAGGAAGGTGAAGCCTTATTTTATGATTGTAGGGCATTGAGAGCAAAGGGGTGTGATGGGAGAAATAGAAACTGCAGCTAGTCTAGGCATATCTTCTAATGTTTTTTTTTTTTTCTCCCAATTTCTGTGATTTTAATGCATTCCCTGTAGTGTTCTAAAATAAAGGCTAGAAAAAAAGATTGTATATACTATTCCTCCCCTGCCTCCCCCATCAGCAAGTTTTTAAACCACTGAGTTTCTGGCAGCTGTGGCGTGACAAAATGATGCTGTTTAGGGTAGCTCCCTCTTTGGCACAGGCAAGAATGAAACTGGGGAAGACGTGAAATTAAAAAGAGCTTGTTTAAAATTGAGTGCTGATTACCCACTTCCATAAATACATTTGAGCAGAAGAAATTTATTGCACTTGGACATATTTGCAAGCTGCTTTTTGGAAATGCATTCTGAATAATATACTTTTGCTGCTCGGCTGGCAATCTCCCTGTAGTTCTACTGAAAAGCAACTTAGGCTAGATTTTTCAGGGAGGTGGATTTCAGAGCTTAGTTTTCATTCTTTCCATCATGCATAAGAAAATACAGAAAGTACAGGAGAGCTTAAGACAGTGATTCTGCTGTAAAATGCAAAATCATAGTACTTTTCAAAAAATGAGAAGTATACATGGTGTTGCTCCAGGATCAGACTAAATTTTCATAAGCAGTATGATCATTCAAAAATACAGCAATATAGACTAAAATGTTCTACAAAATTTTTTCTTCTGGACTCTAATAGTATTAAATCAAAGGAGCAGATATCTATAAAACAAAGGCATAACAACATTTCAAATCTGTTCAAAGAAAACTGTTTCTTATTTTTAGTATTGGTGACATTGTGCTAGTCCAGAGTGCTAAGCAAAAAATAATAAGATCTTGGGAAAATGAAAACAGAGTAAGGAGTCTCTGGGTTTTGTGTGTAGGTTTTTGGGCTTTTTTTTTTTAGTTCCCCAAAAGTGACACTGTTTTTTATGAGTGTACCAAGCTGAACTTGACAACAAGCAGGAAATGAAACAAGTTATCTCTGAATAATGCGTATAAAAAATTCTAAAATAAAGGAACCAAACAGAAACCAAATTACAGTGTGACATTCAGCTTTCTGATATCACACAGAAGACATTATTTAAAAACTATAAAACTCTAAGTTGAGTCTGAGAGACCACAATGTAGTCTGAAAATTCTTTGAGTTTATTGCCTTTAGAGCAAATAAAGGGCCAAAAGGCCCAAACTTACTTTCCCATTCCATATTTTTATCCAGTTCATTGCTGGATTGCACCCTGAAATCTATTCTCTGTTCTTAAATAATACTTTGAATTTCCTTTGTGCTTGTGTAAAGTCTGCATGCAAATTATAAAGACATAAATGATAATTCCTATTATGTCTGGAAATTGAGTGTAAGCTATATAGGCTTGCTGTACATTGCTAGCATGGATCTCTAAACAAGGGCAAAGTAGACTGAATATTAAGGACAAAGTCACAAAACTTGCACAGGCAATGACAGAAGTGGGAACAGAACAAGTAGAACTGCATGCTCAGTCCTTTCACACTTAGAACAAACTGTTCCACTTAAAGACAGGGGAGGAATATTCCACTTATGTGGCTTCCTAGATGTATTATAGGTCCTTAGTGTGAGTCTGGTAAGAGCAGAAAAGCTGATATTTTACCAGTTCCCTGTGTGAAGAGCACAGGCAGCATTCTCTCTACCTATAGGTAGGCAAATGCCTGTTTACAATCTCCCCATGGATTAAGCCCTGGAGACAGGAATGCAGTGTTTCATTCCTCCTTATGCCTTTGGCAGGCTGTGTGGCTCGTGACAGAGAGCTTCAGTTCTGTAGAAATAATTTTTTTCTGTCTGTTAAAACCTGCAATTAATAGTGGTTACCCAGTGACTTGACATGTTTGAATTACATGGGAAAAAATCTGAAACAAATACCAGGTAGGATTACTAATTGTTAGGCTTTTATCTCAATTATTGCTTGGATATGGGTAGAAAGTACTTCAAGGTATGGAAAAATCCCCTCATGTTAATAGCATAAAGCAAATGGAAAATTTGACAGATTAAAAGGTGCTTTGCTAACAAGGTGTGGTAGCCTACTTGAAGACAGCATACTAGGAATGCTTAAAGCATGTTCATGTGTATATATGAGACAACATTAGGGATATGTTTGAGTTCATATTATATACATATGATCTTCCATTTGGACAATGATGAGACTAAAGCCAGCAAAAAATACAGATTTCCTGGATTTCATCATATCTACAACAAAACTGAGCCAATAGCAAGAGCTACAAAAACTGTTGCATAGCATCAGTTATATCATATAATATTGAAGAGATTAGAGAACAGAGAAAAATGATTCCTTACTGAAGGATAAACAGACTTTTGATCTGTCAAGAGAACACTAGAGCAGCTTTCTAGCCTTAGGAAATGACCTCTGATAGTGAAATCTGGTTGTTTTTTGTTTCTATTTTTTTAAACCCATTCCTGCATGACAGACTTCACCCCATGTGTGATCTATTGTATTAGTGATCAAACTGATCAGCATACTGGAAATTCTGGAGGAAGTAAGAGAATAGGACCAGGGAATGGGACTGGAATATTCAGGTACTTCAGTAGCATGTTAGGATCTGCACGATGAGGGTAATATTTGACTTCCTAACTGTTCTGGGACAGGTAGTGTTTTCATTGTAGGGAAGAAAAAGCATGTGTACAATTCTACTCGGGGAAATTTAGATGGCCAAACCTCCTTTGTTTTGAATGCAGATCACTGGCACACGTGTCTACTACGTGCCTGTCAAAGGCACTGCAGAAATCAAGTAAGTGAGATGTTCTCTCTGGAGTCTTTTGAATCTCTGGATCCTCTGGCTGAGCAGTTTCTAGGTGGGGAAACAAAAAAGATTTCTCTTTCTTGAGAAATCTGTCTTTTTCTTCATTGCTTGATTATGTTGCTTGTACCAAAGAGGCCTCTGGTGGAAGTTTTACTGGAGTAAGTTGTTCAGAATCAAAGGGCAGAGTACCAGTGGACTTGTTTTCTACAGTAAACAGCAGAGAACCCTTGGCAGTAATTTGAGAGTGATGGACAATATCTCTGATGATGGTATGAGGCTCCACTTAGCAATGTTGTAATTGTGTGACTCTGGCTTGTTTCTGGATTATTTTCTAAATGTCATTAGAGAATAACTGGCGTATCTTTTCATGTCTGTGTTCTGCTGGAAGCTTCTGTGAGATATGTTATTGGTGAAAGTCTGAAGTTCCTTATCTCTTCTGCTATTGTCTGGAGTGCTGCTATTGTCTCTATCTGGGACACTGCACTGATATAAAAGTAAAACCTCAGAAAAGAAGAATACTCAATGCTTTAGTGAGAGCAGCCTTTCTTAGCAGGGAGAATGAGGGAAAAATAGCCAAAAAGAGAAGCAGAAAGGAGAGGGCAGGCAAAATAGTCAAATATAAAAACTTTCAATAGTAAGGTCTTAGTTTGATCTTTGAATAGAGTTGAAGAAGGGTCTCTGCTGAACACATGGAATTTCATAGACAGGGGACCTCAACTGATAAGTTCCTGCCCTCAGCTTTAACTTAACCAATCTTAATTTCCTTTGAGACAGATAACAAGATAGAAACGTATCTGAAGGATCACAGCAGTGACCTATGTCTGGCATTTGGTACTGGGGTCCCAGTGCTATGAAGGTCAATGTCTGTATGAGCTATCAGTTCAGTAAGTTCAGACTTCCTGGAAACAGCTTTAACTTCTCTGTTTGTCTTTTATATGCATGTATTTCTACATGTATATAGGTATATGTATGTTCTCCAAAATATGCATAATATAGACATAGGTGTATATATTCTTAATGTTTCTTTTTGGACAGTGTGCTTTCCTTGTTGATGTGTTTGGGTTTTTTTTCCCCCCATCTCTTTTCACCATTTTATGCAGTAAGTTCCCCTGGGACTGTGTTCTCCTCATTCTCTGCAGAGTTAAACTTTTTGTGTTGCTCCTCGTGCTTGGAGGGGAGTCCTGGACAAGTTTTACTTGACTTAGAGACAGTCTCCCGTGACATATAGAGTGTGTTAGGAAGGACATTTTTAAACAAACTTGTGGTAAAATACACTAGTATTTTACCAGGAATGGTGCAAGGGCAGTTCACTCCAAAATTAACTCACTCTCTGTTTAAAATTGCTTTTGATGTGGTTGATGGTGGTATTTCAAAGGCAGTAGTTGGTAGCAAATGGGAAGAAAAGCAACAGTGAATTAAAGATTTGAAGAGATAAAAATGGTAATTTATAGGTGAGAAAGACTGATTGGAGATGTTGTTACTTTTTAGTTAATGAAATGACCTATCTAGTCAAACTGGATAATTCCCATAGTGAGATTTTTTTTTCCTTTATTGTCAGCTTAGCAGAAGCTCTCTCTTTCCTTAGTGAAAACGAAATGGCAATTTTAGCATTCTTAATTGGTTTGGTTCTTTTCCATGGTAGCAAGTGAACTGAAAAAATACTGCTTATGAACAGGTTATGAACTTAAGTCTAAAAACCGTGCACTGTCGACATCAAATAAAAAAGTGGCTAATGAAAAGTCTTCAGTTTCTAATTTCACAGAGAACTGATGTTGCTTTAAGGTGCAGTCCCTGCATGGAATGCAAGCAGTGAATGAATATGAGTAATAAGAAGCAGAGATAATTTCTGGTTGAATGGTGTGTCTGCACTGAGAGTGACAGAATGCCTAGCCAAAACTACATATTATTCTAAATTCTATTGAAAGCAATAGTAGAAGTGTAGGAAAATGTTAAAATTATTTCTTTTAAATAATCTTTTTGTTCCCAGGTAAATCTGCAGGTGAATTGGAGGTGATATATAGTACACTTGCAGTGATTTGTAAGCAAGTTATACACTCTAGAAGAACAGAAAATATTACCAGTAAATTTTTAGTACAATGACTTAACTGATGGTGGGAGAGGTGAATTAAGGAAATTAAGCTACAGGTGTCCAGGTGGGTATTATTGAAGATCAGCTAAATTCGACTGAAATAAAAGCCAAGATTTTTGCAGCCTAGCTATTTTTCTTGGTGACATGCACCAGTGTTTTTTGGCTAGAGTTCTGTGAGTTTCTTTCTGGCTGTTTTAGGCATGTAGCTAATTTCTATCCATATTAAAAAAAAACTGTAGCAGAAATGATCTCCTCCATCATCTGGAACACTTTGCTTCTGATGGACTTTTCCTCTCTGCACGTGATACTGAATATTAAACTTTGTCTTCTGTCACTTCTATTAGCTCTGCCTCTGTCTATTAGAAAATTAAAAAAATTCATATAATGGTCCCATACCTTTTTGTTCCAGTTTTCCCCATTTCTTCCATCCTCACATGTACTTTATTGCATTCATTTCAGTGAATTTCTCATCTCATCCAAAAGACAAGGTTTTTAGCAATGAGGGTTCTTATAGTTCTATTTCTTGGAGTCTTAGGAGTTTAAACAAATGATTAAAAATCACACTCACAGAAACTGGCTCGGAATTCTGAAGAACAGCATATTTCCTGCTGCTCATGTGACTTTTCTTTTTTTCTTTGGGAAGAGGATGTTTGAATTTGGGATGTGTTTGTCAGATAATCTCTCCTCTGCTCAATTCACTGGACTTTGACAGTTCTCCAGTGGCTCAAGTTGTAGGAGTTACATTTGTCAGTTTTTTTTGTAGAAGGAAACTACAATTTTCTAGCCTTCACTGCCCTTATTTGACCTCAAAATGCTTGTAGGTCAGCTATGAAGAGAGTTTCTTCTCTAGACGTAATGTCAGCTGTGCATTGTCAAAGCTGTATTTTCTCTGACAATAAGAATCAGATATCTGATTTATAGATTTTAGTAACCTAGGGAAGACCATTCCTTTCCTTTTACATAATGAAAATTATGTAAAAGGGTCTTCTTCTGTTGTCTGATGCTACATCAGACCCCACCTTAGACTTGGAGCACCAAGTGTTTTCTGGTTGTGACTGTTCAGTGTAACTCCTGACTTCAGTTATCATTGTGGATCCTAGTCAATAATCCTGGTATTTTTTCATTGCTTAACTTTCCTGAAATCTAAAAGTATTTGAATAGAAATATTTTAAAAGATACCGTATACTTTGTCATGTTGGAGAGCTGCAGCTTTTAAAAACTTTGAGGAATCATGCAAGTCTGCCTAATATGTGTTAAAAATCTCTCTCTCTCAGGGCCACATTGAGACCCACAGAATAAATGACTTTGGGTGTTATACTGTAAACTGGCATGGAAAGTTTTTGGAAAGCCTTGAGTACTACTCCAGTTGCCCATGAAGAAGCACTAGTAAATAGAGTTGAACATAGTAGGAAGTACTGAGCACTCTGGCTTCCTCTTAATGAAAATATTTACCCTGTCACTTTAGCATATAACACTGTCATGCCTCTTTCTCCCTACTTTTTCTTGTGTTTTTAGATTAACTCTTCCTCTGGGAAATGCTGTTTCTACCTGTATTTGGTTGGCAGCTATCAAATGGGAGCCAGAGTCCTGAATATGGTGTTTGTGGATCAGTCTAACAGAAAATCTGATGAAGACGATAACGAAGGTTGAGGGTTTTACCCTGCAATAGCTGTCCCCATTCTTGCAGGCTTCCCACTAATTCTGATTTATAGCACCAAACTATCCCCTCACGCCTACAGTTTGGGGGATACAGCAATAAGACAGGACAGACAGCAATTATTCTGGTCTCCTGGAGCAGCATCTGTTAGGAGCAGAGGACACCAGTGCTGTCTGTAGGCACCATTTGCCTGGGCTAAATTTCCTGCTGGAAGAATGAATCCACTATTGATCCGTATGGATCCCTGCTGCAACTGGAGAGCCATACATTCAACATATGAACTTTCCTCACACTTGCCACGCTTCGTTAATGATTAGTGATGAGGGGCAAAAAAAGAACAGTGTGAAGGATGCCTGTGTCTGAGAAGAACCAGGCTGAATCAACATTAGTTTTCCTCCTGTTGTCTCGCCTGACCTGCAGGCTTATTAAGGGAGTGACTGATGGCTGTGAACTTGGATTTTTAGCTAAGTCATGGTGTCAAGTGTGAAGGATTACATCATGACCTGAAGAGGTAGAATGGCCTCTTGTTTACAGTGCTTTTTAACCCTGGAGGTGTGGTGCAGTAGTAGTCAGGCAGGGCTCTCTTCAGAACACATCAGATCAGTTTTAAGATCTTTATGGTGAATAATGACATTTTTTGTTTCCTATGATTTTTCTAAAAACAGTAAAGGAAAAGGCAAAATATCAGCAACCCACAGCACCTGGTTAAGAAAAGTAATGACCCAAACACTATGGGAAGAAAGGAGTCAAGGTGTCACCTTGGGGCCTTTGCATCGTTCACAGGGTGCTCACAGATTATCTCGATTTTCAACAGAAATTATCAAAGATGAGAATCATCCCGACTTACATAAGCACAGATGCTGCTGTGAGGAGATTTGATCACTCATGTTCCAGACTTTTGAAAGCATTTGCTTTTTTATCTGCAACTGTATTTTATTTTTTTTTTCCTTGGGTGGGAAGAGGATTTCTATGAATATTTATAACAAATGACTTCTACCAGAGGACACATTAAGTCTTGCAGCATAACAAAACTGAATTACCATGAAATAAACTTTCTTAATTAAACCAATTAAATTTCTTCCCAGTATGTAATTTAGGAACTCTGATAAACCCTGGTTGAAAAGGTTTGTTCTAGCCTTAAGCTGGCCTAAGAAAGGGTGAACATCTGGCCTGTATATGAAAGGCCTATTTAGGCCTTAGGCAGTGTACAAAACATTAGCTGCTGTCCACAGCATTGAATACTTTGTGTGGCCCCAGGGCTTTGCTAAAGGACAGTGGTATCATTAGGGCACAATCATGGTTACAGAATATGTTGTAACAAAGATAAGTGAGTCCTCAGACTTCTACCCCAGTGATTATAGCTGAATGAGAAGTATTTCTCCTTGTTCACATTTTTGCCATGAATCCATTAAAGCAGATGCATTTTTTAAAAATGCAGTTTACACTTTCTGAATGTGGAGATTGACAAACAGCATCAGGTTTTATGAAATAGTATTTCCCATTTTTTTTCTGTATCACACTTCAGTCTTTTTGTAGGTACCATGACCCACGGGGCATACTAGTGCTCTTAAAAGATGACTTTAAAGGCTACTGTGTAGAAATGATGCCTACACCTTGCTGCATGATTTCTGTTACAGGAACTGTTGACAACAGTAATGGTAATCAATAGGAAAGAGATATTCCTGTTTTATGTGGCTGGAGGGGAATTAACAAAACCATGGCACACCTGTGAAAACAACTCTAAAATACCTCAGTTGGCCAACCTCAAGGCCCTAATTTTAGAGTGTTTGCAGGTTTACTCAAGTTTGAAGAAGACATGAGTTGACAGCCCTGAAGGTGACATCTGTAGCTGGGTTTCTCATTAGACTGTTCCCTGAATGGGACAGTTTGGGAAATGATGTTGAGGAGATCTTTCCAATTTCCAAGCACTGGAACAGGCTGCCCAGGCAGTGGTTGAGTCACCATCCCTGGAGGTATTTAAAAACCATGAAGATGTAGCACTTAAGACCATAATTTGGTGGGGACTTGGCAGTGCTAGATTTACAGTTGGACTTGGTGCTCTTAGAGATCTTTTCCAGTCTAAATAATCCTATGATTTTATGGGTTTTATTGGTGTTTCAGCAGGTGTGGATTTATGTTTGCAGCACAGTTATTTTATTTCATATTTATAACCAAACCAGCACTTCAGAAACACAGTCCCTGGGGAAGTGACACCTCAAATGGCCCAGACAAAAAACCAAAACAAAACGAAACCAAAAGAGGCAGTGGAATTAAATAGTTGGTTTGTGGAGAGACTTTAAAGTGAACTTCTGCTTAGGCTCCAGGTACAAAATGGTGGTTGAATCATAGGATTTTGTTTTAGAAACACATACTGTGCTACCATACATCTAAAAGTGTGGTAACTGCTGGTTTACATCTGGACCCAGCTGTAATTATCAGCCAGGCTCATGTATAAGGATCTTGTTGTTGCCTCTCATTTTCCTGCTGTAATAGTAAAGATTTACCAGGCTGTGGTGAAGCCACCACAGACTTAATAGGATTTTATTATTTGAAGGTGTCTGCTTTAAAGCAGTGTTCTTGGTCTCTTTGACAGAGTCCTAAATCTCTTTTTTAAGGGCATGACAAGAAGTGCCTCCTGTTCAGTTTGTCCCCTCTCCCTATTTCTTTTGAGTTTTCTATGTTTAAACATAAATAAGATCTGTAGGCTAAGGGCACTGTTTCTTTATTAAATAAGCAGAGAAGCATGAAGAAAAAGCAAACGGAGAAGCAACCCACTCAATAAGGACATGAGAAGAAAGCACAAATCAGAAGCTAGTGGGGCCAGCTTAGCTGCCTGCCTCCCCCCCTCCAATTCCCCTTCCCTCCTGTGCAAAAAAAGAAAAAGGAAGAAAACATCAAAGAGAGCAAAGACCTAGTAAAGGCTTTTGAAAGAAGTTACTGTCCCTTAGCTGACATTTTCATGCTTGTTTAGAAGCAACTTTGTCAAGATAGAGGAAACTTTAAGGTAAATGCAGGGACACTTGAAAAATACCCTGTCATCTAAGATTGAAACATAATGTGACAACCAGTAGCCTGCTGCCTTAGGAAGAAGCTGAATGCCTCCACTGCAGAGATGTAGTGCCTCAAAAATGAAACACTTGTACATGGAAAACAGGGCTCAGGATTTATTCTCAGAAGAGTCTCATACGTGTGCACAAAACCTTGCATGGTGAGAGAAACATCTCTTACATCAGGCTGGAGTCTTGCTTATTAGGATGCAGTAGTGCTGGGGAAAAAAGTCTGTCAGCATGCCAGAAACATTTCAGAGAACTGCTACAATGGCCAGTTCCCTGCTAATCAGGAGATGGAAGGGATAAATATCCTTCCCTCTGTAAATCCGTGATACATTTGATGAGGAAATAGTCTGGTTTCTATAAACTTACCTTATGCTGCTCTTATAACCGTGGAGGCATTGAAATGCAAAATGCCTGGCACTGCCAAGGCTGATGAATGATTTACAAGTATCCTTCATTAATTTCCATCTCTTATCTTGCCCTGAAAAATACTGTCTTTTTCACCCGTTCTCAGGATGGGAAAATCATCTCCTTGCTCACAAACTCCGAACACATACATTTTGAAGAAAATAATAAATAAATCTTAACAACTCTACTGTTGTCTATTTCAGTCTGTTAAGCTTAGAGATGCCTGAGACAAAATACAGTTGCATAGTCCAAAAATATGCCTGATGTAACTTGACACGTCTTAATAAAAAAGAATTTCTATTTCACCAATATATCTTTTCCCCACAAAATCTTCTCAATGATTTCCCTCAGCAAAAGCAATGTTAGTGTTTTGTTGTGGCTTTTTTTTTCCTTTTCCTTTTTTAAGAAAATCTAGTCCTGCTTTGAGACAAGCTGAAGCAAATACATCACAAACCACCCTGTGATTTAAATTTTGGATTCCTGTACAGCTGTACTTAAAAATCTTGTATCCATTTATTATTGTTGTGCCATAATGCTGTTTAAACATTATGAAAGAATTGCTTTCTCATGGATAGAAATAATCTAATGTGCACGTTGTTTCACTGACGAAATTATTGCAGGCAACCTCATGGATCATAAAATAATTGGATGCTGTCCAATTAAGTAAGCTTTATTGGTTATGGTGGCTTTTCATTCCCACTTCTGATCTGTCTCTTTTGCCTTAAGACTCTGCTGTGAAACACCTTTGATAGAGGAGCTAAAGCAGACAGCATGCAGACATCTTGAAATCTGGCAGGTACCTGAAATGCCAGTAATAGTGTTTTTGGTGGAAGATATCTTAAAGAAGGCAGGATAAAAATGGGGAGCAGTAGACAAAAGGGAGCTAGATAGATAATCCTAACAGATGCATAGTAATATGGCTTGGTTAAGCCACCAACACTCCTCCTCTGTGCTAGGTGCTCCTGACAATTCTCTTTGACCCTTTTGTACAATGCCTTGGGCCATGTCTCTCCCTCCATCCCTTCCTCAGTTCTGGCTGCTGCTGACTTTTCTACCAATCATCAAGAAATGTATCCTTGACCATTCTCTCTCCTTGAAATGCTTTCACAGATCTTGTATCTTTATGCAGCTCAAGTAATGACCCCTTCCCCTCCTGATTTGTACAGAAGTACCAAGAATTATTTCAGTCATGTAACTGAGGGCTTCAGACAGAGAACAGGTAAATCCCCAGGTCTACCTGGTAACCCAGCTCCCACCAAGGTATCTTTTGAGGGTTGCAATGCTAGGAAGTCTTGTTCTGAATTGCTCTTCTGCAGTTTCATCCTGGCTCAGGGTTTGATTCTGGTGGACCTTTACCAACCTCTCAAGCAACTACTTCTTGGCCAGACTTGCATGTCCAGCCTTCCTGGTCTTTCTGCAGAGTGGATGAGGCTTTCAACATTGCAGCTTCCCTTGGCACTTAATGTTTGGTTTTCCTGACCCTACTTAGCAACTCTTTTCTTTAGTTTTTTTAGTTCTTTCTGGTTTTCTTTTTGAATTGTTTTGCCAGTTCTTTTTTTTGTCTGTTTTCTCCCTGGATGATCTTGTCCAGTCATATAATTTCACCTGCTATCTTTACACAGCTGGGACATAGCTCTATTTCTCTGCCACTGACTGGTCTGCATCCAATTCCATCTTCTTGTTTCCCTCTCTGACAATTGCTTCTGGGTATCAAGCCATAGGCTTGAACTTAATTGTGTGCCTTTCTTTCTCCATCTTCTCCTTGCATGTCATTGTCGACAATGACAATATTGACACCATCACGGTGATTTACAACCTGAGGCAGGTTGTTTTTTTAGATTGTTTTCTTCTCTGCTGCAATAGACAAGTCCTATATAGAAACAATTACAATTATCAAATTAAATACATAAAACCGTATGAAAAGGGGAGCATGCTGATGTCATATAGCAGAGAACAGTGCTGTCATTCTACTTAAATTTTAGGAAATTCTGCCTGTGGCAACTGTGGTCAAAGAGGGAACTGAAAATGTGTTAAGTATGAGGACTTCAGACAGTTTCATTATTTAATTTAAGACTTCGAGAAGGCAAAGTCAAGTGGCTTGATGTTGTGCAGTATTGTTCTAAATTAAGCAACATGTAATAATGGAAGAACAGGTACAAATTTGATTCCAGTAGTTCTTGTCCTTGCTAATTAATTCTAAACATTACATTAGAAGGGCTAGGGAGGTTGTTTTTGTTTTGTTTTGTTTCTTTTTGACTGTGTCTCCATTTTATTAACACAAACTCTCTTCAGATTACTTGCCTTCTAAACTGTATTTCTGAATATGCCACTTCAGCCTCAACGAGCTGTGTGTGTTGATAACAAGAACTGAATTTGTCTTGACATCTTGTTTGGAATATTTCTAATCAAATATTAACATTAGCACTGCCACATGTCTCTGTTATTTCCTTTATCTTTTCACTTAGTCCCATAAGCCTTCTCTAGATAAGGATAACATTAATGTATTACTTAAGAGTCCTTTTTTTTTTTTTTTTTTTTTTTTTTTTTTGCTGGGAAGCCTAAATAATATGAAACCCACTCTGAGTAGCAGTTACAGATTCCTGCAGAAGAAGCATGCTTAAAACTCTCCCAAAAGAGACAGACTGCCTAGAGACTGACTTCACTGGCTTAGGTATTTTTGTGTCAGTAGTAATACAGGGAGGACTCAGCAGTGACAAATAACTTTAACAGATATGGCTAAATCACTGTTTTATTTGGATTATGTGACAAAATTGAAAGTAAAGCAGAGTGTCTGATGTTGCTATAAATCTTTAATGAACGTTCCATGTTTTTGTGATGTGTCAAAGACAGTCAAATGGAGGCCTTCTTTCCTTACACTTAGTATGAGATGACTATTGAATTTTAACTGTGGACAAAAACGGGGGCAGGGGGGAAGAGTGTAAAAAAAAAAAAAGGGTAAAATTTTAATTTCCTGCATAGAAATAGGGCTTAAGTATAGATGGAGGGAGGTGAGGGCAGTAAGGCTGCCCAGTTAACTAAGAGCCTGTGCCCAGGCTATGTGTGCTGGGTATCCCCCAGCAGCCTGCAGGGTTGCGTGACTTTCCCGTTCCCCTTGCTTCCACCAAGGAGCTTGTGTGCAAGATATGCCAGCTAAACAGCTCTCGTGTCCTTAGATTCTCCCTCCTCCCTTATTTGAATCAGGGCTCTATTTAATTATTTACTGTTGGAATGCCTGCGTTTGAAGTGCACAGCCCTGAGTCTGCTTTTTGTGAGAGGCTCTGCTGGAACCACACCGGATCCCATTTTCTCTCTCCCGGAGTGGTCGGGTGGTTTGTTGCATCTTGGAAGCTTAACAGTTTGGCTGATAAATCTAACTTGATGCTAATGGATGTGCTGTAATACAATATGGAACAGAAGCTAGGACCCTGTGGCCTGTCACGGACCGTGTAATTTATGACTGAAATGTCTCGGATATTTATGCTGACAAGAGAAATACTTGACGTTCCCTGCTAATGTTCTGGCCCACTCCTCTAGCCTACTAATTCTAGATGGATTTTTGGCCTATTTTCTTCCATCTTCCTCCTTTCTCATTTCTGCCACCTACTCTGTCACTCAGCTGCCAGGTCTGCTCTTTTGCCTCTGCTGCCCTATTTATTTTCGCAGTGTGAGTAATCAGATGACTGCAAGAGTTTGCCTGGAAATAAAACAGATTCTCTAACCAGTTCAAGCTAGCATTGGTATACTTCTAAAAGTGATGATATAGTCCAACAGCACGTGACTGTGCATGATCCAGTAGTGGCTGAGTGAAGTTTTCTGGCCACCACTATGTAGGAAATTGGACTAAGGAATAGATAGGGTCCCTGGCTCCCCCAAAATTTATGACAAAATCTTGGTCTTTTCCTCAGATGTGGTAATTTTTGTTCTCTTTATCTGGTGTTAGAAGCTCTGTATTTTCCTCTGCTTTGCATTTTTTCCAATTTATATTAATCTTAGGCAGCCTCTGTAAAAATATCAGTTTGCAATTTCTTTCCAGTACAGACGGCAAATACTTTTTTTTTTTTTTTTCTATTTCTGACCGTACAAAAGATGCCATCTTGCATTGTTTTAGCAGCATATAAATGGAAAGGCTAGAATTGATAAGGCAGCTGGATTTTTCAGGCAGCACTGGATTTTAATTTTATTCTTCCAAACTTTGCCTACTAATATGTCACTTGAAAAAAGCTGAAAATACAATACCATTTCAATATTTTTAACACTTTTTTCTAAGAATGAAGGAAAATGGGGTATGTCACAATATATGTGGGAAAACAAGCATATATTATGCAAATATTTTGTAGTCTTTCTTGAGGTATATTTTGCTTTTAGACTCAGATAAGGGGTAGGTTGTAAGGCACTTTAATCTCCCTTTCTTTTAAGTTACATTTTACTGATAAGTCTCAATTTTTTTGCTGGTTGGCTCTTTTATTCTTTTATTCTTTCTTATATTCATCAACGCTTTAACAGCTTCTTGAAGTACAAATCCTCATTGCAGTTTAACCATCAGTCACGTGTCCCAAAATCCCTTAATTTTTACCCTGCCTAGATGCTAAAACAAAGAGGAAATCAGATATCCCAAAATAAAGCAGGACATCAGGATCCAAAATTGCATCAGCCTCCATTTGTTTATAGGAACATGGAAGAGAAGAAGGGAAGACATGTCCTTTGGGACTGTAAATGGCACCTCCTGCTGTGGTATTAAATTTACCATTTGCAACCTCCCCTGCTGCTGTGAGTGGAGAGGGTGGCGTCTGACTTCTTGGCGCCAGAGAGTCAGCAAAGGTGTCTAATAGATGCAGACATGGCCATGAGGGATGCTTACTTAACCTTGCTCTAGCTCAACCCCACCAGGGACAGTGGGCTGATCCCCCAACCTGACCCATGAGAGCAAGGAAGCTCCAGAAGCAGTTTATGGCTTGAATAATTTACATATCCTCAGCTAATCTCCCTCACTAGAAGCCAATTAGTTGGGGGGGTGTTCACGCAGCCTTGATCTGTATTTTTGATGCACTGATCAATTAGGGGGAAATAAATGAGGTCATAGAATATAGCAGGTGAGGCTACTAATCTTTGTTCTTGAAAAAACCTACTTGTGTAAATATTTCTTGGTGCAAAGAAACACAGAGCAGAAAGTGGATTTTGGTGTTTTCTGATGCTGTTTTGCATGTCATTAAAAAGGCTTCCAGCCAAATACTTGACAGTGGGTTTGATCAAGACTTTGACCCCACAAGTGTGTGTTTAGGAGGCTTGAAACAGGGTTGCTCATGTGAGTAAACTTATTCACATACATAAATCTTTGCCGAGTTGGGGTCCTTAGTGATTTAGGACAAAACACCAGTGGGAAAAAATGTTTATTCTGTTGCACCTGCATGATGCAGCAGATATTGTGAGAGCACCATTAGCTACTTAACGTAGCAGCTAATGACTGGCAGACTTAAAGGAGTGCAGCTAAATAGAAGGCAGCCTGGTCCAGGAGGGTTAATGATACCAAATGGCTTAGAGAGTCTATGGGAATACTGGAGACAGCTTTGCAGCTGAGCAGAGCACTGTAAATAGCACTGTATCATAGGGCCATAGACAGAGGAATGACATGATGAGAATTGTTGACTTACCCTTGAATTGATATGAATACAAGGGGAGGAAAAAACCCTTCTCTAGCACATGAAGGTTTTTCCTCTGCCTCTAAGCACATAACCACAGTGAATCTGCATGTGTTCTGGTGGGTTAATAGTGATATATTTCTACTGTCCATCTAGCCCTTCTTTACATAATTATATTCCCTCTCCCAAATGAGGAGAGAAAACCTATGAAATCTATCACCATGTCACCTACTAGCATGAAACAGAAATCTAGGTAAGAGTGGCTGCAAGAAACTGCCGTTGTGGCAGGTTTTTCTTTTGGGTGTAGCTACGTAAAAATAGTGTGAGAAAAGAAAAGCAAAGGAAAAGAAAACAAAAAAGATCTCAGAATACATCAAAGATACAGCAGAGACTCACAGAATAAGAAGAAATACTTAAAAAAATTAAGATCAAATGCCAAGTCTAGTTTTTACCACAAAGCACCAAGCTGATTTTTCATAAAATAAAAGAAGTCCCTGAATTGAGAAATATGTGTCTCTCTTAGATTGGATTGTGCAGTGAACAGTATCAAGAACTAAGCAATAATAAATCATCAGGCTGTATGTCAGATTGAGCACTACAAGATAAACCCCTGTTGGAATTGTCATGAAGGTGACCTTATGAGCAAGTACAGAAATACTAAAAAATAAAATATAAAAAAAATAATCAATGTTCTCTTTAAAACTCTGAAGCAAATCTATTCATGCTTTGTCTTTCACTGTACTTGCTATTTTAATTTGCTGTTTATTAAATGAAATATTGCTCTATCTAGGGAACACTGCATGATAAAATTATTGAAGATGCTGCTGGTGCAAAGCTATTTGTAGCAAATGAAATCCTGCTGTGTGCAATTCAGAACATCATATTGAACAGTCCAGATAGCTGCATCTGTGGATAGCTCTTAAGACTTTAGACTTGCCTTAGTTAGCTTGTTTGTTTTTATCCTGTGTTATTGATCTGGACTTCATCATATGTTTGTGTGGGGAATGGCTTTTCAGATGCTAGGAACATATTTAGAGGCAAGTCAAGTGAATTGAATAGAGGCATAAAATCTGCTGATTCCTAGAAGATGTCAACACATGACAGAAAGAGCCTAGAGAGTGGGAGACCTCTTAAACTGGTATTGACATTGCCCAGAAATTTGCAGCTTAAAAGGGGGAAGAATGTTCTGTCTCAGGAACAAAGCTTGCACTATCAGCAATGCCTTTGTGAGCTTTGACAAATAACATGCTACCCTTGCATGTGCTTTGAAAGGTGCAGTCAGTGCTAGTTTTTGGACACTGCAGTTAAGGCTAGAGGATAAATAATGCTATGAGTACAAAATGTTTTACTCATTGCATTGTTCAAAACTATTAAAAAAAAAAATAATCAAAAAACCCCAAAATCTCCATGCTGCAAGGATAAGAGATCATTCAGCCTGATTCAACACCCTTTGGATTATGCTGAAAAGGTGGTAAAAAAAAGGAAAGAAGAGAAGAAAAAAGAAAAGGAAAAGGAAAGGAGAGAAAAAGAAAAGAAGGAAAGGAGTACTTGGGTTATTGAGAAGAAACAGGATTACTGTTCTCTGCTACAGGCCTCCTGTGTGACCTTGGGCAAATCATTCATCTCTACCTCAGTCACTCATCTCTGATAAAATAGAAATAGTATTCACTTCTCCTCTAATAGGGGTTTGGATGCCTAGGATAAATGGAGAACCTGGACAGTACAGTTGTCAGGGGACATACTAAAGAGGATATTTCAGATGCTAAAGTGACTCCCATCCACTTAGGAGAACCTGAGCTGGCTCTGTGCAGAGCACATATGAGTTTGGCTGCACTTGTGCCATGCTTTATCTGTAAACTGGATAAACGCTGTGTGCTTTAATTGATCATTGACTGCAGCATTTTAGTATCTCCAGGGTTGCTTAGAGGCTTTATTAATATTTAAAAAGCTCTTTGAGATCCTGAGATGGAAAGCCTTTATTGAAACAGAAAGAACTTATTGCTACCACAGTTTGGTGGTATTGTTTTCAAGATTTGTTTTGATATACTCTGCAACTATAATGTGTTATTTGGAGTCTTGAATTATTGTAGGGAAGACTAGAGTCTAAAATCTTTGTACAGTGAAATTCTTTTCATCCTTATATTCAATAATATATGGTTATAAAGCAAAAATCTCCCGATCAGGACAAAACAAAGTTTCTGGTCTTAATATAGAGATTTCTGTACAGTGAGCTGCTCTTGCACAAATAGGTATTTAGTATATGCAGACAGAGTCTTCTCTTTATTCTGATAAAATCTTTGTAGGTGAAACTCAAAACTCATATTCTTATATTTTCCCTAGCACAGAAAAGTAACTGCTTTTTCTGGAAATTGTATCACTGCAGCACCACAGAAGTCAGACTTTGAGCTTTAGGAACTGAATACAGCTGGTTTGGTATCCTAACTCATACCTAACTTTACTTCTATCAGAAACTTTTCTAATTTTTTTTCACTGCATTTTATCTTCAGAAAAACAATGCAGGGATCTATCTTGACTTTGATGCTACTCACAGTACTTTCTCTGTATTTTAATAACTTTCTTCTGCTATCTCTCCGCCAATAACTGAGCATCTCCTGATCTATTTCTATTCACTTGGTATAAACATAGTAATGATGCCCATGTATCTTCTTAGTCAAGACCATTATATGCCTTTTACATACATAGAAAACAAATTTTCCAGAAAGGAAGTGATAAGGGTCGTTTTGTGCTGTATGCTATTTAATCTTCCCAGTGTCAGCTCTGACCCTTGCAGAGGAATTGAAAAGATGTAAAACAGCAAAAAGTAATTTACCTTCCATTGTTTAGTCCATTCAGCCTTCAGAATCAGATTTAAGTGGTTTGCATTAATTACTGTGAAACCTCAGGAGAGTTGGAGATATATCTTTATGGGGGTGGAAAAGATAGAGGCTGTCTCAGCAGAATAAGGGTCGAATTTTTTTTTTATTTGCCTTTTGGCTCCAAACTTTTTCTATTAAAATATTAGAAATAAGTAAAACTTTTTTCCCAATCAGCAAAAAATGTTTAAAATTGCAATAGAAAAAAAAAAAAGATACTTACATGTGAAGTTTTAGCCTAATGTTGTTGAACTTGAGAAGTACTAGCATTTAAGACATAGGATTTCTTTCTGTGTATCTCTGTTGACCAATTTTTATTGAGAGAGCAGAAGACTGGATGCTGATTTCTATTTCTAAGGAATACTCATTGTGTTTCCATGCAGCTCCATATTTTGACAAAGTTTTCTGAAGCCTAATGAAAAAGGCAAGCATTTTGGTGTCTGCAAAGTGATTACATTTTAAATGAAATGGACTTGCAGTGACGTACTGCTCAAAGTTAGTGGAGACAACTGGCAAATTGAGGGTGGGAGAAGATCAATACACAGAATCTACAGGACTTTGGATCTATTATTGAAATTATTGATTGAGTGGAGAATTAAAGCAGAGATGCAGTGAGTTTAATTCTGCTGTGTGACAGGTGGAAAATGGGTACATTAATTAGGGAGCCCCAGCAGGAACATTCTCAGCAGGACCTGTGGTTGCTCCAGGGAATCCTTTAGTAATTCTGCCTTGTTTTGTGGTGTGTTTGATGATGTCATTCTTAAGTCTCATTTTTCTGTGCACTGCACTTTTTAATCTTTAAACATTCTGTCTTGCAGAGCCAGACAATAATTGTGTGTAGAGAACATAAGCAGGGAATGCAGGCAGAATGCTCCTGGATCTTTTAGGATGCTTCTGTAAGATTTCATTGTTCAAAAATAATGTATTTTGATAAAAGCAGTCTGTTACTATTTGCTGTGCTTCACAAGCAACAGGCAATCTTCTCTGTAAGTCCTTTGCATTGCATTTCAGTGCTGTCTGGCTTTTCCTCTTACATGGCACTTGAGTGTTTGCTTACAAAGCCTTCGCCACTCTCTTGATTTATTGCTTTCTTAATCTGAAATAAATACAATACAATAACCTGCTTCTTTTTGGGTAGGGCAAAATATAGCAGTTTGCATGAATGAGTACAAGGACATGGGAAGGGAAAGTGGCATTGCACAGTCCAATTGTACCTCACAGATTCACACACTGTCGTGATTGCTCTCTTCCCTGGTACAGATAAACTGGAGATTCTGGCATGAAATGAGCCATCTGGGGCTTTGTCAAGTGCTGTGCTCTTAAGTTGTGCCTTTTTGTGAAAAGAGGGAAACATTCTGTCCAGAAAAAATTGCCATTGGTTTCTAACAGCTCAGAGGCAAGCTGCCAATAAGGCTCTGGTTTAGGGAGAATTTGGTCCTAACTGTGACAAGAAATGCAAACAAAAATGAAAATTAACACCTAAAACTGGCATGTAAGACAAAACTCTCAGAACCAATTTTAAACCCATCAGACTCTGCATTCGTTTGGAGTATTTCAAGCACTTTGTGGATATTCTTCCCTTGACAACATTCCTGGTTTCAGTCAGTAAGATTGCTGTCCTGGTTAGGAGACAGGGAGAAGTAAATATAGAGACCTTTGAAGAAAATTACTCTACTGATTTATTTCTGTCTTGCCTCTGCAGGAGGTAACGCTGCTATTTTTCATCATGAAGTTTGAAACATTAAAGTCTTAAAGTAGGCATTTAGTTGCCTGTTTTCAAAATGTTTACTCACAGAAGATTGGGGATTCATGTTTGCTGCCTGAACGCTCTAGTTGCCTTTCACAAAGTTTAACAAGTCTGGGGGAGAAATCCCCCACCATTACTGGTGTAACTCTCAGGTGAAGTGCCCCAGAAGCTCCTGGCTTGCTGCTCTGAAGCTGTGAAAGCCACAGCACCTGCAGCTCAGACCTGGTCTCTTGATGGACATCCTTGTGCAGAGCAGACACTCAAAGCCTGCAAATCTCCGCTTCAGTTCTTTACTTGAAGCCATTAACTCTGGAAATATTATAATTACATCCTTTGAGGTTGATTTGAGCAGTCCATATTGAGGTTGACCTAAGCCACTGCACAGAGCAGGGCTGTTGCAGGATTCTAGCACTTCCAGGGCTTGCAGCTCCAGTGCAGCCTTGCAGGGCTTTCAGGTGCCCTCTTGTAATGTTGGGCATGTGAAAGTCACAGGACTTCTGCTTAACCCCTATCCTAGACCCACAGGAAAGAGTATGAAAACCCTGCTTAGGAAGGCAACCTCCTGGAGATACGACCTGCAACTTGGGGACCAGAGTCCTTTGAGGTTCTCCCAGTCTGCCAACTGCAGGGCAGCTTTTTCATATTGATCAGTTCACCTTGGATTTTACTTTGAGGCCAAGTGAAGAAAGAGATAGCTCAGGGCTCTCTAGAATCCCAAACAACCTGTCCCAAAGTAGAAGTCTAGGAAGGCACTGAGCAGAACGAACAGGACTGAAGGTCATTCCTGTCCCTTTCATGCTGTTGGTTCCTAGGGATGTTTTTCAGTTAATCTGGGAAATGTCACGTCTCAGCCCTCTCAAAATGCAATTTTTTGGACTGTCTCAAATCTTTATTACAATCCAGTTTGGAGCAAAAAGTTTAAAGGTGTATTTTTGCCAACTGCACTTTCTTTGGCTAGTTCTATTAATTAATTTTATAACAAATGATCTGCAGCACTGCAGTATAACCAGGTATTTACCATAGGCTTTCTAAATGGAAACCCCCTGATGAATCTCTGTTATTTCATGTTCATAAACAGCATGCTCCAATAGGCTTGTAATAGATGCTGAGTAGAGAGGATAACGATTTTCAGAAGATAATGCAAACCTTTGAAAGACAGGAACAAACAAACTTTATATAAACAATGTCTGAAAAAAAAAAACCAACTTAAAGAAGTGGTCATATACGTAAGGAGAGAAGAATTAGTGCTAAAACTCATTATTAATTTTGCTCCCATTCACCCAATCTAATGCATTCCTAGCAGTGACCACTGTCTTGTGCAACATAGGCTGATATTTAATGCATTAAAATGGTGAAGACACTTTAAGTGATCACAAATGAACATGAACAATCATCTGAGTACACATATGGCAAAGTTATTTAGCTCATTGGCAAAGTATAGCAAAAGTCAACGATGAAGTTGGAATTACTACAACTTTGAAGGATTTCTTATATGTCCACTGAAGTGAGCCAAGTATGTGCTTTCAAAGCTATCTCAGCACAAACTACTGTTGTGAAAAAGGCTTACTGCCTCCACAGTGATATGATTTTGGTCATGCATGCTATAATGTAGTGCTATAGTCTAGTCCTACAAAATCTCACCATTCCTACAGTCAATATGGTAATGTGGCCCTGTGTTGTGATTAGTGACCCTACCCCTTTTGGTTTAAATGCTGTGGTTGAAAAGTTGCTATCCCTTTGGAACAGAGGTTGTTCCTTCATGCTTTATGTTTTTGTAGAACATTTTTGTAAATGAATCACATTAATCAGACAGTAAAGCTGAATTACATTATGGGTGACCCAAGTACAAAGGTTCAAATCACATTTTTCTTAAACATTGTATTTGTGGTTGTGTTCATGATTACACAGTCTTTTAATAGAATGAAATGACTGGGATATGACATATTCAAGGCAGAGGTCAGGTAATTAATTCAAGTTTCAGGCTGTTTTCTCTTGCAGCTTGCTAAAATTCAGAGTATGGTATGTCTCCCTAATTCAGTGTAATCTGTACATTTGTGAAATGGTACTTGTGTCTGAATTCTTGTAGCCTGTCATACAGATTTTTTTCCAAACTGTATGTGCTATATAGATCATATTTTAGTCATGGGGATCTGTGGACTGATTCTTCTTTGAGGTGCATGTGTTTCAAGAGATGAACCTCTCAGGACATGTGGTAGCTATTAAGATTTTGCATATAAATTATCCAGGGTCTTCATTAAAGTTTCAATCATGCAGTCAGTTGAAGAAACCTCTCCTAAGGATAAGGAAAGAACAAGCAGAAAATTGACATGATTAAATTCAAAGAATTTGTGACTGATAAATGAAGAGAAGGTGTTAAAGAATGGTGGATCCAACACTTAGCTCTCTGCTGCAATATAGAGCTTCTATTTGAGGCCCTATGTTTAAACAGGAGGGCAATTTAATTTTTAGGTAACTAACAAACTAAAACAATAAATCCAAGTCCAAACAGAAGTCTACTTGTCACAGTGGATGATTAGGCCCATCATGAACAGGACCCCAAAGCACTATGGTATTAATCCTGATGCATAACTAGTAAGTTGATATATTGTAGACAGACTTATTAGATAAGCTTTTATTAGGAAAAAAAAATTACTTTCTTTAAGTAATGTGACTGTAAGAAGTAGAGATCATGTGGTCTTTGGTGATCTGTTCTGCTCTGAATATTTCCAATTTAAAGAAATAATTTAAAAAAACCCCAAACCTTTGGGTCAGCATAGTATTTTAGGATCATTCTTAGAGGTGGCCTTCCTTGTTGTGTGGTGTTTGTTGGAGTTCAAATAGAAAAAAACAAACCATAAAAAAAGAACTGAAGTACGCAAAAAATTCACTGACTTGTCAGTGATTAATATTCTCAGCTGTCATTTTAAAAACCTCCAGTGTAGCCTGCTCTATGATTAGGAGCACATTCTGCTGTCAAAGAGCCATCAGCTTTCAGCATCTAAATAAGGGCTTGTATCAACAGAGTAAGGGCACGTTCTTGTGTTATTTTGATGGTACTTTTGTTTCTTCTGTGGTGGGTATTATAGCAGTCTCTTTCCTCCTACCTTTGCTAATAGCATCCTTATAGTGTCTGAACATTTCTGCAACTGCCTATCCATGCTTACTGTCTTTATGATGGTTAAAATCCTTGCAGAAGTCTATTCATAATAACCCACTTGAGCTATTCTTGATAGGTACGCCAAGGTCTTCTGTTCTTTTATTGCATTTTTGTTTCTTTATTACCTTGGATTAGATGCATATAAAAATTTCAAAGACATTTCTTTGCCCTGTGTTAAAATTCAACAAAATAATTTCCTTCTGGTCCATTGACCATGTTACTGCGAGTGGACACAGTGCCACCAATGAAGATGGAAACCTTTAATGATTCAGGATGGAACTTTGTCTCAAAAGATTCTTTCTTCCTTTCAGCTAATTATTCACCAGCCATTATCTTTTCTAATACATTAGGCATAGTTTTGGGAGGGCTTGGACTCCCTCCTTCACTTAGTCTGTTGTTGCACATTCATTTGGTAATTTTCTCTGCAGAAATAATGGCCTGAAAGGACTTCACTTAACACCTTCCTTATTTATAACCTCCTGTATCTGAGTGGAATTTTTTTCCAAAACCATAACTGCATCTTCTCCTCATTCCTTTCCTCTGCCTATTTATTTCTTTGATTTCACTGTTTTTCCACTGTGTGTAATTTTCAGGAGACAAATTTTAATTTACAAAAATAACACCACCAGTATTTTACTAGAGCTGAGGATGAAAACAAACTTTTCATAAGACAAACTTTTTTTTTTTTAACTGTATTTTTTTTTTTTAATTGCCTGACTTCCTTTGAAATTTTACAACTTGAGATGAAGTAAATTTCTAAGAAGTATCATTTGGTAAAAAACAAGGGTATGATGGCTATCCCTTACTTGCTTGCAGCCACTTAAATCAAATGCAAAAGAAGACATTGTAGTTAAGGAGTACCTGTTCTAAGCTACCTTATTCTTTTAATGAACATGTTTTGCCATGGCACTTGATCAATGTAATATTTATATTACAAAAATAATCTGACAGCTTGGTTTTGTATGAAATAATAATCTTATCATCAAACAAAACCAAAGCTAAAGAACCAGTTGTTGTCTTAGTGGGCTGTAAGTCTCCCCTTGGCTCTGAAATGAGAAGTACAACAGACATACTGCCTCGTGTCAGTCCTTGCTAGTGCACATCAGTTGCTTTTTGTTGGTATGCAGCTTCTTAGAGGAATGTTTATGTTTATACTGAATTTGACCCCACTTTTTGAATACTTTTCAGCATTTTATTCCTTTTTGGCTATGTAGAGAACTCGGATGGAAATCTCTGCATCACTCAGTCTTTCTTAAATTCGTAGTGATATCACTGCTCATTTCTTCACTTTTTTTTTTTTTTTTTTTTTTTTATCATGTACATCCTGTCAAATCTGGACTGAGAGTTTGAAATATCTAGCTTCCCAGCCTCCTTTTTCAGCTTCAGAAAGCCAACAGCAGTTAGGTTTCCAGGGATTAAGGAAGTAACTTAGAGACCTGTCCTCATTCAGTTCTGTTCTGCTGCAAGCTCCATGCTCATGGGCAAATTAATTGGACACTGACATTTCTCATCTCCAAGGGGTACAGATCTGTTAAAGATGCTCTGAGCCTGTAGAATGGCAAAAGTATAAGGTGCAGTGAAGATATGTAGCTCAAGGGGTATTATTTAAAAAAAAAAAAAATTATCACAGCCTTGCAATGCATCTACAATCAGGAAGAAACAGCTAATTTATTTCCTGAATCCTGACTTGATGAACTTTAAACTTTTATCTCTGGGCAATATATCCAACTTTTTTTTCCCCCTCCATCAATTTAGCTTCGTGATAGCCTGGTTGAAAATCAAGAAACTGCAGAATTTATACGGAAAAGTAAACAATAGTTGGTAATTACTTGGATTAATGTTTCTCTTACAGGCATGATTTTCTAGTGTACAGGTTTTTAAAACAAGCAGAAGTCACAACATGTACTGATCCTCCGTGCAATTAAAGAGTATTCTGTGCCATGAGATAGACTTTCCTTTGTGATATTTTTATATAGCTAGAGTTAATGCTGAATATAATCTACATCCAATCAATGGTATTGTGCATCATCAGATGAAAAACATATTCAACATAACTGCTGTTAGTTCCTGTTTAAAGCCCTAATCAGAGTCTGTGCCAACATGTAATCACATTGCAGAATAAATTGTTATAATATAAAGTATGTGGAACTGATACTAAGACATGCTAAAAGACTGCTTTCCGTCTCCAGAAATAATTGCTGAGAGGTTTCCTTGGAAATACCTCAGACCACATGACCAAGTGACTAGAACAGCTATTATTACAGTAAATCTCCTCCACACCACTTAGAGTGGGAACTATGCAGCAGAACTGCCTGTACATGGTATTTTGTTCCTCCAGCCCAGGCTCTGTATTGCCCAGTCAGGTGTATAAGAATCTCATTGTCTTCACGTGCTCTTGCTGTTGAAGGTATAGCAGTCTCCAGAGTTTCTCTTTACCACACAACCCAGCTTAACTCAAACAGGTAAATAGTGCATCTTTGCTAGTGTGGCTCTTTTGGGCTGAAACTACTGAGGGTAACCAGGCTGACAAAGTAGAGAAGGCAGTAAGGTCTGTCAGGGCATGGTGCAGAGAACCTGTGAGCTAAGCCTGTTGGAAGATGGGGATGAACCTCTCTGCATGGACCAGGAGATTGTGGTATAGCTCCTGTGGCACTGATGTGGAGAGAGAGGAGTTTCACTCCAGGGCACTGCTTGTGAACTGCAGTGACAGCTGCAGGACAAGGAGCTGATTTACAGAAGGGCTGGGTTAATTTTATGTGTTCCGAGTGTGTTCCCTTTCTCTCATGCCTCTCTTAAAGTGCTCCAAAAGCTCATTGTAAGAGCTCCGGAGGAATTAAGCCTTGGAGGAAGCAGAGACAGTGAGTGCCAGACACCGTTCCTTAAGACCTGACTGTTCATATACACAAACATCTGCATCCAGCATTTGAAGTGTCTGTCAATGATACCTCTAAGTAGGTAACTCTTTGGCAGTTTTCTTCTTAAGGTTGCTATTATGCATTTGCCAGGGCAGTAAGTAGTGGGCTGGGTCTCTGTGGGGTTGCTCTGCCTCAGACCCACATCTCCAGAGCCAGGCAGTGGTGTCAGGTGCAGGATTCCTCCCCAGTGTCCACTCTGTCAAAGAGGCTGAGGAGCTTTAGGGCCAGCACTACTGTGACCTAGTAAGGCACAGTGTGACTTAGGACTGTTAAAACCCACAGAGGATCTTTTACCCACATGCATCTAGTCCTTTCCAATCATGTTCTGGTTGACTCAGCTCTCCAAAACTGGAGATGTATGGCTCTGTCTTGCTTCCCCTAGAAAGTCTCTGCACTGCTTTAGAGGGAGCTATCAAGCATGTCCAGTGCCTGTCACTCTCCCTTGTCTACTGGAGCCTCTGGAGCCATCTAATTAAGATGCTGTGCTTTGCTCTTGGCGTGTGTGTGGAAAAAAAATAAATGTCTGTCTTCCCTTCACTGCTTCTCTCCTGTTTGGACAAAATGAAAATCAAATGCTGCAGTATAAACATGAAGGTTACAGATGTGTTTCTAGTTTCTTCGAATTTTGTTACTATGGAATGTACAGACCACTAACAGAATTATGATTTAAACATTCTCCCCACCATGAATCTGCTATTGCACAGTTTTTAATAAAATAATTTGCAGCCGCTCCCAATCAGTTGTGTCAGCAGATTTAGTTCATCTTTGAGGCCCAGCAGGGATGACAGTCTATTTGTTATTAGAGTAATAAATAAACAAGGAACTTGTCAGAGGCAAAACTGGTGTGTGTGCCTTTGTAAGATAAATGCTGGCTTTGAATAGACAAATATTTACAGTCTTAGACCAAGATTGTCATCCTAGCTAAAGGCCTTGTATTGTGAAATTAAAGAAAAGACATATTTGATTTCTAGATCTTTGCAGTGAAGGCGAAGATAGCTCTACCTTATGAAAATGCACCAGGAGATTTCATGATAATAAGCAGCCCATTTCAACATGGCTGCAGGCCTGTAACCCTGTATGTTTCTATAGTGAAATTTATGTTGGATATTTACATTAGCGTGCTGTTGGTATAACACATACTAAAATTTTAACATGATCTCCTATTTCATGTCTTAGGGACATGAGGTATCTTCTACCTATCTTCTCTGTTATATATCCCATGTATCTTCTCTTCCCCTAGGTATCCCCTCTATCCCTATATTCCCTACATTTCTTCTCTTAGGCTTGCAGCAGGAGTTTTTCTGAAATGCTTTAGAGAAAACAGGATTTTCTGAAAATCAGTGTGATTCCTGCTTCCAGTCGTGGCGAGCCTTTGAAAATTTTCAGAGGAGAATACAGGCATCTGGTTTGTTTATTCCAACCTAGCCAATATAAAATTGTATTTTTGGAGAATAACGGTTATCTATACAGAACTGGAAAGAAATGTTAAGTTTTAAAGCTTATTATACAGCAAGTGGTCTCTTACATGACTATTCTTCTGTGGTGGTAAAGCAGTCACTGCATCAACAGACAGGAGGAAGGATAGAGTTGAAGGGTCAAAACAAGATTGACAAGGCTTTTAAGAATGAAAAGATGTGAAGCGTGAAAGCAAAAGGATGCCAGCTGTTGTCAACTTTTAGGAGTTAAAGTTCCTGCATTTCATTAAAATCTGGGGAGAAAAGAAAAAATTTGTCAAAGTAAAGGGAAAGTTCTTCAGCTCCTGAAAGAATTCCCAAGAGTTCTCAGAAGCTCCCAAGAGGATTTAACACCTCTCAGCCCATGCATTGTTGTACACTTAATTCCATCTCATACAGAACGTGTTATGCACAGAATGCTCCTTGTGGTGTTCAGATCCATCAATGTATTTATTTTTTTGGGTAAAATGCAACAACAGTGGGCAGAAACAGCAGTTTGGACAGTTCCTATACAATGTGTAGCCACAGTTCCCAATTCCTTGATACAAACACTGGGTTTTGTTGGAAGCAGGAGTCTAAATGATGAATGGCATCACTAGCAATTAATGGTACTGCTTTTTAGGTAGGAGATGTTGAGGTATGAAGTGATACCAGTATTAGCTCTTGTGCTTTAATATAAGGAATCTGTAACTAGCCATAAAGGTTCTTTAGAATATTATGGATCTCTTTACTTACGCTACCTCGTATCATCTCCATGGCATAATTGTCTATTTGAAAAAGTGTTCAGAGGGAAATGACAGCTGGAGGTTGACTTTCTTGCTTTGTAAGCTGAATCAAATCTCATGTAGAAGCAGATAAGTCTGACTGAGGACTACCTCAGAGTTTCTCTTCAGGTAAAACTTTGATTTCTGTCTTGTGTTTCTACCGTGTGATGGTAACCTACATGTAAGTCCAATGCTGATCTCACTTGCCTCAATTTGCCAGTCTTCCGTGACCACTGAATTTACCTTGCTTATACCGATGCAAGTGAAATGAAAATCATTCCTTTTTCATTTCACAGGAACTACAGTGCAGAACTTAGTGCTGTTACTTTAGCAGTATTTTTTATAGGCTGGATCCATCTTTTGGTGCTGTCATTACAACAGAGTTTATTATGATCTGCAAGCTAAATAGTCTAAGCAGCAATAAGAAGCAAATTAAAAACCCCAGAGCAGTGTGATTTCATTCTTCTTCAGTATGATCTAACTGTAATGTAAAGCTTGTTTTTAAGAGGAAATAAAATTTGCTCTTCCGTCACCTTGTTTTTCTTTTAAGAGACTACCTCATTGCCCAATTCACCAAAAATAATTTCCTAAGCCCATTCTTTGTGCTGAAGCCTGATGTACACACAATTTGCTGAGATAATTTTTTCTGACTGTCATCCAGAAAGCCACACTATAACTGTGCTTGTGCCCCACATGGGACACAGGGAAGCAAGATTAACCACCATCTAATTTCTACTTTTGTCATAAATGTTGCCTATAACACATGGCAGACAAAGTGTGCTCTCTGAGGAGTTTGACACAGCCACTGTCTGGCAGTCTGGGTGGTAGAGAATATATTATTTATCATACTCAATGGGATGAGGCGGGCACTGAAGCTACTTATTGGAGCAGCTGTGAACCCCCAATCTCCTTAATTTTCAAAACAGGTAATTAACTGGAAAGTCATTTATAATAACTACTGACATCTCCAGAAGTCACAGAATGGGTTATTACTTTGCAGCTTTATTGTACCGATATTTTTGTTGACATTTCAGTACTAAATTCAGTCAGGAAATTGAATATTTTTTATACTCGATGGAGAAATATATCTGAACATTTCTGATATGTTAGTATTAGCCTTGAAAAACTGAAGAAATGGTTGGAAGCTGGGTGTTTTGGAGGACAGAGCAGTCGGATGTTTTTTTCTGTGCTTTTTTTTTTTAACTGCTGCATGAAGAGAACAGGATTCGACCAACTAGCATTTCATACAGTCAGAGTTTCAGAGTTTTGCCTCTTACTGTGTTTGGATGCTGAACTAAAGCCTAAGATAACATTTTGCATCTCTGTAAAGGCTGATGCCTAGTCAAGGGCAGCATACCAGTGGGTAGAAGACTCCTGCAAACAAAAATCTGCTCTGCTTCACTCTAGCTTGAGTAAAGGACCAAGGTCCAGCCTGCTATGAAGAGTGAATTGGTTCCAACAGCCACAAAAGCAATCAGGTATTTGAAGTGGTAATGTGGAGAATCATGGCATGAATCCTGGTATCAAAACTGGATAGTAAATGGAGTCAGTTGTGACATCTAGGTGCAGTGATAAGGGTCTGGCAAATGCATTAGACAGATGAGATCCATCAGATAGTTGTCCTTAAATTAAGCTCTGCTTGCCTACAATAAAACTTTTCATCTTCCAATGAATATCAGGCAGTCTCTAGGTTGAATTTTCTTCTCCTCCCAAGAAAGTTGTTGAGGGCAAAATACAGCTGATGTAAACAAGTGTTGTGTCTGTTGAACATTTCTGAGCTGTCTTTATTATACATTTTGATTCTTGTGAACAGAAAGCAGAATTCAGCAGAAACCTGGTCTTTGCTAACTGGGTGTTATTTGTCAAAATATGCTTAATACTAATAAGCTTGCTTCTGAATATGTGGTAGTAAGCAGCATTGTAAGTTATTTATCAGGAGATGTTTTTCTTTGAAACTTGGCATTATGGTCCTAGAGTTTGTGCTTTCTTTAGAAAAATGCTCCCTGTTGTTAGACAATGAGAGAAGTTCTTTGGAACCTCACACACCACAGATTTGTGACCCTCTTAGTAGCAGCAGCTTTTTGGTAAGAGTGGTAACAGAAAATACGGGGCAAAATTTGGCAGGATTTTCAAAAGCACTCAGCAATGTATAACTGTATCTGCTGTAGTATATCCTTTACATCATTGGTAACAGAGTTAGGCAAAGAGGAAGTTAGGCTTTCAAAAAGTCATCCTGTTGCACAGGGGGATTGCATGAAGGATGTATGTTGAGATGGTATCTTTTGAGCAGTATTCCCCAAGTGCTGTTTTTGTCTTGATTTAAAAACATTCAAGGTTGAAAAAAAGAAACAGAAATAGTAAGCCAGGGAAAAGAAAACACATTCTTTGCATGAGAAGTCTGGAATCGTTGAGGCAGATTCTCCTGTTGAGTGCCCCCATTTTTCATATTCTCTGAATACTGTTCCCCAGAATCTCTATCTCGTTTTGTGAGGGTTAGAAACATGGAATGGACAACAGTATTCAACTCTGAGATTTTATTTACTAAATTAAATTTGGTTCCTGTGTTTTTACATTTGCCTAATTTAATTGGATTTTGCCTATTGTCGTGGGAAGCACATCTCCCTTCTTTGCTGAACATAAAATTAGCTTTCATTGGTGATTTGGGTTTGTTTGGATCTATATAAGCTTTTCCTCTAAATGAGTTTGTTCTTTCTAAAGCAAATATCACTCTCATATTTTGTAGGTGCAGAAAATTTGTAATCTTGTTTCTTCGTTTTCCTTATTATGTTGTGTTAATTTATGTATACATTAACATGTATTTGCATGATTTATTCATTTAAAACTGTACATGTTTATTTGAAAAGAAGCTCAAAGAACTTTATCACAAACATGCTAAATTGAACACCATTGACAGTGTGTGTTTTATGACTTCAGCCACAAGAAAAAAAATGCTTCTATTATTTTGTTTGATTAAAAAAAACTTTCTGAAGCAAAAATTTCTATTATTTTAGTGACTGAGAGTGAAATTTTGCAAGCAATATTTGGGTTAAGGTAAAAGTGTTCAATTCAAAGGCTCTGCTACATAGAATATTGTCTGGAGTACTTTCTTCCAACCCTCATGTGAATCTGGCAGGCTTAGAGGAGGAAGTAACGGTAGATCAGAGCAGAGCTAATGATTTTAAAATGTCAGCATCCACCATCCATTGTGAAAAGGAATTCACTAAATCAATCTGCAGCAAATCATGAAACTACATTTTTTTCTCTATAAAGTTGATAAAAAAATGAAGATGTCTTCATTTTCATCAGCAAATTGAAAACCCAGCATTTGCTCAAACCCCTAAAAGTTCCTCTCTATTAACTGTAATAATGAAATCCACTTTATAGGGGAAAAAAAAAAAAAAGCTAAACATTCAGAAAATATTCAGATGGTGCTGGTCCTTCTCTAGCCTTCAGCAAGTTAGACTAGGGCTAAGTCAAAATAAAGAAATAGATCTTTCTGGAATCACCCCTTGGATTCAGTCTTCACTGCACATCAGAGCTCTGACTTTTATTTTGCAATCAAGCAAACTTCAAGGTGTAGCATTTACTACCATCAAGAGAGAAACTGGTCCTGAGGTCTCAAATATGCCATGTTTTCACAGGAAGTGTACAAATGGAAGAAACTTATATTTGTAGCATAAAACCCCCACATGTCTGCTTCAGTATAATGCAGCCCTGTCTTGTATTTTCTGTTATGATGTTAAAACCAGAACTGGAGAGACAATGGTGCATTCTTCTTATTCTTTTATCTACGTAGTTCCTGCTGCTCTAATAGTTGGGCCTTTTCAATTATCTTTTGCCAAAAAAAAGGTGAAGTCACCACTTCAGCTACTTGTTTCAATTAGTTGAAAACTATGAAACTGAACTAAAAAGTAAAAATTATATAGAGAAGCTAAGCGGAAAAATCGAAAAAAATCTGTAGCAGTCCATGGTGCTGTGTAAAATAATTGGCATTAATTGCTGCTTGGCATAGGAAATAAATGATTTTCAGTTGATGTTACATAGAAAATAACTTAATGAGAATTGCTATTAAGTGGGTACGATTGTAAAAAGGTAGTCAATGAAAAGTATTGAGCATGGGAAATTTTTCATTAAATGCCTTAGTATTCAGCATATGGACCATTTATCCATTCATCTCCTGTTTTCTGATAGGTCATCTCAACCTGATTATAGAGCACTTGCACTTTGCAGTTGTATGACCATGCTCTCACTGAGACTGAGTCCCTCAGACATCCATTTAATTGTAGCTGATGCCCATTTTCGTCCCTCACTATCAACCCCATAAATCTTCACACATGCACTAAAGTGGCTGCCTTAGCTCCAGAACTTGCTGGAGGAGAATTAGGGAAGAGCTTGGCCTCCTTTGCTCTGGTACAGTGGGACTAAGCTCCTCACCATGTCATCAGGTTTGCTGGCTTCAGAGACAGCTGAGCTTCAAGGCTGGATTGAAATGGTCCATCTTCTGGTCCACATTCTCCATCTCTTCCTCCACAATGTTGCAGCTTTTGGCTTGGAGTTGTTCAGAGTTTTCACCTTCTGCCCAGTGGACTCTCCATGCTATCCTTCACTTGTTAATGAAGATGAAGCCTTCTGAGGCTCATCAGGACTTCTAAACCAAAAATGCCCTCTTGTTTTAGGTTTGATATTCTTTGCTTTTAATTGTTCTCTGAGACACCACGAATGTTACTCACCACGAAAAAGAAGGGGAAAAAAACCATTCAAAACTTGTACAATGTTTCTTTCTGGGCCACAGTGCTTCTCTGACCACCCATTATTCCAGGTAAGAATTGGATGAGAGGCTTCCAAATCCCCAGACTTCCAGAAGCCAGCAGAACCAGACCAGATCAGCTGCATAGGGCAGTCTACTCTGGAGATGTTTTCCTGAAGGATGACTCAGTGTTTCCTGCAGAGCTTTGCTTCAGCACAGTCCTTACCACATTTGGTGAAATAGAGGGTGGGCAAGAAATTTAGCAAGTGGGTATCAGACACTGCAGAGAGTACAGATACAAAGGAGACCCTAACAGCTATAAGGCTGTGGTGCAGAATGACTTTTCCAATGCCCCTTAACTTGGGAAAGGAGAACCTGCTCCTGTTACCAACTGAAGATCCACGCCTCTTCAAATCTGTTTTTCTCTGCTTTACCTTGAGGTCAGGATTCAGTCCTGAATAATTTTGAATAGGAAAAGAGCGTTTTTTGCTCAAGCTCCAATTTTAAGCTGCTCAGTCTGCAGTTCTTTTCACACATACCCACTCTTCACATGCTCTTGATGATCTGCAAATAAACAAACAAAAAAATCAACAGCCACCAGTTGTGAGTTGGCCAGCCCACTCTGTTGGATTGCACTGGATTTGTGTAGGCACAGGGATATTAAAAGAACTGTGTTGAAAAGGTTTTGTGTATAAGGCTGAACCTCGTACAGAAAACGTATGTGATTGTTATTGCACAGAACAGGATTACACAATTATCTTAGACAGGAATAACAGAGCCTTTTAAAAATTCACTTCAGTCTCATTTACTTTATTCTGTGAATCAGAGAGCTCCAAGACCAAATGATCCCAATGGGAAGGCAGTACCCATGTCTTGTGATGAGCACCAGGCAGCTCAAATTCCTGTCACCACAGAGAACTCCTTACAGGCTCCAAGGCAAAACACAGACCTGTAATCTGAAGTTTTAAAATGCAGGACATTAATTAGAGGACAGATATCAATTTTTTAAACAATTTTGACTTTCGTTGCCTTTGGAAGTCTTGAATTCTGCTTACAATATTGTAGGATGAGGCTTCAGCAAAAGCTCCAGCACAGGCATTGATGTGTAGAAGTAAACTCAGATTATATTTGGACTGAGATCAGAATTCAAACTTCATGAATCTGACGTATGTAAGAGCCCAGAACTGCAGGTTTTAGCCTTTTTTTTTGCTTGTGAAATGAATATTATTGGACTGTAGGTTTTCCGGATAAGAATCTAAATCACCGTGTGTGCATGAATGACGTAGGAAAAAGGAAAGGAATGTTTTGTAAAGTGCTCTACAGCCACATTTTGAAAGGTGTGAATATGTCAGCAGTTGTCTAACCAGAATTGCAGAAGTATCTGGCCACTGTCTTCGGACTGATTCCCACTGAACTTTTTGAATTCCATTAAGCTTTAGCTTCATTGTTGATGTAACTGGAGAATTTTAAGAGAGAGGCCCCGTTTGAGCTGGGAGAGCAAATTTCACCCACCTGCTTTGGGCTTAGATTTGTAAGTCAGATCTTTCTGAGAATCTTCTGCGTGGGATTTCCTGAGAGAGTTATCTGCACAGTGTATGTAGCAGCCCTGGAGCTGGCTTTGATGCAAGTGAGGGTGAAGCTGGGAACAGCATAGTTTGGTGAATGAGTCTCTACTGTTTGGATCACACACGGACTTGGGTCAAGGCCAGCCTTGGGATCCTGGGTGCAGATTTTGATGATGAGCAGTGTGTGTGTGTATCTCTTTAGGAGCTTGATGAGATTAGGAATCTGATAGAAAGTCAGTCAAGAAGGATGCATTTTTAACAGGGGAGAAAATGGGAGAAAAAAATCCTGTGATCCTTCTGTTTTCCAGCTGTGCCTTTCATGTATATGGTAGAAGGCCAGGCAGGTTCTGATTTTATTGGAGAGTATTCACCTATCCTTAGGAACTGTTGGCTATTAATTTGAATGTGGCTAAGATAACTAGCAGACTAAAAACTATGCTTTCCTTTCTATTTAATTTTCTCTGCATTTTCCTGTGGTGCAGTATCACAGTAATTCACATATGAACGTTAGTTTGAATGGTGTTATTGTTGCAAAAAAGTTTAATAGGAGCCTGAGGGTGTATAATATTACTGAAATGAAAGTTTTTTGTGAAACTCATATTTCAGAGCTCATTAACTTACACAGATCTGTGGGGGGTAAGGATCAGTAAATGAACAGCAATTATCTGTAATCTGCTGTACATGTGCTTGTGTCTTCCTTAGTTTCATATTTAGGTCTGTAACTAGATAGATAACCATTTATAAAGTCACACATATGGTGGAGATAGAGAATTTATCTTTTGGACCCTTTGTTTAACCCTACAAAAACACAAGGTTGAAAGATCCCTGCACAGGTAATCTTTGACTGGAGTCAGAGTCAGAACCAAGAGTCTTGAGGCTGAAGAGCTGGGCTGCATGGGTAACCTTAACCCTTCACTGTAGTGACCTTGCCAATGTGGCCAGCACACTCTTTGCTCCATCACAAAGCTCACACCTGAGCTGCTACTACTGCTCTTCAACTAGGAGTTTGTTAATTTAGGGCTAAAACAACATTTATCAGTGGCAACGTAGACCTTAGCATGCCCTGTGGAACCTGTCCAAGGAATCAAATGGATGTCAGGCTTGTACTGCACCCCGTGCTGCTGAGACTTCACTGTCAGCAGTATTCATGTCAGCTAATTCAGAGCTGTTTCAGGACAATGACACATGTCACTCTTTGGCTGCTAATCCTAAGTTAGTTGGTTGTGGTAAAAAGGATTCTGCCTTAACACCTAGTTTTAAAGGGGTAGTCGCGAGTCAGCCCAAACGTGCTTTATAGTGTAACAGGCTTATAACTTGGTCAAATCAAAGCCAGTGTTGGCCTGAATACTTGAAGGCACTTTTCCCTAGCAAAGTTATTTTTCAGTTCAGGATTCATCTTTCTTTGATGATGGGTTTCATTCCACATCTATTTTAAAAAACCTAAAGGGTGGATTTTCTTCCTTCTTATGTATACCTAAATACATTTCTCTCTGCCTTTTCTTAGAGGAATTTGGATCATTTCTGCTGAAGCTTCCAAAACCAGTGACCTTTATGTACAGGCAAACCTTAGGAAACAAGACCTGGAAAGAAGAAAGTTTGAGAAAATTAGGTGGATGAAAACAGGGAGTGAAATAGGAACTGTTGTTGCTGTGATCCAGTAGGAGCTGCTCAATCTATTTCTGATTTATGATCATCCAGATACCAGTGGTGAGGACAGCACAAAAACCAGGTGGATATTATACACAGACACTGAAGGATGCCCAGACACAGTAGACTGTGACTCTCAATACAGAATGAATCTCAAGTAGTTTGGGAAGGTACTGAAGCTCTGACACATGGAAAAGCCTGAATGAGGAATTTTTCTGATTGTAAACTTCATGTTATAATTTATTTGATATAACCTTCCCTCGGATTTACTGCATTTATATTATTCTCCTTTTACTTCAAAGTTGGTTCTAGGACTTCAAAAGCTATCTACAGATTTGGCCCTATGGCTCTGGCACAGCACTTTCCTCTGCTCTCCTCACCTCTCTCACTATTCTCTTTCCCCAGATGACTTTCTCCTCTGCTGCTGTTCTGCTTCCTTAACCCAGAATCTCTGACTCTGATATCTTGGTCTTCTTGCTCTCTTGGAATTCATCATCTACTTGTCCTACAGGACCTCTGCTCCCATTGCTTTACCTTGTAGATTTCCTTGCCAATTCCAACTCTTGGCAGGATTAAGAAGTGCTGTCTGCAAGAATGCCTCCCATATGCAAGGTTCAGCAATCTATGCCCAAGGCAGCTTGGAAGGGATTGGTTTTTTATTTTAAAACACTGTTTGGGAGTAATAAAAATTCCTGATTAAGTTTTTCAAATAAAAAACCCAAGAGCTGTTAAAGGGATAACTCGGGGGTTTCAATATTCATCCTTTTTTTTTTTTTTTTTTTTTTTTAATTTTTTTTTTTTTTACATTTTTTAATTTTTTAATTTTATTTTTAGCATACAGTATTCAGAGTGCAGATGTTGTACCCATTCAAACAGCAATCCCATCCAGTCCTACAGGCATCTGCAGTGCACAGCACAGATCACTCACACTGCTCGGCCTTGTTCCAGCCACTGGCAAGGATGGGAAGGGAAAAAGCAAACCAAGACTGATGTCTGAGATCAGGCTGGAATTTCTTCCTTTAGCTGACATCCCAGTGGCAATGTTGATTTAGCGTATCGCTCTGATTTTCTAGTAGTGCTGGAATTGAGACAATGTGTTTGCACCCTTGGAGGGTACAAGGGCTGCCAGAATTTACTCACTAGAGTGTACTGATGTTAGCAGTGCTACTGCATATGCAAGTGGAACTCTGTGCTGGTAACTGTGTATGTCCTCCAACAACAAACAACTGGTTCCTCTCTCCTCTTGACCCTTTTCCTTAGGTTTACTGATTGATTTTATCTTTTTTTTTTCCCCTTTGTCTTTTTTTCTCATTTTCTTCCCTCTGCTACTGGAAATTTAACAAGAAAATTTCCTTCCTCCAGACTTTTAGCCAGCTGCAGCTCTTTCTACTGCTTTTACTCAAGGCTATGACAGCTCTTCACTTTGAATTTTTATTAAAGTGGGGTGGGGAGTTTATACTCCTGATCTAACTTTTTAAAATAAAACTGTTACAGTTCAAAGCCAGGACAGCTGCTGGTAGCTGCCATTCAGAGTGCTGGCTGTCAGTCTGATTTTTAAAATGACTGCTTCCCTCTTCCCCACCCACTGTAATAACTTCATGTTCAACACTCAGCCTCAAAGCTGTGATGTCACCCGCGGGCTGTACGTACAGCAAATGTCAACTTAAACATTACAAGGCTTTTGAAACCAAATAATTGAAAAATCAGTTCCTTCTTGCCTTTCTGTCAGTAAGACAGCAATGCCAGTGCTGAAAAAGACCTGCCTGTTGTCAGATGAGTGCCAAGGAAGTGAAATTAGGGCCTTCTGGTTTCTTTTGTGGAGGTTTCTGGTCTGCTTAAAACCAGTGTAATAAATTCAGAGCCAGTCTGAGTCAAGTGTTGGAGCTGGGACCAGCTGACCAGTTGCTGTGGGATGGACATTAAATTCTAGGACCAGGAGAAAAAAACCCTTTCCAGCCTTTCTGTAGATATTTATGTATTATTTGCCATGCTTATGCACATCTATTTTAGGTGCCAAAACCTGTCAAATGTTACAAACTCCAGGCTTGCTCTCTTACTGGTGAGCTTAGTAGTGTTGTAGTAGTTTGAATAATCTCCCAGGTATATTTTTTACTCAGTAGATTTAACCAGGTATACAAGCCTCAGATTAGACTCAGATTTCACCATGAAATGGTGGGGGCAATGGTTGAAAATAACACTGGAAGCTTGCTTTGAAGTTTTGGTCTCTAGTAGCTTGTAATACTCATGACCTTGGGCAACCCTGAATAGTTTAAAGAACCATTCTTGCAAACTTCCATCTTCACAGGCTCAGCCTTTGCCTAAAAGTAATGCAATAGCTCTGCTTGAACATGCAATGATAAAGAAATAGGAGTTTGGTGTTATTTATCCAAGTTTCTCACCCAGATACTTGGAGGGGAAATGAAGTTGTCTTCCTTTGAGATACTGAAAGTGTTAATTTTTTTTTGTTTTGTTTGTTTTGTGGGTGCTTGATGTAGCTGCTGCTGCAATTATAAAACCAAATAGTCTCCTTTTGGAGAACTGCTAGCATTGGCAAGGACCAATTCATCAGGAGCCACAGTGTCAACTTCAGTTTGGTAGCACAAAACAAACAGAAAGCTGAGATGCTGTTCTGGAGAGAGGAATGAACTGCTCTGGGGAAAGCATTACATTATGGGCACCCTTTTCTTTTAACAATAACATTTAATAGCCTTTTAAAGAGCATTTTCCCCATTCCCCCAAGTAATTTCTTGGCAGGCAGTTAAGAGAAAGGAAGACTTTTTTTTTTTTTTTTTACTTTTTTTTTTCTGAGGGCTTTTATATGATACTAAATAAGTCTAACAGCCTTCTAAACAACAAACCCCTCCTCTATGCTGCCCAGACTGTCTCTTACCACCAGCCCTTGAGTGGCCTGATGGTGTCTGACTGGTAAGTGCTGCAGGCATTACCAAACCACACCAAGGGCTCAGCTCTCCAGTGGATGCCAGATGGAACCAGCATCAAGTTATTATTATTATTAATTAATTATGCACCTGACTAATGTGCAGAGCAATTTAAAGCTGTTATAGTGCACATTACCAATGGAAAGCAGAAGGCCTTTTCTTGAAGGATGTGTCTGTTCTCCAGGGATAGACACCTTCTTCTCCATGGGTAATTTTTAGTCTAAGTCCAGGCAGAAGGCAATGGACTCCTGGTCACCTAAAAAGTGTGTCTCTTTTGGTCTTCTCCTTCCACACTGACCTAACAAGTCCTGCTGTCATAAATGGCACATGATGGAAGGTTGGAGGCTGAGGAATTCACCCTGCTCCCTTACAGATCATTTCCCATGTGTAAAAGGAACCAGCAGTGTTTTTTCTTTCTGGATTCCCCAGGTACTCACAGGAGAAGGGGCAGAATTTGTCCCTGAATATGGAACCTGGTTGTACAGCTGAAAGGAGGTGGTAGGTGCTGGCCCTGCAGTTCAGCATATGAACTTTTTTTTTAGGAGCATGCCCAGTGAAAGAAGAAATAAGAGCAGCTGTTCACAGAGTAACTGAGAAAGAGAAAAGGGCTCTTCTTGTAAAAGAATTTGTAAGGGTCAAGCACTAAGATGTGGGTCCTTTCTTGTTGTGGCTTGTGTAGCTATATAACCTGGGACCTCTCATGGTGTGGGGCTTAATACTGTTTGAGCCTAAAGCCAGCTTTCCCTGCAAGCTGGGAGCACTGGTGAGCAAGGGGTAAGTAATGGTTACAGGGAAAGCTGGGATGAGGAACAAGACATGCCAGGAGTCAGAAGAAATCAGATCAGAGAAAAAAGAAAGTGGAACCTCTTCTGCCCCTACTCCCACTGTTTTTCAAGAGAAAATTGTTTTTTTATTCCCCTGAGCACTCATGTGAGCAGTTGCTGAGGGATTTGAAAAGGTCCAGGAGTGGCTGGAATGTAGCAGAAAAGGCAATGCAGAAGTTTGTAGACCTGTTAGCAGCAGCTTTGGGGTACACGAGTAAGCAGTGGGAAAGAACCAGTTAAAAATACTCATTTTCTCAAGTGGTGGGACAGACAGCTTTACACTGGAGCCAGGATTCCTTTACCCAGCTGGAACTGACCCTGGTTTGGCTCCTGAAGGTAGTGGGTATTTCCTAGGATTTTAACTGTTAGCTTTCCCGAGGAACATTTTGGCTACTGAATTAGGGACACAAACAACAGCACTGAATACCATATCCAGCCTGTGAACTGGACTGAATATTATGCTGACGATCCAGCTCCTGACAGTTGCATGCCATGGAGCAATATAGTGCAATGTGATATATATTATTCATGCTCTCATGTACCTCATTTTCACTCTGTGTGACAGCACTTCCAGGATCAAGGTTCAGCACACTTCAGTGGACCTGGAGGCTTTATGGTTCTGATGCCTGGAAGCAAAACAGAAAAGAAACATTTGGGATGCGAGGTGTCTTTTGCCCAATGGATTTTCTGTGGATCATGGCAGTTAACCAGGCCTTGGTCAGCACACAAATAGACAAAATCTTTGGCTCAAACATGCACCTTAATTGAAATGATTCAATTAATGCAGGATAATTTAAGATTCAATTTAAAAAGAGCTTTGTTAAAGCAATGTGGATAGCTGTGTAGACACTTTGATCTTTCTAAACTAGGCTTTTTTAGCTGAGTTTAAGACATTTAGGCCAATGTGAAACAAGGCACTTGCCAATTAGTAACAGGGGCTTAGCTCATCCTAGATAAACTGCTCTAAGTAAATCAGAATAAGCTTGTGGGCAGATAGGACTAAATAGGTCAGAGACAACTGGTGTTGACTTAATAGATTTGCATTTCCCTCTGAGTTTAGAGCTGATGCCCTCACGCTGCAGGGTGCCATTGCTGATAGTGCTGTTTCTCAGAGGAGATATAAAGCTGAGTTCCTGACCGACAATAAAACCCCACAGAATGCTTTTTTTATGTTGGCCTGCTTCTAATTTGAATAACATTTGTGTTTGGGATGTCTGAATTTTAAAGTAGTAATCCTGCCTTTTGCCTGTGGCCCTGATCCTGGGTGCTGATCAACAAGTACACAAGGCAAATCAAGAGGATGTTGAAAGTCTGGCTTGTAGACACTTTTTGTGGTGTTCTGCCCTACTCTAGGGATAAAACTATGTTGACTCTTGTGTGACATCTATCTGGGAGGCTCTGAATTATGCAGGCTGCCAACAGCCCTTTGCAGCTTGAGAACATGACCTTCCTTCTCCTCTTAGCAGGCTGAATGTGCTTTGGGGAGGGGGGATGTGTGTAAAGAGCTAATTCCATACTCCCAGACAATTCTCCTGTAGTGGGTGACTCCTCTTACCTGGGCTGCAGGGCTGCCTCGGTGTCACTGGAACTGCAGAACATGCCCAGGAAAGGCCTGTACCAGTGGTCGCTGGGAGCATTACATGGTAATATCCCATTTCACTGGGATACTTTTGTGGGATAAGTCAACAGTGGGCAACAGAGATTCAGATCCCCTGCTTTTCCTTTTTTTTTTTTTTGTTTTGTTTTGTTTTATATCAAGTAGCTATTTTGCTGTTCTCTGTTAAGCAGGCTCTGAATGGCTGTTTCAGTGGTGACAAATATGTGCTCAGCAGTTATTTAGTACCTTGTTTTCCAGAAGTGCATGTCAAAGAAAACGAAGCAGATGGGCTCTCTCCTACTGCCCCAGACAATCTTTTAGAGAGACCGACCATGGTGTCACACTGCTGCCCAATTACCAACTAATCTTTGATAAGTCTTCTGAAAAGCAACCATATATCACTCTTCTCATTATATACACAAGAAAATTGAGGCAGAGAGAAGTCAGGTCATTTACCTAAGTCTGTATATTATGGAAGTGTCAGCCAGGGGTGTGAACTCGAAGCTGCTGGGAATAGGACCCTATGACTGGTCTCTTAGACCATTTTACTGCTGTTGAAAAGGTTATTTGACATCTGCAGTCAGCTTGCAAAATGCTTTGGTTCCTGACAGATTTAAAACACTATGTAAAACATTAGGCTGAGATGTAAACAAGAGAAATTAAATCTCTACACCAAGGGCCCAAGTGGGCTAATCTTGGTGGGTGAAATAACATACTACAAGAAATTAAAATAAAATCTTGTTTTTTGGAGACACTGACTTTTTATGGTGTGAATATATAAGAAAAGGACATCAAGGTCTATAGAAAGCCAGGCACTCAGAGAGGTTTTTCTTTTCTCTCACTGTGATCCCTGTGCTGTGGTTCTTTGCAGACTACTGTGAAGATGGAAAGCTACACCCAGTGATCATTTTTAATTAAGAATAGTAGCTATTATTTAGCATAGTGACATGGACAGCGTATCAAGGGAATTTCTAACTTTGTAAGATAGACAGAATTGATGACAAAAGTCTTTCTTGAAAGCTAATTGTTTCAAGCATATCCAAAATTGTGCTTGCTTTGCCTGTGCTATTAATCAGAGTGTGGAAGCCACTCAAGTAGGAAACACCAGCTATAGTGTGCTGAGCTTCAGGGGCAAATTCATCATCCCACATTGGCTTTGCTGACCTTTTGGGCAGGGACTGAAGTAGAGCACAAGCTTTCACTCTGTTCAGAAGCAGCTGTCATCAGTATCAGAGGGACAAGGGTCCAGTTCTGAGACATGGGCTCTCCCAGGTCACCTTCCCAATTGTCCCAGACTTGTTCTCTGAGGTCCCTGGCATCCTCCTTAGGGCACTGGAATAGGGGCCCTCCACCTGGCACTTGGGTGGTGGGATGCTCTTGTGCAGACAGCACCATTTCTGTTGGTCACTTTATTCCGCTGGTGATTTACAGAGGAATCAGCATGGGGTATTTCTCACTGCTACAAGTTCAGTCCTGCCAAGGCCTGCGGTGGGGTGGTCTGGTGCTTGATGTCTGACCCTGGTGAACCACTTGGCTTTCAAACTGAGACAGAGCAATGTGCTGGGTAACTATGCTTTCCCTGGCAGCATTTCTTTTCCATGTTCCTGGCTCTGCACATCTCACTGGATGTCAGGATGAGGCACCCATGGACTCTGTTTTGTAGCATCCTGTCAACTTTGCAGAGTGTGGTGTGCATCACTGAAATACCCAATAGTTCTGTGCCTGTAAATGCTTTCTATGTGACTCAAGTTAGCCTTCAATGTTGCCATCCACAAGTAAAAATTCAGCAACCATTTCCACACTGAATCTATCCCAAACTTGGTCCCTTTGCTATCCACTCGCTGTTTTAAAATGTCAGAAGCCATTCCCACCAGTGAGGCTGCTGCTGTATGGAGACACTTTTAGGCTTCGAGCCTCTCCATCTTCTGTGTGTATCTATTACAATCTTTCTTTTTTTAAAGTATGTTTGAAGCTCTCTGTAACAGAAAGCTTCTAACGTGTTTATATCATGCTTAGGAAGAAGGAATCTGTATTTAGGAACAGAGATTATAGGATGTAAAATAATCGTAAAAACCCACAATAGTAAAAATTCTCGTAAGAATATGGGCTATGCTGATAGCTATGTCATGGTATGCAACTGAAAACAAGTTTATATTTTTCTTTCATTTTTATGAGTAATGCTGGGATATTTTTAGGAATAAAGTATAAGAAAATAAGGATGTCAGTGAGGGGTTAAAAATATTGACTTTTGGTACTTATAATAAGAAGACTTTTCTTAGTTCTGCTGGCAGGCTCGTACCAACTTTGAATTCAATTTAGGGATTGAATTTAACATGCGTAACCCACTGGGCCTGAAACTATAAAGGGACTTAAAAATGTACAACAGATAGGACCTTAGAAGTCTAAAGGATCCTTCATGAGATGAAAAGTATTTTATGTTGTTTGAGATACAGTAGTCTCTGAATTACACTTCAAAAAGCCTAACACATCCTTAAAATACATTTACAAGGGAAGATAATAATGTACAGTTTTAAATTTAGGCAGTGCATGTTCACCAATGAAGTTTCATCATCTTGAATAATTTAAGCCAGTGTGGATATTATCATTGAACTCAAAGAGAAAACTGAAAAATGTGGAGACCCCTGCTTAGTGCTGATGACTGTGTAATGCTGTGAATGCTTGTGAATTCTTTGGAGAATCTACTGATGCATTCTTCTTGTATATTTATAAGAAAACTGTGGTATTAAAGTTTCATTTTCGTCTGTTCTAAACCTAAGCAAAAAACAGGGGTATAAAAGCCATCGAGGACTGAAGAAGTATTACTGATGTCTCAGAAAATGGGATTATTAACCATAACACAATAATGTTCAAGACCCGCTCGATGTTGCCTACTGATCAGCTCACCTTGAAATTATGTTTATTTGCTTAAGTGAGTTTTTGGTTTATATTCTGTGAAAACATTTTTTTTCCCTCTGCGTGGACCCAAAATTGCTTAGTCTGTGTCCTTTTCCCTCGGATGCAATACCATAGCAGCAGCAGAGGCACACGCAGTTGCTAGCTAGGTAGCTTATTATTATGGTCACACTCCAGCACACAGCATACTTGTTGGAAGTTTCCAGAAATATTGCACTGCAGTCATTTTCCTTGCCGTTATGCTAATGGAATCAGGAAAATCAATTGTCCTTAAGGAACAGGGGAATGAGATGTGCTGTAAATGCCACAGGATGAGTGATTGGTTGATTGCAGGGATGGTGATTCAAACGCGCCTCATCTCTACATTATCCTGATGAATTTTTATGGCCCTGCCTTTTTTTCTTCTATAGCGGTGGAGGAAGGTTTATGGCTTGCAGCTTTTTAGTTGATTGAATGCAGCTGGCATTGTTGCAGTGCAGAACAAATAGGTACTTTTTCTTTACAGCCTTAAAAGTAGATTGAAGAAATTGCACACCAACATTTTTGCAACAAAAGCATTCTTAAAAATGCAGATATTTTATGAAATTACTTTGCTCTCCTTCTCTACTGTCAGTAATCTTTCTATCAGAATAAAGGACAAAAATTGCTTGAGATTCTAGAGGAGCATAGCTCCGATTTTTTATTCTTATCACAAAGAAAGCTAACTAAGGAGTTTCATTAGTATTCATTTTAGCCCAATGTAATTTTCTCCTTCCTAGTAACAAAAAAAGAAAAAAAAAATGTATGCCTGTACACCACTGAACCAAAGAAGGTCATCCTAAGTATATCAGCATTTTCTGTAACTCTTTCAGATTGTATTCACAAGGTAGTAAAGATAACTGCTTCAGCTCAAATTATAATAGTTCTAGTTTCAGAATATAGAACACTGTATAATATAAAGGGTCTTATTTGATTAAATAAAACAACACCCATGATCAGCTCTGGGTGCGGAGCTGCTGACAGCTGAAACCAGATACACAAGAGGGTTCTATTTACTTTCAATTAATTTGATGATAATTTATTATTCCACTCTACAGTTTCCACATTACAGATAATATTCATGCTATGACACTTTTCATAAAGTGTCTTTATCAGAGTTGGAAACTCAGCTTGTTTCCCCCTCTGGATTAGCAATCTTTAAAAGGCATCAAAACTTGGGTTACAGTATGTCCTTATGGAGTTAAGTAGTTACACTGTCATGACTTTAAAAATTTGTTTCTTGTACATTTGGCACATATTTAATATTTTCAAAACCAAGAGGTCTATAATAGCTATGCACTGTGACACCTTTCTGACACAGCTATGCCTGTGCATTTCTAACATTTATAACAACTTCGTTATCCTTGGTTTGCTCCTGAGCAGTGCCCTCCAGCCAGATGATTGCTTGGTAATAGTTACAGGAATTTGTGAGAATTTAAGATGAGCTCAAAGCTTGATTTCCATTCGTGCCCAAGTCTGGTGTTGCTATCTGTAGGTGAAAGAGTGCGCTATTGTTTTAAATACAGAAGGCCTGATTCACCACTGTGTTTAATCTCATATAATAAATTGCATCTGTGCCAAGCGGGTGCAAAATACCACTGCTGATGTGATTGGGGAATTGTGAATTGATCACATTTTACACTCAGTTTGTACAGGTGTTAATATCAGCATGAGTGTAAGGAAATGAGGAGCACTAAAATTAAAAGAAATCCCCCCTGTATGGAAAATTAAATTCAAATTTATGGTATTGTAAGGTTTCACTTGTACATGTGCGTCACTGGAATTATAAATTGCTTCTAAGATCAGGATCAAAACCATGTTTAGCAAAATACTGGTGTTCTAAGAAGCATTTACTTGTAACATATTATAGTACACACCCTGAGTAAATGTAGGCTTAAGTAGGACATAAGTGACATGCAGTCCTTGTCCTGTGAATTTCACCTACTGACAACATTATAATGAGAAGCAGAGGTGCCAGATTGTAGGGCTTACTTTAACAGAGGAAATGAAATATGATTTTTTTATCGTAGTGATGACTCTGTTCACAGATGTCATGGATATTGATGACACTGTGTTTCAGTTTTTGCTGCCAGGTTACTGGAAGCAATTTTTATTTTTATTCTTTTCTTCCTGCTACATCTGTTACCAACACTTTCCTACACAATCTTCACTCGTGTGTTCCTATTTCAGATACATTCCCAGATAAAATAATTGTGAATTGTAAATGCCCATTACTGGAAATATATACCTTATGGGTTTATTCTCTGTTGGAAAGATTTGCTCGAGTTGAATTTTATATACAAAATAGTGTTCTTTCCTGTGTCCTGGCTTCATACCATAGCAATTTCCTCAAAATAAGTAATTGGTAATTCATTAATGTGAAATAGTAATGACCTTCTCAGCTCATTTGTTAGGAATGTTTCTTTTTTAAATCTGAAGCACATAAATATAGTTTCATTAACACATTTACAGTTAAAATTACAGAAGTGATTTGCAACGTTTTTGGCTGTAATGCATTTGATGTGATCTCTGTCAGCCACAGGGAAGCAGAAGAGCAATAGCTGTGTCATGAGCAGATTCATCTCTTCCAAAGCGCATCTGGATTCCAAAGCAAGCTTACATTGCTAATGCTTTAAGAACGGCTTATTATCATAGGTACCCAGCCAGAGTCAGATTTCTCTGACTAATACGAATGATCTTTCTTGTTTATGTTTTGGTCAGCCATCTAAAGGGATGCAAGGAAGCAGAAAGGAACCATTTTGAATGTTAATGAATGAGAGAAAATCACCGCTCATCGGATTACGAAACCCGCGCTCGTTCTGGTGAGCAGCAACCAGGAGATGTTCCTGTGTCTGCTGAGGCAGTAGACATTCCTGATGGAAGTTAAGAGAGCTCTAAAAATCTTGTCTCCTGTTGATGTTCACATTCTCAGTGCATTTGTTTACATTAGGGCTCTTTGTGCAGTGTTATGCCTGATTGAACCAAAGTCTCTTGGAGAGCAAAGTGCTTTTATTTTGACATTTTCTCATGGAAGTCAGCCATCACCCCTATAAGGAGAGTAAGCAAGATTTATGATGGGAATATTGATTTCCTTTATACTCTGTTATAAAATATATCTAGGCACAAAAGATAAGCTAGACCTCTTTGTTTGCTCCTTCTTGCCATCTGATGACAGGACTTGCTGGAAGTGCCTGGATATTTTAAATCATAATGCAGTGAGAAAGGCAATTTGGGATTGTCTATATATCTTTATATGTGTATTTAAAAACCTCAGAGGGTGAGAGCTTTAGCAGGACTGAACAGAACTTCCAGCCTGCAGGAAGGGGGAGATGCCTTTCCAGCAGCCCTGTGGTACCTGTCCCTAATCACTCCCCTAAACCAGCTCCTGAATCTGTCTTTGTCTTGACCAGGGCATGTGTCTGTAGAGAAGGGAAAGGTGTCTGAGCTCCTCTGCTCCAGTGCTGGGAGAATGGACAGATCTGGGCTTTTGGGGACATGTTTGTGCCTCTCTAGTTGTGTGTCTGCCATGCTGAATCTGGAGCGAGGATGGAGCTCTCAGCTGGTAATACCAGACCTATGTCCTATCAAGGTGTAGCTGATGTGAACACAACACTTGGGCTTGTTTTCCCAAATGGTTTCTGTACGTGGTTTGAGTGAATTGTTAGCAGTGGTCACACTGAATCTGTGAGCTGTGTCTGGCTCCTGCTAACGTGACTGACAAATATCTCTTTGCAATGAGAACACAGCCAAAGGTAAGTATGTGATTAAGTCTTTCCAGGATATGAGTCCTGGCAATTCTATTCCTTCATCTTCTGATTAATTTATTATAGGTCTCCTTTTTTTTTTTTTTTTTTTTTTCTAGGGTGAGGTCTTTGAGGTAGGAACAACATGGACAGAAAGTCAAGTAATGTTAATATGGTGACTTTTTGCCATTTGCCAATTTGCAAAAACTTTCTAAGATATCTAGCATTAATAATGCACAAAAAACACATTTTCTCCCCCTCTCTTTGAATCTCTCCTTATTACACATATGGCTTGGCCTTAACAAAAAGAACGAGTAATTATTCTTGGAACGGAAAATCTTTCTAATCTGGGTTTAAACTGAAAATAGAACGTAGCTCAAAAACCAGAAACTGAAATCCATTATTATTTCAAATGTGTATGTATCACAGAGTGCTACATGTCTTATTGTGGTCTGGTAGAAACCACCAACAAAAAAGAGAAATGTCGATTAACCTTGAAGTAAATTAATTTGAGAATCTGGGTACATCCCTTTGTGACTCTCCTTAGTTAACAGTGTGTACTATGAATAGAAAAATAACAAAACCGGGTGAATCTGATTGCTCTAAAGTAATACCACTAGGGGGTGCAACAGAGTAAATTATTTCTTGCATGAAAATCTTGCATGAAAACTTGCTAAGAATCAAAATTCTTCCTTGTAACTGAGCCAGCTCCAAGAGTGAGAAGCTCAAAATGTGAAATATTTTCTGCCTGCTACTTCTCGGTCACCAAGGCAAAGACATTAAGGCAACTCTTTTAGTAACTGAGTCCTACCTGAAGTAACAAGGTTTATTCTGAACTGTTCACTTGCAGCCTTTCTAGAAATGTGTGTGATCTGTGCAGCAAGGGGGGACAGAACTATCCAAGTTCACTTTGGAATTAAATATAAGTATGTACACTTTCAAGATGGAAATATGTGATAGGTGTATTTTTCTGAAACAGACACATCTCTTCTGGGCTTTTTTTAAATTTGGAGATGCTATGAGTGGCAGATTATCAAGTAAGAGCCATTTGATGTTTCAGTTTCTTCCTGTTCTGTTTTTATCGTGCTTAATTTCCATGCTATGCTTTGATGCTGTACACCCATTATTTATGTGTAAATGCAGATTTCACATGCTGTGCCTATTCCAGCAGAAGAAGAAAGATTTGTTGGTATTAAAAAAAAAAAAAAAAAAAAAAATTCCAGGCAGTGGCATTTTATTTCAATGAAAGTTACAGATGGATACAGGTTCTGTTATCCAATAACAGCTGATGTGCATCCAAGGTGTAAATTGTACAAACACACTAACAGTGCCCAACTATTTCTGTAAAACATGGTTTTATTCCTGCAGCAGTTATCTGTAAAGTAAGACTTTCTATTTTTCCTTTTTGTTATTATTGTGTGTTTAGAGAAAGTCAATCTCGTAACTACATCAGGGTGCATGTACAATTCAGCCAGGATTTCCTGTACATTTCTTTAAAAGCATTATTTGGAAAACAGTGCAGTAAAAATGAAAAAATGTCCTCAAAAACCATTTATAAATGAAGTGACTTGCAATTGCTTGCTGGATTTACAGAATTTTTGACTCTTCTTAATGGTGCAGCATCAGTCTAGGCCAGGTGTTTGGGCTGTAGGTTTGCTGCCAGGATTCCTTGGTCAAGGACTGCAAAGGAGTCCTGAGTGGAAAAGAGCAGTTCTTGCAAGTCTTTCTGAATGCAAATATTTAATGAGAGATTATGCAGATAATTTTGCAATGCTATAATTTATTCGTGTGTATATGTGCATGTTTATGTGTGTGTGTAAGAATAACAGTTTCTGAATCTCTATCTTTGTATGCTGTCAGGGAAAAGATAAGTTGAAATAACATAAGGGTCTGGCATAAATTTCAGACATGTGGGAAATTCAGTTACAGGCTGAAATGTCATCTTCAATTCAACCTTGCTGTACTTAGTTACTGCAGCACACTTGGTGCATAAGGTCACCCACTGTTCAGAGTTTTTTCTAAGAGAAGGCATTATCTGTGATGCCCAGATACTGGAAGATAAGTGAAAGATGATGATTTTGCCCAACTTTGGAGTTTTCCTGATTTCACTCAGTTTAAATTAGTTTTTTAACGTTATTTTGTCAAGTTTATCCTATAACTGAGTCATCCCTCTGGATTTTTTTTTGTTTTGTTTTGTTTGGAATCTCTTTATTTAGTGTTTATTACATCCATGTATTTATGAGCCTGGGTTATCAAGGTCATTCTGATGATTGGCCCGTTAAGTGCTACAGAGGGGCCTTTTTTCCCTGAAATACTTTAATGAAAATATGGAATAAACATGGGCTGGTGTTAAACCAGCAGCTGGGGCTTCACTGTCATTTGAGCAGGTATTGAGTACACTTATAGGAGGATTCCTTTCCCACATTGGGCTCTATCCTTGCAATGTTAGCTTCTCTGATGTTTGGTCTGTGAAATCTCCTTGCAGTTCACTCTGTTCAGTGGCTGCAAAGCCAAGCATGATGGAGTCCAGAGAGAGATTTTTGAGCCACAACTTCATAATGTCTGGTTGGTCCAAGGCCCTCTGACAGCATTCTTAAAACTGGAGTTGCTGGGATCAGTTAAGGTGCCTAGAGATCCTGTCTCTTCACACTGGGATATACAAATTCCTTCCTGATTGTATCAGAGAAGACTTTAAATAACCTTTGTCCTATGATTCTGGAGGCTCTGAGTGATGGGCAGTTCTGCTTTAAAGGCCAAATTGAGGTGGCTGACCTTGTTTCTCTTAATCGATGAGAAAGGAAAGGGGATAAATGCCATTGCTTACAGCAGGAATGATCTGAGAAGCCAGAAGCAGCAGTCCAAAGCCCAGCAACAGCACTTCCTACATACATGCAGAACATCTGCGCTCAGCACTGGGACTGCTAAATGATGTCTGCGTTATCATTTATCAATTTCACACTTGATAATTAGTTTATCTTTTCATTTCTGTTTTAAGGAAGCCTGGCCTCCCACATTCCTGGCAGCCTTTGTTCATTCATGCCCTTCCCTGCCCTCTCCTGCATTGCTGTCCTGCAGTCAGCATGAGGCCAGGCAGGTAGGTTTGATGTGCTACATAACTGAGTAGCTGGAAGAGTGTTAGATCAGGAGTGGAACGAGAAGGTCCTAAAATAGATGTGCTGCCAGTGAAACACAGCCTTTTTTTCCTTCATGACATTTGTTTTGGGGCTCTAAGTCTCTCTTAAGCTTTGCTAGTTCAGCTGCATGTGGGCTGTGCAGAACAGGGACAGAAGGAAAACAAACTCAAACAAATAATGTAATTACCATCTTCTCTTACTGGCCACAGGTTATGCTTACAACACAAAATTAATGCCTCTGCTCTGTAATATAAAAAGGGAGCTAGTAGGCTTGTAATTTCTGTGTGCTGTGGTTGAGCCAAAGAGGGATTTCAGGGGAAGTCATGGTCTTGAACTACCTGGTTTTCTGAGTTTTCAAGCGACCAGTACTTCAGATGGCAGATTGCTGTGCAGCTATCATGGTCAGGGCTAAAAAAAAAAAAAAAATTAAAAAAAAAAAACCAACATTGAAAGCTCTCCTAGCTTTTGGCACCTAAATCCTTTGGCATGTGGATTCTTTTAGAATAAATTGACAGTCAGATTAGCAGCCCCAATATGTGCTTCATTAAGTGTTTGACAAAGACACGTTAGGCAGTAATCAGTGCACGAGACTGTTGGTGTTTTCTTAGTAGTTGTACAGTGTGGTACATGATACTGGGCATCCCAGAAGGTTAACATCTGTAATCAGGATTAATATGCAGAATATCCTCCTGCAGGTATTGGAGAGGCAGCAGCATTATCTCAGATGTACTTGTGTGGTAACCAAAAGCATAAGCTTACTTTTAAAGCAGACATGTTTGAAACAGAGTAGCATGGAGCCAGAGCATTTGATTTTTGTAGAGCTATATTCCTGTCACAATAATGATGCTCCATGGTTACGTAGAAGGTGAATGGAAGTATCATGGTGTGTATTTCAGATTGCTTTGCTTTTCCTTTATGCAAATACCTGTTGAGGTCATGATTGTTTGCATGTAGTCTGCTTATGTACCCTTGGGATTTGACCTTTCTACATCAGTCACCACTGAAATGTAAGCATCTCCAGAAAAGTGTATGGCAACCTCCTCTGGAATAGCTCACTTTGCAGTGGAAATACAGAAGGATTCAAAACATCTTTCAGTGGTTAAGCAAATCCCACCCTAACCAGAGACAGTTAAAGGTTTTATGTCTTTGCTGGAAGCCAAGAATAGCCATGGTTGGAAAACGATAAGGTAGTTTGTTTTTTTTTTTTTTTCCAGTAATCTTTAAAGAAATTAAAAGATGGGATCTATAGTTCTGCTAGGACGTAAGCCATGCAGGCTAGTCACTTGCAGATATGACCTTGGCTCTGGGGGACCTGGATAGAACTCTCTCAGGCAGTGTGTTCACCTCATAAAGAAGAAAGGCTGAACCTAATGTTTAGTGATGCATTCTGTAAAGATTCTAAATACATGTCAGTATAGTGGCTGCATTGATAGGCACTGTCTAGATAGTGTCCTCTGTGATCCATTTCTCTACTGAAACTGCTCATAGCAGCACTGAAGGACAGGGAAGGGCTATTTATTAGACATGTAGCATCTAAACAAGAAAACATTGCAGTTTTGAAGTTCAATGCCTTGTACTGCTTGTGATTTGTAGGACAAAGCCAAGGCACAGATGGAAGATAGACTTGCAGAAAAAAAAATTCAGGATGGAGAAGCCAGCTTTGTCTTGTATAAACTGCATGAAGTGCTGTTTCCTTTGAGATAAAATCTGGGACCAAACAGCTGTTTTGCACATCTGAGAACTCCTAGTTTACTTACTTTGCAAAATTCTAATATTATTTAGGATTATTATTATTAGACTTTTTTTTTCCATAAGGAAACATAGAAGATTTCTGTAGGTAAAGTACTCTGTAGTAGTTGGCAGTGGAAGCTCTCCATTAATTAGCAGATTAAAAAAATTTTTTAAATTTTTAAATTTTATTTTATTCTTATGTTCCTAAGTATAGCATCAGTTTTCAGGGAACACATGGCAATCACTTGTATGTTGACATTTCCTAGAAAAATCAGTTGGATACAACGTGGAAGGAACATTGTCTAGCATGCAGAAAATGATTTGCGATTTTTCAAAATTTTATCTCTTTCTCCAACTGCTCAATCTTTCTTCCTGCTTTTTGATTTTTTCTAACAAAACCACTATTAAAATACTCCTATGGTGCAGAGTTTATGGGGTCTGTGACTGTACAGAATACAAATTTTTCCACTGTGGCCTTTTTTGTAGTTTCTCTTGGGAGAGTGGCAGATGATTTGATATCTCCACAGTTGAAAGGTCCTGGAACAGATGTGTGCCTAAGGTTCCTGGCATGTTTCTAACATGTGAAGAGAACCTCGTGGCACACCTGTGTGCAAACAATCATGTGAAGAGATGCTCAAAAGTATCTAAATATCAATTTGGTCTGCCAGAAGTGCACCATGAATTGGCAGGTTGAGAGGAGGAGAGGATGATTACATATCTGGATGGGAACACACTGATTGATTTAGGAAAGCTGGCTTAGTTCAGGGAAATAACTGGCAGGTGTTTTGTCCTATTTGCTGACTTGAGCAATGTGAGAAATGTTGAGAGTGTGTGACATGCATACAAGAAATCTATATGTCACAGACTGCATGAGTAGCTCTCAGTTCAAAGACCAGTAAGAAAATGGCTTAGATAGAGGAGTCTGTACAAGTTAAGGGGCTGTCGAGGAAGAAAGGGAGTTCATGATAGGAGGAAGAAACTGAATAAGAAAAACACCAAGGCTGTGCTTGAGTATACAAAGATGAAATCAGATTAAATGCCACACATGAACATTTGCAGGGTGACTGAAGAAAGCCCTGTTCAGCAAGGAGTGTCAAGAAGGCTTTGCTCAGTGCCAAGTTCAATTGTTGAAAACTTGTGCTGGGGGAAAATGAATATGGAGAAGAGATGAAGAGATGTTTTGGCCTTGTGATGACAATATGCACATTTTAATTGTTTGACAAATGGCATGTAAATCAAGAGAATCAAGAGCAGTGAAAGGGATACAGGCTCAGTTTCAAAAATTATCTGCCTCCAAAAATTAGGTCTTCAGACCCAGAAATAGAAATTTAAGGCAGAGCCCATGGAAGGCAGTGCCCAGGCTGTCAGTCTCGTCGTTCCATTTGGAACGCCTTTGAAAATGGGAAAACTATGATAGGGAAGCAATAAAGAGCTCAGTTCTCTGCTGCCTTTTGGTTTGTCCTGTTGCCTACACAGATGCAGAATGCCAGATTTCTGCTGTTTCTCTGGCAGTGGCTTGCGTGGGTACAGCCACTGCTTCCCTCTGCTCAGACCAAGGGGAGAATTAGGCCCAGGGGAGATTTTGGGGTGTGCTGTGCACAGAGGATGTCATGCAGCAAACAGGGATGTGTGTCAGTAAAAAAGGCAGTGTCTGGCACTCTGTCGAGCTGGGTGTTGTAGCAGAGGAGACCTCGTCAAATCAAGGATTTTGTTAAGCAAGAATGTTAAGTGAGCCAAAAGCTACAAGAACGTTGCTGTGGGCCCCATCTGGGAAAATGCCACAGATGAGATATTGTGGGAGTATGTAAGAGGATAAGTGGTAGGAAAAATGATATCTCATTTAGATATCTCTAAATCCTCAAAAATGCATGAGGGTAGAAAGTCTTAATATTAATTTCAGCGATATTCAGGGAATTTTTTTAAAGTGGTACCTCTAGGGGCTGAAGTAAATAGTCCCCTTTAGTATAAACATTTGATTGAATTCCCAGTGTGCCAAAGTCATTGGGTATCACTAGTAATCTGGAGTTACATGAACTGAGACAATGGTAAGTGTAATTGAATCCAACCCAGTGCTTCAAGGCACAAGCTGATGATTTGTGGACATCTGGAAGGAAATCTTTTGTCCCTGTGCAGGGTTGCTTGGTGGATGAGGTACATCACAGTAAGGGTTTGTTTCATTTGGGTTTTCGTTTCTTTCATAGGTCAATTAGAGGTGACTACCAAGTCAAGGACACCTCTTCTGAGGGAGTCAATCCTCAGGAGCTCTTGCTGACAAAAACTTAGTGAAAAAAGGTGAGAAAGGTTTAATGTGTCAGTTTATGTACCTCGTGAAGAGAATAGGGCATGCACTAGAAGCCCTCTTCTATCTCTTTGTGAAGTAGTTGTACATCAATTTCTGGGCATAACATGGGCTGTTCCAACCAACCTCAGAGGACCAGAGGGGACTTTGGCTGAAACTTCTTCCCAGTTTGTGCTATTGGTCAGCAGCCAGGAGTTTATATTGGTAAGGTGCTGAGAAAGAAATGTTCAGAGGAAATCAGGGAGTAAACTATGGCTCTGAGCCACTGCATTTGGGCAACAATTTCAGTTAATATAGCAGTTGTGTTAATTTGGTCTGGGCAGCTAGACAGTGGCACAACATTTGCCCTGTGGTGATTTTTCCTGTTGCTTGGAGCTGCTCTGGGCAGTAAGAGCAGCCACACAGGGAGACAGTAGGTTGTGGAGAGCCAATGCACACTCACATTGTGCCTTCCTTTCTACTGATTTTCTCAGAGTCTTGGAAACTAGTCTTCAAAATGCTGTAGACAGCTCAAGATGCTGACCCAACATGAGAGGTATTTCCTCAGGGTATCATGAAGGAAAAAATAAAACCCTCTCTGAAAGCCTTGGCAAAGAGAAGGAAAAAGATCTGAGAGAAGTGTATTTCGAATAGAGCCCCTAATTTTTAACTGGAGTGTCACGTACATAATCCACAAGGACATCTCTTCTACCCAAAAGGGCTTTGCCTTCCTCCTTTTTTAAAGTCACATTCTTAGGTGGATTATTTACAGCCTCTGCCTCCATGAATGGCATTATTGATAAATTCCACAGCAACTGCCAGTAAGGAAACATGTAAGTTAAGAGAAACGTTTTACACTGATCTGTGAAAAACTCAAATATGAAACATTTTCCTCCCCCTTTTTTCAAACTGGAGGTACAGAATTTCTCAGGCACAGGTCTTCACTGGAAATTTTCCAGCCTGAGCCTCATTATATGGACCATTACTGCGTTACTGTAAAGTCTCCTATTGATTTCAGCCATTGTGATCTGCTGGGAAAAATACCCTGCTCGAGGTTTTAATCACAGCTGTAACCTCTGAGCAAACTGGAAAGGAAGACAGAGGCAGTGAAGAGCACAGATCATTCACCTAAAATGATCCCATTAGCACACCCGCACCAGGCAGGGGGACGGCTCCTTTCCATCCTCCAGTGCCTTTGAGGCAGGAGAGAGGGGGTTTATCATCTGCATCCCTGAGCCAGCTGGTGATCCGTGTTTCAGGAGAACTGCAGCTTGCTAACACAAGAGGATTGCTGTTCTGGCTCTTCTGAAATGACTGTCAGGAAGTGGGTACATTTTTTAAAAGTGACTTGCGCTCTTTCCTGAGCCTGTAATGAGAGCAATCAGAAAAGCAAGGATGACTCCTCAGAACACGGGGACTGAAGGGACAAATCTAAGCAGCTACAAGCAAGACAATAAGGGATTAAATGCATTTATAATGCCACTGCCAGTTAAATCTTTCACTGGCTCTGAAGCTGATGGGAGGTTTTCTGAATCTCCCTTCTTTCAATGTACATTTCAACCAAAAATGATGTCTCAGAGAGCAAGAAGGGATGGACTGGGGGCAGACGATGTGTTTCATTTCTCAGTATGCAGGTGCTGAAGAGTTTGTCAGCAGTGAAACCTATGGGAGGGTAGAAAAGAGTATCCTCACCACTGGAATGTATAGAGAGAAGGAGAGGGATGTTTGGTCCAGCTGGCTATGGACTCAGCTCTCAGCAAGTGCTTTTCTCAAGGAGTTTTGGTGTCTGCTTCACAGATTGTAGCTGTCATGGAGCACACATCACAAAGCCATGCATTATGAATGTGTCTGTCTTTTAACTCGAGGCACAGGAGAAGTACAAAGATAAATTAGGTTCTTCCTTAAATGAAGGAATGGATGGCTTGCTGAAGTCATAGGAGACAAACCTCAGGCACGCAAAGCACCAGCACAACCTCAGATGAGAGGCTTGTGGGCTCTCTCTCTGCACTGGCTCATCTGGAAGATCCTGGAGTCCTGTTGTAGATATTTCTGCAGTTTTGACTGCTGAGATTATATACTGGGAAGAAGCTTGCACTTCTGATATATCAAAGAGCATGTTAATGCTCTTGAATGAGTACAGAACCCAGGACCCACCTGCAAGCTGCCTTTGGCTAGTGCATCCTTAGTGTGAGTGCATTCATGACTAGAAGTACCAAATGGAGCAGATTTGGGAGCAAAGGTGTGAGGACTGCTAACATATCTGCAGAAAACAGCAGGTAATTAGCTGACTGTGGTTTCTGCAACTTCTGCTTGTTCTTAACCTGTAGCAGCCTTATGATCCTTCCTCTTATTAAGGAGGTGACAAGGCCATTGCCCCTGTAGGTATTTAGATGCCTTGATTTCTGTGGGAGTTAGGTGGCTCAACACTTTTGAGGCTCTGAGTCATAGTTCCTTTAGTTGATGGATTTCAGCTGCAAAATTTGCAGTTAGTTGTGAATCAGATGGCCCTGTTGGTAATGGTTATAAATGAAACACTTAATCTTGGTCAAAATCAGTGTTTTGCTTCATGCATGGTACATCTAAAAACTACCCATGGCTTGTTTCAGTCCTCTTAAAGTTATTTCTTCTGTACTGCAGGGCCTGTCTCATGGAGAAACATCCTAACTTCCCATTAGTGGTGATAAGGAGTAGTTAAGTCTGTAGCACAGAGTGACACCATTTCTGTAGGATTTTCTTGTGAGTCTAGGAAAATGGTGAAGTATATTCTCCTTTCTAGGCTTAGAACAGGACACTCTTTTCAGATTTCAGAAGCATTCACCTTTGCTTAAGCTCTAGGTGGAACATCAGTTTTAATAAGGTACTTAGAGACCTAAAATGATGACAACATTACTGTGCTTGTTGGCTTTTGTTTAATCTCTGTGGAATCACTCAGATGCAGAAAGATGCCCTTATAATAAAGGACATGTCAGACTCCATTCTGGTTTGTGAAAACATAGAAGTGGTATTGACTGAAACCTATATACAAACGAAGGTCAACCTGTCCAATCATCTCCAATTTAGAGCCAAAGGAAAACCAGAAAGATAGCTAATATGTTAATGTTTTATTTTTAAGATCAGCATTTTACGAATAACTGTTTTGATGTAAAAATGAATACATCACTTTTAAAATAATTTTCTTTGCTTTTCTCTGAAAAAAGAGAACAGAGGGACTATAAATTCTGGAATTTTTTTATTCCCTGTGTGTGTGGCAAAAATACAATGTTATGTTAGTCTGTGATTAAGGCTTTTAATTATGATGATGATATATAAATAAGAACATTCTTCTTTTCTTCACATGGGACAGTGTACACTATATTGTGGCTGTAGGTACCAATTGTGTTAACTAAAGTAAGAAGACAATTTTAGTGGAGCTGTCTTTAAAGAATGAAATAAACACAGATGTTAAGGTTTTCCTTGTAACCGCGAGGTTTATATTTACACCAGAAAACTTGTTTAATATTTGTTCAGAAGCCTTCAGAAATAATTTCTATTATCCAAAGCCACATAATTGACAAGGAACAAAACTGAACTCAGCCAATGGGCTATTTGTGACCTTCTTCTGTGTTCTGCTTTCTATGGATAGCAGCAAATGTCAGTGTGGATGCACTCATGAAGCTCACCACTTGACACCAGAAAGAAGGGTGACTTTCCCCTTAATGGAAAACCTCTCCTTGCCACTAAGAAGTTGTTCAAGAAGTCACTGGATTTCATCTTGGCATTTCAAACACATTTACCTTTTCTCAGACAGTTGGGCTGGGGGTAGGAGGGTGGTTGCCACAAGCCACCACACAATGCCCTTCCTGACATGTGGTGGGGTGGTAAAGGTTTGTTCTTTGGGAAAGGAAGAATTGAATTCCTTTGGAAGCAGAGGAGTTGAGGCTGGACAGTCTTATGAACAGCTTACCCGGGCATGAGATAGGATCAGAAGAAAGTGACTTCAGGAGCTTGGGTGCAGACACTGTTCTTCCAAAGAGAGACTCTCCTGCTGCTGCTGCTGGGCCCCAGACAAGAAGAATATTCATAAAATAATGTACACTGGATCTCTCAGTGCATTCAAGTATTTAACTCACCTCCCATGCTGATCAAAGTCACAGGCTTGGGCATGGACTACTAGAATCTGCTGCTTGAAAACACTCTCATATAAAAACACTGAGATGTTTTTCTGAGAAGAGATGGCACTTGTTGACAACTTGAGCCTTGGCTATGCTTTTGGTTTATATGGATCTATTCAGAAGCAGGACTGGCCTTGAGCAGCCTTCCAGAAATGAGAAGTCCAAGCTGAAGTCAAGTTTTAAGTGGGCTAGAGAGTATTATTTATGAATAGAAATTGTTTTAAGCTGTTTAAGGAGTTGCAGGGAGTTCAAGGAAGGGTTAAGCTGTTAGCATATGCATAGCTAGAGACAGGATTATGTAGTTCTTGAATAACTGGTTTGATCAGCAATGCTTTAGTCTCATCTTTTTCTGCTTGTCTTTTCAGGGAACAAAATGAAATGCTTTACAAACATTTGCTTAATAGTTCTTACAACATTTTTTAACTTGGCTTTTTTGGGTATTTGAACTTAAGAAAGCACACAGCTATAATTTGGTTATAAACTTCACTGTATCCCTTCACTACCATGAGAAAATACTCCCTACACATGAATACCAATTGGTCCACAGTTGTTTATTATAAAGTACATAATGAGTGGAGCAGGTTAATACATTTAACAGATAAATGAACCACAAGACAACGTGGCAAGTATGGGATAAAGAAAATATGACAGTTTAGATTTTTTTATAGAGGCATAAACCCCAACGACCACCAAGATAACAATAAATAATAAAATTCTCATTTTACCAAACATGTGTTTTTGGTGAGATAAGAAAATATATGAATTTATATTAATGCTATTTATAGAAGACATCACTTTGAATATTAAGAAAGTGCAGCTTATATTTTAATCACAGCTGTAATTCACATTGACAAAATATTTTGTTCTCTTATTAGAAGGGTAAAAAATTAGCTTAATTTTTCTAAACAAATAACTAAAATGAAATATACTTTTAAATTGCTATGCTTTTGATCAGAGAATCATAGAATGGTTTTCTTCCCTGATGAAATATTACCATTTTCAGATAATTTGTGTATTATTTTTTGGAATGGTTATTTAAACATTCTGACATCCCCCCTGTGTCTGGCCATGCCTTGATATCAGAGAAATATTTTAGATTACGACTATCCAGGTCCTCTGCTTCAAGGCAGCAACTCTCACTCAAATCTTTCTTTCTAAAAGAACATTGCTGCTTCATGAAGGGCAGGAGGGAGATGACAAAAACCTTATAAAACCTGATCTTTGAATCTTCACCGTATCTGCAGAGAAATTTTTCTTGACAGGCAGTTTCTTGGCATTGACTGGCTGTCAGCAGGAACAGCCTGTCTCCTGAAAATCTGAGAGTCCAGTTCCCCACACAGAGTGGAGGAGGCTATACTGTGCCTTCTTGCATGACACTTTATACAAATAGTTATGAATTCATTCTAAGGCTGTTTTTAGTCAAGACACTCTTAGAATTGTAATGGGATGAACACCAAGGTCCAGCTCAGCCATGGATGTAGCAGAATGTGAAATCCAGGAAGTCTCTGCTGTTCAAATAATCATTCGTTCTGGAAAGCAAATCTTAGTGAAGTTGGTTCCTGGTCATAAAGATAAAAGCTTGTTCTCTTCCCTGTCTCATACCTATGATTCTAGAATCCCAGTTTGATTTCTACTTTGTGGGATGTGGGGAAGATAACTGCTTATCTGCTGGGTACGTTATCTTTTTAAGTTCACTTCATCTTTTCCAATGTTTCTGACCTACTAAAACAAACTACAACAAATATGCCAAGACTTACAAAATGTTTAACTGCAGGCGAGAAGAATGTGTGCACCACACTTCTTGATTGTAATGTCTGTGTGATTTAAACGTGTGCCTAAGCACTTTGCTGAGTTTTAACTTAAATATTTACTCATGTAGTAATTGAAATAATTTTTATAAATGGATACTTTAATCGCTATGCTGTAGGACCATTCTCTGCCCAGACCAAACAATATGTCATTATTTTACGCTAAAAGGAATTAAGATTTTGCCTCAGTCTGTTTAAATGTCCCCTCAATGGTCTGCTAAGAGGAAGGAGATATGGTTATTTAGTTACTCTTTTAAAGAAAAAAGGAGTCTTCTTTCTGGATATTTTCTGAAACAAATGTAAATGTCTAACAATATTCTGACAATTTGTTCTACAGCCCTTTGTGCCCATAGGTGAACTAGACAGGGACACTGGTGATATGTCTTGAGTAGAAAGCTGATTTAGGAGCTGAGGACAATAACATGCCAGACTTATGGGATATGTCCCAAAAGAGACCAGGGTTCTGGTGCTCAGTGTTGCATCTCTTAAAATTAGGTTTGTAGCTCTGGGAGTAGACTTCAAAAGTAAAAGGCAGGTGCATGAGTTTTTTGTACATGGCTACAAAGAGTTAAAATAGCAAACACAGAAGGAAACTTAAACTAGGCAATATGCAGTGCCAGTGGAAACATCCAAAACCCTGGCTCATTTGTATTTAAGGACATCTTTGAAGTCTGCAGTTGGTGAACTCTGGGGACAAGGAACCAAAGATTGTAGTACTTCCTACATTAAAAATGCACAGGGGGCATGGGAGAGAACAGGACAAAGTAGCAAAAGGCTTGTGATGAGAATGTTCTTAAAATGAAGGAATTTAGGTTAAATTTTGCTCCAGCTGAGGAGATTCAAAAATCCACCTCCAACCTTCAATGACAATATTCTTCCTATCACTAGACTGGTTATTTTACAGTGGTAGCAAGGGATTTCTTCCTCATCCTCAGTCGAAAGCAGGCCAATGTAAAACCCATTGTGGAAGAGTCATGGGGACAGAGGGAGAAGAAGCAAGAAGAATATTTGTCCTAATAGTCAGAACTGAAAAACAGGAGTGTAAGGACAATATTAGCATTTGGAAGGGTGGCCACAGACTTGTTTGCCACTTGACACACAGGTGCATAAAGCTTTGTATTGGTGCAGTCAAATAAAATTCAAAAAGTAAAAGGGTATGAGTAGGCAATAAATGAAGTAATCCAGGCATAGTAGAGTTATATTATTATAGTGATTACTTTTCTGGACATCAAAAGAGACAACAGTGAAGCATAACCAAGGGGACTTTATTAACACAAATCTGCAAACATCTCTATAGGAGGACTATGCTCCAGAGTTCTCAGTTGCCCTAAATATGTATCAGGTAAGTCAAACCTATGCTTTCTGTGTGTCAGGGGAAGTCCAAAAGTTCCTGACCTTATTGCTGGAAGCAAGAACAAATAGGCACTGATTAGACTCAAGGTAAGTGTATTTCACCTGAGGGCTCATTAACTATAAGAGAAAGGGAATTGGGATGTCTTTTGAATGTAATAAAACACAGTGCTTGTACTATGAAAAAATACTGCCTTGGTGGCAAAAAAATGTATATAATGAGTTTTGTGCTAAAATTATAAAGATACAGTTTAAGAAACAAATTTCCAGCAAATAGCAAGTAACAAGTCCATGACTTAATGTGAAGGAAGTTTACAATTGCTAATATGGGTACCAGAAAATACAGTACCAAGCAAAAATGTATCATAGTTCAAATGTATCATTGAAAGTTATGTTATAATTGGGTATGATGTTGAATATAATCAGAAGAGTGATTGGCAGATGTAGAGATTAAAAAAAATCCAAGCCATGAGGATAAGGGGAAGAAGTGTGATATTGATATGGAAAGAATAAGGAGAAATTGGCACACCAGGTTTTACATAAGGAGCAAAATATACCCTTTATTAAAAAAAAAACAAACAAAACCAAACCCAAAACAACAATAAAAAAGGGAAATATGGCTAATGATTCATCAGGAAACTCTCCTGAAGAAAAAAAAAAAAGACACCAAAAGGCCATTGGGAGTTCTCTATAGGAGTGTTTTGCTGCTATCAAAATCTATGTGTTTATTAAAGCCTAAACAAGTAGTGCAGGACTGTAAGAGGATCAAACCAGATTCAGAAGTAAAATGACTTTATCACTGGTGTTTACCCATATAATTTTTTACCGAAATGAGGAGGATCTGGCCACTTTTAGTGTTTGGCTAGTGCTTGCAACAACCCTGAATTCACAGATCCAGGGTTGAATCGTCAGCCCAGTACAGGACACCTTAAAAAGTATCCCAGAAGAGTACCCCAGTAATGAGGTAGAACCAGGCAGAGCCATTACTCTCAGAAACAAGAGCCAAACCCCAGAAATATCTATTTGAAAACAAGAGGTCTCTGGCATTTTTTTCTTCTCAATGGGGAAGAAATCAGACATGGAAGAAGTAAGAATTATTTCTAGTAGATAATCTGAGGTAGCCATAAGAACAAGAAAGAGTGCTCAGAAACAAGGTCAAGCAAAAGAAAAGGTTTCATAAAACGCAGGAATCATAGCTCTCCAAAAATGTATATTAACAAATGGGCACACGTGGAAGATCTGCTGCAGTCCAGTGACAAAGACAGAAGTGACAACTTTATCATTAAGAATAGAGGAGAGTCATGCACCCTCTGGATGCCTTTCTGAAATCTTTGGCACCCAAATACCTCCCTTCCTTAGAAGGGCTCTTCTCTGCTTGCAAACTGATGCTTAGCAGACAGCTCTCCACACAAAGAGTTTTGAAACTCTTTTCAAATAAGGATGAACCAAACCAGCCTCCCCCCTGAGCCAAGAGAAAGCAGTGTTTTCCACTAAGTCCTGGTGGAGTTAGAGATAAGAAAGCTTATGCTGATGCAAACCAAACTGTTTTAGAGAAAGAAGTCCCTTAGGTAAGTACAAGAAAAGGCCTCTGTGACATTTAACACATCATAGAGTCCAAAGAAGTGGTTTATTCCCAATGTATAGGTACAGAGAGTGTTTTTTCTTGGTAGAATCCCTGGGCTTAATTGGGATGTTGGAGAAATATGAAAAACATTTTGAGAATGGAATTAGCATGTGAAACGACATTTCTCATGCATTGGGTTCAAGTGTTTCAAAAACAAGACAAGACTTCATTATAATTTGTTTAATTATTGAACCATTAGTGCCAAAGATTAGGGACACTGGAGAAGTTTAGTAAATAAATGTACTGGGAATAGACATTATATGCTGATTACTTCATACTGGCTATACAAAATGCCAATTTAATGTAATGGAAGCTTTCATTGGGGAACCAGTTTATAGAAAATGCACAAGTTTCAAAAGAGGATAACTGCATAGTGAAAGCAAAGTCAAAAGGGTGGGATATGTAGGTGTAAATACCAAAACAGAAGAGCTGTATGAATTATCATATTAGGTTTCTGTTATAAAATTTATTTGTAATGATGTAAACAGATGGTTGTTACCATAGATAGAATTAATATATTTTGCCCTAGGACCTGCACCCATTTTCAGTGATTCCAACTTTTTTTACCCAAGAAAATGGAGATGTTAATAAGGATTTTTACCCCATGATCAGTATGCAAAACAATAGAGACACTGGATTTGCATAGATCATTCAGAGATCAATCTGGTGCTGTGATGCATCTTTACTGGAGAGAATGTATTATGGATTAAAGCAGAATAGAGATGGGCATATATCTCATGATAGAAGCATTTATCAGGCTGCTTTCCAAAAATACAGTCCCAAGAAAGTGCATTTAATGATTAGGCCTTTGTTAGGTATAATGAAAAAAGAATCTTTGGCTGAAAAAAAAGAACATTTAGACTACTCAAATAAATAGAAAAATCTCTTCAGGGATGAATGATGCTGAAAATAAGGTATATTGCATTAAAATGTGTAGACTCTAAGTTAACACAGATTACTTCCTTAATTGAAAGACTTCTGGAAGAAAATAGCAACAGTAACTGCATAAAAGCATTTCAGACATGGGATAGCATAATTAAGATTATACCTATACCATCTAGTTATGACTGTGTTTTTCAGAGGTAAATCACATTAAGCTATTCAGCTCTGAAGTGCAGATTGTAAATATGAAAAAAAAGCAGGGAAAGAATAAAATTTAAAGAATGAAATGAGGTGATAAATATTGGCTTTGCTACTAATCAGGTAGTGTAAGTTCTGTGCTGTCTGGTTCACAGAATATTTTTCTTTCAGTATAATAAAGTACATTTTGTTGTGTTGGATGTCTGTCTAAAATGCCAAACAAACTGTCTTTCAGAAAAATTATATGGCACTGTTGCATTTCAATGTGTACTGGAAATCTGACAGGAATAATAAAAAAAACCCCTAAGACAGGAAACTCAGCTAAGTCTTAAAGGCAGGCAGTGGGTATTAGTGTTCTAACAAGATTTCAAATGATAGCTTGAACTTGTGCCATTTAATAATATTTTTTCCAATTTTATTTTTTCCAATGAAAAAAATTGTAAAGTGTATAATAAGCGGGACTTCCAATTTTGGGGGTATTAAAATTAAAAGTAAAAGTTATATCTTGCCTAGGAACCAAGGCAGCAGCAAAAGTGGATGTGTTCAAGGTCAAGTTAGATGGGGCATCAAGGAACCTGGTCCAGTGGGAGGATGGCACTAGGTCATCTTTAAGGTCCCTTCCAACCCAGACCATTCTATGGTTCTATGTTTCTATGAAAAGGAGAAATTAAGAAGGCAGAATTGTAGAATTGTTTTGCTTGGAAAAGACCTTTAAGATCATCAGTTCCAACTGTTAGCACTGCCAAGAAAGATGCTACAGTCTGGTACTTAGAAGACAAATAAAAGGAAGAAATCCACTTGTAAAGGAAGATCATTTAAATGTCCTTCTTTAGCTGTCCATACTTGTCCTGTCCCAAATGTTCTGCTGCCTTCTTTGCTTTAAATGCTCACCTTTTCCATGAAATCTAAGTTCTCCTGGTAAAGCTGAAAGTTTAACTGTATAGTTCAGCTTTGTTGTTTTTTTTTTCTTCTTTTTTTTTTTTTTTTTTTTTTTTTTTTTATTTTTTTAAAATTTATTTATAAAAAACTTCAGGAGATTTCTCTGACAGTCTGAGATCGATATGTAATATTTTCCTGCACAAGTCCCAGTCACAAGAGACTACTTTAGATTTTATGCCAAATAGAAAGCACCAGAGACTATCAAAATTTACCAGCACAGGGAAAGGACAGAGTAAACAAAGGTTTCATGGAAGGAAGTTTTCATTCAGACCATGTGAATATTATTCTTGGGGAGGTCAAAATTTGACTTCTGCCTACACTGGCAGTATCTGTTTAATATCCAGATGCAAGTGTCTTTTCAGCACTAGAATTATTTTTAATGAATGTTTCCTACCCTAGATGAAAGTAGTTTTTATAACCGAAAGTGGGACTTGAGCCCAGTATCCCACTATATAAAGCCATTACATTTTAACCAGCTGAGATGCTCTGTCATAAAAAGATAACTACCTTTGCATAAATAACTCCTGACTATGCAAGCAGGGCTTATCTTTGAAGGTGAGAGAGAACATTGTAGTACATTGTATTATATGAATGATAAAAATGTTATTTATAGACCAGTCTACAATGACCCTAGTGATGAGCACTGAGAGATTTACACTTTAAGGGGAGAAAAACTTTTTAGGAACTGACATCATCATCAAACAATTTGTGTTTCTCCGTGAATCCACAAGCTGAGCCTGGTGTTTTAATGACTAGAGATCATGAATATTAAACTGGAGAAAAGTTGACAGTATTTAAATGAGCATCATTAAGAGACACATAAATTAACAGGATTTTTAGTTCTTGTGGAACCGCCGTTTCAATGTTAATTAAACAACTGGAGTGCTCTTGTGCATTCCCAGCAAACTGTCCCTAATGTGTTCTGCTGAATATCATTATGGGTGGCTGCCTTGCTGTTTAATTATTTTCAAGCTGACTTTTTTTCCCCGTTGCTGCAGTGGTTTTATGCTTGTCTTGCATCCAGAAGGTGATGGGGCTTAATCCCAAAGGAGTCTGTCAGTTTGATCTACATGTGGTGCTTATACTGAAATACCCATTTTTGTAACTAATAAAACATGCACGTATAGTGTTGCTGCCTAACCCTGCTGAAAAAGCCCCACTATTGACTGCATTATCTTTGTACGTAACAACCATTTGATGACTTACTGGGATTTTAGCAGTAGTCCTCTATCACAGTGGAAATCATTATTTATTCCATTCTGCACACGCAGGTGGTAAAGAATATGAATTTAGATATAGAGAAGGGAAGCAAAATAAGCGTGAGATCTAGTTATTTTATAACTGTGAAGAGAAATGCTACACAGAGCACTCTGTGCTGTGTCTATTTAGCAAATTCACTGTTCAGCTGTTCCTTTACTTCTGCCTGCATTATGTATGTGTACATCAGGAAGCAGTTTCTTTTCAGTCCTGGACATCCACCTACCCCTCTGAGTACCAGGTCTGTAAGGAGAACAGGCTCTGTTAGATTCTCCTTGAACAGCCACTGCCTTTAGCAATCTCCTGTAACTCTACAGCCTCCCTTTTCCCTTTTCCCTTTTCCCTTTTCCCTTTTCCCTTTTCCCTTTTCCCTTTTCCCTTTTCCCTTTTCCCTTTTCCCTTTTCCCTTTTCCCTTTTCCCTTCCCTTCCCTTCCCTTCCCTTCCCTTCCCTTCCCTTTCCTTCCCCCTTCTCCCTTCTCCCTTCTCCCTTCCCTCTTCCCCCTTCCCTTCCCTTCCCTTCCCTTCCCTTCCCTTCCCTTCCCTTCCCTTCCCTTCCCTTCCCTTCCCTTCCCTTCCCTTCCCTTCCCTTCCCCCTTCTCCCTTCTCCCTTCTCCCTTCTCCCTTTTCTCTTCTCCCTTCTCCCTTCTCCCTCTTCCCTTCTCCCTTCTCCCTTCTCCCTTCTCTTCCCTTTCCCTTTCCCTTTCCCTTTCCCTTTCCCTTTCCCTTTCCCTTTCCCTTTCCCTTCCCTTCCCTTCCCATTCCCCTTCCCTTTTCCCCTTCATTTCCCATGACAGCCAGCACTCCTCCTGCCTCACAGGAGTCCCCACCCCATCTTCAAATGAGACCCTCCCTCAGACTTTCCCATTTATCCAGATTCCACATGAGGCTGCTTGCTCACAGGGTTGCACTGAACTCTTGGGATCCACCACCACCTCTGCTGCTCAGGTGACTGACTGTGTTCTGTTGTCTCTTGTCAGGTAATCACCCATTCTGTCTGCTCTCTCCAAGCCTGAGCAGATTGCTACATCCAGCACATACAGGTAAACATCCCAGATGAGCTTATCAGGGATCTTACAGTGTTTGCTCTAATGGTGATGCTAATGTGATGCTAGGTGTCTATGCAGGCTCCATACAAAGGGGCCACTGAGGACTGAGCCAGCTCCAGCCTATGTAGTGAAGAGGATGTGGCTATTTTCTGCCCTGGCTGGGCCAGCCTGAATCTGTGTGTTCCTGCCTCCAGCTTTGTCCTGTCCTCCAGACACTGTCTGAGAAACTTGCTGTTAATTTCAGCAAGAGACTTAGCTGAAAGCAAAAGTACAACAGAGAAAATCGCCTTTATCCTGGCCCAAACCAGGACAAGAGCAAAGACTCTAAATACTGAGAAAATGTCTATTAAGTCATATGCTATTGCCCTGCTTCCTTCCCTTCTACCCTGCAGTATCATTAGGACCAGAAGACACTGCCTTCAAGTTATGGCTATGTATTATTGAAACTCATCAAATCTGTGTCTTTCCTTGGAGGCTGTTAATGCATTCCTACACCATTTAACCTCAATTGACCGACTGCCTGTCCTGAAGAATAGAAACTTGGATGGCAACATGACAAATTGCTGGCTGGCCAGCCTGAGTATCAGGGAAGGTCTTTTTAGATTTGTGAGTTGAGGGAGGAAAAAAAAAAAAAATCCTAGTTTTCTGTTTCGGAGAAATCAGACTCTCTAGTTGGTGATCTTTCCATATGCTGTGCTATTACTCTGTAATTAAGTAAGGCCAAGGAGTGCAAGTGTTAAAAAAGCTTTGCCATCCTACATATTTTTAATGCCATATAACCCATATAACTGGGTATACACAATTCTTACTGGCAGTGACAGTGACTTTCTCCATGGAGTTCAGCAATCCATAGAGATAATATACTTAGTGCTACTGTGTTCAAGTTATGAGAAATAAAGTAGATGGAAATTAAAAGTCTGATACAATCCTCAGCTTCAGGGTTATCTTTCACTTGGAAAAAAACTTTGTAGCCAATTTTCTGGGAAATATAACTGAACATTTGTTGATGGGGGAAAAGTATTTTGCATCCAGACCTCAATTTAATTAACTAAAAGTTGGTTCTGAATGTTTTTCCTTCCTACCTACTTGCTCACAGTTGCCTGTATTAATAGAAACAGTTGATAGATGTCTTCAGGGGAACTTCCTATCTAATTAGTAGATTTTTTTCATACTGTATCTTGCCAATAAAAACAAAATTAAAATAACCAAACAAAGCTAATTATGTGGTGCTTTGAAATACCTGTCACATAGCTGAATATATGTTTCCTCCTCTCCTTATTGTAAACTACATGCATTTTGCTTTTTGCTGCAATGGTGTTGTCATGGGTTTGCTTAAGGGGTGATATTGAGGTCCTTTCTGAACTGCTCCTGGTTGGAGCAACAAGAAATGAAGTAGTTGTGCTTCACAGAATAAGCAAGCATGTCATGCAGACAAGTTCTTAGCTTTATTTGTTTAGACTTGTATCCTTGGAGATCATTGCTCTGCCCCAAATCTCCAAGTAGCTTGTGACTAGAGATGAAATTATTGAATGTAGATGTGAAACAGCATAGTGGTCTGGGTGTTGGGGTGTAAGATCTGTCCTGGGTTAGGTTGGTGCATTATTTAGCCTTTAGTTTGGGACATTGAGAAATGATGCTGTCCAAGTGCTATCTCTGAAAAGATACAAAATAGCCCTTGGTTCTGGACTTCAGTACAGATTTAATAAAATATATTCCCTATATTCCCTCCTGATTTATTCTGGATTTAATACAATTTTAACACAATGTAATATTGTTTCTATTTGGCTCGAGTTAATAATAGAGTTTATTTGGAGGTAGACCAGCTCTTCTATGAGTCACCTGCTTAATGAACTTTTACCAACTTTGAACATTCACTTAGGATTTCCTGACTACAGGAAGGTGGTCAAGGGAAGAAATATATGCAGTTAGATTCTATATTGCATATGGTAACATGAATCTCATTGAGTACATACTGGATATTGCTGCCAGAGCTGGCAATTAAATTTAAGCAATTGGCATTGTTTCAGACTGTGTTCTACAAGAAGGTGGCACGATTGCAGCTGTGCTTTATTATTTTTAAATAAATGTTTAAGGAGGAGTGTGTGTGTCCTGAGGCTATTTGCACGAGTAGGAAGTTGTAAATAGCATCAGCAAATACAGACATTCGTGTGGTGCTGCTAGTGCAAAGGCAACCAGAACTCTGCCTGATGGAAACCTGGCCTATAGGTTTCAGGAAGGAGAATGACAAACCTATCCAAACCCCAAAACTCCTATCCTCAAGATAATTTAGTAAACAAAGTAGGAGGCAGGCTTTCCTTTAGACAGAAATTCACAGGAGGAACAATGTAAACTCCGTAAGCTGAAAACAAAGTCTCAAGGGTCATGCCCAATGCAGATACCCACCACTGCTGAAGGCTGCACCTTCCTTGTGTTGAAGGGCAACAATATTCCCCATTTACATATTTTACAATGGTCACACTGATATTCTGATTTGTTAAAACAACATTTACCTTGGCTTCATTTGAATTTCTTGTATTATGAGTACTATGAGTATTCGTGTACTCATAATACTCATACTACTATGTACTATGAGGATTCATCTCATAGTACTTTCTATGCATTCCTGCCTTTCTTTTGTATGAAAGAAGAAATATGAACCTTCACAAATGCATTTTGTAGTGAAGTCAACTATGTCATCTTGCTGGTCCTCCCTGAGCCCCTTGTCTTTACTTCCCTAGGAAGTACCACAGAACACAAACTTACTCCTGAACACAAGGCTGTATACAAAACAGTTATTTAATTTTGCTGGTCGGTAGCTTAGGATCAAGTACTGTTGTTTAGGTGCTAAGTGTTTTAGAGATATTTTTGGAATGTTTCTGTGTCTTTAGAGTATTGCAAATTGCAGCCATTGTCTTGTCAATGAGGCATTATACAGGTGAATGGCTTTATAAAGGCATTGCATTAATGAAAACATTTACATGCCCATGTCTCCCTATTTTGGGTTTTCCTCTTTGCTGTCTTTGGAGCTTTAATTTGCCACCTCTACTTGAAGATTGTTCTGAAGACAAGGTTTTCCAGTAGAAACCCATATGCTAGTTTTTGCAGCTGCAAAGCTAGGCCCATGAGTGTTTCTGCTTCTTTCCCTTCATTCACTGATATCTTTGCCATCTGTAATGTTTGGGCATTAAAAGGATGGGTAGATTTAAAATATATTTTCGGCATAGCTTGCTGCTTACACTATTTAGCTTTCTGGCTTTATGACTAAAATAGAGGTGTAATGAGTCCTGTGTTCAAAATTCTGAGCACTACTGCATTCAGAGGCCTGGGGCTATGTTTACAAGTTTAATTCTTTTCTGGGTAGCTCTTAAGATTGATCTGCTTACCTGAATCAGCTTCTGGTATAAGTTTTGGGTACCAAACAGGGAAAGTCTGGATCAGACTTTCAGCTCTGCAGTGTATGAGTTTATTTATATCCACATAAATTCTACTTCTGTGTCCTATTTTACACGCTCCATACAGGTAGCAGTGATGTAGCGTGTTGGAAACCTCACCTAAACTCACCATCTCTTTTTTCTTGGCCTTCCCCAACAGATTTTAATGAGACAGTAAAACTGGGTTTTGGTACCCTTGCCCTTCTGAAAGGATTGTGTGCCATAGGCAAACTGGTCCCTGGACATCATCAGTTGCAGCTCTGTGCAGTTATGATGCACAGGTATGAACTATGCATGCTTGCTGTCTCTGGCATGCTAGGCAAGCCAGGTCCAGTTTTCCTCAGTGTGGAGGGGAAAAAAAAGTTGTACTCCCATTACTTAGAAAGTTGTTGCAGGCCTCTAGTTCAGTGAGATAGAAAGCAGGGAATGGACAAAAGAGAAAAGCCAGCAGGCAATAAATAGGCTAGAAGACAGTCTAAGGAATAGGAAATGTTCTAGGGACAGAAACCACAGACTCAGGCAAGAGCTGAATCTTCCTTTAGTGGATGGTTTTGCTGGTCTCTGCTTCTAGACATGAAAACTCTGGAACTAAACACAAGCTCAACTAAACAAAATGCCTGCCCAAATCAAACCCATTTGAGGCCTTTTCTTTTAGTATCTCACCTCTGAACTTCTTGCACTGACGTGCTAAGGACCTCACTGAGGAACCTGTGCCACACCAGTGCAGTTCTGCATGGGGCTCTGCAGTCCCCAGGGTTAGGGGGCACCTGTGGGGCAGCATCAGGTCCTCTGCATCCAGGAATGTTATTTCCAGGAGGTTTGTAATTACACTGTTTTGAGACAAAAGGCTCCAGAGCAGTAACTTCTAGCCAGCCCTCTCTCCATTGAAATTCAGGTTTTCAACCAGCAGTAATCTCATACCCCTTGCTGCTGAGATTCTGAGCTGCTCCAGCACGCACATCAGAGCCATACACACAAAATCAGATATAAAACAGCTTTTCAAAAAAAAATAAAAATCTTTCTTTGTTCAGAGCTTTTTATGTTTATTTTTCTTGTGTGCAATGACGACTCCAGTTAAAATAACATTGCATCATCTGGCTGAAGTTGCTAGATAATTGAGGGAGTCTTTAAAGTGGATTTTCAAGTTGAGAGTAATGGAGACAATTTATAGTAGAACAGATGGTTGGCCTTCATTTGCCTGTTGACAGGTAGCGTGTTGTCAGCACTTCAGGTTGTTATCATACAGAGAACAGCAGTTCAGAATCTTAATTGGGACCCAAAAGGATATACTCTACAGCTTTTCCTGGGCATTTACAGGCACAGGAAGATGTACAGAAGAAAATGGGGGGGGTGTGAGAAAAGAGAGCTGATGTGTAAATATGATTCAAATGCAAAAATGTTGAGTTTGTGCAGGATGATTTCAGAAAAAAATCTTTTGGTGAGAGGAAGATGAAAATTGAGAGGATGAAAGAGGTCAAAAGAGTACTCCTACCCATGCAGGAGGTATTTACAGGTGTTTGCATTGTCACACAAGTGCTTCCTGTTGTACCAACAACAGTTTGGTACAGTGGGCAGAATAAACTATGCGAGCAGCTATGCAGGGCACCTGGAAGAAATTTAGGAAAACAGAGATTTCTGATTGAATTTTTTTCTACCATGATTCGAATGTTCACTACACTGAGCAGGAAGCAACTGAAATCTTGTTCCCTGAGGCAGCCACATTATGATTACTTATAATGTTCTTGTCCTAGAAGGAAGAATGTGCAACAAAATCTATAGCACTATTGAAATAGCAGGGATCACATTAGGGGTTACAAATCAGTCTCTGGCATTGTTAACCTCATAGTTTGTTTTATTATATTTATTACTTTATTTTATTCGGTGAGCTAAACACCTCCTGGGAGGCCATGTTTTCAAAAAGTCAATGACTCCAAAGGGTTTGACTAAGAAATTCTTGTTTGGATAATGGCTGGGAAATTAAATATGTGCTGGTAGCTGGCAGAGTGGTACAGAGGGGACAGATCCCTCTCATATATACTGCTGAGAAGGATTCCCCTGAAATAATACCATTGCCCCCAAGAATACTGTCAATCTTTGCTCTTCAAATATTCTTTACCTCACACATCCAGTTATGAACTCTTTTCACAAATCATTATTAATACTGAGGGCTAACACTGTGCTTGGCCTCAGTCAGTAACACGTAATTCCTGCCCAAAGGGCCAGCAAGCTATGGTGGGCTGCTCGCTTTCAGAAATGAAATCAAAATCTAGAAGCAGGTAACATATGAACTGTGATATTTTCCTAAGGAAATCAGCTCTGTTATGCATACAGCCAAAGCATGATCTCCATCTGAGAGGCACCCGGTGCTGGATTATTTAGGAGTGGAGTAGCGTAAAAAACCAAAATCAGTTTCTAGCAGATGCCTGTTCAGATCTTGGAAAAGAAGGCAATAAAGCAAACACTTCTAGCACAACTTTGTTTTTAAAAGTAATCAGACATGAGAGGAGATGCTGCTATAAAACTGTCTGAGATTCCAGACTGCAGTACAACAAACACCTATTGCTGCAGAAATTTCAGGAACATGTGGGTGATGCATGCAAGCTGGATTAGAAACAGAATGTCCTCTAGCAAGCTTCATGGTTTGCTTTTTTGGGTTTTTTTTGTTTGTTTTTTTTTCAGCAAGCCACAAATGCTGCTTTCAGACCTTCACATTGACTGAGAAAGGTGAGAGATTCACAGTTACTGTACCTTGCCTTGCAGGTAGATAGCTAACCTCTGCTTTCAGCCTGCACTGCCTCCTCAGCTGGGCAAAATGGACTTTTTTGTATATTCATTCTGCTGCAAGGTTTGGACACTCACTGTTTCACCCTTGCACTTGCAAAGGATTATTTTGGCCAAATTATGATTAAAAGGATATTTTTAGCTGGCTCCTACGGAAAAAAATGTCAGAGGATTTGTTTCTGAGTCAGAGATACAGCTTCTGTTCAGAAGCACTTCTGAGTTCCTGCAGTATTATAGTGCAATGTTACTGACTTTATGTTTCTTTGCAAAATCAAGTGGGTGCTAAATATTGTACTGGGAGCCATAGCATCCATTCCTGGGATCCATGACACTCAGCTTTACAGGTACATGAGATATACCATGAAATTAGCAGGCTTACTCAGGCTGAAAGTCATGCATGCTTTGGTGCTTTAAAGATTGGAACCAACTGTGCCTTTTGATGCACTGTACAGGTGTAATACAGATAACAACACTTATATCAGGTCTGCTCCTCCTCACTGCTGCATTCTCATGTGCACCTGGAAGGATAAACTAGGATAAAAGCACCATGTATTTACTCTCTTTGCTTATTCAGATCTTGGAGACTTTCCTGAACCTGAACTACAGAAATCAGCTGAGCTCAGGTGATACAAACATGATCTCACTGGGAAGCAAACAAAGGCCTCTTGACCATGTCTGTGAAAAATTGGGTCAAGATGAATTTCAAAAGTGCTGTTGATTTTAGGGCCCTTAGTGGCCTTTGTGCCACTCCTGCTCTCATTGAGTGTGCCTGATTGTATTAACCTCCTACACCCTCCTTCCCTCTGACAGAAAACTGCATACTTTGCAATCTTGTTCCATCTCAGGCATCTCTAACAAGTATGTGCACATTGTGATGAGATGAGCAGCTGTAGAAGTGGGATGCATGGGAAAAAGACTAATTACTCTTTTATGGATGAGAATGGGAAGAAGGATCTGTGCAAATGCTAAACATAGTTATACTAAACCTCTGTCTGCTTTGGCTGCTCTTAAGCATTTACTCTCTATCTGGTGTTTTAGCCTTTAAATTAATCCTTCTCACTGGCAGAGGTGTGAGCCTCTCAAGACCACCTTGCTGAGAGGGATAAAAACACAGAGCTGGTGATATTTGACAGATATTTCACATTTACCTCACCGAGAGTGTACCCTGTTCATTTGCTGCTGAACCTCAGGGAGAACACGAAGCTCACAAGCATGCCAGGGCCCCACATTTTGTCAGGGGTAGGATGATAATATCCTATCTGTAACCTGCCAACCCTGCCCAGACAGTGCACATGGGCCCTTAGCTCCCAGCTGTCATATGTCAGGCAAGCACATTCTGCCCCCAGCTATCCCCAGTTAATAATTAAGCAGTTTTGTTTGTTTGTTATGTTGGGGTTTTTTGTTTGTTTGTTTTTAAAAAGGTTTCTTTTTTCTCTTCCAGTTTCTTTCCTTACTGTAACACGTCCTTGTAATACTGGAAAGCATTTCTTCATTGTTTGGATTAATTTCCAAACAGATTAAAAACTGTTGTAGCAGTCAAGCTTCAGTTCCTTCGTTTATTAGATTCAGAAGACAGCAAATTCCTTAAAACGCAGATATAAACAATTATGGTAATGCATTATGATTTAATAATTAGTTTTCATCACATGAAAAGTATAAGTTTGGGCTTCAGAATTTTTTATCTCTTCCTCTCCTTTGAGCTTTGTGTTTGAAGTTCATGCATTTCAGTTCCATCCTTGGTGGACCATGTAGTAAGGGCTGGAAATGTAGCTCTCAGGGATGCCAAAATAGAAGCAAGGTCACAAATGCTGAAATAAGAAATACCTCACTCTAAGATGCATGTAGAATACCTGGTTACCGTTTTCACTATTAAAAAAAAAAAAAAAAAGAAAAAAAGAAATTGCATAAACATTGGGATGCCTTCTCAAAATTTCCTTTGCCATCTCAGTGAGATCAGAGCAAGAACCAGGTAACTCACACAAGCTTTCCAAGTCCAGGTGAAATAATTCACAAATGGTGGTCATCTCCAGGGGGAAGTTGCTCTTTCCACAGTGAAAAATAGAGGGGAGCTTTTGCCAAAGGGTATTAATATGAAACTCTCAGGTACTTCATGGTGAACTTGACTTTGCCCAGCTAGAAGCAGTGAGATATTTTCCTGTCACTCTTCTAGGGACAGAATCAAACTGTGGAAGCTTTGCTGAAAGCTGAATTTGGGCCCTTGTTATTACACACAACAAGATCTTCTTAATTTATGTTTTAATTACTTTTGTCTTGCATATCCAAAAGGATAAGAAATGAATTTTATTAATACATTCAGAGTGTAATGATCATTAAAGGATAAAGAAGGGATTATCGTATTCTGGTTCAGTCCTCCCACATGGAACCCTGAAACCTAATTGTAGCCCTTGAAGGTTTGAGCATTGCCTTGCTTAATGATAATTTGTGTCACTGTTCCAAAAAAAGAAGTGGCTGTTAGGGCAGAAAAAAAGCTCTGATGAACAATAGAAGAGATTAAATTAGCATGAATGGGCAGAAGCCCCATATGTGATGGTAGGATCCATTAAGAGAGGTATTTCCAAGAGAAAGAGAAATATAAAGACCATTGTGTGAAACACTGATGAGTTTTGAACAATTTCATCTGTATAATTCTCATCACTTACCTTCAAGGAAAAAAAAAAAAAGTCAAGCTGAAACAGGTGCTGGAAAGGACAGTGGAGAGACAAGGGAGAACTGGAGAGCCTGCCTGACAGGTGGGGGATGTATCTATTCTGTGTATTGAAGTACAGCAAAGAAAGCCTTGAGCTAGCACCTGCCCAAGCTACTACATCCAGATGGTGCACTCAAATGTGGAAATAGCAACATTGGTGTGGCCCTGAATCACAGCTGAAGTACCCTGCAATGCAGACGTTTTCCTTTGCTTAGGTGGAATGCTGTGCTGAAGCACCTTTATGGCTTTCCTGGGCTGGAGCTGGATCCCATGGAGCCCAGCTTGCACAGTTCTTCTCCTTAGGTTGTAGAAGGTTTTGGTCCTAAAAGCTTGATGAACCTACTCAAGTCAAGACTGGATGGGTATAATTGCTCTCTTCTTAAGGATATATACTGAATTGTGTGCACAGAGGTGAGTGAAGAAGGGAAAGAGAGAAGAAACAATTAGTTAAACCTGGGGCATGAATAAATGTACTTAAAACTGGTCATGAAAGCAGTAGGAGCTCTAACTGGCAGAGGAGCAGTTTTGCAGTGGCTTTACATTAAGAACATTAAATCTGCTTCTTAGCAGATGTTTGCTGCCTACACTAAAGGGTGCAGTGTCCAAAAACTGAGGTTGCATGGACTCACTGACCTTCCAGTTCTGTAGCCTGGGCTTTGCTGGTTAAAATATTGCACTTCAAGGTAAAAGTTGTGCAAAAGATGTCACGTTTCCTGGGTAAATGCACATCCCCACTGAGTGCCAGGATGCTCATTAAATTCCCTGGAGCCAAGAATTCACAGGGGCTCCTGGGTTGGATAGTTGCATTTGACATACCCATTTGTGGTTTTTTTTTTGTTTTGTTTGTTTGTTTTAACTACAAAAATAGCATCTAGCTCTTTTAAAACATGTTTAATAAGTAAATCTCAATGCAGCAGAAAAAGAATATCAGCATCTCATAGATAAGAGTAATATTTTAAGGAGCAGGCAAATAGAAATGAAATACACAGCTGTGGCTGTAGAGCAGGCAGGGGACAAAGACGAAAGGAAAATCCAAGTTTCTTGTTTTCTGGTTACCAGAGGCCAGTTGAAGCCACCTGGTGCTTGAGAGGGTAAGTAAGGGCCCGTGCCTTTTAAATATGTGTTTGCTGGTGTCTGCAGGTGTGCAGCCACTTCTGGGTGAGAACTCTGAGGTGGCAGCAGATTTACAGTTTTGTGAAGCCTGGACATGGGAAATAAGGATTTGCCTAAAACTACAGGGTGTTTTGTACACCGAGTTCCAGTCACTAGATTATGGTTCTGTGGTACAGAGATTGCTTCACAATGTAGATGGCAAAAAAAAGTACAGTGTGAAATTCTAAAAGTTTAGTTGATCTTAGCACATAATGTAGCCACTGGCTGCTGGCTGCTGATGCCCTAAGGTCTGTGCTGGAGCACTGGTTCAGTACAAACTGAATATCTCCTGTCTGAGTATGAACTGAACTCCTGCCTCCCAAGTTCTCACTGATCCTACATCTGGTCTTGATTCATTTGTGATGGGTATGGATTAAAGTTCTACAAGTATGGAACACGATAGCTCCTGATCCCTGGCAGTAAATAACACTGCACAGAAGGCAGTTTGTGTAACATTGCAAAGAACTGAAGTTCAGCTGATGCAAAGAACTTTGCATTTGTGTCTTGGGCAAGGCCCACAAGGTGAGTCTCTGCTGTGCTGGTGGGCAGGGGGCAATGGTCAGGCTGGGGGCAGCACCCACCTGAGTTCAGCCTTCAGGCATGCTGAATGTATGCTGCCTATGCTTAAGCACTGCACCAAAGGCAGTTTATATGCACTTGTTTCTTTTGGTCTTCAAGGCAATTTCTACGGACTAGAAGAGACAGAGGCAGTGGAGGTTAAATATTCAGGGTGGGGATTTGGCTGTGTGGATCCTATTAAGGTTAATAGAAATTGTACCACTAATCCCTTTGCGTCACTCAATGAGGAGTCTGTAACCCTTGTACTGAATGCCTTAAAAAGAGTTTAGTCATAAACAGCAGAAGCAGGAGAAATAAAACTCATTTTATAAGCTAAATGAGATTATTATCTTAAGGGCAGCATATTCTGTTGTAGCTGCTATTATGTTCACAAGCTGAGACGAATGAAGAGTTAAGGAAGAGATTAAGATTTGTAGGAAGTAAATTCTGTTTTCCCGTTGAGATCCTTTTCCAAGCCTTATGATGCAGCAGTTTTCAGTATTATCCCCATGAAAATGTCAACAAATTCTCATCCTGCCCTGTTCCAAATATCTCCTGAGAAATCTGAGCCACCTTACCCACATTGAGAGCCATGCTTGTTGAGCTTTTGGCACAAACTGGGCTGTAGTCAAAGTGCAGCCAAGACGTAGTTTTAACCTTGGATGTGATACTCTGAGGTCTTAGACCTGAGATGCTGTTTCTGTAATATCTGGGTGCAAAGTATTCTGACAAGTGTAGCATTTCACAGTGGATTGTTGATTTCTTTCTGGTGTACCACAATAGAAAACAGGAGAGCAGGGAAACCTATCATTTATGCAACAAATTGAATCTTACTGGGATGTAATGAAGTTGTAGACACCCATGATTGGACATATTTGGATCCTCCAACACTGAAACACCTGTAATTCTCCTGAAAATGCTTTGTATTATAAAACCCTTGCCACTTAAAAGTCACTTTTAAAGTATCTTTCTCCAGTAACTCTGTTCACCTGTGACAAGATAAGGGTTAAAAAGTCTTTCTGCCTCTAGGAGAAAACATCAGATTTATCAGCCTTATCCTCTGCAGAAACATCCAGGATAGAGGTCAGCTGAACCTTTACGTGAGCCAGGACTCATTTTCTCTGATATAATCATATGTTTGGTGATGGATTCAAAGAAAATTGTCCAGTACTTGCAGGGTTAAATCACTAATAATGATGTTAGTAGTGATCCGGCTGGCAAAGTCTAATGCCCCAGAGATCACTTTCTCCCAGCTGTATGCTGTGGTGCTTTTAGACTGGAAGTCATTAGACCTTGGTTTCCATGTGGATTAGGTGACCACTTTCACATCTAACCCTTTTTTGACACTTCAAGTTCATATGGCTTATCGGTGAGGTGATAATAGGGTGACATTCACTGTTGTCTGACCATCTTTTGTCTTTATTTGTCTTCATTACCAGATTTTGGTAACCTTGGAGAAACAAGTTACAGCAACTATCAGCCCAGATGACAAATTTGCAAGCAGGCCAGGGTGAGAGCTGAAGACTCAGATCTCAGGTGAGTCCCTGCTCCTCTTGAGTAATGCACCTTCCCAGGCTTCACTCTTAGGGATGATTTGGTGTAGCAAAAAGGTGTGGAACGGGGAAATCCAGACCCAGGTAATTCAGCTCACGTTTAAAAGGAGGTTTTGCTTGTTGATTAGGTAATCCTTCTCTAGGAAATGCACAGCACCAACTGCTTTTCATGCTAGATTAGTGCTCCTCTGGTCAATTTGCTTTTACTAATGTCAGGGCCCCACGGAGCAGGTTCATCTGTCGCATAGCAACTGCTTCAGCAGCAGTGGAGGTAGCCATGCATAAAAGATTACACATGATGGCAGGGCACAAGTGTGAAGATTTTCAAAATTAGATACAATCTCAGCATGAATATGAACTGCAGAATTGACATAGATGGATTTTTTCAAGTCATCAGGTTTCCATATTTATCAGGGAACAAAAAAAGTGGTTTAACTGCAGCTCATGTAAAACGAAGAAAATGCAGAGGGCAGTAATTTAGAAAAAGCAGCAAATAAGGCAGCATCTGTGTACCAATAAATGTAAACAGAAAGCCCCACACAGCTTCTGCCCAACTGTGAGGCCGTCTTCAGTTTCATGCTACAGATGCCCTCAGGAGAGGAGGTGATCTACAGTATTTTTTGTACATTTCCAAAGGTCACACTCTGAAACATCCCACAATCACCAGTAAGAGCAGATGAGAGAACTCTACGTGACTTCATTTACAGTGGACCTCTGAGCAACCTCTGAAGCTCCCACTCCCAGCTCCAGGGCTCTGCCTGCCTTGCTGCCTTGTCCAGAAGCACAGGGACATTTCCACCTTTTACTCTTTGCTTTAGATATGGCTTCTGCTTTGCCACACAGTTCTTGGACATTTCTTTTCAAATTACATTCAATCTCTTCTCTTGAAAGATGGACAGAGGGAGAGGGAGATTGATCGATTAGTTATTTTTAAAAGTGGTATGTCAAGGACTGTGTTTTGTTGCTAAATGAGGTTTTTCATGTCTGTCTCTTAAATAGAGCAAAAGTGAGAGTTTAAAGATCTTTTGTATTTGAAGTGCCCTGCTAATTTGACAGAAAACTTTGCAGGGAAGGTTTGTTTTTGTTTTGCACTCTTCTGTATTCCCTCTTATTGGAAGGACAAAAGCCTCAGCTCATGCTGCAGAGCACTCTGGCTGATCCTTTTGTATGCAAGACCAGCAGACTTGCCTGAAACAGGAACCTTCGAGGTAAATCAGGCTAATGAAGCAGCTCAGAGAGGCTATGTGCATTAGTTTGTATCCCACAATGATTTTAAAGTCAACACACATACAGTCCCAAGTATTTTCTAGCCTAAGATACCTGTAGGAGATCCAAGAGAAAGCTGTTCCCCTCGTCTCCTTAATGTTTTCATTTAATTGATACCAATTAACTCTCTTTTCATTGTGAGGAATGTAGGCACCGTTTCACTCTCTGGATAAATTTTATCTAGGCAAGAAATTATATTATGACAGTTGCTACCTCTGATGCTAAAATGCTTTTATTAGGACAATTAGAGCTCTTCTTACTCTAGGCTGAAAGAGAAAGTGAAGAGATAGCATTGCTAGAACGAAAGCAGTTTGTTAGTGATGGCCTTTTGCTGCCAAGAGATCAGGGTCTTTTGGATTAATCTTTGGATTATATAGATTTTCCAAGGATAAGACAGCTAAGTCATCCTCCGTCTCTAAGGAAGACAGTGTTGTAGCTGCTTTGGCTAATCTAAAACAACAGCTTTCCCCTTGGAGGGTGTCAGTAATCCACAAGATTGGTAGATAAAATAATTGAAGTTCTCAGGGGTGAAGTTTAGAGACTGGAGCCATTTTTGCAAGAGCAGCAGTTTATTAAACTGACAAACCCACACTTCAGTACCCACTGGCCCTCCCTCAGCTGCCATCACAGTGTTATTTCTCAGCACGTGTTAGGGGCATTCTGAGAGGAAGGGGGGGAGAGGAGGAAAAAAGGTTATAGGCTTGTAACAGCCAAAACTGTTCCTTGCCACATTTAAGATTGATAAATCTGTACAGTTCAGCTGCATTTACCTACTTGATGCATCAAAGCATGCGTTAGGCTGTACTGATGATCCTACTCTATACAACAAGGATACTTTACTATCCTTGTTTTTAAGTGGAGAAACTGAGGCGTGGAGTGTTTTGCTGGTGTGCTTCTCATCATGCCACAGGCTAATGGCACTGGAGGGAGGAGAATCCCAAAACCTCATATCCCATTTTCTACTTCAACCTCAGCAGCATTATGTTCTCTTGAACCCAACGCAGGACCTCTGGCTCCAGTAGCTGCTATCACATCCCAGGCAAGGTGATATCATGGATATGGATGACTAAGGGTGAGCTCTGTGCCTGTAGCCTGACACACAAGATAAAACACACTCAGGACATGTGCCCTAGAGCCCTCCAGCCCTCCCTGCATCACTGTTTTTGTGAGCGAGCCAGCACAGCCTTGTAAGCCAGAGCAGCGTTTCATGGGATCTCTGGTCCTTTGCCTTCCCCTTCTGCACTTCTCCAGAAGGAGTGGAGCAATGGGGTTGGGGAATACGAAACTAAATCAACACTTTATTCAGGTTTGGTCCTGTGAAAGATGAAAGACACAGACTCTCCCATGGGGCATGAATGCAAAGCACGAATCTTTGTAGTTGAAGAGCCCCCACCATTACCCTCTGCTGCTGACAGGTATCGAGCACATTCAGTCATTCCTGGTAAAACATATCAAATAATTTTCAGCCTCTCCTTACAAAAGGCTCATTTGCTATGTTGCACTTGGACTGCCAAGTTTATTAGATCAACCAAAGCTTTTCTCAGAGCACTTTTGGCAACACCTATTTTTTCAAGCAGTCAAGTCCTTCCCTGTCAGAGTGAGCAGAAACATGCTGCCATTTCTCTGGAACTATTAATAGGAGACAGATCATCATCCTTCTTCTCTGATAGGGAGGGGAAAATAAGGATAGGAGTAATTTCCTTCTATCTAGATGTATTGAAGTTCATAATACTGATGCTTCCACAACAAAATCAGAGTGTTTCTTAGATGTACACACATTATACAAGCACATACATGTGCAATTTTAGTACTTACAATATGGTTTAGTTCTTTCATTCAGTCTTCTAAAAAAACCACACAAAGAGGAAAAATAGGAGCTGTCCAGTTTGACTAATACGTGGGTTTACATTGTCCAGCCCTGCCTCTAACAAAAATCTGTGCCAGTTCCTGCAGGCAAAGGTGCAGTTATCCTTGAGCTATGGGGTACCTGTGGCCACTCACCCTTTCCTACCAGTCCTGCTAGGTGAAGGTTGGTGCAGGTTCTGAAGCAAGGTGTTTAAGATCCATGAAAAAGAAATTAAAATATTTACTGCTGTCACCTTGTGTATACTGCCTGTTTCCTGCAGTGCATCCTCAGAGTCTAGGTTAGGTAACACTAAAAGAGAAAGCAAAAATTATCATAGAATGGATTAGGCTGGAAGGGACCTTAGAGACCATCTACTGTAACCAAAGTTAATGGTTTTGAAAATGTGTTTCACTGTGTCTTCTTTGCACTCACACAAGGACAAAAATTATCACAAAGAACTGAATAGGGCAGTAAAGATGCTTTTTTGGACTTGTCTCATAACCTCTTTTCATCCTTCTTAAAAATGTAAATAGTCCCAATATCTTCAATTTCACTTCACACTTCACTTGTTTCCACACAAGAAAATAAAACCATTTACCTAAAAATAAATAAAAATCAATAGATTGGGTATGGCATAGACAGTAATGTTAATGTTTTTCCAGTATTTGTGACTACTCTTGTTTAGCTGTGATTTTATGCTTCAACAAAACTGTATTCAGCTTCCAAACATTTCAGCTGCAATCTGGTGGGCCCTGGTGGTATTAACTTTCATTTAATCATCTTTATCTGTTCTTAAATGTCTAGGAGTACACCATAGTATCTTTTCTGTAAAATACTTGATTGAAGAGATTTGTAAAATTTGTTCTGTGTTCTTTAAAATTCTGATTTTAAGAAGAAAGCTACATGATACTACTGCCTTTTCCGTACAAATATTTTAGATCTAATGGTATGATCACTGAATTCTGATTGTGCACCACCTTGTATCTTATTGATCGGCCTGTTTCATTCTTTTGAATCAAAGTCCAGGAGATTTATGATCCTCTTGCATCTCACACAGGTGGTATGTAAAATCAATATAATCTGAGAGTTCATCAAAAAGTATATCTTTTACTATTAATTTTTTTTAATCAATGCCAAAGTAATTTTAAAAGTATAAAACTTGATCATGATGCTTGATACTTGTTTGTTTGTTTTTTGGGTTTTTTTGTTGTTGTTATCTGCAGAGGTATTTACCATTTTTCTTCTGTTCTGGACATCTCTACTTCCTTCCTCCCACAGCCCCCTTCCCCTTTTCCATCTTTCCTATATCACTGCTGTGGAATCCATCCTTTTTTTTTTTTTTTTTTTTTTTTTAAAACTTTTTGTGCTGCTTTACTGGATTTCCATGATTAATTCAAAGCTGTAGTATTTTTGAAAATTAATATTGTTCATTTTTAGGCTTAATGCAAAAAAAAAAAAAATCAAGCAGTATAGATGCTGCATAAAATGAGTTACAGAATATAGAAACTATAGGCTCCACTGAACTTTTTTAATTGGTAGTATTTTCTTGCTGGAAGGAACAATCAACTTGTCCATTTTCTCATGCTTTGTTTTCCTCATTATACCTTTTCAGTTTAATAGTATTTTTCTATCACCTACTTTCACCTGAGATTTGATGTTTCCAATCCACTGTGGATACAGTCCTACAATTAGCATTTGCTAATTAAACCCATCATATTTCACTTTTAATAGCCACTGTATCTTCTTCCTTTCTTTGTTCAGGTACAGTTTATTTTTCTTAGTCTGCATTGTTTAAGTACCATGTCAGGACTGTCTCAATGCAGATTCACAGCCTTCATCCATCAGTGACAAACTGAACTGTTTGTTCGACAAATTTTTTTGCTTAACTTCCACATTCCTGAATGACTATAAGTGAGCTTAAACTCTTTACCTTTTTTCCTTATCACCTCTCTCACCTTACCCATGGGTCTTAAATCTTGTGTTCAGTGCCTGGTCTAAAATCTGGCCCCCACTTCTCTGTAGTTTGTTTTTCCTGCATGCTCACAGGCTGTAATACTCATTTCATAACTCAGAGGCATCATGGCAATGGTTGCCAAGAAGGTACCTAGCACTGGGATTCAAGCCTAGTTAGGATGTGAGACTGCCAGTAGAGGCAATGGAAAGAGAAAGGCGCCTCCAGAGAGCAATTAACTTCAGCTATCCTGTGCCATACCTTAGGATGGGCTTGAACCACTGCTTTAGCAGCATCTCTTCCTCTCCCCAGTGACTGCAGTGGGAGCTGAAGTGACCAGCTTGGAGTTGGTGTCCTGCCTTATCTTAGATGGCTAAAGCAAGGCAAGGTGAATCCAGCCCTCGAGTTCAGTGTGACATCCAAAGATGATGCTGAACATAAACCAGTCCTGTTGGCAGGGAACTAGCTGGTCCATTTGGCAACTGGACATTTAGCCACTATGTAGGCATGAAAAGAAACAGGCAGCCCAATCTCTGGGTGGATATGATCTGGAGAGAGCAGCCTCTACTCATCCAGAAGACTTCTGGATGGACTTTGCTGCTGATGCCTTCAGCACCCACCAGTTGTCAGGTTATTCCAAAGTTCTGTGTACCTACATGTAGCACAAAGACTGTACTCTGGCTTCCAAATGCAGGCATCTCCTGCAGCAAACTTATGTACCAGAGTGACCTGTGAGAATGGTGTATTTAATCCTGCATCCCTTATTTCTGGTCTGTCAAGAAACTTCAAATTGATCTTCCAGCTTAATTTTATAATAACCTACAGGTAGTTTAAATATTTCAGTCAGTTCACCTCCTAATCACCTTTCCTTGAGGCTAAATAATTCCCATTTCATCATTCTCTCAGCTACTGTGTTAGCCTTCTCCAGTACATTAATCATTCTGGTTGCCCTCTGCTGTACTTTCTCCATTTTATCTATATCTGTCTTCCACTCTTAGAACCAAAATTGGAGATTATATTCCAAATCTGGTCTATCACCACAGGGTCTTTTAAAGTAAAAATGTAATTTTATTGGTTTTGTTACAGATACACCTCTTTCTTAATGTATACTAGCATCTTACCTTCTTCACTGCTGCTGCCTGTTGAGCTGAGAGTGCATGAGCTGGATCAAAGACACCCAGGGCTCTTTCCTCTCTCATGTTAGCTACTTCATTACCAACTCATCTATTTTTACTTTCTGTGCATCTCTTTGAAAACATCAGCATTATTTTCTGTGTGTATACTAGGTTTCTGTGAAGAGGAAAGAAGACGAGGACACTGCAATATGAAATGAAGATACTGGCACTAATCTGTGAGTTTTTTGTTGAAAACCTGAAGAAATTAATTGGAATTTCTCTTTTGCTGTCCTGCTTTATAGTTCATATTCCCCTTTTGCCCTTCACATTTCCATTAGTACCGCCCAAACTATTCTATAAACACCTGTTTCCTTCAAAGTTTCAATTATCAACCCCACTGTAGTGTAATCTGTACTATTTAATAAATATAGAGAAAAATCTTCAAATTAACAGTCTGAGAATAGCATGGTAGGGATATAATGAATGTTAAAAATCCTAGTTTGCTGTTCTGTCATTCTCAGAGGTAGAAAATCTTCTTTTTCCTAAAAAAACCCAAAATAAAATATCTCCATAACAAGCAAGCAATCAACCAACTTGCCCAAAACCAAAAATCCATTTGTAATTTGAAACAAAATTCTGTTCAGAAAAATATGGATGAACCTATTTGCTAGACAAATCTAAGATTTTTTTCCCTCCTCAAATATTTTGTCATATAATCCTCCTAGGATTTCATGCAGCCTTACATTGAGACAGATTTTGAATTATTATAAACCAAGACACTTTTGATCAGTGTCTTCTATATTTTTAATAACAGAGTAAAGCAACAATAAACGAATGTAGTAGTTAAATAAAAGAGAAGATGGGTATAGCATACCATTTTATTCTCAATTTCTTATTAATTTAAGTGACAGATTATTCCAGTAGTTAGGGCGTCAGGTTGGGATTTAGGAAATCTGAGTTCAGTTTGAGTTCAGTTGAGTTCAGTTTCAGGGCAAGTCATGTAATTTATCTTTGCCTCAGTTTCTCACTTATGACAAATTCTCTGTAAATGCTGAATACCATGGTCGTAGAGACTCTATAACAAAATAAAGGTCTCAAATGACAAGCCCATCTCAATCCCATTTTACCAGAAGCAAGAACAATTCTGTTAGGCAGCAACATATGTTGCTAGTGACCAAATCCTTGTATTTGGTGATTAGTCCTGACTGGTTTTAAACATGCTGGAAGGAAGGACAGAGTTGATCTCTGGAACAGCCACACATCATTTAAAACTAGTTTACCTTCTACAGCATCCGTAAGGAAATTGTGACATCCAGATTTCTCAGGAATCCTTGGAAACAAGTGCTGCCAGACTGGTACAAAGAGCATTTACCAGGCCTAGAAATGTGGGCCAGAATTCTCAGATTTATATTATGACTAGACACTGTATCCTGAAAAAATATTCCCTCTTCTCCGAGAACAAAAATGCTACTAAGATTTTCAGGAAAAAACGTCTTTTCCCTTGAAATGTTCCGGGTGGTTTGGATAATTTTGCCACTTAAAAAAAGTAGGAAAGAGAGATATGAAGAGTTTCATGCTGTCCACCTAAGATCTTCTAATCCTTTATGCTGTTCAAACTGTACACACTGCTTTTATTTCAGCTGGGTACCAACATGGTGTCATTGAGAGCTATTTTTAATGCATACTTAATAGCTGTGGACCAATTGATGCCTCACCCCAATCAGATTAGAAAATACTTGAGAAGTCCTGAAATTCTCTCTGCCTAAAATATTAGCCAATGTTTCAGTAGACTTGTCACAGTTTTAGCCAGTAAATGGGTGACAGATGTTCTCTGTTGTTCCCCTGCTGCCCTCCAAGAGGAAGATAGAAAGGGGAATGAGGGAGAGGGAACATAGGGGTGGAAAAAAAAATAGAAAAGGTTTAAGGAAGTAGTAATAAGTCATCCCAGCCAGCACAGCAACCAGGGGAAGGCTCTCTTTGGAACCATTTTATAGCTCTTCCCCCAGCAGGAGTGCTGTGGTTGGTCCATTTGGGTCCCCAGACCCACCTTTTCCATCCCACAGGCACAGCCACCCCCCAGGGTAGCTGCTGGAGGGGCCCAGGACGTCTCAGGTCAGGAGAACCATAGGCAATTTTTATCCCAGTCCTTTCACAGAATCACAGAAAAAAATGTCTTGTCCAAACAAGGACAAGATATTCAGGTAGATATCTCAATATTCAGATGCTACTTGGTGTACCTCTGGAAAAACAATGCCATTTACCCCAGATGAAGAATTGACTCCAGTGGTTAGACTGAATGCACATGATGGTATTTATTTCTTCCAGAAGGCACTCAGAGGTAGGATTTTGAAACAGAAATTGTACTGGCATAATCCATTTAGCTGGGATTTAAGGATTAAAAAAAAAACAGTAGAAGAATGATTTGGATACCCATGATGTAAATAAGATTAGATAATGAATCATTTCCTAATGAGTTGAGAAAATAAGATTAAGCTGTTGTTGGTCATGTGAACAGTCTTTCACTGATGACCAAATCCAAGCCTCTGAAAAGAATCCTTTGCTTGTCCTCATCTCTTACATCATATCAGGAATGTGTCCTCAGTGATGATAATTTTAGGCATTAAGTGTGCATATCTGCATCTGCAGTTTTGTGTGACTCCAGGATGTAAGATGACAGATAACTGGGAGTGCACAGTTTACTGCAATTTCTATTGCTCAGTACTTGTCATTAAAGTTAGGTTATGAGCACTAAAAGCAAGCTGAGACTGTAGGGGAAAAAATGTTTTGATGCAGCCAGAGTTTACTTGGGAGTTTTCATGGGGAAAACCACATGTTTTCCACACAAAGAGCTGGACTTGAGCAATTTGTTACATGATAATAACTAACAGTGCAGAAAACAGCTCTTGTGTTCGCCACCAGCTAAAACTGGGGAGCAGCAGCAGAAAATGCTTTATTCACTGAGCTTCCACCTTTTATCCTTTTCAGGTATCAGCTGTCATTAAACCTTTTTTTACCAAAGTAGTTTTAAATTATCATATTAATTTCAAACTCAAACCAAGTTCCTCGGTAAGTGAACCATTTTCATCAGTATCTGAAAGAATTCATTATAAAGTTGATTCACTAAGAGCTCTCAACTTTCCACACTGAAAGAAGACCACAATTTTCACAATTCAATATGTTCTTACAGTAAAGGTTTGAACTATTTATTGACCTGCTGCTATTGGGGATTCATGTAAAACATTATAATAGTATTGGTGATTTTTTATCCTGGTAATTTTTCTTCCCAAATACACATATAGTGCTAGTGTGCCATGGGAGATGCATATCCAACTATTGTAAATCAGTACAGCTCTATTGACCTCCTCCAAGCTACTCTAATTCATAGAGATCTGACCTATTAAAAATCTTTATTTCTCCTTTTGCATGTTTATATCCTAGTCAATCTTTAGTGATGGGAAAGGTTGAGATGAAGGAGTAGATCAATGTGAGACCAATTGTTAAACTTCTAACTGTGTTCACAGGTAGAAATAATGTTGTGTTACTACAAAGTTTATGTAACACATGACACAGTGGGGTCCATTTATGAGATGAGCTCTTATGTATTACCACAATGCAAACAGAATATCTGCTTTTCTCATCTAGCATGGGCAGGAAATAAAGGTGGAAAAATAAGTGTACAGGAAAGAAGGGGAACAGAAAGAGTTTGGACAATTGTTTACCCAAATCCCAAGGGCTGCGGGGATGTGTTTGCATCAGCCTTTTTTCACTGATTACTCTCTATAATTCTTATGTCTAAGAGAGTTTTGATGTCTGTATTTGGCAAAACTAAAAGTATATTCTACTAAGTAAATAGGGAGAAAGTCTTAATATAGTCTTGTTGGAGAAAAGAAATAAAGCAATTACCTTCAAGATGGTTGCTGTTTCCTACTGCATTGAGCCCTTTGTTAAAATAAACACAAGTTACAAAATTGTGCTCATGTCTAGTGAGCAGTTTTTAGGGAAATCTGATTTTATGTTTAACATGGCAGTGTGACTTCACCAAAATGACAAACTGCCTGTCTCACCTGTGCTCATAGAGAGCTTTACAATCAGAGAGCAGATGGAATACCAGTCCCAGAGATAGCCTGGAGGCTCCAGGCTGTAAAGATATTGGTTTAGACCTCTGAATATCCCTTTTCATAGGGTTTTATAGTGAGGAACTATTGCTTGTTCCAGTCTTTTTTGGTAACATGTTCCATATAAATCATACCTTTGCTTCTGAAAAGCACGGCTTAGGGGAAGTTTGTCAGAGAAAAGCTGTGGAGTTTTTCATTCCTGCAGAAATTCTTCTCCTGGAAATTTTCATGGAAAGAGATGTTTGTTTCCAACAACTCCAAAAGCAGATCGATATCCACAAAAGCAATAAAGCAGAAGAACAGCAAGTGCAATTCAAGAGCAATTTGCCCCTGCCAGTAGAACCTATGGCAATAGGAATCTTGGAGCAGTGGGTGACAGTGGCAGGGTAGCACACACCCAACCCTGACAGAGAACACAAAGGACCGGAGAATATGATACAGCATATGGTAAAAGGCCTGATTTACAAAGAAGAGCCAGGTCTAGAGCTATAAATACCTTGCCAAAAGAGGTGCTAAAGCCAAGGGTTAATCAATCACATAAACTGTATGGTTTCTTTGGGGTACTGATCATTCATGTTGTTCAGAGCAAGGTTGGATGCTGGCAAAGAGGAAGCTAGAAAGCCAAGTTCCCATGGAGATGGCAGATGTTACTTCACCTACCTGACCCCTGGATCACCAGCAAAACTAAGAATGGATTTTACCTGCTAATGGTCCCAGCTGATCTAGTTGTGTCCAGTGATGCTGTAGAACAAAACTCCTAGGTCTGAGCAGTCCTTCCTGACGTCAGGGCATACAGGAGCCTGAATGTTGGAAAATTTTTTTCAGTAATGTAATAATAATACACTTTCAGATGGGATATCTATATGCAGGCAATGTGTCAATGTGTTAATATTCTCTGGAAGAGAAGACTCTGGGGAGTTTGTTTAACTATGTGATGCCTCTGGGGACATCTTGTATCATTTGGGTGCCTTGTGTGTTCTGTCAGTGGGATATAAACATAAAAACTTCCAGCCTCCCTGAATAACTGCAAGGAAATGTGCAAAGGATGCTACAAGCTGGGGTGCCAGAGCCTGCTTTAGGGAAATTCTTGAAGAATTTTGGGGTTGCTTAGGCTAAAGAGATGGGTTGTTCTGTCACAGCACTTTCTGTTGGGAAGTCCCATTGTGCAGCAGGTACGGTGCTGTTGTTAAAATAGATATTTGTGATCATCTGGTTAGATTAGTATAGGTGATTTAGAGATTCATAAAAATGAGCTCATACCTTCCAAAAAGGTTAACTTTGACTTGTACAAAATGCACTAAAGATGAATAGTTTTCAGTACTATGCTGTTCAGAATTTTACAGTGAATGAGCTACATGTCATTGATTATTTACGGAGCACTCCACACCATAGTAATTCCAAAGTAATATCAAGATATATGTATCCTGAAGCTTGTTGGAATGGAAAAAATGTTACCAGTGATATTTTGTAAAATAAGTACAGTATAAAGGTCATTGTAGGGAGGTGTAAAATTACAGGATATCTTGGCCATGAAATTCGGTTGAAATAAGTTCAGAAATTATTAATCTCTCCTTAGAGTGAAATGATGCATTGGCAAATCTGCAGTGAACTGAATTTCACTTAGGTTTTTGTTTTAAATGGAAAACTGAAGGGAAGAGAAACCCCAGCTGCACAAAGATTTTCGATTTCACCATGTTCCCACAGAAGAACTGCAGTTTTGACAGGGCTTCAGCTTCAACTGGCAGCATGTCCCATAAGAGATTTTTTCCTTTCCTTTCTTATACAAAGACAGCGTTTAGTATTGTATCTCTGTGTGTTTGCCTGGAGCAATCTGAGGTACTATGGCTTTTCTAATAGCAATTCACATTTGATTTTCATATTACGGCTGTTCAAGGTTTCCAGTAGTGTTTTAGTTTTAATTTGACAGAAATTAATAAGTATAAGGAGAAAAATGCCATGCATCAGCACTGTACTGCAGTGTTGTCACACTTCCTAATTCGTTAGACAATAAGAATAATCTACCCCTTCCAATTTAAACTCAGTAAAATAAACACATGTATATTAATGATTTTAAAATATTTCTGTTCAGTCAAGCATGTCTTCTTTATGCAAAATAGTATCAGATCAATAATTAGTTGCCATGCATTTTAATAACAAGAGTTTTTGCTTAAGATTGTTTTTCATAATTTTGCATTTATGTTTGACAAGTTCAGGAACTTGTCTTATTTGAAAGAAAAAAATAATAATACAGAAATTACTTTTCATTGTATTATTGCTTGCCAAATCTAATATGTTAATACCCAGTAGAACTCATGCTTATGTTAATGGGGAGAGGATCATAGAAATCTTGTAGACAGAGTCTATTTGTCCCACTTTGTTCCACACATTAGTATTCTCTATGGTACTTAATTATTCAGTGTTTTAATTTTAAATTAAAAATAAATACTGTACATGAATGATAATTTGAGTGAAATGATAGAAAAACACTGTCCTGATGAAATGCAAGGTAAGTTCATTTATGGCATTCTTCGGGTTAAAAAAACACAGAACACAAAACACTGCTTCTCATATTTCCTAAATTTAACTCCATGCCACCATTATGGATCTAAAGAATAAGTGTCAGTGAATGGATCTAATATAGGAAAGAAAGCCAGCTGAAAGCATTGCATAGCCAAAGGCCTACTGAACTTATTTTTTAATACTGGATTTATTACTTCTGTGCAAATTTTGTGGAGTTTGAGGCTCATCACCTTTTGTTACAAAACTCATGGGTGGCAAAAGAAGTAATTTTTATATGTGGTTTTTTTTTTGTCCTAATGGCTTTTCTTAAAATAATTCATTAACAACAAGCTTATAGCTGACAAGATTTGGCTGACCTAGAAGGTTGTTCTGACTGTAGTTGTCAGGCATTGTAGTGGACTGCAGTATCAGCCTGAAACAAGAGGAAGCTTTTGTCTCCTGGCTGCAAAATAACCTTTCTCTAAAAAAAAAAAAAAAAAAAAAAAAAAAGGCTTTTTCATTTACACTATACACAGTGCTTGGCAACAGAAATAATTTTCTAGGAAAACCAAAATGCTATAGATACGTGAAAGACCTAGAAACTGACTGACTCCTTTAATTTCATACCAGGATGGAGGCAAAGCTTGATCACAGGAAAAGGAACCAGAAACATCTGCTTCCTAATGATCTTTTTACTTTTTGCCATGATCAACAGTGGCAACTGATGCTGATCATGGGGTTGTTGCATCAAGAAACCCCTCTTACTTATCCTGCTATCACAATTACAATGGAGATACAACATGGTCTCAGTGACAACCTTCCACATTTTCTATTCCTATGCAAACCCATACCTTTTCCATCTGATTGGACATAGATAGTATTTAGGTAGCTTTAGCTTTCTATTTCACTCTGAAGGGGTATTGATTTGGGTCACCTTTTACTTAGTAATTGAAATGTAGAAGTATTAACAAGTTATTATTAAATATAATAAGTTTGCTATAGGTAGGAATGTAGATGAATTCAATCAGGTGTTAAATTGTATTGAAATACCTTTAATTACTTGCTAATAAGATCGAGAACATTTTAGAAGAATCTTGAAATAAGGGTAGAAATAGAAAGGTCCCTGTGGGTCACTCTCAAGATTTCAAAATATTCCACTGTAATTTTAGAAAATAATGCAGTTGCCAATTCTTCTTAAGAATTACCACATGGCTATTCTACAAAGCCACATTAGTGTTAGGTGACAATCCTGCTACCCCAGGTACAGAGCCAGCAGGCAGAGCTACAAGTAATGATCTAGATGTTAAACCTCTTGCTTCTCTCAGACAGCAAATCTCAAGGTTCCTCCATCTCACTTTCTCCCTCTCAGGTGCTTGACTCCATCAGTAGACCCTACGTGCAGATGGGTGTTTTGTGACCATAGACCTCTCTCCTTCTTAGCCCAGTTGTCTGATATTCACTCCGGAAGGCTCTCTGGCTTCATTTTATAGTGTGTATGAAGGTAGTTTTCTTTGTTCTCTTTACATTAGAAGCCATACCTACATTTTCCTTTGCTGTGGTTGACATATTTTGCTTTCCTGGACAAGCTTGGACCTGCTGTAACTTGGACCTGGTTTCCACTTTCCACTTGGACCACTTTCCACTTTATTCCCATTTAACACATCCCACTTTGACCACAATTTAAACTTCACCAGCTTGTTAGCTCCTTTCGTACTCATTGCCTTGACTTTTGGGAGTTTGGAAGAGGCCCTCAGCTCCAGCAATACACAAACCATGTCAAATTACACATTGTTATGGATAATATAGCTCAAGTAAAAGTCAATTGTTGCATTGTTAATTCTTAATGGAAACAAGCAGGAAGTCAAATCCCCTGTTGTTACTGGTGCTCGAATCATATAATCCTGTACATTTATATTAAACTTTCTCTTACCCTCAGTTGTATTTTTTCCCCATGTTACAATGTTACTCTTATGATTAGAAACCTTCTAATTTCTAGCCTAAATTTATCCTATTTATACTTTTTATTTAGTACCAACAATCCCCTGGAGCATAGATGTTTTTCTCAGTAAGGTGTTTCCCATGTTAAACTGTTAATCAGCTACAATAATTTTCCCTCTTGGAATTGCTTTCACCCCTCATCCCTCCTTTGTGTTGTCCTTCTTTACACCTATATGAGTCTTTCATTCTTGAATCTGAGAAGCAGAATTATTCAGACTATTTCAGAGGAGGTGATACAAGTTCCTTGTACAGTGGGGTGAGGTCTTTGCATTTGGAAATACATCCTAAAAATGCATTTGTCTTTTTGGCAAGTGTTTTACCCTGACATCTCACAATATCTGCAGTCATGGGGAAGCATGGGCTGGTAAATTCAGCTGCTACTCTGAGTAAGCTGGGCAGATGCTGACTATGTGTGGAGTGTAGGGATGTGAATATTTTTGGTAATAAATCAACACTTACCTCTTCACTTTGAAAAAGTATCTATCAGTTCTAATTGGAAAATTTTAATAGTTTGTAGGCTATAATTTAATAATGAAGGGCTGGGAATTCAAAATGAAACAGAAGATAAGAATCAAAGCAAAATTCATGCTAGAAAAAAGTTACGGCTAAAAGTCACATCATCCAAGCATTATTTTGTATTTTAAGAAATATTATCTTTTTATTATATGCAACCTTGTGGTTATCTGAATAAAGATTCTTCTTTCTGTGCCAATGAAAAAAGCAGAAAGGTTTACTTGAAATGGGGAGGCATGTGATACTGTATTATTTTTTGCCATCTTGTTAAAGGATACAAGATTATATTCAGTATAGGAGAGCCACATTTCTTCACCTAAAGGACAATTCAATAATGTAAGAAAGATAGAAAAGATAGGAAGACAGAAAAAGTCACTTACCTTAGTAACATATTCCTGTTAACTGGGGCAGCAGATCAATACCACAGGACCAGGGATACAGGACATTAATAATCTTTTCTAGATGTTAAGGGAGGAACAGCCTTTTCAGTGGTATCTAACCCAGGATATAGCTGTGTACTAGTAGAAAGATATTTAAAATTAAGATTGGAGCTAAGTTTAATTCGTTAATCTGTTCATATTGCACAGAGAAACTATAGTCTGAATTACCAAGCAGGAGGACTTTGGGTAGTTTTAACATGAGTTAAAGAATTGTATCATTGAAGTGAGATGACCATGAGGCTGAAATGGTGAATTCAGTTTTTACTTGACAGCTACATCTCAGTCCTGCCATGAGATAAATCATTAAACCTGTATGTTTCAATTCTTATATAGGAAAGCTGGGTATGACACTTATCTTCAGTGAGGTACTAGCAGTTACAATCATGTCTCATCTCTGTGCGAGAAACTGAACTGCAGAGGTATTCCATATCCTTCTACGAATATGAAAATGCTACACCAAAATAATTTAGTTATACCCAAAGGCAAATTTATTCTGACACCATGTAGAATCTACCAGGGAAAAGAGACTTGATGGCTGTTCTGCATCCCAGTCTAACATCACCAACCAGAACAGCCATGCCAGTTTTGCTGTGTAGGCACAACTTTTTTACATGGCACCTTGGAGGTTTAGACCCCGCTTTGCTACAGCATTGACTGTGGACTTAACATGTGATAGAGGTCAGTGGTAGATTTACATTAAACATAAATTATGTTTAATTGACATTAAACATAAAGACAGTAGCTTTACCTTCTAGTAAAGATGCAATAGGGTGTTTGTTTCATATAAAGTCCAAACGAATGAGAGGCAAATACTACATCATCCCAGAACAAAACTAATATATCCAAGTTCAGGAATAGAATGGATTGATACTATGAACAGATATATTTGGACTACATCTGTAGACTACATCTACAAGATCTCTGCAGTAGTTGAGACCACTTGAAATTTTTTCAGTTTAGCTTTTGTTTTGATATAAAGAAGCTTGGAGTTCATGAGATTGCTTTGGAGGCTAAACTTTAGGGCAGGAACAACAGGGTGATTCTTTGTGCATTGTACAGGTATTCCCTGTACTCCAAAACACTCCAAAACCCTGTAAAGCTTCTAAAATCTGCACCATTCTAGGGATGCCTATATTCAGAGACATTTGTCTGAATGTTTGATGAGTGTATATTCTAGAGAGATGTTTTTTCCCCCTCTATCAGCAAAAAACCCATTAGATCCCATTACATACTTTTAAGTTCACAGCCCTGCAAAGTCAAAATTACCATGGAGAAGTGGATGGATTGCCATAGCCCTGCTGCAGCTTCAGTTAAAAGGCCTGACAAATGAACACAGACTTTGGGCTTTGCACTGGGTTCTGAACTGTTATTCACTTGCTAATTATGTAGTCTGGGGCTGGTGATTAGGGAGGAGGAAATAAAGGCAGAGTTTGACTGTGGATCTGAAAGTGAGCTTTCAAAGGTGACCATTAGAGAAACACTCCTTTGACTTGCAAACTTGATGCAGAGTCAGAGAAAGATTAAATCCAGATCCAGGAGATTTTTTTTTGACTGAGGGACACTTTGCATGGTTACTTTTGAACTCAACCAATATGCATAGTGGGTGGGCCACAGAGAACCTGTGATACCAACTGCTTGCAGGTTAGAAAGTTTGCTTTCTGATCAGACTTGTGCATTAAGCTTCAGTAAATCTGCTGTTCTGAATCTGTGAAGTGATGCTTTTCAACTCTAAGACACCACTGAATTCAATAAATCTAAAGAAATTGTGTTTATACTGTACAAAGGGTAATAAATTTTGGCAACGCTTTAAAATATGTTCTTCTGATTTTTTTGCATTACAGGTATTGTTACTAAGGGGAAATTCTGAAATTTCAGAATGGTAAGTCTTCCAGGAATGGAAACAGAGTGACTACCGGGAAGCTCAGGAGCCATCCACATGGAGCTTAAGATCCAAAGTGATGGAGGTAAAATGAGAACTGAAGCCAACTTTGCACTTGCAAAAGATGTTAACACAAACAGTAGAGGATTTTTGGCCATCAGAATTAGATGGCAGCAAGGAAAATAGCAGGTTGGCTTGAGGGAGGATGGTTTTAAGTTTGGCATAGAAGCTTTACAAAAAATGAGATGACTTTGTGCTTCAGTGTTCAATTTGGGCAGTAGGTCTGAATTTGGATGGGAGAAAACTGGCTTTATGGGAGTGAATTTGGAAGGATGGATGCCTTTGGAGGTGGAAGTAAAATCCAAGGAGAGATGTTTCAGGGAATCCAAGTCACGGAAGTCTGAAGGAACTGACACTTGAAACTGCATTTCTACTTGAAGGCCGTTTAGGACTGTGTTAAGCTAGGAGTGGTATGAGAAATTTCAGACATGATTCCTATTTTTAAGGTAGAGAAACAAACATGATCTACTTAGCTGTAGGCATATTAGGGTGGCATCAGAAGCATGCAAGGCATTAGACTGCTTTTGGAAAGAAGGGTAATAGAGAGCATAGCAAATGGAAGAACTAGGATAACACACAGAATAGGTTTACTGAAAGCAGATTTACCAGATTAACTTGATATTATCTCTTTAGATTATCCTGATCTTTTTAGACAAAGAAAGTGGCAGTAGATGTGATGTATACACTATGAGAGAAACATCTGTCACAGAGCTACATGGAGAATTGTTTGACTGGAAATGATGAAGATTAGACCCAGATGTGTAAAATCAGTAGAAACTGGCTAAAGGAGATAATAACAGATGATGATGAAAAAGGAAATAGCAGGTTAGAGGGAGCTAAAAGTGGAGTTTCTTAAGGCACCGTGTTGGGACCAATATTACTTACTATTTTCATTAATCAACTAGGCAGAAAAAGAATAAGAACCTATGAGAGAAATGTGCTGATGGCTGAGGGTGGGAGGGATTGTCAATAGCAAGGAGGCTCACAGCATACAGAAAAATCAGATATCCTCAGGGACTGGGGAGATATAAATGGGATTACATTCAACAGTTCAAGTAGCAAGGTCAGGTAGCTGGGAACTAATGACAATTTCTAATATAAGGTAAGGCTTGTCAGTTGGGCTGATACAGAAAAATTGGGCATGTATTTGGCACTGTATCAAAAGAAATATTTCCAGTTGAGATAGGAAAAATTTAATGCCCTTTAGAAGGCTTTAGCAAGACTTCTGCATGAATGTGGTGACACCCACCTGTATTTGAAAGAAAAAAATGCAATCTAGAACAGAAAGCAGGGAAAAGTGAATAAGCTTGATGGGAAGCAGGGATTGTGCCTTTGCATACTAAATGGCTGCAAGGACATCCATAAACATGATAGGAGTGAAGAGGATCTTTTGACTCTTTGACAATATTGTTACATAAACAGAGGGATGTAAAATGGTCATCAATAAAGTACCCTGTGTTTTAGAAGAGGGTTTCTAATGAAAGATAGGAGTTTCTTCAAAAGCCTTCCACAGCAGCAGTGGGGAGAACCCCCTGTAACTAATTCTGTGATGGTGATGGATACATGCCTGAGGGATTCAGCAGCAGGTCTGCAAGCTGTGTAGCAGCAGACAGGGCTCATTGACCAGTGGACTTGGCCCCATAGCCCTGTTCTCATTTGTTCTGGCCTCACATTCACAAAAACCCATTTCATTTTTTAACCTTGAAGTCCTCTCAGGTGAACCTCCACCACTACTGACCCAGAGCAGGGTTATGATACTTCTGCAGCTTTGGCAGATGGAAAGGTGAGGAGGTTTTTCCAGCCTTAGGAAATTGGGATGGGAGAGTATGTTGCCTATATCCATCCTTTTGGCACTGAAAAATTATGGAGGCAGTCAACTTTACTGCATAGATCTGAAATGGAGCTGCTCATAAACAAGAGGTGAGTTTCTCCAATTATTCTTTTGCCTAAACTGACCACCATTATTTTATTCCTGAATGCTCAGCTGGAAACACTGGCTTCTCATTGATAAAATTAATATTGTCCCCTCCCCCAGCCCATTAGGTTTTCTGCAAATATCTTTTCCATTTTCCACATTATATTTGTCTAGCAGGATGAAATAAAAACACATTCGCAAGGAAATCAGGTACTTCCCTTGAAAGTTTTGATGGAAAATTTTCAAAGTTCCCTGAAGCTGAGGAGGTGGTTGCACCGGGGTCTGGCCAGCTCAGCTCTCCTGGAACAGCGAGGGCAACGCCTCAGCATCTCTTGGACCTTCCAGATTTTCAGGTGCTTACTTCTTAGAGGAAAACATCTTTCCTAGCCAACCCACGTGTTCTGAGGGGCTCCAGCTTTGCTCTGGCAGCAGTTCTGGGTGACCTTGATGCCAGCGGCGTGGCTGCTTTCCCCCCCCTTCCCCTTCCTCCCCCGCACACTACAGGAAAAGTGACCACGGCCCAGCCCTAAATGCTTTATTTTTAAGTTTTGCCAGACAACACGTGTATCTAAGGCCGACCAAAAAGAGCCAGGGAATGGGGTGTAAGTGCTTGTCAATGTCAGACCCAATCACCATCAAATTGGGGCTGGATTCTGCAGCTCCTCGGCATGCAGAGCTCCCAGTTTCCTTCAGTGATGCTCTGAAGCCACAGGGATGAGTGCCTAGAGAGATGGGTAAAGGCAGACAGACACAGATACAGACTGACAGAATCAACCCCCAGATGGAGGTTGCTTGAATTCGCCGAAATTAAAATGCTGTACAGCTTAAGAAAGTGGCCCATGATCTCATTAAGCCCCTTTTATGTCTCCCTTTTTATTTTATCCTCCACCCACTTACAAAAAAATACTTAGTGTTATTTGCAGATTGAATTAGAGGGAAATTGTCTATGCACTAAATAAAAGCTTTGCATTCTGTTGTACTAGCAAAGTCCTTCATTGAAGGCTTCTATTTTTTAAAGGAGAAAAAAACGCAGTAGGACATAATAGCATCATATATTCTAACTTGCTCTTGCAAATCAGGACTTCTGAATATTTTCCTTTAAAATACCATTTATCTTTATCAAATGAAGTGTGAATGGAATCAACTCACACACAAACTCATGCATATATATGTATATATAAATAAATATAAAATATACATACAAAAAATCCTTACTGCAGAGAATGATCAAGCACCTTGTCAGCAATCCACATTATATTCGTTAATTTGATTCCTGCCAAAAAATCATTTAAGTGAGACCTTCTGATTTCTTTCTTTAACGCTTGAGGCTCCTTTCATCTAAGCAGTGTTTATTAACCTATTTCTGAAAATCAGCATAAGCACAAGCTATATTTAATCTGTTCTTTTCATGTGCTTTGGGTTTGTTTGTTTTTTTTTTTAATGTGCTTTGTGTTGGTTTTAATTCTAATGGAAGAATTAGAAATTGAGCATAGGTCAATATTAAAAAAAAAAAAACCAACAAAAAACCCCCCCACAGATTCAGGTAGTGATAACTGAGATTATAAATACTAAGGGTTATTATGTTAATTTATATTCTTTAGAGGAGGTTGAGTCTTGTTTAATTCCAGGCGTAATGACAACGACAGCAAGATATATATATTCAGAGAAGAATAATACTGTGACCTGACAACTGAGGTTTGGGGTATGGCTTCAAACCACTGCATTCTACCCTCAGTCTTACCACTATCCCCTTCTGCTACCTTGAATAGCAAATCTCTTGCCTGCATGCTTCTGGATCCCCATCAGAAAGGTGAGTCCAAGCTTCCTGGACTCCTAAATTAATTTTAAATTTGCAGCTTAAAACTGTTATACCATCAGATATTACTAATCAAGTCTGTATGTCCCAGAAACCAAGTCCAGTGAGGGGCATAACTTTTACAGAGCTTGTTAATATAGTGGCATGGAAGAGATCCTGGCCCCATTCATGTGAGGAAGGTTTTGCCACTGAGATCTACATGTCCAGGGTTTCACTGATACTTTTCAATACCCAGGCTGGAATACTGCAGACTGGAAGAAGGCAAACTTGCCATTGTGTTCAGCACAAAAGCAAAGTAGCTCAGGGCTGCCTGCATGAACTGCTTTGTGCATTCAGTCAGAGTGTGGAGATACCTTCCTTCACCAAATGCTTTACTTTTGACAACACTAGAGCTGGATTTCATGTGGTGATGGGTTTTGTCCTTCTCCCAGCTCTGCAGGCAAGGATAAAAACTTGCTAGAGTTAAGATATCTCTTGTAGAATTTGATGAGGCTCCTTCTACCTGATTTCTCTAGGAAGGAGTTGTCCTGGCTCAACACCCCCAAAATTCCAACCAGGAAGCATGAAACTTCTTTTCAAACAGAAGATGATTATGGTAGTTCTCTGGTCCTTATGAACAGGATTTTAATCTGAGAGCTGAAGCAAAAAAGAAACCTAAAGGGAGCAGGTAAGAAAAGTTATTTTGGTTATTTTATTACTCTGTTTATTTAGAGAAGTGGGTGGCATCCAGTCAGGAGATAACTTTGGGTCCCTTAGGGAAGTCTTTTTCTTCCTCATCAAGCAGGCAGGGAAAGTAGTGGTATAACTTGTTGGAAGTTCAAGACTGAATCAGCCTTGGATTCTCTGAGAACCCAAGATAAATAAAGTTTGCTTGAGCCACTCAGTTCAAACATGTTTCTGAAAGATGCTATAGTTCAAAAGTATCACTTGCATTTGTATACATTGGGAAATAGAGTGGGTAATAAATCTTCTTACTATTTATTGCTCTGCCAATGTGTATCTTGGCAATATTAAAATGTATGCATGCATGCTTATGAATTTTATTTCTCTTCAAAGGAGCTAGCTCCTTCTGCTAACAACCACAGCTATGACTTGATAGACTTCTCTTTACCTGATATGCCTATAGAAATCTCTAGAGAATTAGAATTCTCATTAAGTGCACTGGAAAGCAGAATTTAATCAACTGTATGCCAAAGCTCAGTCTTAAAAATGTGCAACTATAAATTGCATTTAGGTAGAAGTTGTCGTAGTCCTACAGTGACCACTGAATTTTTTTTTTATTTAGTGTACTGTGAATACAGAATAGATAAAATTAAATCCTCCATAATCAATGGCTGCAATTTACATGCATTACTTGTCAAAGTGACTTTCTCTGGTCCCCACAAAATGCTATATAATGTGACATCTCACAAGTCTTCAGGAACATCCTAAGATGAATCTGAAAGATAAATATTGCAGTTGTGAGTCTTTCTGTCATGACTCAAATAATTTTAAAATTGCATAGATGTATTCCTCTAACAATGTTAAAATTGTTCTAATGCAGGATAAAATGGTAGTTTTAGTCTCTGTAATTTTTATAGCAGCTTGTAATTTCCATGCACTCGGTTACAATTCTCAGATCAGAAAAGATAACAGAAGAAAACGTTTCTACTGGAAAAATCTGCTCTGTTGCTCATCTCCCCTGTGAAAAGTGTAGTCAATGTTTAGAATCTAGGAAGACTTTTGTGAGTTGTTTGATGCTGTACGTGTCAAAGTTACACCATTTGATATGGATTAGTGTCATTTCTGGAGTCTGTTAAAAGGATAAGTATGAGCCCACCTCCTGGTTTCTCCCCAAAACATCCTCTCAGAGGCACCAATCTGAGCGTTTGTATCTATTCTGTTTGGGGCCACTCACCAGCAGGGTGGGAGAGGATGGAGAACATGAAATGTCAGAATGTCCTTCGGTTCTGCTATGAAATGGTTTTAAGTCTCCAAATTAGAAAAGCTATGATTGCCACAGAAGGGGTTTTGGAAGAAGCACTGGCAGAGTAAAACCCCTCAGAATGCAGGTACCTTAATTGTACTGAGGCAGAGTGCTGTTGGTATGTGTCACCATCATTAAATACACTGCACTGGAATTTTGGGCTTGTTTGATGGCATGTACCACAGTGATCCTTTGAGATTGTCATTGGTGTCTGTAGCTGTGATGACAGAGGGAAAGAGCTGATATTTTCTAGATAAACTGTTAAAGGGGGAGAAGTAGGCACATCCTACTTCTGGAAGAGGTAGAGGAGGTCAAGTTGGTGTACAAAGAGACCACTGTGGTGTTGTTGCAACAAGTCATGTTGAGTTTGCATCATGTAAAGTGTCTATGAATGTCTGTGCCACATCAGGCTGCTCGCCTACAGGCAGTAAATCAACACCAGCTTTTCCTTTAATTGAACTGCTGAAAATACATTTTGGAGGGGTACAAGGCAGCCCAGGGGAACCCTTGCATGGGGTTAGGTGTAGCATTTTGGCAGATATGAAGGATGGTGCATAGTGATTGCTTCAGGGAAGAGTTTGGGCAGCTCGTGAAAGGAAAATCCCTCTAGAGACTTGTCAACATGCAGGGAAGAGTTTGGCTTTCTATCCAACGGGAGAAACAGGCAAACTTTCTGCTTGTCATTGGACAGGGCTGGCAGCCCTGTGCCTCTCTCTGTACTTTTGGGAATAGCCTGGGTTTCCTGGATGATGGAGGGGCAGTTATGCTTCATGCCAGTGGCTGGTAGAGAATTGCCTGCACTCCTCTCACATCTCATTTACCCCTATAATAATTGGGTAGATAAACCTGCACTTGGAGAGGACAAGGAAGTTGTCCACAAAGCAGACTCCAGAGGGCAGCATCAGGGACCAAAATGGCACAATGTGCCCTGCATCCTTCAGGCTCAAATTAAGGAGAGATGCAGCATCACTGCCTATGTCTGGCTAGAGGGATCTGGAACTGGGCAGTAAGGATGGTTAGAGGGTGAATAATTAACACTAAGTACTTACGTTTGACATTGAGGAACGTTTTGTAGTTGTGCTGTTGTTTATTTTTGCCCCTCTTACCTTAGTCAGCATCCTGTGTGCTAAACCCTGTTCTGGTGCCTGAGGAAGGCCACTGAGACACTGGGTTAAGACCAGAGTCTCCATCCAGTCTTTGTCCCTTTCTCATTCTTTGGCCACCAGGACTGACTCTGAGACACAGGCCCCTAAATTCCAAGCCTAGAGATGAACAAATCTGGGCTTAAGTTGCCTGTTTCTTCACACCCTTGACCCTGTTGGAAGTGAAGCTCAAATAAACACCTTCATTTTGCAAAGGCAAATTGCTGGAGCACTAGTCCTGTAGCACCCCAAAGGCCAGCTGGACTGTGAGCTCAGAGCTAAAACAGCCTTTCTGTATAAGAACATGGCTTTTTAACTCATTCTTCCCATTCTTAATGTCTGAAATTCTATAATTAAAAATTAAGACAAGCAGAAAATTAGGACTTCTGAATTTGAAACTGATAAACCTCACTTTTCTCTTAAAATTAACATATATATTTTGTTCTCATAAAGAGCTATTGGATACAGCATCACCTCAATTATAATGAAGGAGCAAAGAAATTCCACACTGGGAAAGGTTTTCTGAGGGTATATTCTCAGTTACTGCTGAAGCTTTAAAATAATCTTCTCAAGCAATAAATAGGTTGAGACAGTAACAGGACCAAAATCATAGTGAAATCTAGTAATGAAATATTAATGCTACTATGTTAAGCTGGGAAAATCATAAAAATTCATTTTGCAGAGCTGTGTAGATCGTATCACTGGTGTCCTGAGCTACCTAGATTTCACCATGCAGCGCTTTCTACGTGTGTCCTCTTCCTATATGCAATTCCTATTAGCAGAAAAGATGACCAAACTCTTAAGTCATGTAACTGCTTCAGGAAAGCAAAGAAACCCTGTTGGAGTACATGGCAGTAGCTCTCTAGAATTAGAAGGCATGTTGTGAGTGACACAAAGAGAGCAGTCAAGTACCTGGCACTTTGCTTTACTGCTCCACTAAATGGGCATTGTAGAGCTGCAGCAGACATATGGGGGAATTTTATTTCTAGGGCAACATTATTTTTGTGTGAAACTGAAATTAGATAAAAACTAAGCGTAAAGGTATGTTTGAATTTCAGTTAGTGCTTGATCTTTGTGTGTCAAAAAGAACCTCCCTTGGATACTCAGTCTAGCTGCAGGCTTTCTTTCAGGTCCTGGAACCTGCAGCTTTCAGAAGTCAGGCCAATTTAAATTGTGTAGATTTTGCTGCTTTACATAACCTATTTCAATTTGGTAGGTTAAAAAACCTGCAAGGTAAATAGGTACATTCTGCATATGCCTGTCCTACTGGCTTAGGCAGTAGCTTTCATGTCACACAACCAAAGGAGGTGGCCAGAGGAAGCTTGGTGACATCTAGCCACGTGGCATTAACTGTGAGCAATGAATGCTTTCCAGAGCAGGAGGGGAGACTGATTCCCTGTCCAACCAATATAACTCCATTTTATCAGTGTCCCTCATCCTCCAGCTTGTGCCAGCTCCAGTCCCTTTGTGCCACACCAGGGAGCAGCTCATGCCCTCTCAGCAGCCACCAGAGCTCAGCTGGAGCTGCATTCAGCTCATAGGTGGAACAAGGACTCTGTGTTATTTTTTTGGACAACGGAAGCTTGGAAAGAGGGTTATGATCCTTGCAGTCAGATTTGCTTCCCCTGCCCACGAAAAATGTCTCCTAGAGATACACTTGGGCACACTGAGGCACTGAGGAGCACAGGAAAGAGATGGGCACCTCTGGAGGTGAAATGGCAGTCAGAGGGTCAGAGCAGATGGAGCAGCAGACTTCACCAGCGTGTCCACACTGGTGGTGGGGGAAGAGAAGCATGGTACCTCTGGGAGGTCAGGGTTGGAAGCAAGGTGCTGAGCCTGAAATAGGATCTTCAAAGGGGCAGTCATACACACAGAGACTGGCATCACACCCAGGACACACATAAAGCAGCTCTAAGTAGAATGTATGTAAGTACCAAAGGCTTCTTCCAATGGTCTGGTGATATCCTGCTCCTGTCCCCAGGACAGAGTCTTTCTGAGGATGCCAGGCAGCCACTGTTTTGAGCCTGAATTAGCTCCAGGACATCTATAGTATTTAGACATTTTTATATATATTGTATTTTATATATAGTATGTATATATTAATTATATATTTATTTATTATATTATTATATTTATTTATATACATATATTTATATTTTATAGTATTTATATTTTATATATAGTATTATTCATTTTGTTTGTTTGTTTCTCTAGGGCCTGAATACTGTAGGGGTTTACCTCCTTTGAAATCTCAGAGAAAGGCTCAGTCAAATAGAGAGTTTTTTTAGCTGCCTGCATGTCAAGGATAAGAAAGCTAAAAAATCCCAGAATCACAGCAGGTCCCTGGACTAGCCTGCCTGTAAGCATCACCTTGCAGCTGGGTCCCTGGGTGCACAGACCTCACTGGCCTGCAAATTGCCAGGGCTTTAGTAGCCAGCAGCCTTGCAGAGCTGGTGAGGTGACACTCCAGGGTGACTTTGCAGAGCACTGGGTACTGGGGCAGCACCTGAGCAGGATGATCCCATAGGCTAAGTACTGAAATGGAGCAGAGAGCATAATCTGTTTTAATGGATCCTTCTGCTGCTGCAAATAACTCCCTGGTTTGGATTACTTTTGCTGCTGGTGTGATTAGTCAGCAATTGACAGGGCAGGGGGTCTCGGTGGGGAGTCTGTAGCTAGCTAAGAATATGAGCCAAATAAACATTATTTTCCAGCTTCTTGGGAGAAAAACCTGCAGAGAGCAGAAAGTTTGTCTCTTGCTGTTTCCCTGGGTCTCGAAGGCGATGAGACAAACACTTGAGGAAGGCTGATAGCATTGGAGTGCAGAATAAACAAGGAAATGCTACTGGATCCCAAGGCACAGGAGAAAAAAAAAAAAAAAGATCTGCTAAAGACAGCTCAGATTAAAAAAAAAAAAAAAAAATCTTCCTGAAGCATGTGAAGTCACTAAAACAAGTGTCTGAAACGATAACACAAATGGTTCTTGGCTCCTTCCACCTGAAAGAATCAGGCATGTTCACAAAACGCTTCTTCAGTGTTTGCCTTTGAATAATGCAACAAAATATAATGGTCAGTAAAGTTAAACCATTAAGAGTAAATCAGTTCTGTTTCCATTGGAAAGCAGCCTGGATTACCCTGTGACACTGAAGCCATCTGTATAATTCCCACATAGATTTTTCTTCTCCGTGGCACTGAACATACAAAATCAGCAAGTGCCTTTGAGTGCTCTCCCAGCCACATGCAGAAAATAGATAAAAGCCCTTTGGGCCTCCTGGATGCCTGTGTGCAGCCTCACCTGTGTGACACCTGGCTGTGCCCAGCACAGAAATAAGCACAAGCAAGCTGGGCAGGCAGCTGAATCAGCATATTTGCTGCAGCAAGAAAAAATACTGCCTGGAAGCAGTGACCTGCCTCTTTTCTGCAATGCACTGGTGTGTAGCATCCCAACAGGAGCAGCTTTGCATTGTGCCAAGCACCTCTGAGACAGAGGACACTGTGCCCAATTTGGCGGAAATAAAAAGCAACTTCCTCTTTTGTTATTTGCTGCTCTTGTGGAAACTCTGCTTCCCCATGTCCACTGCAAAATGCTGTTTTCACTCTTCAAACAGCTACAATTTCAGCTTGCTTTTTCAAGAGGAAATCCCTGTTTAAGTTCCTCAGAAGGCACAGCAGCTTCTTCACTTCACCTGATGTTTCGTGGAGTTGACCTTGCCTTGTCCAGGCAAAGGCACAGCACTGCTTCCCTCTGAGACTGCCCATGGCACTTGTGGTGCCTTGAAAACCCACTGGCTCCATTTTCTCAGTCAAGCCAAATGGCTGAGCAGCACAGGGCAGTTTCTGTGCCCCTCCTTTAAGTAGACACTCTAAGAAGTGAGTGCAGCATCAAATAAGGTGAGGTCCCTCTATTAATAACTAGCGAGTGACTGTATGTTTAGATAGTTTTAAAAAATCCAAACGAAAACTTGTGAGCTTATGGTAGGGTACAAAAGAAAGCATCTTTATCTTTCTGATTCCTTATGTCAGGGGGTGAATCCACTTTACTAAGCCTCAGAGCTGTGCCAAAGCTCTCTGTAGCCTTTGCATTCAGCATTGCTGCAACCGGTCACAGCACAAGCAGAAGAGACCCAGACAGTCATCACCTGCAACCACGTCCCACAGAAAAACAGTGTTTTTGTCAGGCAGACAGGACATGGTACTGAAGCTCTGTGGACCCACCTTGCCCACAAAGCAGCTTGCAGAAGAACAGGTGTCCTTTTTTTTTTTTTCACAGAGCATTTGCTCTGCTGTTGGTGGATGGGGGAAGAAAAGCAGAGCTGCTGCAGCCCCAGTGTCCTGCAGAAAGCCACAAATGTCAGCAGAAGATGATGAAGTATGAATTCAAAGGTTAGTCTATTTTTTCCCCCAAGCTCTAAAGGAGGGAATCACTACCTTCTGAGATAGATAGCATCATTAATCAGGCACTGTCCCTTGTACAGTGCCAAATCATCTGGACTTTCATCTTCCCAGCCTTGCATAGAAGACAAATCCAGGCCTGCTAGTGCTTGGAAGGAGAGGCAGGGTGGGGAGAAAGTTAATAGGGAGAAATTTTTGAAGCATAAACAAAATTTCAGCGGAAGGTTGTTCCTGCCATGAAGCGATTATAAATGAGATGATCAGCCACAAAGAAAACTATTTTTTTGTAGCTTTAGCAAAATGATGCTTCTCTTTCAATGGCAGAAGTAAAATATTTAAAGGGAGAAGGAGAGGGTTTCTTTAAAAATTCCAGATATTTTAATTAATGCCAATGGCATTAAAATATTATGGCTTGAGATACTTATGAAAAGTCTCTTTTATTCATTAAATTTCCCAGACCCAACATAATTAGAATTCTTAACATTCGTGATCTCTCAGCATTGGCTTCCAAAATTAGTGGTCTGAGTAATTTCTTACAGCAGATGAACTGAGTTTCAAAATAAACGTATTGCAGTAGTAAACATGGGCTTTCTGTGAGGGCAAGATACACCATTCAAAGGCAACTTTTGAGAAGCAAAATGTCCTCCATTTTCTCCTTCCTGGATTTCTGTATTCAAAAAACATGATGAAGGATTGTAAATTCCTATACTCAGAATTTAGGGAATCCATGAACAGAAGCTGCCTGCATCACTTGTGCATGCAAACCATGCAGAGGTTTTGGTGTCACATGTTCTTTCTGCCACACCTGGTAGGAGAGAAGGAGAGAGTGCTCAGGGTCAATTAGGAGGGCAGCTTTGTAAGGGATGCTGCTTTCTGCAGGTCCCTGCTTTGTTTGTTGTGGAAGTTGAGAGGGCTGTACTGAATACAGCTGTCATGGGATGCTATCCTGGTTCAGCCATCTGAATGGGGCTCTGCAGATCTTGGTTCTGCCAAAAGCCTGGGGAGGTTGTTTAACCCAGATGTTTGCATTTGGTTGCTAAATGTGCACCCTTCGTTTTGGCATCTTATTTCCAGAATGCAGAGCACTTCAGCTGCACCTCCTGCTGCTGGGCTCTGACCCCTGGAATAGCCATGCTGAGCTCCACTCTGAGCTAGGAGCTGTGAAAACTGCCCTTCCCAACCAGGCAAGACCAGCTTTTTCTGGCAGCCTCCTGCCAGAGTGACATTCAGGATCCTGAATCCCATTCCTGGTCCTGGAAAGACGTCAGCTCTGGTGGGTGCAAATCATTCTGCCTGTACCCTGCATCTCATCCTTGTTCCTGTCCTGTCTTTTCTTACCCTGTTGCTTTTTCTGACCAGTCCCAGTCTTGTCTCTGGTTTTATTTCCCAAGGTTCATCCCCCTTCTCTGTTCAGCAATGGGCTTCCCACACCTTCAGTGCTGTCCACTCCCACCATCTTCACTCAGCTCATCCATCAGACTTCCCTAAATGTCCCTTCATTTCCTTATATCTGCAATTCCTCCAGGACCTGGCCCAAGTCTCCTTCCTGTGCCAGCATGGTTTAATTTGTTCCCCTCGTGGTCTTCATGCCAGAACACAGGGGCACTTTGCACCCACAGGGTAGTGATGAGGAGATCTGACCACAGGTGGTATCTTTCTCCAGTTCTCTAGCCAGGCATTGACACATACCCAGAAACTTGTGAGGAGTGCTGCTAAGGGAATGGGCTGCTTCATGCTGATGGGTCAGTAGGATGGGGTTACCCTGTTCTGGACAAGCTGAAGGGCAAGATGAGTCCAGCAGGATAATACCCTCACAGTGTTTAGGATTCCCACAGAACCACAGAATCAGACGGGTTGGAAAGGACTTCTGAGATCATTAAGTCCAATCCTTAATCCACTACCACTGTGGTTCCCAGCCCATGGCACTGAGTGCCACATCCAGGCTCTTTGTAAAAACCTCCAGGGATGGAGAATCCACCACCTCCCTGGGCAGCCCATTCCAATGCCTGATCACCCTCTCTATAAAGATTTTTTTCCTGATATCTAACTTAAAATTCCCCTGACAGAGCTTAAGTCCATGCCCTCTTGTCTTACTGAGAGCTACTTGGGAGAAGAGCCCAACCCACCCCTGGCTCCAGCCTCCTTTCAGGGAGTTGTAGAGAGCGATGAGGTCTCCCCTGAGCCTCCTCTTCTCCAGGCTGAACACCCCCAGCTCCCTCAGCCTCTCCTCACAGGACTTGTGCTGGATCCCTTCACCAGTCTTGTTGCTCTTCTCTGGACAAAGAAAGAAAAGTCTTTGCTAATGAAGTCACTTGGCCACACTTTTATAGATTTTCACAGAAGTAATGAAAAGACAAATCCTCGATGCAGAGGTCGCAAGTCAACTAAATTTTGACTCCCCTGTCCAATACATGAGGAGCCTTGGTGCATCTTAAAGATGTCAGTTCTTTTTCTCTTTTACCATTACAAAACAGCACATTGTTCCCTGGCCTTGCCCTTGGGAATAGCTATATTGTTTTGGCTGAAGCTTTCAAAAAAAATTCAGTCTGAGGCAGATGTCCAGGATGGAAAATGACAAGTTACTGGTCAAAATATGACAGTTATAAGCAGCTGAAAGTAGAATCTTGTGATTGGAAATGTCAGATGGTCTTGACAACAGGCAGTACGACCAACCTCAGGAACTTTGCTCCGGATTTTGTGTGTAGGTAAAAGCAGTGCAGGAACTTCCTGTGGTCTCAGTAATTTCATACATGGCACAAAAAGGAGCATCAAAGTTTACTGGGTGTTAAAGCATGGCATGAACTGCACTTCTGCTGATGACAGCTTTGTCAGCTCTTTGGACACAAGCGGGAGAACTGCCACGCTGGCTTAGCCCAACCCTGCTGCTACCTCCCAGCCCTGAGCCCAGGGGAAGGTTCTGGAAACAGAGCAAGGTCTGGGGGTCCATCCACACCTGAGCTTCCCTCTAGCTATTGCTTTCTGTGTGGGGTTGGTCTCCCCAGCACTTGAGTCATTAAACTGAAGATTTCTGGGGCAATGTTGAGGTGTCAGGTCTATGCCCCACAGCCCCTGTGAGCACTGTTTGTGCCTTCAGCATCTGAGTGTGGACATGTGGTGGGTGTATTGAAAGTCTTCTACATCTCTATCCACTTCTTGGTCTGATATGAGTGCAATGTCAGGGTTGGGTTCTTACGGCTCTCTGCCAGTTTTATTGCTCAGCCATTTGATTTCAGCTGAGGAAAACTTCAGAAGGCTCCAGTTGCTGGTTGCACTTGAACCAGCTGGTCACTACCTGCCTTTCAGCCACCTTCCCAGGAGAGAAATTCACCTTCCCCTGGTGCAGGGGCAACCATCCGGCCCTGTAGTCAGTCACTGCAGTTTCATTAAGTTTTATATTTAACTTTCCCTCAGCACCTGAGACCAGAAGGAATGTGTTAGTGTCTCGGAGCTGGAACACTACATTGAATTACCTTGTTGGTTTATCTGGTCATAATAGCAAGAGAGATCCCAGTGCTATAGTTAAGAGTCTGTCAGCATTTCCATTATAAACCTCTTATTCTCAAGAGGTTTTAACTTAGCTGTAAAAATCTGTTCCATCGCACAAACTTAGTTTATAACATGGCATAGAACAATATTTTATTTTTTACTACTGAAAATACACACACAGTCAGTTCCTATTGAAATATATATGTGTGTAGCCAAAGATATACTGGGTTTAGGCAGTTAACAACCTGTCCAGCATCTTCTTTTCTTTTTAATTTAGCTGACATGATATTATTCTGGCTATTTTGATAGATAGGATACCACGGTTTGACAATCTCTTCCATTACTGGGAGATGAACTCCTCTAATATATGTTAATATGATTATTCACAAGTGCAGCAGAGTCACACTGTGGAGGAAACATAAGAGGTCTGGCACAAAGGCTGCTTGACCTCCTTTCCTTTTTATTCTACACACTCATTCAAGGACACTTTGCTCATGCTCTGAAAGAGCAAAGCAAAAGCTTTGACCAGCTGCTTGGCAGGAAGGACCTGGCAAATGCGTCACCGTGGTTCTCTCTAGCATGGTCTGCAGGGCAAGAAGGCACCAGCAGCTGAGGAGCAGTCCCCTCCAGGGACCCCTCCCCTGCCTGAACTGGTGACCCAAGGCTTTTCTGCCCACCACATCCTCAGTCTGCTGGGCAGTGTGGGCAGGTGGGAGAAATGCAGAGGAGAAGGCAGCAGCTACAGGTTCTGGCTTTCCAGCTCTCACCAGGGCTTCATCTGTTTTTTGGTTTTTTGCTTACCTGCTTTGTTTTGTTTGTTTGTTGGTTTTTGTTTGTTTGTTTGTTTGTTGCTTGTTTTTCTTTAACCAAATGTTTCTTGATTTCCTATCAGAAGGAGCCGGGTCAGTGTCCTTCAGAGGAGCAGTTGCTGTTTTTCTCACTTAAATATCCAACCAAGGAATAATGTCTTTGGATGAGAGGGTTTGAACTCATTGACAAAAAGCACCATTCCCATTTGGTGCACATGGCCAGACAGGAGGGCAGCTGCAGAGTGTCCCTGCAAGGCACAATAAATTATTTCTGAGGTTCTCCTTTTCTCCAGACACAGGTTACACAGGAAGGAAGCTCCTTCTCCCAAAGCCTCCTGCCCTCCTGGGAGGAGGTGAAGCTTGGAGGACACTGGGCAGGATGAGCCATGCAGAGAGCCTCCACAGTGAGTGTCAAATCAAACATACCTCATAGAAATGTCTCTTTTTTTTCTTTACAAATTGTTCTATATGTCTAAGAAAAATAATTGTTCTTTTTTCCCCAGCCTCTCTGACTTCTGAAAACTCATGGCAAGGTGGTTCATGCCACAGAGACCCAGAAATGCTCCCTTTTTCCTGGTGAGGTTGCACTGGTGCTACAAGGACTTTGAGAATACAACTTTCTGTTTCCTAGGCTGCCTGGATGCTTTTGCTTTCCATCCCAGCCATGTCATGTGTTCTTCATTTCTTTCTGCCCTTTCCTTGGTGATGCTGCTGAATTTCAGACCTCAAGCCACTGCTCGGTGTGGCGAGGCAGCCTGGGGCTGTGTTTGGTGTAGGTGGCTTCCAAAGTGGATTCAGGATTTTCTTGCTCACAGCTTCACTGCCTCTTCTTCCAAGATCTACTTCTCTTTGGACTCCCTTCCTATGCACACACTGTTACCCTTTTGACAAGGCTCATTTTTCAGGACAGAGATTCTATTTCTCATAAAAATGCTGGCAAAGATAAGGGCCATACAGGTCTGTGGGCCAACTGATAGAAATTAATCTAAATCCCCCACTGACAGTTTTCCATTGATAGCCAAGGCTATGCAGGCAGGGCTGCAAGCCCATGATTCAGCAACTTTAACTGATTAACCAAGTCACTTGATTTTTTTGTGCATGCAAGTGTGCCCAAGGCACCTGTGTTGTCGGCTTCTAGTCAGTGTTAGCAGTGCTAGGGATGTCAAAGGGTTTTGTGATATTGATATAAATATATATATCTGCCTTTTTTTTTTTTTTTTCTGATTAGGTTGTGGTTTTAAATAGTCTTCAGCAGCATTTGCTCATCTGAATAGAATCCTCTGCAGATTTACATGCACATTTTACCTCTGATTCTGCATTTCTTCGTTACAGATACACTTTATCTGAGTTAAACATGTACCAGGCCCCCTAGCATAAATTATACTTGATGTATGTGTACTGAAAGTAATTCCCAGGTGTGTGAGGGGATAAGTGCATGTTAAAAAAATGCATCTGTCTCAGAAAAGATTCAGGAAGTATTTTAATGTGTTTTTTTTTTTTTTAAATAAAAAACTTGCTAAAATCTGTAGAGAAAACTAACTCAGAGAAATCTTCTGATTTGGCAGAGGAATCATTTTTTCCCTTCATAACCTCATGGTTTTGGGGATGCACAAGTAGAATTCCAGATGCTGACAGGCTTGGTAGCATTGTAAGGGTGTGTTTTGAGACAGTGTGCTTATAGCTCTTTTTCTTTTATTGATAAAATGTAGTAAACAGAGAAACTCTCAGCATGTTTTCCTGGTACCCTACTTGGAAAAAAAAATAAAAAAAAAAAAAAGAAAGAAAAAAAAAAGAAAGAAAAAGAAAAAGAAAAAAAAAGGTATCTATATTTCAGGGATCACTGGCATATGACTTCAGTCATCCTAACGCTGCAAAAGACAACTTTATTTTGAGGTCTACAGCTGGTGAGAGTGAGAGGAGCAGGTCCTGAGCTCATTCCTGCCAGCAAATGCTCAGCAGCCTCTGCAGTCCTGAGGGGTAACTGGGAAGGCAGGGGATGCACCCACCCAGCCAGCCTTGCTTTCAGTCTGCTCCTTACATGTAACCAGGCATTTTAGTAGCATGTATTAATCCAAGAGAATTGATTGCCTTTCTTGGCTATGAGAATTCATAGCTATCTCCTTGGTGCAGGAGATAAGGAGACAGGATGTGGTGGTGTGGTTCTGCTAGGTGTAAAATCTAGAATCAGATCAGTAGGTCAGAAAAAAATGAGAAGGCAAAATTAGGAAATGAACGCTTGGCTTCAGGGGAGTCAAAAGGATATAGATATTTGTGTTTGTTAAGAGTTTTTTCATGGCAGCAGTAGTTGTTGATGTTTATTTTTCCTCACTTCACTAGAACAGTGTTTGTTAATAATTCTAATAATAAAACACAACAATTGCCAGATTTGCCAATTATTTTCAAAACTGTAGCTAAATTAAATATTTTATAAAAAGGAATTTCCCGGGGCTTTTTGTTGTTGTTGTTTGTTTATTTGGTTGTTTGTTTTTTCCCTAGACATAGTTTTTTTCCCTAGACCAGGAATAACATGTTGGGAGCACCTCCATGAGCGACTTTGCTCTGAGCTGGAGAAGAGTGCAAACACAATTTGCACAATTTGCATTGTGAGCTGCAACAATTACTGCAAATACACTCATATAAAAAAAACAACACAAAAACCCAACCCTGCGAGAGCTGACTCACAGATGGACAAATTTGTTATTGTTTTCATGATCTTTTGCAATGTGTTTGCAGGTTTCCACAGCCTTGTTTTAATTCAAGCAAGGACCTTTTTGCACCAACTTTGCAGGATTTCATTTGTTGAGTTGTACATTTAATTCTCCACAGCAGATGGTTATGTGTGGGTGTGCTGCTGTATATTTGCAACAGATTCCCTATCCTACAAAATTAATTAAGAGTCTCATGTGCTGATTTAAAATCAGAATTGTATTGTTTGTAAAAAGCTAATTCTTGCATATCCTTTTGTCGGGATCTGTGCAGTTCCGATAAGATGTAAGAGAAGAAAAGTCTAAGTGCTGCTTTAAAGCAAATGGATCGTGGCAGCTCTAGTCAGTCCTGATGCTCAGACTGAAGAGCTAATGATCTTGTGTGTTTAAAAGTCACTTAAACAAAATTAAGTATTTTGGGCCTCAGTGTCAGGTTCCCCAGATGTTGCTAAGAAGGATGCTGGGTGCTTCAGCGGGCTCTGTGACATAGCACAGACAAGGGCTGTGAATTAAGCCCTTTTTCCCTTGGTGGGTTTCTTTCCTTGTCAAGGATTTATTTTTTAATGTTTGCTCCTTCAGTGGCACGGCTTATGTTAATTTCCAAAGTTCAGGGGATTTTTATTTTTTTTCTGTCATCCTAATTTGATAGAGTCTCAAGTCTTAATGGAAGCAGTCACTGCTGGCTTGCAGCTGTAACCTCGGCCATGTGGTCACCCCAGGCTGGGTCTCAGACAAGAAAGAGAAACATGAGGCTGAGTAGAGAATTTCAGCAGGGATCAGACATGTGCAGACTCACCAGCCCCATGTCACTGACCATTGGTGTGGCATAGAAAATGGGGCTTTGTCTAGGATGGGTCCCATGTGTCACACCAATGACGCATCAGTGCCACTGGGAGAGGGGGGAACCCAGGGCCCTAATGATTAAGGTGTTGAGCAGGTGGCCAGGATAGATAAAATAAAGCCACAGATGGCTGTTTGCCTCCTCCTCGTGCCCTAGTGATGGTTACTGGGCTGCTGTGAGACAGGGGTTGCTCAATCAGAAATGAAATTTTAGAAATTGCAGTGGGTTGCTGTGGGTCACAAGTGCCAGGTAAGACAAAGCCTGGACTGAGGGTCCCGAAATGTTCTGCCCCCGTGCCTCTTGGGGTGTTAACAAAGAACTTGGTAAATTCTGTCCCTCTTGTACTTCAGACCTTAGAGCAAGGCTGGGTGGGCAGGAGCACCCCATGGCACTTGGGGCTGGCCAGGAGCCACCCATGTAGCTGCCATGGGGAGAGTGTGGGGCTGGGAGGGGGGACTGGCACCTGAGGTGGGGGATGCTCAGTAGTATAAGGGGCCCTCAAGGCTGGTGGCTGAAGTGTTTGAGGACAGAACCCACACATCCACATTGTGCAATGCTGGATGATTCTGCACTCAATGGTACCAATACTCTCGTGACATTGGTTTGCTCTGTGTCTGGGGGAAACATCAACCAGCCTTGGGGTTGTTTGCCTGTGCCTAAGTAGTAGTAGTTGGGTCGTGACAGCTGACAGCTACATTGCCCACTCTTGTAAGCTTGCAGGCTTATTGTGAAACAGATAGGATAGAGTAGGATCATTTTTTTTTTCTTTTTTCTGCTGCACAAGAAATAATTTGCAGCCCTGACAGTTATAATCTGAATGCAACTGAAAAGGGAATATTTTGTCCTTTAAAATATGTTAGTGTTTAAAACTACCAGTGATATTTTAGGGGACTGGCAGACAAAACTTCAAACATTGTCTAAAAGCAGCTGACTTATTTTTTTGGTGTGTTATCAACATCCCTATATCCCGTTATTTCTGCTCAGTTTCAGGAAATTGCTAACCTGATAGTGAGCAAGAACTGGTCTCATTTCTTGTCTCTAGCTGTCAGAAGGTCAAATTTGCCTTTGTATGAGCTGTCCTTTTTGTCAGCTGCTCTCCTACAGCACTTGCTAATGCTCATCCCTGATATATTTACAGGACTCAAGCTTCCTGAAGGGCAGGTTTGAGGTTTGTGGGAACAGAAACACTTTTAGCTCAGGCTCTTTGGAGGCTAAATTTCCATCCTCCCCATCATCCCAGTAGCCTTACTGCTCTCAATCCCATTTGAACTTCTCAATCACACCAGAAAGACACACAGTGTTTCTGTGCCTGTTGGACCTGTGTACATGTTCTGCCTGCTGAAGGTAACACCCTGATGCAGCTGGGAAGAAAGCAATTTCCTTAGCATGGTCCCAGCAGGCTGGACTGCAGCAATAACCAGGAGGAGCATCCCACCAGGATGTGAGTCTCTGTGAGTGGATGCTGCTTTTTGTTTCCATCCTGCAGAAGTTCCTGTTTGCCTCCAAGGTGATTTTTCCCCCTTACAAGTTTCTGAAGCTTGACTGGATTAGCTCCATCACAGCTTCTGGGTTTAAGAAGTCGAGGTATTTTTAGAAGCAAGATGCTGGATTAGCCTGAGATGTCATCGCTTGCATGAAATTATGCTGGATTTGATTGCCTTTCTTTTTGCTCTCTGTACAAAGAATTACTTCTGTACAGTGAGCTGTCTGCAATATCTCCAGGGAAGGGAGCAAATCTCTTTTGTCATCACATACTGACCTGACGTTACTTCATCTATCTCCAGTCATGTCAGGGAGATGTGTAAGAGCTTTGCCTGGCTCCTCCTCCAGGTGATGGAGAAAAGGGTTCCCCAGGGCCCCTTCCAGGTGTGCCTCTCCCCATTCATTAGCCTGAGGCTGAGCCAGGTACCCAGGCAGCAACCTCTGCCAAGTGTGGTGCATCCAGGCCCCCCTGCCCAAGCCTCCCCATGGAAACCACTCATGGAATATTTGTCTGTGTTGGGTAGTTCCAAATTCAGTGTCATTGGGTAATCTGACTTCTCAGATTTAGGAGTAGCAGAGATTTAGGAGGAGCTCACCAGTATCTTGAATGTACCAAGCATAATTTTTAACATACATTCCCCTCTCCCTTCATTCAAAGCCCATTACTGCACCCAAGATAGGCTGGAGTATAAAGTGAATGCACTTGAAACACCCTCCCCCTCCCCCCCCCTCCAGGTGATTTTCCATTTATACAGGAGGCTTGCTAATTGCAGAAAGAGTGATTACCCTTTCAGGAAAGAAATATAAAATTTGATTACTTGGAATGAGTGTTAGTGATATTTGGTTCTGATCCCAGCTGGGCAGAAATTGTGTTTCAGTAAGATTTTTTAGAAATGCTCACACAGGATCAGTGCAGTGAACCAAGGGCCTGTCTGTGACTACTTTTATGCAGCATAGATGAGCAATACTCTCAAAAGGGGGACTGATAAAACCCTTAGAAGTGTCAGAGTCCTTTCTCTCATGTTACTTTTGTATTTGAGCTTTCATACAGCTCACTCATGGGAGCTGGAAGGAATAAACAGGTACCTTACACTAGTGAGATGTAGATCAGTAGCCAACTTTTCAGTGGAGGTAGGGAAAAAATGGATCAATATGGGTCAAAACCAGCCTCCCTGGAATAAACAGCAAAATGCCAGCAAGTGCTGGTCATGTCTGTTTTAAGAGCATCTAGGTTGGACAGTGATTTACATCTCATTACTGTTTTGACAGTGCAAAGTACACACAAGAAAGGACGGCAAAAAAATTAGGCAATGAACCTAACAATAGCTAAGTGTTATTTTGTAACTAACATTTACCGTGGTTCTCTTAAATAAGAGTGCATTTTTTTTTAAATGGGCTGCTGCATGTTACAGTGTTGTGAAGTGCACACATATATATATGTATATCAAAAGTGGGTGTGTATACATATATATAGATAGATGGAAAGATGAAATTTTTCAGAGAAGTCTTCAAAGTAATAATTTGTGCATTTTACTATGGCATGGTCATGTTGATTTAAAGATGAATCAAACAAGCTGTAACTTTAAAACCAAACTCATTCTGTGGCCTGAAATTAATTATTATAACCGACATGGTAACTTAATCTCACAAAAACACGAGTTTATTAGTAGGTGAAGGGGCTGAAGAACCACACTGTCCATCCAGCCCTCTGATATAGTTTTCCTAATCTCAGTTACGAAAGTCAATGCTGCAGTTTTACAAGGTACATATTCTCAATTAGTGAATGTTACAGAACATAAACATGGAAGTGAATATTTGTATTAATGGGATTCAAACAAGTCAACTGAAAGAAATACCAACTCTAGTTATAACACATGGTGAAGAGAATCAAATTTGGAATGTGATCATATATACTGTTGTACAGCAGACAATATGTACACTGTTTCATATTGCATGACATTCATAGCATATTCATAGAAAAGTCAAACTAAATGATGGCTTAAAAACTGTATTAACGTTGAAATTTGCTCGCTACTTTTGTTCAGTGTTGATATTGACTGAGTTAATATTTTCATTGTGTAAAAATACTGTATATAGTAGAAATCCTTCAGTATCTTCCACATTCAAATAAATAAAGTTACAGTTACAGTTTCATATTTGGTGTTTGACATGTTACATTAAATGGCCCATCCTTTCTAGCCTTCAGAAGGAAAAACAAAATGAATATGCTCAGTCTGGTTTGACTAGCACGTTTCTCTCAAAGACCTTGCTTCTGAAATCAGACTCTTAACATCTACCTCATTTGAGGTGTGGCTGGGATTACTAAAACATCTGAACACAGTTAAAAAGGTGGAAAGTCCATAGCCATTCTACACACTTTCATTTATTGTCTGGACAATTAAAGTACAAATAATTCAAACACAACAAGGTTATGAAAAAAACATTTACAATACTTTCCCTCAGAAATGATCTAAACTAGCAAGGTTAACATGAAGTCATTCATTATAACTAAAGTATACAACTGCCTGGTCCTAAGAAAGAGTTTTTTAAATTATTATTATTATTCAGATAGTAAAACACATCGTAGAGAAAAGATTCTGACATGCCTTCCCCACTAATGCTTAGCAAATGCATCAAAACTTTCCCAGCAAACTGCGCTCATTCATAGCAGATGATGTATAAAGGTTTCCCTGAACATTGAATGAGTGTTCCTTTAAACTAAAATCTAACATTGTTAAAGTAAAAAACTGATAAAATTATGATGCAGCCTTTGCTTTAGTTATTTGTCTACTACAAAAGTTTGCCTCTTCAGTGTGAAAAAACAATACTTAGTCTACATGCAGTTAGTGGGTATAGCATGGAAAAAATGCACAAAATAAGCACAAGTTATAAATAACCATAACGTTTTATTACCATTAAGACTAAACTTGTATTGAAAAGATTTTATATAACAAGACAAGAAAAGCAATAGCAAATTTAACTATCAACTAGATTATGCATAGCGAGTAACTGTTTCTAGTACTCAGGGAAGAGCATGACCCTTTTTTGTTTTAAATATATAACCGTACAAAGCACAAACATACTAAAATGATCAGTGCACTGGACATGGGAGAGCACCCCCTCAGTCATTTTGTTCCCTTAGCTCTGTTTTCCCCAATCTGAATTACATTAAAATAAAGACCCAGTTGTTTTCTTTTCTACTGTGCAGTAAGAAAAAATATTCACAACAAACATGACAATATATCAAACAATATTTCTACACAAGTTACCTTGATACCTCTGTCACTTAAGTATCATAAGAAAACATTTTAAGACATATACAAACAAAACTAGCAAAGTGTTACAACTTATAATAAATTAACCAAAAGAAAAAATAACTTTATATATATATATATTTATATTATATATACACATACACACACAACAAAATGACACAATAATATGCTTCTTCCCATAGTTTAAGTAAACAAATAAGTAGACTAGCCAAACTAGCTATATTTGATTTTGGCCATATGCATCACATCGGCAATTAAATAAATAAGTGTTTCAAGCAACATAAACAGTGTTCCAAATGTGCCAACACAGCCCAATTATATTAGCTTGGGCTATAAAGTGAATTTGAAAATTCTTAACAAATTTAAAGCAAATGTATTTTTTCTAAACACATTACATTTAACTATGATACTAAGATATGTAAATAATTTTGTAGCACCTACTGCTCAAACCAAGGAAGTTTTTGATCAAAAAATTAATTTTTTTAACTTTTGTTCTGCTGATATCCCATACTGATGACTTAAAGAAAAACCGTCTTGCAACTCATCTCCTTGCTTTTGGGTTTTGACTGTGGGTAACTGCGTGCCTGGGAAGAACACTCTCCCGTACTGTATTTAATATTTTTATTACATGCTATGAAAAGATACGAAGATCATCTGTTTGTAGCCCATCCTTCAAAAAACAATCTACTAATCCAGTTTAAAACACACATCTTGATCTCTAAAAAGTTACCAGTGCAGTATGAACATGACAAAGTTGTCAATTTCCCCTAAATTAGCCAGTCAAAATATTTTTTTCTCAAATCCAGATTCTCTTGTAAAAATTCTTTATATTTTATAAAAATAGATTTTTCTTGAAACCCATTTTCAGCAAAGAGACCACCTCTTTGGCAACATTGTTAATGTTATTTAAATTGTTATGTCATCAGGTATCCCCCTATAACCCCATTCCCTAACAGAAGACTGTTTAGTTCACATGATACAAAAGAAAAAAGGAAAAATAAAAAAAGTTGCAAAATTATGTTGTTCCTTTTGCAATTTTTATTGTTCCTCTTTAATTTATGTGGGGGGTTTACCAATCTAATTCGATCAATATTTGGAAAAAAAAAAAAAGAAAACATGTTTTTCTTGCTTTTAATCCCATTAGTTTGTAAAAATTGTTTTTGTTTTATTATTTTTTTCAAATGAGTGAATGGTCATCTTAAAAAGACCCACCTTCAAGGAAGGTAGTAAAACTAGCTGGCCGGGTAAAAATCCCTGCACATTGTTATCTATGTATATTATATTCAACAACGACAGCTATGAAAGAACATTCAATGCATCAAAGGTTTTTTTTTTTTGTTTTTTTTTTTTTTTCTAAGCATTATAAAATCCTTTCCTGTTCCTCACAGGATATCCAATGTTTTAATACTTAGGCAACACTGGCTTATAAAGTCCATGGTTGAATATAAGCCTTGAAGAGTTTTTTTTTGTTTTGTTTTGTTTTGTTTTGTTCGTATATATATTTATATATATATATTTTAGTAAGTAAGGATATGAAATTCAGGATTTGTGGGTTTTATTGGTTTTAAAGGAAACTTGCAATACTCTGTCTCCTAAACGGTATCCATTAAGGCTGGCAATCGCCATGGCAGCTTCGTCGTAGTTGGTCATGGTGACAAAGCCAAATCCCTTGCACTTGTTGGTGTTGAAATCACGGATCACCTTGACATTATTGACTGCTCCAAAGGGACCAAACAACTGCCACAGCACGCTCTCATCCGAGTCGGGTGACAAGTTGTAGACGAAGATGCACCATCCAGTCCCAGTGTGACCAGGGATATTCATTCCGACCAGGCTCGTCATACCATCAATTGTGATTGGAGAAAACCTACCGAGTAAAAAGAGGGGTCTATTCTAAATATATCTCTTGGCATAAGCTACATGGAACCAAGACTTGAAAATAAGTAAGCTGATGGTTAAATGAAGCTTCTTGATCCTATCCCTGGAAGATGAACACCACCTTGGTCTCTAATTCCTACTGAAGTGGAGGGCCACTGTACTAAAAAAACAAGCCAGACCAAATCTGGATAAATCCCTTCAAGTATAAGCTTTACTTGAATGTATCCAAAGATCTAATAAAAGAAATGCTTAAGGACGATGTAAGTCAAAAAGGCCTGCACACGCTGCTATCAATAACAGCTCCTCTAAAGAGGCCTGGAGGAATTTGCCACTTATTCCCAGCACTAAAATAATATAGTTTCAGGGCAATGGCTATTCTAATGCTTTCCTTTTTTATTAGTTTGTAGTGAAAAAACACCAAGCTTCAAGACTTATTTTACAGGATTAAGATGAAATCCCATCGTCAGGATTCATCTATAACAGTAGCCTCTTTAGCTAAAACTATTAGATTTTAAGAGATGCCTGGGAAGTGGTAGATTTTAATTCTCCTCCTAACACTGGGAAGAAAAAAAAAAATCTGGTTAATAAAAAAGTCCGAGTGCTAGCCACATATTGAAGATGATTTATGCAGCAATTGTAGAACAAAACAGGGCATAAATATAATTAATGAGCATGCCAACTAATACCTTCATACTGCGAGACTTCACATGTGTCCATGGCAGGCTTAGGTCTTCGGATAGTCAGAGACAAGCAAGCTCCTAGAGATCTAAAACAGCACCCTAACTTATCCCTCCATTGTCTTCTGGGACCTGTTTTTCTTAAAGATCTGAATTGGGAAGCTAAACCGAGGCAGTGTTTGTGAGCACAGAACCAGCATAACTTAAAATACAGACTGGACAGGACCTACGGAGGTCACCTCATCAGCCTCCTGCTTGAAGAAAGTTCACTTCTTGAATCTGATCTGCTGCTCATGACCTTGCAGAGAAAGTTTTGCAAGTCTCCAAGGATGGGAACTTGACTGCTGGAGCCTCTGCTCCAGGGCTCCACTACCCTCCCTGGGAATGAACTTTTCTTACACTCAGCCTAATTTCCCATTCTGCAGCCTGTTGCTCTTGACTCTTGTCCTGTCGCAGCTGACCTCCAGGAATAGCTCAGCTTGTCTTCCTAAAGCCTCTTCCTTCGTAGATATCTGAAGACAGCAGTCAGGAGCTAAATCTGCATTTGCTTTCCCTGAATTCCTCCACGTTCCTCCAGCTCGTCACAGTCTCCCCAGTGGCAGCCATGGCCAAGAGCACGGTGACCGCCCCTGCTCCTTCACCAACTGAGTGTCACCCATTAATGCACGGAGGGCACATGGCAGCCTGTGACTCAGGTTATTAATGAAGATGTTAAGCAGTATCAGCCCTCAGGATCAACATCATTTTCCTTTCATCAGTTTGAAAAAAAAGAAAAAAACCTGACACGCTTTCTGAAGCTACACTTTGGGATATGTTTTAAAATAACAACTGCGCGGAGGAAATGTCTTAATAAAAATCCAGTTTCACATGTACCTTCAGTCTGATGAGTTTAAACACCAAAATGGAATAATTCCTCAAGATTTTTTTGAGTGATGACTGAAGGAGTGGAGGGAGAAGGGAGACTGTTACTGAGTGAGCTCTTCCTCTCCAAAGTATCTCCTTTTACACTTGTACTAGCTCCACACATATTTAGCAATCTCCACAATATTTTGCAGTGTACATTAAATAACCATTAAAGAAAACTACACACTTGGTAGCTGTTCACCATTCTGTTGACTCCTGATGGCACTTTATATGTATATTAAAGGCAAAAAGGCACTTCGAATATAAATCTTAAGCTAAGGAACATCACTGGGGTGTAGCTATGCTATAAATGAGCAATTCACAAATGCTCACAGCATGGGATCCTCAGACAGATACAGGTTTGCAAACAGTTTAAAAATACTGAAACTCACTTTTGCAAATCCTCCTCTCATCATTTTTGAGTTTCTCTCCTGCACAATAAAACTAGTAACATTATCAGAAGGGTTCAGCATGGCTCTAACAGATGGTACTTCCCCAGCTACTGAAAACCAAGGTGCTGGACAAGGACAATTTATACTGCTCCTTCCACTCCTGTGTGAATTTGTAGATGAGGTGGCCTGGACTGAAAGCTTGTACAAGCCAACAGCTTCAGCTCCTTTTGAATTTGGAAGATGAGACTTTGAGCCCATTGCTGACAAACACCAACTGTGCCAGTAACATCAGCAAGCCAGAAAACCTCTTCTTCAGGGTTTAACAACAGGTACAACACTGATGCAGACACTAACCCTGCAAGGGATGTTACTGCAAACCTGTCCCGTGCAAAGCTGTGCAAGTCACACAGTATGTTACCAAGTTTTGCATTCTGAAGGAATGCTGCACTGATGTGAAGCATTAAAGTTTCACACAGTTGGCTGGAGAGTGGCTTTTCCCTGGAAACCTCTAGGAGCTGTGCAGCTTTCAACTATTTATGAACCACGAGCACGGGAGCTGCTGTAAATCCAAGGAAGCAGTGCAAGCATACTGACACAAATATAAAACAACCTATTGCATAAGTACCTTTGATACTAGCAAGTGATCTGAAATTAGTGTCAAAATGATCTTTTTTCCACATCAGCACATTGCGTTTTCCATCAATACCATGTAAATAACATGGGGAAAAAGACCAAACTGACCCCCACTTGAAATACTTCAGATGCAGTTTCAGAAATTTTTCAGTATGTATTGTGATCCTGACTGTAAATAGAGGGTTTGCTAATGCAAGTTTAAGATTTGCTGGGAGGAGACAACTAATTTAAGGTGCCTACAAAAATCACTAGAAGAACTTGTGATTTAAGACTAACATTGCTGACTCTGAATGTTGAAGAGAGCAGATGTATAAGCTAAGATGACAGGTAATTCTTTCCCTCTGTAGGTAGTAGAAAAAATAAGCCAAGCCCTCACAAGTACAGACTAAACCCTGTCTGTGCTGCACCACATGCTGAATCCAATTCCAGGGAAAGCAGCAGCAATACCTGGGAAAACTGAACAAACTCATCCTTTTGACACTGATCTGTACATAATACTTTTGAGGCTGAGAGTTTTGCCACGTTTTCAGCAACGTATCAAGAAACAACCAAAGGGGAGATGCAAGAGAAGGGATTTAAGACAGTATCAGGTGGTAAGTTCTGACTCACCATATCAGCATAACCACTAAGGATATCACAAATTTCAGAGATTTAATAATGAATACGACAAAAGTAGTGTTTTTTGGAAATTATACCACCTCTTTTTTTGACTATGACTTGTGATTGTATGATAGCTACTGTGGCAGTAGTAAAAACCAATGTAAACTGTCTACTGCTAGCTAGCGTAAAGATATACTTACCAAACCACTCTACAGGGTGAGCTTTCAAAAAAAAGCTCAAATAAATGTGAAATGTGGTGAGCAGACCATTTCAGAAGATTAAGAAGTATTTTCTCATCTTAATTGTGGGAGATGGCTGGACACCTTATGGTAACATCAGGAATAAGACTACACCTTTACACTTTGCTGTACGGTTCGCTTGCGCTGATGTGTGACATTACAAGAAACACTAACAACACATCAACTCATTTTAGGTATCAGATCAAACATTGAACATACTCATGAAACAGCATAAATGTTTACAAATTGGTTGAACTTTCACACACGCGTGCACACACACACAAACACAGAGCTACTTTAAAACAAAAAATCTCAAGCACTGAGAAAACGTCAAAGTATTAAACCTGTAACAAAAGAAACTTAGGGCTGATTAAGGTGCACACAGCTATATTCTCAAGTCAAACTGGTGAAGCCAGATATAGTAGAAAACTGTTCTTAGCTGCAACATTTAGACAACAGCAGTGCAATTCTGTTGGAGTGTTAAATTTTCCATTATCAGATCAGAGATAGATTAAGTTAAAACCTGAAGTTAATAGTTCTGATTCTTGAAAAAAGAGCCATTTAGCAGGATGACCACAGTTTGAATGCTTGTAGCTGTTGCACCTAAACCATTAGAGAAGCCCACCTGTAAATAAAAAAAAGTTGAAACAAACAAAAAACACCGCAGAATTTGCGCGTGTGGCCTTTAAAGTAATAAAACCAACTGAAGTCCAAACTTAAAAAGAATTTGACATGCTGGTGGAAGAAAAGAAGGAATTAAAAAAAATAAAGTTAGTGGATTAAAAAAAAAAAATAAAAAAAATTGTAGCACCAATCTGTGCCAACACGGACATCTGGCAATCTGTGGAATTCTAATTACCTCTTTACGCCATAGGCCATATTAAGCAAATTGTCCAGCCTGAAAAGAGAAGGAGGGTCTTTGGGTTAATGTCTCACAGATGGCAAGATCGCTCAATGGAACTATTATTAATAGTGTTCCATTTTCAAAGAAGAAATGTTCAACAAGTTTCCCACACATCTAAGGAGCCTAACTACTCCCAGCCTGCTTTGTTAAGTCTGAGGCTGTGCTTAGATTTCCACCACAGCATTTAAAGTAATTTTTAACTGGTCTACGGTCTTTGAGAAAACCTGTACTTTTAGAGTTTCCTTTCAAAAGATTTGTCCTTTTTAGACAACATCAGTATGATTTTTTTGCAAAATTACCTGCTTCTTATTTACAGTTAACGTGGAAATAAAATGCTACAGTCCAGAATTTCTGCAACCGGAAAAATTCTTGATTCTAAGTGCTTTAATTTGCCCCACTACATTCACTCTCCTTACTTTATTACATATATTTAATATTAATCCTCTATGATAGGTCAATCCATGGGAACTCAATATCCATGGAATGATTCAGTGAAAACCTCAATGGACACAGCTGCGTGCCAAAGACAAAAACAAGTGTAAATTTAATATGCCAAATGGCTGACTTTATGATCTTGAATTCATTAGCACTTTTCACCACTGAAAAACAAAAATTACTTTTGAATTATTCTCTAAAGCCAGTATGCAATTCAGTTCTGTGAATATGTCTAGATTTTCTGGTTTTGAAGGTAGATTTTTTTTTTATTTGAATGCTGGGTTGCCTGAAAATCACCATCAAGTAATGAGAGCATCACCTATCGCTAACTCAGGCTTATGTATCAGATGGAAATTATGTATTCAGAATGCAAAGCTTAAGATATCCCTGAAAGGATCTGAAGAATCACACCAAAGACTAATAACAAGGCCTCTCTATACTAAGAGCAGATATCTTGGGCTAATAAATTTAATGATATTGCTGCTGACTTGAACAGACTCAGCTTTTTTCCTGCTACCAATCCACTGTCATTAACATCAAAGTCTAAGTTGCATCCAAACCGTAATAATATAGCAGAAAATAAAAGCATTACCAAAAAAAAGAAGTAACAGGACAGCCATTGCTCATTTGATTATCAGTGCAACTCTGTTCTGTCCTCCCTTTTTCTGTAAGACTTCATGAGATCTGATTGTATGGTACTTGAGCTGTTTTAGTAAATACAACATGACTACTGCTGTCAGCAGATTTTCCTCCTCATTCTCCAGGAAAGAATATTTAATTTTACAAAGAAAATCAGGTCAGCCTGCACAACTAAAGCATTTTCCTGCGCAACACCTGCCCCACACTGTCGTTGCTGGTGGAACTTCAGCTTTTTCCAGGTAATTACCTGAATCTCTGAGCCTGGTGGTGAAGTGGTCCAGGGTAACGTCTGTTGGGAGACTGATACAGCTGTGAAAGGAGTGCCTGGCTTGTTTTCTGGCTGGGGTTATTGGCAAACTTCACAGTAATTGGTTCTGTAGCACCACTAGGCTTCTGGCCATTTAGTCCCTTTATGGCTTCTTCTGCCTCTATTCTCTTATCAAAACGGATAAATCCCACACCTCGAGAAACCCCTGGGAAGCAAAAAAACATGTGAACAAATGAATATTTGTAGAAACAGCCTCATCTATGTAAAAACCAAACTGAATGTTTGTTCTGACTGCACAGAACACACGGCTTGCGAATTAAAGGACATCCTATAAAGAAAAACGCCCTTCCCCGTTGTGTTATCAAAAATCAGCCTCTACCATATTTTGTAGCTTTAAGTAAACAACATTCTGCATTTTGAGATGCCTCATGAAAGAGGCAGCAGTTATGCCTCCAAACAGTTATGCATACAAAGAACCAGATGCTGCAGTTTACACCGAAGGTCGTATTGTTTTAAACTCAACTTCCAGTGTGCATTTACGATTTGCCATTTCCAGAAAAAAAAAACCAAAAAGCACTAGAAAAGTTCTCTTTAACCTGTGACTTGATCAACCAGAATCCGTGAGGTGATGATGCGCCCATATTGTGAGAATAACTGCTCTAATTCTTTCTGGGTCATGGTTTTCGGAAGGCCGCTGACATACAAGTTTGCATCTCTGATCGATGCTGAACTTGGACGGGCATAGGACACCTATGGAATGAAGAAAAGGAAAGGTGTGTTAGTAAACTAGAGCCACACTTTGCATTTTAAGCAGATTATTTTCTCTTCTTTCATTACTCCTGCAAAACCAACAAAGCCAGGAAAGGCTGGGAGATCAAAGGAAGAGCTAGAGACACCTTAAAAACAAACACGAGGGTTCTTTAAGTGAAGGCATAAAGTAACTTATTGTTCAGAGGTAGATTAACGTGCAGCTTCCTACACATGGCTTTGTGAATTTACCCCTATGGGTTGTGGGTGTATGGATGATTTACTGTATCCAACCTGCAATAATTTTAGCACATTTACATGCAAAACGCTGAACTTCCAGTATCTTTTATTCCCCCCTAGCCTCCCCAAGTGTCTGAAACAGATCAGGTTATTTTCAGAGTGATCTTTTGTGCTCCCTCTCTTTGTTGTTTTCATCCTGAGCTGGCAAGATCTGTTCTGGATGAACAGTAAAGTACTGGTGAAATTAGACTAAATGAACATCTGCTCGGGGAACTGGATACTGACACTCATAGTCAAATCTGCAATTTATCACAAGAAGTTCCCTTGCACTATAAGCCCAGAAACAAGACCATAAAATATTATGGCCAAGCAAACAAGAAAAATCTGGCTGAGGCACTGCATGTATGCTGTTGGAAAAAATCAAGTGTCTCAATTGCTCTTCTACCTATGAATCACATTTGTAATTTTAATATATGCATAAAAAGCCTTCTGCACTTCAAAAATAACATACATTTAGAAGACACACATTTAGCATAATAAAAATACTTCCTGGATAAGGTCTAATGACAAGTATTGAGCACAGATCATGAAGAATTACTTTGCAGCACATCTGAAATAACACTGGATCCAAATTTGAATATTTTGTACTTCATCTTGATTTAAATATAAACAGATCAGTACCTTCCTACATTGTCTTAAGATGTGTCTTGGAAGGAAATGGGGGGGATCCCATCATGAATACAATGCTCTCAGCAATTGTCTTCCCCTCTTCCCCAGCCTTAGCAGTAATACAAATGATGTCAAATGGATGTCTTTGTGTTTTATGTGTCAAAGACTTGTCTTCATGTTCTCCACACCTAAAAATAGATGTTGACTCAACACAGAAAATGATTTGAATGACTAATATTTGCTTCCACAATCTTCTCTGCATAATAGCAGACAAACTAAAGATTCTAAATTTTAGGATTTTTGGCAACTTCTTTATAACTTGCATGTTTGTACATAGCCTTTTAAATCTAACATTTACAGAGAAGGCTATAGAGCGGAGGTGGAAAAATGTAGGGAAAGAAATGTGAAAAAGAGGTTAGATAAAACATTTGTATCAACTGAGGCACAGCACAAAGCCACAAACAGATGTAATGAGCAGAGAAACCTTCAGGTGCCAAGATTAGTGCCAAAAGGGAGAAGTATACTGGGGTGGAAACTATTTTGTGCCTCAGTGATTTAGGACCTCACAGCCCATCAGCTTCTGATGAGGTGCAGAATTTAAGTCACTTCACCACTGGTCCCAACCACCCCCCTCACCCATGGCACTGCCTGGCTTTTTAAGATCAAGCTACGTGCATGAGGAAACCAGTGATAACTACACTGTGCTTCCACCTACAGGCACCAAGCCAAAAATCACCAATTTTGATGGTGCTTAGTTTGGTGGTCTCTTCTTGGTGGCTCCTCATTTATAACCAGTGCTGGGCCACTCAGAAAAAGAGACTCTCTCCATATTTAAGTAAATGCCTTACCTTGAGAGGGTACTGCAAGGCTTCGGACACCTACAGTTTACTTATTTTAAGAATAAAGTTTAAAAAACACTTAGGAGCCTCTCCAGGGGGGGGGGGGGGTAGGGACCTTATCTATTCCTCAAAACTGAGCGCTGCAAAATTAATAAAGTTCCTGGGAAAACAGCCAGGGGTTTCCTTTGGGTTTTCTCACTCTGGCACATTCATTAACCAAATGCCACATTACAGGGAAAATGAAAAGTACTGGGCAAAAAAACCACTACTTCCCTGAGCACAGAGAGCCTGACATTTTATATTTATATATACTTCTACACACAGAATAAGCTCGGCTCTTGTGGGCTATGCAGACACACAGTGGAAGAAGAGATTGCACACACTTGCAAATACATCTCCTCACAGCACATGTAAACACCTATCGATGCAGGAAGAAATAAAAATGAGACCTGAGCAATCAAACACTCATGTTTCAGGGGAGCCTGGGCCAAAGTAAGAAGCTGCCAGAAGCAACTCAGTTGTCTTTAATATCAAGGAGAAAAGGTTGCGAGCTGAATGGACTCAAGGCTGGTAAGGTCAATTATTTATCTGCTTTTGAATGTTTTTCATCTTCCCTCTCAGGTCAGCCAATGACAAATTGATTAGAATGTGCCAGCCTGCTTTCAACCTATTACCCAGTTAGTACTGTGATGGTAGTGGAGATGTCTTCCTGTGGATTAGCTATCAAACAAAAATGCCCACCCTCACCCTTCACCAGACCAGAAGCTCCTTGTGCTGCGCAAATTAAAATGGAAGCCCAAACCAGCTCACATATTTTATCACTGAAAAATGCAAAGCACTGCAGCAATTCTTTATATTCACTCTTAAATTTATCCCTTCCCCCCCAGCAGCAGTGTTAGTGCCCTATAATGAAAATATGTTGAAAAAGAAGAGAATATGGAAGTCCCAGCCACCACAAGAAATTCAAATAAATGAACTGGAATACACCAAGCTGCTGTTTGACACAAGCATTAAAATGTTTGTCCATTCATATTGCAGTTGGAGGTCAAGCGATGGTGTTGTATTTCACTGCGTAAGTCATTTAGGAGTTCTTCAGTCAAATTTGCAAGGAAGATAAAATGTTGTACAATTCAGTATATGGCTTGTTGGCCTCAGATGTTAGTTTCTATAAATATATATATACTAACTGTGAAAAACATTTGCTAGAGCATTTTTCATCTGACCTTCAGCACTAGCCTGAGTAAGGGCTTCTCTTTGGTATAAAGAGCATCTCTTAAGAGTCTGCACCCCTGTCTGCAAACACTACTGCAGAGCCATAAGATCCAGCATTTCATATCTTCCATGGTAACACACATTTTTGTTCAGGAGCACAGAAAGCATCTCTAAGTTAAAGTAATTACCTTCCCTATCGATTTTCTACCCGTTTTCCCACATAGAAAACTTTTTGAAAAATTTCTAACCTCAAGACTCTTTCAGAACATAAATTGAAGTGGTCTGGTCTTTCCAAGCCAGAGCCCACAGCAAAGGCACCCAGAGGCATGAACGCATCCCATTTGTCTTGCAGAGGAGAGACACTGGACACGGAACAGCAACCACTAAAACACTGACACTTAACCACTTTGCTGCTGCTCATCTTAGGAGATGCCTTCACCTCTTTCACTAATCCTGGACTCCTCAAGCACTAAGTCCATTTCTAGAAGACTCCTCTCAAAATTTTTTGGGTTTTTGTGGGTTGAGTCAGACTAACCTCTCAACCTCTGTCTATTCTGAACAGGAATAGCATTGTCCTTCCATAAATGATGCACTCTGCCAGCAGAACCACCCTGCCCCAGTCAAAACATCTGCTGACAAACATCCTAGCAACTCATGTCTTTGAAGAGAGACCTTCTCCAAGGAGATGTACATCTTGCTCTCCAGACACTGTTAATCAGCCAGGAAGGGTGAGACTAGTCAGGGGCTTTGATCAACAAGTGCTGTAGGGCAGCACAAGCATCCACAGGCCACCAGGCCACTCCACTGGTGGAACCTGGGACAGCCCTGCAGGCAGGAGCAGGTAAGGTGCTGCTGACTCCCTGGGCAGCCTTAAAAAAAGAAACAAAGTCTGCATAACATTCAAAAACACTGAACTACTTGATGAACCTAATTCAGAAAGACTGAGCTTTGGGTCTTTGTATGACATGCTGAGGTGCAGAATTTCTTGCTCGACTTTGGGGTGAGGCACTTTTTTCTGCCCAAGGTCCTAACTCACAACATGGGGACAATTCCTTGCTGCCTCCTATTCCACTGGTACACACTCCAAGTGCTTTAACACAAGCACCCACACAGTTTCCCATGTGTAAATAAGCACCATCTCACTTGTTTCACACACGTACAAAACCAGAAGTAAATTTCCCCACAGCCCCTTCCAGGCCCTCATCCATACCTTAATTATTTTTTTTTTTCCCACCAAGATCACAGAATTAAGAAACCCCCTTTGTGAAAGCTACATGCTTTAGTCAGAACAACCACACACAATCCACCTGGATCCAGAGGCTGAAGACCAAAACCTGGAATATTTTCCCATCCATTGCTTGCATTGCTTTGTCCTTTCTCTTCTCCAAGCCTTTAGCTGGGGATGGTGGGGAGTGACGATGCACTTTACTGCTGAGCAATTCAATGCCATTTTACTGGGATTAATTATGATTGCCTGTAAGATACAATGGCCTCTCCCATCATTTCAGGAAAGGCACCAATAGATAATAACCTAGAAGCACTCTGGCTGTATCAAGAGCATGAAATAATTGCTCCAGCTTTGTGGAAAGAAAAGGATTCATCGGCAAAACTGAAGCAGTTAAAGAGAAATCTCAATTAAGAGAAGATGTTCAAAACTAACAGGTAAAGACTCTCCAGTGCCTACTGAAAGCAGCAGAGCCAAATCTGAGCCTTCAAACTGAAGCAGCACTGAAAGATCCCTCGAGCCGCAGCATCACTACAGGCACAAAGGTTGAGCAGGATTTATTAACAAGCACTATAAAGTCCAAAAGTTTACACAGGGGTTCCAAGAGAACAAAACAAAAGTAAAATCAGGTGAGGCTTTCCAGATCTGTGTTGTCTGTAGAGTTTCTTGTGCAAAGCTTTGTCCTGGAGTGCAGCAGTCACTGCAGGTGACCCCTTCTCTTCTGACTAACTCTGAGCTACCACCAAACAGAACAATTACCCTAATTTTCAGAGGAACTACACAACAAAACTGCACAATCTGCAAATTCCTGTAATGTGAATTTTCAGGAAAGGAAAAGACTCCATGCTCTTTTCCTCCTCTGTGCTCTGCACAGCTCTGCTGGAACTCAGGGGAGATGCAGCGGGTAGGAGGCAAAGGACAGGGTGCAGCAAATGCTGTGTCTCAGGGTACACCCAGAGCCCAACACAACCACACACATGGGGAGCTCAGAAACACAAATCTCTTTGCCCTGCAGCCCAACATGCTCAGACCCCCCTTCTCCCCCCCCAGTGCCTTCAACCCCCCCCCAGAGCCTCCATCTCCTCTCCCTCACACCCCCGAGTCATTTTTGTGTTCCCTTTCCCCAGCTCCCCCACAAATCAGGGTATCCCCAGATTGCCCCCATACACCCTTCCTGTACAACACCCCATTTCTTCACTGGGAGAAGCAGCTGCAGGTGGTAGCTGTCCAGCTCTGGAAAAATGAGTAGAAAATAGTTTTTGGCAAAGTATTGCACCAAGGGCACCCAACAGCAGAGCCGTGCTATGGTAACTATCAGCAAGCCAGCACTTCCTGGCTGCAGCTCAAATTTTGGGGTTTAAAACCCTCCCCAAGTGGTTTGGGGCATGGGGCACCAGGATGCAGCTCTCCTCCCCATCACTTGCTGCTAAAGCTTTTCTTCTCTCTTCCCTGCCTGGTGCTTCCTGCACCTCCTCCACCCCCAAGCACGACTTGCAGGCAATTTTTTTGACAAATGACTTTGTAGGACAGATAAGTCTGAGGCTGCTGTTATTTGGTTACCCTACAGTAACAGGATGGTTTGTAGTTTTGCCGACAATTACAAGAATTAACATGGACAGATTGAGAGCCTGAATTTTGTAGAAATATCTGGCATTTTGAAAAATGCCAGAGGAACCAAGATAAATAGCAAGATCTTTGAGCACTAATGTTACTACTTTGTTTCCAGAAAACACAAGAGTACTTTCTCCCACAGCCCTGTTCACTGTTTTTAAAACTAGGACCATTCAGTCTTCACTACCAAAACAGGAGAGTGAAGCAGAAATAAACATTCTGATGTAGCAATGGGAAGTGTTAAAATAGCAGTGGCTATATCCCATATTACTTATTCATTTAATTGAAAACTAAAATAGAGAAAGAATCGTTCCTCTGTAGTCAGAGGCTATCTGGTATTTTATCATCTGATAAACTGAAAAACTGGAAGGCATTGAGAGCTGAGAAAAACCAGATTACTTCCCCCCTCACTAGAGACTTCTCCCTTGCTCCAGCAGTGGTACAGCTTGCAACCTGCTTCTGCAAGGGAAGGAAGAAAAACCCAATTCTCAGGCAATAAAAGAAAGGTGAGGGGAAAACAAGACAGCACTTCAGAGGGTCATTGGCTCATTTTAGATTTCAAACTTCCTTTCAAAACTGTTCCACCTACGTTCCAGCATCCCCCAATATGAAGCCAGGTCACCTGAATTCCCATGTAAATTGTACAACGCTGCCTCTGCATCCTTCCAGACGCTGTCCTTTTTCCAGGGCAAAGCTGCACAGTTTAAACAATCTGTACCCCATGCATCACACATCTTATTTTCCTTCTGATATTTGATGCTACTGAATTGCCAGGCAATCTTTGACAGCAGCACTGACCTTTGGTATGCTTTTATGGATGGGCAAATTTAATTTCTAAAAATAGATTCAATTTCTTGAATATGTATTTCTTCCAACACACTCGATCTTCCCCCATTCTAAGCTGTTTTGTAGAATTATGTCAAGCTTTAGCTGTGAAAATAAAGTAGAACCTTTCTCCCTCACAAGATGATGATGCTACGAAATGGCGTAAATAAAATATGCACTATGATCAGCTGAGGAAGAACACAACGTGCATAACCTATTACCAAACACGTAACACTTCCTTCAATGCCTTCCCCAAACAGACATTCTGTAAATAGTCACCTCTCGACTTTGACTTGAAAGGGCAACGTTGACTTAAATAAAATGCACATAAATATTTTAGGTGCTACAGTGAAAAGGGATTATTTATTGTAACAATGGAATAATAAAAAGCACATTTCTTTAGTTATTTTAGTCCGCACATCTGAGAGCAGACTGTGCCTGTTTTGCTGATCCTGCTATAAAACCAATTCCTCCTGCGACTTCCTGGCTGTTTTGCAAGGCATCAGAGGAGAGAGAACATTAAGCTGCCACAAAAATGTGACAGAAGTGAAAAGGACAGGATTTGGGGGCATACAGAAAAAAAAAAAAAGTATTTTTCAAATGGAAATTAAACCTTGTAGGATCAAGAGTGCAAATATGACCCCTCAGAGCCAGCCCATGCTCACCATAGGTGCAAGGGACGGCAGAACCTGGGACCCTGTGAGCAAGGAGATGGGCCACAGACAGCAGGACCAAGGTGACCTTGGCAAACAGAAGCAATTTGCCCCTGCAAAAGGGCTTTCACAAATTATTCATTTCAACTTTCCATCAAATCAGCTCCCAAACAAAAGGCAGCCAGGGAAATGCTACCTGCAGGGCTGCAGCTACTCAGTGCACACAGGCAGAGGACAAGGTTCAGCCCCATCCATCCACAGGACATTACAGATTCATTCTGGGGCATAAAAAACAGCCACACTCATGAAGAAAACAGAAGTAACACTCAGTACTTTTCCAGCTCTGTGTTACTCTATTTAAGAATTTTTTTAGCCCACAAAACTATATGCCACTGAATTCTCTATGTTCCAGACAGGCTTTTTAAATGCACCTAGAAGTGTGTTTTTAATAACTACAGACCATCTATCTAGACTGAAGTCTAGAAGATAACCACCTACAATAATTCCACACATGCCTTATAATAATTCCACTTCAGCCTTATAGAGAAACACAGATGCTGTAAAGGGGTGTGGGGGGTGCAAGAGGCAAGCACCAAGTACTGTTCCTCTCCACTTTGCAACCCTTTGGAAATGAGGAACACCAACACCACGGACACTGCCTGTAGCAGCACACACAGGATTCAGCATTCCCCTACAGTGAGTGCTGGGAAACCTCCATCCCCAACAAACAGGGCCCGAGAAAAAACCCTAAGCTACTAAAATTATTAAGAGCTAAAATGTAACTTAAACTACATAAAAAACAAGGTGGTAAGGTGAGGTAATCACATGCAATTCTGCAATTATAAATTGGATTGCAAATTGCCCAGTAAATATCTACATGTCCAAAGTCTGGCTATTTGTACAGAAGGATCCCTAGGATCCATTTTAGGATACTCCACAAGCACTTCCCTGAAAACAATTTTTAAAAAAATCCTCACACATCTTCCTTATCACTGAAGAAACTGTGCAGTTCCCATGCACATAGATTAGGTCAATCTCTGCTTATTATTACATTTTAACAGCTTTCAAGAGCAAAACAAAACATTATTGTATTCTCTAGGAGTCTACCAACTCCTTAATAAGCATGAAAAAAAATCAAACCTAATAAAGTTAAAACTGAAGTTTTAAAAATCTAAAGAAAAATGTTCCAAACATGTTTTAGTATGGGAAGTTCCCAGATAAGAAAAATCTTAGTATACATGACCAAAAGGAAACCAGAAGGGTCTAATTTTGCATGTGAGAAATGTAAATTGGGGTAGGAGGTTTGAGGCCTTTTTGTAAATTCTGTTTCCTGTAACCTTGGAATATTATCAATACAACAGCATTGCTCTGGCTCTTAAAATTAAAAAAAAAACAGAAACAAAGAAACACAGCTACTTAGGACAAGAAATGTCACACCTTTGCTAACACTGAATAATATCCCAAAGTGCTGCATTAAAACCTGATCTAGATTTTTCAAGTTCTACCGATTTTTTTCTAAAGTACTTCGAAGATCGATTAGTACTAAAAAATATTTGTCCTGATAACGTGTCTTTGAAAGAAATTTGGAGGACAATTTCCTACTCAACTTTTCACTGTAAACAGAAACTGCTGAGTTCAAGCATGTATTTCCACCTGCAGCAGTAGATAAGACAGTAGATTTTGCTGCCTTGACATATTTCTGTAAGTTTTTCTATTTAACTCTACAAAACCATGTTGGGAGCATTTTGATATATAGCCCACATATGTATCTACAGGATGTAACCTGGTTGGTCTAAGGGAGTTTTGGAAGTAGCTTTAATATAATCCATGCAGCTACTCCACACCATTTCTATAACCCTCATGTCAGGACTTCTGCTCTGCACTAATCAAACAAGACCAGGGAAAACCTGGCATGAAACAATCCTTAGAGATGCACAAAAATCAAACAAATATTTTTGCTTTAGGGAATACAACTTTGTACAAACCAAAGCTTCTAGTGAGAAAGAGTAAGTAGAACTAAAGGATTAACCATACAATATCTTTTTTTGCAAGACAAAATCACTGACATTATTTGTACCAATATTTTCAAAAGTAAAAATTCTATTTTTATACTCTTAAGCATTTTCAGCTTTGAAATACAAATTAAGTACATAAGAAAAATTAGGAAGATGGTACAAATCAAAAGCCAGCATTCAAATATGATCAAAGCAGTTTCAGAGAATTTGAATCAGATCTGCTGTTCTCCCCCCTTCAATTTTCTTGATTCACATTCCTTAAGCTGTATTATTTGTCAGAATTTAGGATGTGGAAATCTTCTGTAAGCTGTTTCAGAAAAGCTTTATCAGCCATGCAGCAAAAAAACGTGACAGTGTGGAAACTTGCTTTTCTTGTGAGACCACTAAAGAAGATCGTTGAATAACTAATGGTCTATTACAACAATGAAATTGGAGACTTCAGTGGGATCTCTAATCCCTCCAGCTTTTAAAAGAATAAATCAAAGTAAGGATTGGAAAATTATTTTTTTTTTGAGAATGACTTACTCTAATTTAAGAGAAACATCAACACCTCCTAAGGACATGAATATCTCTAAAAGCAAGCTCCGTGTCAAGGTATTTTCCATTAAAACACAAGAAAATGTGTTACTTATGAATATACCACATACTTCACCTGCTTATGGGTAACAGCATTGCTACAGCTGTTTTATTTTACATTTAAATCTCACTGCAATGCTCTAAAGAGCTTCCTGCCACTCTCTCCCCTTTAACAGCAGCATTAATTTCAGAAAAGATATTTTATCTTCTGTATGTTTTCCCATTGCTCCAACAAGGAGCTCATTAGCCAAGTGCCCCTTGCAATGGAGAATAAAATATTGGTTAAATTGCCAGAAATTGTTTCAACCACTTCCTCCACTTCCTGAGTTGAGCAAATGGTGTTTTGTATTGTCTTACCTTTATGGTTTTGGTCTGGAGTCTGAGTCCATTTAAAGTGTTAATGGCTTTCTCTGCATCCTTTGGATCAATGTAGTTAACGAATCCATACCCTAAACTCTGCCCTGTTGAGACACAAGAAAAAAAGGAATCAGTAATTTTAAGCACAGGAACAACTTCCAAGAGTGGAAACACAATTTTCTTGCATTGTTTATTTCATCCCTGCTTTCCCCTATAGTCTCTCTGCCATTCTTCACTATTTCATTATCTTCCTAACACAGTGGAAGCCAACAATAAAAATTTAAATTGCTGCTCTGAAGATCCTATTTCAAAACCAAAAAGCAGCAATCCCCCACCTGCCTTCCTCAGGAGTTTACTGAATAGTGTGTGAACAAGGCTTGACAACAGAAAAACTGTGAGATAATTTTGTGCCAAATTCCTAATAAATGTAACTGGCTGACCTACCGGAGCAGTAACAGGACCACCTCTTGAAAACGGTAAAAAACACACACACACACACACACATAATTTGCTACTGTTTATAAACAAGTTTAGGTGTTTAAAAATGCAATAATTATGACACTGTTTTAACACTAACCTTGAAGCAGCTGACTGAGAAACAAACAGCAACCTTTACTTCTCATTTTATTGCCCTGTGAGCAGCCAATAAATGGGAAGAGAAAGGACGGATCAAATTGCAGTAGGGTAAGAGACTGCATCAAAGCTTTCCTCCCTGTATTAGAGATGACAGCAGAACCAAAACAGTACAACACCGGCTGCTGTGCATGGGGTGCCACCAGCCCACTTTAGCAGCCAAAATCCTTTCAACAGCTTCTGTTTTACTGAAAAGATCTGTGTTTGCCTGGGCAGTAGAAAGAGGAGACCTGGTTAAAAGCTGGGATAAGTAACAGAGCTGGAAAGGCCATGCTGTCAGATCCCCACTCACACAGTGCAGGGCTGTGACATCCCCTAACCCAAGAGGTGCCTTTCCCCTACTCCCAAGTACCCATCTTGCAGCATCAGTTCTATTAATGCAATGTGACAGACAGCCTCTCCTAAATCCCTTCCTCCTCGAGCCTCCTACTGAAGTTATTTTGCACATTTGGAAAACACAATTCTTATGCCTTTTTTAAATTTTTTTTTTTTTTTTTTTTTTTTTTTTTTTTTTAAGGCACACACGCTTAGAAAAAAAAACACAGATAAATCAGACTTCAGTACAAGCCAGCCCAGGCAGGCTGGCAAGAACTGATGTGCATCAGCCACACTCCCTCCCCAGTCTTTCCATCGATCTGACAACCTGCCCCTGAGCATGGGGTATCCCCAGCACTCCTGTTCATGGGCAGCAGGGAAGCAAAGATGTGAAAATCCCTCTCCAGGAGGAGGATGGCACTCAGAGGATTTCCATGGGAGCAGCAAGGAGCAGCCCAGGTCCTGCTGCCCGGGAAAAGGGAGGTTGGGAAAGCAGCTGCACACCAAGGGCCTGGATGGATCCCGGAGGCACGGGTCCTGCCTCCTGAGCACAAAGCTTTGTTTCTTTGTTTCCTGGACTACAAAAAAGCATCTGTGTGTTTCTCAAAGTCAGACGCCACCAAAAATACAGCGTTTGCTCTGACACAAACACAGGCAGCACTTCTGTCTCATGAAATCAGATCAAAGCACTCAAAGCTGCTAACTACGCGATGGAAGACCTTAAAAAAAATCCATGGAAACACTGCAGTTCACGCCTAAAATGCCCACATGCAGGCGGAAAGATAAGAAATGGCTGTTTTAAGCTACAATATATCCAAGGAGCAGCTCCATCCTATCAGTTTAACTTCAGAAACAAAGTAGAAAAACATATCAAGCCACCCTGGAGAGCTGAATTAATCTCCAAAATATTCTTACTCGAGTTACATGACATTAACCAAGAAGGAACTGAATTCTGACTTGAGCATGAGGCCTGGAGCAGAAATACTGCAAAGATACTTCCCATGGCATGCCTGCTTCTCCTTGTCTACCTAAGCTATTTTACATGGCCCCAATCCCTGTGCCTCTCACCACACCAAGTCCTTGATATACCTGTTTCTAACCAGTCCTAGGCAGAAAGAAGCTATTCTCTAGAAAAATGAACCTCTTTTTACACGGGACATTTCCCATTAGCCACCCACCAACCTCCAGAGGTACACGGGTGACAGGAGTGACACGGGTGACACAAGGAACTGGGACTGTTCAAACACAGGTTTCCATGTCCAGCCACTGTTATTCTCAAGGCACAATGGACTCTAAAATATATATAATGGTTCTAAATAACCTCTCACAGGAACCTTCTCATCTCTGTCAATACTTCTGCAAGGAAGAGACCACGTATAACAAACATGTGCACAGCACAAGCTGTACTGGAGGGAAATAATGCCAACACAAGAATTACATAAAAATTTCATAGACTTTCACTGGTCTCCTTGTGTTTTCCAGTAACATTATTCAAGTTATATTGATATCATCTCTGGTTCTCACTACCAGCTGGAAACAAACAAATATTTTCCCCCAAGTAAAGGATGAGGTACTATGAGAAACCAAGCTATCTCTACATGCCTGCAGAAGGTGCCATTAAAGAAAAAAAAAAAAATAAAATCAAACTTCAAAATTTTGCTTATAATAGAGACAGAAAATTTCCTTTGGTTAGTGTATGCTCCTGAACACTGTCAAATAGCTACAATGACTTCATATCAAGTATATTAATTGCTATATTAGCTATACATTATCAGAAAAGTTGGGGTGGGCTTACTCAGCATTCTGAGCACTAGCTGTTGATTCAGAAACACCAAACCTCTCTCATCTTCAAAATCCCTCAGAACTCACACCCTTTGTATTTGTAGCCTACTGAAATCTTGGTGCAGTTCTTTCAATTAACAAATTCCTGTTGCTGCTTTATGCCACACACTCCACTTTCTACCAGTGAAGCTAAAGGGAGGAAAAACTTTCAGTTAAGAATTTGATACCTAAGGGGTTTATTTTGTTTGGTTTATTTTCAATTTTCAATCTTCTCCCCCAAACAGCATCATTTAATCAAGACAGACACCCTCCCACCCACCTCTGAAAACAGAAAAGAAAATAAACCCAGCAAAATAATTGTGAAAAGCTTTATGACTGCTGGCAGATATCAAGTTTTAGCAGGCTAAACATATACAGCTAAGAAACAAAATATATATCCAGCTAATTTTCAAATTATTCTCAAGAGTAATGCACCTTGTATCAGAGAAACCACAGACTCCAGACACAAAGAACTAAAAATTGTTACTGGTAGAGAAAAAAGGATTTGTTCCACAATACAGTAAAGCAGTATGAACTTTCACATTTTGTTTCATCATGTAACTCTTATTGCATGCACTCAAAAAGGGTAACATTTCTTTGGACACAATCTGGCAGCATGAAGTAAGCAGTTGGACCTCTCAGTGGGATCCACCACAGACACTGAATTTCATTCCCATGCTACACCTCCCAGGAACAGCACTGTAAATAGTAAATATTTTCTGTGATTTGCAATCACAGAGTTCATCACATGCTGTGATTCAGTAGGGCAGGGAAGAGATATTTCTAGATTATGCTAAAACAACACCCTGATGGATTGCTATTGCCATCGATCTGAATGTTTCAAGTTACAGAAAATGCAGAGTGGATCTGGTAAAGAATAGGTCTAACAGTGATAAAGTAACCCTTGTTTGCTGAAGGACTGAGTCGTAAAAAAAAAATTAAATTAATAATAATTAAAAAAAAGACATGAAGCCAAGCCCAAGCTGGTAATATACAAATTTTCTACTTTAGAAGACTCCATTTCAGAGCTGAAAAATCACTGTGACTAAAACAACCATGAGAAAGAATAGGGAAAAGTCAATATATCCTGGTTATAACATTTCTCCATATATCCAAATCCATGAGGCTATGAAAAAGGCAGTGCCAGTTAAAAGCCTGTCTGTGCTTTTACTTCCTTCGTAAGGCAGTCTGCACAGGCCAATTTCACATCCAAATTAAGAGATAAAGGGAAAACAGACAGAAAGCACTGTGTTCAATTAGAACAGAAAAATTGTAGCAAACAAACAAACAAAAAAGCCTCAAGGAAAAAAAAATAAATCTCTGGCTAGTAAAGGTCAGAAAACCAGAAGATTTTTTTATGTTACATAAAAAAGACCCCTTATCACTCCTACTGACTCATCAGCAGATAGTAACAGTGCAGAGAACACAGATGTGTTATGCACACCCAAAGCTCTGTGTGTTAGAAATACTAACTAGCAACCCAGGTGCATGTTAAACAGGTGCTCCTAAAATTAGATATGTTTAAATGAGATTATCTGGATTATTTGCACAGAATAGACTCCAAAAAAGGGGCAAACGGCTCTCTTGTGATTTTCAGTACTTCCTACAGCACTGAACAAATTCCAGGAGCCTGGAGGAAAAACAATTTTGCACTGAAATCCAGAAAGGGAGGACTGATGACCCAAGTAATTACAGGTTCATCAGTCTAATGCTGAGCAATGTAAAATTACAGAATATTTGATCCTGGACTGTAATAATAAAGAATTAGAGAGGGGTAATAAAGTCAATGTCAATCAAATTAGGGTTACAGAAAATAGATTCTGTCAAGATAAACTGACATCCTTCTTGATGAGATTACAAGTTTGACTTCTAAATTTTAAGACTGTCGATTTAATAGCATTGATACACTTGGTCTTCTATAGAGCACTTGATTTGGTACTGCTTATTGACTAAAATAAAATTAACATTGCACACATTAAAGGGATTAAAAAAAACTGATCAGCCAACTGATCTCTCTAACTGGGAATTGTGAGCAGGAAATCACCAGAAAGATGTTTTGCTACAGGTCTCAGGAAACCAATCTTGGCCCTAAATAGTTTATTTCCATCAGTTAGTGGAAAAAACCAAACTCCTTGCTCCTGAAGATCACAGACTACAGAAAAACAGAATAAAAGAGGACAGAGTGAAGGTACAAAGCAATTTAAGCAAGAAATACATACATTTAGATAGCACAAATCCAAGAATACATCCCAACAAATCAAGTTAACTGTGGCATACTTCCCAAATGGGAAATGAAGGATGCAGGTACAGTGTGATGGATAATCAACCACATTTCGAAGTTGTAATGCTGCCAAAAATGTTAGAATGATTCTTACTGGCATAAAAGCCACACTCAAACATGGAAAGAAAAAAATCACTGTTTTGTGATTTGCCTCCCTGTTTTTCTGTCCAAGTGCTCTGCCCAGCCCTAGTGAATGTGCCACAAGATATTAATGCCCTGACAATGGTACCATGAGAACAGAAGATGCTGAGAACTCGTTCAGATGGAAGATGGGGCCAACCTGTCTGCCTAATCAAAAAGGTTAAATTGAACCTCAACAGTACTATATTGGCAGTCATCTGAAGCAGAGGTTCATTTTAAATAGTGTCTGTTCAGCTGATAAAACATGAAGTTACGTTTCCCAAGTCCCATCACAGTGACTGAAACAAGAGAAACCAAACTAGAAAGAATAAAGCAAACACTGCTTTCGAAAGGCATTTGTTCAGTTTTTGGCACTGAAGGAAATGGGTAATTTTAACTACCTACCAGCTATTTTACCAGGTCTTCTACCACTGCAAATTGTTAAAGTATTGGGGTTTTTTTTTGTTTTGGTTTGGTTTTTTTTTTCCTTCTTCTAGAAAGCTATGCTCTAGATCAAGCAGGGATTAATCCAGGAAGGTTTTAGTGAGATACCTTAAGTACTCAATAGTCCCTTCTCGTCCTCTGAAATCTATAAATACAGTGTTCCTGCTGGTTCTTCTCCATACAGCTCTTCCTGCAAGCATTTCCACACAAAAAGTAAAAGGAAAGTACTTTCTCAGACAAGTTCCAAGTTTTCCTATTGCTGAAAACTACTCCAAAAGCAACATACAAGAAAGTACAACTTTGAATTGCTTATCTGTGACCTGGTAAATTTTAAAAATACCCTTTTTTCTTGGGGAAAAAAAAAAAATTGCTTTGAAATGCCAACTCATATTAGAGGACTATGGGGCCCACAATGAACAGTCACTCATGAAAAGAAGCACAGAATGGGACAGCAACAATGCAAACTGACTTAAATTGTGGTTTTGTTGTCCCCTGCCCAAACGTAAAACCCAATTAAAGCTGCCTGCCTGACAGCCACAACATGAATGCCACCGAGCTCTGATGCTTTCCTCTGTCACCATCCCTCCCTTCAGAAGTAGGGCACGTCTGACAGCTCATCTCCTATTAGCCAGGCAGAAGCCATCAGACAGGAACAGCCTTCAGTCACTCCAGCTTTGAGACCAAAAAATAAAATAACACTCGCCATGAATTCTACAAGCTTCCCAGCTCCAATTTTTACCTGCTCCAACCTCAGTGAATGTTTAGGGAAGAAACTGGCACCAGTGTGGTGATCTCTAAGAGAATGAGTTCAACTTGCTGCTGGGACTCTACCAAGCAGACCTGAACATGCTCTTCAACCTCCCCCGATGACTTCCATAAAACAGGAATGTTCCCAACAAAAAAACCAACTACAACTAGCTGGAGAAGCAGGCAGCATGCAGGATGCACAACCCTGTGAGCCTCCAAGCCATTTCAGAAGCATTTCAAATGCATTCCTGGAAGGCCAAAAAATGACTGCAACTCATGAAAAGCTGTATGTATGTAGTAAGGGCTTTCAGAGAAGGTTAAAGAAATACCCTTGAAACGATACATTCAAAATGCAGAAAGAGGGTCAAGTGCATTGCCTGCTGTTTTTTTAGCTTCTGTAACTGTTGCCAACAAATAAGAGCTGCTTACCTAAAAAAGGAGGTAAGGTATGGAAAGAAGGTTCAGATCAAGGGAAAACAAAATCTGATCATGAATTCTAACCCTGCCTGATGCTTATTTCTAACAATAACAGTCTCATTCATCTTCCATCCCTTTATCACACAGAAGCACCTGCTGTCACCCCAGTGATGCTCACAGCAGTCACAGCAAAAACAAACCAGGAGGGAAGCAGCTTCTGCACATGATGCTCCTCAGACCAAACAATTAAGCTGAGGCTGTCAGTGTCACAAATCACTGAAATCCAACTATCAATGCAACTTGTTCTGTGCCTAGTGCAGCTCTACCATAGCATCCATTTAGTTTACCAGTTATTTAGAATAAATCCTCCTTATATTGGTATGGACTACAATTTATTTAACACATGCTGTCCTTGAATAGGAAGAAAATCTTCTCCAATTACAATATAATGACTGCAAAAATTCAGGGAAAATTGTGTCGTCTTAAAGCAAAAATGAGAGAAGGATGAGTAGTAAATAGCTTCGTTTTTGCCTTCTGCAGAAAGGTGACTGGGTGCAAGTTTTGTTTGGGAACCTTCCAAACTACTGTTTTTTGGGTGCCCTTGATTAGTTCTTCTGAGAAGAACTCCCTTCTAGCTTAGGAAAGAGTCAGCTGTATTTAAATGCAATTCACTCTGGAGCCCCAGATACATTTTGATGCTACACTGCACCTACAACTAAGGATCATAACTTACCCTTGGCTAAAAACAGCCATCAGAAAATTTGAGCATCAGTAGGAGGTTCTTCTTCCCAAGATCCTGCTCGAGAAGGACACCACGTTCCAGACTCACACTGAGATACCCTTATAACAGATCCCCTCCTAAATACATGCTTGTAGTTTAACAAATAACCAAATCTAAGGCAAATCCCAGGCCAAATCCCTTTGGGTTCTGCAGGCTGAAGCCTAGCTCTAAGCTGGAGCACCTGTAAAGGGGTATATGATGACACAAGCCAGCTCAGATGGGATAAGATTCCTCAAACAAGCTCTTGCCCTAAGGCACCAAAGCCCTGATCCCCCAACAGGAAAGGCTGGGTCCTTCCCATAAGAAATCTGCAGGGAGAAAGTTCTTGTCACTATCTTTATCCTGGCAATGCCAGAGAGACTGAAATAAAAGCTTGTTTGCACAGGATTCAGACCTTTTCAAGGGGGCTCCTGGGGAGTCAGGAGTTGCATGATGAGCTCTCATGAGAGCTCTATGCACGTAGGATTTAATAAACTCCAGCCCAAGTGGAAGAGGTTTCTTTGCACCAGGCCTTCTCCAAGAGAGAGAGTCACATGATTAAAAAATCCCCCAAAAGAAGCCCTTGACAAAAAAGTACACTACATCCCACGTAAAGCTCTCCCTCAGGGAGAGGATAAGATAGGGAAAATGAACCAGACATACAGACACCACTCACTCAATTTTAGTATCTGAATGGGAAGTGCCAGATACCATGACAACAAGCCTAGAAAATTAAAAGGGGAATAAAGTAAGCGACGCCTGGAATGTGAAACAAATCCTATAGGTGTAGCTGAAGTGATCAAATGATTTGTGCTAGTGATGGAACTACAACCGCTGGACCTCCAGGTCTCTGGAAGAGAACCACCAGGATCCAAACAAAGCAAGACCCCCAAAATCCAACTATAAGCTCCTCACAACAGAAAAACAAGGTCACTGATTCAGCACCTGGCCAAGCTAAAGCTTGACTTCATCAGGCAGTTCCAGGAGGTAACGAATTTTGTCCTTCTCTGGAGTTTTGACAGATCTCATAATGCATAACAGTGTAATTTTATGTCACGATTTTCAGATATGCTCAAGCAGGAGCAGTTCCCATGTAAATTAAATACCAGTTGACAATAGCCACTATCCCTGAAAATTAAGACAATAATGATTCTAGAATAGCACGACAACATCCACCCAGAAAACCAAGATGAAGCGTCCTTTGACACAGACGGCTGCCCAGGACTGTTAGATCCTTCCAGAAATCCTACCAAATTTCAAGGACTTTAAAAGCCATGCAATTATTCCATTTTACACTTGACCATACCAGAAATACAAAAATTCCTACTCTTGCAAGTAGTGTCTTAGTCTATTACAGGCTTCTAGCATTTTGAATGTTCTGCATCTCACCTGAAACAAGACTTTGCTCTTACCTGTACACTACAGAGTTTTAAAAAAAGTCATCTGTGTAATTACTGAACTTGAGGATGAGAACTTAATCTGCATGCAAAGCTTAAGTGGCAGATGCTGCTGACTTGGCTGGAGTCTTCTGCGGTTCCCATTACGGTAGCATGGAAGTATTTTATCTCTGTAACACACCTTTCCTCAAACACCACTGAGGAAAGCACTTTTATTCCTATTTTTGGAGAAGAGAAACTGAAAGGCATCAAGATTTCCAGGGTGAACTTAGGCAGATTAACACAGTCACTATTACAGGGATCAAACCCTGCATCTCTCCCACCCTAGGACAGTCACCTTACTATTAGACCACTGCGTGTTCTGCTGGGCTGGAGAACCTTGTAAACAACATGAACATTTTACACTGCAGACTATATTATCCTCCTTTAATCAGGTTTCTTTAAATATAAAACTGGATTTTAAGTATTGATGTGTTCATATACTGCAAGCAACTGATTAAGTACTGTTTCAGAAGCTACTGTTTCTGACATAGCTAAGGCAACATTGGAACAAATATTCGGGTTTCCCCGCTTCTCCCTAGTTGACATCTTTTGCTTCCCTTCTTTTCATCTTCTCCTCCCCCTTCCTTCAAGGAGCACACAGGCTCTGAATTAGCAGCTGTCCTGAGAAGAGCAAGGCTGCACTCCTCCCCGCTTTGTCCCAGAACAGAACAGGGACCGTACTATAAAAATCCAGTGTTCTGGGAACAGGCATGAATGGACAAGAAACAGCCATGACTTGTCTATCTGGAACAGTAAATTCAATGCTGAAGAAGAGACAAAATAAATACAAGAATGCAGAGGTTAGAAACAAACAGACTAAGTTAAACTAATATTCAGTTATAAGTGAAAACAAATATAACTGGAAGAAAAAAAAGGAAAGACATCCCAGCACATAAAAAATGGTAAGCAGCAGCATGGAAAGATATCTGCAAGAGGAATTCAGTATATGGTAGGAAGCTTTTCACGTTCCAAATAAGCAATGTCAGATCATGGAGATGGAACAGAGCATTACTGGACCAGGAGTATATAAACGGTAAAGACTGCACATAACAAGAAGTAAATGTACTTGAGATAAGGAGATCAAACTGAAGGCAGTTTTCAGCAACCACCAAGTCAAGACTGACTTAAGGCTTGAGAGTAAGATTTCAAGTGTTAAGTATTAAAACATTAACTGACTGAAAGGAGATGCAAAAACCTATTGATACTTCAAATGTATGAAGACTGTGACTGGAGATGAGATACTACAAGTGCCCTACTTAACACTGCTACTCCTAAGTGAAGATGAAATTAAGAAGGTAAAAAAATAACATAGTCAGAAACCAAAGAGAAAAGGTGCTCCAACAGTGAACCAGTAGGTCATTGGAAAGGGACACACTACATTACAGCAGACTTATATGCCCTTCCTGCATTCCATCCCCCACACTGAAATGTCTAAAATTTAGATGAAAGTGGAAGGCAACTAAAAAAATTGAGCAAAAGTAAAGTAAACCAGAAGAAATGTTTTTTCACTGGGCAGGCCTCAACTGAAGTAAATTCAGATTGCAGCGATCCCACATTGTACCACGTGCAGTTTCTGTGCAAAATCAACTGATCTCTAGGCAAAAAAAGAATGCCTGTTGAAGAGTTAAAGCTTATGAAAAAACCCTCTATTCTAGAAGCCAGTGGCAGTGAGTGGTGCAGTGAGAGGCAAGGCAGAAGAATGGGACCATGATGGAGCCTGTGCACCGACCAAGGGTCCCACTTCTGTGACAGGCCAGAGAACTGCGAGAGCAAAGGGAAAAAGTCAGTCAAAGCTTCAGAAATTAACGTGAAACCTGGCTTGCAGGAGAAAGACTTTTTAAAAGGCCAAGTACATACTCTCTCACTAAGAACTATGGCAGCAGAGGAAAGAAAAGGCACAGCTAAAATATGAACATCCATAGTGCATCCTCAAACCTGGAAGCTTTTCATGGGGAAAGAGTGGCAGTAACACTTCAAGCCTAAATGAAATGGCAGAGGCACATAAAATTGGAGAAAAACTAGAGTTTGCTTTGCAAAACAAGAATATTAAGTAGGACATAACAATATACTGCAGCAGCAGTATCTGAAACCTGGTTGACTGCAAATTCAAAAAGCCCTGGTAATTTTGTCATTAAATGATTTAATTCTGCAACATTTAAGGTTTTGCACCTCAGCCTCTGCCTAACAACAAAAGCCACCACAACACTAAGAAATTTCACAGTAATTCTGAACAATGACTCAGAATACCTATTCTGTCTCATAAACAGCCTACTAATTAAACTCTTTGAGCTCTACTAACCAGTTTTTCCAATGCACAGAGGAAAGTAATTCATTACAGACCGGAATACAAAATGTAATATTAACAACACAACCTGTGTCTGCAGCATTTTTAATCTGATCAGCAAAACCATAAATAAAAACTGCAATCTGACAGCTAAGAAGGTTAATCTGCAATAGTTAGATTTATGTAGATTACTGTACACAGCATCTGGAAAGCCATTTATTGTATTCCAAAGTGTGCTACCTATGAAAATTTTGCTATCCATCAATACTCAGACTGCAGAGAGGCTACTAAAGAAATTCACTTTGGCTTTAAGACAGAACTTTAAAGTAAGAGCAGGAGTTAAAACTCCTCAGATTCCTTTTAGGTACTTGCAGGTAATGTAAGTAATGAAAAGGAAAACTGCTTAAAGGAGAATATATTATGAATTTGTTGTAGGCACGTACTGTTTAGTTACCACTTGAATTTCTTGATAATTTTGTTGAAAACAAGATTTGCATTAATGTTCCTCGATTAGTTTTCTCCAGACTGAGCTGAAGATCTTTTCCTTTCAAAGATGGCATCTCCATCAGCAAACACCTCCAATGATGCTTTTTACATGTGTGGCCACTGGATGTGCCATATGCAGAAGTAATGCCTACAAACTACTCTTGCTAGCTCACCACCACCAAAACCAGTGCAGGGTTATGATACCCAAGACTCTTGTGAAAATTTTTTTTTCACTATATTGAACAGGCAGGTGGTGAGAGCATATGAATGGGAAAACACAAATTCTTTTTGCTTCAGTAAAGTACCTAAAGATACCTAATCTGGAGCAGGTACCATAGTCCTATCAATAAACAGAAGCAAGGTAAGAAAAGATATTCCAATGTAGCAGAGAGTGCCAGGGAAAAAAAAATGTTAACAGTAAAGCTCCTAAGCTATTCACAGCTGAGGTGGTGGTTTGTGGGGTTTTTATGTTTTTTTGTGTGTTTGGTTTTCTTTTCTCTCTCCCCATTTAAGACAAGGCAGCTTCCCGCAGGAAAATATTTAAAGTAGAAAGATGGACAAATGAGAAGGATTAGTAAATACAAATGACAGAGCATGTAGGAGAACAGAGGAGTCTAAAAAAGGAACTGAGCAATATATCTTCTTGTTCCATGTCCTATCTTCTCATGTCCTACCTACCATCGTAACAATAGGGAGAGTCAAAACACTCCATGCACCTGACCAAAAGCATCCTACAGAAGAGGAAGGTGGCCTCATTTTGTGGGTGCTAGGAACGCTGTTACAAGAGGATGCCTACTGATATCTGGTGCTTTAAGATGCGTGTGAGCACAACCATCCATACAGGGCAGCAGACATATTAGACCTTCTCCTGCAGACACAGCAGCCCCTGTAGTACAGCAATTAATCATACTGGGGATGCTGCCATTTGTTTGCTTGCAGGTGAATGTGACGCAGCTTTTTGTCCATCTGCTTTTGCAACACCCTTTAAAAACCATCTCACTGAAAAAAAAACCCCACCAGTCTGGAATCTTGTGAATAGAAGTAGTAAAAACATTCAGCTTTTTTTCTGCCCTCAAGCTGATACATTCCACCGATTAAACAGATGCTGTGAGAGTCATAAGAACAGCAGTACTGAGGTCAGAGCAGGTCTGCCTAGTCCAATATCCTGTCTTCAACTGCACCTGCAAATCAGTAACTTGCACCAAAATTCCTAGCAGGGATAAGTTAGGCACATCTGCAAAGTCTGTACCAGATTCTGATCAAGAAGGGTGGAAAAAAGCAGCTATGTCCAACCCCAGCAGAGTCAGTGAACAAAGTCAAAGAAATGGGCTTGGACTTCAGTCATGTGATGCTTTCTTCCCCTTTTTCTCTACACTTTTTAAAATCAAAATCTCACAGGTTTAAGGTAGTAAAGACTGGCATTACAGAAATGGGAAACATGGCACCTGGTTGAAACCTGTCTACACAGGCTGAGTTGATTGGTCTAAACAACTCAGGCCATACCACAAATGGTCTGACAAGTCTGAGGCTGCAATACTCTACATCCAGGAACAAAGCATAGGACATGGAGGAGGAGGATGCTGAAATCCAAAGATGTGTGCTTGCCTGTTGGCAAAGGCTGAGCACCAGAGCAGCTTCCAATAGCCAAAAGATTACTGGGAAGGTTATGAGTCTGACAGTAAGCACACAATTGCCAGCAAGTTGCACAGAAAGGTTGATGGACTCCCAATTCAGGCAGCAATGGTAAATCCCTCTCTATATATAGATTTTGTACATAATATAACTAGTAATTAACCCCTCTTAACTGTAAGTCAATTAAGATGATACCCTAAGTTGCAAAGTTTCCTGGAAGCAAAGGAAAAGGTAATTATTTCAAGCCAGACAAGACCTTCATGCAGTAGATATCCAAAAAAGGAACTTGGCCCTCTACATATGGCATCTCACTTGACACACAGAAAACAGGTTGGCTTGTAAATGGGTCCTTGCTCAAGTCAGAACAACATCAAAAGCAAAGATGATCTGAAGGATGGGGTCCAAGTGTACGGAGTGTGAAGAGGTACTGGGTTCTACCAGCATGGGGACTGCACATAAACCAAGCTAGCAGAAAAGAGAGGAAAAAGGAGTGCTGAGGATGTATACTCTCACAGGCAGCAGATCTCAGTACTGATCTGCAGGTCTCAGAGTTTGACCTCTCAAGGTGAATATGATCTTGCAAGGCTCTTCTAGCCATAGATAAAAACACCTGCATGCTAGGAAGTCAGGTGATGATGGATCAAATCAACTGAGGAAGCTCAAGAACTTCTTGGCTCACCAAGTCTGAGAAACAGCTACTGCAGGCAGGCCAGATAATCCTGGACACAAGGTTACTAAACACCATCCTAAAGCCAAGAAGAAACTCCCACTGCAGCTTTGGTAAAAGGTCTTGTGAAAAGGGAGAGCAGGAGGTAGGCTACTTTCGAAGCCATTTAGACTTGTTTTACAAAGGTCCCTTTTGTTCTTGGACAAGTTGTCCAGCAAGAGCACTGGTCAGAGGCAGAGGTGACAGTCACAGCACAATTGTGCTGCTCCTTGGTGTAGCTGAAGGTCAGAAGGTCTTGAGCAGCAGGGGATGGATCAGTGCTGGAAAAGTCAGCCTCGGAGACCTGACAGGTATCTCTTGATGTGCTGTCTACTGCTGCCCCAAAAGACCCTGCCTCAGCTGGAAGATTGTACATCATTAGTGGACACTGCTGCCTGTCTCCCAGTGTTTTCCCAGTTGTGCCTTTCCTCCCCCTTCTCCTTGTCCTCTTTGGGCTAAAATGAAAGAAAAGAAAATGGGTTAGGGACAGAAGCAGCAGTGGATGAGTGCCAAAGCACAGGGTTTGTGCTTTGAGAGGGAAAAGCAGAATGAGAGACAAGGGACAGACAACACTGGTGGCTAAGGGTGGACTGTCATCACATAGAGGGTTCCACCAACAGAGCCATTTCACTTGGCTGTTACTTGGCAGACAGTTCCTTCAACCCAGACAATAAGAAGAAATGAAAAAATGTCTCTGACTATAGGGTCAGAGGACCAAAAAGTTCTCTAACAACCTATCTCGAAGTCTCAACTTCAGACATGCAGGTGTGGTTGTGATATTTGGGAAAAAATACACCTTATCTTCATGACTAGATTTGATGGGTAGAGAATGTTATTTACTGAAACCAAGCAGTTAAACTGAAAAGTAACTAAACATGCATTAAAAACTTCAGAACAAGCTCAGGACTAAAACCGCTGAAGTTAATTAGAAAGCTCTTTCACAGTGCAAGGGTCATGCCTACTTGCTTTCTGCCTATTTGCCCCAATACTCATTTCAATTACTTTTTTTCCCAATAATCAAGGAATCTAAATTCTTTTGTTCGCCAGCACAGAGCATGCACCAGACTGCAGTGAGGCGATAAAGAAAATGAGGGATGCAAATCTGACCATGCTCGGCATTTAGAGCAGACATTAAGCCACACCAAACACATTTTAGAAAGCCAGCACTGAGACACTCAACTACTATTTCTGTGTTCCCTCCCCCACAAGTGCTAGAGAATTTAGTTCAGACACTTAATGCAAATGTTCATTTAGAGAATCAATATTTGAGCACTGTCTTGAATCTGCTGCCTTCTTCATAATAGCATTTGCAACACTGAAATTAGGTTTCTCTGCTCAAGAACAGAATACACTTCAGGAAATAAGAAACTATAAAAATAAAAAAAAAAACAAACAGGCCAAATCAAGATAACTTAAAGGTGTTTAATGACATTCAAAGCCATTTATTTACATCTTTTTAAATTAATTCTAGATTTTAGGTTTAAAAGACTCTGAAACATGTCTTGTTGTCTCATGTTGTTAATATTCTCTGCTCTGCATGCAATTAGAGATACCCAAGATTACAACTGAAAACTGATGCATGCTCTGTACTCCATCGCATTCACTGAAATAATTGTGGTTTCTTCAGCTCTAAAACCCATTATTTTAGACTTCTGCTTTTCTGGGCACTTGACTTTCAGCTGCAGTTATACTACTCTATATTATCATTCTTTTCCTCATTGCATTTTGACCATGCACTCAACACAAAGAAATAACTCCCATACAAATCTCCTGTACCTACTAAAATACAGTGAGGCCAATCTACAAGCCACTTCCTGAAAAACCTCAGGTAATACACCTAATTTGCCATTATTTTTCAGACAAAAGAACTCTAGGCAGAGTACTGCACAAATATTTTTTTTATTTCAGCAAATACTATGTTTTTTTGCTTTCAAGCAAATAAAAGGCAGGAAACTGCATTGCTGTTTAGAGAGATTCCCTATCTGAGGGGCACTACTACATACAGCCTTTAAATGCAACCAAACACCAGAATTATTTTCACTCTGTAAATGGAGAACACCACAGTACATAAGTTTAAAAGATTTTCTTTTTGTGTTCTGAAGGATTGTGTTAATTCTCATCTACTACTGGAGCAAAGCAACTGCTGCTAATACTCAGTCTAACAATATCTGTACCAAATAAATGACCAGAGATCAGTGATTAGTAACCACTACTTTACAGAATTACTAAAAAAACCCTTTCCAAGTCAACAAGGGAATAAAGTACCTCTACAAGGTATTTTTCTCTTAAACCCTGTTATTAGGTGGGCTTAGGCCATGAGGCATGAGTGTTTACATACCTCCTAAACAGTTTATAAGTCTTATCTAACATAATCCCCACATTCTATAATCCTATCTGTTTAATGTATTTTAAATGGGGAAAACTGCTGGAACTAGTAATATCTCAAAATGGAAGGCACTTTCAAAGCACAATCAGTGAAATGGACAAATGTGAAAGTAGTTTGTGCACAGATTAGAGACTTTCAGACATATAGGATCGGATAACTTAATGCTGGGTTTTTCACAGTAAGCCATATTTATCTGCATCTGGGTAATTTTTTTCTTCAAAAACCAAACACTTTTGGTATGCCCTTTTACAAAATTTAGAGAAAACATAAGACTACCGGTGTTTTGTATACATGAAATTCTCTGTGAATACATATTCTACCCGCAGCTTCTAGACATAAATAGCTGTGAACTACTTCCCTTGAATATTTTCCCCCCAAGACAAAGCAGCACAATTTTACTAATATCTCTGCAATTTTCATCCTGAGTCTTTCAAATGCAGGCTTAATCCTGCGATGCTTACCTGCTGTCATGAACTGTATTACCAAAAGACCTCTTTGCTATAATTAAATTTAACCATTAATCCTGTTTTTGCTTTCCATTACTATGAGCTTTCAGCATCTCTCCTTGATCCCAAGATGGATGCTTGTGACCTCTTGCTCATCTGCTTTATCAGAATTCAAAACCTGCCATTGAAATACATACAACTTTAGCCACTGCAAACACTGCATTTCTAGACAATGCCAGAAAATGTCTCTTTATTAAGGAGAGCTCTAGTTTGTTTTTCTTATTTATTTTTTTTTTTTCCCCTGATGCTACACACTTTCGATTAGATGCAAGAGTTTCCTTCCTGGAGAGCTGTACCTTGGAAAACATGATCCTAGCTGGCTTCCTCCCCTCTGAGGGTCACTGCCACAGTGTGCAATTAATAGCTTCTGCTCCTGAGGGTAGAAACCTTCTCCATCCACTGCTTTCAAAACAGTTACCAACTCCAGACATTGAAATTAAGGCTGCTTAATTAGGCCCCAAATTTCAGGAAATGCCAAGCATGCAATCTCTGAACAGCATGTTCCAGATAGAAGCACCAGATCAGTGCCATCATCCACTGAACAGGCTTGGTCCTTGCATTTTACAGCAGCACCTTTTTGGCATATGCTGGTAAGCTGCTCATTATACAAGAACACCAGAAAACTTTTTTTTACAGAGGGCAGAAAATACCAGCTTCTGGGCCAGAAAGTGTTCACAGTGGCTTGCTTAGGGGACAGGCAGAGCATCCTCCCCAGGTTTGGAATTTATTGGGTTTTATATGGAGAAATGCTCACATGGAAGATGTTTCCCTGAACTCTCAAAACGCTGCATTATTTCTAATTCTGCCATTTTGTTAGCTTGGATCATACAAGTCTGCATCCAGAGAGTAAGGAATGGACAATCCATAACTTCTGGAGAGATCTTCATGTGAAACAGTCAATATTTCTCTCTTCTAAGGTGGCAAAACACAGATGCTACTGCTTTGAGTCGATAGCTTGCCTATCCTGGATTTTCATGGGGATCATCAATATTTATATTACACTTACAAGACCCCAATTATTTCTGAACTGCAGTTTTAATCCAAATCTGCAGTCCTATCAGATACCTGAAACTAAAACGAAAGATGGTGCATAACCTCAAAGGGATTGCAAATTCAAAAGGAACGATTTAAAAACAGAATTGTGTTTTGGGCAGAGGAGCAATGAGGTTCTTGATTATGCATGCAAAGAACATCAAATTGTACCACACAGCAGGAATATGCTAACTCTGTCATAAGTTAAGTGATGCACAGAAATCCTGTAGCAATATTCTGCTTTCCAGTGAGCCTGGATCATTGCAAGATATGAAAGACAGAGATCCAAAGATTTTAGATAGCGATTCAGAGCTGTAAATTCCTGTGTAGGCTACAGGGAAACAAAAAACATAATTAAGAGCTCAGCTAAGGCCACCAAATAAATTTAAAAAATTATTAACACACATCCCCTTCTCCCCCACACAAACTATGTCAGCAAGGACAACTCACTTGGCTAGCAGCAATCACAGTGTCTCTGACAGACACTACACTGACTGGATCTTTTGTTTTCAAGCATGGGGCAAAACAAGTTTGACATTTCTTCTCTCAAAATTTTCTGATGAATTCAAGCCCCCTACTTCCCCAAGCCAGGAAGATATTTATCACTGCCTTTCTTTGGATAAAGTAAGAAATAAAGAACATCTGCAACACTATGTAGTATAGTGTCACTTGGAAGTGCTGAGCCTCACACCTACCTGAAGCAGTAGGCTTCTTCTGTGCAGTCACCTCCCTTCATCTAACACTGCTCTAAAGTGTTTATACCATTTAGGTTTTTTATAACTCAAGTTCCTTCTCATTTTTTGAGAGCAGCTGATTAAACCTGAACAACTGGGTTGTTGGACGAAATACGCTGCAGCTATGAAATGGTACAGCAGGGACCAGTTTCACTGTTAATTTAAAATGCTAGAATTAATTAGGTAGTGTAAATGAAGAATTTAATAAGCACACTTTACAACCACAAGTTCTGCTTTTATTAAACACCCCTGCCAAATGAAGGCAACTATCTTCAGTCTGTTTTTCCTTGTCTCATTCCCTTAAAATCTCTGCAGTGAAAAAAGCCACTTTTTTCTGTTGGAACCCCTCCCCCATAATTAAAATGTATGCCTGACTTCCAGCTCCTCTTTCAAGTCATTAGCATCCTTTAAAAATGCTACTGTATATCCTGCCTGTTCTGAGAAGCTACCAAACAAAACCGAAGTTTACAATTTTGGTTTTGAATACCAAATTAAAGGCTGTCTTAGAAGCTGTCATTCCTATTCAACTCAGTACGGTGTACTACCAAATTAGCATATTTTTTTTAGTAAAGGAATATGCTTGTTTAAAACTGTGTCTTTCCAAAGTGAAGGGTAACATCACAAATCCATTTTCTTAAAAAACTCTACTAGTGTTCCAAGACCGCAAAAGAACTTGGAGTCGGGGATTATTCTTCACACATATTGCTTAATACACTTGAAAATTAACAAGAATTTAGACCATAAATTCTCTCAAAGGGATTTCTTCAGCTTTTAAGTCCTTGAAAAGTATTTTGGGAACGTAAACACTAGTTTTACCAAGTCTGTGCAATTCCTTAACAGGACAGGGGAAGTAGGATCTTTTACATGAATCAATTCAGCTCTATCTAGCCTCAAAAAACATGAAGGGTCTTTTTAATACGGTTTTGCCAGAGTAAGTATGATGATGATTTAGTTTGTATTTTTCTTCCAGCCCCTTCTCTCTGCAGTTAAGTTTTTATTCTGTCTTTCCTTGGTTTATCTTTATACTTTGTAAGGATATTTCGCCTTAGCAAGAAGGAGACAAACTTACTGCCTATGAACACAACCCATATTAGCAATGAAAAAGCTCCAATACTTTAGAGGTATTCTACTACAGCACATACTTAACTGAGATTGCATATAAACACAATTTTCAATAGGAAAAATGAAAGATTGAAAAGCAGACAAAAGTTGCTTCAGACCTTCACTAGTTCAGCAAGAGTAGCTTAGTATTTACTGCAATAGAGATTTCACCATTAGAAAAAACTACATTCATTTTTATTAAGAATAAAGCAGAGAGCCACTGAAAAGCAATTAGTCCTCCAGCAGCCTACTGGTTGAAAGCATACTTTCACCTCTACCCTCCCGAAAAACCATGAAACCCAGAAAACCTAATGAAGGACAGCTACATGAAGACCCAGGAAGATGTGCTGGGTATGACATCAGGGCATTTTCATTTTGTTATTCTCTGTGTTCTAACAACCTTTATAAACATGGGCTGCTTCTGGCAGAGGACTTCACTCCATTTTCAAACTTTTAATTCAATGGAGGAATGAACACCCATCCTAGAATCTTGTAATGCTTCACAGTGCCTTGATACCAGGCTGGGAAACCTTGGCAGATTAAGCTCTGTTTTCAAATCTGGCACAGAGACTTTTGAAGCCAATTCTTTTTTGGAAATCTGCTTCTTTTGTACTTGTATTGCTTCTGAAAACAACACGATATCTCTTCAGCCACTAAAGGGTGATGTCCTTAAAGCAAGCGCGTAAGTTTTTTTAAAGAATGGTTCCTTCAGAGTATTTTACTGAACATAAAAATATATGTGCTTTGTACAGAAAGAAAAAGCATCGGCAAAAAGCTATCCAAGAATATATCAGAAGATCATATAGCAAATTTCTCACGTCTCTGAATAGAGACAAAAGCCTAGAGATGGAATGAAACAAAAAGAAGACTGTTCCCAGCCAATGAAGTAATGGCTCTCCGTCCAAAGATGGACAATTCTTTATGCAAACAACACTGAATATGTGAACTCTTGAAATTGTTACAAGGAAATCGCCACGAATTTGAGGGATATAGGAAGGACAAAAAAAAAAAGCTCATGAAACACAATATCTTCCATAATCAAAGTTCATAGCTAAGCACACTAGACTCGTGCAGATAATGATTAGCTATTTCCTTCTGTCTGAAGTAAGTGCATTAACTTGCAATTTAAATAGCAATTAACTTGCAATTTTATTTCTCAAGATTTTCAGAATAAAAAAACCAATGGTCTTGCACTGAACTGGTCTGATGGCAGATACCAAGAGTGGTACATCACCCCGGGATACTTGGCCAACTATGCTTACAACAGAAGAGGACTTCAGTTATTTGCATGAAAATTTTTGCAGTGAGAGGTTAAGCTATTTCAAGTAGAAAAAAAAGAGAGGGACAAAAAGTCAATTCTATTTTTCAATCTTCTTCCTTTTAATACCCTTGGAGCTATGGTCCAATCAGATGATATACTCAAATAGATATATCATGGTCAATGTGCTAAAGAAAGCTCTGCTGGACTGCACTGAGGACTGGAGCTGCCCTGCAGCTACTGCCATTTGTTATGTGCCTTGTGTTCAACCAGAACATTGCTATATGTCAGGGAGTAAATAAAAAAGCATTACGTGTTTAAAAGCACTGAGCAGATTGTCCTAATGCTGCCAATGCAACAGCTGCCAGGCTGCTATGGAAGTAGGTATGAAGATTTGCATTTTAATTCCTCATCTTTACGTGGTGCCTCTTTCTACAGTGCACACACCCAAGCTGACAGGATCATGTCTGAGAGGAGATGGCTGCTTTTCTGGAACCCTTTCCTTCCCAAGGCTGCTGCTCTCTGTGCTAAACATAACAGCACTGGTGATGCACTGAACAGCAGTGAAATTTCCCCACCTACGGTGTAAGTAGACACACAACCTATAAAACTAACCTATAAAGCAAGCTATAAAAGCTTTTTGTCCTTGTGCATCAGTGAATTCCTAGCTATGGCAGCAAATATAGGGACAGAGCAGGCTAGATGCACCTGCAACCATCTGTACCTCTGCTAGCCACAGGGCTGGCATCTCTCTCCTCCCTGAAGGAGAGGTAATGGTATGCTTTTATGGACCATAACTGGAAAAATATTTGATGAAGGTATAAGGGAGATTCAAACTAAGCTGACAGAATTAGAAACGGTCCATTGATGTGAGCCATTTCAACTACCCTCCTGCAAATGAAGTCAACATTCAAGATAAAATCAGAATGATCAGGAAAATAATGCTATCATATGAGCTCTGCTGTAAGACACGGAGCTTCTCCTGCAGTTGTTCTAGATCCAGTGTGCATCCTTGAAAACTAAAAAGGTTTACGATCTGAATTCACCACGGTATTTGCATTATTTCCTGTGGAAGCCACTTGCAGTGTAAGCAAAGAGGTTTTGCTGACCCTGAGTGTAAAGTGACCCTGATGCACATAAATTCAGCATCATGTGCTTACCTGTAATTTTGTCCCTCACAAGCTTGCAGGATTCAATTTCACCAATGCTCCCGAAGAGACTCCTGAACTCTTCCTGGGTCATGTTCTGGGGTAAATAGTTGACTATGAGGTTGGTTTTGCTGTCATCTGTAGCAGCCCCTGTCTGCATGGGGGAAGGGCAGTTTCTACTGTTGCTGGAGGGTCCATTGGTTGTATTGGAAGTAGGGCCATTCGACACCTGAGGCTCCATGGTGCTAATTATCTACATGAAAATAAGAGGAAAAGGAAAAAAAAAAAAACCCTTAAGTTTCATAAGCACAATAGCTATTTTTAAAGATACTTACAAACGAATGAGTAGGTAGCATTTGTGGCCAATTTAGATACTTCAACAAAAAAACCCGCTTGATTCCTCTGTTATTGTTGCAAAGTAGGTCATGCTAGTCTTTGGCTGTGAGCATATACTAAGATGCAGTTAAAAACCCTCTTTTTCTGTTAATGCGAAGCTGATTTCTGCTTTCATCATGCAGCCATTTTCACAAATGTAAATTTAAACCACATAAATTTAATTATAATTCAAGGTAATAATCATAATTAAAATTATAGTTCCATTAAATCAGATGAAGTAAGTGTATGGCTCTATATGAAAAGGTAAAATATTTTACCTATTTAATAACTGTATCACAGAGTGCAATGACAACAACATTTACCAGGCACAGTCAATCTGCAAAGCGTTGTCATTCACATTGCCTTCAATTAATAAACTCAGTGTCCCAAGACATACCATTTACCAGTTCCAGGGATGACCTATATTCCCCAGTTATATTTTTCACTAATGAACTGACACCTCTTTAAATAATAAAGCCCTGGATTTGCAATCTTCGGAGATACAAAGGTCTTCAGATATTTACTGGAATGAAAAAGGTTTAATCAGAGAAAGACTTATCAGGAGCAGGTGCAGGCTGGAATTTTAACAAGTGTTGCTATCGAAATGTGAAACTCCAATTTTCACAGAAAAGACTCAGACCTTTCAAAAAAAAAACAAACCCCAAAACATCAACAATAAAAAAACACCACCCGGCAAGTAAGAACCTAGCATAGCAAAGTGCATGCAGGACAGAAGCCCCATTGTCACCAGTGCCACCGGTCATGTGGATTAAGCTGCCTGCATGTTTATCTGCAGCCTGAGGACAGAAGAATGCAAGTTTTCATCCAAAAACTGCAGAGGCAGACAAAGCAGGCAGAAAAACCTGGGTACTTCAAGCCTTCTCTATATAGGTATTTGCCTCGACAATGGCTTCCTGCCCATCTTCACTGTCACCAGTGCTAACAAGGGAAGCATGTAATCTTAAGTCTTAAATTTGGATAAATTTAAGCAATGCAAATAGAGGATTTTTGCTGTCTACTGTGATGCTCATTGGTATCTCCTATCAAAGAGCATCCCCATGATGGGCTGAGCCTCCTTCCAAAGACTCAGCAATGCAACCACTGCCCCAGACAAGAGACTGCACTACCCAGAGACCAGGGCAAGGAGAGGGTGAACAGAGGGCTGAAACACCACACACTCTGAACCTTGTGTTCACCCCATCCTGTAATTATTATAATTACTTAAGACTTCATTTGCTTTCTTTTTTAAATCCAGGGAGATGTGTTGTGACACATTATGCTTGTAATTCAGGAGGATAGAGGACAGACCAAAAAAGGGGTGTCTATTCTAAAATTAAATTCATGAGGGTGGCTCAGACTCCAAATAGGTTATATTCTGGTCAAGTCTATTTAATTTTTTTTTTTTAAGGGCAATGCATTAGTATTAGTTTAATGCCTTGTTTAGGCAATAATCTTTTTATTTATCAGTGGAAGTAAGTTTTGAATCACCACTGTTTTTCTTTATCAAGCCCAGGAATAGCTACTTGGTTTAACAATTTTTAAATAAAAAGATGCCTTGCCATATTGTGATTAACAGCAAGGCCTTAAATTGGAACAGTTGCAGCAGAAAAATAAAGTGAACTCCAAAGAAATGCTGACTTCTTGAAAGAAACAGGCACATCCAAACCAGACCCCCCCCCCTGCCAATTTTACCAGCCATGTGGCACCAGGCACTGCTGACATCCTCTGTCAAGCTGTACCAGCCCCATACACTCCTCCTTCAGCCATTATTCTTCTTCAATCTGATTTCATACATATATTTACTCACATGTACTAGCAAACACCCCAGATGCTGCTAAATCTGTTTGGTTGGGGATTCCAGCTGGAAAAGCATCCTTTGATCTCTGCATCCCCATCACCCCCCAGCAAACACCGACACCAACCCTGAGCTCACAGCCTGCTGCAGGGTCAGGGCTTTGCACCCCAAGGCAAAGGCACTTCAGCTGAGCTCATCTATGCTGCATCTGCACCAACCTGATTAAAAATGGGGTGGGGGGGTGGGGGAAAATTTCCAGTTCTGACAGTAAGAGTCATAGGATAAGCGAAGCCGCCGATATGGTTAACTACAGCCTTCCATCTGCCTTCAAATCATCTGACTCTATCTGTTCAATCATAAAACCCCCACAAGGTAAACTGCAATTTTAGGGACTGCTCCTGACCTTCTAAAGCTGGCAGGAATACCACACCAGATACACCACAACTGGTTTCAGTTACAGCAGCAGCAGGACTTGGGCACAATGCACCGAGAAAGGTACATCAGCTATTATTAGCAACAGACACCAAAGCTAACTATAGTTCCCCACGAGCAACAATAACCATGGATGTCTTAAAAAAAAAGAAAAAAAATCTGCGAAAGAAAACAGAACTTGAAACTGGCTGCTGCCCTACTTAAGGGTTTTGCAAACTCTTTTTAGTTCCATTTTCAGCATGCTTACCTTCCACACCCAGCAAAGAAACAGAATTCAACTCTGGTATTTAACACATTCAGAACATTAAGAGTAAGCTGCTCTGCAAAAATCTGTTCCTGAACAAGTAGATTTCCTCATATAATACTACATCAAAATATTTTGGCATAAACTGATGTTGCACCAGGTGCCAGGTTTTCCTTCTAGTTACTCTCACCCAACTCCAATTAACTTTCTGATTTTTCAACAGGAGAAAAGAAAATCAAGACACCTATTTGCCCTTCAAATTATTGCTAAGTTTTAAGTTACTGAAAACTGATTTACTACATAAAAATTTAAGACAGAAACATTGAAGGATTAAAAAAATAAACCATGACATTTTTTTTTTTACTGCAGAGTTTTACATCTCAATTTACAGAGTAATTTCTGTACAAAAGGAACCGTGTACCAGTCTGCATTCAAAGTTCTTATGGGCACAAAGAAATAATATTTGAGATTAATATATTGATTCACATAGTATGTAAAGATTTAAATTACTAATGGTAACAAAAAGCTAAGTCCAATCTCTCCACTGCAAAAATAGTCCTCCCCCTACAAATCTTAAGCTCAAATCCTCTGTTAAAGAGTTCAGTTTGCATCCACTGGGCCATTTAGTGTTGATTACTGGTTTTAATATTAAAAAGTTGCTGATCCATGTCAGTCAGCATGTTACATAAGAGTAACATTATTTATTCAAAGAATGTATTTCAATGTGCTATTTGCTGTTTTTTTCTTTCCACAGCATGAAGATTTTTAATACCTGTATCACAATTGGAACATTTTTAAAATAGATACTCTAGTTTCCTGGACACACAATTAACTTTCATTATAGTTTAATTACTGGTAATAAAATTATTTTTATTTTAATACAAGTACTGAGAGGTAGCTCAATCCTACAAAAATACCAGAAGAGGCTGTAACTGTAACTCATTAAGGACTGACTTGTATATGGGAAAAATATATGTGAAAATCCAGTGACTTAAACCCTACAATTGTTTTTTAAAAATATACACTCTTATCCCTTGAAGATTAGGATTACATCTCTATACATGCCACTTAAAATTAGCAACCTCTTCATGATTTTTTAGAGCTTCTCTGACCCAATTTAGGCAGCTACTACTGGTCTTGAAATATTACAGTGCAAACATTGTGTGATGATGTTCACATGCTACTGGTACAAAGAGGTTATTTTGTTTTGAAGGGGTTTTTTTTTTGACAACAATGTGCCAGACTCCCAATACTGCAACACCATGTCCCATATACATAACAGTATCCTCGAAGAAGAAAAAACCAGCAATTACTGTTGATAGGCACTGATAATTCAGCTGCCAATAATTTGAATATTTTATCTTCATAACCTTGACAAACTATTTGTGACACAATTTCAAGACTTCAATTTAGTAATTTAAAGGCAACCCATATTTCAAATTCTGGATGCATTTCATCAGACTGCTGCTTTTAAAAATGACTTCTTGGTGTACTACTTTGCTGATCTATTACCATACCAAGAAAAGTATGAGGTATTTTGGCTTGACAGATTTCACAAAGAAATGCTTTGCTGCTCAGGAAGACAGCATGAGCTTTGCCAGTGTTTTTCAAAACACTGCTTACCAGAAGGCTTGGTATAACCCCTCCTACAAAGTATCAGTGACAAATATCCATTATAGCAAATCTTACATTACAAATGGTGTTTCAGAAATACTTCTGTTGTGTCTTTTTTTCCTACAATTAATTCAATTAATTTCAATTTATTCCTGCTGAAATATCAGCTCCAACAATATTGCAAAGAATACCTGTATGTATAAACAGAACTATTAAAATGCTTAAACAAGCCAGAGTAACTGACATTAATCGTCACTTATTGCAATAAATAAGTGACATCCATCTACCATTACAAAGCACAGTTAATGCATCATTTAGAAAACTACCCACAGACTGATTAAGACAGCCTTATCTCCCTATTGCATGCATAAACAATAGCCAATGGATAAATTGGATAAAAGCAAATATACATACTTTCTATTTAGAAAATTTGTTTTCAGTCTAAAAAAAAGTGTGCACACTGAACTGAAAGACTGTCACATACGTTCACTGAAAGGAGCCTGTATTCAGTAATAATTTATTTAGCAGCAATTCTTATCTGAATTATGTATACTCCACTGCCCATATCCCACAATAAGCTAATTTGCTATGTATGGAAAAACACCAGTAACAAGATTCCTAAGAATAAGTACTATTTATAGGGACTAGAGAAAATATTTTTAAACACCGCGTGCAATCTTTCTCCAATAAATCAAATTCTGAAAAAAACCCAAACCCCAAACCAATGGTGAATTCACACAGATCCATTCTGAGGACCCAGAAGTGAAGATGTTATCTATGAATAATGACCTGGTTCACAGAACCTAAATGCCAAGAAAAATCATCATGGTAAATTACACCTCATGAAGAATTCATGAAGTCTAATTTTATATTATTTCTAAGTGTTCATTAATGAACAAACTTCTAACATTCTCCCACAGAAAAGAATTTAGATAAATAATGCAAAGCTCTTACTTTATCTAAAACACTATTTAATTAGCATTGCAAGTTGTTTGCTTTTACAAGTGAAAACAAATGGTGCCATGGCAGAGGTCCCATAGCCATCTCCTGAACGAAGATGACAAAGGGAAAAACCAACAAACCTTCTCAAAGAAAACAAACCTAGATTCACAAAGGTTTTCCTTCTATAATGAAAAATAGGCTTGGGAGTAAAAGTCTATCTGCTCTTTGGAATGAAACTCTGCACAGCACAAGTCTCAGTCCCACAAAAGCTTCTCTACAGGTCTGAAAAGTCCAGTTTACCAGAGCTTCCTCACTGATCCATCCCCAGCCCTCTTCAACCTCCTGATCTCTACACAAACAACCCTGCAAAAGTCAGAGCTTGGCCCATAGGTATGGAGCTGGACACAAAACACATCCTAGACCACGTTCCTCAGCCCTGCATACCCCCACCCCACTTTCAGATTCAGTCACCCCACTTTGAGGAGGGGGTTCTTCTCTACATTTTTGCAGAAAAAGGCATTGGATCACAATCTTGAGAACAGCCCATGTCATCTTCCCACAGGAGTGTTAGAAGTGATTTTAACTATTCATTGGTTCAAGGCCACTGGTCCAGCCAGAGCCAGAAATAGAGATGCACCTGGACCTCACAGACACATTATGTGGCTTGTTTCTAAGGTGACCTTAAGAGAGGTAAATGATGCTCTGTGTGCAGTTCCAGTAAAGATTTTCTTCTCTGCAACACAACTGTCAGATTTCACTGTCAATTACATTTTTATTAAAGCTTATGTAGTGCACAACTAGACTTTGCTATTATTTACCTAATAAATACACCATGAACATGAAATAAAGGAGGAAAACGAAGCTTTTGAGTAAGTCTGCCTGGAGGCAAATCCAATATCCCAGAAACAAATCATTATCTAACCCTCCATATTTTGACATACTCCCCACTCATATGCACTTTCACATGCTCCATCTTTACCTTCCTTCGAGTAAAAGTAATACTTAATATTTTAAATATAAATACAGCTGAAAGTCTCAGCTCAGAAAACCTGCAGTCTGGCTCTCATGGCAGGGATACAGTCATCTCACAAGATTTGTTTCAGAATGCACTGCACTCAGGTTGAAATACCATTCAAATGTTTTCAGCAAGTTCAAATTTATGGGTGGCACAATAATTGGACGGAGCACACAAATGCTCCAAATAGAGAAAAAAAAGCATTTATTTTAAGAGGCAATCTTCAGTTCAAGTAAAGGAGAAAATTATTTTCCTTAGTAGCTAAAATTTATCCTGATCTAGTCCATTATAGGCTTTTGTGTGAATGTTAAAACAAAATATTTTGTCCCCAATCTGTAGTGAAATGAAAAGTTTATTGGCAATATTACTTGTTATCACAGCAGTGCCTGAAGGACATAACTGATACCAACACCAAGCTGTGCTAGATGCTGTACAAATGGGTAGTATGGGCAGGGATTGCCATTGTACCAACAGTAAAAAAAAAAAAAAAAAAAAAAAAAAGGCAAAACCTGTTATTTTTATTCCAAGTTTTGCAGAAGAGAAAGATCAAACCAGAGAAGAATATTCTAAGGAAACTGCTGAAGTAATACAGTAAGCTGTGACAGCTTCATAACAACACCATATCCTCAAACCTGGCCCAGTGATAAGGTCACTACTCCTAACAACTTTGTCAAAAAGCAAAGCAGCATTATGATGCACCAAACTGCTTTTCTTTTGACAGCTTCAGATAAATAGGTCTTCTGTTCCCATGAAGTACAGACTCTACAATTTTGCATTTGATTTCAAGGAAAAAATGGAGGGGGGAAAAAGTACACAACATAATAAGCCACATCCATTTCAAAGCCAGTAAGTACTAAGATATTAGTAGAGCAAACCACTCTCAGAACTACATGTCCAATAACCATGCACAAGAACAAAGCCATCACACACTTTGTAAGGTCTCTCTCTTCCTGCAGGTACTCTGGGGATGAAAAACTGGAGGAGAAGATCAATTAGTGCACACAGAACCCAGCACTCTGAGCCCAGAGGACTGCAGGGAGATGCATGGTCAAGCACTCCATGCACAGCCATTTCTGAGAAGCATGACAGAGGTGCTGCTCTGCATACAAACATTCTTCCAGAAGCAGAATATAGTTACAGCTCTAGCATATATATTACCTCAGCTCACAGTATTTGAGGTTCTTTGAGCTTCTACTGGGGCTTCATTTTCCATCACCGGTCCAGCCTCTGCACCTCAGAGGTCTTCGGCTTGATTTTTCTGTGTTCCAAACATGAAAGTCTACAGTAAATGTGCTCAACAGAATCAAGGAAGCAGTATGTGGGGAAAACCAGTATAATAGGTGATGGTGACACAAGTTTCCTGCTATCAGGGTCACCTTTTTCATAAAAATGAACTGTTGTCTAAAAAGCCAGCCATCTATCCCCCTTCTTTAGACTGGTTTCACAAGAATTTGCTTCTAATAATTTCTGCCATTAAATTAAATTCACATACGAAGATACATGAGAACACAGCCTGGATTTCACAGCATCCAAACTCTGCTCTGGAAAAAGCCATCATCCAAAACACCCAGAGAAGAACATGGATGCTCCCCCATTCTATGAGGTGGTTTACACAATTAGCTCAGCTTAAAAACATTTTATTGCCCCTTGAGTCCCATACACCACAGATCTTAAACAAGACAGGTGGCAGGGAGGTGCCCTGCTTCTGTGCTGGGACATGGCCATCAATGGCTCCTGCCCACCCACATCCCCAGAGGTCACCTGCTGCCTCCACTAAAAGGTTTGTATGGTTTTTAAGCCTGAATAAAGGCAACACATTTGGGCTCTGCCTCCTGAAGGAGCACACATTTCTTCAATCATCCTTCTACTTCTGTCAAATCTGTACCAGGCAACTTGTACTTAAAATTTTACAAGAACTTTATTTCATCATGCTGGATGGCTCCTTATTCCCTCCTGGCTTTTCAGCTGGATCTATTACTTATTCTTTCAAGGCACATATGAAGGCTAAAGGATTGTGGAAAAACAAACCCTCTCAACAATGAGATGAGATCTTTGATTGATGCTCCAAGCCAAAATCTGATGAAAAAACATCCCCTTTCTCTATAGATTGCATTTTATTAGGCAGATACCAGAAAGGCAAGAGATCTCCAAGTGACTGCCTTGTCCTTCTTGAAAAAGAGACAGCAACTAACAAAGACCATATTTAAAATTTTGCTAGCAGAGCGATAAAAGAAACACCACCTAAAACATTTAAGTTTGAGGCCAGCCCTGAAGAATTGAAGTGGGTATCTCAAAAGGCTGAACACTAGATAATAATAGTAATACAAGAGCACAGTAGAGATGAACACTGAAGACAGATCCTCAGTCTAAAGGACATAGAGCCTAAAATTACACTGAAATGAAAGCAAAGGAAATTGACAGTCTTTTAAATATTTTTTTAAACTACTTTCTGAATTTTTTTTTTTACTCAGTTTTGTTTCCTGATCACTACCTTCTTCCTTAAGTTTTCTGACTGTATTACTGAGTTACATATAACTAATGTATAACTGAATTATATTACTGACTCGGGAGTATGCTGCACTGTGTACTGACACACAGAGATTCCCACGGGTACCTACATGTTCATATAAGAAGCAGACAGCTGCAAGTCTTCAGCTGCTGTAGACCTGTCACAATTCCACTTTATTATTTTCTTAAAATGAAAAACATCTAGAATAATTTGCAACCTGAGAGTTTAGACAGTGAAAGCTGTACTGCAAGCCATACAGAATCCTAAGAATATCTGCTTACCAGAAGGCAAAGGAAAGTAAGGATAGAGCAGGCACTCTGAAGCCTCAGAACATCCAAACTCCCCTCTGCTGTTTTTTTTTTTTTTCCCCACTGAAGTTCTAGAAACAAAAGCTACCATTTTCAGAAACCCTTAACCAAATCATGATTCATTCATGTTCAGTGCAATAGGATTTTCAGCTCCAAAGCCACAAGTTCCTCTCCTGAAAATGTTGCCCATGCATTTTTCATGCCAAGACAGGCTTGCATCAGGTAGGAATGGATGGGTAAGCAAAAGCATGGCACAACCAAGGTACTTTAAGGCTTTGTCCTCAACAGGACCTAAGTGAGGACACAGTGGTAAATACAGTTAGGAAACGCTAATAAACGTGTACTTCTCAACCACTGGCAAAACATCACTATGGATACTGTTGCTTGCAGGTCTAAGAGACAGACCCCAAAATAGGACTGAGCTGAGCATCATTTATCTCCATCATCAGAAATGTTAGCTTACTGCAAAGTAACAGTTATTTCTCTGAAAGTGGTACTGGATTAAGAGTAAGAAAGAAATTTACAGCTTTTCTAAAATTCATCTGTAAGCCTCCAGCCCTGTACCACACCAATACTGCTTATAGCACTAATTTTTTTCATGAAATATAGATCTTCTTCCTTCTGTAATATCCCTATGGTAGAAAAGTTACAATTAATTTCTCCAAAGTAATGCGGCCATCACCATCTTAAAGGTCATGGACAAATCAGACAAGTTAGAAGCTTGAGAAATTTCTGGTGAAAAAGTGGTCAGAAGCGACTTTCTAGGCTGCACAGACAGCTCTTTACTCTGATAGCCTCATAGAAGACCTACACAATAGCTCAAATCAGAGTAAGTTTAGGCATGGTGTAAGGAATAAATACCTCAATCATTTGTAAATACAAACGATCTCACAAAATAACCTATGCTTAGCTCAAAGAACCATTACTATAGATTATTATTCATTAATAAAGGACAAAATATGAAGTACATAAGCACGCATCTGTCACAAGTTCACCTAATAGATCCTAATATTTTATCCAGGATATAAGAACTATTAATATCTGTACTAAGAAAGGAAAACATTCCACAGGCTAAAACACCTGCGTAATTTCAATTAGCAAAATTGCTAAAATTTCTAAAAGAAACTATATTCAAATTCACCAGGTTCTTATTCAGTGACGAGTCCCATAAAACAAAAGAAAAATCAGAAATCCTTCCAAATTCCTCCAAAAGAAGAAGTGAACCGTATTGATAATAACAAACTCCTGGTTAACACAATTCTGCAAATGCACTAAGTGGAGGTCACGCTGACCTTGGCCACCACTTAAGGACAGGGTGGCACCTTGGCCACCCCAGATGTCCTGTCTCAAAACCTATACATTAGATTGTTGCTTAGATGCCAATAGGCAAACCAGAAAAATTAAAGATTACTAGGCAGAAATGTCCTAGCCTAGACATTAAGAACAGCTTACCTGAGTATTTAAAAAGTCAAAATAACCAAGCTACTGTCCTTTCTCTGTGGGCTGGCTTTTCCCCCAAATCCTCAGCAGTCAGACAGACTCAAAACTTCAGAGGTGGGTCCATTCCACATTTATGTTTCACCTCAGAGAATTCTGTGACAGAAGTGACACTGCGTCATTATTAAAGCTAAAATACCACCTAAGCATCCCTGATCCCTGGGTAATTCAGCCTAGGTGTCCTGGTCCAGTCTGGTGTCCAAATGCTGGATGAGAACGTGGCTCCTGCAGTGGCTGCAATGGCTACATATGGCTGCAAAGCTCCTCGATAACCACCAAGAACATCACCCAAGTAACATTCATTTTTGCACATAGCAAAGACTTAACGATGGAGACTAAACTCCATTTCAACCCCAGTGTGCATCTACATTTGTGAACATTTCTTTCAGTAGTTGGGTAATGACAAGAACAGACAATAAAAAAGGATTCTAAAAATATACTACTCTTTTTCAGCGGATTAGCGTGTCTACGGTTAAATATAAACTGTGCTCTATAAATTATCAAACACCATGTCAAATTCTGACGTGCACTCCCGGAATCTCTCACAGAGCACACGAAATACAGAAAATGGTAATTTTTGTCCTGGCCCACTTAGTCTAAAGAACAATATGTTGCTGCACTAGATCATGAAGTTGGTTCCCATCAGTGGTCACACAAAAAAATGGCCACAGCCACCACTGCACTCAGGCACCCAATTTTTCAGGACCCTCTGCATCAAGCAAAGAGATTAATTCCCTGAACAGCTGGTCTCACAGGAAGGGAACTGACAGCAACATTACCACAGTATAGCTGGCACATGCACATTAGGAAGAATTTCCAGCATTCACGCTTTCTGCTAAAAATCAGCTTCCCCCTACTCATCTACTGCCAGCAACTTCATTTGGAACAAAGATATACAGGGAACGGTACTAGAACTATTTTTATTTAGGGAGCATTTGTTTCCATGCATTATTATTTCTACAGTGTCGTGACTGTGCCTTCTGCTCTACAGAAATAACAGGACGAGTCTTTGCCCGTAATTTCTTCTACGCACAACAAAGTCACTGACCACCATTCGAAGACCAAGGATGACCAGCAGAAAATTAAAACAAGTACAGTAATTAACAGTCACATTCGTAAACCCCTCAATCAAGTACAAACCCAAGTAACTCCCAAGTATCTCTGATCCCAAATGCAGAATGTGTTAACACTTCACCATAGCGTAATGACTTAAATCATGGGTTGTTTCGCGCTGTTGAGTCGTGAATTTTATATTACCTAACATAAAACTGCTGATGACTATAGGAGTCTCCATGTCAGCTGGGAAGGACTGAGAAAAGGCAAGGCATGGTCTCCTTCCCAGATCAGCATTCAACCCATTATAAAGGTTCATTACTTTACCCATGAGGTTTACTACAACGCTCTCAAACCCTAACTACCACAGGCAGGTTGACTTCCCACACCTTAAGCACACAATTGTAGACAGAGTTTAAATTAATCCACATATTAAACAAAAAATGTCCCATGTAAAAATCTGGTGAGGACATTGAGGGTAGAAATTATAATTCTCAAAGTCACAAGTATCTGTTTTGCTTTTAATAGCAGTAGAGAAACATGGACTTCTGGCAGTTGTCCTGATCTGTACCGGGAAAGAAAAGAGGACAGAGTCAGTTCCTGGAATTCCACATCCTTGCTGGGCAATTAGCCATAATATTACAAGAAGAGTGAGATCTACCCTCAAGTATCAATTGGGAATATTGCTGTCTTTGCTACTTTTACAGCATGCAATAACAACAAATTAGCAAGGGAAGGAACATTAAGGATGACGAGCTTTCTTCATCCCTCATGTCCCTACAAAACCTTTTCAACAGCTCTTAGCTTAGGAGTAAATACTCCCCAGAGCTCTGGAAAATACAATTGGCCGCTCCAATCAGCGCACAGACAACTGCAGGACAACACAGAGGGCCCAAGCACAACACAGTTACCTGCTCCAGCAGCAATCTTCTGGTCTCTACATGGAGGGTCAGATGGCACGTTCTTACCAAACGTCCCTCAGGAAACTAAAACCAGTGGGAGCCGCTTGGTTTTCCTTGCACACCTCAACAAATGTACTCAGGTACACAGTGGAGTGGCTGGATCTGAGGGATTTATGCTACTGGAAAGGCTCAAGTGGCATCGCTGCCCTCCGCCAACACTGAAAACCACTTACATGGACAGAGACACGTTAAGGATGGAACCTTCTTGAAGCACTGCGAATGACAGAACTACCTCCCATAGTCATTTGCATCTGTTTTAAAAAACCCACACACATTATCATATCACCTTTACCTCCCCAAGACTTCAGGATGATCATAAACCAAATATACTGGACACCCCAAGTTTGAAAAATACCGGCGCATGGCTCCGGACTGGGAAAAATATCAATCATAATAGAAAAGCTTTTATAGCAATAAAAAAAATTAGTTAATATTAAAATAATGAAATTCTTTTTTTTTTTAGAATTCAAGGACATACAATTGCCCACCACAACAGCATCACTGACGCAACTGCGTGTGCCTTAGCAACAAAGGCGTACTACAGAATTTTATATACATCTTGACTCTAAATACAGTCAAAGCCAGGCTTGTATTTTACTGTTCAACTAAACCATTTTCAGCAAGGATGCATAGAGGTCTACCTGTCTTCTTTTCCTGATTTTTTTTTTTTTTTCTTAGGGTATCTTTTAAACCTGTTAATTAAGGATTCCTAACTGGTTTGGACCATTTCCTTTTATAGATTTTTTTCTTCCTCATTGAGGTGTAAGTCCTCACATAAAACACAATCAAGGGCAGAACAATAGGCAAGACAGACTCTCTGCTTCCTCCCTACTTTTTGGGGCCCTTAAAAAGCAACAGCACACTAGGAACTTGGGAACAGTGAGGAAAAAAACAGATTATCATTACAGAAAATAAATAACCTAAAGCTGTTTCTATCAAGCTAATTCTTAATAAATCTATGCAAGCAATGTAAATGCTACAAATAAGACAATGTTAGGCTGTAGCAAGAATTAAATTCTTATTATAATCTCATCTGAGAGGACTTGATTTCTAACACTGATGTTCCAATGCTATTTTGCAAACTGCCTTAATACTTAAAAGTAAACAACAAACAAAAGGTCTCATCTTCAGTGCTGCAAGCTATCATCCAAAACTGGTTATAATTAAAGGTGTGAACAACAAAGTAAGTAACAAACCTGCAAAGTCAAGGTTCTGAGAAATTAATGGGCATCACACCACTGCACCAGTTCAAATTTATCACTCATTATCTCCCTGACTAGAACGGTGCTGTTTCACATATTTGTGCCTCCTTCTTTCCTCCAAGCCTTTCCTGCCTTTTCTAGATGGCTAATTTTAGACAATTACTGCCTCTGACACATTGAGACCTTCTCTCCCTCCTCTCTTTTTCTTGCTGTAAAGCTAGTGACCTACAAAAGCCCCCTGCATCTAAAATATTCCAGTATTTTAGAAAGTAAAGATTTATCATTTGGGAAAACAAAAGCAAGAGGTCTTTGAATACCCATTTCTCAAATATATTCACTTTACATTATCTCAAATGGTTAAATGTACTCAAATGCAAAAGCTAAAAGGTAGAGGTTCCCATTAGACACTTCTTTCTCAGGGTTAAATCTGCTGTACTTGGAGAACTACAGTGTTACCCTGCTGTCCACAAGGTTTTTTAGAAAATGATAAAATGTGCTATTCTTTTAAAGTTACTTGGAGGCAACTGGACATGTACACAAACAATAGGGAAGTATTACATTATACAAATGCCCTTTTTTCCCTTCTCACAGAAATCACGGTATTTGTCTTAACATCTGTTCAAATGAGAAGGGGAAGATACCCAAAGCATGAACACACATGAAAATACATGCATGCCCATCTCTTCCTCCACCCTACTGAGAAAGAAAAGAAGAGGGAGAGAAGAGCAGTGGGGGAGAGGTGACTTTCCATCAGATTAGCAAATTTTGCAAAATCTGGCCTATCCTTTAGAGAGGTACACTTTTTAATACTACCTCACTTGCAGAAGGGCTGTTTGTGCCCACTTCTCCCCAAAAACCCCAATGACATTGAAAAAAATACTGCATTGCAGTATTTGCCAGTGCATCGGACTGTATCCACTCTGCTGTCCCAGACAAATGTACATTTTACTATGTCCAGGCATGTAAATGAGTTGTCTAGTGGACACAGATTGCCAGAACAGATGAGTGGATTTGTTATCTGCATCTTTCTCCCTCTCACTATAATATTCTCTGCCACTGCCCATTTCTTGCCTGGGGTGCTTGCTGAGATTATTTTGGAAGTAGAAGTTCCCAAAGAAAACAACAAATTCCCCAGCCAGAATACAGGACAGAATCATACTTTATTTCTTCTGAAAAACCTCAGGGTGTAGAGTGGCTCTAGGTTATGGACCAACAGTATGACAGTCACACACAGAAAATAACCTGCACTTAATTAGCACACTCCCAGCATACCAACTAGGAAGGCTGAAGAAAAAAATCCCACTGTAATCTAGAAAATATTTTTTTCTAAAAGACATTAAGTATATGTAAGATTAACACAACTCTTCTTTCAATAGAGTCACAATATTTAACAGGGCCAAATAAAGATGATGAAGACTATTTCAAACCCATTCAAATGGGATTTTTAAGTATACCTCTTCTAGCTCATTGTAACCATCCTTTGTCACAACAGCTCAGGTTCACTCTGAGAGAGCTCAAAAAGGTAAAATTAATAAAGAAGGCGGCAAAGGAGGCACCCAAACCAGACAACAGTGGAGAGGCAGCCCTGTATCTAACATGGGAACCTGATCAGCAGAGTACATGGGGATATGATTTTAAACTGATAGCTGATATTCACCTTGCATCAATACCCAGTAGTAAAATTTCATCCTTTCTCACTAGTAATTCACCAAAATGACATTTAAGAAAATCATCATCTATGAAGACAACTACGCTTTCTCTGCCTTTTTGTCTGAATAGAAAGGTTTTAACATTTTAATCTTTTTTTTTTATCTGTAGCAGTCTGACTTAAATTTCAACAACTTAATAGCTATTTTTCTATAAGAGGATGTACAATGACATCTTTTATATGCAAAAAGAAAATGTCATTATGTACATGCAGGCTGTATTCATTAATATAATCTTAAAACAAAAGAGGAAGATCAGGGCAGGAACACGTGCACCATAAAACAAGGATGACATTATTTTTAAATCTTTGTAGAAAGACCAAACTGAACAGAAAATGAAAATGTAACTAGTAGCTGATGACTCTTAAAACAAACAATGCAGCTGTGTATAATAAAGGCACCCTTATTTATTGTCATGACTAAGTTAACAGATTTAGAACACTGTATCTCTGTTTTGGACAGAAGAAAAATTATTTTACTCTCACATACAACTACAATGCATGCCAGAATACATCTCCCTGAACATACACAGACTGTAAAATACAGATTTTTACACATGCACACACACACCCTCAAGATTTTTCCCCCCTCTACGTTATAAAGCAGTGCAGTTTTCAGAGGGCCGTTCAATTCTTCACAGAAAGGACTGCAGCAGAAGCAATACTTAAAACAAAGCAAATTATAAGGGGCACTTAATTTCTATTTTTCTTTAAGCTAGGCACCATCATGCCTGCTTGAATCTGCATGCAAAGTAACCCTGTACGGGAGAAAGGAAGAAAATAAAAATATCTGATAATCTGAAGATAAAAAGAAAGGCGTGTTCTATATTCTTGCTCTGCTTCTCTTGTGCCTCCTGATCTGTGATAGACAAGCATTTTCTGGGCAACCACATTTTTGTATCTTTTACGCTACTGTCTATCACTTACTACCCTACTACGCTTTTTTAACACTCCTAGCACCAGTGCACTTCTGCTATTTCTCATTATTGTTTGCCACTACAATAAGAGAACCACAATTAGCCAAATATTCAGCCTCAGTTTAAAAAGTAAAGTTGCCACAAGGAACCTGACACTGCCAGTGGATATTGCTCCAGCAGATGTATAATAGACCGTGGCTAAAGGTGGGGCTCCAGACTAAGAGGAGAATAATCTCATTATTTTCATAAATTCCACTTAGCACATAAACCCTAGGATATGGTGAACTCTCCTGAACTGATTATTCTGCCATATAACCATCCGATTTTGTAAAAATACCAATATCACTTAACACAAAATCACTGCTTAGGGTAAATTCATTCTACCTACTGTTCTCATAGGGACATTTGCTGGAAAATTCTAAGAAATGATTTGCAGAAGCTATCAGCTGTGGGAGTTCACTATTATACCTCTGTCAACTTCATTCAATATAATTTACATTTTTTTTTTTTTTCATACTGCCTCACAGGATTCCTTGCAATTTTTTGCACGTACAATTTCACAGCAGGGAGGGGGAAGGAAAAAAAAAAAAAAAAGAAAGAAAGATAACCCTCTTTTGCAGAGGAGAAAGAACAGATGCTTAAAACCAGATTTCTAGAAATCACTGTAAGCCTGAGCCAGAAATGTAATTAACACCTATTTATAAAGAATAATTAAAGTTGTGACTGCCACAAAGAACAGCAGAGATAATCGAGGTAGCCCCTGTTTTTTTTCTTTTTTAGATTTTTTTTTTTTTTTTTTACACTGTTTGCAGTATTCCCACATGATTGCCACCTGCTCCCCCACTCAGCTTCCCCTATGCTCGTTTCCCCGGCAACCTTTCATTGGCTTTTCCTCCCAGCTATCGCTTTCAGTTCGGCTGCTCAGTCTAATCTTATTTGTTTTACACCCATCAAAACAAGCAGCTAGACAAAGACAATCCTGTAAGAATGGGAAAAGACCGTCGCTTTGTTTCCCCGGTTATAATAAATATCCGCAGCAAAAGTCTGCAAAACGTTAAATTAAGGGGAAAAGGATGGAAGGGGGGGGGGAACACACACACACACACACAGACATGGGACACCCACACCCCCCAACATCCCGCGGGGCTGGCAGAGGGATGGGTATTGTGCGGGTTGGGTCCCAGCCCCCACCCGGGTCACCCCTCTCATCCCCAGCAGTTGTATTTGATCATGCCATTTTGCACAATCTGTAAGGAAAGCACAAAAGGAGGGACACGACGAGCGAGCACGCCCGGGCTCCTCTGCCAAGGAGAATATAGTCTAAAAATAGAAATACTATTTTTCACATAAATGGCTTTGACTTTCTCCCGGCATTTAAAAAAGCACAAAACAACACAGCTTCCCCACCACCACCCTTCTCCCCAGCCCCCACCCCGACACAAAAAACACACCCTTCCTTCCATCCTTCCATCCATCCATCCATCCATCCATCCCTCCATCCATCCTCTACAACACCGGCTCCGTAGGAAACGCAATACCTGTATTTTAGAGGCGATTATTAGGTTTGTATTTAAGGCTGGTGTAATACAAACGGAGATTAAAAGGCATCATCGGCTGCCTGATCCACCAGGCACATGCAGTACAATGACACCGTGACTGTCAGCAGAGACCATCCTCGCTCGACTGAAACGCAACGTTCAATGGAAACACCGTGAAGTGCCATCACAGCTAGATACATTAAATAGATATATAGATATATATATACACACATAGGCAGATATATCCCCCAAAAAATAAATATAAGGCTGGCTGATTTTATTTTATGACTCACAATCCGCCACCCCGAACAAAAGAAATTCGCGAGGCACGCGAGAAGCGAGACAAAACCCCATGAGCAGGCTCTCCCCGTTCACTTACCATTTTCAAGCCATTCCACTCCATCTGTGATCACAAAGATGGACCCTTACAGCCCCTCACAGAGTCAAAAGCAAAAAGAGCGTTATGTAAAAGCTGACATTCCTTCTTACAGCACTGCTGCCCAACGATGCAACAAAATCGACATATACTAAGGCGCTGCAACACATACAAGCCTCCTCCTCTTTTTATGAGGTCATGACAGGAAACTCTTTGAAATACAATATGCAGCATTTACTGAAGCTCATATAAATCACCCTCTTTTAAAATTACCATACCTATTGCGCAGTCCACCAAAAGAAAATTACCAATCTCGAGGCTTTTTTTTTTTTTTTTTGTAACCACCAGCCCCCTCCCCTTCTTGTGCCCCCCCCAAAGGATTTTGCTCTGCATTTGTATCTCCAAAATGTCAATGTGGAAATTAACTCCCCCCCACCACACACACACACCTCCAACCACTTAAAAAAAGCCTCTTCTTCCTTTTGCATTTCGGTTAGCCACATACCAGCCTTGCATTAGAAATGAGCTTTTTCCTTTATTCTGAGAGAAATAGCAATTACCTTAAAATGACAAAGTACATCCTTTATTAAAGGATACGCACACATTAAATATGAAAGAGAGAGAGCGAGAAAGGGGGAGAGAGAGAGAGAGAAGGGGGGGGAAGGGAGAGATCATGGACAAACAAATCAGTAGCAGAAAACTAAATTCATGTGAAAACACACACTGAGAATGATGCAGATTCGGGGAAAATCTGTATTATGTTAGTTTCTACATCTACCTCTACATAAACCCGCTACAATCAGATTTTAAATCTACTAATACCTACCATAACCATTCTTAATGGCAAATATTGGGTCTTGAAAGGCTTCAACTCTTCTACAAGATTTGCTAAGGTTTCAGGGATTTATTTTTTTATTATTATTATTCTTTTTTTTTTTTTTTTCCTCTCTCTCTCAAAAGATCCGCAAAAGCACAGTGCTAGGCGTTTGTGCAGAATAATAATTACGATTAATAATAATAATAATATAATAAATACGGTGGTGGTTGGTGGTGATGGTGGTGTGTTTTTCTCAGTTTTCCCGTCGGCAGGGTCCGGCGGTCCCGGCGCGGCGGCCCGGTGGCGGGCGGAGCGGCGCGCAGCCCTGCTGGCACTGGCGGGCGGCCTCTCCCCGCGACCGCCATTTATGGCGCCATCTGTCAGCGGCGCCCGGGCGCTGATTGGCCGCAGCCGCGTAAGGAAAAGGGGGGGGGGGGGGTTTGGGGGGTGAGGAGGGGGGGGGGGGTGGTGGCGTTGCGACATCAGGTGCTATTGAAATTAGCCGCTGCCAGATTGACAATGTTAATGATTCCGTGACCTCTACAACAACAGAGAGCAGATTTCTGAACTGCTGCTTGTGTCTAGTAATTAAGGCCCGGTTGAAGAAACAACACGCATCCCTCTTTTTTTTTTTTTTTTTAATATATATATACATTTTTTTTTTTTTTTTTTTCACCTCTTCCCACCCCACCGGCACAGGAGCCCTGGGCCGCAGCGATGCTGTACCTCGGCCATGCTTCAGTGCCTACATCTTCTTACCTCCTGCACGCCCAAGCTCCCAGGTCCGGCGTATTTTAACTACCTTATCTTTTTCGACAGTTGCTTTCCGGAGAAATGCATATTTAATGATCTGCCTCTAGGCTTAAAGGCACAACAAAAGCACTTCGACGTGCATTTAAAGCTGCATTTATTTTCAGGTACTATTGATTCAAATCATCAACCCATCTCTCTCCTTCCTCCGTCCCTATGAGGTTTTTCTTTTTTTTTTTAAAACGCATTTTTAGAAGTGGATTTGATATTGCTGCCACTAAGGCACAGCAGACACCTAATCACCAAACAACACCCCCAAACAACAGAAGTATTTCAGAATTATTTCACTACCTTCCTTCATTATTCTCCAGCTCTACAGGAAATAAAATGACTGCAAACTTTGGGTATTTAAAAGGATTTTTTTTTTCTTTCCCCAGCCTTAGCAAGGAACGTGCTTAACTTAACAATGCACACTCATTAATCCTCCCCTCACTGCCACTGACAAACTAACAAAACTTCACTTCCAAACAGTAATATTTCACCCTCTCCCGATCACGGCAACTTTGTTAAAAATTCTGACAAGTTAAGGAGCATTCATTTCTTCCTTTTACTTGGAATTATTTTCACAAAGCCTGTTCTGGCCAAAGTAACAAGCAATGGCATCCTATAATTGCCACTAACCTTAAATTTACATTCATTTCAACTAAAGCAACCAAGTATTACATACATAGGAATAATTTAATTTTAACATTGACACATTAATTTCAACAGCCAAATATGCTCTGTAAAACAAAAAACCCACACATCAAAAACCCCAGTATAATTGTAAGCTAAAAAATGAATAAAGCTAGAATGGGCCATGTTACAAGCTCATTTAGCTCTTTACTGGAGAAAGAAAGCCTGGCTACAAACCACCAAAACGATTTTTAAAAAGATGGAATCGGATAATTGCTCTACAAGTTGTTTTGTTGGTATTTTTTCAAGTATAAATACACCCTCCAAACTGCTAAGCTCTGAACTGACATTCTATACATTTTAAATTTCTTTAAATCACAGACACACTGAAACACACACAGGCTACACACACAAATAAAACATAAGAAATATAGTAAGCTTCTAAAATCTAGCTACAAACAGACCAAGCAAGGAGAAAAATCACATTTAAAGGACACCACAGAACCTCTCTGTGGAATGAGCACTGAATTAAATTAAAGTATGACCAATGTAAAAGGCTGCAGAGGATTTCTTTCACTATGCATCCTTTTGAGCATATTTGTAGCTTGGTAAAACTTGTAAAAATAAGACTCACAAGGTAAGATTTCCTAATTCAAATATTTAAGTGACCTATTAGACTGAACACAGAGGCACCAAAATGCTACAAAGCTACATTACCATACATTCTTGTGCAAATATACAGCAAATATTAGAGTTTGGTTTGTAAGGCAAATTTTTACTTAAGGTCTCTTCAAGGGTTAACAGGACCAAGGAAGACATCCAGAAATTGTTTAAGTCTTTTCAACTTCAACCTACTTTGTTCCTATAAATTCATTATGCATATCAAAAGATTCAGCCATTTTTCTGAAACAATACTTGCACGCTGCTCCTCTAAGAAAAATTAGCTATCTTATCCACCTATAAATCCAGGTACTCTGCACACTGACCACTTTCCCAAAAAGCACCCCACACATGCAGGCTTTCAGAGGAACATTAAAACAAACGCTCCAACGTCCTCAGAGGCCTCTCTCTGTAAAGACAAAGGCAGAATCCTATTGTTGAAAAAGTCAACCTTATTCTTGTGTTTCCAACAGTACCATTTATCTCTCAGGGTAAGGGACTGACCACTGCATCACAGTTGTGACATTTGTAAAGCATCAGATTCTCAACACAGTCTCTCCAACATCAGCAAGCAAGCCCCTCAGCAAAGCATATTTTTAATGCAATCTTCCATCCCCACAAAAAGAAACTTGTCTTAAACAGCTAATCCAATATCAAAATGAAATCACAGGGTTGTTTCCCAGCCCCCCCCAAACCCCCCCTCCCTCTCCTTACCATAAATGAGCAGTTTCTTGACTCATTAATGACAGTTTCCCTTAAAAGAAGTGATCTCATATCACTGAGCCCCTCTCCACCACGCATACATCCCAAAGGTTGCGGGTATCTTAGCATCAGTAGCCGCTAGCAAGCTCTCTCATACAGAGCCCAGATGGACTATACCAGAAGCCAATTCAGCGTTAATAACTACCTACTCTGTGCAGTTTAGAAGCCTTACGTGGCATAATGTCCTAGGCAACAGCAGCCGATTGAAACCGCAAATAAAAGACAACCCAATTCTCCAAAAGCATCAAAAGGAAAAAAAAAATAAATTGAAGAATGATTAAAAAAAAAACAACACCACCCAACAAAAAAAAAAAAAAAAAAAGAGCTCTGACTTTCATAAGATTAAGCTGGATCCTTCACAAACATAGGAAAAAGGAAGAAAAAAGAAAAAGATGCTGCCCAGAAAAAAGTGACAAAATATTACCTCATTATTTAACAAAGCAGCATTAAGCGTCCTGCTGATTTCAAACATCTTGCCACAGATTTTGGTTAAGAGACACAGAAAGAATCCTTTGCAAAGCCCTCTGCAAAGGGTTCTTCAATTTTCTTGCGCACAACAGAATAGTCAATATGTTATTTCCCTAGAGTTCGCACATTAAAACATCTAGTCAGTGAGCTGAATTTTCCCCTTATCACACTGTAGACTCCTGTTATATGTACTGCTCTCTTTGCAAGATTAGCCTGCCCCAAACATGGCTGTTGTTTAAACTATTCTTTAAAGTAACAGTTCACTCCATAACCACCAGGTGGGCAGTGTACACAGATTCAAGTAACCATCTTAAAGATTTTCCTTGGAATAGCTGCTGGTTGTGATACACAGCATAAATCCCCCTACACTTTTCTAGCAGGAGGCAAAAAAAAAATTACACTTAAAATGCCCTTTTCTCCCCAAAAGGAAGCCTACACACAACCCCTAACAACTGTTGATTTTTTTTTTGTTTTTCCAAATGGACCTTAGAATTTACACATGTGCATTTAATTCAGTAAAAATGAACTGAAGTGATAAAACCCAATCATTTCTGAGAACAAAGTGTAATTAAAGGAGAAGCACACCCACAGAAATGGTCTGTACAGTAAAAGAAACAACATGAGCATTGAGCATGCCAGTGTTCTTACATGGAAACACAAAATTCAACATGTAACACACATGTGGATTGAATCTGTTAGAAAATATGAACTACACCTTCAGGCAAATTTAAAGATACCGCCATCTTTTGGCTCAAAATTATTTGGCTCAAATTCATTTATGAAACCACACCAAACCATAGGGCAGTAATATATGGAAAGGATCCAGTTTGATAGTACCCAAGCCTCCCAAGTTGTCAAACTGTCCTCATTCCTACATATTTGCAAGCAAATTAATTTTCTCCCCCTCAAGCTTTAAGGTCAAATACCTCAAGGAATACTTCCATTACTGTAAAAAAATATAAATTCACTCAATGCTCTACAGCAACACCCAGAGGCTTGAATGAGATTGAGATCTCTGTGTTAGGTGTTGTACAAACACATCTGAAAAGTCATTTCATACCAAAGGATTTCCAAACAACATTTACAAGACAGAAGCACAAAACAGGAGGTGTGAAGAAGAACAACAAACAAAGACCATCACAAAATGTCTTTACCAGCAGGGTCAAACCATTGGAGAATTAGAGAAACTCTGGCAACTCCCTACGCTAAGGCAGAACCCAAAAGGTTATTTACTGGGTTAAAGAATAAATCCATTATATGGACAAGGCCTTCTTCAGATTTATCACCTGCAAATTACCATCACCTAATTCTTTCCTTTATAGCAATCCTTGCTGAGTAAGTATATGCAGAGTACTGATTTTCTTTGTTGGTCTTTAATATTAAAGTGATGCTGTAATGACTTAACCTTCTTGAATATGTATTGAGTTTCAAGTCATCCCTTTTTATATGAGGAGAAAGGTTATTTGCATCGATTTCTGTTTGCATGAAATAAGCTTATTTTCTCATTCACCATATGCCTTGAACACTAATTAAAAGTGTCACTTTTTTCTAATGTAAAAATGTAATAATTTAGTAAATAAGTATTTTTGGCTCTTTGGTCTTTGTGATAATCTATTTAAGGACTTTTTATTTCCAGGTAACTCCAGTGCTTTGATTACCACACACTCCTGTGATTTGAAGTGTTTTATAAATATACTTCGTTTTCCAGATAAAGAGAAAATAATATTAGAGAAGTGCATCTTTAAGGGCCCACACTCCTCTTCGCCCGAGGCAAATCCATCCAATCAATATGAAACCATTCACATGCCACCATCTGCCAAGCTGTAGAGCAATGTGGCTGGAACAGATCTCTTATAAAGCAGCAGTGGTCTCATTTTCAGTCTATTAGGGAAGCACCAGAGCTCTCATGTGCTAGGACACAAAACTCCAACTCAGACCCTCTCACATCAGTTTCTCTGTGCATTGCTGCAGAACTCCGAATTTTTGCTGCCCGAGTTTTCATGCTAATTATCAAAGCAAGAGGGAGGAGAAAATTAACAGTAACAGCCCTATTTCACTGCAGTACAAAATAAAGAACTCTGTTTAATTCTATCTTAATATGATTATAGCAAACCATGTGAATGCTGCTGCCTGCTAACTACAACCTGGCGCTTTCCATCACCTCATTTTCCACTCTTCCAGAGGACCAAACATTTATGCCTAGAACCGTGCAACGCTTTTCCAAGACAATCCTATCAAACTTAATATTTAATACTGATTGAAGACTATTTTGTTGTTTGGCAGATGGGAGGGTGCAGGTGGATGAGAAACAAAGGAGATGCACGTGAGAGCAAGGGATGGATGTGATCTAAAAAATTATTTAGTAGAAGACAATGTACTGGGAAAGGACACCACACAAGGCAAGCACTAGGGTTTGCCCTATGCAGGAATTCAAGAACCTCTGCAGAAACAGACTCCAGTTCAAGATGTCACATCAACACTAACACCACTGAGGTCACACATAGCCCTTTCATCAGCTGGTCTTGTAATTTAAAATATCGTCCATCACCTATACCACTAGAAAATTTACTACGTGAGCAACAAAAGAAAGAGAGAACAGGGAAAGGTGGAAGTCCATTATGAATGTACACAGGGAGAAGTTACAAACTATTTAAAAGCCATTCATGAAATGACAAGAAAAGGCAACAAGCTAAACGTGCAATCCACTTATGCTGAAAATGATAAACTGAGGTGGAAAAGCTAGGGCTAAATTGTTCATGGCACCTAAGGTGAAGTCAGACCTTTAAGGAACACACCTTTAAGGAACCTTCTCTTGACTCCTCTTCTGCCCCGTCTGTGGACCTCACCAAAAAGCTGTACAAATTCCTCTGCTGATGACACCTAGTGCACTGCAACTCCTCCTGGTGATGTCCTGATGGCATTAAAAAATGTCACTGATCTAGCTCAGAAAATTCTCTTTTTTGACCTGTGCCCAGAAAATAAAAATAATAAAGTCAGAAGTGGTTAGAGATCTAGTTCCTTGGAGAGGTCTGGAACACTAGATGCAAAACCAGACAAAACCTGCTGTATTACTTACATGCCTAAATGAGAAATTCAGACACCTGAAGCCTTGGCAAGTAGTCACAGTCCCCACAGAAATCACACTTCAGCTGCTTTTGCACAAATATGCTATTTAATACTGCTTGCCCACTTTCTTTTTCATGCCTTATGATATGTGTAATGGGGATGCTGCTTCAAGCACCACACAGCAATTTTCCAAAAGATGTGTGTATTCACAAATCCCACTGTGGACACTTATATTTGAATACTGGGAGACTGGAACAAAACTCCCCAGGGCACACCAGAGCACTGAGGTAACAGAATGAATAGATGTAAATAGCTCAGATGATGAGAGGACTCTTGGTGACAGGAACCACATCCTCATTTTCCCAACAGAAAGCTGGGCACTGCTGCAGATTTAAGCATGTATGTATGTTAATGGATAACCTCAGCAAATATTTCCTGTGAATGTCAGGGTACAGACAAACCAGGGGGGTGGTCCAGCATCTCCACCAAAGTGCAAAGCTTGGGAGATGATTCAGCACCTTCCCAGAACTCAAAAGGCCAGTGATGTCCTTGGCACCTTGGCTCCATGCTCCTCTCCTGGCTCCTAAATAATGCTTTGCAAAACACAGCATCCACAGAGTCACACAGTACATTCTGCCCGGCCAACTTTCATTTTAAAGAACCTGCAGTCAGTGCTGCAAGACTGAAAAGCAAAAAGAAGCACAGGTGCTAGGTAGACATGTTAATACAGCAATAAGGTACCACATTTTTTTTCCACCTTTCCCAGTTCCTTTACTTCTGGCTCAGGAATATATTTTTCAATGCCTTCAATCCCCTGAATTTGTTTTCTTCCTTTTCAAATTCAGAGATAAACCTCATGTTCACCACCAGGCATCCTAAATTCTACAGCTTGCTTTCCTATTACTACAAGCAGGATTCAACCCTACCTACAGAGAGAGTTAAAACATTTCTACATCGCTGTCAGTTTTGTGTAATACAGTTAGCAGAGTTTCAAACTGAGCACAAATGAAGACTTTTCAAAGATTTATGACTGCATTTTTAAAGTGTGTTTACTTGTAAATAATGAAAGGACCTAGACACTGAGGAAGTCTAGACTTACCAGGGAGATTTACATGAGTTCAGCCATTTTCAATGCACCTGTGTACAAACATAAAGCCCTCCTAAAAACTGTGACCACCATCTTTCAACCAGCTTTGCCTAATTTTAGAAAAGTTGATGGATTTGCTTTAAGCCAATCTCTAATACAGTGTGCTATACACCTTGTACTCAGGCCAAACAGTATCAATAACAAGAACAAAGATAAAAACCTGAAAGGAGGATTAATGTGCTGATGCTTCCAAGCTTTGAGGCAGCGATCAGAAAAAGATCTGGGGAAGAGTGTGAGGTGGCTGGATCAGAAAAGAGGAATCAAAGGAGATCAACAAGCAGCGTGCATAAGGGTTATGTGCCTTGCAACTTGCAATTACACAGGCAGGATACACAAACAGAGAAGATACAAAAGAAAATAAAGACAATCAGAAGTGTCAAGAGCTATTAACAGTCCCAATTACTTCTTGTTAGAAGAGCTAGCACTTTATATAGACTATTTTTTTTTAACAGTAGGCAGAATGTAAGTACTACAATTTCATTTATACGGCAGTACCTCACAATCACATCTGAGTGAACCTTAACACACAACCTCTCCCCAAACTCAGGGTGCTTTGAAGGACAGAAAGTTTAAAATGGCTTATCCAAATAAATCATAACTCGTGCTTCAAAGCTTACACTTGTATTTGCAAGTCATAAGACTTGTGAGAAGCTTCTTGTCTGCATCTATTTTATTCTGCTTCTTTGAGAAGCAAGGATTAAATAAACTGCCCCAACAAGGCATGCTAGAACCCAAAGATACAAAGCTCCCTCAGGAACGTGGCTCATAGAGTAAAGTGTCATAATTTAAATTACAGAAATTACAATTTTATAAGAAGGAAGACAAAGAACATAAAACACAGTAGACAGAAAAAAAGCAGACCATGTTTAAGGACCAAGGGCCAATGCTAACTCTGAAGCCTCCATGGTGACACACAAACAGGAAGGTATTAGAGAAAGCTACAGAGAAACACACTGTGGCTCCTTTATGTCCACAGCTCATGCAGCCAGTGTCATGGATGTGAATGACTCTGGTCAGGAGGCTCTAAAGTTTTCCTGCTCAAGTGTCAGACTTCCATGCATATTCACGGTTTTCTTTAAACTTGTCTTTGCAAAATACCAGACATACCTTAACAGATGATTTTTTTCATTTCCTTTAAAGTAGAGCAGATGAAGAATGGGTATCTTCAGCACTTTTTAAAAAAGAAACCCATTCAAAAGATGTTAGTAGCTATAGAAATTGTTTGAAGGCTGAACTTCCTAATAAATAACTTTGCTAAGTAATCCATTTTGGGTACTCAGCTTTCAAGAGTTCTGTACAGGTGAGATGGAGAAGCTGGCAGGTTAGCTCCCCTGATTTGAGTTTACTTCTGCTCTGAGCTACCTCTACCACAGCCACAGGTGCTGAGTTTTCTTCACTACTTTGGACTGACTTGCAGTAGCCAGGCTCCTTTTGTTTTTCCCAGTCTATGGACAAAGGCTGAATGTGACTGGATGAGCTCTACCAGTCATGGGACAGCATGGACATGTTCACCTCACCTTAGGTCACATATCTGAGAGAGAACATCTCTTCAAACCCCCTTGTACAAGCAGTTATGGAAAATGGTCACTTCAAGGCACAATTCATCTGTCCTGCTCCAGAAATATCTTTAAGAGCATGATAAATCATACTCTGCACTTTGCTAACTCTGTGTTAAGATCCCCAGGATCACCAAGGCACCTGAGCTCAGGTAGAAAAGTCCATCTTTGGTCAGACCAAAGGTCAGACCTTGTCACCTTGATGAGGTGACAAGGCAGATGGTCTCTAGCTGATGCTCACTTAGATGCAAGTTCACCTGAATTTCAGTCACCCTGAGGGCTCTTCCCACCACAGGGTCATCTTCAGTAACTCTGCAGAGCTGTTCTGAAGCAAGAACAACAGTTCCAGGAAGGCAAGCTAGGACAGTCCACAGATCCTCCTTATCACAGACCAAGACAATGCCAACACTAAACACACCTGTAACAGCCCCACAAAACTCATCTTGCACAACTACCTTGGTCTGTATGTGAGAAAAGCTTAACACTTCTGGAAGCATCCAAGCCACATATGCAACTTATCCAACAGAAAACCAGCAAGATTTCATGAACTCTACACTAGATGCTCTCTTTAGTTACAGAAGATGTGATTCTGGACTGTGACTCTAAAGAGAAGCCTCAAGAAAAAAAAAGGGTTTCAGTACATCCAATTTACAACTGTTGAGAAAAGTAACAATCACATCAAAACCAGCCACTCTGAAAACCTATCCACAGCTACAGGCCATCACCCTGCAGTTTAAGAGTATTTCACTCCACTGCTTGAACACATTTATATTCTTCCAGGCAGTTTTCCTGATGTTTTATAAGGATTCCCCAATGCAGCAACAAAGGATCTTTCTTTTAATAGTATCACTGGATGCATTTTAACCTGCATCAAGGGACATCCTGCTCTGCTCAGATAAAACTTAATTGTTCTTCTGACATAGAACAATGATGGAACTTTACGCTCACCTAATAAACCAAACAGGACTCTATTTTCAACATTTTCCACAGCCCCAATGCTTACAGGAGCATATACCAAGTAAAATGCCAGGCTGCTGGATGAAGATATGACTTTACCTGTTCCTTGGCCATTGTCACTTCTCAGCTGCCATATGCTAGGGCACAAAGGCTTTAATGCTTAGGAAACTCCTACTAGCACAGAACACCCCTCAGCAACCCAAGACTGCTTTACATACACCCAATCTTTTATTTTGCTTTTTCCATTGGTATCAGTCAGGACCAACATTCAGGACTCCAGCTTAAATCATCAAGAGCCTTCACAAACATGTCCTGTACTCACACCACCACAAACTATGAAAACTTCCATGATAAATACTGCAGCTCCACACATGCCGCTGACAAATGGAAAATTTAAAAAAATAAACTCCCTGAATCTCATCACTTGCTATTCCATGTGGAAAGCAGCCTTCCCTTCTGTATAAGATTGTGAGAGTAATTTATTAAAAAAACTGTCAAAACTACATGCAACTGCACATATTTCATAAGCATTTAAGTAATCAATGAAGGAAAACAACATCTCATAGATACAGCCACATCAACTACACAAACCAAAATAAGACCAGATACTAAAAATGAATGTTGAGGGAAAAAAACACCACCTAAGTGTACACAGTAATATCTTGCTCCAAATGCTTCTCCAAGACCCTGACAGAAATAATTCTAAGAACACTGCAATCAAGCAATCAAGGCTTTACTGTATTCAGCTATGTAAGAAACCAGAAAAATCTTCACAATTTCTACACAAGAGAACACTTGTAAAGTTTTAAGCAAGACGGAAAGGGCAGATGCCCTGGTGTACCCAGCTCTCATCAGCACCTTCCTATCCTGTCCACATGGCTCTACCTAACCAGGTTAAAGCCTGAGTGCTGAGCATCAGAGCTGAGGAGTTAACAGAAAGGAGAAAGGCACCAACCAGTGACTGGCCCATTATACAAGAGGCTCCCAAACCCATTGTTCAATGTTACAAAAGCAACATAAGCTGGCCCAGTTCAAACAGGTTTCCAGCAGAATGATCTGCAGAGAACAGCATGAGATGGAGAGAGTTGGGCAAGGAGGAAGAGCTGGGTTCATGCCACTGCTAGGTGTGCTCCTGCATCTGGAGTGACTTCAGAGCCTCCACCTCTCCTGGTGCAGGTGTTCAAGCCCAGGACTAGAACATAAAAGGGAAAAAAAAAAAAAAAAACCAGCCCCTCACTTTGCAAGGAGACCACTTTACTATTGAGAAAGTGTATGGAAAAGGGGATCAATGACTGCATACCTCCAGCTGTCATCGCTGGTAACACATCTCACCAGTATAGGATTGGGACTTTCGACATAAATACTTGTAAAGTAAGACTGGCTAGATCATTGACATGCACAATAGTGCAAAAAGTGTGTTTCTGTGCTACATGCAGCACCCCAGGATTACAGATTTCTTTTAAATATGTGGTTCCATAAAGGGTACTTAGTCCAGGGTGTTAATAATCCAGATTTAGAACTCCATTCAGCAATGTATTCTCATTATCTACACCATCTGTGTAAAGGGAACAACCTACACTGTCCCAGCACACAGAGCCTGGGGCTGACCTAAGTATCTTCCCCCACATATCAGCAGAGGACAAGAGGAGAGAAATCTGGCATCAGTTGCTTTCCTTTCTGCTGCCAGAGCAAGATATCTGGACTGGAAAGCACGTTTCTCACTCCTTCAGTCACATTGCCAGCTGCAGGAAATGTGGAGCAGCAACTTCTCTTCTTACGATGGTCCCAATTTTGAAACGGGAAATTTTGTTGTCCAGTTAGTGTTAAGGTATCAGGACTACACAGAACTTACTGCTTTTCTTCATCTTGCTTTGTTCTCTCTCACAGATCTGCTAAGACAAGCTGGTGGCTATTCCTGCAGGTTCTTCCTATGTACATACACATCCTACTCAGGACTCAGATCCCTTAGCTCATGACCACAGGAGCCACAAACTAAGAATATTTATGCAGGTCAGAGGGACTACAAGACAGGAAGGACACAAACCAACACCAAATGAAACATGCAGTCATGTCCAAGGCATCTTTCTGCAAGTTTAGGTTTAGTCCTTGCTTCTTCTAGGAAGACCATTCTTCCAGAATATGCTTTTCTGGCTAGGCATACCATGATCCCTCTCCTGAGAAACAAAAAAACCCAAAACAAACCACCCAAACCAACCTGCTCAATGTGCTACTACCTTCAGGAAATGCCCCGCCCTGACCCCCCTCCTTCTCTAGCAATCTCTTTTCATCTTAGATTCCTTGACCACTTTTACCTATTATATTCATTAATTTCATCTGGCTGACACCATGTCAAAGTACAGATGCAGACAGCAGCCTTGGTGCTGCTATGAGCTCTCTGCTTAGGTGAGAGAGTGAGAACAGCTCCAGTAAGCCAGATACAAACCAGAGCATGAACAAGAGGAAAATCACAAGGAGAGGAATTTGAATGACTCTTCCAAGACATAATTAAAGCTGATGTTTTCCTTAAAGCAGTTAAATTCAGCAAGGAATACATTATCAAAGGCTAACATTGCAAACACCGACAACAGGCATCTGAATTCAACCAAGAAGTAAATTGCCCAGATTATGAGATGCTATCTAGGACATCAGTAAGTTTCTACAAAGTGCTTTATCTCTTCTCATCATAAAATGAGAGAAATAATCTCACACAGCAAGGCTGCTGGCAGGAACCTTGTCCCATGGAAACAAGGCTTCCCTAAGGTTTCAGCAGTCAGTTTTGCTGCTGTGCAACTACCTTCTATTTAAGGGATGAGCACAAATTAAGGTTTTTCTTAGTTGCTTGCTTTTGCAAAGCTTGTAATAGTTTAGCATATTTGAAACATCCATCTTTCTGTCACCCATTCAAGACTTGCCAGTGGGTTAGAAAGCTATTAAGCAGGGAACACAGAACCAACAGGCAAGCAGGATAGGATGAGAACTTTTCTTGGAAAACCAGGAACAAAACCAAACATGACCAAACACAGCTACTTGAATGGAAAACAACAAAAATCTTGACAAGTGACAGACCTGGAAACAGGAGCCTAGAGACCACCTCTGTATTATATCAGCTTCCTATCAAAATTTCTGTAAATTAAACTAGATAATGTCAGATCTTGAAACAGCAATAACCTCTCCAGCAAAGCCATGTGTCCTTAATACAGCTCTACAGCACAGACTAAAATGGAGCAACCAAACAGTTTGCTCATCCCCCTAAACCAGCATGACAGCCACCCTCCTGCAATGATCTGTACCTGCTAGGAGAATCAGGAAGATGAGGCTTTGAAATTTTAGTGGGCAGTCCACATAGGAGATGTGCAAGTTTTCTTGGCCCCAAGGGTGCCAGACCTTCTCTTTTGACCTAGAAAGATCCTCCAGTAAAAGTATTCCTATTAAATTATAACCATTTTCACATGCATTAGAGATACTGGGATTCTGCAACAGCTTAGCCAAAGGTAGCTTCACACAGGTTACTGCAGCTAAAGACTCTGGCAAAAGGTATGAACTGAGGTGCAAAAACACTGAAGAAATTAGGAATTATGTATTTTTAAGGGAATGTAAACATGAAAAGATATAAAGCTGACATGCTTGTTGGGAAAGTCAGGAAAACCACTGTTTTTAGATTACCCATACGAAAGTACCAGAACATACATACTCATTTTATAGCAAGCCACTGTGCCAAACTGAAAAAGTCCTAAAAAACAAGGGTAAGCTTGAACAATAAGATGCTAAGAACCTAGCTATACATTGCATGGAGGACAATGGTTCAAATAAAGTCAACTGTGTTGGAAATAGTGCATGAAATCCCAGAAGTGACAAAACTACTAGTCAGTGAAGAAAATGAAAGGAGCCAAGTGGAAGAAATCAATCAAGAAGAAAAAGTAAGCTTTTTTTATAAAGGCAGGCAAGGGGCCAGATAACATAGATGGACATGCATGCAAAAAACACCCACAGGAGAGGGTAGCTTTATCTAGGAGTACATCAAGGAATATATTTGGTAAGAAACCAGGAAACAGGGACAAATTCACTCCAAGCTAAGAAAGAAGAGCAAGCAGTGAGGGGTGCAAACATTTTTGTTCTTGCACCAGAAAAACCCCCACACCTTCTAATGCAAATGGCTGAGCTGATTAACAAAGCTTGCAGGGGCTGTTGTGAAAGAGAGTGAATGGAGAGAACCCGAGGGAGACACTAAGAGCATGTAAACCAAATCAGGGAGCAGCTGACTGCATTCAGAAGGAAGAGGCTACAGGAGCACTTAGAAACACGAAAACAAGAATATGACCTAGGCTGTATGAAGCACCAGTAAACAGACTGAAGTGGATGGCAATAGGAGGCATCTGTTCAATGTACTCTTAAACTGGAGTAAGTATCAGCAGTTCTACAAATAGTACCATCTACTATTTTTACTTTTTATAACTGGGGGGAAGCACCAGAACACATTTTCACTGAAGTCATAGAAAACACACACGGAAAGTAAACTTGTTCTTCATCATTAAACCAAACTGTTGAAAGGTGGGAAAAAATCCTTTATTTATGGAAATCCCAAACCCAATCACCATGCCTTATCTTTAAACCGTTACAAAAACAAGGGCTGCACGTTTTCTCTTTTGTGAGGATATAGGAGCATGTTACTTTTTTTAAAAATAGTTTACTACATCAATGAAATTGCAGATGCTTCTGTGCACTTCAGGGACTTCCAACATTGCATCAATTATCTGAATAAGTAATGAAAAGACATTGCAAATAAAATGGTCCACCAAGCCTGGTTCACAAGTCAATTGCTTTGTGAATGCAGTAATATACTGTAATATTTGACATGTTATTTCTTTTCCCGAGATGTTTGGAGCTTTCTGTGCTTCTAGTCTATCCTTGCTGCCAACAGTTTTGGGAGAAAAGCAAACTGTCAAAATAAAAAAGGCTGCAAGAAGTACAACAGATTTACATCATCCACTACAACCCTCTTTCCACACCAAAAAACACCCACTGAGACCTGAAGTCAGAGTCCAGCTGAAGGGGAACCATTAAAATCTCCAGCAGTTCAGGCTAGTGACAAGCAATTGAATGTTTTAAAAGACAATTTTTGACAAACTGGACTAGGTCACAGTAGAACACAGAATGTCTGCTTGCTGAGCTATCATTTCCAAAGAGTCTCTCTTACTGGCACCTGGAAACAGAGCAAGCATAAGGCTGATTATCATTTCCGTAACCCCCAAGGAAAACTATCATGCAAGATGTTTGAGTAAGAGCAATGCTGTTCGAAGGCAGCATTCATAAACAGAACAAAGACTAAACAAAAGGCTAAACAAGTACATCATAATTAACAACTACAACCCAACTTTTAATTAAGATATGTGAGAAAAATCAAGCAGAGCTAATTAAAAAAGCACCAGCATATATACTTTCTTAGGAAAATCTGAATTGGTACTGTGAAATAAACAGGCTAATTGGAAGTGACCACAATTATTTTTGTCAGTGTTACCAAGTTTAGTCATGATTTTTTTCAGCTTGCTCTTTAATCCTACATCTTGTTTGTACTCCTTTGTTGTTTGAATGCTGGATTTTTCCACCCAAATTCTTCAAAAACTGAGCAAAAGTGAAGAAAATACCACAGAGATTTAACTTTTTGTATGACAGGCATATTTTCTCATTAGTTTTGAGACACTCTTTTCCCTGCCTAGGAGAGAACACAGGACCAGAATTATAATTACTACACACTCCCCTCATTCATTCTGAGCAAATTCACAGTTACCACAAATGGATCTGATACATTGCTACATCAATAATGCTATACTCCATGTGTTTTTCTTTTATCCAGGCAGTTAGACCAGTATAAAAATAGGATGTGATTTCACACAGATTTTACTGTTAGGTATGAGTTTCCCTTAAGGCCAAAAAGCAGTTACAGATAATGGGAAACTAACTGGCAATATTAAGGTTTTACTTCTTTCCTCTTATATACTGCCCTTCCATGAAAATACATCCATTCTCATTACTTTTGCCATTCTTCAAAACTGTTACCAAGCTGATTTGAACAGTAACAGTTAGTTAGCACCGATGGAAACAAGCAAAGAAAAAATGCTGACACACTACCTAGAGTTATTTAAGAACTTGCTACACACCTATTTCTAGAAAATTAATAAAAAGTTGCTGACTCCCAGCTGCAATAACCCCAGGTATACGTACACAAAATAAAAATAGGTAAAAAAGGAATTCCCACCCACAATGCAAACAGCAAAATGATTTGTTATTAACTTTTGCCTCTCCTCAACATAGTGTTGGTATGAAACCCAAAGCCCTGCTGAGATCTACATCAACTATTCCTGTTCAGCAAAATCTTAGCAGGCACTATCTTTTGCAAAGTTATTTCCACAGCCCTGTGAAACCAAAAGTCTCTTTTTTAAAATATGCTCTTACTTTTAAGGGAAAGTGACAGGCTTTTAAAAAAAAAATCCTGTTCTGGTGTATCACTACACCTTAGCCCAACCTAACCCTTAAACTACCAAAGAAGTGCTTGGTGCCTGCACAATGTTTTTCCCATGTTCATTTTTACAGTTAGAGGCTGCAGGACCAACACTGGATTGCTTGTCCTCTCTGGAGCTTTCCAAACTCTCTGGCTGTGGGCTGTCACCTTTTCTTCCTCCACAAAATCAAGTTATCTGAATCTGTAACACAGCCTTGGCTTGATTAATGTCATAGCACACATTTTACTTCGAAGTAATTAATTTTCAGCTTCTGCAGCATTTCTTTCCTTGCACTGCCAAAAAACCTCTTAAGTCCTTCCTATATATGGGTGAAGAAGTTCACCATGTGTCAAAACCCCTTTAAAATTCAGATAAAAACATACATGGCTGAGGCAAGAATCTCACAAGCCATGCTGAACTGGAATGGTTCAGGAATCTCCATCTCCTCAGACCATTTCCAGGCTTCCCTACTGCCAAAGCTTGACATGGTCTCTAAGTCTACATTTTTCCTGTTAAAAAGGTGGAATAAAGTAAAAGGCTCTATTCTGTACAAAAGCTTCTTTCTCTGCATACCAGTAAGCCTCATATTAAAAAAAAAAAATCAATTACAATGTCATTTAAATTATTTTGGTGTGATTTCTTTTTCCTGAAACATCTCAGAATATTAACAATGAAATAAATGTAATAATACTCTAAATCTCCAAACATTACCTGACTTAAAAATCTAATTTACTTCTCATCATTTAGGCTTCCTTACTATTTTGTATGTCACTCACTGTGGATAGTAAAATTAGACTATCAAGTTAATTTTTGCTTTGAATATGTTGCAGGTTCCACTTCTCAACCATTAGAACAGTGTTCTTGTTTAAGGTTTCCAGTATTGTTCCAGAGCTTTTAAATAAATAAAAAAAAATGGGAACTGCTTTGGTTTTATTAAAAAAGTTCTCAAGTGCTCTCCCTGGCCCCTTTTACAAGAAAAGGCCAAGTGCTGGCACAAAACTAAACCTCCAACGTATCTCTTAAATAGTATTATGTGGCCTTCTACTAATACAAAGAGACAACAGAAGCTTTAAATGGTGCTGAGGGTGCCATTGTGTACAATGACCTTCCAAAGAAGACAGTAGGAGCCCTGCTTAAGAACCAATAAACAAATTGAACAAGAAATGCAGTATGAATTACCCCACTCGTGCTTTGGTGAAATTTAAAAGATGATTTATCACCACTGGCATCTTTACTTCCAAGTCCCCACTCACTTATCAGTCTATATCTCTTATTCAACACGTGCCACCACACTTAAAAACCACTCCAAGAAAGTACTTGGAGAAATAAATCTTTGAATACACGTGTTCACTGACAACACTTACTTAGCAGAATCATCTACATTATATGGGGTAGAAGTTTTTAATATATGGAAGTTACCCTTTTAAGACCTGGAGATCTTAGCATTATCAGTCCACTGAAAAAAAAAATGCTATTAGCACAAAACTGTGCTAACTTCCCTAGTAAGTATTATGCAATTAAAACTATACTGTCATGGGTAAAAATTTTAATTAAAACCACCTTAATTGTGCTAATCACAGTAAACTAGATTGAGCCTGAAACACTCCAAGTCGGTAGGTACTGAAATAAAGAGAAACCATTTGCAGAGTGTCATTACACCGCTGAATTTAACCTTTTCTTTCGACTTCTTACACATTCGAGCCAATCAAGAAGATAAACCTACTCACTCATTAAAGGTCGTTAGTGCAGAGGCAGCTGTAAGCTCCCCCCCCCCCCCCCCCCAAGCTGCCTGTACCCCAATCCCCGACCCGCTCCCGCACTCCTCTTTCCCGCACCCCCAGCCCCGATCTGCTTCCCGCACCCCCATCCGCTCCCCGCACTCCTCTTTCCCGCACCCCCATCCCCTGCCCTCACTCCTCTTTCCCGCACCCCCATCCCCAATCCGCCTCCCGCCCCCCTCCTTCCCGCACCCCCATCCCCGCGCAGCCGCCCGCACCTCTGCGCGTTGCTGCCCGTGAGCCCCGAAGTGCGGAGGGGAAAGGAGCGAGCTTGGAGCAAACCCCTGCAGGGACTGGGGGCATAACGGGAACTCCGGGAAAAAGAGATTTTTTTTTTCTCCTAAAAAATGCTGCTTTAGGAACCACCATGCAAAAGGAGCGCTTTGCCTTTTTTTTTTTTTTTTTTTTTTTCCACAGAAAAAACGCAGCTGGAACAGTGCGGGGCAGGCAACAGCCCACACACCCCTCTCGGACAGACCCGAAGTGCGGTCTCGGTACCGGCAGACAGAACCCGCCGCCACTCCACGCACCGAGGGGGGGGGGGGAGGAGAAGCGGGGAGCTCCCCCTGCCCTTGGCCGCCCTTCGCTCCGTCACCCCATAGGCAAACGGGGGCAAAGGACACCGGCTCCCCCCCTCTCGCCTCCCCCGCTCCATTGCGCTGCCGGAAAATCCCTTTTTCTCCCTTATTTCCGCAGCTGCCGGTGCAGCAGGGACCTCGTTCCCCGGTGCCTTTCTCCTGCCCCTACCCGGTAGCTCGGAGGGGATCGTGGCGGGGGGAGGCTGAATGAGGTGGGGAGGTACGGGGAGAAGGGGATGTGGTGGGGAGGGGGGGGGATGGTTTCCTCACCGCGCTTTGGACGCGCATCTTCCGCCGCGGGGGAAAGCACCGGGGGCGCGCGGGCGAGCAGCGCGCGACGGCAGCACGTGGCGCTGGCGGCCACGGGGTCTCCCGCGCAGGAGAGCGGGGAAGGGAGGGGAGGGGCGCGGCGCTACGGAGCGGCGTGAGGGGGAGCCGCCATTTTGGTAGCGGCAGCCGCCCGGGAAGAAGAGGACGGAGCTATCGCCGAAGGTTTTTTTTTTTCGTTTTTTCGTGTTTTTTTTTTTTAATCTCTTACGAGCGCGTTGCGAAATTAGGAACAGCTGGGGGGAGGGAGGTTAATGGGGACAGCTGGGATGGGTGAGCCGGGGTAACATACCCAGCAGGTCTGTGGAGCTTTCCTCCTTCTCAGGGCTGCGACGCATCCAGGTCCCTCACGAAGAAGAAATGAAAATAAAAGTGCAGCAGGCAGGATGGGAATTCTTCTGACCTCCTGCTTGGAGGTGTTTTCCCTGGTTTTTTTCCCTAGGTTCTTGACCCTCACCGATAAAGATGTAGAAAGAAGAATTTTGAGTAGGTTAGAAAGCCTCTTTTTCAATCAATGCTCAAGGAAAGGATAAGACGATGTGACACAAATGTATGATCGTGTGCCACAAATAGAACATTGTGGGAAGCTTTCCCTTAAACACAAGCTTTGTCCTATATTTTTTCAAACAGTTTATTTCCTTGCTGTGTAGGTCATTCTTAACATTAGGCTAAATTTAGCTGTAGATACACCACCAGCAAAGACAGACTGTCTCAGAAAGCTGAATTAGGCACACAGTCTTAACTGCATGGCCTGATCAGGAGGCTGGATGCAAAGCTACTTGCATGGTTTTTTTAAGGAAAATTGTTTAAATACAACAAAACATCATCCAAAATATCTCGTGTCTAGAAAATTAAAAAAAGTTTATAGGGTGTTTTGCTTGGTACACTCTCATGCTGCCAGCCGTGTATGCAGCTTGTGTTAATTTCAAAGGTGTTTCTACCACAAAGTGAGGAAAGACTGTAGTCCTAACATCTCAAGGCTTTTGAAGATCTGTACCTGAAACTTCAAAACAGTGGTCTAATCTCTGCTTCCAGTGAGGATGGCAGAATTTGTACTTGTTTATGCACTTTGATTTTCAGTTCTTTGTGTATAAATTTAGCCGTGGGTGGAGTATTCTGAGCCATATTTCTCCCTGTATGCTATACATACAGAATGACAGATATACATGATTCTGTGTTAGTTTGACAATGAGTTACATTTGCTAGCAAATACTGGATCAGAGCCATCTGTTTCAGAAATTAGCATAGCAGCAATTTGTTTGTTTGGCTTCATCTGTCTATTAGTTTAGTCAAAATCCTCTTGGTTTAGAGACACACTTTCATACAGAAAGGACCTGTGTTACACTCTGTGGGCATCCCCTAAAATACGTAAATTATTCTAAAAAGAGGAGAAATTAAATGTAATTGTCAGAAACCCAGACAATGCTAAAGATTATGGTTGATTTTTGCTGGAAACAAGTTTGACTTTCTCAATGGACTCAATCTTACAGTAAAAATCACCCAACCCTAAACAGTGTACTGATACCAAAATACTTCTGCACCATGGTAGTGTTGCTGTAGGTGTGCTCTATATTCTTCCTGTGTATGTTGACAGAATTATGTAAATCTTTCCTAGGCTATAGCCTCTAGAACTTTCTTTTGAAGAAGTGTTGATATTCTTAAAACCTGAGAAGTCAACAGGCAAGAGAATCAGTCCATTAAATAATAAGATATTACATCAGCTGTTCTAAAAGCAGTTCACTTTGAAGCCCTGTATATCTAAGGAAAAGTACATCTCTTGCACAGTTTCTTTATTTGCAGTGTACTGAGTCTGCACTATTCACTATTTCAGTTGTTTGGGAAGATTGCTTACATCTATGGAAGACAAGAAAAAAAAAATTCTACTTAATACTCAGAAAGCTTGCATCTACCATTTTATAGTTCTACTGGATCTGGTTACAGTGCAAATACTGCTCTATGGGTGTAGAAAAAGGTCTACATTGTTGTCCAGCTAATGATCATTAGGTGACATTTCCTTGATGATACACATCTAGATTCAGAGGATATTCCTAGTTGCCATTTAAAAATATATCAGCAAATAGTCATAGGAAAGGCTTCTGTACTTCTTGAGAAGTGTAAAGCCCGAGCCTGTTTTTCTGAAAAGAGAATTCTAGGTAGATCTGTCTAAATATGAAGGCATATGACTTACTCTTACAACTGAACATGACTAATGCATGATCTAGATATGGACTACGCAAAGGAAAAGATTTAGTTCATTTTCATGGTACTTCGTTGCGTGACAAACCTAACAAGAAAAATGCCTTCTAAAGTAAGAACTTACGTTTCTCCTTCAGAAAAGTGAGTCGTGTGTTGTAGGCAATGAGAACGAGGTGAAATCCCAGCTCAAAGGATGTGAGTGCTCATTCTACATGTGAATCATAAAAGCACCCGTGTTGCTTTGTCTCTCTGCATCTGGCTCTACCTGAGCATCTAACTCATGTTACTCCTCCCCCAACCCGCCCCATTTCATTGTCTGATCTGAGCAACCAACAATAGGATCTACAGGAGTTTAGAGACCTGCGTTGAATTGAGGGGGTGTGATTTGCTAATGAGAAGTGGCTTAGCCAGTTCACTGTTAAAATTGTAATACCTGCTGCAGAATTTTGCTTGTAGTACTTAATGATGAAACAGCAGGACTAGGTAGAGTCAGATGGTGATAAAATCTGATAGCTGCAGTGTGCTATTTGAGCATAATGATGTAGTCACCTATTCAGAATTTAGCAGTCTGAATCAATATATTGTTAGTGCATACCTCTGTTTTTAGAATAAATAGCAAATTTTGTTAAAAGTAAGTATTTATGTATTTTAAGCAGTGGAAAGAAAACATAAGTGCTTTTTCAAGGTAAGTGTAGAAAGCCATTACTGAGCTTACCTGTGCAACTGACCTATAAAAGCTATGAACATATCAAAGGCTTTGAGGACATCAGATAGGAACTTTTAATTCTTCACACAGCCAAAACTCCCATGAAACCAGTGTCCCAGCTCTGGGTATGCTCAGTAAGACTAATGGAACTCAGGCTTACATGGGCTGCTTCATTCAGGATTTTCATTTAATTTGTGTTACGTTTTACTATGTAGTATTTTCTCTTAGCAGTTCTTCAAAATTTGCAGACTGTAAGAAAACAGCGGGGTTTAGAATAGGAATTCTTGGAGGTTTTATTATTATAGAGTAAAAAAAAACTTTAAGAAATGTAGCTGAAATACTTCCTCCTCTAGAAAGCAGCTTTTTGTTTACAGTTGGCAGTTTATAAGTTTATACCTGTATTACAGGTAAAGACAACTGGAATGTCTCCCAGATGGAAATTCTAGACTTTTGTAGCAATCTCAGATTTTAGCAGCAAACATTTTTTCTTATCTTTTTGACTAGCTCTAACCACAATGCATTTAGTCAGTCACAGCACCATTAATACTAGTTAATATAGCTATTTGATTTTTTAAACACTATGCAATGATTAACTTTACAATAAATACTTAACAAGTCATCCAGATATCATAAACTATCAAATACAGAGGGGATGAAAATTATTTAGACTGAATAATTTAGCCTTGAGGCTGCTGCAGGTTTTATTCAGATTCAGAATAGTACAAGTGGGGAAGAGGAGATAAATAAAACATTTGTTTCAGAAAGTAGGTGACTTTGACAGAGTACTGATTTGAACCATGAAAACTCACAGATCAGAAGAATTTTGTTAAGAAGTAAGGCTGGTGAAGAACACTCCATACCAGCCACCCAAGTGATGCTTATCAGTACATTTAGTTTTTTCCTTTAATGATTATTGCACCTTCTCTGAACTTCTGTAAATAATTTTGTTAGTGACTCCCACTGTTGTATCATAGTCAGTCAGACAGGTTTCTACACCACTCTTCGACTGTTTCAGTAGAGGCCTAATCTCATTTGGATTTATTACGATTTATCTTGGATTAAGCATTTATCTGCTAAGGATTACAGCCTATACTGTGATGTACTGATGAGCCACTGGAGTTCAGAAATGCCTAAGCATGTTAGAATGAATCAGCAATATTCTTTTTTGACACCAACTTCACATGTTATCTTTTTTTCAATCAGCTCTGCAAGAATCATACAGATAGGTATCTAATTTTAATTTAATACGAGCAGTAACCTGGAAGGCTCTTAGCATCCAGTAGGAGCAAAGCTGCATTTAATTAGGAGCAGCTTAAAAGATCAGGCCTCAGAGCCACATGACTTCATATTCACTCTGCCTTCAACAGTCAGTATAATGTTACTGATTTTTTTTATACCAATTTAAATATCTTTCCTTCTTTTTGAAAGGTATTTTGGTGAATCTTCCACTGCTACCCAAAATTTCTACTTTTCCCAATTTGCACAGGCAAGAGTGGAAAAAGAACAAGGATACATTGTTGTTTATTACCTTTTAAGACTTTTAAGACATTTTTTTGTCTGAATAGGTTTAAACTACAGTCCCTATTGATACACGTGGTATTATTGCACCTTAGGAAGAGTATTGGATTTCTCATGTGATACAAAGACATCAGTCTTTGACTTCAGTTTGTGGCAAACTAAACCACCTGTAATAGGTTCCTGGCTGTTTTCATGCTTAATAATTTTCTTTATTTATCATATCTTAGAAATGCCATTTTATGTCACTTTAATTGCACGAAAGTTAGAGAATTCCATTGACCACTTAAATCTTTTATATAAGTTTTCCTTACAACTTGTGTTTTTCCTTCATGGTGATACTGCTCAAAGAAGGTTTAAATACTTTAAAGACTGTCTTTTATAAAATTCAAAATAAGACCTTGGATATGAAACTGCAGAATATAATGTCTTACACACTATTACTAAAGGAGTTAGGAAGAAAATATGTTTTTCATTTCCCATATACATTTCTCCTATTTGCTAAATACTGTCAAGTTTGGGATGTGCAGTCATGTAACAGATGACTATACTGTAGTTTTGGGGTATTTTGAGGATTGCCTGTAATGTTTTACTTGCTAACCAAGGTGTTTACAGTGTGAATGTAACTGTGAAGAGGTGAAACCTAAGGTTATAAGAAGACACTAGTTACAGTATGTCTGACTTCTTTAAGTGGAGTAATATAATTAAATTTTGTTTGTTATAAGAAAAGTTCGAAATTCACATTTCCTTATAGCATTGGGATATAGCATGTTTTTAACCAATTTGCATTACAGTTTCTTGTGCAATTAATGTTCAGGAACTGTGGACTTAGGGACTTCAGCAACGAGTGTGAAACCAGAGCTCATATTTCAGTTACCCAAGGAAAAAATTCAGCTGATGAACAATTAGACAAAGCAGAAGACAGAAATAGATGAGCATAGAAAAAGATTAATCTGCCATAGCTAAAAACGTTGATGAATAAGCTATAGAGAGACATAATAAAAAATAGAATTATTTTCCAGTCCCTTTTCTGTAAAATATCAAATAGAAAACCATCTCAATTCCAAGGAGAAGTTTTCCATGACAGAATGAAATTCTTTGCCTGCTTTTACATGGGTAAATGTGCAAGTAAGGAAAATCAGTGAGTAAAAGGTATTTTTTGGTAATGGAATACCTTAGCATTGTAGTGGACTTTAGGATCAGCATGCCCAGGATATTGATCTTAAGCTTGCATCTAAGATGTTAATTTACTTTCTTTTGACATCGCCCCAGAACTACACATGTAAAGTGACAGTCCTAAGGATAGGATGGATGGCAAAGTCTAATGCTGGAAAGACTCTTACCTGTACTCAGAATCACAGAATCATTCAATTGGAAGGGACCTTCTGAGGCTTCCTAGTGCAAACTCTTGCTCAGATCAGGGTCAACACTGAAATCACATCGGTTTGTTTAGGACTTGTGCAGAGGAGTTTTTAAAATCTGCAAGGACGGAGATTCCCAAAGCCCTTACCCCATTGTGCCTGTCAAGCTAGATTGTCACCCACCTAGCAGTCTTTTCAGCCACACTACAATGTTCCAACTTGATCCAGGTGTGCTGCAGGAAAGTGTGCTGAATGCTTCACCAAAGTGAAGGCAGACACTATCTACCATTCTCCTTTTGTCTGCACATCTTGCCACTTCATCACAGAAAGCAAGTAGGCTTTGTCAGGCATGGCAAGCCTTAGAAAATCCATGCTGGTTACTGCTGCACATCACCTTCCTTTCTTCTTCAGAAATGGCTCCTGGTGACTTGTACCATTCCTGTCCCAGTGAACAAGCAGAAAATAACTGGGCCTGTAGTTCCCTGGATTATCCTTCTTGTCTTTCTTAAGCATTATGGGCTTTTGGGTAGGTGTAGGTATGAAATCACTCTTTTACTTCACAGATAAGAGATTTGACATAGTCCGTAGTTATACGCTCCCTATAAACTGGGACTAAAGAATCTATAAACAAGTTATTGATCTCCACATGCTACTGGGGAAATTTTCCAAGATCAGTGACAGCTTGGAAATCACTGTCATTTTAAAATTATAGTTCACTGCTTCACTTTTGGCATTTACAGTATGGCATTATGGCAATGAACATGCTAAATGTGTGTATAAAAAAACAAAATGCTTTTAGCATTTTATTACTTTCTGTTTGAGCGATACTAAAGATGTAAACTTCTTGATACAATTTAAAATAATGGTTTTGTTTATTAAAGGTACCTACCCATTAAGATGAAGTTAGGATGAGCAAAATGCTTGTTTGTGTGAAAACAATACCAGCTTTCTCAACAACAGCATCTCCCTAGGTGTCTTTGATTCATATCTGATTACTTTAATGATTAAACCAATGTTTAACTCCTGTTAACACTGCAGAATACAGACGGTTATAGAAGAGTAAAAAGTATTTAGCCCTCCCAAGTCATTGTCAACACAGATCTAAGTTATGTTTTCATTCTGGAATTATCTACAGTGGAGATACTGGGTTTGAGTCTATCTCCTGTGTAGAGATGGTCAAAGCCTCTGAACTTTCATAATGTGGCAGAAACTGAGTGGGCACTTGCCTACAAAAGGACACAGGTATTTGAAAGGAAAAGGTGTGTACACATGCTAAAATCACCTCTTGGCTGAGAAGACAAAATGTTTGGAAATCCCGAGCTTGTTTTTGCTGCCTGTGGCACAGAGGATCTCATATTGTTAACAAAATGATTCCTCCAGCTGGTGAAGGATCAGCTCTGATGCACTCTGAAGGATGTTGCTTATGCCTTGGCTGGAAAAATGGTGGGTTTTGTATATTGGTGGAGAACAGACAAGAAGGAGAAACAGTGGAAGTGGTGGATATAAGTCTATAATTCTATTATATAATAATATATATATATTTCTATATAATACATACATATTTCTATATAATTCTATATAACTCTATTATATAATTCTACTCTATACTTTCTATGACAGAATTCTTTGGCCACAGTACCTCATGATGTGAATTTCCTACAGGTATGTATTTTGCCCTCTCAAGATGTTTTCAGGAATGATTTGTGATTACTTGTCTAAGATTAGGAGTACAGAGGCTGTTTCAAATGTCTCTTAAAATATGTGGTATTGCAAACAACGGATATAAAATGAGATTCACACACATAGCTTTGCTGTTGGCCAAGAAATGCGTTGCAATATGCCGGAAATCCAAACATCCTCCTACTCCCAGAGCCTTGCTGACAGATCTACAACAACTTCTTTCTCTTGAAAAAGCTCCATCCAGAATCAGAACGAGAAACAGAGAAGCCTGCTTATTCTGAGAAATGAATGTAATCTTTAAAATGGGTGGTTAAAGATTCCTCATCAATGTGAAAATCACATTTCTTTTAGGAAATTTTACAGTTTTGAGTAACACCTAGATTATCTAAAATCACCCCCCCCCAAACAGAGAGAAAATCTTGTCATCCTTGAAAAAGCAACAACAGCAAAACCACAGGGTTAGTGTCATTGTTTTCTTGTATAACTTTTAGACCTACAAATCATTGGCCTTCTGCATAAGTACTGGGGTGTGCATTAATGGAACTTGATACAGAAATAGAACCTGAGTTCAGCAGATCCTCCTTTGTTGAAAAACCAATTAAAAAAGCAAACACGAGGGAATAGAAAAACAAGTAACTTTTACAGGGATGTATTTTTTAAACAGAGCATACTTTGCAAGAAGTGATGTATTAGATGCTAGATATTTTAATTAGCTGTTTAGAAAATCAGGTTGACAGTGTCCTTTAATTAGTAGACATTGACTTATTCCACGTGTATTATGGCATAGTGAATCTTATTAAGATAAATGTTTCTCTGAAGATATGAAAAAAAAAAATCCACTATCATTTGTTTGCTTACCAGATTGCTCACCATCAATACAGCTGCTATTTAAAATGATGAATTTTAGTCACATATTTAATTAGCTAATAGCTGATCTCACTGTAGGGTCTTGAACCTCCTTACATGTGTTCTTTCATCCAGAAAAACTCTTTGGTTGTATCTTGTTTTTGAACTTTTCGTTTGAAATTGTCCTTGCTACTTTCAAATCTAAAATGCAGTAAATTAAATTCTTAAAAGTAAAAATAATCATGAAAACATTCAAGGTTTGGAGTGTAGTTTTATACCTACTGTTCATTATAATATATTGCTAGTGGCTATGAATTTAAAAAAAAAAAAAAAAAAGCAAAACATTAAAAGTTTTTAAAGTTAGTTTTTCCACTTGGATTGCTGCAGAGATTTGGGTTATGAGAAAATGATGTGCATTTTAAAAGGCTATTAACTAGCTTAGGCTGTCAGTGCATTTGTGCAGTGTACCCACAGAACATGAGCTGTGTGATGGCCATTGTTGGAAAGTACAGCAAATGCACTTCAGCCTATATTGTGTTGACATAACTATACATATATATAAATATTGCTTAATGAATTCCACATGAAAGACAGCAAAGCTTTCATGGGCATCACTCATTTTGAAGAGGACTTCTTGGGGAATTATTTAGCATAAGTTGTTCGTATTACATGCCAAATGGTGCTTCTTAATCCCCATGGGCTATACCAGTGTGTAGGGTGACATTCATGGGAAAATACCACTCTTTTGACAGAAGAGGTAGTATTTTCCTGGCCTCTAAACCTTCTATTTTCCCTACAGTTTGCCAATTCCACCAGTACAAATAAGATAAGCAAGAAGAAAGTTAGTAAAGCAGGATTTCCTTTGTTACAGAGACTGCATGTGAATGCATTGCAATGGCAGGTATCGTGTGGCCAAGCAGAAACAGCACTGGAGTGCTGCAGAACCTTGAGGCTTTCCTGGGAATAACCTGGAGGTTATTCATGGGGGCAGCATTAGGTAAAGCCAGGCTGCCATTCATTGCAAAACGTCTGAAGAACTCTACAAGATGCATTTGTGACTGGATTTGTAGCTACATGGATGTGTGTGTACCTTTTGTTTTATTTCCATTAGTTCAACAAAATATATGTATCAACAACCCTATTACTTTTAAATGAACATCCTTTAAAAGGACACTTCAAAATAATATATGATCAATGATACTAGTTCCTTGGAACCTGCTATATCCCAGATGGCTCAAAATCAGAGAATTTGCTTTTTGAAAGCAAAAGGCATGCAGGTGCCAAGAGCTTCACAGTGATGGGTGAACAACATACCATCAACTAGGGTGGAGTATGCATCAGGCTGGTTTTGCATTTTCAGTTTTCTCTACTTAAAGCAGAATTATTCTCTGACCTCAGGAACATGTTATAACTAAAAGAAAGATAAGAATTGAGAATTGACTCTTTGGATTCACCATTATTTGCTCTTGCTGTTGTCCCATAACAGCATGGATTATAAACCTTATGTCCCAGTCATGCAGGCAAAATCTCTGTTACCTTAGCCCTGCTATTGAATTAGCTTTTACATTTGGACATTGTTTATATCCCAATGAATGCTGCCTGACTTCTCCTTAACCAATTACACCAGATGTTTTTCTGTGAAGGTCCTAATTAAACAGCGTCTCTTCTTGTGTTTGCTTTAAACCCTGCCTGTTGTGTAAATCTCTGTAAGACTGCAGTGCCATCCTGGGACACTTTACCAATATTTCTGTCACTTTCTGGTTCACTGGCTGGTCACAGCTGCTCTTTTTAGAAGTTCTTACTTTTGCATTGCTTTGCCATAGCAGATAATATTTATGATGAGATTCACCAAACAATGCTATCACCTGTACTCTGGGTGGAAGGTGGTTGGCCTTGGCAGGCCTCATATTTTGGTTCTTATAGCTATTATCCTGTTCCTAAGGTGTCTGGAGTGCTTCCACAGACCTGAGTTTTCCTTACTGCACTATGATTAAAGGCCAGTGTTAGTAATAGTAATATTTGTGAGGACTTGTTCACAAATCATAGAATCTGCTGAGTTAGAAGGGACCCATCAAGTCCAACTCCTGTCCCTGTGTAGGGCACCCCAAGAATCACACCTGAGAGTGTCATCCAAACGCTTCTTAAACTCAGGCAGCCTTGGTGCCAGAACTACTTCCCCTGCTCAGCCACCCTCTGGGTGAAAAACTTATTCTTTATATCCAACCTAAACTCCCCCCAGCACATCTCCCTACCATCCCCTCGGGTCCTACCATCAAAGAGGTCAGTGCCTGCTCCTCCTCCTTCCCTGGGGAGGAAGCAGTAAGCTGGGATGAGGTTTCTCTTCAGTCTCCTCCAGGCTGAGCTGACCAAGTGCCTTTAGCTGCTGCTTATATGGCTTTCCCTCTAAAACCCTTCACCAGCCTCGTAGCCCTCCCCTGGGCGCTCCAGTAGCTCCATGTCCTTTCTGTCCTGTAACACAGCACTCAAGATTGGGCCATGCCAGCGCAGAGGAAAGTGGGACAGTCACCTCCCTGGGTGGCACCTCATGGCTTGTGGAACACTGGCAAGCCAGCAGTGTTCCTGCACAAGCACAAAAGGTGTGAGGTGAACCAGGACCTCGATGACTGACAGGCTCAAATCCAGTGCACTGAACTCAAGCCCACGCGTGAACTTTACTACCAAAGGCAATCTACCTGCAGCCTTTGGATTAATTCTTTGGATTCTTTTAAAAGGAAAAAAATTAATAATCCACCTGGCTTACATCTATTTCATTCCTATCTGAGCACTTGCAGGTCTTCTATAGGACAAAAGAATATAGTTCCTTGCCACATAGCATGTGAAAAAAAAAAACCCTAAGGAAGGGAAGTGCATATTAGGGTGAGCCAGCTGTTTACCATGAACTAAAAATGGCCATTCTGCACTTGGATTTTATTGTGTATTAGTTGCCATGTGTTAGCTAACATAAGCTTATTGCACTCATTCCTGCAGTTTCAGTTTACCTCCTCTCTCCCAGCTGCTGCATGTAGTAGTTGTCTCTCAGTGCTTTACTGCTCCTTTTTCTGTGCCACTAGTACCTCGAGAAATTGTAACTAAAAACAAATAATGAATTTATTTTAAAAGTATGAAACTTAACATGGTTCCTAAATCCCTTATGAACTCTTCTGAAGAATTAAGTTTCAGTTGGGGGCCAAATAATCAGCTTCAAGACAGCAAACAATTCAGTTTATCCTGCATTAAATTCTGATCTCTTATCTCTTGAGATGTTCAGTGGGTACATGAAAAGAATTTTAACAGAGTAGATGTTAAAAAGGATTAAAAGATAGAGAAGAACAGTAGAGGATATTAAAATGTAATGCATTCTATGTGTCTATATATATAAATACTGGGCACAGTCTGGAAAATTTCTATAATAATTCAGAAATACTAATGAAAAACTGATACTTATATACTAAATAAATTTCATTAAATATATGAAAGCATCACACAAGCATATATTTTAATTTTTAAGCATAGGTTTAGTAATGACTGCCACCAGGACAGTATCAGGACCATGGAGATCCCTTGGAAACATCCACGAAGTAAAAAAGCATATTTAGCAGCCACACCATTACAAACCACTTGAAAGAGCTTTCCCCACCAAGGGCTTCCAGGGAATTGCAGGGTTCCAGCATAGAATTCTTTAGACCCCTGAGTGGCACAGAATAGTTATTCTTGCTTGGCATTGCACTTCAGGTTTGAAATTTCAAATCCCAGGAGATCTGACTTAGCCATTCATCTTTCCCAAATAAAAATGCACTTTTATCATATATCACAGATTGGGTTCCTTCAGGCTGAGTGTTTCTCTGTAATTACACAATATTGATGCACATCCATGAGGACAATCATTAGGAACAAATGACAAAATATCCATAAAATGTAAAATTATGAAAAGATAAATTTTTTGAAGAGTGAAATGAGCTGATGCTTTACCTTGTGCCCTTGCATGGGCACAAATTGATCCAAGTTTGGTAATCACGGTGTCTCAGGTTCTGTACCTGTTATCTCAGCATAACTTTTTGATTATTTGTCATGCACAGAATGAGGGGAGACACTATTTGACCTTTCCAGACTTGCTGTATTTTAATTTTTCTTAAGCTTTGAAATGACACAGAAAAACCCAAGAGGTAATATTATTTTTGTCAAGAACATCTGAAGCTACACTAGGCATGTTCTGAACACATTAAAGATACTGTCCTGACACAAGAAATTTACGATCTGCTTTTAGATATTTTGTAACTAATGAGAGCAATAAATGCTGGGAGAAAGAGAGGATCAAGGTTACAATAACAAGATTATAGCATTCCCCCACTATGCATGCACATTTTTAAAACTCACTTCAATTTTGCTGCCTCAGTCTAGGCTTTGGTTTTTCATTTTGGCTCTCTTGTTTTCTTTATCAGATTTAATTTTCTGTCTGAATCCACCAGACCATAACATCCTCGTTAAAAGCTCTGACCAGACTTTTTCTTTTTTTAATTAATTTTAATTTGGATGATACCTACTCTGCTTGCAGAGCTAACATTGATGGCCTGGGGTTTTTTAGCAGAAACATTGTCAGAGCCTTCTCTCTGACAGGAGTCAAAGCTGAAGCACCAGTACAAGAGATACTTGCATTTATGCAGTACTCTAGTACTGCAGTACTTTAGGGAAAGGGATAAAAAATAAGTAATTATGATTTCTGAATAATCACACTTGGATTTTTGAATCTCCACTTTGAAGACTCATACCATAAAGTATTCCCTGTATGTGGTGTGTGAAACACATGCAAACTAACTCATGTTACTACTTTTATCTTCTTATTCTCATCCAGCCTTAACAGTGACTTAAAAATGGTTTGTGAAAAAAAATCCATAATGCACCTAACTGGCTTTTTTGTAATGTACAGAAAAGGGTGAGTTTTGCCAATTTTTTTTAACAGTTTGAAAATACCAGGATTATAAAATTGGATTTTTATTGATTTTCTTCAAAGATTTTGGAGGTTTTGACAGGTATGTATTGACAGTGATCACCTCTAGTTGAATCAAAATTATTGAATGTGTAATACAAATCATTCTATCTTCACCATATTTGAATTATAGTGATGCTAAAAAGTGATCAGAAATCTTTCCTCCTTTCAGTCTGTGCTCTTATGGCATTATGCTTTCTCGTGTTCTTTAGTTACCACACAGTCCTGTGGGCTGCAGACAAAGATAAACAAAAAATAACATCTAATGGTTTGGAAACAAGGAGAGATAAAAAAGTCAAACACACTGATTTTCTTCTAGATTATAAATAAAAAGAAAACTGGCACAAATACATGTTTAGAAAAAGTTTATTTCTCAATATTTTAATGAAGGCAGTTGTCAGTCACATTGATTTTTATTTAAATTTACCTAAGCTGATGAATCATAACTGAATTATTGCCTAATCTTCCTGGTTTGGGCCAGCATTTAATTTTTATTTCTGTTGCCTCTGTTTATTTGTATTTGTTTATATAACAGATTTCAAGAGTCCACTCCAGAACGCAGAAGTAGCACAGGGAAAAGAGGGAGCCTGCTTCAAGTCACTTTCAGCCCAGCACAAGCAGTGGATATAAGAGACAGAGTAAGACAAGACTGTTCCCCATGACAGACAGTAATCTTGGCACACAGCTGACTGTTCATTATCATTCCGTCAGTAGACATCACAGCACAGGAGATTTTTAGGGAGGGATTTAAAGAAGGAAAATTAGGTGAGTGGGAGTGAGAAGCAGCAGTGAGGGAAAGCATGAAGGTGCTGGTTTGAAAATGTAACAAGTAGAGAGTTATTACTGAATGAAATGTGTGGGGGAAAGACGTTGATTTTGCTATCAGATATTAAAAGATGATAGGGTGGGAATAAGCTGTAAAGAGCCACAAAAATGAAGTAGCTTTTGCTTGCTGAGATGCTGAAGGGGGTGGGGGATACATTGAAATAAGGAATATGGATAAAACAATGCTCGTGAAGTTAAGCAGGACAGTGTTTTTTTCCAGTGGTGTTCTGTTATTCTTTGTTGTTTTGTGATGTCCAAAATTAGATTATTAGCTCTGGAAGGGCAGGGAACAAAAGTGTCTTTGGAATAAAAAGCACCCTAACATATTTTCAGGTGTTCTAAAAATGCAGGCATAAAAATGAGCAACTGCTTCTCCTAAGTACCATTTCCCTTCTTCTTCAGCCCTTATTCTTCAAGTTGCACCATTCAGTTATCTTTCTAGTTTCAAAAGAATTTTCTATATGAACTTTCCAGTTCTCTCTTGTCAAATTATCTTACTGTTTTTGGAAAGACTGCATATCATCTATATTTAACACCATTTCAGCTTGGTGATGTGACTGTATCATAGCATTAAACTCAGACTAAAAAAAATGAGTGTGGCATTTCTAGGTTTTTCAAGTGTGTTAGCTCAGAAGAGCTAATTTGAGTGAAAAAAGTGCTTTCCCCCAGATGTCTTGGATTTCAGTAAACCTTCTTGCAGGTGTTTGAGTTAATAGAACAGCAGTTAGATGCAAAATGTATTAGTATTTGTGGTCACCATGGAAGAGACTCAGTGAAATGTGAATAAGGTCATCTGAAGATCTGATATGGAAGGTTTCTCCATAGGCACTTAATTCTTAGAAATTTACAGATGAAAAATGCCATATGAGTATTAATAGATAGGAATGAAATATAGATGAGGGGACACTAAAGCTGGAATAGCAAGTAGAACAGAGGGAATAAGGGGATGTGGGGACATGATAAGAAACCAGACTAGAGCTGCAGACTTGCACAGGAGAAAAAAAAAGGAAAAAAGAAAAAAGGAAAGTTCAGATAAGAGAATGACGAGGTAAGAAGTAAGTAATATGAGAAATTATTTGAAGGAGGGCTGGGCTGGGAAATGGCTATCACGGAGCCTAAAAGAAAGGGGCTGTACCAGGATAAAGGATGACCAGAAGCAAAAAAATCTCCTAGCAACTGATACAGATAGGGTCATATTTTCATAGAAAAAGAGAAAGTCAGACTTGGCAACAGAGTAGACAAAGAATGAGGAAAAGAATCAATCAGGTTTTCTTCACAGACAGACAGGTAGGAGGTACTGTAATGCACATACATGGAGAGATTCCAGGAGAGAATATTTTTGTCTGTTAATCCTGAATTGGTGCTGATGATGTTTCCCAAGGGATGTGCAAGAACATGCAATATAAACAATCTGCTATAAGATCTGAATGGACAAAAGATCAGAGGACAAGCAGCATGTTCTGTAGAGTGATGTCCCAGGATCATGTGCCCATCAATAAACACGAAGGAGAAGAGGGCCTGGGTGATCTGCTAGCCTGGAAAAAGTCAAAAGCAGAGGATGTGAGTGTGTGTACTCACTGTAGTTCACTGCCAGCAGCCTTTGTAGTACACTAGTGACCCCCTATAGATTATACAGACTGCAGAGGGAAAAGTCTAGAAAATATTGTCCAGAGGTTGTATCTAGATGACCATTGCTGAGCAAAGAACAGTATCCAGACCCCAGTAGTCTTCACAAGGGTGCATATTCTGCCCCCCTCCCAAAGCCCCCTTAGTACACCAGTTTAGAGAGGTTATTTCATCAAGTCACTGGCACAGGAAGGTGACTAAGGTAATATTGAGTTGGCTTATATAATGCTGAAGGAAGATACTGAAAGTGGAGTAGATGGAAGGAAAGAGGGCTTCGTGCCACTGAAAGAGAAACAGCTTAGGAAGAGAAACCACAAAAATAGGCACTGCAAAAATAACCAGAGAATTATGAACTGAAAGAAGAATGAATAAGACTGAAAGCCAGGGAAAAAGGAAACAACTGTCTGTACAGAAAATTTAAGCATGTAGAACTTGCAGGTATTAGGCATGTGAGTCTTTTTAAGGAGGCCTGACCTGGAGCAGAGAAGGCACATACCAGATAGGAAGACATAAAGGTAAAATTATGTTTAAAGGACAGAGGTTTAGATGCAGAAAGACACAATTTTACCTGCCTTGATTTTTAAGCTTGGAGTGTTTCACTGACAAATTGTTGGACACTAGGAAGTGGTTACAGTAACTTACAAGCTATAAGGAAGCAAACACCTAAATGTTTACACAGCCCATAAACACAGCCCTGCCTATTTCCATTGCTTAGCCTTGCATGCAGACTCCCTGTTTCACAGTTTTACAGCCACCCAGCTTGGGGTGCGTTCAGCTCCAAGTCTGCCTGTGTGAATAAATGATTCTAGGCCTTGATGCTTGCACTTGTAGGAGCGTGCTTGTCCCATGGCCAGCCTGGCTTCTGACAGCTTGGAGTTTGTGCTGAGGGTGTACAAGGAAGCTTCTGAGTCTTGCATTAGTGAGCCACGCATGATCAGACCCAACCTGCCGGGTCTCTCTCTCGGGAGACACACACATCATTAGCCCCTTTGCACCAAAGACTTCATCGCTGTATTTGCCACATGGTGAGTGTCACCCAGTGGGCCTGCAAACCCCACACAGAAACCCTCCCGTCCCCAGGAAGCATCACTCTATTTGCCATATGGTCAGGCTCACCTGCTAGGTCTGGGAAATGAAGCCAGACGGGCAACACGAGCACATAACGAAGCCCCCCGCTGGTCTGCCTTAAGAATTTTTTTAAAAAAATAATAAAAGTTGATGTAACTGCCACACGATCAGCCTCACCTGCTGAGTTTTGGGGCAGGTGTAGCAGTCACGCACACTTGAATTTCCCACTTCTGCCCGCAGGGTCCCTCTTCATAGCGCCTGCTCTCCACCCCAGCGGAGCAGGGGGATGCACTCCCTCCCTTCCCCACCGGGCAGACGGAGACCCAAACCTCCCAGCCGTCCCCTCCGATCCCCCCGGCTTGCGAGGCTGTGACTGCTCCCTGACCGGAGCAGAGGGGTCCGTGCCCCTCCATAGCCAACCCCTCCTCCTCGGAGCTCTGTGACTGCCCCAGGGCCGCACCCGCGGGAGGGGAGCGAGGCCCAGGTGAGGGCTCAGGTACGCGGCTACTGCCGCCTCCTCCGGGGCGCTGTTAGGGTAATTGCCGAGGTGGAGACAGTCACCGGGGAGAAGCTAACAATCCCCTTCATCCTTCCTGCCTTCCCCTGGGCGAGCACTGCTTGTAAACACCCGCAGCCAGCGGCACTGCGGTTCAGGCGGCCGCCCGGGGCTCTCCTCACGCACGGCCGTTCCCGCCCCTCACGCACGGCTGCTCCACCCGCCAGCATCCGGGCGGCCGCCGACCTGGGAGACGACGGGAACGGATGCTCTGTTCCCTCCCCCCCGGCCCTCACCTCCTCCTCCTCCTCCTCCCCCTTCCCAGCCCGCTCAGGCTCTCCGGGCAGTGCTTTTCCCCCCGCACCCCCACACTGTGCCGCCATGTCGGGCTGCGGGGCGTGGGGGGGGATGCGGGAGTCCCCTGTGCGTGACGTGTGTTGCCATGGCGACGCCGAGGCAGCGTCTCCCTCCGTGTGTGTGTAAGGGGGGGTTGGGGGGGGGGAAATGACAACAAATATGGCGGAGAGGAGCAGGACGGCAGAGACGGGTCAGTGCCAGCCGCAGTTGCCTGGGCGGGGGGAGAGGGGAAGAGCCCCCCCTTCTCCAGGGGCTTCTGGCAATGGAGGGGGCGTGACACGCAGGGGACGGAGCCCTTCCCTGAGGGGACAGGGAGGGAAGCGCCTCTTGGCCGAGGGCACTGAGGTGGAGCAGGGGCCGCGGGGCAGAGCTCCCATCCCAGGGAAGGTGTGGAGGAGGGAAGGCAGCGTCCCCTGAGGGGATGAAGGAGCAGCATCCCGCGGGAGAGGTGTTGGCGGGGAGTTAACCCCTTCAGGCAGGGAGAGGGGAAAAGCCCTGTCCGAGGGGGGATCATCGCCCCAGTGTGGGGGAGCAAGGCGAGAGGGTGAGAGCCCAGCTCACCCGGCAGCCAAAATGTGTGGGAAAGCCCAGGCTGTGCAGGGGGAAGCGGCCGCTGGAGTGGGGCAGCCCGCACTGCAGCATCCTCCCCGCACAGGGGCTGAAGGTGGGGATGGTGGTGAAAAGCAAAGCGAAACGGTGGGGCAGAGGTGTTCCCCTCCTGCAAATAAACTAAAACCTGCTCAATTTCCAATGGAAAGATAAAAAAAAAAATAAAAAATGAAGACACAGGGATGGAAGTGAAACAGCAGCACAAGGTTGGTTGCTTGGGAGCTGACCTGCAGGTGCTGCTTGAGCTGTCCTGGGAGGTGTGGAGGACCCGGAGGATGGAGAGGGGCAGCAAAGCATAGCTACACCTCATGTCACAGCTGCCTTATTCTGGGAGGGTCTCTTTAAGGAAGGTGGCAAATATTATTCTTCTTATTCAGGATATATTAACAGTGGCTCTCTTAACTGTATGTGTGAAGATAAGTTTGTTGGTGAAACTGAAGTTTTGTGTTTCTTTATAAGGATCCTCTAGGGACAGGGGTCTTTGGTGTTGTAACAAAGTACAGGTAAGGTCTTTTCCAGCCCACGTGAAAACAAAAGCCCCCCAAATAAGTTACATAAATTAGAGACACATTTGGAGGATGAAACAAAGATAATGGCAAGTTTGCTGAATATTTAATTTCCCAAAGCATCATACATAAATTATCTGTTTTCCTGGACTGAAAGTTCATTTTACTAGCCTGCTGTGCTAGCTGCTGTGCATATGCTTTTCAGCTTCAGAAGTGGCTCCAAAGGAAGATGCATTATCCATAGGACTGCCTCAAACCTGTGGAAGGTATGAGATTCAGCAAGACAGTTTAGTTAAGGTGCTTCAAAACCAGATCAATGTTGTTTTTCCAATTCAGTAACAAAACCAGCGTCTCTGACAAAAGCTTAGGACTAGGTTAACATGAGTACAAATGCCTGTTGGCAAATTTGCTATTTTTTTTCCCCTTAAACCACTTGAAAGTATTTACCTTTTTGGACATGAATCTAGCTGAAATTTCACTGGTTATCTCATTCTCCCCAGGCTACTCTTCATCTCTTACCATCAGAAGACTTGCTTTCAGAGGCCTGAATGATCAAAGGGTTCAGGTTATCTCTGAGTTCTCTTATAGTTTTCTATCTGAGGCATCTGAATACTAGCCTGGACTGACAGTTCTAATATGTGTTATTCCACAGTATTCATTGGATATTAATGTTTCTGATATTTGATTGAGTCATCGTCACTGAAATCATAGTGAAAGCAAAAAAAGCATTTTACTCCCAGTACAGAACAACATATAAATGTATGTCTTTAGACCAAAGAGCCTTGTTATCAGAACAAACAGATTTCCCAGCTGAATATGTAGTTTTTCATGCTTACATGGTATGATAGGTACCCTGCAGTGTGATGTTAAAAAACATTTCATATAAAGAATGTTAAGAAATTTTGAAAGCATTCACAGCCAGGCTGACCTGGCTTCAGGTGGGAGAGCTTCAAACCACTGCTGAGTGCTGAAGCCCAACTCAGTTTGAGGAGGCAGTAACGTTTCTAAAATACTTAGCATTGAGATAATTATTTCAGAGATCTGCATGTGGAGGACCTGATAGAATAGCTGTGTAAAGTCTGCAATGTTTTCTAATTGATTTTATTGTCATAGTGCTGACCTATGTGAAAAGATAGCTTTGGATTATTCTTTCAAAAAAGATTTTTTCTTTTAAAAATATTTAATCACATATGGTAAGAAAACATTCTAGTATAAGGAACACACTTTTTTCTTTTAGGTGACCTTTATTATTAAATAAAAACTCAAAGTAAATAAGGCAATTTATTTGTGTTTAGATATAGGCCTTTTTGATAACTGGAATTCTTATTCACTGACTTTATCGTGAATAAATTTAAAATTGGAGATGCCAGCTGTTTACTTTTAACAATAATATTTAATCCTGGACTTTAAAATAACACTGTACATAAGTGATATTTTTGGTCGTCCAGGCAATTTTAGTTTCTTCAATTGATCTGTCCTTTCTAAAATTATTTCTAAATCTTCAAGTGTATATAAACAATATAGCTTGATTCCTCATGTACACTACTAGCTTGTAAATAGAGCTGAATTCCAGTGTTTGGGAAAAGACATTGAGGTCTTCATGCTGAAATAGATCTGCCCACTGTATCCTCCTGTCAACAGGATGAGATTTCAAAATCCACTGGAAAAGTGTCAGGGTATAGGGCCCAGACTTGCAGATGTTCACATGCCATTAAGAGCTATTGACAGTTGTTTATAAAATGCTGCAAGATGTATTTGTAAACAAATTTAAATGGCATTTTGTTCAACAAACACATTTGCCAGAACCTTTTGATACCATCAGTACATTTTAGCTTAAGCAGTTTGAAATCCAGGGGATACTACAGAAGGTTTGTTGGTAAATTTGAAGTGCTCTGTAAGACCATGAACTACTTCAGTTTTTACTGCATATGGTGAAATATTAATGGGAGTGAGATACAGACATATATATACTGTAATGTATATATAGTGACTATAGTCACTACAGAAAAACAATAATCATTATGCTGTGTTGCCTGAAGACTGAAACTCAACTCATTTCCAGCTTCTTCAGTTATCTAGTAGAAGCAAACCCCACTAGAAGAATTCACTGAAGAAGAACTGCTAGTATATTTTTGGTACTTAGAGCTTTGATCATATTTCTCTTACATAATTTGCCATATAAGGAGACCTGAGAAATACTAATGAAGGCTTTATACAGCCAGAAGATATAATTTCAGAAAACAAAAGAAACAGGAATATGCTGGGTATCCCAGTTGCCACTTCTTAATGGTTTACCATATCCCAGCCATATTTCAAACAGTTTCTTTGACAAATAATCAAAGCTTTTGAAAGTTACTTACCTCGAGCCTCCCAAAGTTTTTTCTTCCAGTGAAGTTCAAAGCACCCTATTAATTATTACCGCCTGTGAGAGGAGGTTTTTGAATTTGTAAAAAGTAAAATGAGACATACTGAGAATTTTAATAGGTTTTATTCTGAAATCTGTAGAACAGAAGTTTCTGCAAGTTTCTTTGGTGTTGCTGTCACTGTATTTAGAAGGCAAAAGTCTTGTGCAAAAAACCCAGATCAACCTCAGAAGGGATTCATATGGCCCACGTAGCATTTCTGGTTTTTAAAGTTGAGCTTCATAGATACAGTGCTCATTAAAACAGGTCTTTAAAGTCAGCTTCCTGTGTTAAAATGTAACTGGTTTGATGCCTTCATGAGGCCATTGACAGGGCTGGGAAACTTGGGAAGCTGCAACACAAGCTTTCCAAACAGAACACCTAACAAAAGCAGCTGTTGTCTTTTACAGAAGAAATGGACAACTTGTCTACATTCAGAATTTTTCTGTCCTCTTCCTCCTCTTTCCTCCACCACCACCTGTTTAGGGACAAAAACATTGTACCTGAGGTAAGAAGTTCTTCCAGGACCAAGTTGTTTCTATACTATAGAGATGAACCATTTCATAGGTAATCAAGGGTTGGTTTGGGGTACACATCTGTGTGTCCCATATCCCAGCTGCCCTCTTACATTGTCCCCACAACTCATCATTTTCTTTACAGGGGCCAAGCCTGTTATTTCAGAAGTGATATATGGTTTAACCTTAAATTTTTAAATATGTGTTTGGTTGTTTGCTTGGTTTTTAAAGTAATTTTACTACTTGTATGCCAGAATGGTTTGGATGTCTCTGCTCAAGCAAAGTAATAATAACAAAATCTTAATTTTGTCACAGGCTATGCAAATTCAGAGATGTGGACTTCAGTATTAAACCTAGGGCTCTGTTCTGATCCCACAAATGTTTTTCTCTGAGTTTGATGCATATGTGGTTATAGTAGTGGTTGGTTATGTTTTAGGGTAAGTAATGTATTCAGGTTAGAGACTTGTTGTACAGTCTGATACATTTGAAATATAGACACTTGCCTCTGTTCACTGAATATGGGTAACTGGCTGATTTTATAGAATTGTTGCAAAAATAAAGCTTTTCTAGGGGTGAGAGAAGAAAGTATTTGCCTTAAATTATTATTAAATAAGCTATCTCACTGTATTTCACTTGTGTGCTAATTTGTAGAGCTATTTACTTAGCAGTGGAACTCACAATCATGAGTGAAACCCAGCAAGATTTATGAAACATACTGTTTCATAACTACCTTGACAAATGCCTTGAATTTCAGTCTCCTCAAAAGCAAGCTGAACGTTGGTTCCCATGAATCACCAGAGCAGAGCAGCTGGAATCCATTCCAAAGCAAGCCCAGCTGGATTCATTACAGGTCTGGTGATGTATTTTCATTTGCAATAAGTGGCAAAGTTACCATGTGATTACAGTGAACTCCAGAGCTGGGTAACACCTGTCAGGTGACTGTCATGTTTTCATACATACAGAATGCAGATGAGATGGTATGATCACTTGATTAATGCAAAATTCCTCAAATGACCTATACAAACCCCAAAGCAGACAAATTATTTCAGGGGAATTCCATGTAAAACAGGAATGCGAGATAAACTTCCCTCTGTTCTACTCACCTACAGCCATGCTCTGTAGTACTGCAGAATAAGAAATGTTTTGTAGTTACACAGCATCCCAGTGTATCTGCTTGTTATTTTATTTCTAAGCAGTACAAATAATCAGTAACTTGATCTTGGAGCTCTCTGTATGCAAGCTGTCTTGTAGGTAGGTTTGGCTTGCGTTCTGAATATTCGAAATACTTTGTGTGCATTTCATATTCCTATAAATATTGCATCAAGATTTCCTTAGTTAAAAAAAACTGCTGAATAGGGTGTATTAGTAGTGTTCTCTGTAGTTAAATTCCTGTTGTTAGGCTGCTGATGCAAGAGAGTTAATTAATCAAGTTTGCTTTGCTGACATTTTTATGTTAGAAAATTCTGAAACAATATTTAAATCCTTTGCTATGCAGTACTTTGTGAACAAAATAAAACACTGCAATGATCTAACTGTTTGACATGAAGTACTAGATCATGTTAAAGTGTTTCTTAACTAAAGAGTAAATTCAGTAATGTGAGTGGGCAGTTTTTGGGTGGAAGAAATTCTCAGTGGCTTAAAATACTAGGGTTTGGAATGGACTGTTTAAGGAGAAAGTGCTGTTCTCCACTAAGAAGTTAAAGGAGTTGTTTCAATGAGTAATTATAATTATGGGAGTAATTAATAGTGTAATTGATTTCATCAACCTCAGGGAATAAATTATTGCAGTAGTAGTTCTAAAATCCCACAATTATTTTAGTAGTCAAGAAGATTTTAACTCCAAAATGAAGAAATTATCTGTGTCTGAAACTGTTGACCTAAATTAGCTGACAGAGACATGCCTACCTGTAAACAGAGAGTGAATAGGAAGCCAGGTAACCCTATAACTTTAAATAACACATATTCAAGAGCTAAGAAAATACAGAAGTTCACCCCACAAAGGATGCATGAATTATGGTGGGTAATGCACAGGATGGAAATTGTCAGGGAACTTATGTTGCCCAATTTTCACTGTCCCAACCTGTAGCCCAGGCAGTTTCAGCAGTGTGCAGTTACCTCTTCTAATCCTCTGTGAAGCAGAGGGTGTTGAAGAGGAAGGTGGTGCTATCCAAAACTCCTCCAGCATTTCTTTCCCCGTGGGATTTAGTGGCCTGTGGAGCTGGGGTGGAAAGCCTGGTTTCCTATAGAAAAAGGCTCATTCGCAGCATAAAGATGTTAGTGGTTCAGTCAGGAATTGAATTCACATCTCCTGAATGCTAGGTTTACTCAGTGATAATTAAATATGTCTCTTTCTTTGGGCAGGTGCATCGACACAAAGTAGATCCACAGCAGTCGTCACGCTTTAAATGCTGAAAAATCAAAATGCCTCTGAATCCTGGGTATGGTGTAGTCCCACAGCTGGCCCGTGTTGAGCCTCACCAGGCTGATTGTTTTTGAGCTCTGTAGCTATTATTTACTCTTTTCTCTGCTGGTTGGGGATGTATGTGATGCATATTTTTGTTTACAATTTCTATGTTTTATGCTTTTGCGTGGTCTGATTTTTGTTTAAAAACTTACTGCTACTATAGCAACTGTTGCATCATGTGATATCTTTGATATTATCAAGATGCCAAAGACTTGTTAAAGAATAAATCTGTATGTCAGATGAAATTCATTGATTCTTACAATGTTTTTAAGTAAACGTTTTCAGTTAACATATATTTGGCACTGCTATTTTTTTCAGTAATTTTTTAATATTTCTGATTATGAGCATTTTAGTGGATGGGTTAGAGATTTTAAGTACAGTAAAGAGAGTAATGGATATTAAATTGTTACTTACTGACTTCAAAGCATTATTTGCTTTTTTTTATTTTCATAAGGACAAAATGTTCACTTTTTTTTTGACATTTTGTGTTTCACTAAAATGATACAAAACATTCCATTGCTGTTTGCCTCTGACAGGAAAGTCTATCTTTGGAGATGGCCCACACTAAGATAATAAACGAATATGCTTGAAGTAAAACTTGAGGCTGTGTGTTTAGGTTAAAGAAACAAGTATTACAAATAAAACCAATACAAGCCAACACACCTTGACTTATTTACTTTTCTTGTAAACCCATAAGAAAATGTCAGGGAGTGAGGAATCATTGTTCAGAGCTGTATTTGTCTGCCAGACCTTGTCATCAGTTCAATGTTCTTGACTAGATTTTGGAAAAGAGCCAAAACTGACCTTGGATTGATAATTATATCTCTATCTGGATCTCAGTTTTTTGTGTGGCCCAGGCAGTGGAGATTTCTCATCATCTTTTCACACTTGATCAGCCAGGAAGTCGATGGGTTGGCTTTGGTTTGTATTTTTTTGTTCCTGCTTATCTTTAGGCTGCCTGCTGTCTGCTCAGTATGAGTGCTTATGCAAAGTGCCCTGTGTGGTTCCACAACATCTTTTGCAGGGACTCAATGTGACATCTTCAGTCATCATTTGGCTTTGACATGTTTACATATAAAACCAAGACTTTTTCCTCTCTCAGCTTTGACTGAGAGCTAGAGCAAATCAGTTTGCATATGTATATCTAAAGAAGTAAGAGGTATTTAGGTGTACTTATGCCTTCTAACCCAAAATAAAAAGTTAATGGTGCATGAGTCAGTAACTTGTGCCATAAAAGTGAGAAAAAAATAAACCAAGCAAGAAATGTCAATGTTTTTTTCCTATTTTTGCAACCTACCACATGCTTTTTTGAGGTCCGTAACAGTGACGTTGCAGTTTGTTTTTCCAGAATTCTTTCAGAACCTTTGCAAAGCTCAGAATTTACCTGATAATATCTGCTAAACTTGTCTTTTATTTTGAATGTTTTCTTGGATATGAATATCTTCTTGCAGTTCTGAGACAGACTCTTGACAACCAGTCTGTTGGTCAAACTGTAGGAGGAATGTAATTGGAGAGACAATTACTTCAAAGATGCTTTTTTTCAAATTTGCTTTCTACATAACAATGCAGCATTACTATTTTTTAGAACTAGACCCAGCTGTTTCAGAATAGTGTCTGTGGTCAGCAACATTTTCCTTGTTCTTCTCAATCTTTGAAATAGGTAAAGGTGACAGGATGGGCACAGCACCTAAATGTGAGGCAGCAAGTGTGGTTGGAACCATGCTGGGTATTCTCCCAGATCCTGGGGTTTGTGGTCTTAACATAATTTCTTCCAATTTGTTTTCAGATCACAGTGACTGTGAATTAAGTACTTTCCAGACTGACAGCATTCTCTGCAGTATATTTGGATTCTCAGGGTCATGCCCAGTCTTTGTTGCAGGATACATGACTGTGAAGATCAAATTGAGGGTTGTGTTTTCTTGTTTTTCTTATCGTTTTTTTAATCTAGAGGAACTGGAATTCCAAGTTCCTGCCTGCAGCTTCCTGTAGGTTTTTTAGAACTTTTAGAATTTTAGGATTTTATATTCAAAGCTGACAACAGAAAAAAACAAGTCTTCCTGAGTATCTGTGTTGCTGAAGCCTAGGGACAATGACAGAAAAGTTTTTATGTAAAAAAAAAATAATAAAATCGAAGAATGGGAGAACATAATCAGCCATTAAGCCTACAGATTCCTATAAATGCAGTCATAAAAGAATTTTATGACTATTTGCAGAACTATTTGCAGTTTTCTGATTGCTGGAGAAGACACTGTTATTGGCATATCCTCTCTAAGTGTTACTTGGCCAAAATTTGAGTTGAGCAATGTTCATCCAGAGACTTTAGGAGCTAATAAGAGTTGTTGCTGGTCTTCTGGATTAATTTTTCTTTCACAGACCTGAGAGTTCACATTAATTTCTCTATGTGGATTTACAATAATGACACTGCTCAAGGCTGATGAAACTGCTAGGATGCCTGGAAACTTTCCTTGGACCCTGGATGATGTGAATCTGGCTATTAGATCTTTGCACCATAGAAATTTTCAGTATCAAAATGTATCCTCATTTTTTTTTCTAAAACAAGAATCCCATAACAGGATGAGAGGCATCTCAATGATATTTTTAATACTTAAAAAAAACAATTCAGCAAATTTCACTTACAGTTATTGCATTTTTTCATGTTACCTTCCCTTTCTAATTGGCTATCCTCGTCAGGCAATAAGTTTTATAATAAAAGAATGATGCAGGTTTTCCAGGCAAATTTGCTTAATATTTTGCTGTGTCTGTTTTAATGCAGCTGTGCTCTCCTACCTAATGTAGCATGAGGGTAGCTGCTGGCTGCCAGCTCCAGAGATTCCAAAGTTTGTCACAGCTGGAAGCTGAACTCATTGTTTACCTAATTCAAAGAGTAACTATTATTTACTAAAGATGTAGTTTCCTCTAGAAACTGCAGTTTTTAAAGTAAGTCTGTCTGGATTTACATGATGTTTACTGCAGCAAATACTTTTTGAATTGTTGCCTAAATAAATAAAGTGTTGGCTTTGCCCTTTGGACTTAAGAACAGCAAGAAGTTCTGAATGTTTGCAAACTCTTCTTCTGATCCCAGTCCCCTGTAATTAATTCTATTCATTTTTCACTAGCTTGATGTGAAATATATCCATGTACCCATAGTGATGAGTGTTGATAAAATAAGACTCTGTCTGGGCTTTATTTTAAATTCTTACATACTTACAGAGATTTTAGACACCTACACATTTTATACCTCATAGAAAATTACCATTAAAGTTTAACACTCTGGTAAAAGTAAATCCTAGGGATTTGCTGGAGACCCCAGGAGTTTAAGCTATAAAGAGTTAGAATAAAATAGCTATGTCTTGCAACCTATCAGGAAAATAATTGACAAAATAAGACCTGCAGGCTGAAAAAAAGTCTTTACTAAGTTACTTTTGCCTTTGCTTGTCTTCTCTAACCTTTTGTTTTTTCCAAAGGAGAATCCGATCTCCTTAAGTGTAATGTGGATGTACTTGAATTAATGCTCCTCTTTCCCATGCAGTGTGTTTCAGCTCACAGTACAGTTTCCCTGCCCTGCCTCTGGCCTTGCCTTCAGTCAGAAGAATTGACTGAGGGCTCCCCAGCTGTGAGGACAGCAGCTCTTTCTTGGCCAGAGGATTTAGGGCCCAGCACAGCAATCCCTTTGCTTTGGAGATGATGCTGAACAGCCAGGCATGGAGCTGTGGTTTCCAATCCCATCACACAGCCATGCAGGCTCAGTTTTGGCCAGCAGTCTGCCCTTCTCTTGATCACCCAAGGAGAACATGCCAGAAGGGACACGATGCTGTTGAGCTATATCATAACATAGTGTTCATGCTGTTTTGTATATTTAGAGCTTAACTAAGGGTAACTCACAATACAACAACTGTAATTTCTGAATTTTCACAGTGCTGTGTAATAAAAAATATGCAAGGAGAGATTAATATTATTAAAAACCTGTGACTTACAGACTGTTTGATGATTTTTATTATCTTTCTTGAGTGGCTACACTAAGCCAGGAGAAGCAGTTGGAATTTTTTTGCTAGGACACAGTTACTTGACAGCTTCCTTCTGCACCATGTAAAGACTCCATTGGCAGACACCATGATATGTCAGGAGGGAAGGAGGAGGTAGCTCTGTCCTCTGCTTCTTTTCCCACACTGTCTTGTGGTGGCAGTATTATGAATGTAATCTTCTCTACTTTCTTTATCTAAGCAGTGTTTCCCATCTGTTTTGTAAGCATCACAAGAAGCTGATTATTTTAGCAAAGACTTCCACAGGAATTCAGTTTCCTTAATGCTCTGGCTCTGTTGATTCTCTGCCTCCTGTTCTCTTGCTTTGCTCCCTGGCAGCTCATGCATTCCTGGGGGAGATCTGCAGGTTTTCTCTGAAAATTTCTTTGTAGCCTTGATTCCCTGAGCTGGGTTACAAAAGATTGACTTGACTGTCTGCAGCAGGTATATGGAGGCTCTCAGTCAAAGTGGCACTGAACTGAAACTGAGGGTACAATTTTCTTGCAGCTGCTGTCCTGAATTATAGGGTGTGAGATGCAAGGGGATCAAGATCATGGCCATACAGCTACACAGATGGCCCATCTAGGCCTAAGTGTGCCTCTAGTCTTACCAGCCTTTAAGCAAATTGTATCAACTTGCTGGTAAAAAAATCTAGCTAAAATATAATAAACTGCAATTTTACATTTAAAGAAAGGGGTTTAAATGCTGCAGATTGCTGTTTCTGGGTAATAATTCAGCCTAAAGCAAATAACCTCAAGGTTGCAAACAATAATTTTGCTAAAAAATAATAGCATGCGTCATTTAATATCTTTGGATATTAAACTTCTGGAAATTATAACTTTTTGGATTATGATAAAGAAAGAAAAGGTCTAAATTAATCTTTGTTCTATTGTAGTGCTTCTCAAAGAGTAGAAGTTTCAAATTTATTCTCTGGAAAGACTGGGGATTTATATGCCAACTGTTGACCTGGATATACATATATTTTACTGTGGAAGTTATATACCTCTAAAAATATGGGTATATAATAGAAAGTCTGACAGACCCTTTAACTGTGGTGTCACTAATACGTAATTTGTTACCTCAGCTGAGGTGTTTTGCCTCAAGAGGTGGAATACATTTATGTATGGAAAGGTCAGTTTTAATTAATAAGCTGTTTTCATCATTCAGGGCCAGTATGAATTGCTTGTAACATTTGTGTGAAATCGTTTTCAATATAAAAATAAAACAAATTGAGCTTTATGTCACATTCATCATCTCCTGTAACCCATTTGAATGTCAAAAAATCAGTACAGACCAAAAGTCTATTTCTGAAAGCCTTAGTAGCCCTATTTATCAGGGTGAAATAAGATATTATCATCCCATCATTCTATCACATGCCTTCTACACTTGAAAGCATACACATTTCTTCTAGTTTTTTGTAACACAGAAAATAGTTTTTCTATTGTTAAGTGTGTGTTGTCCAGACAGTAAATAGTGAGAAAAATGTTGAGCCAATGTTAGCAGAATGTACAGTTATTTGTTAGGGATTTTTTTCACTATAATATAATACTAATGTGCAATATAATATGCAAATATTAACTGACTTTCTTGTACATTTCTCAAGGGAAAAAAACCCACTGTGTTCTTCCATCCATCCTATCTGGAAAGAATTTTTTTGCATACTGCAATTTGTTAGACAGCATAATTTGACTGGAAGGACAATTTATGCCCTTGTATATTTTATTAAGAATTAAACCCCACTTTTTTTTTTTTCTTTATTAAAGTTCATTTTCTGAGTTTTTGTTTCCTAGGCAAGCTCAAATAATCAAATAATCCCTTCATGAGTGTATGTCTCTCCCTTCTAATAATTTCCAAATTTCAAATAGGTGTGGGATTTAACAGTCTGAAAGGTTCTAAGTTCATTTAATTTGCATTAAAATAGGCAGAGGGGTAGAGGAAAATGATCCCATTAATGCTTATAGTGGGGAAGATGCTTCTGAGGAGTTCAGTTCTGTGGAATCAATGCAGAATGTATGTTTTGGAGAGCTCCAGCCAAAAGAAGTGGATCCAGTTGGACCTCAGACTATTGCATATGAGAGTGTTCAGCCACAGGGCATGCATGTGAAAGGAACCAGGCTCTGTGGTTTGTTACTGAGAGAAGCTTTAAGATATGATGGCAATATGAGATCCAAATTCTAAAATAAACTTTGAAAAGACAGGATTCGTTTAATAATGTGTGGGGGTTATATGGTGCAAATTTCCATGGGGGAACATCCCTTTATTTTTAAAATATTTTTTTTGGTTTATGCTCATGCCTTTTTTGTTAATTTTTTACTGCAACAGGTAATGCCATTGCAAGTGATGAAATCATAGGAGGGAATGTGAGCAAGTACATTGTTCTCCCAGCTGGTTATTGTGGACAGCCTAAAAAAGGACATCTTATATTTGATGCCTGTTTTGAAAGTGGTAAGTGTTCTTTTCAGCATAGTTTCTTGTTGCAGAGTTGTCAATATATTAACACTTTTAAATATATAACCCAGATTTATAAAAACTGTCTTAATTCTTTACATGAGTTGCATTAAATACTGCTGACCTCAGTGATTCACTTCAGTCTGAGTACCAGATAAAATCAAACTGTTCAAATGTAAAAAAGAGTTGTGAAGTTTGTCCTTACCTACAATGTAGATTTCATCAGTTCTGTGTTTTACCACAGGTAGATAAATAACTGATTTTTATTCTGTTATCATATACAGTATTTGTGGACTGCTAATCAAAGATGTAGTATTAAAAATATGTTATTTTAAAATTTAATTTGTAAGTTTTCTGGGGAAGTTCCTTAAAAAGTGCCAAGTCCACATGTGCATAGTTACAAGATTTTACAAACATGTATGTCTGTCTTGAAATACATTTCTTTGTATTTCTTGTGGCCTAATTCTGTACTACAGAAGCTAATGAAGCTTCTGCCTCTGTTGTCAAGAAAGAAAAAAAAACAACTTTTAGGTAGGTACTGCATATTGAAAGATAAATTATTTTTACAAGAGTTATTGTAGGTAAATAACTAAAGAAGAATATCTATAATTTAAATTTTTGTGTCATATATATATGTGTCGCCAGATTGTTAGCTTAATTGTCTTATTAGTGGCCTACAGACCTACAGAACACTGTGAAAAACTGGCTGTACAATAGGCATTTGGCAGGATAAACAATAGTTTTTAGCATGGTTTATGTGAGAGGTGCTGGTAATGGCAGAACTGCTCCAGTGTCTTGTAAAATTACTGTTTTATGAAGTTATGTCCCTTGGGCTGCCAGTTCCTAGATAAATATTGAGTTATTTAAATAATTTGATTGCATTATGTAGAAGGTATAAATGATGCAGTGATTAATAAAGAGTATCTTATTTTTAAGGTATGTCTCTGAAGCTTCAGATAATAGTTATGTGTTTTTAAAAATACTTCAGATGCTATTTTGTAATGACAGTCATTATTGTATTAAATAGTGTTGACAGGTATGAATTTGTTTGAGACAGAGAGGTGTGTTTTTAGGTAGTCTGAAAACCAGTGTTTAGTTTGCTGTTTTGAGGTACCTTGCTTTCAAAAAACCATAAAAAATAGAATTGAAATGGGCATTGAGATTTCTTTTAAGTCCATTCTGCTGTTGGAAGACAAAATATATTATTTTTTGCTATTCCTGAAAGATATTTATCTGCCCTTTTCACTGACTTTCAGTGAGCAAAGTTTCAATGAGAAGGCAAGCAATCCATTCTAATGCTGCAAGTTGCTCAATATGAAAAACATTTTCTTGCAAGTTATAAATGTTCTTACCAAAAATGCATTAATTCTTGCTCAGCCCTATACTCACAGAAAGCAGATCATTGCTTTCTTATTTAGCATAAGGGAAAGCTGCTATCTTATCTTTCCTTGGCTTTTCCTTCTTCAGGTTAGCTAACTGTTTTGTGTTTTTTTTTTTCCCAGTTGTTCCTTAATTGTCGCATTTTCCAACTTCTCTGTAATTTTTTATTTCTTCTGATCTTTCTCCAGCTGTTCCATGTCTTTCCTGACAGGCAATGGTCCCAGGTGAACATGATACTCAGAGAAGCTGGTGCTATTACACAGAGTTTAGTACATGCCATGCCTCTTAATCTCTTTACTTCCATGATGTGACAGTCCAGTCTTTGTCACAATAGCGTGGCACTGTTGGCTTCTATAAAGTTTATGATCCCTTAAATGCTTTGCAGAAGAGCTACCTAACCAGTTTGTAGCTTGCACTAAACTTACCTTTAATGAGTGCAATAAAAGTGAAAGAATCATTGCTGTAAAATAAATACAGTCATTGCAAATGCAGAATGGTGGCTGAACCCTTGGTATTATAAATGACAGACAGAGCAGTGAAGGAGAGAGAGAATTACCAGCTTGCCAGTAATACAGGAATTGGAATTATGCCTCTTTCCCATAGTTCAAGCTAGTGTTCTAGTTGGAATCTTCCTTGTTATCTTTCTTAATATTTAGGAATATATTTGACAAAAATAACATTTTCACATTAATTTATCATTAACATAAAAGAAACTGGTGAAAATTCAGATTTCTTGCATATTGCTGTAACTTTTGGGTAACATCAGTTTTCACAAGAAACATGAGCTAATTTCTGGGAAGAACTGAACAGTTATATATGCATAGAACCAATTTAAAGGAAATAAATGTCACATTTGAAATGTATACATTTTCCTATTATTCACTGATGCATTAAATTATTAACGCATTTTCAGTTTAGCTGCAAGGCAGTACTGTACCAGTGTTCACCTCTTATCCTATCTGTTCTGGCAAAACTTGGAATTTTGCAGAATACAGTGCTTCAGGGAAAAGGATGGATTCATTCTGCCTATACAAAGCCCTTGCTGAGTGAGTCAGGCCCAGATTTAGATGTGAAAATGTTCTTCAGGGAATCTGGCATCTACAAATTGCTGAACTGGTACTTCAGCCATTTTATTCTGTTTGGATCTGAATGACTTTAAAGTTGAGTTTAGCCACTTGCCTCTATTGTCTTGGGTTGGCTTTTATTGGATGTTATTTCTGATGGCATCAGTTTGGCCTTTTCTGTGTTGTAGCTTAGGTTTGTTTTTATTTGCTTAGTCAGTTTTTCCTGTAACATCTTTTGGGAGATGATAGCTCCAGTCCTGGAAAACATTTTTTTTTATTTATTTTTTCAGCGAACTGACATAACTTATGTAACATAATAATTAAATAGTTGTTACCTCATGCAGAAGCAAAGCTACTGCAGTTGTAGGTTTGCTTCTGCATGAGGTAACAATGATTTAATTTATTAATTTTACATGATACTACATGCAAAGCCTTTCACATGTATTTTGCAAAGTGGTCAAAGAAAACATAAAGCAAATGTCTCAATCCTGAAAAAGAGGCCAGTATTTTTATGGTAGTGATACCAAATCAACCCTCAGTAGAGTGCCAGCTGAATTGTTTCTGCTGCTTGTGGCTCACAGGGGTTTGTAAATCTCAGCGTTTGCACTGTTAAATACAGGGGCTTTTTAGAAAGTTTTGAAAATACATATTTTGGCTTGTTAGTCAAAAATAATGCTGTTTAAGTGTTAAAAAATATTGTGTTTCGTGAAATTAGAAATGAGGCTGCCGTCTGCTTTTATTCTCATTTCAACCAAAAAGTGGAACGCCGCCAAGAGTCATTAAAGCTTCTATCCTGTGGATGAATTCTTATTTTTTAATGAAAAAATGTTATGATTGGGTAATTTGTATATTGTTGTTTATGTTCGAAAGGTTGTAATTAAAGTTTTTTTAAATTTCAGATTAGATTTCAACTACTGTAGACCTCATATTATTATGTTGACTGTCGTGCCAGCACCTTGCAGTAAAAATGTTGGACAAACATTAGTTTGTCTTTTCCTACAGTGGGTTTATAAAACATTTTGTATTAGAATCCTGATTAAAAAATTCAATGCTGATGGATTGCAAGTGATCTTAGTTCAGAAAAAGTTAAGATTTACAATTTATGAGATCTCATGTGACTGAGAAGTACCCTCATGTAATCTTTGTTAAGGTTTTAAATATCTTCCTATATTTCAAAAATAGGGTAATGTACTTATAAAACACTTTGCACAACACTCAAAATTGCAGTAAGTGATTGTAATTCTGCTGATCTCATTGTAATCACTTACAGGCATAAAATAGGCTATTGAGCTTTACCATGAAGATATCATTGGAACAAAAAATCAAAGATAATATAGGATGAATTGCCCTTTGGGGTGTACAAGCAACCTTTGTCCCAGTTGCTTGTAACTTTAGACATGTAAAATTAGGCAAGATTAATCTTGTGATTAATAAAATACTGTAAAATCTGAGTTACAAAACATTTTCTGAAGTTTTTGTTTGTAAAAAAGTTAAAAATGGAAACTAAGACAAAACAGAAATGATCCTGTTAGCATTTTGTTCACAGGAAAATTGAAACCCACCGTAGGTAACAGTTGCATTTTGCCCACCTGATATACAATGATAACATCCTTCCAAAACAGTTAAGCAAGCTGATCCTTGATGTGTTTGCATTGAGGTGAAGAGAAATACATTCTTCACCTTGATTTCAGTGGCACTACTGTGCCTTCCTAGGGCAGGAAGAAAGCAATACAGACAAATGGCAACCTTATATAGAAATTAAAAGTGTAAAAGCTGTTTAAAGCTACTTGCTTTCAGAATAAGCACTCCGAGTAGCCAACTAAACTGTTTTGAAGCAAAAACCTGGTTGCTACTCTGAATTTCCTATATTATAATATGCCATCTATTGCTAGAATCACTATGTCAGGTAGGATCTTTTGGCTTTTACTTCAGTGACAGTGCTCACGTGCAATGTAGAAACAAACCAAATAAAAGTCAATATATTTTTGCAGTAATGATGTCTCTTTTCTGCCTCCTTTTGTGGCATTGAGGTATGTCTGATTAACAAAACACTTTATTTTAGTTATTTCCTTATTTGTTGACAGTAATTTATGCCAGTGGGGATAACTTAACAAATGTTTCCCTTTTCTGAAAAGATCTGTTCCCAGCTCAGAGCAGCGTTATTCTATGAGAGTTCGATAACCTTGCTTTACTGCAACAGAGAAATCACAAAAAAATTAAGAACAAAAGATTGATTTTAATTTTTTTTTTTTTTTTTTTTTTTTTTTTAATGATGGCCCTAAGCATAGCCTAATGGATGTACCATGCACAAAGTGATATCAGTTAACATATATGACATTACTCAGATGTCTCAAACTCCGGAAAAAGCATGTGAATGATTTATGGAATTGATATTAATCTCTTTCCAGTAAATGCATTACTAAAGTTACATGGGAAATTGATGTTACTGCTGTAATGCCAAATTAATTTCTTTCTTGCTAGGTCAGCACTGCAAATGGAACTAAATATTAACCTTTTAAATATCTAAACAGAATATGGTATGGAAGACATTTTTACGAATGGGGGAGTGCTTCGTGGGGATGTGAAAGCAGTGAACAAATGCAGGATTAGTCATGTATCTTAATTTGTGGGAAATGGATATGGGTGACTTCTGGAGCTAAAGACAATACAAGAAGAATAATAGCATTAGTAAAGATTCAGGATGCTAATTGTAGTTGGTGTGCTGGTTATAATTTTCACTGTCAGTTCACCTTCTGATTCTCATGCTACCTTCTTCAAGACCTTGCCTTTCCCTCCTGCCTCTTACTACATGTTTGCATCTTCTCAGCTATAATATAAGCATATATATAAGAATAAGATATATATAAGAATATAATTATATAAGAATATAAGTTCATTTGCTGTTTGACTGACCTCAGGGTGCCTGGAATAAGCAATTGGAAATGGAAGCAGAAGCATCTTAGATTGGATAGCTGTATGTTAGATCAGATTTTTAACAGCCTCCCCATGAGGAACAACCATATAGCCTAGGAATCCTTACTCTGGAAAAGACACAACAGAAGAAGAATGTATTAGAGGTCTGTAAAATCATGATTATTAGTCAAAATACCAGTGGATAGGTTCCCTGTCAGTTCTCTCTATACAAAACTGAAGTGCCATCAAATGAATCCAGCAGTTAACATGTTGAAAGCAAAGAGAGGTTCCTCACATATTGTTTAATTAAGCTGTGTAGCTTCTTGCAGGATTCTGTGTGTGCTAAAAGTTTGCATGTGTCATGCTTTCAAGGAAAAAAAATCCACAACTGACTAGACCAGAGAAGAAAAATTTCTTGAGAGCTGCTAAACACTGACAGCATCTCTGGCTCAGAAGGTTCACAAATTGTATGTTGTAAATTAAGGAATTATTCTGAGGATTTCTCTTCAAATGATTGCTTTTTTTCCCCATGCACTTCTCTAGGAATTAATTTCTGGTGGTTACTGGGCTTGACCAGAATCTCTTCTGACAGATACATCTGGTTAAATTGTTTATCACTTTCAGCCATATGATAATTTTTATTATTTTCTAAATTTAGATTACTGGTTATAGTTACAAGCCAAAGTTAACATAGTGCAAAACTATAATTTCATCAGATAATATGAAGGAAAATCTTAATGTTTCCATTCAAACTAATTTTCTGAGCAAGATAGTGGTTGAAGATGGTGTGCTAATGTTGTCCAGAAACTTGTCCAGAAACACACCTGATGCAGAACCATTCTTAAGATTCCACACTGTACATTCCCAGTACTTAAATTTCCATCAGACTTTCAATTTTTGTGGGATTTTTGCAAGCTTGCTTTTTGACAGAGAAGGATTTAAAAGAAATACTGAACAACAAAGATACTTGATGCAAAAATTTTTAAGGAATTTTGAAGGAATGAGCAGAAGGATTTTCATATATACCAGGTTCTGAATCCAATTTCCCAGTCTACATTTTTCTGGCTCTGTTCAAAATTTTCCATCTGGAAAAATGATAGAGGGAAATACAAGAAAGAATAGCAATGTCCCTGCCAGTGTGAAGGAACATTACATTACACTGAACAAATATCCTTATCTGAATGTACAATCACTGAAATAAATGCAGCTGTGTTTATTTCAGCATAATCAGATATATTTGAATATAAAATCATTGACATAAATGCAGCTGTGTTTATTTCACAGTGCACATGTTAATATGAACATGAATGTGACATCAGTTAATCACACATCAATGTATAGAGGTATGTATGTATCGTGGCACAACAGAGGCCTCTGATAGTTGAAAGCAAGAAGAAAAAAATCCAGCTGAGTTTGTGCCTTACCTGAAAATTTCTATAAAAACATTGGAAGTCACTGAGGAGAAGGTGCAAAGTTCTTATTATATAAAAGCTCATAATTTAAAATCAATCTGTGCTTACTCTATAGAGTAACAGGTGATCTGTTCCTCAGTTACTGAGTGAAAAAAAATGCTTTGAATAACTGTGTCTTAAAATAGAAAATTGTGTTAGTTTTCAGTGACTGGAAGGTCCAGTTCAATCTCCTGTGATGGGTGCAGTGTAGACCATAATTTTACCTTATATTTTTATCAGATTTTGAGCCTTTTGAGCCCTTCCAACCACCCTTCCATAATTTCATCTTTTCGGCCTCTCAAAACCTGGACAAAACACAATGAAGAGCAGTACCAATGGAAAAATCTTGGCATTGTTTATTTTGTTAGGGATATTTCTCCTTGCTGTTTTCCTGGACTAGTTCTCTGCCCTCAACTGTCTTGTTTAGATCCTTAAACTCTTTGTCTTTTTTAATCAGAGCCATTCAGAACCAGAAGAAAAGCAAAAGTGTTCTTTGCTCAGCTTATGCAGATGGTGCTATATAGGTTATCAGAAGGAATGGCTGAACTCAGAAAAAAAGATAAAGTGGCATCAGAATAGTAGATATTTTGGGGCTAAGAGGTATTGTAAAGGCCTTATTTTCATTTGGGAGAAGGTCGAAATATTCTGCTAGACTAAATAGTGGTATTTTGTTCAGTTAGTTCAATAACCTGTAATATTACCCCTGTTTTGCAGAAGATAGCAGCACAAAAGATGTGGTTCTTGACTGCCTAGCACCTTTTGTTGTACATTTCAGCTGTGTGAAATGAGTGCCAAATGTCTGAGAAATGCTAAGAGTGCTTTGCATCAGTTTCGTATGAACCAACTGATGAATGAAATTTAGGGAATCACATACCTTGTATTATATCTACTAGATTTGATCAATTTGTGATGTTATAGAGGATAACAGAACAGAAGGAAAGGGACTGAAGCAGAGAAAATACATTTGAAATGTTCACATCAGGTCCTGCACTCAAAAGGATGCTGGCTGAGATGCCCTGCAGGGTGACATGCAACATGTGGTGCTGCTGATTTGCTCTCTGCCTGGTTTAGGTAGCAGTAGCTGGGAGAACAATATCACTTTTACTTGCTTCTCAGCTCCAGGTAAATGAATACCTTTTTATGAACATTTTTTTTTGCCCAGAAAGGCTGTGGAATTTCCATCCATGGAGATACTCAGAACCTGAGTAGACCCAGTGGAGAGCAACCTCCTCTTGCTTACCCTGCTCTGAGCAGGGTGGGTGGACTAGATAGTCTCCAGAGATCCCTTAGAAATCACTTAGAAGATTACCACCATTTTTTAAATTATTATTCTTGAAATTAGAATGCACTTTAGAGAGCTTCAGGTTGTTGCTATTCTCTAAATTGTTTTAAAATTCTCAACTGCTGCTGTTCCAAAGTTAACAAGCTAAATTAAGATCTCTGCTTGTTTAAGCTGCCACTGCAATGAAAGAAGAGACAAAACACTGAAATACATAATGGTCTGTACTTTTGAAAGAATCCTTGTTGAAACATATGCTTCAAAAGAGGCGTTTCTGCATAAAGTAAAAGTATTTTAGTCTCAGGCTGATACTACCTGATTTTAGGAGAAATGTATTAGAATATTTTGCTCAGCCTAGCAGGAATTTGGATTCAAGTTATTAGGTGGGAAGCACATTATTTTGGATGCATGCAGAGCTTCATTTTGCATTTATTGATTCTGTTTAGTAGCCTAATTGCCTTCTAGGTTCAGCCTTTAGCATGCTAATTTTGATTTAATGTTTGTATTTCTGAAAACAAACTGGGAACAAAGTATATCTTATCAATGTGTGTGCTTTAGACAGCTACTGGAATTCCAGGATCTGCTAAAATAGCATAATGTGAAGGTAAATTGCCCATATATTAAGGATTATTACTATATTCTAACAATTTCTGGTAGAATCACATCTCTTATTTGCTCATCTGAAATTGTAAGATAACTTTTTGTTGGTAAGAATTATGATTTATTCTGTTTTTTAAAAAATTGGTTTTGAATGTTTATCGTTGCTAATGTACTATGGGATAAATAATTCATTTTTAGTAGCCTTTTCCAAGAATGTAAATGAATGTCAAATTTCCAATGTGAAAAACTTTGAAAGTAATATTCAGTAATGCAATAAATAATATAAAAAGATACAGAGCTAGGGGATAATCCATCTAGCTATTTTTTTTTTTTTTCTTTTCAGTATTTTGGTGTTCAGCTTAAGAAATTACGTTCATGAGTTTTGAAATGATTGGCTAATAAATTATTTTTTTTTTTGCATTTGTGTTCCTGTTTTGTCTTTTTTATTTGCAGTTTTTCCTTACTCATATTCAGTTTTATTTATATAATACTTTACATATATCTTTCACATCCCTGTTAAGTTGGATAATGAAGTATCTTCAGTGCTCTAGCAATCACCCAAAATGCCCATAGAACTGCAGGGAGCTGCCTGCCACTTGTGTAGGCACAGGCAAATTCCATTTGCACAACAGCAATGTTAGCACAGCCTTAAATGTCTTGAGACTGAATAAACCCTGAGATGTTCAGCTCAGCCTGAGATGTGTGCTGGTGCAGGTTCCTTGCTGTCAGAACACCAGGAGCAGCTCAGGTGTGGCTGAGCTGGGTGAGGTGATGGAGCTGCTGCACTTCTCCATCCAGAAGGCATCGTAGCTGGTGCTCCTTACTAAACATTTCAGCTAAGAGATGGAATGGAGCAGCAATGTTATGATTAATTTATGCTCTCATCTGGAAACTAAAAGATGATAGCAAGTTGCAACTTGACTTTTGGTTATTGCTGCATGTATTTCCTGTGGTTCTCTTTCAGTAGCTCCAGGCCTGATCCATTCTCCCCTCCCCCAAATACTTGTCATCCTCTTGCTTGATTATCACAGTGTTAATCCTGCCTGCTATTTGTCTTTTCTCTCTGCATTTTTGTAAATGTTACTGCTGAAGTATCTTCTGTATGTTGAGAGAATGCTGACCCCCACTTCTTGAGCCTGTACATTGAATGCTACATCAAATTAAACCTTGTTATCCTCGTCTCTAGGACTCTATGTTAGTGGCCTCCCATCAGCATCTGTTTTGTTTTTCATTATTCCCATCTGTGTGCTCTACTTTATCCTTTTGGATGTAGTGATCCATTTATTCATTCCCTCATATTTGCATTTGCATTTTGCATTTTCATCAGTAAACATTTTTGTCCTTTTTATTTCAGACATGGTTTCCCATTTTCATGTCATTTCCTCTGCAAATATCCCCATTCTTCTGCCTTGAAAGATTTTTTAAAAATCCATTGTTCTTTCCTTTCTTTCCCTTTCCTTCTTTTCTGTCTTTTCTTTCCTTGTTTTCCTTCTTTTAATAAGTTATTTATTCATTAAATTTATTTAAAGGAACTGTGCTGTGGAACTGTTGTCCTGATGCTTGGTGATTATTTGTCATTAATCAACCTGCATGTTCTTTTGGACAGGAGTAATTTCTTACCAGAAACTTCAGCACAGGGGATCTATGTTGAAAGATGCCACATCTTCAGCACTTGGTCCAGGGCAGAAATCAGGAGAAAATTTCTGCACAACAATTATTTCTCTTGGTTTGGGTCATGTCACAAGCTTACGAAACTTTCTATGAATTAAGTCATATGTCAATTGGGAAAATGTTCTTATTCAGTGGGCCAGAGGTCAGGAAGAGTGAATGCTGGAAGCAAGAGAACTGATTATGTGGCATGAAAATATGAACATTCTGAGGGATTACAATCAAGTTCAGTTAAATGTGTCTGTCCAATATGTCTGTAGCACAGCAATCATTATGACTTCTAGATACTTCTCTAGGACATGAATAAATGACTTCTAAGACCTCTAATTTTATTTCCTCTTTAGAAATTTTACCTGCTTAGTGCTAGCTTATGCTTATAATTTTTTTATCCATCACTGTGTGCTTTACAAGCTGCTCTTGTTTTCATTTCATAGTTCAGAGATCTGAGGCTCAGAGATTATAACCCATTCCCATCCTCAGAGTGGGCAGTAGGATGCCCTTTTGCTTCTGAGTCTGAGATGCTCAAAAGTAAAAGATCCTTCTGTTGCTGACTCCCTTGCACATCAGCAGTGTGACAGAAAGTCATCATTCAGTCACAGAGGTAATGTTTCCACATCAGTATGGTAAAAACATGAAAATACAAAGGCTTTATAGGTTCCTGGTTTTGAAGGCTGGCTTTTGAAAAGCCAGTTTCTTGAAAACTGTGTCTTTGTGAGTAAAGCTAGGGACATATGTTAATACAGCTGTTATGTAAAAGTACTTCACTATTGGTGAAAAATTGTTCTACCAAGGCATTAAATATCCACATTTTTTATTTCTAAGTAAATCAATTAAAGAGCTATGTATTATAACAGTTAAAAAACTAGAATATTATTAAAATTAGAAATCACAAATAATTACTTGTTAGGGTGATAATTGTTCTGTTATGCAACTGCTTACACAATGTTCCATAATGAAATAAATGTAATGCATTTAATAGACAAAAAGATTTGTGTATATTGTAATGAATGCATTGTAAAGTGCATGCATATAGATTCAAACTCAAAATTGAAATTAATCTTGGATGTGTTTGAAGAAGTAAATTTTATTAACCCTTTTACCTTATAGTTAATATGCTTTATGTGCTAAACGACATATTAATATCCCATCAGTTTCTTGTATCAGAGCAAAGAATTGTTTTCAAGGTTAGATTTTTGTATAATAAGGCCTTGCTCTGGATTCACTGACAGGGTGTACTATGAGAAGTACAATGCAGTATATAAGAAAAGTAGTGTATTTGGTTGTCATTTTTAATTGAAAAGGTTTGATATCTCATTAGGTTCTTACATAAATGGAGGTAAAATGGCACCTGCATTTAGAAATCCAGGAAGACTAATTTTGAATAGAAATAACACTCCTAAATATATGTGTATCTCACTGCCTTTGAAGGCTCAAAAGCAACATTTGAACTATATATTTGACCAAGGTAATTTTATGTTCATCAGAATCACTAATACCATCAATAATCACTGTATTGTGTTTTAAGTACTAACTGCATTTACAAACCTGATTTGTTTCCTGGTTTCATGAAATAACTTGTGAGAAGGTCTTATATGTTTTGAAAATCTGTGTATTTCGTTTTTATTTTTTTTCCTCTCTTTTTTTAAAAATATTGTCCTACCAAACACAAACCTAGTTGGAATTAATTTGGAGATACAGTCAGATAAAAGAAAATTTCATTTTAATCCATGCAATTAGAATCTTAAATTAAGCTTAAGTGAGCATATTGCTAGGCCAGAAGTTTCTGGGATCATAGAATTACTAGAAGACCAGAAGTCATTATGGGATGTGATTGACTTTGTCCATCAATATAGGAACATCTCTGCAGACCTTTCCTTTATATAGCCCAAATGTCCTGCTTAGCTCCCAATCCAAGGTTTTGCCAATTGCTTATTGACTCAAATATCTCTTTGACTGTACCCTGCACTTAAGCCTATATATAGACACGAGTCATGTGAGAATAATTGGTCTGCTATTGTCTTTTGGTTTCTTTCTTAATGCAGAATAAACATTACAAAGATCCAGGCATCTCAGCTGAAGACCTACTGAAGGGTTAAGAGTGTGGGCCTCCTCTCTAGGAGCAAAGTGGTATCTGTCAGAGCAAGTGCTACGTGTCTTAGCAGATGGATGGAGATCAGACCTGCAGAAAGAATCAGAAAGAGAAGCAGAGAAGATGCCTATGAATTGTGAGGCCACACTACCTCTTCCGGCAGCTTTGGGTTGTCTCTTTCATGGGTTGCCCCTATTTCATGGGTTGCCCCTATTTCACGGATGTAGCACTTCTCCTGTGGGTGCTCTGGCTCCTATTCGTTGCCTGCTAATATAGCTGCAATATGAAGAGCTATGTCTTAAAAATGTTTCACTTCCAGCAATTCCCAGGTTTGACAGTCAGAAAGGCATTGCTTTTGTTAATTCAACTGGCAGAGGTGCTGTTGGTTTTTTTTTTTTGGTTTTTTTTTTCCCCACTGTAGCAGCAGCATTTGGTTAACAGCTGGGACTTAAAATGATAGTCATATTTCATAGGGCTTTTGAAGTCATAGTTTCCTCTGGGTTTTGTGTTGAATATAAAGGTGAAAAGTAACAGAAAAAGTAAAGGAGAAAGTAAGAGATTTTTTTTGGCCTGGGGGAAAAGGGAAGACCTGAAATCCTTGGTTCCAAAGGCTTTTCTTTGCTATCCTCTCTCCTTTTTGTGAGGAGGTGTGAAGGAGTTGAATACTTAAGGCATGCTGAGAAGGATCTACCAAGTTATTGAGTTATTTGATTGACTGCAACACTTGAATTCTCCCCACGTGGATACAGGAGATGTTGGGGAGGATCAGAGTTTTGGAGGTGTCTTTAAAAATGTTAATGTGATTAAGTTTTCTGTTTAAAGCCATGAAAAGAGACACTATTTATTTCATGTGTGCCCTGTCAAAAGAGGAATGATAGAGTGAGGTGGGAAGGGAAGATTCTAGAGGGAGGGAAGATTTTGCTTGCCATGAGAGCTGCTGAGCCTGCTCAGAAGTGAGATGCTTTCAGAGCACAAAGTGGCACAGGTAGGAGAGTGAGGGTGCACCAAGCAGGGAGCCTGGAGGACCTGGAGGCTGGGAAACTTTTGAGAAATGCAAGGAGTAGATACCAGGTTGGCTGTAGAGGTAACAATATTTCCCTGGGGATCCACTGGAGTCTATCTGGAACTTGTTGCAATTCTAGCAAGTTCACTGAGTAGGAAACTAAAGGCAATTGTGGGAATAGTATCTCCTTGCTAGGCCACTGTGGGCAGGGGAGGTCTGTTTTGATTTTTGTTCCTTCTTACTTAGTAATTTTGAGATATCTTTATTTAAAAGCCAATTAATCTAGTTTATTACATAGTAAAACCCTGCTTTTTGTTTAAAAGCTTTATTGGCTTTCTGGAGTACTCACTTATAAGAAAAAGATCTAGGCAGTCCAATTTCAATAATATGTCTGACTGAAACTCTCATCCCATCCATTTTAAATCCATTTTCTTTCTTTAATTGCCTGGATGCTCACATCAGACTTCCTAGGCTTGGTTTGCTTGTACAGTAGTTTGCAATTTGCAGTTTTTAGATTTCTCTATGTCTGTTCAACAAGGCAAATTAAATTCCTTTCATAACTCAAGCAGTTGGCTGTATCCAAGGGAACACTCATTTGTGTCCTGACCACTTTTTAACCAACTTGGGAAGTTTACTGTTAGTCAGCTTCGGTGTCAGACTCTACAAGGATTCAGAAAATGCATTCCTCTCTTTTTGTCACACTGATGCTCTGCAGTCACTTGCTTAGCAGACCAATTTTGTGTCTTCTAAATACGGGAGATCATATTAATTATGACTCTTTCACAACTAATGCAACCTGAAATTTTGGAAGCATATGACAAACGTGTAACCACCCATACCCTCCAACCAGGCCATTACTTTGAAAGTAGCTTGGTGTGTACATGGCTATAGGCATGACCTGAACAGCTTTCTTCTGCAGAGAAAATACTGTTAGAACACAAAAAGCACCTAACAGAAAGTTACACATTTTTACTGTACGTGGCAATGCATTTGACAGTAGAAATATACCCAAATGTCTGCACATATATATATGTATATTTTATGGGCATAAATATGTGTTTTCATGAAAATTCATGGTTGTATCCATATAGCTGTTTTACAAGTAACTTTCACCCGATGAATATTTTAAATTAGCATTTAATGTCAAGATAATACATGGAATTGTAAAAGGTACATCTATTCTAGAATATCTATTTTCATTGCCAATTGCCTCTTTATAAGTCTTTCCCTCCATTTCCTACCTTGCCCTCTCCTTGCCCTCCACTTTCCCCATGTTTTAGGCATAATTTGCTGATGAAATCCTCACTTTGTGTTAATATGGGAAGCAAAAGAATATGCTGATGGCTTGGATTCCTGTTGGTATTCTGATGACCCCTGAGCAGAGAGAGTGATGTGCGCTGTCACTCTTGCCATAACTGTCCAAGGTTGAGAATTTTATTACATCTTTCAAAATATCATTTTACTTCCATCTGAAAATGAAAATAAGTTGCATAAAATCCAGTTTAGGCTTGAGCTGGGCTGTATACTCACTTATGTATATAAAATTAAACTTGGTTTCCTAAGCAGTTTTATCTGTTAATAGAGTTGTGTTGCTGTTTTATGACAATTACCATATATGGCTTCTTTCTTGTTTTGTTTATTTTATTTTCTTTTTTGTTTTCACTGCCACAGTTTGAAGTGAGAGCATTAAGTGAAATTAATTTGACTTTGGTTGGTGAATGGTTCTGGTGGTGCTTTAACAGCTGTTTGTTTCTGCATTGTCCTTGGTACTGAAATTGCTTTTGTAGCTAAACAGCAAAATGTGTTTATAGGGCTACAGAATATGGAGATAAATTTAGCCTGTCAAACAGATATTATTGGGGCTTTTTTTGTGCTATGTTTCTGGGAGTGGATCCTGACCACAGTGCTTTAATTCCAAGCTGTGTGTGCCTTTGGACATCTTACAGGACTGTTCATGGAGCTTTCTGTTTGATTTATGACCTTGCCCGTATGGACTTCTGATCAGATTTTATTCTCATTTAGTGCAAGAGGGGCTAATTATGAAAGTGACAAAGACTCTTTCATTGTGCTAAAGCTTTTTGAATGACAAAAAGGGGGCTTTAAATTAAAATGAACTTTAACAAGGCATTTTCACACTGAAGTGATACACACTCTACCAATGATGCAGTAATTCATTTTCAACCCTTTCTGATTCTATAAACACATTGTCTCACAAGATCAGTAATTCCTTACCTCTCAGGCTAATGAAGAGTGGATGGTAGACCAATGAATTCTCTTTTTCAGAACTGTTTTGACATTCTTATTTTTTTTCTTAAATATCAAAGAAAGGACAAAGAGCTGTGATTTTATTGCATTAATATTAATAATCATTTATCTGCCAAAAAAACATTTAAATATCACTTGACATTTGCAGAGGAAGATTAATGTTTAATTTACTACAAACATAGAGATACTTTGAAATAAAAGGAAACGTTTCCGGATTTGGCAAAATGAAAGAAAAAACCCAACAAAATTAAGACAGGCATTCAGATATAATAAAATATTCTTACCACAGTAGAAGACAAAAACATGTTGGTGTCATCTAAAATGTCAATATTTAAATTATCATTTTCGATTGAAAAAATAACATCAAGAAGATAGTTTTAAAGGTCTAATTTAAGCTTTAACTAAACAAAGATAAATGAGGGTAAGCACTTTTCTGTTACATCTATGTGAGTACAGTTAAGAGGGCCCACTATAAATTCTATTATATTATAGAAACAAACCAATGTGAGGCAATTCCTTGGTACTATGTAATTATATGTGGTACAGTGGAGTAAAGCTGGGATATAAACAGTGTTGGCATTTTATAATTATTGGTAAGACTGGAGGTAAAAGAGGGCTTCCAGAACGGGCTGCTGACTACATGAAAGAAAAATAGCAAGGTAGAGGATCAGAAAATTATATAAGTGAAAATACAGGAAGAAGTCTGTTACCTGCAGAAGGCTCAAAATACTGTATAATCGAAAATGTGGAAATCACCTTGTTGTACAAAAGCATATCAGACTAGGAATTACAGCACAGGAGGACATGAACAGTGATAAAATGGCTAAAAAAGTACCTAGTATATGTGCAAGTCCATATTTATTGCAGAGTTTATATTATATCACTTCTAGGCAATGAAATAATGGGATTAATAGACTGAATAACATTTCTAGCCCCCAAGTTATTTTTGTGAGTAGATTGATAATGGCATGGAAAACCAAATTCAGTTTCATACTAAACTAAAATAGGACTTTTTCTTTAACAAAAGCTGTATGTAGGATTGATCTTGTTCAGGTCCAGTATTTGCACTGCAAGTCTATTCTTAGAGTACCATTGTTCAAGGAAATTTTTTAATAAGATATAGAAGGAAATTTTTAGCTATAAAATCAGTGATTTATTATTTTAAAAGGTTCAGGACCCATCTCAAAATGCAAAATTATTTTGTAAGACAATATCTGGAGCCTTTCCATTAATTGTCTTCTTCTTTTCAATACAAACCCCAAAATTTCTTTATAGCTCTGCTGACTCTGGAGAGGTCCTTCAGAATATAATTTACCATTCTCTCTACAGTTCTCCAGACTGACTGAGATTTCCATCAATTAACTTCCCTTGAACAGCAGTTTGTAGTTATACCATGGAAGGATTCCCCTGGAAAAATGGAGAATCTGTGTATTAGGCACCAAACTAGGCCAAAAGGAGAATTACAGCATTACCTTACAGTAATAAATCAACTGGAAGAGTCTCACTTCTAGGATGAAAGAACTGGTTTGTCTCTTGCATTGCAAGAATTCTTAGGGTCTTTGCAAAATAATTCCTATATTGAATAGCACACGTTATAAAAGGAGGGTGTTGTAATATACTGCAGAATAAAGCATATACAACTTTTTTTTAACCTTTTGTAATGTGTTGCTTGCACACCTATCAGGTCAAAGACAGCAGGTTAATATGAGAATATTTTACATTACAGGCAATGGGTAGCAACAGATTTCAGTGCTGTGCATTGAATTTTAGGCCCTAATGAAGGAGGCATTGAGAGAGATGTTTCTCCCTGCTCCTCCCTAGCAATGCTTCATCCCACTGTGGTACAGCAGTTCATATTCCCTGATCTGCCTTGGTGGTTGCTTGCGTGGTTAAGGCTGCAGATGATGTTATAATTTATTTATCAACGTATTAATTATTTATTTAGGGTAGCCCACATTATATGCTAAGTGACTTCCAAATAAAAATTTCCCCAAATGCTTTTCCTTTAAGAACTTTGCTCTGCACCATCTGATAGATATGCAGTGGTGAGGTACCCACTTTGATAGCTCTGGCTGTTAAAATAAGCTGAGTTTTGTGACACTAGTACAAAACCTCTTTGTATTCTGATTCCCCTTTAACAAAGGTTCACTGCCATGGATAAATAACTGCCCATCTGTCATTGGGAGGCCTTTGGGGAATTGTTAAAGAGAGAGCAGAGAAATCAGGAGTCTACTGTTTTTCTGTGGATTTGGTTTTTTTGGTGTAGTGGGTGTGCAGTGGCCATCTGAGGGCACAGGCCTTTGATTTCTAAGGATTATTCCCTAAATTGATGCATTTATTGTTGCCACTTTCTGTATTTAAGATTTTGTGACTTGGGAGAATTTGTCCTGCGATCTTGGGCTCTACTGATATTTTTGTAATTCTTTGTAAAGAAGTTAGGAGACAGATTACATTTTATCCAACCTTTACAATTTTCCTACACAGCAAACATTGATATGCTTTACAGCCGCAGGTTTTTGGGTCTTTTAACTGAAATAATCAGTATTTATTAATAAGGGCAATTTTGAAATAAGGGGTTTTTACTGCAAGTGGTAACAATCAATCTCATTTGATCAAAACTATTGAATTCCTTCAGCAATGCTTTATTATATAATTTCTGTATACATCTGTATGACCACTGCTTATGTAAAGATATTTCTAGTACATTGGGATGGCCATTGCCTGTATATTGAACTATTTTTGCTCTTGGTGGTTTTTGAGCAATGATCTCTAAATCTGTACGATAACTTGTCATTTTTCTAAATGGAGATCACCGTTAAGACTGCTCGTCTTAACGAACATAAGAAGGCAGAAAATATTCCAGTTCTGGTTGCTTCTGTTGTCTTACTAAATGGTGTTTACTCTTCTGGGTTATCTTTAAAGCAAAGTTGCAAATGATGTAAGTAGGTGGGATTAACAAATGGGTGGGCCTTTGGGATTAACAAATGCTAAAATTTTGAAATTATTTGTACTGTGAAATCTATTGTAGTATCCTCATTGCAGGAGGACCTCAGAAGTGCTGCTCAATAAATTTTAATCCCTGCATTTCCCCTTCCCCCTCACTCGGATGTCACTCAAACATCAGTGACCAGGAAAAGTTTTTTTTTTCTGAGAGGAAAAGCCCATCCTAAAACTATCCCTTCGTGGCACTTTCCAGACTACTAAAATACGAGAATATTTTTGGTAACCATTTTTAGTAGAAGAAAATAAATCACAGTGCCATTCCGCTCAACTTTCTTGTCATTTATATCCAACGAATAAATTTAAGATGCTGTATGCTTTTTTCTTTTTTTTTTCCATTAGTTCTTTCTTAAGGGTTTCCAATTCTCTTAATTATCTGTGTGGAAGACAATTCTTTGGCTTGCTTAAAAATGGCCTTGTACCTTTTTCACTTCATTAAGAGGCTAGTCCCAGAGTTTTCTTTTAATCTAATGATGCAGATTAGCTGCTGTGGGTGAGAAATTCTGCTTCCTACTCTAATTCAGATAAAAGTTTTGATTTATAAAACTCCTGTGGGTGTTTTAGTCTAGGCAACACTATTCATTAATATTTCTGCAATTTAACTCAATACGAAGGAATTGTAGATTTATTCATTGCAATTTTTTGGGACCACTGAGAAACAGTAACTGTGATCCCAGATAGTTTGGACAGAATGCCCTCAGGAAATGGGTCCACTGCACCCTACTTCTGTCATTTGTGAGGGAAAATATTGGAAAGAGTGGAACTCAAACTATGATCCTGAAAGGTGTGGAAAATCAGATTGTCCTCTCATTGTTATTGTCATTGAATTAGGAGCAACACCATTAAAATCAATATTGTTTCACCAAAAGAAATAGGATAGTTGGAAAGGATAAGAACATTTATAAGTTTTGGGTTCACTGCTCTTCTCCATGTTGTTGCTGAATCATTTGGCATTGACACAAAGAAATGGAGACCCATAGCTCTTCTATATCCAAAAGATCAGTACAATTTATTTTACTGCTGTATGCATAGATAAACAAGAAAAATGTAAAAGCTGGAATTTCCATGTGCTTTCAGTCACAATTATATTTTATCACATTGTCTAATTACAATAAAAGCTCAATGAGAATCCCTCAGCCTCTGTAAGTTACACACTAAGATGTACATTGCAATTTACCCTTTCCAGTGATGGATGGACTTTTACCAGTTGCTGCTAAGAGCTAAGAGATACTCATTGTTCCTCTCCAACCTTTTGCACAAAAAAAGTTCATGAAAGGTACTGATTTACTGTCCTTTGGATGTCACCGTTGAGAAAACATAGAACAATGGAAAGACAGCAATTTCAACTTGCTTACTTGAGGAGGGAGGATAGAAAAGAGACTACAAATGCAAGTCTGAAGCATCCAGTTTCTCAAGCCATATACTTTTGAAATGCTTTGCCTATCAGATAGTCTTGGATGTTGTTCAAAGGCAATTTGGATTTTGACTGAAAGCCAAATCACGAGCAGTCCTATTGTTTTAAGTGAAACATCAGGTTCTTAAAAGAATACTGTACTGCTGAAGACTATTGAAGTTTTTTTGTCTAAAGCATTGTTATAACTGTAGCATATTATTTTATATGATTATTTTATATTTATTTTATTTTGTAGATGTTTTATATTGCAGAGCTTAATATGTCCAATTCTAGCATACATTACTTTAAAAGATGTTTTATATATGTTTTTTATAGTACTTTATTCAAATAATGTGTTTTGCAGTTTCAGGAACCTTGATTTAACATGTATTGGGCAGGAGTCCAGGAGATGATGGAAAACCAGTCAGAGGTTTTTGGAGATCATAATTATTTCATTAGATTTTTTTTCCTACTTAAAAATGCTATTTAGAAGTTGTTTAGGACTTCTCACCAAACTATTGTCTATAAATTCTTTTCACAGACAAAGACCATAAAGCCAGTGGGAATTTACAACTGATATTCTTAGATGCACTCCTTTCAGAAGAGAACTCATTTTTGACTCAAGAGAAGTTTTTAGAGATGTCAGCCCCTGTTCATCCTGTAGTTCCATTTAGAACATATCAATAAAACTTATTTACATTCTCATCTCCATGTGTTTTGTAGTCTTTAAGGAAGAATTCCATTCAGGGTATTCCATATTCTACATTTCATCTTATTTTGTGAAATACAGAGTTGCATGTCTGTTTGGCTCTCTTGGACTTGATCCCAGGTTCAACTGATGAAAATTATGTACATTCCAATCTGTTCCTTGGTTGTTTTTGTTTAAAGAATTTGTATAGATTGAAATGCAGCTGCAAGTGTATTAGTGATTTTCTATTGCTTACTTGTCAAGATTTTTATTGTGTGGATGAAAAATAGTATTTCAAAACCTGGCAGCATATTGACAAAAACAGAAGAGCACTTTGTGTAATTCTCTTTTGAAAACCTACCTCTTTTAGAGACAGAGATTGCCTCAGCTACTTCCATTCATATGTATCTTGATCGATAGATCTATTGATAGCTTTTAGCCAAGATTTAATTCTTTTTTCTCCTAAGTTCACCATGGTGCTCACTTTTCTGAATTAAGAAACTAGAATTAGGCTCCTATAAGCAAGGCATACAATATGCAAGTGCTCTAGGTGTAAAAGGAGGCATTTGACCTTTTGTTGCTAATCTGTGACAGGTGCAGGCTATTTTCTTCCAAATGGTGTTAATTTTCATGTGCAAATCCACCCCCTGAAACCTGCATTCTATATATCCACCACAGGGGAATTGGTGGTCATCATGAGTACTGTAATGGACAGCTGAGAGGGATAATCACTGATATTTCAGCACATTCATGCTTGTGACGAGGTTGTTTTTAGTGCACTTCTGTTTTCTCTCTTTATTAGGGAGGCTGAAGTTAGTTATTCATTGCTGGACAAAAAAAAAAGTGTCTGAGAAAGTTCATGTGCAGGAACAGCACATTGTTACAAATTAGTTTCCTTTACCATTTCTGGCAAACACATTACAAAGTAATCGTGCCCTGTGCTGAAGTGCACTTCCTCTGGGACCAATAACTGTAAATAAGCAGGGCTGCAAGCTGGCTGATAAGTTGTTGTTCTGAAGATAACAGTCCTTTTTAGCAGAGTGTTTGACCTTTTTCTTTATATTGCCTCAGGCTTGTCTAAGACCCTCAAGGCCTATTTTTCATCTTAAAATTCTCTGTAGGAAAGCACAATGTGGGGTTTAAGAAGATTTTAGGATTGCTTAACATATCTGTATTTTTTAGTATTTTTATGATAATTGTTAGAATGCTTAGTAAGTTTAGCTTAAGCAGGGTTTCTTTCTTTGTGTAAAGTACACTTTTTATTGATGTAGGAAGCAGTATAGATTAATATTTTATGAGGACTAAGTGTATGTTGCATGATGAATAAAATAGTAACATTGGGCTTTTTTCTGACTTTTAAAGAAACTTGAAACATGCTACTGACCCCTTTCACTATCCACATTTTGAGAGTATTGCACTAAACATTACTTGGTAAAGCAATTTGAGCAAATATAATTAAGAATTTCAGCTTGAATGATTAAAAAGAACTATGTCTCTTTATTTCTCAGTATGCTAAGAGTATTGAACAGAACTGTGACTGAAAATTGAGCATGTCTTAAAAACAAACCCCAAGGCTAACTGAAAGTCAGTTTATATATGTTTGGGAGTTTGATTTGTTCACATCTTCCCATCAGTTAAAAAAGATCTGTGCCAGTGTTTCTGTTAAACAAAATAATGATAGAACCCGCTCAACTAAATTCAGAGTGCATAGGAGAGAAAAATCCATAATGTTTTGTAAAGTGGTGGCTTGCCTAATAAATTGCTTATTTTACTTTTAAGATGTAATCAGAAACAATCAGACAACCAGATGTGCACCCAAACTAAAAAAAAAAAAAAAAAGAAGAGAAAACCTCTCAGAATGGCAGTAAGTCACTGCTCATAATGTTGTTGGGCTTTTTTCCCTTGCAGATCATATTACCCAATCAGTTCATTAATTTTAGATGTACCTTAAATACTTTATTAATATCTTATGTTTTATAATGTTATTCCCCACATACAGTGAAAATCAAAAAGTATGGAGATTGGTGCTTTAGAAAATGCTGTATAATCTCATAGGTCCAACTTCTGTATTCATGGAATGGAGTGGTGGTAATTTCATGCAGGTGTGAACCCAAAGTAAAGTAAAGCAAAGCAAAGCTGATACTTCAGTAGTGTGAGTTATTTTACTTTGATTTTAAAAGAACATACTTAATTAACATGGTAATGCACAGACTTTCTTACTGATACCACAAATTACCAGAGTCACAATGGTTGTAGAGTAAAAATTATGTATGAAAAGTGACTCACAGTAATCATATTGAGACTGAAATCTATTAGTAGGTAGAATACCAAAAGCAAAGGGTATGTAATTCTGTGATTGCACAGAGACTTCTGGGACGTAGGGGGGACTTACTGTCTAATCATTCATTAAACACTTTTCTCTCCTGCATTATATTTAACAAAGAAAAAATAAAAGAGAAATTTTAAGGAACCTGATAAAGCTATTAAAAATAAAAACAGTTTAAAAGTTGTTTGCACGTAAGAATAAAATCTGTTTATTTTCAATGTTAAAGTATTAAAATAGTATAATGGCTAAATGGAATAGTGTAATCAATGTTTAATTCCTGTTTCATGGTTTCTGATGCATTTCACTGTGTTGTGCTATCAGAATAAAATTCTCACTCATTAGAATAAATCTATTTCCCATGACTACAGCAGTATGAAGAAGATGGTAAAGTAGAATTGTTAACTTTGTTTGTAAGATTAACACTGGGAAGTTTATATCCTTTCTTGGACACCAAAAAAAGTTTTTCAGTGGCATTGTCATTTTTCTACAAAGCATCTCTTAAAGCAAGGAAGTGTTTTGTTCTTACAGTTCTAGGCTTCTTTGTAGAAAAACTGCTTTCTTGTTTAATGACATTGCTGTGTGGGTTGAAATTAGGCTGACAGATTGTGAGCAAAGGCTGTGATATTGCAAACAATAGTCTATTGAGCACGAAGAACTTGTTGAATTGGTTACCGAAGGCATTAGTGTTAAGTCCAGCCTATTTAGCATCTGGAAGACAGAGAAGAAATAGTGCACTAATGAAATGTAAAATTGATACTAAACTGCTAATAGCTGCAGGTGACTATGACAGCTGACATACTACGAAAGAGCCTAGCAAGAGGCAGCTCTGCAGACAAAAAGTACCCAAGTGAGATGCAGTTCAGAAAAGGAAAATTACTGCAATGTGAGAGAGGTGAGTATTTAAATTAAGTATTACAGATAAGGAGAGGAAGCAGTATTGGGAGTCCCAGGGAATCATGCACACAATGATTAAAATTAATGAGGGGTCTGCTTGATTTGAGATAGGTATGTATTTTTTCCAGAGGACACTGGATTGAGTGTCTTGAGTGATTCCACCATACCAGGTTTTCCCCATTAGTGATTTCACTGGCATTGGGATAGTTCTCCAGTGCTTGTTTAGGGATCCTATGAACTCTCTCATGTAGTTCTGAGTGGGCCTACTGTCCCCCATACAATTTGTTGTTGAAAAAGAGGCTAAAATGTGCAAGAAGTCAGAAATGAAGGCCTCATTTTTCTCCATTTTTATTTATTTACCATAATCTTTTAGTTTCCTATGCCTTTCAGTACAACCATTTTACGATCTGTGAACTTAAAATAAAAACTTAATTGCTTGTGTGTCTTTCTTTGGAAGTAATTGAACCAAAGTTCTGCTTCTGGTCTGTGCTGCAGGTAACTTAAACCACATCTGGAATTGCTAGGATCAGTGGGAGGCATGTATACCTAGTTGTGTACAAGCTGGACCTAGTCCACAGTCTGTTCATCCAGGCTGCTACCTTCATCTTAGAGGATTCCCCAGCATCTCATGCACATCTGAGGCTGAAGGGACTCTGAGCACACACTCATTAGGTTTTGTTCAGAGAAACATTAACCTGAGAGGCAACTGGAGTCTAACCTATGTGATTTACAAATTTAGAAATACATGAGAGCTATTATTTTCCAAATTGTCATACATTTATGACACCCATTGAAACAAATAGTAAAATACCCCTTCAACTAAAGATATTACCATGGAATCAGTTGAATTTATCACTCTTATTTACTTTGGATAGTTATCTGTAGGAAGTAAATTTCATGTAAGATCTGAGTTTTGTTGTGAAGAACAGTCATGGGCTTGAACCTTGTAGACAAAAGTGCCTTTAGATGAATAAGGATGACTTAAGCCTAGATGACTTAAGCCTAAAAGTCAGGCAGATGTGGTGGGTTGACCTTGTCTGGTGGCTAACACCCAGCCAACTCAGGACAGGTGGAGAAAATAAGATTGAAAAAGCTTGTGGGTGGAGGTAATGACAAGGCCATCACCCAGCAATTACCATCACAGGCAAGACAGACTTGCCTGGGGTAAAATCAGTTTATTGCCTGTTGTTAGAAGAGGTTTGGATAGTGAGAAACAATGAGAAATTCAAAGGCCTCCACCAAAACCTTGTTTCCCAGGATCAGCTTTCTTTCTTCTGTCCTGACCCCCGCAATTAGTGCTGTGGGAGCTGCGCTCAGTCCCTGAACAGTTCCTGTCCCTGCTCCTCCCTCACACTGTTACCCTGCTCCAGCCCGGGCTTTCCTCAGGAACCTCTCACCAGAACCTGCTCCAATGCAGATTTCCTCAGGAATTTTAGTTCCTCTCAGCAGAACCTGCTCCAGCCCAGGCTTTCCTCAGGAACCTCTCAGCAGAACCTGCTCCAGTGCAGATTTCCTCAGGAACTTTTGGTCCTCTCAGCAGAACCTGCTCCAGCCTGGGCTTTCCTCAGGAACTTCGGTTCCCCTCAGCAGAACCTGCTCCAGTGCAGATTTCCTCAGGCACTTTGATTCCTCTCAGAACCTGCTCCAGCCCAGGCTTTCCTCAGGAACCTCTCAGCAGAACCTGCTCCAGTGCAGATTTCCTCAGGAAGTTTGGTTCCCCTCAGCAGAACCTGCTCCAGCCTGGGCTTTCCTCAGGAAATTTGGGTCCTCTCAGCAGAACCTGCTCCAGCCTGGGCTTTCCTCAGGCACTTCAGTTCCTCTCAGCAGAACCTGCTCCAGTACAGATTTCCTCAGGAAATTTGGGTCCTCTCAGCAGAACCTGCTCCAGCCCAGGCTTTCCTCAGGAACCTCTCAGGAGAACCTGCTCCAGTGCAGATTTCCTCAGGCACTTTGGTTTCTCTCAGCAGAACCTGCTTCATCCCAGGCTTTCCTCAGGAAGTTCGGTTCCCCTCAGCAGAACCTGCTCCAGTGCAGATTTCCTCAGGCACTTTGGTTTCTCTCAGCAGAACCTGCTTCATCCCAGGCTTTCCTCAGGAAGTTCGGTTCCCCTCAGCAGAACCTGCTCCAGTGCATATTTCCTCAGGAAGTTCGGTTCCCCTCAGCAGAACCTGCTCCAGTGCATATTTCCTCAGGAAGTTCGGTTCTTCTCAGCAGAACCTGCTCCAGCGCAGTTGCTCAGAGAGCCCCGGCTCCTTCAGGAGACACCCAAGCTGCTCCAGCCACATTCTGCCAGAGTCTCTGTGCTGGTACCCAGTGTACCCCTCCTCGGGACCTGATGCTCCTCGGAGTTCCTCGCTGCCAGTGTGACATTTTTGCCCTTCTTTAAATACATTTTAAAGCCAACATCACCACTGAGGCTGGGCTATGGCCTGCGGTGGGGCTGTGGCAGGGCAGGCTGGAACCGGCCATGGCTGGCCCGGGGCAGCCCTGCTCTCTCCTCAGCCTCCTCTGCCAGTTCCTGGGACAGAGCAGATGACAATGTTTGTATTTGTCAAAGGTATTCTAGCCGTATGATATTATTGCTTTGTTTTGTTTCCCCCCCAATATTTGTTATGCCAAATGTATCCTTCAGACAAGTGTTTACAAATAGATTGTTTAGCATGAAGAGGTTTCCTTCAGAGGGGATCAGTGAAGAGAATTTCCTTCTCGAAAGAGGAATGTGGGTAGAAAAGTTCAGTTAGTAAAGCCAGACACAATTTAGGATAAGGAAGAAGTCCTGCAAATATATTGATGAACAGAATTTTTTCCATCCCAGAACAGCAAATCAGACAGATTTTTCTACTTGAGCTCTGGTACCAATGAACAGTAACAGTGACTGAAATGGGACAGGCTGAGGGAATTACATAACTATTTGAACCCAACAGTATATATCAAACCCAAAAATATATATCTAAGACCCCAAATATATCAGAAACCGTAAACCAGGTCATCTTGCAGTGCTATTTTTTGTTATGTGTAATTTAGTATAGGAGCTAAAGTGTGGCCCTGTCTTACAAAACCTGGTGAGATGGGTTTTGGATTGGATCACAAAATGTGAAGTCTTATCTTATGCAAAAATAAAATGGACAGTCTAAACCTGTATTTAAAAATATTGACACACTTCAAGGGAAAAAGGCCAATTAAGGAATTTAAAGGCACTTAGCAAGTTTTCTCACTGCTGAACTTAATTTCTATAGCCAGTATGGTTGCTTGCTGAATGATGCCATAGAGGACAAAATAGCTCTGCCTGTATGTAAAAATATTATTCCATGAAATTCAGCAGGAAAAAGCTGAGGTGAAATCTTACAGCCTTGTTTGTGTCTTTGGAAGGAGGTGATAGTAGCTGTAAATGGTAGCTTTTTGAATCATAAAAGAGATAAAGGCTAAGCCCATCTGTGGGGAGAGAGCCTCAGAGCACCAGGCAGAGGGGCCAGGGGAAAATCTGGGAACTCCAATCTTCGAAGTGTTTGAATGTGAACAGCAAATGAAAAGAAAAGCTTCCATACAGGTGGGGACTAAATGGGGTGCAGATGCATTATCAGAGAAGTGAAAAAAAAGAAAAAAGAAGGAAATAAAAGGATGGTAGGACACTGGAATGGTCAGACAAGAGGGTGTAAAACGCCAATGTGATTGAAAAAAATCCATGTATTTCTGGTGTGCTCATGTGCATGTAGCTTACTGGTTTGTGTTTTATTCTGTGACCTTGATTAAGTCTTTTAAAAAAATTCTGAATTATTGTAAGTCTTATTATGCTTATTAAACAACAGAGATAGAAGGTTTTACAATTTTTTTCCTGTCAGTTCCTGGATAGTTTACCAGCCATTATGTAAAATACATTCTTTTTCATATATTCTTGGTAGGTAACCTTGGACGGGTGGACCACATCACAGAGTTTGAGTATGACCTCTTCATTAGACCAGATACATGCAACCCCCGCTTTCGAGTTTGGTTCAACTTCACTGTGGAAAATGTAAAAGAATCACAGGTAGGTGATACTAAATTAGATAGTTTCTTAGCTTTAAAAATTGCTTAATCCCGAATGTATTTGTTAAACAAAAAAAGATGACTGTCAACTGTTTGTAACTAAAAATTTGTAAAATGTTGTAAACTATAAGTAAAAGCTGGAAATCACCAGGTTTTTCAGCTATCCAAGAGAAGAAGTAATTACAAGGACAGTACAACATTTGCCACCTAATGCAGGTATGTTAGTAATGACTGCTATAGACTTGTGTTAATATGCAAAATCCAAATAGACGTGTTAGTATGTGAAAAGAAGCCTATCATAACTGTTCAAGTATTACCACTCAAGCCTTCATTTAATACATGAAGAAGACTGAGTTAGTATTGCAAACAGGCATTACTCTAGTGACTTGTAGCAGAGGAGTTGCCTGCCAGTGTGTCCCTTGTGAAAGATGAGGTTTAAACGTGAAACAACTTGCTAAGCAACTATTTTACCTACTTTTAAAGAATTTTGTTTTGCAGTAAAAATACCCCACGAGAAACAAACTTCCTGGCTGTATTTTTTCTTGTCCAACTAATATAAAAAAAGGTTGTATGCTAACTTTCACACTGACAAATTGAAAATGATTTAATTCTGCTTTCCACCCATACCTTGGATTTTATTATGTCGTTCTGTCTTAGTTGATCATAATCAGACTGCCATTTTCACTTAATGGAAAGAAAACATATTTAGAAAGTGAAAAAAAAAACCTGCAGAAGCTTAATACTTTTATTCCTATGAGACTAGTATCTTAATATCCACCACTGTACCATTCCTGTTACAACTAGAAATCATGAAATTGTTTATCTGTCTTCCTGGAGCCTGATAGTTTATCAGACAGACCCTTTTCCCTGCTCTGCCTTACTCAGCTGTGATCAAATTATATAGTCATGAGATGAATGGGAATCTGTCTCAAGGAGGCAAAGAAGATCTGGTAGAAAGATACAATATATATCTAGTGCTTACAGGATATTTGTTTTCATCGTTGTCTACATGAAAGAGAATGGTTTCACTATTAAGTTTGACTTGTGAGGTCTGTTTTTATAATGTGTGTTCCTATAATCTTTTTTTCATCTCTCCAATTTCCGTTAGAATGAGACCTGCATGAACCTAATCTAGTCTGGAACCTCTTTTAGGTCTTTGCACCAGTGGACATGTGCAGTATTAGTCATTGCAGCTCAGCTATATTAAATGAATGTTGGAAATTGCTACATCAAACATACTGTGTAATCTGTTTTGTGAATTTTGATTCTTTTATTTTTCACTAGAAAATAGGAACAAGAAAACCATGCCTTTCAGTGTTGTGTTAAAACACTGCTCTAATATGCAAGTAACTTTGATCACATTATTTGTAGAGGTAGATATTTTAATAACTATATAAACAATTATCCATATAATATTTTATTATTTTTGATGTATCATGGGGTTTTTGATGTTCAGTTCCTTATGTTACAGTTCAATCAATAGCCTTTCTTTTTACGTGAAAGCTGGTAAATTAACTTCTTCCTTATGACTTGGACTTCTACTTCAGACATCTTATGTTGTCAGTTTTATTTTACAAGCTTTTAGCAAGGAAAAATAAAAAGAAACAGCTACTGGCTTATATTTATGAAAAAAAAAAAATAACCAGCATATGATACCAGTGAGATGTAAAATCTGGTCTTTTGGTCCCTATATAGTTTCCAACTTGCAAGTCAGTTGGTCTGATAACATCTGAGCTGTGGAGTTTTTTGTAATTTGTTCATTGAATTCAATTAACATCAATACTGGAAAAAACAAAAAGAAACTGGTATGTTATATGTAAGGACTACAGTAATGCAATGTTTACACTTGCAATAACCATGAAAGGCAGAATGAAGGAAATAGGATTTGCTGTGGAACACATGGTCTCATGAGCAAAGCCTCCAATTTCTCTAATTATATACATGTCACGGGCTGCTGTCTATTTCTGGATAAAGCTCTTTATTGGGCAGGGTTTGTTTCCTATTAACTTCATCCAAGGCCCTTACACCACCATCTACACTTTTACTAAATTCCTTCCCTGTGGAACTGGCATGAACAAATGTCATCACCAAACTGTATTTCAGGTATTTTAACTAGACATTGCTTCAGGTGCATAATTGCTTCTGAGCTAGAATCTCCTTTAAGGTTTTAGCAGGAGCACTGGTTCCTTTGAGATTCAGAAGAGAAAGAGAAATGTGTGTACATGTGATAAATAATAAAAATATGATACTGTAAAATACTGTGGGACTTTACTGGTGAAAAGAATGATTATTTCTCTTGGGGATCATAGCTAGAAATTCTGCTCAAGAGTTGACACTCGTCCCAGATACTGTAACCACACGAGCAAAATATTATCTTTGTCCTGGAAAATGTACTTTTGAGGAATTTGAGAAGAGGTAAGAGTTGAATACAACAAAGTGATGAAAGGATTAAAAATATCTGTAAGAATTTTAATTAACAGCAACGGTATCGTACCAATAAGTAATGAACATCTAGGCCACATGATATATTCTGTGTTTGTATGTACCCTGAGCAACTTGGCTGTCTGAATCATGTTCAGAAATGGTATTTTCACTGAGATTAAAAAAAGAATTTCCAACAGAAGGGGTTTCCTAATAGTGCCAAATTTTGTTCTGTAAGTGTTGATAAACACATTTGGAGTCCTTCATCACAGAGGTACTGACAAAATATACCAAGCAGGATTGAGGAGAAGAATGGATTTTTGGCAGCTAGGATTTGATCATTGCTTACAGTTAATAAATCAGTCCAGATTGAGGTTAAAATCAAAGGACCAAATGTTACTTCAAAGTCATTCTTCCTGTTACTTCACTTGTAGCTGGACTGAGGATAGGATTCTGACTCCAAGATGTTTGGGGGACCTTGGTTATGTATATTTATGGATCAGGAAAAAGGCTATCCTACTCTTATTTAAACATAACACCAGGGTAAGACAGGTAATACCAGTGCTGAGCATTACTATGAATGCACAGAGCTCATATTGTAGAGTTTCCTCATTTTTTTCTTTTGTTTTTCAGGAACTTTATCATTGGGTTATTATAACCATTACTTATAGTTTGTTCAGGCCTCCTATTTCCGTCCTAAAACAACCCTGTGATCTTTAGTGGACAACTGCTTCTTTTGTGATGTTACAGCCATGATTGTCTAAAGATATGACTGATGTGTGTATAGGAAGAGATAATGTCCTTTGTTACACCAATTGATACATTTTGGATAAGTGTGGGGGAAGAAAACGAGGCATAACTTGAGGTATTCAACCTTTTTTTCTGCTTAAGAATTTCTCTTGTATAGTTAATTCTCACAGGAGCTTCCTCCAAAGTGAGTTGGAGTGAGGATGACATCAGAAGCATTCTGAAGTTTAAAACAGGCCACTTCTTTCCTTTCTTCTTAAGCAGACTTTCTTTACTTTTCTGTCATTTGGTGATTTAAGTTGCTGGTATTAAAATGCATTATAGCATCTTACAGTCTTCCCAGTTTACAGTTTTAGAAGACATATTTTCTTAACTGTGCTTTGAAAGCTACATTGCATTTACTTTGCTTTGTAAAATGGATGTATAGATGAGCATATGTTTTGATGAAGCACAGTGCTGAAATTTTGAAGACTTCTATAAACCATTTTCTGATGCAGCTTTTCCAAATCAGTCTGAATTCTATGTTTTCTGGAGTGTGTTTTATTACATATACCTTCTTATTTATGCTGAATTAGGCATAAGTAATTCATTCTTGAGTAGTTGCATTAGTAATTTATTAATCTTCTTCTGGTCAGCTTCTGTATTCTCTCTAAATGGCTTTTTATAACAATTACAAGGGAACCACTGGATTATTTGAACTTTGCCTGTTTAGGAAGCCCCTGCCTGTTGCTCATCTTTATGTGCACTTCATATGTTAATATTTAGTGTGTGAGAGAGATAGTTCTACATCTTCTTGGATTTTGTGATTTTATTCCCCCGTTATACAGGTAGAGAAAATTGTTTTTACATATCAATATATTTTGTGTCCTCACTCCTGATATTTTTCTTGAAAATAGTATAATTTTAGGAGGTTAAAGGTAAAGTTTACTGGTTGCTATGCGCTTCCTATCCAAACACATTTAGTGAGTTAAAATTTAGAATGGCATACAGAATGAATAAGACATCATCTGAGATGGTTTCACAGACATAAGAGAATATAATATGTATAAGAACTTTATTACTGACAATACTTATGTTAGTCTGTTTTTGTACTCCACACAACAGTGTACCACAGCAGAATTTTGCTGGGTCTCAGATTGAGAGTGGTGTTTGCTTCTAAGTCAGAATCATAAAAGCATAAGACAAAGTCTGTGTTGCTGAAAAGATAAGCTTTAAATTTATATTGCTCTTATAAATCTGTTTTTAGGGAAGGATTTTGGTTAGCTTTTAAAATAAGCTTAGTCTCTAGCATACTATAATGTTTATTACAGAAGAAGGTACAGTATTTTAAATTTGCTGTTTGTAGTAAATGTACATACCTAATTGCTTTCCTCTCTTTTTATTTGCTTATTAAATAGTAAACAATTAAAATAAAATTCAGTTTTATATGAAAACTTTGTGGTAAAAATTTATTACTGTTACTGTCAGTAATGTAAAACCTGGCTGTAGACATAAAAGAACTTCATGCAAATAAGCACAGGGTAATATAAATGTAACAACCTTACAGAATGGGCACGTTTTAAATGTACCTCTGCTGCTGGGTTGTTCTAATACCAAAGAAAATAATTGCATTTACATTTCATGCAAAGTTTTAAAGTTTTTTTTTTTTTGGCAGAAATAAGAATCTCTAGTACTAAAAAGAAAATGTGTCTTTGGACAAGAAAGCTTTGAGATTTGAGCACTGGAGTTCTAGAAGCTTCTTTCTAACTGACCTTATCCTGACTGCTCATGGACACAAAACTCTGCCATTGATTCCTTTTTGTTTTCAGTAGTCTCAGGAATTAGTACTCTCAGCAACCTGACAGGAATCTATTTTGTTAAGCATAGTTGGTATGAGAAAATGTGAGTGATGTATTTCCTTTTGTCTTAGCTACCAAATGATGTGTTTCAGTTCTTGTGAGTGAACTTGGTCAAGATTTATGTTTCAGCTTCGTTTAAATCTGGTGGATTCATCAGTCATTATCATTCACTGTTTTATTTTGCCTTGGAGAAAGGCATATACTGCAGAAGTGTTGAAGATAAATTTGTAATGTTTTACAACTTTTTATACCATAACGTGGTAATATGGGTCCATTATATTTTATAAGTAAGGGGCTTGAATTACCTGAAATGTGTATTAAAGAACATGGTGGATTTTTTTCAGAAGAGCCTTTTAACTTTTTAAAAAATACTTTGACTGATCTCTGTGTTGGAAAGTTATATAATTTTATTGTAAGTCAAAAGTGCATAGGATTAGATGACATGTATAGTGATGGAAGTAATTATTTATTTACAGAGGAAGCCATATGAAATGTTAATTAAATAAGAAACAAAGTGGTGACATTTAAAATTGATTGCATGTTCATCTCAACATTTAAAAAAAGAAAAATCAATTGAACATACTGCAGTTTTGAAGAAAAATAATTTTTCCATTTTGGAAACTTGTGCCTATATTGGTCATATGTAAAATTAGATTTAGAAATGATGATTCTTCCAAGTTGGAATCCTTACAAGTACATATAATTTTATTTTGGATCAATAATTCACTTGTGCTTGGAATAGGCTGAGCATGCATCTGAAGCTTTAGTTAAGTGCAATATAGTGTGCATCTCCATGAAATTATCCAAAGCTGTCATGACATGTATCATCCTCTGAAAAGTAATGAATACAAATAGGTTAGTAAACATAGACAATATTCAGCATCAGTAAAACAACTGCTGTCCTCATGAAATATTCTCTCTTGGCAAGACAGTCTTAAATTCATAATATTTTCTGTTCCAGGTGTCTTTAAAACATTTTAGATGTCAATGTTTGGTAATTATTACCTACATACAGTTTATTTTAGATTTATCACTGACTTCTGCTTACTGGAAACTAATGGCCAGGTGTGTTTAATTTTCTATTATGGTGACATCTGTCACTCACAGTGTCAAAAATACATTAGAAATGCCATAAACAAAATCATCACAGTGATGATCTTGATGTCAGTGATGTGACATATTTAGTTTCTTTCAATTTAAAAACTTTTCATTTATGATTAAATACCCCTTTTTAGTTTCAGTATTATTTGTCTTCCATGCAAATATGGTTTCATTCTGCTTTTATTACTGGAAAGTCTTTATATTGTAGTGCAGAAGCATAGAATTAAAGTAAAAGAAACAATATTTACATGGAAGAGATGAATGTAAAATGTTTTAAACTTTCCTGCTTTTAGATGTTTTTAATCTTCCTTTTGCAGAATATTTTGAATTTGAGCAGGTTGAGACACTATTCAGCAGTTGTTAGAACCTGAAGATAAAACAAACTGAAATACATGAAGTTATTTCATGTTACTGGTTAATTCATGTTACTGGAAGAGGAAAACCATTTGCTTTTTAAATGACAAGACAGAAAAAGAGAAGCAAGTGCTGAAAAATTAAAATTAAATTTGAAAGGCAGATATTTTCTAGGAAATAACCAGACGCACAGAGGCTCATCAAATTTTTTTCTGTACAAAAAAAATTAATTTTTCTTTATTTTATTTTTTTTTTTTTTAGTTAGGATCTCAAAATAACATTTTCCTTTTTTATGGTAGAATAGCATATCTTCCATTGCTTTCCAAGGGAGCAATGTTCCTACAATCTTTAAATCCCTGGAAGATCCTATCGTAACCCCAATTAACTACTATGTTCTGTTGCTATGCTGGTTATAAATAAACTTGATTATAGAATTATGGACATATCAAGGATTAAGATACGAATTTTCAAGTTTTTGATGAAGCAAAGAAACTTTAAAAAGCCATGGTTTGTAGCTACTTATCTTACAGTTTCTATTAGAGTATATGTAGTTAAAGAAATCAGTTTCATCCAGCAAAAGATACTTTAATCTTCCTATTGAGGAGGCTGTGAAATACTCTGTAAAATAAGTGCACAATTTTTATGCTTTGAGAAATCAAGAAAAGTAACACGGGGCTTATGGATTGCTGCTCCAAATACAACTGCTGTATACATAACATTTTATACATAACTGTGTACAATTTGAGTGATTGAGTAGAGTTCCATAAGTTTTGTAACCCTCAGAGAGACCATACCTGCTGTTCCACCACTCTTCCTGATGGCTCTGAGAATTTTTTTGTGGACTGAGCAGCTCCATGTAAGCTTCTAATTTCCATAGTAGGACTGCCATGATGAACTGGAGCTCATTACTGTAAACTGATGGCAGCTGTTAATGCTATTACAGGCAGAGACTTTTTATGTAAAGGAAACATTATACAGTAACTAGGAGTTTTCTGACACAGTATTACATAAAGCTTCCTGTTAGGAAGGAGCGCAAAGAGAAATTGATTTGAACCCATTAGTATCAGTATTACATGTCAAAAAGCTAGAGCAGAGTTCGATTTATTCCTGCAATAAAGTGTAAGCTAGAGATTGACTTGCCAATTATTTTACCATACGTTGCTCTGGTTGTTCTGAGATGACTATTCCAACATCAAATCATCTTGTTTGGACATCTTTTACTGAATAACGTGCTAGCCTAAATATGCATTATGCTACGTAGGAGCTCAGACTCAGAAGGTTTTTCAAGCAGAAATGAGTTTTTTATTACTATTTTTACTAAAGAATGCACTATACTGTGGAACATATTCAGCATAGATTTAAAACAACTGCATGTATTTCTGCTAAATCTGGTGTGTGTTGTTGAATTGTGTTTACATTGCCATTGAAAGGATGGAGCTTTTAGTAGCTTGGTATAACCAATGTAAGTAATCTGCCCCCAAACATTTGTCTTCTCTAAACCAGACACTGAGCACGGCTGTTGCTTCTGTTTACCAGTCTCCTTTTCCCCCAGTAACTTTCCAAGATAACTGAACACCAAATTAGATCACTACTTCTTTATTATAATTGTAAAATTTAAGGTTAATACTTTTATCAACTTTTCACCCATTTAATATATACAGATTCCAGCTGAGCACTGAGGTCCATGAACTCAGATCCTTAACTTTGCATATTGTGACAAACCTTATTGCAGTGGCAAATCTGTATTTTTCTTTCCTTGTAATGATCATTCTCTACAGAATGCTTATTTAATTTTCTAGTAGTTCAGCATTATTTTTTGAGGGGGTTTGTGTTTGTTTTCCTTGTAATACCCACTGACAACTCATATGAATCTTCACAGAAAACTTTTTTAAAAGTAATATACTACTTTGAATTGAAGATTGTCCTAGCATATTTTGAGATATGTTTGTCTATTTTAATGCACTATCACACTTGGGGTGATGCAGTGAAGGGAATGCTGCTTGAGTTGCATCTTGTATGTTCATATTCTCATCTTCTGTGAACTCTGTGGGCAAAACTAATCCCAGCATCAGTGGAGTACAGAGTATTGTGAGATTCATGGTAAAACATGCTTGCCCCTGGAAATGTGACACTGTTGTTGAGTACCCTTATTGTTACATTTCGGATTGCCTCAATAGCCAGATTAAACTGTATTATTAGCCAGAATATCCTTCCTGACAGCCATGTGGAATGGCAATTCCATGGGTTTGGAATAGCCAGGTCGAAATGACAGTAACTCTTCCCTGTGGCCTGTCTCTTCCCTAAGGCTGCAGGAGGACCAAACAAATTTCTCAGAAGCAGAGGTTAATACAGCTACCTACCTAGGTAAACTGTTATTTTACATGGATTATAGCTGTTTTAATCACAAAACTAATTTGAGTAATATATATTTATTTTATTCATTTAAAACCTGCCTATTATAAAAGTCAGCCTATGAGAAGAGATTGTATAAATGCAGGAGGAGAATTTCATTTTGCCAGGAATTTCTCATGCGTAAATACAAATGAATATTCTAAATGTAAATGTTTGGCTAGATTATTCTTCAGAGACACATATTGATTTCTATTGTCACCCTTCAGTGAAATTTAGTGTTGATTACTAGGAAATCCTTTCCAAGCACATGCTGAAAAAAATGTAAAATATTATTGCCTTGACAGTCAGTGCAAAGAGACAGAGTAAACGTTAACAAATCAACTGTGTTTCCTCCATCTTCAGCTGGGTAAGAGTATTTTAGCTCTTAAAAAAATAACTGGTTTGATGTTGATCAGGTTGATACTTGATGGTGATAGTACACAGGTCCATATTGTGCTTGATGTTCTAGAAAGTATGTTTTCAAATTCCTAACTTGGCAAAAAGTGAAGCTTTACATTTGCTGATTTTTCTTTGTGGATCTAAATGTAGAGATGTGGCTCTTACCATAGCAGGAAGTACTTTGCATCTTAGAACATTGTAATATGCAAGTAATATGACTCTCATGGTTAGCTGTGTGTGATGGCCAAATTTAATCCTAAAATATGTTCCATTCAGCTTTCTAATAAACCTGGAATTCATAAATTCTTGAATGTTAGAGTGGGTTTGCTAATTATGGATTATACTAATTTTACACTTCAGTGGTTAAATCTAAATACTGTTCTAAAAATAATACACTTTTCCCATTTTTTTCCTTCTTTGTAAGTTAGAAGGTACAAAATATATTTCAACAATGCAGTCAGACTGGTGGGTAATCTATGAACAATTTGTTTTCACAAACTATAATTTTACAGCTATCCAAAGACATATCAAGACTGTCGAATCTTACTTCTGTTTTTTTGAGCATTTATAAAGATGAGAGAATAAGAGAATGTTTTTAGATTAATTGGAAAGACCTTTGCAAAACGTATCTGACAGAGCATGGGCTTTTTTCCCAAATAGTTGTCAGAAGTTTTAGTTAAATGCATTTGAATTAAAATTAAGGAAATGTACACAGTTGCAAACATTTTGATTAATATTATCTTTCACCTCTCAGTTCTTCTAGTCATGGTGACTTATGTAGTCAGTTCATTTAGTTTGCAAGTAATCCATAGAGGTTTATATAAGAAATGCATGAAATAAGATACAGTCATTCTTATGTGAAAGTAAGTACTAAAAATATGTGACACAACCAGTTAGAACAATTGCAATACCGTATCAGAAAATAAGAAAGAAAAGATACATTGTAAAGGAATGGTGATATTTGTAGGTCAGTTCTATTTTAAATGGTACTGATCATGTGAGTAAAAACCAAAGAAGTAATTTTAAAAATTACATAATATCTTTCTGTTGTGAAATCACTCTCAGATATCAGTGTTGAACTACTTGATATAGGTGAGTGATATTAAATAGTAAAATTATCAAAGAATTCATGACTAATCCTATTCAACAACTACGAAACCTGAACAATTTTCCCTTTCTTGGCAATAGCCATATCTGAATGGCTACATTAACTTATTTTGTAAATGGTTTAAAAACTACTCATATCATGGTACTTATTAGGTTCTGTCAATAAATGTTTAGTTTAAGAAATACTCTTTAATAAATAGGAGGTGACACTACAATATTGCTGTATACTACTGTATTGCAATAAGATTTAGATTTAACTCATAATTTGTATCCACATCTTTGCTTCTTTGGTAGACAGTAATATACAGACTTGAGAGCAAAACTCAGCTTCTGTTCTTTCAAGGGAGCAGTGATGCTTGTGGCTGTATGTAGTTAGTAGTACAGTTACTAATATTGAAATTATATACCTATGTCTTTGTATTTTCTCAAAGCATTTGGGAGCATTTGGAATTCAGATTTTTTTTTATGATCTCTCTCTCTGATATACTTCAAGGAAACAATGCAGAAAGACTTTGGGAAAAATATTTATCTTTGTGGTAAAACTGACTTTATAGAAGCCAAACAAGCAGAGGCACTTTAACATAATTTTCTCCTGACTTAAACAATCTTAATTTTATCTCTTTGCCAAACTATATTCCTTTGCACAAAGTATGTGCAGGAGATACTTCCGAATTTCCATTTTCATTAGATTTAGTATTCAGCACCTAATGCCATAAATTTGTTTTTGAAACTCTTTAATTCCCCTGAGTGTTCCAACATATTGAATGCTATTTGCTTTGTATTATGTTGGGAGCAAATCTGCAGTGAAAATGCTGTCAATATATATTCATAGCTAACATTGTTAACTAAAAGCAATATTGTTTTTCTATTGTAATCTGTCACAAATGTTTGGCACCCTGTTGTGTAAGCCAAAAAAACGTCAAAGAAAGGAATGAATATTTCTGAAGAAAAGTGCAGTGATAGTGTCAAGTTTCCTGTATTAAAATACGTTTTCCTCTTTGTACAGACCTTTACAATATAGAAAATTGTGTTTTGTAGTGATGTAAAGTTAGACTGTTGTGAGAACATGCGTGCTGTTACAGATAATACATTAAGTGATAGGAGCAGAGTAAATGATACAGCCATTTTACTCTCCAATGCAATGTAATGCTTATCAGGTTGTAAAATGTATTCGACTAACTCCAAATATTACTGTGTGAAAAATGTTCTCTATATGTGGAAAGTGAATGAAAAACATTCTGTGTTTTTACCTGGTTTTGAAGATTGTCTAATTAACAAGAACAAAAGCAAAGTTTTTAGCATCCTTATAGGGAGTATCCTTATCTTTGTGTAAGTCACACTGATTTTGTTTATTTAAATATGTATTTTCCTTTCCCCAATAATTAATCATTTTCTAATGAAAGTGTTTTATTTTTGTATCCGCATGATATTGTCAATGTGTCAGAACAAACTATTTCAGGGAACTTCTGTGGGGAGAAATTTGCATAAGAACAAAAAGTTAAAGTTAGCCTACCAAACAAATAACCCTTTTGGGGCTAATACATTCAATGTAGGTCCAAAAAGAAATTTTTCCTAATGTACTGTCCACACAAAATCATGGGTAAATCTCGTTGACCACTATTTTTCATCCAACAATATATTGGCAATGCGTATTAATGTGCTTTCTATGATATTGGCACATATCCCAAATACATAGCAAGAAATGCAGGCTGCCAGTAATATTTTAGTTTTTTCTTGCAGCTGATTTCACCTCTCTACTTCATAATAACCTTCTCTTCTTTCAGCACTGGTATATACTCTGCTGGGGGAATACATATGCCCCGAGTGATTTCACAAGGTCCCTGTTATGAACTCACTATTTTCAAACATTTTCTGAGAAGTGCAAAATAACCTGTGTTTCCTTTGACTTTAGTGAGATTTCAATACAATTAGCACCTTGGAAAATTCCCCTTATGTTCCCTTACACCAATCTCTATGCAGTCTCTAATGTACTTTCAAATAAGATTGCATAAAACTTCAGAGTTTCCTGCAGTGATAATGGAACAATATATGACAGTGGCATAATTGTACTGTATGCTGCAAAAATCTGAATATTATGAGACATTTCAAAGCGTGTATTTTTGATACTGTTTTTCTTTTTCTTGCCTTTGGTAAAGACAGTAAGAGAGGAATTTTCTCTGTTGCTGTTTAGAACCCACCTCTCTCAGGTCATGCTCCTGTGTCCATTCTGGCAAGACACGGGGGAGTCACCACCTATAAATGCAGTACTTTTCCTCTGTGTTCCTCCCAGGAGAAGAGATTCTGTCAGTAATTAATTTCTTCTCTCAGAAACTGTAAATACAACAGATTAACACAAGTAACATGGGGCCCAAGTGCCAGAAATGGCACATACTGAGGCCTTCCTAATAAATGATGTTCATGGCCTAGTTCTACAAACTGTATTTTGGATATGTGCCAAGGTCTTAGAATGCTTTTCTGATGAAAAGGATAAGATTTATTCACTGTGTATGGAAAATCTTCATATATTTTATTTTTGCACTGGATATATGCCTTTTCCTGCCTTCACATTTGAAAGGCATTTTAGATGTAAAAAAACTTGAATCCTGACTTGGGTTGAAGGGACAACTGGTCTCTCCTGTGAGATTCACACTAATCAGTAGAATAGATGACAATATCCAGAACCAGGGCTTAATTGCAACACAAGCAAGGAAGACAAGTATGGTGCAATAACCACAATTTTTGTCTAAATAAATATAATGAATAGCAAATGGTAGACAGTTTTTATGGAGTACATCTAAATTAAATAGGCTACATCTATCATAAAAATGAAAAACAGAAGAACCTGGCATTCTGTGAAAGTGGTAAATTACAATACACTGAGTGTGCCATCTCTAATAATTTACTTTTGTGTGGTGAAACTCATTTCACTAATGGGAATGTGCAGCTTAGATGGGAGTTCTATGATTGATGATTCCCTAAAGGTGGACACCTACAGTGTCCATTCTGTAGAGAAAGCAGGAAATGGTAGATTCTGATTTTTCTCAAAAGAAAGAATGTCATTAACTAAACAGAAGGGACTAATCTAAGATTAAGAAAGTGAGGACTTGGCATAGCTGCTTTCATTGCCAGAGCAAAAATATTAAAAAGTCCAGAAAATGTTTTCATTTTTAGAAGTTATTCAACATTTGGAATATGAAGTTAGTGCTGAGAGGCATTTCTGATGGATTATATCTCCTATTCCATACAGCTTTAGCTTTTCCTAAGTTTCCCACTAATGTCCAAATTAATTTTTTTTTCTGTATTTTGGATCCTGATGTTCTTCCCTAAATGTTATAAATTTAAAAAACAAAACAAAATAAACCCCAAAAAGCTGAAATACACCTGACTGAAGGTATTGCTTTCTGAGTCTTTGATTGACACTTTGTAATGAGGTCACTGATATTTATAAATATTGCAGGTGAATGTTCAGCACATTGAGGTTTAGGAGATAATGTGTCTCACCCCTGTATTCATGCTTTTCTAGATTATTCCAAGAATTTGGGAATAATTGGTCTAATGTGCATCTGGAGGGACACTGTGCTTGAACAATTCACAGGTGAATAACATATTTTCATGCAGTAAAAAACTTAGACTTTTCTTAAATCACTTAATAGCTAGGGATTGGTTACAGTGAGCAGGAGATAGTCCTGCATCATAAAACTGAGAATTGCAGTTTTCCTACTTAATTTGACTTCTTTTGCTTAATGGCAGAGAGATTCAGATTCTAACATTGTTTATCTTTAGCATAATCGATTTAATCCTGACTGTATCAATTTTCCACAAAGTCTCATGTGTTTTAAATCTTAGAATATTTACATGTTGTACAGGTGTGGAATAACTGTGTGCAGCTTATCTGACTGGGGAGCGTTGGATTTCTGTGCAGTGTGGAGGAAGTCACATTTGTAGAATTTTCAGAAATGTTTATGAAGCTTTAGAAAGCAATTTGTCATTTTATCTGGCAGTTAGATTTCTATAATTTCTTGCTATTGTTAGAGTTTCTTTTTATTATTTACTGTAATATGTATTGTGTGGACCTTTGCCACACTATGTTTTTTACTCTTGCTTTTTTGGATGTAATTTGATGCTGCAGGAAGAATGGAGATGCATAAGAAAAGTTAATAATCATTCATAAATATTTGTTTCTTTGGCTTTTTTCATGAGGTTGTTAAAACACTTGTTTTCCTTCTATTAGCCTTATACATACAAAATTTCATCCTTCTTTTTTTTTATGCTTAGAGTTCAGACTTCCTAAATTATAGGGGCCTGTTTTTTATGACCCCTTGGAGAAGCAATGTCACAGAAAGGAGCAGGACATTTTTAAACTTCCTCTGGCAGCCAGAATTATGGTTACCCTTGCTGACAAATTTATAGGGAGGACCCTCCAAGTATGCTACCTGCTTTTTCTATTAGATGGAACGGCTCAGCATTCTCCTGTGGGTGGCTACTATAATAGTGGAGCACAAAGACTGAGAAATTAATAAAGTAAAAAAAAAAAAGAGACGGTAAATATAGACCAAAACATCCTCATTTATTGCTAGAAATAAGAGAGGAATGGTATTAAGGTACAGAGATGAAACAAACCAGCACTTATCCATGGTGAAATCTATAAAATGTCTTCGATTGCTCAAGGGATCTTTAGATATAGCATTATTTTCTCTATCTTATGGATGACTTGACCACCTTCGCTATGAATTTTTCATGATTTCCCTGACCCAGCAGCTCTTGCCTGTGGAGAAAGTAATACAGTATTGATTTGGGTGTTAGGTTTCTGCCTTTTTTGCCACAACAGGATTTTTGTAGCCTAGAAACCTCAATCCCTGATTACTCATTAGAGACTTGAACAACTTTTCTTAGATTTAGAATGTAAAAGAAGAATCACTCAGTTACTTTGGGCATAGGTAGCCTTTGTAGTGAAATTTCAGCTCATCTTGAAAATGGGTGTTGCTGTCTTTCAGCTTTCCTGATGGAATGGTCACTATTGGGCCTTCAGATTGCAAAAATAGTGTTGTCTGTTTAACAATTTGTATGTTTGCAGCAGAATTATAGTGGTGAATATACTTATTTAGAAGCATATTGCAAGACAGGGATCTGTCCTGCATTCATCCTTGCACTGGTGGCTGGGTGACTTATTTTCTGTGCCTCTCAGGCATATTAGAAAATGGAAAAGACGCTATGATGTTGCTATTTCCCATTTAAACTTTTTTTTTTCTTTCTATTTTTTTTTAAATAAAAATCCATATCTTACATCCTCTGAAAACTTACTTGCAGCATTGCCATGGAAACAAGATTTTTAAAAGGGGCTTAACTGAAATTTAGTAGCAGTTTTTATTTCTTTGTGATTCATACTTCATAAAAATGTAAATGTCACACTAATACATGTTTTAACTTAATATTTTATAATACCATTTAGTCTTAATTGGTCTAATGTTTTTCTTAATTAAATTTTGAGCTTCTTTGAATGATTTTAAAATTGTTCTATGAACCTGTAAAGCTTTAAATTTTGACAATGTGACACACAATTTAAGATACTGTCATAGAGGAAAATCAATCATTTTCACCTGTAACCACAAGCACAACAAAAGATTTAAAAATCCTTTTGTCCTGACTGAAAATTTCTTGGCCTTTATGATCTTCATTTCTAGTGAAGTATCACAGCAAAAAACATTTTATCATTTGTGTTTCTTTGGTTTTCACTTTATTCCTCTAACTATGTGAAATTGTTTAGGAGATAATTTATACTATCCTCCTAAATAAAACTTTTAATCATAGCTCTCTTAGGAGAGGTATTTTGATTATCCAAAGGCACACTGTGTGCATTGGTGTGCACACAAGCTTGTATCAGCATGTGTAAATAAACTACATTAATTCAACATTTTATTTGAGTATGAACACGCAGCTCTTGATAATGTTAATTCAAAAAATGGAAAAATATCTGGAATTCTCTTCTGAGTCTCTCTTAGGTCAGACCTTGCTTAACATACAGATTTAAGGAATTTAAGGTTTAAGGAGTTATGTATTAGAGCCTTATACAATAAATTCCTTTTATATTTTTTAAACATCTTTGTGTGCATTCTATTCTGTATCTACATGAGTAAAAGTCCAAAGTTTAGAGAAGGTGAACATAAGTACCTTTAATTCTGTATTCCATACTATTTTGCATCATGCAAACTGACTTTTGTGTTGTAGCTACCATGATTCTTTGTTGGTGTCAGAATCAGCCCCCTACACCGTGCTTTTTATAAACAAAAAAATTGATATAACTGAGGAAAAATATGTTATTTGCCTTCACTTTCAAATATAGCTTCGTGTTAACTGTATTAGAAAATGAGGTATTGGTAGGACACCAACCTAAAGCCAGTGTCCTTTTTACAATGGTACTCTCACCCATAAAGCCAATGCAGCTTCTAGCACTGGCCTTAGAAAATAAAACCCCAATGTGCACCATGTGCACTAATGGCCTCCTCAGAAACTGTTAGTGCTTACAGCTTGAGCAGTATGGATGATAGATCCTTCAGTACTGAACTGCAAATGAACTGCATGTCCCCTTTTATTGGATTTTTATTCATGTTTTGAACTTTATGACCAAGAAGAAGGTTTCTGTAAAATTTTGCTTTACTGCAGAAGTGTAGACACAGAAAAAATTCAGAAATATAGGAAGGCTACCACCTTGATGTCTTAATTTTTTAATTAGGAAACTATTCTCAGATATTTTTACACCCTTTCCCTTAATCTTACTTTCTTAAGATTTGCCTTGTGCATACTCAAGACTCGAAGACACTTGCATTGTCCACTCTCTGCAAAGACTGATTTTGATTTAAAGGCTCATGGGTGTATTTCAAAGGATGAAGACTCAAACCATACTTGAAACTAAATTTTATGCAAATTTTCACCAAAGTCAAACCATTAAATATTTATAATAATTTTGGATAGGAGATAAGCTTTTCCATCAGACAATGATTGCATTAATTTGATCACTCAAGGGTCCATGAAAAAATGTTTTAGATATATTTGCATTGTGTAGTGCAAGTGAAAAATAAGTATCTTCGTTGCTGAAATTGTCAATTATTTAAATACATGAACCTATAAAACAAATGTATCATCATTGCCTATGCTAAAAATGCATTTAAAAGCTTAGAAACATGTTGGTCAGGTTCCCAGGGCTGCCCACTCAGCTTTAGATGAGTGTATATAAAAGCTTTCTTTTGTAAACACAGCAAGTCCTGCAGCCTAAGCAGTGTGTTTGCCCATTTTTGCATGCTCAGCTTCTGTGCATCTTTCTGAAGATTAATGTTTGACATTCTGGATAGGTTATACTGAACACAAGAAAAGACAAAATACTTCCAAATATCATCATGGTGAGGAGCATGATCACACGTGCGTGTGGTTACAGAAACAGCAGTGGAAAGCCAGAAAAAAAAAATATTTGGAAAGTAATTGAATCTGACTTTGGTACTGAAACAAAAAACCAAATAGATTTGTTCAACAATGTCTCTGCAGACACTGTTGCTAGTGTATTTATTATCCCACTTCATTGACAATATTGCTGTTTGTATTGTGTGTACTGGGCTACTTGCAATATTCAGATTTTTATTTAAGTCATTCCATTTTCTACTTCTTTCTAAAGATGAAGGCTGTATTTTCCAAGTTAATGAGATCACTATTTTACTGCTACAAGACACATATTCATTATCTTCCTGTTGATTTCAAAGCTTATTGTTATGAATGTGTTCAACAGTTTAACTTGGGTTCCTGCTCCTGTACTCCCTCATTGACTGAATTAATTAAAATTTGTGTTTGCCCACAAAAGAATGAGTGATCAGACTCAATGCTTGATGTCAGAAATACAACTGTAAATTGAACATAATTAAGTTCCACCTTTCTATTTACTCATTTGTGTGGGCAAATTTGTGTGGTCATTTAGTTGTGTGCAATATGGTGTCTTAAACAGTTTCATTTACACTTTGGTTTTAAGATGAGAGGAAGGGTAAAAGAAAAGTTAATGACCAGATTATGATTTCTCTCTGAAAGGCTGAGCATCACTTCTAATATTCATTTTGCAGAACATCAGGGGAGGGAACACATTTGTGACACTTTTTTAGTCACTACTTTCTTTGGAAAGAAATTCTCAACACTGAAAAAGAGAAATCATACAAACTCTAGGTGTCAGGCTGATAAGTCATACCTGCATTCATTTTGTAGTGTATCAGGTGTAAGCAACTTGACAATGCAAATTTCTTTTCTATCTGTATTGTACAATATACTTTAAAATGACACACTGATGATGCCTACCATTTTGTTTAAAATAATACATACTATGGAGTCAAAACAGGATGGTTTTTGTTCTTAATTTTACATAACTAACACGATTTTCTTATTTTTATTTTGGCTATTAATTACATGACAAATGAAACACGGTACAAGCAGCACTTTGCTTGTTATAATTTCACATTTGGAAGATTGTTTTTCTTGTCCCTAGAGAAACTCAGCATTATATTAATTATTTGGATAGGCTCATTGAACAATTAGCAGTTGCTTTGTCTCCATGAGGGATTCCATGACCCATCAGCAAGATCAGGTGGGAGAATACTTTGGCATTTCTGTACAGGAACCTGGTATTGCTACTGAACCATACAATAACATATGTGATTATAGGCTGTTTTGATATATACATCAGATAAAAACATGCCAGCTGTGGAAAAGAATGTTGTGTAAGTTAGTTCTAAGATGAATTCGATTAAATAGAATGATGAACAAAAAGACGTGCAATGGAAGATTTTGATTTTAAAAGGTGACAATTTGAGAAAGTAGAGAAGGTAGGAGAGTCCTGAAAGTCTTTTTCCTTCTTGTACTGTAGTGCAATGCAATTCACTGATACCATTTTGTTCATGTAGAAAGGTGACCTGAGTTACACATAAAAGGTTGAGCCTGGTAATGTTATAATGACTGCCAGCAATTTCCATGTAGTGGTAAGCAGCTTGTCATGGATTAATAACTAGAATGTTGATAGTGAGAGATGAATATCACAGCAGATGCATGAATGGAAAATATAAACAGAGAGTGAAGTGCTTGGTGGTGTGTTTTTCCCCTTTCCCCTTTCCCCTTTCCCCTTTCCCCTTTCCCCTTTCCCCTTTCCCCTTTCCCCTTTCCCCTTTCCCCTTTCCCCTTTCCCCTTTCCCCTTTCCCCTTTCCCCTTTCCCCTTTCCCCTTTCCCCTTTCCTTTCCTTTTTTTTTTTTTTTTTTTTTTTCTTGGCTAGTGATTCAGGTCAGAAATTCCACAATTCAGCCCTTGAAAGGAAAATATTATTTAGCTATAACTTCAGTGGTGGGAAATGCTGTGCAATAAAGTATTGTACTGAGATGATTTGAAATCAATCAATTCAATTTTAAATAATTCCTTTAATGTAATATTTATTTGGTGACAAATGCAAAATGAATTTCTTTTGCAACAGCAATGGAAGGAATTTTCTTAAATTTTCAGTATTTTAGCCCACAGCATCTCTGCCAGTGAAAGGCAGATAAGTAAGTAATTTCAGCCTCTGGCAACCAGTCATGTTGTAATGGTTGTAAAGGCAACATGTAATTCATGTCCCAGGTGTTTCTTTATCTGTCAGTAGAAATACACTGGCCTTCCTCTTTTCTCTTGCTTCTTTTGAAGTGATTTAGATTTCCTTTTATTTGGCTTAGGGCAAATTTCAGATCAACAATTCAGCAATTTCTTCACTGGAACACGTTTTGTCTGCTTCTGGTCTATCTTGAAATCTTCATGAGTAGTTTTGTTATCACTGGACTGCACCAATGAAATTTCAAGAATAATATGAATTTGGGAAGCTTGATGAGGATCAGACTAGATAAAGATTGAGGACCATAGGAAATGTAAGCAGTGTAGGGAACATTACTGTCCTTCCATAGGGCATCTGAAAGACCTATGGTCTCCAGTTCTCATTACTGGTGCTAAACAGGAATTCAGAGAGGAAGCAGTACAGAGAAAGATTGTTACATTTAGAGACATGCAAAGCCTGTCTCACAAAAAATAACTGATTCTTTCTTTACCTATCATCCATAAATTGGGAAGGAATTGACCCAGTTGCTGAATAAGTTGTTTTAGTTGCTAATTATCTTCATTAACAGAATGTTCCTTATTTCTTGTATGTATTTGTCTAGTTTCAACTTCCAGCCATTGGTTATCATTATGTCCTTTTCTGTTAGAGAAAATAGCTGTTTATAACTGTCTGGCATTTTGTCCAAAACTTCTACTGCAACATCCATTCTGATAAAAATAAAATTGCTTCAATCTCTTTTAATTCCTTTATTTCTTATTTGACTAGTAAAGGAAGAGGGAAAGCTTGCTGCTTATATTGTGCTTTCACAATTCCAGAAAAATTTCAGTTTCTATTTAAGAATTATGGTGGAAAAGCTTGACTTTTGAAGGCAGAAATTCATATTTGCTTTCATGTAATTGTGCACCTTTACTGAATCTGTCTTCAGGCAGAGACCACACAGTACCCTTACAATATTATAAAAATTCTTACAGTCTCAAGTTATTGGATCATATTTATGTAACATGGCATAAAATGTAAAGAAAGATGTTAAAATATAATTACATTGCCATTTGCAAATTAAATGTGTTTACAGATATCTGTATTGTGTTTTCCACCAAATGACACTAAAGTTATCATGGCTTAGTGAATTGGGATTTTAGAATTGCAGGACTATTCATTCCAAAGCAGTTTTGTGTGAATTCTTTTATAATCCAGCTCATGTTGGTAAATCAGATTGTTCTTCAATTAGCAATGCCAGAAGGACTGCTGATGGAGACATTATTCCCTGGAGGTGCAGATGAAGTCAAGATTCTGTTGCTGGTGAACATTAAAGCTTCTGGAGCTCTTTTCAAAGATAAATGTATTGACTAAATATATTGACTCGATTTCATTTTTGGTTTTTGTTTCTCATTTTATGGTTTCATAAAGTTTGATAATGTTTGTTACAGTGCATCAGCTAACCACATCTATTCATAATAGTGAACAACTGCAGTTGTAATATAAAGCTCAAAATACATGTCAAACAGACCTGTTATAAAACAGCTTACACTTAATTTTGTATCCTGTTTTTCACAGTCTATACTACATGCTGTAGCATTTTAGCCAGAAGATAGTTTTGGCCAGGACAGTGGAAGGTGAAACCCTCTTCCAACAACATGTTTGCAATACTGCCTGGTTGCCTTTCTTGTCTGAGTATTCCTCTACCACATTATGATTCACATTGAATTTTCAGGAAAAATCATTCTGTTTGGGAGTTTCTCCATTTCTGCTCCATTGTGTTATGTAGAACTATAAATGTAAAATGTAAAATTAAAGAAGGTTTCATTTTAAAGAAAGATGGAAAAGAGGAAAAGGTGTTCTAGTGAATGCAATTCTCAACAAAACCAGAGTTCTCTCTTTTTTTATTATGTAGTTTAACTCAAATTATATGTGTGTTTGTAAATATTTGGGAGCCTTGAACTTCATCTTTACCAGTTATTAGTGTGTAGAAAAAATAATGTCAACTCAGAAAATTTACTCTTCAAAAGCGTTATATTTCCTGTCTTTATTGTCTTAGCAATAACTTCTTTTTAAATCCTGGAACAGTCTATAGTGATTGTTACAGAATGTTTGCAATTAGTGGCAAAATTTGTGGAAAATCTCCCGTGAAAAAGAATACTTCCCAAATCTCAAATCTAAGATTTTGGATTGAGATTCTTGATATAAAAATTATTGACAGATCAAGACCTATTTTTCTTTGTACATACCAGTCACAAAAATACTAAGTGTAGGAAGGTGCCTTAGAATTTGCAACTAGCCTTTGCATTGCAGACATTAGGTATAATTACTACTTCATTTATAAGCAGGCATACATAGGGAAGTAGAGTTTTCTGTTTTCACTCCACTAGATGTTTTTAACACAGAAACTGAAAACTTTTCCTTTAGTTAGCAGAAATAGCAGCTTGCATGTTCCTCTCCCTTTAGGCCAGTAACTTCTAAAAGAAACCAAACAATATTCAGTCATAGACATAAAGCCAGTGCCAGACTATCTGGCATTCACAGGAGAGGAAATTCCATAATTCAGAGTTCAGGAGAGTTTCCCCAGCCACCACCCACCTCCCCCATTTTAATCTGTTTCCATGCTCTTCTATTATTTCTATGGACGTATGGTTCTAGACATAACTTTAAACAAACACCAAAGAAGAGGATGAACAATATTGTTATTCCATATCTATGTCTTTCCTCTGCCTGCCAGGAAGTCTTATGGCTATGTGAATAACCTCCTCTTCAAATGTCAGGGTCAATCAGCCCTAGGTAATAGAACATTTTACATTGTTGAAATCTCCATCCTTCTTCAAATACCAAAATAAAGTGTACTAGAAATGTTAAAAAACAAACATGTCCAGAAAGAAAAAAATCTTTCAGCTGAATAATTGGTTTGGTGATCTCTCTGAAGAGGTTGCCTCTAAAAGGGCTATTCCACCACCACAAAGGAGAGCTGAATAGGTTCTCAAGAAAGTTACCTGTGAACACAGAAAAGTGAAGAACGTAAGTGGTTACACCTTACTTGGTCTATCACACATAAAGTTATTCAGGCTTTTTAAACCTAAAGTTATTATTAAATATTATCTCCAGTTCAGTAAAGTGGGCCAACACCATGGGTTGCGTCTGAAGGATGCTGACTTGTTTATAGCTTGAATTATAACCTATTTTCTTTTTTTTTTTCTTTCCCCAACCTGTCCATTCTAATTTCATTGGCTAAGGTATTGCCTCAAGTTACTGAGCAGAAATTCTGAACTCAGGGCAAGACCCATCCTTGTGCCTGACAGAAAAAAAATCAGGAGATCAGATTTAGTGACACAAACAGTATAAAAGAAAACTTTAAATTTTCTAAAATAGTATTTTACTGATGATATGGTCAGGAGAATGGAGATTGTGTCTACTTGCCATGGTTAATTTGTTAAAGGTACAGAGGAGGAAATAATATTTCTCCAGATTGACTGTTATGAAGATGCCCTGGAAATTATAAACTCTTAGCTTTGAATAGGAGGATGTCCCCAAGACCTGTCAGGCAGAGCTAACATGCCTGTGGGGTTGGTTTTCAGGACCTGCTTTGAAAAGGTGTGCTTCTGCAAAGATTTGTGCATCTATGATATACACTATGAGTAGCCCCTCTGAAGTCAGCATAGAGAGTAATAAACCTCTGCATAGTCTGTAGAATTAGTCAAATATATGAAATGGTGATTTACTTACACAAGCACTATGTTTGTGTAAGAAAAGAAATAAGCTGGGATTAAACATAGTATGGTTTATAGTTGCTTAGTCATACTTCTTGTACCTTTCTTCTTTAGCATTTCCTTTTAAATAATACTTTTTTGTTTGCTCTTTTCTGTTTACAGTTTAATCCATTTCATTTTCACTCTTCTTCCCTCAAGCACTTCTGAACTCTCTTCTACCTTTTTCCTCTTTGACCTGGTCTAACAACTGTGTCCTAGCCTATTTCCCAGCTAAGTGAGGCTCAAGGGTATTTGAATTCAATTTGGGTCCATCTCTACTCCAACAACATTACTAAAGTAATAACATTAGGTTGCTAAGATGCTGTAGAAGGCAGCAGCATATGGCTAATAAATGTTATTTCTTTTCTGGACAAAGTAACTTGTGCATTGTAATTGATGTTCAAGGAAAGTGCTCTATCATATTGTAGATTCCAAGCACTGTGTCATTTTCCAACCAAAATGATTCTCTGATTCTACATTCTGCAAAATGCTCATTTGACTGTTCTTTTTCAAAATAGATTCCCTTCAAGGGAATTTTTTTTTGCTTTCCTTTTTGTTTTCTATGATTCACTTAAACTTGACATGTTAGTGAGTGCTGAAGCATTAGGCATGCTATTTTTCCCCATCTATGTTCCTTCTGCTTCTGCTTGTGTCTGAAGAGGAGATCCCCTACAGTAAACTGTAAAAGCAACACGATTATTTTTGCTTAACAAAAGGGAGTTAATGTTGCAATACTTTCAAAATTTTTCTTACAGTTAAGTCACACATGGTTTTCTCTTTATAAAACACTTCTGAAGTGAAACAATTGTGTGAAATCCAATAGAAACTGTGGTATGCATTCCACAGCAAAGTCTGTACAGTTCTAAGTATTTTGTAAGTTTTGTGGCTGGGGAAGGAGTAGTAGATGCCCTATATTCTTGATTTTCTAGGTCTTTTGTCTCTGTTACTAATAATATTATCATTAACAAAGTGTGGAATTAAGTTATAGATGAGATTGTAATGCCACTGATACAACAGTGCTTTGGAAGCTGCCCAGAGAGTGGTTGTTAATAGTTCACAGTCAAGACTGTGAAAGAAGTATTGGGTGGGACTCTATGCCATCTGAGATAACAGAATTAAATTTCTATGGGATGACACCTTCCTAGGAAAAAATGCTGAGAGACAAAAAGAGAACTAAAAATGACCTTACACTTGGAGAGGGAGAGCAGCACTCTGGGATGTATAAGCAGAAGTGTAACCTGTAATACCTGTGAAGTAGGTTTTTAGCTCTGCAGAGCACAAGTAAGGTCAAACTGTATTTCATTTTGCCTACTTCATTTCAAGGAAACCGTAGACTGACTAGAGGCAGCTGAAAGAAGTGCAAAGAGAAATGTAGTAGGTGATCTGCAAGGAAATATGGAAGAACTTAAGGATATTAGGAAAGGATACAGAGATAAAACATAACAGATTTTAAGTATGTGTTGTCACTTGTGATTGGGGCAGTAAATAATGGCCTTGAACTGTTGCAACAGAGTGGGATTGCTGAAGGAGAATTCAGAATAGGCATTAGGTAGGGGTGCTTAGGTGTAAAGGCAGTCAATCACTGGAATGGCCTGCCTAGGAAAATTATAGTGTCCATCATTTGATATCTGCAAGATAGATTACACAAGAAGCTGTTCAGAGTGCCAAAAGTTGACCTGATTCTTCTGTATGGTAGTGGGCTGAAGCAAGTGACATTTGAGGTCATTTGCCTTAGAAAAATCCTTGTTTTCTTGGTAAATCAAACTGTTCATGTTATATACGTACTAGCAGAAAAACAGCATAATCTTGATTTACATCTTGATTACCTCTTTTACCTTCTCATTACCTAGGGGAAATTAAATAGTTTGCATTAAAATTGGCTTGCATATAGACCAATGCAAAATATTCACAATAAAATATGTACAAACGGGGTAGTGCAACCATACTTGCATTCCAATGAGCATCGTTTCACATATTCCTGTTGACAAATGCTAATAATAGGGATTAGTTTATAAACCTTAATTCACATGTGGAAACCTGATTTATGCAAGCAGCTGAGTGAAACTACTTGCTCTTGGTATAACTAGTAGGTATCAAAATTAGGATATGTCTGGAAGCAGTGCTGCTAAACTGTGCAAATTTGGGCTCACTCAGCAGTGAATTTAAGCTGATACTTAACTAAGTGTGCCCAACAAAACTCTGTTAGACTGATTGTGTTGAAAATACTGAGTAATCTTTACTGGATAAAGACCAGAATACACATCAACCTGTTGAACTCTGTCTTGTTTGATCAAAAGCTTCATTTTTTACTTTTAAAACTTATTTGTGATGTGTGATTAGAGCTGAGATAATCAAGGCATATCAGATCAGTATCTCAAAAACATGGTGCTAGGCAGATGAGCGCAAAAATTGGAAATAAGGAAACTGCTCTGATGCTTTTTTTACTCTGTATCCAGGTCTACACATATCTTTACCTCAGTTTCACTGATTATAAAAAGACAGTAGTACATCCTGTATTCTGTAAGTACCATATACATGCATGTAAAATAATACATGTATCACAGATACTGCTATTAATATTTGTTAACTTTTTTTACTATTTCTAACTGTCATTTCTTTTGCACAAATAACCACCTCCAGTTTTGAAGTTAGTGCTGCATCTCTCTAATTATATTTGAGTTAATAACTGTAGTGATATTATATACCTAAATTTCTTGGGTTTTTGTTTTTTTTTTATTAATTACAATACTTTACACAGGTCAGCTGAAGATTTTTTTTTTCCCCATATATTGTAACAGGAACAAAGTAGTCTATAAAATCTTTAGGACTGTGGGCTTCTAAATTAAACCTGCTGGCAGAAAGATGAAGTTTGAGTACATACATGTATATCTATTGATTTAAATGGGTCTTACTGCCAAGGCATTACAAATGAGACTGTCAGTGTAGCAGCAAAGTACTTCAGCAATATCAGGCAGGACAAGGAGACTAGGACAAAATTATTAATAGACAAATCTTAAGAGTTAATATACCTCAGTTTTGTTTACCTGTAAAGTCAGGAAAATGTGCAACCTATAATTATGAGGTAAACACGATGTGTTATTTTTAACTGTCACAAAAAATGAATCAAATGTGGACAATGCTGTTTTTTCGGTTAATATGTTGCTTTTATATATATATATATATTGAAATGTCTTCTTGGAGGCCTCTTTGTCAAAAGGATGTGTTCTACTTATAATAAAATCAATAAGAAACATGTTTGTCCAATTCAGAGTAAAATGTATACCTTCACCTTCAGTTTCTTATGCCCATTTGTTTTTCTCTTTGTGTTCAGGACTCATCTTTCTTCAATCAATCCTTCTAGATTCAAACCCTCATTTTTCCTCCTTCTTTTTCCCTTGCTTTTAGATCGCTTTAGGTCTCTGTTATTTTCTTTTTTCCCAACTGCTACCAGGTAATATAGGTTTTTAAGTTGCAGTGGCATAAAATCTATAAATTTTCTATTTAAAAGAAAAGAGAAAAAAATTGTAAAACAAATCCATGAGCCTCGAACTAATTTTTTTAAAAAATACCATCTGTTATGTTTTTAGCCATACAGTAATAGACATACTTTCATTCTAGATGATACTAAATTCTCAGGGGGGTACTTGAACTATTTTTATGAGCCAGGTTTTTATCTTCCGACTTTTTCCTTTAAAAATGGGATTTTGTTCTCAGTTCATGAGATTAGAAGTATTAAACTACACTTGTCCTTGATTCAGTTTGCTGCTTCTTCATGGTCCAAATTGTCCTTCATGCAGAGCTGAGCTTGTAATATGTAGTCTAGATGCTGAGTAAATGTTTTCAGTTGCTGTCCCTGGCTTACTTACTCAGTCCATCTGAGTCACCTTCAAAACATCAAGATTATGTGAATATACACTGTAATAAATAACCACCTGCACTGAGGTAATGCAAATTGAATTGGTTGACATATGACCTATTGTATTAAAATTTATGTTTCTATTATAATTTTTATTGTACAAAACAAATTTCTCCTGCATAACATTACTAGAATATAAGAACTGTGTCCAAATATAGGAAAGCTTATATTTTCCTGGGAACTATGTAATAATAGATTCTTACCATATACATATCTTCTAAGTACCTCTTCTGCATCTTCTTAAAGATGCAGAGCTGCATTTTGTCATTTTTAAAACAGGTCAGACAGATAACTTAATCATAATGTACTTGTGTATATATAGTTCTGAAGCTGACACACCTCTAGTGTCAGCTTTTACTGGACTGAAACAAGTTACTTAGTGAAGTGTATAAAACCCACTTGTTTTCCTGAATGAAAGAACTAGACATTAAAGAAGAAAATTTGAAATCAATCGATAAATATGCAGACACTAAATTAGCCTTATTTCATGCTAATTCAGCTTTATTGAATTCATATCAGCATCCATAAAATCTGCCTCTGCTGTTCAAAGTAACACCCAGTATATCTCAATTAGCAATGTGTTAACCTTTCATCCGAGTGGGCTATCAGAGTGAAGCTAAATAAATTAACTATCAAAAAAGGAAATAAAAATATGAGGACAAAAAAAAGGTTAAAAAATAATTTATTTTTTGATAGCAATTTGGAAAATGTCAAAAGACAAAATAAGATTAAACCATGAACATTCATAAGTCTGACAGTTTATGTATTTGTTTTTAAATGCTGGAACTAGTAAAGAATATAGCAAGAATTTGAAAAATGTTTGGAATAACACTCGGCCATACCTGGCTTTAGGTAGTTTAGCCTGCTTGGTCTTAACAGGCAAACAATATATCTGAAGAAGAAAAACCCCTGTTCCATCAGGCAGATGGGAATTCTGATAATTTTTATTCTGCCCAGTGAATTAAATGAGTGAATTACAGTGATGATCCATTGGCATACATGGTGTCATGAAGCTGTAACTAATAGAATGTATTTTACCATTAAAAAAAAAAGCAAGCAAAACTAATAATCCTCATTTTATAATCTGGAGTAGATACCTGAAGGGACTATGAAGAATTCTTTTCCCTTTTCAGTGTATATTTTATCTTCTGCATTGTAGCTTCTTCCATCTCTTGTGACACTAGGAGCAAGGCTGATGTCTTGGTTTCTGGAATACATTGAAAGTACTTGATTGATCACCAGATTTAGGAGCAGGAAGTAGTTTTCCTTCAGGCTGTATTGGCAAATGATTTTTTTTTTTTTTCATTTCTGTCTAACTTATTTATAGTTAATATGGTGCATTTGCTAACATAATTCTGGCATTTTTACCTCTTGCTATTAGAGACCCAAAAGACCACACTGAGTTCTTATTATTTCTTCTTTCTTGTGGCTTTTTACTGCACATGGTCTTACGAGTTCTAGACAGTAAGTCTTAAGATTTTTACTGGGTTTTGAGAAGTAATTTGAGCCCTAGATAATGTACTAAATACCTAATCTTGTGGGTTATTTCTCATTAAATATCTATGGCTGCTCACCACTGAAAGGAATTAGACTCTGTGATCTCAGCCTTCATTTCTATAACTGTGGCAAGATTTTTCTACTTGTTTAAAATTCACATCACTTTTGATTAGATTATAAACTGGATCCTTCTGGTAACATAGTTTATAAAAGCTACAGCTAATAATAACTGCCATTCATATTTGTAGTCTTTTATTGTGAATTTTAATCTTTTGGGATGGGACTCTTTGGATCCGAGTTCTTTTTTTTTTTTTTTTTTTTTTTCCTTTATTCTCTATTTTGTGACTTAAACACTTCAATACCGAGTTGTTCTTTTTTAGTTAATTGATCTTGGCTTGATTTATATCTAAGAAACTCTGTGGCATTATTTTTTTATCACATGTAAAAGCACATCAAGAAAGACAATCTTTGAGGTTCCAACAGCATATGCAACAAATTAGTGTATTTAAATCTGCATTTCTTGTTAAATATAGCTTAATGTCTGAACTGAGTATTTTATCATTTTCTGTACTAAAAATAGGTTATAAATCATTCAGGATGGGTGATGTTTCAGAGCTATTGTCACTATTGATAACTTCACTCTTGAATCCAAAAGTTTGTTTGAGGCTTTTTCTGATACAATCTGAATATGACATTAACATTTTGTCTCATCCACTCACTAACAGAAATTGTGACTGTCATGAATAGAGGGACCATATGCTGCTTTGAAAAGGCAGCAGGGACCATAGAGGAAGTTTATAAATGATCTGAGTAAGAAATGAACAGAGACCAATTAAGCTGGTTTAGGAAGCTGGAGGTTTTGGAAAGCATGGATATTAAATTTTGTTCCTTTCAAAAATGATAGAAGATATAATTAAATATTAGTACATTTCCCCCCCTGTCTTTTTGCATAATTACTCTTCTTCACTTGCTACAACAATGCAACAATGTGAAGGTGTTTTTTTTTGGTTTTTTTTTTTAATGTAGGACAAGGATTTTAACACTGGAAATTGTTGCATGTCGGTGAAATTACCAGGATGAGTCTGGTGGCCACTCACAATGTGGCTTTTGTCACTGAAGAAAGTCTGTGCACTAAATAATGCATGCACAATTTCCACATTAATCAGGCTGGTCAAAACAGGTGATCCAGTGAATCTCTTTGTGCCCACTGCCATTTTCTGCTATTCACTCATGTATCTATTATAACTATTCACTAACACTACAGGTGTCCTCAGTGCTTTGCTGATAACAGGGAGTTGAAGGTTTCTTTCTTAGAGAATTTAAATTCCAAATATCCAGAATACAGATTGGATGGTAATAAAATGCAGGAAAATTGTACTGGTGTTTTAAATAATACTTTAGGTAATTTCTTGATCTTTTTTTAACTTTTGAGAGTTATTTTAGGAATATGTTTCAGGCTTTTTTGAGTCTCTGGAAAGTATCCAATTAATGAGAGAAGAGGATGTAGCCAGGGAAGGGTTTCCAGATGTGAAGGGCAGAATGAAATGTGGCAGAGAAAAGAGATAAGGGAAAATTTGAATACAAAAAGCAGGCAGAAGAAGACACAAATAGTTTATGATGGTTACTGTTATTTCTTTTGTAAACTCTCCCCACCCCCCAAAAGCAAATTCAGTATTTTACCTGAATTAATTACACACAGAGACAAGAATTGGAAAAATACAATGCTGACTTAAATACAAAGTGTAAAAATAGCATCTATAGTTAAGAAAACTCAAGAAATAAAATAAAATAAATTAAAATAAAAGTTCTCTAGGCAAATCTTCATCCCACATTGTGTGAATAGGGGTAATGAACTAACTGACTGCTTAGTGATTGCAGTCATGTAATTCATACATTAATCTCTTTTCCTCTCCTCTAAAACTTTTTTTTGTCCCTCTACAAAAATTGTGAAGCAATGTGACAAGTGCTAGGCTCCTGGTGTAGGGACCCCACACTGCTCAGACTGATCAACTTCTTACTGCTTCCCTGTAGTTTCCCATATGTCCACCTCTTGTATTGTGTCTTTATGCTAAAAAGTCTGTGGAACAAAAGTTTTTCCTCCCATTTTTGGGCAGCGCAGAGAAAAAAAAAATCTAAGAGAAGCTGATCAAGGTCTGAAACTCCCAGATATTAGGGTAATATTAGCAATACACAACAGCAGTAATGTGAACAATGTAGATTTCTGCTTTGCCTAGATAAATGGAACAACATAACATGGTGTATCTGAAGTGTACTGCATATCTAAGCATCTCAAAACACTTCACAGATCACAGTGATTCATTGTAATTGCATCATGATATTGCCATTATATTGCAGTCGTGTAATAAACATTTATCTTAGGAATGTTTGTGTGCCACACAATTAGCTCTAGAATAAAGAATGATAAACATGAGGTGTGATTCATTAGAAGAATGATAGAATATGATTTTTAAGTTCTAACAGTGTATTTTAGCCATTACTTGTTGAAAGTGAAAATAAACAGTGAAGTTTTGTTAATTGCAAAACTCTGATATAAAACAATGTAAGTAATGAATGACAGCTAGGACGTATTCAGCACAATTAGTTATCATTGAGTTTTTAATTTCCTGTCACTGTAGAATGCAATTAGTAGGTCTAGATTTGCTATATTTATGATTTCAAGTGGAACTCTTTGGTCTTTAGACATAACTAAGAAAGCCCTTTACTACAGTAATAGCTTTAGCTAATATTTTCTTTCCTGAACCTGACCCTTACTATCACTCAAAAAAAGTAATTTTGCTATAAATTATTTATAAAATTAAAACAACCTTATTCGTCTATCAGGATGCCAACTATACAAAAAGAAGACAAAAATCTTTGTAAAAAAATTCACTGTAGAGCAAAATATACTGTATTGTAAGCTGATCACTTGATTACTTTATTCTGGCTGTGAAACCTGGGGTGTTGTTCACCTCTTGTAACTATGATATCCAAAAAAGGAGGATAGAAATGAATGAAAGCTGCTTGCCTTCCTTTGTTCCTAGCACCTGAGAACTTCAAAAAAGATCATGTCTTGTGATGCAGTAAGTACAAGCACAGAGTTTAAAAACTTTTGTTTGCACACTAAAAACTAAATAATAATCAAATATCAATCTTCTAGAAATAAGACTAGCAGGATGAAGATCCAAACCCAATTTCAGACCCCAGTGCCTATATCTCCAGGCTTACCATGTCAACCTTCAAGAAGCCTGAGGAGTCAGGGATATCCTGACAGTGGATGGGAAGAGTTGCATGTCTAATAACAAGAATTCAGTAGGAAACAGGCTACAGATTGACCCAAAGTATCTGCAGAATATAGCCAAGCTTCTACATGAAAAAGGATATGCATGTGTCACTGAAAAAATATTAATATTTTTTTTGAGAAACCTCTAGAATTAATAAGTAAACAGCCTTAGAAACTAATCACCACAAAAGTGGTCCTACTCAACAAGCACTGCTCTTCTTTGTAGTAGGAAAAAGGTGGATTTGCTTCTGGTCAGGTATGAACAGAAAGTGAAGCAAGGCACCTCCTTTATGGTTGAGTATTCTGAAGATATTATGCAAAGAACTGTTGGCATTACCTCCTTAATATTTAATTACAGCTTAAAAACAAGGCACCTGTAACAAAGGTGACTGATTCTCAATCTGCATGCTGTAAGAAAGGCCACTTGCAGGTTTTAGATACTGATCCACCTGGTTTCTGTTCCTTGGAACAGAGCTGGTTATCCAAATAATCAGGTAAAGAAGTCCTGGGAACATTCAGGTGCCTAGAGAACTTTTCAGTCATGAAGGAGTGTTTAGCAAGTTTCCATGACCTGTATTTTCTCTAGATTGAATTTTGCATTAAATGCAGACTTAATCACCAAAGTCTGCCCAAGTACATTTTATATGTTTTGGGAAGCTGAACCTAAACCACTTTTGTTATAAATTAACTTAAATAAGAATATATTTTTACAAAAGTGCATTTTTGATTCCCTGAAGAGTCAAAAAATTATTAGATAACATAGTGCCTAAAGTGCATTTCTGAAGCTCCAGAGTTTTTTATACAGACCCAATTTTTTTCTCTGCAGACATACACCCATGACAAAGAGTACCATCAGGATTACCTCCATAATATTCATAGTACACTTACTCTGAAACAAAAAATACTGCAAAACCTGTAGAACTTCCTCATGTTTCCAACCAACTACATAATTTCATACTATCTGAATAGAACCACTTGGTCTTGACTCAGCACTGCACACAAATTTCTTGTTTGGGAAACTGAAATTGTTAAAAGTGTAATTTAAAAAATATCTTCTCGAAGGTTTTGATAGCAGTCCAGCTGATTGTAGATTAAACACATTAATTTATACACTTTTTTCACTGCAGATTTGGCACTCCCTTTCTGAATCACATGAAAGCTGAAGTATATTTGCATTTTGGTTACCTGTGTAGTGTCCTATTTGGTACATTGATGCTGAGCTGCCTGAATTTCATATCGATTTTTTGGCAATTGCTAATTTAGGTATAATTACATAATGTTTCCCATCAATAGGAATATTTTAGAACAAGAAAAATATTAATTTACATATTATATTATGTAAGGTTTTCCATAATTTTATAATTTTTCATTATGTACATTTTTCCAGAATATGATTTCATAGACAAATCTATGCAGAACAAGATATATAGTATTTAAGGTAGTTTGATCAGGAAATAAACTTTAAGGTTAAATTCCCACTTCAAGGTAAGATTATTTTGAAGTAGGTTTACTCTTACAAATAATGCACTTTGTTTGGTTGAATTGTGTACAAATGATGAAATCCCAAGGTAGTTAATTAGAAAAAGACAGACCTAGTATAACCACAGTATCTAGCATGATAGATTCTGAGAGCTGCTTAAATAATGGTATTACAGTTACACATTATAAAAGATTGCTGCTGAATTAGTGTGTATTAGTATATATACTAATGTATATGCTAGTAGAAAGTATATAAACAAATTCTTATATATATTAATGATATGTATCTGTAGCATTTAGTTCAGTTTGCACTAGGGAGAAAATTTTTGTAGATGGTGAATCACAGCTGAGTTTCATTCCACTTGAGCCTGGTAAAAATATAATTCTTGCAATGAGTACATTTTCAGATCTCAGTATGCATAGTGAAAATGATAGCTTTTGTTTATGCAGACTTTTAAGGCCAGAAAGGATCTACAGGGAATGTAAGAAAATGACATAGTTACTTTCAACACCTACAAAAGGCATCAAATAATGGCCAGCTTTTTGCAAAGAAAGTTCTTTTCAAAATTAACACCTATCAGCAATAACATTTTTATACAATGCTTTTAGTCATTGTAGTATTTGTCTTCAGGTTTTCAAATTGCTAGTCAGAATTGAGTACTCTGTGGCTTTATAACCAAAATAGCTATCAGCTCTTTACCACTTATTATAGGCTAGTCATATTAGAACTGAACATTCAAAATCTGATCAATTGATCTATTCATATAATTCTTGTCTGTGTGTCAGTCTATCCTGTATTTAAATTAAAACTCTACCCACTTTTCTGCAAAGATCAGATCATGTATTCTCAATGTGATAAATTATTGTTTCCTATAGGTAACAGCAGATGTTGTTTCTTAGTATATTTTTTTTAGCATGTGGTCATAATGCCCACTATTGTCTTCAAAGCTTTTCAATGTTACTTTAACAAATCACAAATATAATGTCTCTGCCTTTTACGTTTATATTTTATAAATGATTCCTACACTTAAGACTTAAATTTTCATTACTGTGTAAGTGCTTAAATTCCACAGGAATCTTTGCTTTAGTTCAGAAATATCTTACACTTGTTCCAGGAATATGAGTTTGTAATCAGTTTAGTGATTTGAGGTCTTGGTCTTCTTTATGACAACTCACATAGTTTCAGTGTAGTTTGCTACAGAATGTGATTTCTATAATTTCTAACTCTTTGCAATTAATTTAGAAGTTATTCTGCTGTTAATGCAATCAATCTCTACTTCTCCTGTTACTGACAGAGGAGAATATTCTCAAAATAATTATTTTACCTGTGCCTTGTGCACTTTAGAAACAAGGAAGCCAAACTGTGTGCTGGATGAGTATTCTCTTGTTTCCTATGTATGGTCCAGGTAAATTACCTTTTCTATAACCTTCTTGTCTTATTAACATACTGTCTGCTTTTACGTAGACAGAAGAAGATAAGGGGCAAAGATATAAGAACTCTGTATTGTGTCAGCCAAAATAACTAGATTTGGTGCACAGAAATGAAAATGCCACAGTTCTTAAAACATTATCTCTTGTTTTGATCTATTTAAGTCTTGAGAAGAATGGAAAACATGTGAAAAAAGGTATCTGAATCTTCAGGTTGATAGGGAATAAGAAATAATAGTAAGTGATCAATATATATTTATCAAAAAATTTATGTAGAGAGTCCAGAGTCAGAATTGTATCTTAAGCATATCAAATTTCATGCTTAAAGAAAATAAAATTGTTAAACTTATCTAAAGTGTTTAGGGTAAATTTGGTAAATCTGGTAAATCTTTTGAGATATTTGCAAATATACTATTAATATAATATCTGTAAAGCTGCACTTGTTATTACATATTGTACCATAGCAGTCAAACAGGTGATGATCAAATAAAAGTTGGTAGGTTGGAGATAAAGTGTTAATGCTCTGATGGTTTTGAGGTTTTTTTAGAAAAAGAAAATGCCCTTATGTCCTTTAGAACTGATGTCTGAATCTGAAGTTATTTTTCTCTGAGGAAATTTTTACTGAGATGTGTTACTTACTGACAGTGGTATATAAACCTTTGCATATAGAACTTTGATCAGGTTTTTTTCTGTATATATATTTTAATGTGTCAATGACTTCAGCAAAAACCAGCTTTCTCTAGTACTAGGTAATTTTTGAGATCTTAGATCTATACTGTTTAACATTATTATGATTTGAAAGAGGACATAAAACACAGATGAAGATCACAGTGACAAAGAACTGGGCAAGTAATAAATAATGAAAAGTATTGATGCTTATGTCCATCTAAATAGGGAAACTTTGGCATAGGAACAAAGACACTGGAAAAAAACCCAGGGTCATACCATGTTGCTTTGTGAATTGATTATGTATAAAAGTCAAGAAGGGTTTCATAAATTAGAAATGCTCCAGAGAAGAGCCACAAGAACGAGTATAAGATTAGAAAAGAAAACTTTGATAATGAACTTTGCAGTTCAGTAAATAAAAGCATAAATAGAATGACTGGATATTGAAGATGAGATTATTTCAGACTAGAAATTATTTATAATGGTTAGGTTAATTAATATTGGAATTTTTTACCATATATTGGTTTGTTCTCCGTGACTGGCAACTGGTGGATAGTTTTGCCCTAAAATAGATACTTCAGTTCAAAAAGAACTAGCACATGCCTGTATTATACAAAAGGATAGATTAGATGATTATAATGATCCCTTCAGGCCTTTAATCTATGAATTTATTAAATCTCCAGCTGTTTTCAGTTGTTCCACTGCATGAGGCCCTTGCTGTTGATCACTGCATCCAATTATATTCACAGAAGCATAAAATAGTTTTGGTTGGAAGGGACCTTAAGGATCATCTAGTTCCCACTTTCATGCATGCTCAGAGCCACTTTCCACTAGTCCACGTTGCTCAAAGCCCCATCCAACCTGGCCTTAAACACTTCCAGGGATGAGGAATCCACAGCCTCCCTGGGCAACCCATTCCAGTGTCTCATGGTGAGGAATTTCTTCCTAATGTGTAAATTAAATCTACCCTCTCCAGCTTAAAACCATTATCTCTTGTCCTGTCACTACACACCCTTGTAATATTGCAGTATGGCTTCACTTATGTGTAGTTGCCAAGTGTGTGAATCTATCAAAACACCTATCTAGAGCTTATCTATATTCTCTAGTTTAAATAGAGAATAGTTTAATAGTAGAATATATTATATTCTCTAGTTTAAATAGTTTTTCTTCCAGTAAATAAACAAAAAGGCTTCTTTCAGGAAAAAAATAATTTCATATACTATCAGGCATTGTCCAGATGGAATGTTAGAGCTGGAGATTCTGTGGAGCCATTCATCAAACCCAGACTATGTGCCTTCCTCAGATCAGGTACATGAATAAAAAGCCTATCCTAGGCAAGTGAAAAAAAAAAAAAAAAAAAAAAAAAGGTGTCATTTTATGAATAGAATGAAAATAAAACTTGCAGGACTATAAGCTCTCAAATTTGTGAATGAAGCAATATTTCAGCAGCAGCAGATGATAGGAATTATTATGTTCGGTTCCTTCTCCAGAATTTTATGCATTTTTTTTGTACCAGCCTGTATTAGTGTCTAGTAGTCTGGACTGGATAGACTGAAAATTTAGAATGTAAACCCACAATGTAGTGTATGCACATTTTTCTGTGTTTATATGACCACGAACCACACTAAACAGAACCTTAGTAAATCTACTGTTCTGTGCATCTTCCTGTAGCATATGCCCTAGGAGGGACCACATCAGTGTTCTGCTTTGTCTTCTGTCACTTGTTTGTGTTTAATTCTAGTGAGGAGCTCAACTTCTCTTCCCTGAGCCAATCTTGCAAGGGTCTGGTCACAGAGCATGCTTTTATTTACGTGCCTGGTGTCAGAGGGAGGACTAAAATATCTCCTCAAATCCTCAGATACAAATCTTGCAACAATGAAAATTCCCCACAGTATGAATTCTCCAGCAAGGAAGTTAGTCATTTTGCTATTAAGTGCTATATGTAAAGGACAGAAGTCTGACTTTCCAGAAGGACTAACATCTTCTTGACAGATACAATTGGCTGATTTTGTCTATTCCCTACCTTAATGGATGACACCTGTAAAAAAGTAAATCTATTTTTAATGGGATAGTCTGCCTAAATGACCCAATTTCGGGAAGAGTGCACATTCATGAATATTTATTTAATACGAAAACTCTACAGTAAACTAGAAACTACTACATTCTATAAATAAAAGCAGCCCAGAGGATCAAACAGTGATAGACTGCATCATATGAAAGCTGATTTAGTACTGCTTTATGCACTATGTCAACATAACAGATCTGAGTGTGTAGCTGTTTCTCACAATGGCAGTCAAGAGGTCTTCTGTTACCTTTACCCAGGCAGCAGCACACCGAGGGATCCTGGGTACCAAGTGGCTGAAGCATTCTTTTAAACAGGATTCTTATTTTGCTGTAAAAAACCAAACAAACAGACAAAACAAACAACAACAAGAAAACAAGAAAAAGCCACCACCAAAACAAAACATCCTTCCCCCCCCCCCCAAAAAAAAAAAAACCCAAACAAAAACAACCCCAACAAACTTATTTTCTTTTGCCTTTCTATCTAATTACTAACATTCATTGTTAGTGTGGGTTGACATTCCAGTTTAGACTCTTTGGACAGGAGCTACTTTTGAAAGGGCATGCAGAGACAAGTCCCTGGTTCTCCTCCAGATTCTTGTTAGTCACTTTAATTCCATCAAGATGTTCCTAATAGTGCAGACTCTTTTCTATGGCAAAACAATAACCCGTGTCCTACAGGGTGTCCTTAGAAGGTGAAATTAATAGCACTGGACAGCATTTGGAGATATGCAATTATTATGTTCCATGTACCTGTTAACTCTATTGACAAAATAACTAGCAGAGCAAACCTAGTCTTGCCTCCTGCCATAATCAGATGAGTTATGTAGACATACCATGTCTTGTTAGTATTTTCTTAGCTGGATATTTTTGTGTACAGTTTAATTCTCACTATATTACACTGGTAGGATCTGAATGTGAAAAAGATCTAGTGGTGGGCCACTAAATTCTGTCAAAGTATGTGTTAAAATTAAATACATATTCTTGTATCTGTTACCCTTACACAGGATGGAAATGATCCAGATGATAAGCATTAAAGAAGAGCAAAGAATCCTCCTCAGATTTTTATACCTCTTTGAGAGAACTGTACAGAATAATTTTAAATAACAGTTATTTAAGTAATTTTCACCATAAAACTGTACTGCAGCCAGAAAGCCAACATGTGTAATCTCTTTATCTTTGATCAAATTATAAGCAATTATATTAATGGGTGATTCCTTTAAAATCTTGTAATTTTTTCAGTGCAAGTTTAGCTCTTTTTAATATGCAAGTACCAGCTTACCTCATACATGACCTGGGTTGAATTTGATGCTTTACTCATTCAATAACATGTAGTTAATCAGCAGATTTCTCTCTGTTGTCTTCCAATACTGTAATGTGTCTGCTTATGGAATTCTCACCTTTGAGGCTAGGCAACATGTGATACCAGTTCTTTTTTTTATTTAAGCAACACCAAATCATCAGTTTTTGGTTTTAAAAAATACCAGCTTTAATGACAACATTTATAGGGCATGTATGAGAACTGCTTTCCTGCACGGACACAAGGTATAGCCAAGCCATCTGGTTCCAGTAAGATATCAGCTCCTGAACTCATAAAATTCTTTTAGGTTCTGTGTAGCTCCAGCCTGGGAGTGTTTCCTTTCATAAAATCAAGATATTGCCAGTTGGTTTCTCATTGGTAACTTACTGCCTGCAAGCTAAAGTTCTCCATAGTATTTGTGGGAACTCAAGAGGTGCTGGAGCTACTCCCTTACTCCCTCATGGGAAGCTGCTGATCAGATTAATTTTCTCCACATCAAGTACCAACTTCTAGCTCAGGTGATTTCAGTATCCACACAAAGTAGCAAATCTTATCATTTTTTATTTACTTTGAGGAGGGAGAATATTTTACAGACTGTTGTTCTTCAGTTTTTTAAAACTGCAGGAGGTACAAGATGACACAAGAATTTTAAGAGCTAGAGAAAATGCTCCATAGTGGGAGATTTAAATAGCTCAGTCTGTTTATCTTATCAAAAGAAGATTGATAGGTAACATGATAACAGTGTGCAAGTATATTCACAGGAAAAAATACTGGTTATTAAAAGGCTTTTATAATTCAAGCACAGAAGCATTGGAGAAACTAATGCTGGAATCTTATCCCAGCTAAAACTAGTTGAAGTGCAAATTCTTACTGGTGGGTGTCATTACCTACTGGAGCAAACTGTTAAACTGAGACTCCATGTCCTGTGGTATCTTTGAAATGAGACTCTGAATGCACTGTGAAGAAGTGTGTAATTGTTTAATGATCTATGAGCTGCAGAAAGTTAGCCTAATCATTTACAAATTCTGGTCTCACCCTTTAAGAACTTTATGGTGTGCCAGAAATGCTCTTCTACTGTAGAAATATTCGGCCCACATGCTGAGTTTGTAAAATAACTTATGTACATGCTGATTGTCTGAACCTGAGTGGATTCCAAGATACTCAAAACTAAAAAAAAAATTAAATTATTATTTGCCAGGACTTTTAATATAATTATTGTATAACATTTTGCAGGAAAGATTGTTATGCTGAGGCTCACTGATAGTCTTCTCACCTCTTGCAGCTGGTCGTTTGCAGAAAGTCTTGTTTCTTTGTTTTTCCCTACCAGCACATGTTGAAAAAAAAAGACAAAATAATCTTTGACCCCACTCAAGTCAAAGGCACAGCTCCAGCAAGCTGTGACAGGGCTAAGATTTCACCTTAGTATTTAAGTAATATTTTTGTCTTGATATACACAATGTCTGTACTTCTCACAAGGATTCAAAGATTTTATAGGTTTGCAGATGAAAGGCCTTGGACTGTACAGTTGCAAGTGAAAGTAATGGTAAATTATGAGATTGTTTCTGTGAAAACAAGATGGATTGCTATGAAAAGTATGATAAGGTCTTATTTTATAGTGTGTGATATTTTACTTATTGTCATTTTGTTATAAGGTCGTAGTTGTAGTACTTTAAAAATGTAAGACTACATAATAAACTGTACATAGGGAGCATCTGGTGTGTCTCTATACGTACTATGAATATTTTTATTTTTAAAAGTCACCAAAATAAGTGAGTGACACTTATTTTACCAGTGTACAACTTTTTCCCAGGTTGCTGCCAGTTTTTTTGTTCCCAAGTCCCATTTCTACATCCTTTCTGTTGCACATCCTAATCTCCCTTTTTATAATGCTGTCTCAGAGTGATTCATTTGTGACAGTCACAGAAGCATGCACTCCAACACCCACATGCAGGTAAAGCTGCTGTGGTGATATATTTTAATTACAGATTTAGTCAGAAGTAATTAAGGTTTTATGTCACAGGGATAGTGGAGAGTTTTAAAAATTCATGTGGTTTCAGTCTTTGTGGGCATGCAGTTTGTGACACCACGGCTTGCAAAACAGGAATGACCCCTTAGTGCTGTTGGATTAATTAATAGAAAGAGAATAAACTTAATGGAGCTAGAAAAGTGCAAAAAATTGTGGTTTTTCCACTGTATATCACACAGATGGAATGGTCGTCCTGGGATTGCGGCGGGGGACAGTAATTGCATTTTAATTACAGTGCTGATGGCTTCTGCTTCCTACCAGATGGAAGGCCCTTTTAAAATAGAGGCACAATAGCAAGCCTCTGCTTATTTTCTCTTCTGATGCTGCCTAACGTAAAGTGACACAAGACAAAAGCTATTATGGTATGGTTTGATCAGAAAGACTTTATTCAGTGCTATAATACTTTCTAGTATGAAGAAAATCCATTCTCTGCCAATGTTAAAAAGAGCCTTTATCTGTCTAGAAACTAACATGAAAATATGCAGGGAACTACCTACTACTTTTATTAGTAACAATCACAGTTAATCACTTTGTTGCTAGGTTGATTATATTTATAGAAGGAATGACAGATAACTGAGACTTCCTTTGTTTAGCATGCTTAGCAAAGATGGTTTTCTGGATGGCATTACATAGAACAAGGTGTGGGTTAGATTGAAGTTAAAAGATGAAAAGTTTACTCTATGATGTCCTTTATTTTACAAATATTGGGAGTTAGCAAAGATAAAAGTGATGATTATTGAGAAACTGGTGTTCCAGGGAAGGGTCAGGCCTGTAAATACTGTGAAAATTACATTCTAAGCCATTAAATTGCATTAAGAAGCATAGCTTTGTAGATGCACATACAGTATTCATAACTGAATAAATGAATTATATTTAATAATATTTCACCTCTTTGTCATAGTTTAACTGCTTTATATATGCTTTCTTCAGCAAGATGCCCTTCCACTGTCATTATATCATTGAGACTATAGACTTTGGGGTTTTTTTATTCTAAAGTTATATAGGAAAATCTTTGATCTATGTTTTGAGTCTTAAAAAAGTGCAGGTAGCAATAAATGTGTTTGCTTCATAGTTAATGTATAACTGATTTATTAAGGGGCTTCTTTGTGCTAAAGATCACTGTTTGCAATCTATATGTAGGAAATGCAGTGGGTACCAGGCTATAATGATAATATTATTTAATACTTTTAATAATTAGCACGTTGTACCTCAGAAAGATATGACTTTTAGTGTGATGCTGCCAGCAACTCAGCTGCCTCCCAGGCAGTTTCCAATTAACCCACTGGAGTACTCTCCATATTGTCAAGGATTTATGCCCAGAAAAGACAGTGAGGAGGCTGTCCAGGGTGTATGTTTGGAAAATATGAGAATGGAGGGAACTGGGGAGAGATTGGAAGGGTAAAGACAAAAGGTTCATGCTGTCCATTGCCTAGCTCTGTGGAATTTGAATACAGGCAATAGTGAAGCATCTCCTTGGATAATTATTGATAAAAATATATTTGAATAAGTGTTTCCATAACCAGTATTTTTGCAGGCCATTATTATACCTGTCAATTTTAAAATTCATAACAAATTCATGCCTAATTTTTTAGTACTACACTCCTAAAGGTCACTTTGAGTGTAAAGTTGAATCCTTTAGACCAGAAAAGTGGAAAGGCTTGCAAGCTCTTTGGAAGAAGGTCTCAGAATTCTTAAGCACTTTAACAAAACAACAGGAATTGCTCAGTGACAAAAAGGAGCAAAGTGTTACTTTTAGGAATGAGGAATAAGTCTTGAGTACCAAATGTGAAGTCACTAGGTAGGGATCTGCACCATCGGAAAGGAGGAGAGCGATAGAGAAATAGAATCTGAATCTGAGGTAGTGGAACTGAATGGTAAAATCAGGAGATATTTTTCAGAATTGCACGACTAGGAGTGTTGTTACCTCAGGCTGCTGTTGTTAAAATGGATAACATGCCCCCTAGGGTTTTACTTGAGAAAAGATATAGGGAACTTGAAAGTTTCAGAGAAGAGCAGTCTGAAGGTACAGTAATCAGAGGTTCTTCATATCTTCATGTCTTCATAGCAGAAGATTTTACTCATACCAAAAGATTTAAATTGACCTGAAAAGGGCTTTCTAACTATAGTAATAACTAGAGAATGGAGCAGACTGGCTAGGTCATGAAGCCTCTGTCACTGAAGACTTTAAAAGACATTTCCACAATCTAACAAGGGCTGGGTGGTCAGGATTGCATCACAGTAATGGGAGTGTGTGGGGGGGTGAGGAGTACTTTTGGTCTATGTCAGTGTTTCTTGTCTTCTATGGTCCCACAATTACCTTTTGTGTTCCCTGACATCTCTTCATTCTTTAAGATTCTTGCTTATTTGGTCCTGTGCTCTTCCTCGGACTGCCTCTGTGTTTTTAAATTTCTGTGAAAATGTAAAATAACAGCAAGAATAAGCTTCATGTGAGATGAAAAAGATGCCTCATAGAAGATACAAAATTTTCAAGTACTGAAAATGATATTTATATTGGGAGTTTGTGGAAGTGATATAAAACATGAGTTTTATGTTAAAGCAGCTTAAAACATGCACACAAATGTTTTGTCCTTCACATTTAGAAAGACACTGTTGTGTTGGAGAAGTCAAGAGAAAAACTACAGAAGTAATGAGGAAATGGCAAATAATTATTTGCTATAATAGAGTGAAAGATCAAAGGCTATGGTGCAGCAAAAGAAAATATATGCTGAAAGCTATAAATAGTTGTGCTGACATCAGGGTTAGCACATTCTTTGGTTAAATGCTCCCCTCAGTAAGAATTGATCAAATAATGTCTAAGAGTGGGAATAGTGATGCACTGTAAATATTGAAAAAGTAAAAAAAAAAAAAAAAAAAAAAAGGAAAGAGTTCTGAGACTGAATAGGAAACTATTAAAAACTAATGTAATGAAAGAAAATACTACCTTTGTGCAATACCAGGAAGTTTAAAATACCCAATTACATTTGATGATGAATATTTGATCATGAGATCAATAGACTTTGGAATAGTTTTCCAAGAGCAGTGGTGCACAAAAACATAATGAACAGAGTTGGAGGTCAGAAAAAATGTCCATCTGTATCAATCTCTTGTGGCCATCAGCAGATATTTATATTAGAAAATAAAACCAGGATGAGAGTAAATAGAAGTTATGCTACTTTAAGTTTAAAATTCTGAAACAAACATTAGTAGGAAAAATATTGTAAAACCAATGCAGCACTAATTGTTGGAATGGGGTACATGGCCTAACTGTTTATTCATTCTCCAATTTCAAAGCATCATTCTTAGAAAATGTGATTTCATCCTAAAAATAATTGAGTGAAAAATGTATTCTGGAATGCTCTAAGAATTCTATTTTGGGGAGTCATCTTGTTGGTATAGGATGACGCCTTATGTAGTAGAGAACACCATAGTTGGGATTATTCCCCATTTTTCCAGTATCTATGCATGTTTTTGCTTTTATGTGTAGAGCTGCTATTAAGTATAGGTGCTGGGAAATCATCATGTTGACTCCATCTTTTCTGGAGACAAGAGGAAAAAGCATTTGCTAAGGAGAAATTAAGTTCAGACTTATTAGTAAGTACAAGGAAGAGTAATTAAGTAGTTACTGTGCTCTATTGTTGTGAATTTTTTTAGCTTTATTTGTAGAGATCTGAAATTGCCAAAACTTCCCAGTATCAAGATCCTCATTTAAGAAATTTTTCAGTTATTATTTCTGCCATTAAAATTATAAAATTCTCTCATACCTTATACACAGACTAGAGAAGAAAGATGGCTTTAAATGTGCAAGTATCAGTGAAAAGTTCTTTAGGTGAAATTTGCTACTAGCCATTGCAGCACTTTTAACTATTCATAGATAAACATCATATGTTTCCAATAGATATAATTTTGTAATAGAATGATTATGATAATTTGGCCTCCTAGATTTCAAAATATAAAATCATATCAATATAAAATCCAAAGTTTTATTTTACTTTAAGTTAGGGTGCAGCTACACAAGAAATATTTAGATACCAAAGGACTGTGGCAACATTAGCAGAGTTGCTGGATATTTGTATTAAATATCTGTTTAAATTTTTCACATTATGTTTCAAATCATAAATAATAGAAGATTCTTCTACATACCATGGCAATAGGTGCTACAGAAATAAGTAAAAATAAATAATTGACATGTGCCAATTCATATTTAAGCAAACTGGTGATTTCTGGCACCATCGTAAATTTCTGCATTGTAGAGAAAGTTTGCCAGCAAGGAACAGAAGGAGTATTGACTTTTTACTATAATGACATTTATATCAAATTAATTATAAACTCGGAAAATACTAATCTAATTGAAATAATACCACTAAGAGGAAAATACAGAGGGTTTTTTCTTTCTTTCTTTCTTTCTTTTTTTCTTTTTTTTTTTTTTACCCTGAAAGTTAAATGGTTCACAAAAACCACAGGATTTGAAATAAAAGATTATTAGAAAAATAATTGCTGGTATCATAATAATGAATATGAATATTGTTGAAAAGTATTAAAAATATCTATTTACCTATGGCAACTTCATCTGACAACTGTGGAATTAATTTTTTTTTACTACTAATAAAGAAAGGACAATAAATACAAAGAAAAATGTATGTTATACTTACTAATTTATTATCCAAACATATGATGATCAGCAATCTATCTTATTTAAAATTTTGTCGTGACACACGAAAATGAATGTTCCTAACATGTTTCTACTTGGCAGACCAAAGAAAGAGCATTCTAAAATAGATTACATTGTTAAAATTATAAACAGAGCTATGTCAAGTTTCTCTAAAGGCATGAAGTACATTATTTGCCAGGTTACTCAAGGCCTCAGGTAGATGTGTAAAACTATCTCATGCTCAGCTGGACTGCACTAAATCCAGAATAAGGTCCAGAACCTGAGAGAAATCTGCTCAGCATCTGGTAAGCACAGGGCTTAAACTGAAGAATGGTGTAAGTCAACATTAAAGCATTACTGTCCCATAGAGAATTGGAAGACCAGTTTGTCTGCAGAGAAAACATTGATGAGGAGTCAGTGGCATGACCCTTGTGTGCACCTGTAGTGAACATAACTGTCTGAAAACACTGAGCTTGTGTGCTGATGTTATTTCCTTTGCAGGTGCAGAAATTACATTTGGTGCCTCTGAAATATGTAATACCGAGTCCTCTTGACTCAAACTGCCTTCAGTATGCCTGGCATCTTCTGGTTTACATACAAATGTTTTCTTAAGGGTCTTCTAAATGTTGCTAAAATGGCCTCTACCACCTTATTTTGCCTTAATTGCCTAAATAATGGTTGCGTACAGACTAGGAAATAATGTCCTTTAAACTAAGCTTAGTAAATGGTCAATTCTTCAGGTTATTTACTTATGGGATCTTTAAAAGACTTGTTAAGTACTGAATGACACAGGATGATTTTTATTTTTCTCCTAACACATTGCACACTTTACTGAAGACTTTGTGGGAGATAGGTTGAGATTTTCTTTCTTTGCACCATCAGAAAACCACGAGCTCCTTAGTGATTGTCACTGCATATGTTAGGGTACACTTTTGCAAGAGGACTTTTGCACCCACTTGTAGTCTCATCGTTGCTCCTTTTGTTATCTTACTGAATACTCACATGAAAAAGAGGAGCTCAAGAAGGAAGCCTCTGTGAAGGACAGTGCCCTAAAGTCAGCACTAGAGAGCTTCCAAACCTGGATCCCACTTCATCGGGGAACCTTTGCATTTATCAAATGGGACACAGATTTAGGCCTAAGAAATTGGTTGAGCTGACTCTAAGGTATTAGGATGGGCTTTCTATTATTTAACTGTATTAGATTCAGGGGAGGCTGAGGTATCTAGAAGTTGATTACTTTCTCAGCAGGTTCTGGATCTGACTGTGTGGAAACCCCCCCACATCACTAGTGCATGAAGTTTGTTATTTGTTAGATTTACAAGAAGGAAAATAATTGGTTCTGCTTTAGTATTTACAATTTTCTCTTGAGAGACAGGTAGTATTTACAGGCAAAAATTGCTTTTTCTAACTGTGGGTAGTTGGGTAGTACTGAAGCAATTTGGGTCTGGCTGTTAACTATAACATAAAATTAACCCTGCTTTAAATTCCTTGCTATATTCCAGAGCTGGATGTTGGAAGCAAAGCCTTGTTATGACAATGCCATGCTGGGACAGAGATCTGCATGGCTCTTGCTGTTAAGTCTGGACTTTCTAAATCCATAGGTACTCTTGATTATTTGTCCCTGCTCAGGTTTTTCTAAGTAGCTGTTCTTACCATGTTCTGAAAGAGCTTTTTCAGATGTAAAGTGAAAAGAAAGAAGAGAATGGTTTTAAAAGAAACTGATACTTTTGAAGGATAACATTACAGGGAACGATGTTCCAGTTGTATTAAGGTCACCCTTGTATCAAACACTGGTGCCTTTGATATATAAGTATTATCAATTTGTTTTTCTCATAGTCTATATAAAATACATTACTGTATTATGGCTAAATAGTTTAGGTTTTAATCTTTATAACATAGTGTAAGAGTTACACAGAAATGTGTCTCTTTTCCCCAAATGTATTTATTTAGGTATTCATTTGCAATTTCTCCGTATGTTGATTCATCACTGAAGCAGGCAACCCTTGTGTAAAGGAGGCCTACATAAGTAATACTGTAAATATATAAAAGGCATTTATCAGAGAATAGCTAAATGAACCCTGCATAATAAGAAAATGATAAACTCCTTCATATTAATTGCTAAAAGCGGTGATTCTATTTGACAGAGCACTGAACTGAGACTTAGATCATATTCACTGGCTAGAGCAAATTTGCCAATTGGCTTGCCTCATTTTCCACATCTGTGTAATGGGAAAAATGCTATTGACTCTCTGTAAAGCAGTTTGAAGATTTAATGCTGAGTAGTGCCCTTTGTGAGCAATGTGTTGTTTATTTAGTGAATGCAGAAATACAAAATCAAAGTGACACTTGGTGTCTAGAAGCTCTCTGGAGTAAGGATTTGCAGGTTGTCAGGGTAGCACATTCCAGATTTATGGCCTTTGAAATGCATTGATAGAAACTTAGTGCTTAAACTAGGGAACCAATAATAACAGGAACCATGTGCCAAGATGTTCATGACAGGACATGGAGAAAAGACTGTAGTTCTGTACCACTACCCTGAGTGGTTTTCAATTTATTCTTCAGACTAAACAGGAACTATTCTGTTATATAAATCATGTGTAACTTGTGTACAGCTTCTGAATGTTTTAAGTGTTGGCTATATTTTAATTCAATTTACACCTGGAAAAGAATTGGGATGTGCATGCCTGTATTGCAAACACAATGGTTATATTACTTGTTTCAGAAAGGAAGTAGACTGTACATAGTTTTAAAAATGCATCAGAAGATATCTGTCCTTTGTTGTTTACTTCTCATACTCTGATCCCTCATTACAAGACATAGGATGACTGTGATTGTGTGTGAATACTCTTACAAGTATACTTCCCAGCATTTCAGGTACAATATATCATTCTCTTTGCCAAGAATTCTGCTTAGATTTAGTTCTAAAACCACATATTCCTTGAACAGAAAATAAGTTCCATACTGCATCTTCCCAGCCCTAGCCCATTTAGTCAGGGTGGTTGTTTAGAACATCCACACTACATCTCAAGGAGATGGATGAGCAAAGACAAATAGAATTTATGATCATGAAAGACCATGTAGGGTTTCTTCCCTGCCCACAGCAGCTTCATTATGCTTTGACACTTCCTGTTTGATTCTGCTTTTCCTTAATTTCCTTTTTTCCTAGCTTTCCTTTTTCCTTAGATGGCTGTCGAGGCTGATCTATCATCAATAGCTGTCTGGTGTGATTTCCTGAAAATATGGTCGTGTAGGTCATCTTCTTGAAATATAAAATTTAAGAAGTATAAGCAAAATGAAGCCTGAATAAAGTTCCTCTTAAAAGCTAATTTAGATAACTCTCCTTACAGTTTTTTAGAGTACATGACTCTTTCAAATTTGTTTTGGTTGATTAATCAATATTTTCTTAGAAAGATCTATTGCTCTTAGAGGAAATGTGCTTTATTACTGACAATTCTTACAGAAAATGGTCTAATGATTCCTTAATAAGAAACATGTTTTCAGTCACACCTTTTGTGCACAGAACTATCTGGTTTTATCTCAAAGACTGTGCTTACGTTTACACCACATGGCTCGAGTGTTTCTTTGTAGACAGCTTCTATTTTTTAATATCTCAAAATCTTCCCATTAGGGAATGCTTGCAGAGAATCTATTCAATTGTGATGTTTATGAAAGGGAAGAGAAGTAAAAATATTCCTATGGTTATGATCCAAATGACATGTCTTTGGTACACATGCACAACAAAATGGGTAAAAAGAGATGCTGTTTATGTGAGGAGCAGCCTACAAACTTAACCTTCATTATACTCTACATCTAGAACAGTGTTACAGCAAGATTTCCATTTAGTGTAAGTACAGAAAAAAAATGTTTACCAATTAAGATGTAACCAAGGTCAGTGAGATGGAAGACAAATGTGAGAGAAGTACTTATTATTAAATACGAGCTGTAGCCAGAAGTCAGCTGTTTTGACATAGGTCAGTTTTTGTTTCTTCTCTCACCCTTTAATATCTGAAATAATACATCATCTGATGCCAAACACATTGGTTCTTGTGCTATAACCAGAAGTATGTTTTTTGTTTTGGTTTGGTTTTGGTTTTTTGTTTGTTTGTTTGTTTTTCCCCTGGCATTTGACATAATTCTGGAATCAAAATGTGAATTTCTCTGTTGCAGCATTTCTTAGGGATTGCTGTGTATCTGTGATGAATTTTGTCTTGTTGGATAGAATGCTGAACAGGTTATTCACGTGCCTGGTTCATAAGCAAAACTGTAATTGCATACTCACTTCTTGACTTCATTGCATTAAAATTCTCAACTGTAGTGTTTCATTAATGGGTTTATTGCCCTAATAAGTTGCAGTGAACCCCAGTAAAAGAATATTAAATGTTATAAATAGATTTTAAAAGTTTAGATATAATAATCTATACCTAAAATATTTAAAGGCAAGGGGTTTACATCAGACAACATCCAGAGGTCTTGTTCAAACTCTGTGATTCTGTGAATATAAATAGAATTACTTTATTGCATTAAAAAGAACAGTATTTAAGCATTGCTCAACTAAAAAATCCCTTAATAAAAGAAAAATAGATTATTGTTCTTTTGCAAATTCTCCCACGGAATAAAAAGGAGTCTTCTTGGAATAATTAACTGATGTCCTCTCCTTTATTGTAATTTGTGATAATATGGGATAGTGTTAATGCTCATAAACTTGAAAATGACAGTTCATTGTAAGAATGCTTTGCATAATTTAAATTTGAAACTTTAAGCTATATTAGAGATTTTATTTTGGTTCACTCACATAAAGAATTTGCATTAGTTTTCTTCAGTAAATGCTAGTGAATACTAAATGTGTTCATCACCTGATCTTCCAAGCATGGATTCTCTTAGGCACATGCTCTGCTTAGCATGTTATCTCTTTCTAGAAGTGTTATTGATATGAACAAAAATGTGATGGGATCAGTAATCACAATCAATTATTTGATCAGTGTATAATATAGATTATACTAAAGCACCTGTGCTGGTGCATTTCCACTAATAAACATTTGTCACAATTACTTATGCTCTGCTCCATTCTGCATGGAGATAGAACAATAATCAGAGAATTCACAAATTCTTACAGGTTTTTATCAGAAGTCATTCAAGGGCCTTCAGCATTTTAAAGTGTGATTAAAATACTGTGTTAAAATACTGTCAGTTCTCTGTGTGGTTGCTTGGATTAATTGCCTTTCTTGTGATTCAAAATGCTTCAAATGTGCTCAGCCTGTGTCTGAGTTTATGCATGCCAGTAGCACAACACTAATCCATAAACTATTTTGTGCACTTTGCATACTTTTCAAAGCTTATAGTAAATTCTTATATATTTGTATCTCCTTTAATAAGGGTTGCAATGGAGAAAAAAAAGGGAAACCAGTGGATAGTGAGAAATTCTGATTTCATCTTGCCATTTCCCTGCAGTGCTTATGGTACTTTCTGAGTGTAGATGTAGACCTGAAAAAAGAGATTGGAACAGTTCTCCTGAGGGGAGGGAGATCAGATTTTTCCTTAGCATTTATGTATTTATTCTGATGTCCATTTCACAGTACAGAAAAGGAATGCAGGATGTTTCCTTTACTTGTATTTGTTGCAGGCATCTAACTTGCTTATCTTACTAGTTCAAGGAATATATGAGTTATTATTAGAATTCTAATACACTTTGATTATTTTTAATGCAGCTGTTACTTAAAATTCAAATTATTTTTTTTTGTTCATGCAAATATTTGGGCACATATTTCAGAGACATTGAAATGGGTGGGAATTAGGAAGTCAGCAAGCCTTTGCAAGGCTAACCTGAAATCCTCAAAAATTCTGGTGTGGTGGGATCAAACCAAAAATACAGACAGGAACACAGTCTGCTTTTATTTACAGGAAAACATTGCTTTTATTTACGTTCTGTGCAGCAAAAGTGAAGAAATTGCATAATGGGAAAGCCCTTAATTCTTTTTGTTGATAAAAAGCCATGAACTGATGAAGATCATGCAGAAAAATCTACTGCACAGTCATATTAGAAGTGATAGAGTAGTGGGTCTTGTTCTTAAACCAGTAGGTCATAGTGCCTCATTTAACTTCTGAAAGCACTAGGATTAATTAAATTAATTACTTGGCATCTCATTCTGAAGGCTGGGAACCAGGATGTCTCATCCTTGTCTGTAGAATCCATCACTGAATTTCCATAAAGTTTTTTGGGTTTTGTGGGTTTTTTGACATTTACTTTTTTTGAGGCTCAGTACATTAATACTGCTGAAAAATCCAAACCAGTAAAATACCAATGTTGGAGTGTAGAAGCACTGTATACATTGGGTTTGCTACATGTCACATTAGCAACCCAGGCAAAGGGGGGAAGTACTTGTTCTGTTCCCTCTGTATTTAGTTTAGGCACCGAAGCAGAGACCAAATAACTTTTTCTGTCAGGAGTTGTCTTTCTTAGTCACTACAGACAGAAGCAGAGAGAAAAAAGCTTTCCTCTGATTTTCCGAGGTTGTAGCTGTGTGATCATGTCAGCATCTGAGCCTGGGTTTAAAGGCAGACACAGGACAAGGATTACAGTCTCCAACAAATGCAGGAAGGTGAGCCAGGCTGTATTTCTGCATGGTTCATCACTGAAAAAAGTGGTTAGAAAGTTCAATTGCGAAATATTTTTTGCTATTTTAGATGCAGAAAAAAGACCAAAAAAAAAGCCAAAAAAAAAAAAGCCCAGCTTGTCATTCAGACAAAAGGTTATATTTACATGGCCAGCACTAAAAGTAATTATCTTTTTAATAGTGATTGAAACAGTTACCTGTGGATTTCACTGAAAAACAATAAACATGTTAATCTACAGTACTGTATTTGCCACCATTTTTTACTCTGTGGCTAAACTCTGAAAGCCACCAGGAGACTGCTTGTGGCAATCAAGAGTCACTGTTCACATTGTGAAACACTGGAGAAAAGAGAGTTGTTTCTTTGAAACAAAGTGGAAGTGAAAAGGAAAATTCCTGTCGCTTTGAGATGTTACTAAATACTCATATTTCAAAATACTACCAACTTTTTAAAATTTAAAACCCACTAAAAAAGAACACTGAAGTTGTAGTATCTCAATTTTAAAAGTTTGTCTGCTTGCATTTTTAATTTAACTGTGTGATAGGAGGAAAAGATTAAAGTGTTGTTTTTGACAGATGATTATTTGAAAGTCTTAACAAGACTGATATAGCAGGGATTTACACTAGGTGATAAAAAATGAAGGGTGGGGAAGACAGAGAAATAGAACTATAGAGTGTTCTTTTACAGTCCTTGGAGTGAAGGTTTAGTCAAGTTTTTGAGACTGTGAGGGTGATGACTCTTGTAGAGATAGGAGAATTTTCTGTCTTGTGAATGGTGAGTCATTTTAGGATTATGATAAAAGCCCATAATTGGTAAAAGGAACAGATACACAAAATGGAGGTAAGTCAAATACAGGTTATGGACTGCACCTTTTAAAAATATGTGGGCTGATTATGGACTGCTGGGGAGCTGGAGTGGTTGCCTTGCTGTGAGTTGCTCCTGCAGCCTTTCTTGCAAGCATACATCCTTGTACAATCTTTAAATACATAATCTTATAGTGCTCTCACATAGGAGATAAAAATTTAATGAGTAGAGATCCATTATTTTGTTTTATCATGTTCAGTCCCAGGCCACAGTATAGACTGTGTACTATATGCTCTTTAAATACTGTGCTGAAGCTAGAATAATTAAATTCCTCGTGGGCTTTTCTACAGCACTCATTGCAGTAAGATTGGGGTGTCTTACAATGTGAAAAAAATTGCCACCTTCATGGATGTTTGTTGAGGAGAGACTATTTCTGCTGTCAAGCACAAACATCAGACATACTGCATATGTCCAGTTTAAAACATCTGAGACTTGATTTCTGTGGGTACTTTATTTAAGTACCCTTAAGTACCCTTCCTAAATTTGCTTCAGTTGCACCTGAGAAAATTCAGGGGTTTGGAAATCTCAAACTTAAAAAAAGGTATGAATAGAGAGCACCTGTGAGAATCTCCTGTTTTAAGTTGCTTTCACTGAGTTGGAAATTTCTAATAGAGAAAAGCATTGTGTGTATTAAGTGGGATCTCCTGCACTCCTGCTGTCATGTTTACGCTTAGATGCAGTGATTTACAATGCTCTGAGGAGGAAAATACTTGGAATTATTTATGGTTTTTACTAAGTTCAGACAGATGAGTATAATTATGAAAAAACTTTCAAAATTGCTTAGCAATGTAGAAGGCCAACTTCTATTTTCAAAAGCACATAAATTGCTAATGAGCTTAGGTGTTTTCAGAAAATGACTTTATATTTTATTCTGCAATAAAGATGATGAAATAAGACCTATATCATTGTTGAAGGACAAAAATTCTAATTTGAAAGTTATCTGCATGCAACTTCTAGCAAGTCTTCACAATTTAATTGAAGACTATTATAGCAGCCCAACTGAATTAAATAAATGCAATATATCTGCCTTGTTAAAATTATATAATTTTTTATCCCTTATAGAACAAAACTGAATCTATAGAGGAAGTGGTATATTTTGAGATGATGTTCCTAAATTTACTTCTGCTAAAGCAAACAGAAACTTTGAGTCTTATATTTTTGTCTGAAACACTGAGGTAAATCAGTTTGTTTGAGAGAGAAGAATTCAACTTAGAAAAATAACTTCTCAACTTTCAAGTGTCAGTAGACATCTCATACCATTTAAAAATGTGTATCAAATAGATTGAAAGTAAAGGTATACCCCACAAAGACTTAGTACTAGAGCCACCATGAGTATGACACAGTAGAGTATAAAATAGATTGTTTTTTTAAATTGCTGCATGTAATTTAGTATATTAACATCGATTACTGCTAACAGCCTAAAATAAGCAGAATATATAAATTGCTTCTCAAAACTGCATGGCAAAGGACAAAATAGTACAGGCAATATCACTTTTAAAACTGAAGATCACTTCGATAATTAGCAGCTAATTCATATGATGCATAATGTAAAAATGTTCTTTATTTTAATTCTCTTTCTATAGTTTTTATTTGTCATTCTATTCCAGATTTAATACACTTATCACTACCCTTAAGTACTTCTATTTGCTGTAATGCCTCTCTGAGGTATTTAAAGAATTTGCTGATTAAAAAATGTAATGTTTTATCAGGGAATAAATAAATTACTTTAGGATAATGCTCCATTTGAATGAGCTTTTGAATGTGAACTGACCCGAGATCTCCAAACTCTCTTCTTCAGTGTCTTTCAGAGATTGTGATACTGATCTGACTACTTTTGTGCTTTTAGTCTGTTAAACTTTTCAAATGCCAAAGGAAGTCACCTATATGATGTAGCTGCAACTAAAGCTTTTCAGGAAAATATAAAAGAGCTTAATTCATTTGGGCTGCCTTCTTACATTACATCAATCTTGCATTTTATCTATTAATGGTAACTGTATTTAACCAAAATATATCTTCTGAAAACTATCTGTTCTTTCTTCCAAGATATCAGTCAAAGGAAGAAACAAGAAGTGTTTTAATTTCTTCCAACCTTTGATTATTAATAATAATAAAAAAAAGTCCAGATATTTAAGAACTATCTTCAGTATCCAGATACTTAAATGCTTTTCTAAAAGTCACGTAAAACAAAAGTGCTTATTTTTGCTTTGGAAAAGTTTTTTAGGCTGTATTTGTGTCCCTTCTCTGCTCTTGCCTACACTGGCAAAGGTGCATGTTGTTAAGGCACAATGTAATTTTATTCTAAAGTGGCACTAAATCCCTGTGCTTGAAACAGGTACCTTCTGCTGGTTCTGTCGTGGAAGAAGCTGCTTTGGAAAAAGGCCAGGGCATAATGTGAAACTGTTTGTACCCAGAGCAAATGCACTGTAATTCATACTCTCTGAAAAAACAGTTTCACATTGTAGTAAATTCTTAATTTATCCTTGTGTTTAGTCTTTTTTTTAATTAAAAATACTGAGCTCTGACTTGTTTGCTGTAAGGTACTTCCAACTCTCAAATCACTTTGGGAATTCAGTTTTCAACATCAATTTTAAGAACACTAGAATTACTTGCACAGCCCAAATGTCAGGCTTTACAGTGTCTTAAATAGAATTAATGTTGTAGTTGTGATATCTACTTTTATTTCTGTATTTATTTCTGTATTTATTTCTGTACTTATTTCTGTATCAGTCCATATTGTTTTTTATCAATTTGAGAAAGATTTGCCCCTTTGCAGCACCGTGTAGAGTTCCAAAGTTTAATTTTTTTTCCAGTACAAACTTTCCAAGACGTCCATTTTCTATGAAATAATAGATATTTAGTGAAAAGTTTTTGTTCCTCATGAATTTTTATACAGAGAAAAGTTGCTATCGTGTAATATATGAACATGACCCAAAAGAGGTGATTAAGTTTGCTTCTCTAGCTGCCCTTTCCATTCCATTATTTGCTTGTGTTACTTGCAGATTTTATTAGCAGACTGAATCCCTGCACTCGGATGTATGCTGTGTTCACCATCAAATTAATATCAATCTTTTCAACACTTCTGTAAAATTGCTAGGAGGTTTCACAGGGTAATTATGAAGAGGGAATTACTATCAAGTTATCTGGTTCCTGGTACAACTCATAAATGCTTTGTTGGTAATATATGAGGCTACTTTTTAAGTTAGTGTCATGCAATATAGATTCAAATAGTTTTTTAAAAGTGTAAGCATATTGCATGTGGGTATAACACCATCGCCCACACTTTTAGGTTAAAATAATGAAATAATTTTTGACAACTCTCATTTCCAAAAAATCATATTAACTGGAATTATTTATGTTCTGCCCTTTAATTCTTTATCAATTGAATCCCCTATCAGCTTTTTCCTCTAATCTACTCAGGATTGATGGGTCAGCCTGGGTCATCTGCCTTGCCCTTTATGAATATTTTCATGGTCTTTTAAGACTGTAAGGATTTATATTTTCTTTCCCTGGTATGGCCAGATTTATTAAAAGCAACCCAGCAACTCTTTAAGTCTACTGGTCATAAGTTTTTAAGATTAACTTCTGAAAGAGTATTTATCCAAACTAATTATAGTTCAACACTGAAGTACAAAAGGTGAATCATTCAGTTAGCTCTAGTTAGGCAAGACTGTAGAAAACCCAAATTGTGTGGCCATCACAGATTGTACTGTATTTTTTCACCACTATCTTCTGTGACATTGAAGACTGATTCCAACGCTGAATTTCCTTCTGGTTTTCTACTACAGAAAACCAGAGTGGTTTCCAACAACTTCAGGATACCAAATACCTGTCATGTCTTCTACTATCTCTAAATCTGCATTTATAAGATTTGTAATAGGAAATTGTTAATTTTGTTTGCTGCAGCCAGCTTGCTGAAAAGGAATGGGTAAGAAGGAAATAAATTCAGTATTTGTGTCAGAGTGAAGAAAGTTCAGGGAAGTAAACATTCATCTATCTTTTGTCATTGAGTCTGCAGTGCTTTGGCTTTAGTGTCATTCATTCCTGTCCTGACAGTGATTGATCTTCTATTTTGGTGACATTAAAATCATCATGTCTTCTGCTCTTTGAAGACAGGGATTACTAAATACAGTTTATAATATTACTTAACCACATAATCCCTGCAGTAAAGTCATCTTGGCTCTATGTTGATGGCTAAGTAATAATTTCATTTATGGAGGGAAAAGGTTTTTCTCTAAATCTTAATTCATTGTCAGTTCCTTCAGTTTTCAAGGAAGGAGAGTCCCTTGATGGAACTGAATTGACATTTTTTTCTTCTTCAGATGGAAATTTTAATTGTCACTGACCAGTTTTGACCATACTAATTTTTCTCAACCATAGGCAATTATATTGGGAAAAGCAAAAACATTGTGTCTCCTTGAGGTTAGACTTTAGAGCCAGACTGCAGAGGAGATTCAGCAGGAATTGCAACCCTAACTCTTCACTTTCCTTTCATTACTCCTCCTTTCTCTTAAGCTTATATCTGAGTTCTGACAGTCTGTTAGCCCAGGGCAGTGGGCAGATTGCAGTCAGATGTGGAGAACATGGTGGGGAAAAAAGAAGTGGGAAAAATGACAGTGGCAGAATTGTATTGCTGGAGTTTTGAATATCAGTAGGTGGCAAGTTTTATTTCCTCACTGAAAAAAGCTGAAGTTATTAATTCATCTCAGATGCAGGCACTGATTTCTCATTGCTGCCTGGCATATTTCAGTCCTCTCAGGGCTGAAACACTGGTCATTTATCTCTTTTCTCTGAGAAAACTTTTTAAATTTAATTTTTTTAAAAAGAATTAAAGGCAAAAAGATGTGTATGCCATATTAGGTGCTGGATATTTATTATGGTATATTTGTAGCAAAAGAAGATTTTTATTTAAAGCAGTGGGTTTCTTAAAATTATTTTGAAATCATTAGTGGACCTTAATGAGTTAAATACTGGCGTTAAGTACTGCACAAGCTCTCTGAGTCACTTTGTGTGTTCTGGACAAGGGCTCAAGCAGAATGTTGATTATTAGAACTGCTGTGAGAAAAGAGAAGACTTTCAATACCAAGACACAAGTTCCATCTCCTGTTCCTGTTTAAAAAAAGCTGAACTACCTTTAAGGACACCTGAGGAGTCACCTTCCAAAGCTGTGATACAAACTGCATTGTAGCCAAGTTGAGTGGTGGGTTTTTTTGTTTGGTTTTTTTGTTTGTTTTTTTTTTTTTTAAATAGTATTAGGTACATTTGCTTTTCCTCATAGTTCTTTTTCCCTCCTCTTTTCCACTCTGCACATTTATGTTTTAGTTCAGCACTGAATCTGCAGTACTACTCAGACATTCTCATATGAGCCCACACAACATGAGGGAGGTGCAGCAAATTGCACAATCAAGTCCATTAAATAGAATTGCACATCCATAACAAAATCTGACAGCTGTCATTGAAAACTGAGATTTTCTTTTCTGAACAATTGTGTTTTATTCTGAGACAATATCAAAGATCTTGTCCCAACAAAAAAGTTGGAAATAAAGAATACAGTGGGAGGTTATTTTAATTTAGTTTAATCACCCAAACAAATACATGGCTTGGATATTAATTGATTTGTCTCTTTAGTGCCACAAAAGAAGGACAATAATTCCTATCAACTGCCCCACACTTCTGTAGCATTAAATTTGAAAAGTAAAATGGGCTCTAGAATTTTATTTTAATTATTCCATCTGGTTCATCCAGAAACTCTTTGAGACTAAAAACTCTGTGCAGCACATGCTTAAAGTTCTACATGACCATTTGTGCTATGTTTAGATTATTAGGACACATTCCAGCACTGAGCTGTGCCTGATTATCTGCCAGAAAATCTGAGATAATCATAGGTAGAACACAGAAAGTTTATTTTCCTCTTTGGGCTTTTCATACTCGCCCCAACTCTCAGCCTGTTTTCATAGCAGAGATATTTTAAGATATGCACTTCATTCATCTGTGTATTTGTTCCTGTCACTCTCCTCAGTATTGAATTTCATGTCTCTAAATGGTGTGAGTTGGTTTTATTTTCCTCAGTCAGAGCCTTTAATGTTGGTGTTATTGATTTGTGCTCAAAAAGGGAAACAATGAAAGGCTTCTTCAGGATGCTTGAAATCTAATCAATTTTTTTTTTTTTCTTTTAAATTGGAAATGTAATATACCTATTACTCTAGAATATGTGTCTCTGAGTGCAAGTGGTTGAAGCATACATAAGAATTTCCTGTTTTATTTGAACTTACAGCCTCAGCATCCAGGTTTTTTTTGGATGTTAAGGCCCTAAAGTTTAGTAGGCTAACATGGCAGTTTTGAAGTAGTAATTCATGTTGCCAGTAAGGCATTATTGAAGTTAAGTAAGTGTTTCACAACTGACTTTACCACGCTCATTTTTTCAATAGCTTGTATGATATTTGTAAGAACAGTTCTAGCAGCATGTGACAGAATTCTTTAGAGTATGGTCTGAATTTCTATCACTTTCTGCCCAACATTATTTTTATCTTGTGGGTATGATTAACATGCACACTATAAGTGAGGGAAAACACAAGAGGAAGAAGACAAACAAAAATCAGTTTCTTCATACACTGTCTTAGGACTGTTTGAATATATTTCTCCTTTTGTTTTGATTCAATTTAATCACTAGGGGAAAGAACATGTAAAATAAAGCCTTTATCATGTGTCAGACAGGTAATGAAATAAGGAGATGTCTATATTCAACTCTGAATTTTTGCTTTTACTGACTCATAGCCTTATACTCATTTCTTTAAGGTAAGATGGAATATGCTTATTTTCTGTTCCAAAGTGACTTCTTTTTTTATACTGAGAGCATAAACAGAAATCTATAAAGATTTTGTGAGTATAGAAAAATATATTTAGATTTTCAGTTACTTTTTTGAATAACAGGCTGAATGTTCAGGTAGAACTAGGAGTTACAAATAAATAGAGGGAAGGGAAGAATGAGGAGTGCATAAATGCCAAAATCTGTAGGTGTTTCTGCCTACTTTGAAAGGAGAAAGTAGGTAGGATTTTCACTAACTTGTCTCTGTAAGAAATTAAAGACTGAAAGTTGTTGACTTGACTTTTGGTACTGCAGGTACTGGCTGGGGGTTTTTTAGGGTCTTGGTCCCCTCCTTTGGCTGCAAGTTCTGGCTGGTGTAGGGGAAGGGGTATGGAAGAACCCAGTCAGATCATTCTGGGGGAAACCACTGCTTCTTGTTTAATTTAGGTGGCTTGAAATTAAAGAGAGAAAGTATCCATGTGGTGGGAAGCATCATAAAGCACGTGGATAAAGAACCCTTGGAAGTTTCACTTAACAAATTTTCAAGTGTCTAACATTGGGGCTTTATGATGAAGCAAGTGGGATTACATAGTATAACTCCATAATTCTACTTTTTTAATACTATTTTGCTGTACCTGTTATTTTATGCCTTGGTTTTTCTGACTAGTAGTCTACATCTTGGCTCTCAGAGGCCCACATTTTACAGTTTGCCACAAAAGGTGCCATTATTCATTATAAAAAGATCATAGTTTTAGAGTATTCAAAGCATAATGTAACTGAAATAAACAGTATATATCTTCCATTGCATTACAAGAATAGAGTGCATCTCATTGTATATTCCTATTTACTCTATAAATTTTTAGCTGCTTCCTTTAACTGTTCCCATACATCTGCCCACCTTTTTTTTCAAACTGGTATAATATTAGGTATGTACAAAAAATCTGTTTGCAAGCCACAGAGCTACCTGAGCAGTGGTTCTTTTAAACATATGATTTGTTCCCTTATATTTTCTAATTTATTATTTTGCACGATGTGATTTTTGCACATTGAATGTTTTATTCTGCCACTTTTTATTTTTTGCTAGAAGAGAAACTTTAGTAATAGAATTACAACTGTCAGCTCTGCATACATTGTCAAGAAGAGTACACTTTAAACCTCTTGCAAACTTTTCCTTCTGAAAGGAAGAATGGATCTAAGTCCTACAGTGACATTTCAGCTCCTTACCATGTGGCTGACACAATGAGTTGTATCTAAGAGTAAGAAAAGCTTTAATTAACACTAGAGGGTTTTCTTTGTTTTGTGTTTGTGTTTATATAATAGGTGGCAAGACATGTTTGACATGAGACTACAGAATTATTAGACCAAGGATTTGGAGTGCAGCTGCACTGATGATATTTGGCAGCCTTATTGACAAGTTATATCACCTCAGGCTAGTGATTCTTGTGGTTTTGCAGTCATTTCTTGCAGTCTGTTTAGGGAGAAAGCTCTTGGTTAACCCTGGCTTTGTCTCCAGCCTCTGACTTTGTCACTTTGTGGTGGCAAACCCAAGCAGAGCCCACTTCAGGCAGTCAGGAGCAGTGCTGGTGTTGGCAACCTGCCCAAGCCTTGAGAGATGGATTGTTTACTGGGTGATCATTAGCTGCTTTTGCTTTTTCTGCATTTGATTCAAATCATCCAAAAGTATCCTCTGTGTGCCAGTTTTATTACACTGTGTCAACAGCTATTTTTGATCTATGCCCTGGAATGCAGTTACAAAATACTTGCCTAGCCATGGTAACTAATGCTAAGGATGCTTAATTTTTCCTTCTTAGCTAATTCTTTCCTTTGCTCTATCTATGACTTCACTTTTATTTCAACTCAACTAAGGTAATATCTCTAGTTCTCTTGCTTTTGCAGAATATAGTAACTTTCTACTTCTAATGTATTCTGAAATAATGTTTCTGGTAACCATTGCTTTGGAGAGCAGGAATACAAGAACCCACACTGGGCCTCTTTTTACTGCTTTGCATTATGACATGTTGTTATTAGGTCAAATATCATATTTCTATATAAGATAGCCAGATTTTCGTTTCAACGAAGTACTTTCCTTCACAGTCATTCTCAAAAACTCATTGAAATTCAAATTAAATGAATCAACATATTTGAGATGTGAGAAAGGCATCTTTCTGTAAAGCTATGGTTATTGATATCATTGTCCTAAAGTGCTTACAACATTTGGAGACCAAATTTGAGTGCAATCCATCAAAGGCATGACTTACCTAGGACAGCTTCAGGCAGCTGTGTTCCCTACATCTCTGTTCTTCACCTTTCCATTAGTGCCACATAACACAGGAGCTGCTATTGCTTCCTAAAGTGCTCATGGTCAAACATTCCATCCTGGTCATCTGGACACAATGCAGATAATACTGAAGTAATATTAATTAGAGTAATTGCTAATGCATAATTTTTGTAATGGGTTAACTTTTCCAGCTGTCTGACAGACCTTGTCCATCCTAGATACTGTCCTTACTACCTGAGATCCTTCCTGGGAAGGAAATTCCTGTGTCTGCATTTATGATACCTGTGGCTATGCTGATTACAAGGCCATTACTGAACCACAGAGAGAACTCTTAAAAATAGTTGTCTTATGCCATGAGGCACATGCATATGACAAGTTCAATAGAAATCACAGCAATTTTAAAAACTGCTATTTCTGGGAGATATGCAAGTGTTCCTGAGGTAAGCTCGTGTCATTAGCTATATAATTCATATTAAACATCTCATGATTGATGTTCTATCAAATGATTTTTACTCAGTGGTAACAAATAAAAGTGTCAGCCCTGCAGGAGTTATAAGCTTTTTCATTCCCTTAACTTTGTACCACTTAAACTAAATGTTTGTTCTGATGTCCTGACTTTATGAGCAGTTCTGAGGCCATTTGGTCTAACCTGAATTTTGAAAAGGCAGCTGTGCACTGGTGTCTGACAGTTCTCACTGAGCCTTCCTGTCTCGTTGAAATGTTGTGATCTTTAATGTCTATAGCTGTGCAGTCAGCTGTGACTGAATCTTTACCTGTCCCTCTTCAGTGACATGTGGATTATCCCCTTAGCTGGTGAATACTAACACTGCAGGTGATTTTGGTTTCCTACATATAACACTGAATTTGAAGACTCTCTTACAGAATTTTTAAGAGGTTCAGACTTTTTTGGTATCTTCTCAAAGTGAATTCGAGCAAATTTGCATGTTTTAAAAAACAAAACTTCTCGTGGTGTAATCAAAGTATAAAATTATCTTTGAGAAACATTTCAAATCCAGGATTCAAGATGTGAATTTATCTGTATAATAACCTTTTTTGAAGAAAATAGTTTTTGTTGTTATTTCTTTCAGAGAGGAATGAAAAGAATGAAAATAGTAAGCTTTATACATCCACTTTTAGCATGCTAAAACAAAGAAGAATATTTTCATTGTTTGGGAGCAATGAAACAGACTTTTTCTTCATCAGTTATGCAGACCTTTCTGTGGCTGTAGAGAAGTTCACACTTGAGAGCAGAGACTCTGAACTGTGCACTGGCAGTGTTGACATTTGGGGGTCTTGAAAGTAATTTCAAATTTCAAACAATTTAACTAGAACCACCACCACTTCCTTTTGCAACCTGGATGTTTGCTTCCCCTCCAGCAAAACTTGATCTTAATAAATGAGATCAGTAGCTGAATATTGAGAAATACTTTCCATTGTCATAGTTTTTATTGTAACCAGGCACTGAAGAACATGCCATGAACTAAGTGTGTACCAACCAAAAGCCTCACCTTTGATATCTGCAGAAATCATGTTGGCTTAAGCTGGGCTTTTATTTTATCTGGTGAACTTTAGTGATCACAAAGGGAGGTGTGTTTATTATACTGGGTTTTTTTGAGGTTTAAAACATGTTTTAAGTTCTCTAACACAATATGGTACTGGATAGTTTAAAATTACCTTGCCTGACAAGTTTTTAAAGGTATCTCAAGATTTTTATGTTTCAGTCAAAAGGTTTCCATGGTATCTGTAGTTTCCAGATATAAGATTTTTCTTTGCATTATATATAACCTTGCCCCCAGTGAAAAACAGAAGACTTGGAAGTGTCTGCTGCAATGCATTTTGTTGCTTTTATAGCTGTGTAGCTTATTTTAACTTGTAAAAAGAAGTTAGGGAACTTTTTTTCTCATCAGTTATTCCTCAAACTGGAGATAAAATAGTGCATACTATTAAGTGTCTCGGATAAAAATAACCAAACCAACAAAACAAACTCACAGAAAAAAAAAAAGAAAGAAAAAAAATCTAAAATAATAAATGAAAACTAAAGTTCAGTTTCCTAATCAGGAATCAACTTTTTGGTCAAATGATATTTCTTACATTCCATTATATTAAAGGATTAAAATCCTGCCACGATTTCTTCCTCGACTGATTGAAAACTGAGTTAGTGGCAGTAACCTTGCTATGAACATTCTTTTTTCTAGCAGTCAGTCTGCTTTCAGGAATTAGATGTAAGATTAATTATATTTAAGGTTAAACCATCCAGTGTTAGACATTCACAGAGCAGAAGACTGCTACATTATAGAATAGATTAACTTAGCCAATTTTACTTTATTTGGTAGGAAAAAAAATCTCAGTACATTATTTGGACTAAATTTGTTTCAACATTTGAAGTAATGAGAATTATTATTTGAAGAAAGGAAAATTATTCCATCTCAAATCTCGAGAAGGTATAACTCAATTAAAATAAATTTCTTGTGTAACAAGATTACTTAAGGACTGAAACGTAATCTCTAATTATTTTCCTTTTTCTTTTCTAAAATCCCTTCTTGTAATATTTAACATGTGAAGTGGCATGTAATGCTGGAATATTTTTTCATAACGAAATACAAAAAAAAATACACCTTGTTTTGCTGTACTATAGTATGACAGATAATGAGTTTAGGATATTTAAGTATTTTGACATGATATCTAAAATGGTAGCTTCAAATATTAAATCTCACTCTATACAATTAAATTGAGTTCTTTTAATACAACACAAAATATTAGTTAACTTGAAATTAATGATCTGAACCAATCATAAGATAGTGACCAAACAGAGAAGAGAGAGTTTTTTTCTCTGCCATTAAAAAATGGATATGCTAGAGCCACTGTAATTCTAGGTTAAAACTAAAGCTGTGCTGAGATTTGAAACTACCAAGGTTTGGTTAAGGTTGAGTGTATAGAACTGTGGAAATAGTTTATATAAACTGTACTATATACAAAGTATAAATAAAATATTGTACTTTGACATCCGCAGAGGCTTCAGAAACTACCTACTGCTCTGACATGAGTGAAACCCCCACAGATGTGTGAGGTTCTTCTGCAACAAAGTCCTATATTGCTGATGTTTTTTACCAGTTAATTTTCTTTTTTTAAGTTACTTTCCACATTTAGTTAAAATAAATACCTTTGATTTAGAATCTACAGTCATTTGTGTGCTATGATCCTTCAGAGCACTGTGTGTGGTGTTGCTCACAAATACTTTCCTGTGCTTCCACAGTGAAATTATTGGTAATTTCTGGTTTTGTTTTTCTTTCATGGGACAAAAAAGAGCATTACAAGCACGCTTTTTAAGAGATTAATGCTTTTAGTCAATAATGGCTCTATCCTCATGAGTCCTCAGTAACTGAGACAGAAGAAAGGAAAAGGCTGAGGTTTGTTTACTGTGTGAAGTTGCATAATTATTGTGTGACTAATGGGAAGAATTGTGCTCAGTAGGATTGACTTTAGAAAAATTTGACTTTCGTAGAGTTTATTTACTCAGTCTGCATTAACTTTCCCTGCCATTAATGTTTGTTTGAAAAGCCATTATTTTTCCTCTTAATACTGCAAGTTACTAAATTACAGCTGATAAAATGTGTGCTTTATGTATTTTTTACGGTATCAGTCAACATTAAGAAAAGTTATCCAGGAAGATTTGAAACCTAGACAGTTCTGCCTGAGGGACTGTAGGAGCACTACTGATGGCAACGTCTTGGGAAGGTCATTAAGAGGATTTCAAGGATTAAACCCCTTCTTTTTGTCTGGGTGGAGATTAGTGGAGGAACCTGCCACCAGTGGGCATTTGGTGTAATCAAACCTGAGTGGAGTTCCCTTTGTGCTGTGGAGGCAGCTGGACAAAAGGGAGCTCAGCACCCAGCCTGCCTGGCCCAGCCAGAACAACCTAACACATTCTGGAGCAAAACCAAAACCAGACAGGAGGGCTTGGGAATTAAAGTCTAAGGTCAAGCAAGAAACAAAAGAAGACATTGTTATGTTCACATGGATACACCAAAACCCGTAAGGACATACAGAGGAATATACATACAGGTTTAAAATAGAAGTGGTTTAGTTAATTTTCCTTAGGTACAATTCTCATTTGTACTTTTCTTGTTTTGCAAATCTAGATTTAAGCTAAGCAATGTATGCTGCAATAATGTGAACAGTACAGGAGAAGAGGTAGAAGGAAGTGAGATGATATGGTTCTTCTGGTTATTGACAAAACCATGAAATTCTCATGTTAAGGAATATCTGTGGTAGTTGGGGAGAGGGAGAAAGTTTGCCAAATCATGAGTTTCATGAAGAAAACTACTAAAGGAAATGCTAGATAGTCATAGAAAGATCTTTAAAACTAGAAAAACAGAAAATAAAAATGTCAGCTATAATGTTACACAGAAATGGCAGAACATGGCTATAGAGTCACAGAATGTTTTAGGTTGAAGGGAACCTTTAAAGATCATCTTGTTTCATCTCTGCCTGCAATGGACTCTGTTTGTCTTTGTGACCCTTCACTGGATTCACTCCAGCAAGTCCATGCCTTTCTTGGGCTGGACTTCAGAACTGGACACAACATACCAAGTAGGTTCTTAGAAGAGCATCCTAAAAAAATGTTTCATTTTTGAATTTTGAGGGTTTTTTTTTTGTTTTGTTTTGTTTTTTGTTTTTTTTTTCCACAAGGAATATTGTGTAGCTATATTTCTGGGCTAGTGACATAACTGGTGTCATATGTTGACTCCTTTGTTATTGCTGAATCCTTACCTAAAACTTAGACACATCCTTAAAAAAAAAAAAAAAAAAAAAAAAAAAAAAAATCAAATGGAGCATAGCTTCATGTTCTTGTTTAAGCTGGACCAGTGAAATTCTGGAAGTGTCTGAAGAACCATAGGCACTGATGTACATGTAGTTGGTACTGGATAATATGGTTTATAATCTTGTCTTTTTAGACCATTCAGAACAGATTAGCTTGGGCTCGAGTGGTGTATGCTGACATGGAGTAAAAACTTAAGAACGTATCAGTTAGAATTCTATAGGCTTTGAAACTACAAAGGAATTCTTAAATATATTTTCCTTAGAATTAAAGCAAACAAACAAAACCAATAAACAAAACTATTCTAAAAAAAAGTGCCCTGTTTTGAGAAAACTTGTGTGAAAATACTGGGAACCTAACTGATCCTGATAATGATGTTGATAATACTTGACATTACTACAAATAAATTCATCTTTGTCTAGAATAAGTGTTTTTACATGAGTCTTCTCTCTAATTATATGTGCAGCTTTAGCTCACAATGCAACAATCAAAGTTACTGTGAAAGGCCATCAAAGGTGATGGATCTATTCATATGATTTTCTAATTGAAATCAATGTAATCTTTTTGTGTACTCTGTTGGTAACATCCAATGAAAAATATCCCCAGCCTTAGGCTGGACAAGTAGATAACTCAGTCTGAAACATTCCTCATTTTACTGTATGCATTTTTCTTAGTTTATTTAAGACTAAAATCAATCAGCTAAACAATAATTCCAAACAAATGTTGTTTATTTGTTTTTTATTTTTTCCTACTGTTTCCTGATACTTATTTGGAAGAAACTATACACCAATCAAAAAACCCATAGTCTGTGAACTTGATAAGAATATAAAATATTCAGGAGACAGAAAAAAGATTGTGTAACAGGAACAATACTTGTTCCATTTTGGAATTTGCCATCCAAATTCAATGCCATCGTATTTTGGTTCTATATATTACAATAAAGTGGATTGTCTGTAAACTGTGAAATCTATTAATTGGTATTTTCAAAGTCAGACCTTACTATTTATGATATACTGAGCTTTTTGATCTTTCTGTCCAACTCTAATTTAAAATGGTTGATGATATTCAAGTGTGAACACTTTTTCCCATATCATAAATTTTTAAAATTCTATATCAAAAAATATGTAACAATTGTTTATTGAAAAAGCTTCTAATGAAACATAGGAACATGAACATTCAAGGAAATGTTTTTTGATCTATATCAGCCCTGTATCTTGTGGAGACTACAAATTTTTAAACATTCTCTTAAAACTGCTTAGGTTTTTATGCTACTAGAACATTTTTTGGAAGACTGTTCCAGAACTAAACTTATTTGAAAATAGGACTTTTGAAAACTTTATTATGAATATTTTAAATTAATATAATCTTAAGAAGTTCCTGATCATTACTTTTATGGAGTACACATGAACAGAAATATAGGAAAGTTTAGCTACTGCTGGAGATGTGTAGATCAGCTTCCTACCCAAAAAAGCAAGATTTACTTAAGTAAAAGTTGGGTCAAGTTGCTCAGAGCCCTTTCCCACAGAGTTCTGAAGATGTCCAAAATGGACATCCCCAACTTTAACCTGTACCTGTGCTTCAGTACTCTCATTTTTAGAGAATATTTTCCTTGTATCTGGAATTTCCTTTGCTGATGCAAGCTGTGATGGTTGTATCATATCTTTACATTGCATGTGTCAAAAAAGCTCCTGGCCTTTCCTTCTCAATCCTTTCCCCTTTAGATATTGGAAGACTTCAATTATATCACCCTTTAGTTTTTCCTTCTCCATTATGCAAACTCTTGATTCTTTGGTCACATCTGTGTTGAGTGCTGCTCCCTCAGACTGCCTGAGGGGCTCTCTGCTGGCATCTCTCCAGTTTTCAATCTCCTTTTTGTAATGAAAGCCCAGACAAGACACAGAGCTCCAAATGAGTCCCAAATGCAGGACAATATTTACTTCCCTCCATTCAGTCTGGGAGCATGCACTGTAGAAGTTCAGCTTACCTAACTAGTCATAACAAATAGCCAATTTTTTCACTTTACTAAGGTAAGTGAGCCAGGCTGTTGTATTAACCTCTCAGAAGGTAAATTCTGTCAATGCATAAAATTTTGTGCAGGATTCCAAAGAAGATCACAGCAACCTTATTTTTCTTAGACATACTTATACTTTGGGGTCAGGTTCACATCACTATGTGAATATATCCTTTGCATCAATGGTACTCAATTTCTAAAACAAAGAAATCTTTCCTCTTTCTTTGTGATTTTCAACTTTTTTTATTCCCCCATCATATGAGAGAAGCTGCAAATCTCGTAGGAAGTTCCTTTCCTATTTATCTCAAGCTCATGTCATACAGGAAGAATTTTATGCCCATGCCATGCTTTTCTGACAATGAATTTCAGGTTTGGAGTATCAGCAAATGTCATTGTTCTTACTTTTTCATGCTAAAGTCTTACATAAAAGGAATAGGTTGTCTGATCTGTAGATCAGACTTTGGTTTGTCAGTTTCTCTTTCACTGTAAGTTGTTATACCAATTTCACCTGGATTTTGAAACTTGTTGGATGTGATACAGAACTCCCTAATTGTGATCTACAGAAATCTCTTGGGTTTGTCTCATCATGTCATCTTTCTTAATTTTGAATTTTACAGAATGTCCCTTGTTTTGTGTGTGTGTGTTGCAGTTAAAAAGCTTGAAGTGTACCTTTTTCTCTAATTGGTAAAAATGTGGATTCACCTCATGCATTGAAGAGGAAAGTTTGTTTTTGAACTAGTTCACAAAATAAAAATCTAAATATTGTGCATATCTCATATTTAAGTGTGCAAAGCTGAATGATTATCTGTTACATCCATAAACTTGGTAAGGATTTCAGGCAGAGGTGATGGATGATGATTGTTTTAAAATAGCAATGATGCTTTGACAAGCAGCCCTGAAAACATAATGGATTTTAGAATAACCCTAGTCTGGTGATGCATTGATTTATTATATTCTAAAGGATTTGTAATTTATATATTGAATAGAAATTAAATAATCTCAATGAAATTAGTGTTACTTTAGCCATTTAAGGCTTTCTTTTTCTTTTCCCATGTAATAGATAAAAACAATTTAAAAGGAAATAAATATTAGAGAAACAAAGGCCTTTCATGTGGTAGGATTACATCAAAGTGCTTGCTAGAAGAATGAAAGAATTTGAGACATAATTGAAAAATAAAAATGAAAAAGACTTTCCATAGAATAGTTAGGAAATAATGTTCATGGCTTTGGAGTATACGAAGCAATAAATGGCTTTCACGGGTGATTAAATGCTGAAACAAAGCTAAGATGTTTGATCACCGTACAAGTAATTTATTTCAACACTATGAAACATGATTCCTATTATAAGACAAGATAAAAGAAGATACAACAATATTTTTCTTCTCTTGCAAAGGTTGGTTAGAAGAATTAATAATGGGAAGACCAGATGGTTAAGGGACAGGCAGTGGGCTCAAGACTGTTCTTTTAAATGTGGAACATATCAATAGTAAATAACCATTAGTATCATCTGTTTTTCTACCATATGCAAAATCAGTCAGTTTTATCAGTCCATTTCTCATGGTAAGTGTTCACAGCCTCAAAAGTCATCTTTGTGGTTGACACATTGGGTCCTCTCTTGGCAAAAAGACTAAAGAATACATTGACAGTGTCAACTGGGAGTGAAGTAAATGAATTTATAAACTCAGGCTTATGGAATTAGGTGTGCAGTTGCCCACATATATTTGCAGACTAACAGACCATGTGTAAACACAGATGTAGTCAGGCTTCAGTTCATCTCACTTAAAATTTTGGCTCATGTCCTGTTTTCTTTTGGGAATTTAACTGTTTGAAAGTACTCTTCTATACAGTTGAATATCCAGATACCTGAGCAGTGAAACACAGTAACAATGATGAAACTTCAGCACCATAAACCTCATAGTTTCAGGCTGACAGAAAGGTATATAGCTTTACAAGGAAGCCTATTCAGGAGGTTGCAAATCAAACAGGAAAAAGGTTAAATTTAAATTTCCAAAGCCTTTTGTCATTATAGATGCTGACAGTAATTTAAGAAATACTTTAATACTGTGTATTTTATACAATTTCTATTACTAAAGAATTCCAGTGTTGAACTTTCCAAATTATAAGAGTCTCTCCCATGTAAGTAATCAGAACTGTGTGAAGAATCTTAATGGGCAATTTTGTACACATTCATGTTACTACTCAGTATGGTTAATTATTCTATCATATTTGCATGCATTAATGTCTCTTAGTCAGTAGAAATGTTCTTTTACAGGAAAATGTATTAGCAGGGCTACCACATTTCCTCTCCTATACTTTCCTGGGGCAAAAAAAGATTTTTCTTGCTTTTGTGTAGTTTATTGTCTTTTAGTTTGTGCTTTCTTTAAAAATGAAATTTCTTTATGGCTTCTCTACTTGCTCTTTAGTTGCAGACATCCCAAGGCTGTAAATACTGTGTTTTGTGGGTTTTGCTGTGACTTTTCTTATCAATTGAAGAGGGACTAGGGTTTGGTATGGGAAAACCAACCTTTTCTTTAAAAATGGGGGATTTTCTTCTAAGCAACAAACTTTGACACTCACTGTAAGTAGCATTTAACTGATTCTTTAGTCTAGAAACTCTTTTATTCTGCACATTAGATGTCTTAGTATAATGGGTAAGACAAGTTTTCTCTGTGCTTGGAGTAACTTCTACTTTGTCTGTCTAACTAATCCTGGCAAGTATCAGAACCCAGACTGTTGGAAGCATTTCCTCACTCATCTCTTCCAAAACTTCTAATGTGCTTAAAACTGACAATGGAGATAATAAATCTATGGGTGCTACAGATACATCATACAGTAAAAACTTTTGAGGTGGATTATAGGCTACTTCTGTGCCCAAGATATACCTGTCCTCAGAGGCAAAAAGTAAATGAGAGGCTATTGAAGGAGAAATAAATAAAAATAATTATAAATTAAAAAATTGATTTGAAAAATCCCACAAAGCCCAGCAATATCTTCCTCTCATTGTCTGTTCTCTTCCTTTTTAAAACTACAAATGTAGTATAACATGTACATGGCTCAACCTTAACCTCAGCAGGCCAAAATGATTTATATTGTGCCTTTTCAGGTATACTTAGTGCTTTCAGTTCTGTTTGTATATTTAATACTTTTCTGTCATCTCTAGCCTTGACAGTTTATCTATACATCATTTAGCAGTGACAGATTCTCTTGTTAGGTGACTGAAGGTTTTTACCTTATTGCGTCTCAGCAATTTTAATTTTTTAAAAATAATTTTCTGGATTAAATTACATCAAGTGAAAGATGTTTGGAGTAGTGAATATACTCTTACCTAGATGATATGCAGCAATATAATAAATTCAGAATGTGCTTCTACTAGCAGTTTTTAATTGTGTAACTGGCATTCATCAATGAAAACATTCAAAATATTTGCAATGAGTTTACTGAAATTTTTGAAACCATCTTTAATCCAGATCTCACTTGTCATGAAGGCTGAGACAAAGAAATAGAAGGGGCAGTTTTTTAGATTCAGTTCACATGGCAACGTATTTCTATCTAAAGAACCTCTCAGAGCAGCCTGTTATTGTAAGCAAGTTAATGTGTAGGCAATTGGTCATTGGTTGGGGGGGATACTTACATCCTCTCCACAGAGCTGTATCATTTAAACAAAAATGTTAAAAATGAGCTGTGTAGACACTCTGACTAGTGTCCAAGTCCAAAATTTCAAGAGGGCCTGGAATACCAGAGAAGATATAGAAGAAAGGAATCCTCATTGGCAAAATATTGGTGGGAAAAGGCTAAACTTCCACGGATTCACACTGTATGTAGCACTTGATGATTTGATTGTGGTGTATTTGCAGTTGTCTGGTGCTACTTTCTGCTGGGAATCTCAGCATTGCCAGCACCCAGCATTGCCACACACAGCACGTGGCTTCCAGGGGAGCAGTCAGTCCTGGAATTCTGATTTAATCAGATTGAAGTCTAATGCTGTGTTCAGGTTCCTGTGGTAGATTAGTATCTCAGCTAGTTTTGGTGCTCAAGGACGTCTCAGCTTTCAGTTCTTCCTTGCAGCCTCTAAACAAAGCTGACATTCATACTTGGGGAGTTCTGACATTCAGACTTATTAGGAAATCCTAATTGGAAATGACTATTTCTTAAGAAAAATCAAATCCACAAAAGAAATAAGAGGATAATAGTGCAGTACTGGAATGGCTTAATTAATGTTAGGTTAACCTTAGGATGTCTTAAATGTCATTTTATATTGGCCACATTCAGGCTGAGCTGGGGTTTTAGCCCACAGCTATGTGCAGGAGGTGAGTGTGCAGAGCACTGAGACTGTTCTGCCTGAGGATCAGACTGCAGTACTCCAGAACCTCTTCTTCTTTGCCCAGCACCCCATGGCCCATTTGAGGTTTTATTTTCTTCCTTTTCTACTTTTTCTGTTTCCCAGTAACTGCCCATGGCTAATGAAGAGGCTGACAGATAGGCATGGAAACAAGTTTGAGTAGCTGATAGAAGAAGTTATGTTTAATTATAATATCTAGGTTAGCTGCTGGTGTTTGTGTTGTTTGTTTATTTATTTATTTGTTTTGTCTTACACAGCTCTTTGCAAATATTTGGTACCTAATAATAGTGCTTAGCACTGTTACAGCACTTACAGTTTTCACAGCCCCTTACAGACATAGTTTAATTTATCCTAACTGTCTCCTCCAATGCAGTAGCAGTTCACATGGAAGCTTGGGTCCTCAGGGCCTTCCCTTATGCTTTGCTGCTTGCCCTCAGAGACCTATATATACCCAATTCCCCACAAATCTAGTGCTACTCCTCTTTCTAAAAAAATACTGAGACAGAAGGCTGAGATTATGCATAATATTCTTATTTTCCATTCTTTACCCTTATGTTTTACTTGCCCTGTAATGAGTTGTTTCTCCAATCACTACTTCTGACATTTTTTCCCACATTTTCCCAGAGCTCACGTCTTGCATTGCTAGTTGGTACTGCACCAGTCAAAGTTACTGTCACTTGGATTAGTCTTTACATTGACTCTAAACTTTGAGTTAATGCAAGAACCTGCACAGTATTTTTTCTGGTGCAGCAGTGCCTATCAGACACAGGGAAGATGACAGGGCATTCCTTTTATTTTTTTTTTTTTTCCTCTGGATGAAGGCAAGCTGCCATATGAATCTCTGTGGATCAATAAAGCACAGTTTATGTAAATCACAACAGCTGTCTGCCTTAAATTAAACACAGGGATCAGGTCCAACACTCCATACTTTAGTGGCCCTTTCCATTTTGGGCATACAGAAAGTTTCTCTAAGCAGGTAAGAGAAGCTTGCTTCACCTTGGGACTCTGGCAAGTTAGGAATTGCAATTCCCTGGTTTTTTCTCATCCATGCCCTTGGTCAGAAAGTAATGTCTGCAGTATCCTTTGGATGAATCCATTCACATTTCCCTGTTATGTTTTGCCATCTTCTCCATAAAACCAGGGCTCCAAACTACACTAAAAGATACCAAAATATGCATGTCATTTCACTTCCATTACCGTTTAAGTCTTGTGATGTATTTCTGTATCAGATGACATCTAATGACAGTCTTTATAGTCAGCCACTATTTAGTTTACTGTATCTTAAACATGAGATCATTCCTGCAGTCCCTTTGAACAGTTCTGCACTCATTCCTGTTAATTTATGGGTTTCAGACAACAAAGGAACTAGCAATATATGTAAAGCTGACCTTACAATCTTGAGCTGGCACATCTCAACTTGAAAATCTCTTCACTGTCTCCTATTAACAGCTTGTTCTGAGCTCAGAAGACTTGCTGAAATAAGGGGCTGAGATAAACCTTTCTCCTAGCCCATTCTCTCTGGACCTCTAAGAGGAAGATCCCATCAGTAGAAATGCGTTAGGAAGCAGGAAGAAGTTTACTTCTCCTTCCTGAGACAGACCATTTCTAGGAATCAATGTGGATGTTTTTCATCCAGAGTAAAGAAATAGATGAGGAGCAATGACTTTTGTCTGAGCCTGAGTAAGGATGACCTTCAAAGTGAGTCTTAAATGACACTGTAGATATAAATGAAAATATCTGAGGAGTATTTTATAGGGCATGAAAAGCTTAATATGTCTTGAAAATAATCTTCAGAAATGCAAGAGCATAGGGCAAAAAGAACATAGGAATCACAGAAGTCACAGAATCTAGGACTTTGCCAGTGGAGGAAATATCATAAATGTCCTTTCAATTTAAACTCCATCTTAAAGTGAACTGGGATTTTTAAAATAATTGCTTAGAATGTATTATTTTTCTTGCTTTCAGAACACAGTCATATGACTAATGAAACAGAAATATGTCTAATATGAAAATATGTAGTCAACAAAGAGAAAAAAAAAAAGATTATTCTTATATAACCTTAAGTAGTTATTAAGGTGCTACACCTTTTAATAAAGAACCAGATTATATTTAGAGCTAACACAAAGTAACAAAACCTCTTTAACAAATTCTCCTTAGGAGATTGTTAGAGTTTTAATCGGTTTCTTGTACTTAAACTCATTTTCCCAGCATGATGTACACTATCTGTGGGAGCTTTTCATAAGAAATTCACACTATGATTATGGCACCAGCTATTTCAAGTAAAAACATTGTGAAATGTTACTATTGTTTGGGCAGTTGGAACTGAAATGATTGAGTGAAGGATGATAGTTATGCTGCAGGCTAATTACATGGCTAATGTCTTTGCTTTACATATCAATAGATGCTTCTAGAGATGAGCAATAACTGAGACTCCATTATCAGTCCAATACAATGCTCTTAAATTAGCCACCATTTATGAATACTATTAAAATAAGAGCTGGCTAGTGCTTAGTGATGTTGCACTTGACATGTTTTTTTGTTGTCAGTCTGTAAATACTGCATATGGCACACCAGGGAGTTTTGACATAGCCAGAGAATATGTTTTTACAATGTTTTGCTATTAACTTTATATTGATTGAAATCACACAATTTTTCAGTAAAGCATGAGATCAAAAAATGTCCATCAGAACAATGGAGAAAAGGCATTAGAGCTGAATGTTACCTTTGCAAATGCTGTATAATCATAGAATGTTTTGGGTTAGAAGGCACCTGAAAGATTATCTATTTCCTCCCTCCCTGCATGGGCAGGGACACCTCCCACTAGACCAGGTTGCTCCAAGCCCCATCCAGCCTGGCCTTGAACACTTCCAGAGATGGGGCTTCCACAGCTTCTCTGGGCAACCTGTCCCAGTGTTTCACCACCCTTACAGTAAAGAATTTCTTCCTAATTTCTAACCTAACTCTACCCTCTTCCAGTTAAAAGCCATTTCCTCTTGTCCTACATGTTTTGCTGATGATATGCCTCTTCTAGGTGGTAGCTTAACTGTTTGAAAGCAAAGACTAAAAGGGTGGGATTAATTAATTCTTAGAAATCACAGAATTTTTACTAGGCTGTTGTTCCTGCTCTCTCCCCCTGCCCCTTCTTTTGGGCAGTGCAGTGCATATCATATAGGATACTTCTTATCTTTATTGAATGTTGAAACCAATGGTGATATCCAGAACTGATTAATATCTGGTGACAGCAGGCTTTTTGCACCTACTTACACATCTAGTCTCCAACAGCATAAAATTTATAGACCAAATTATCAGTCTTCAATACAAATAAAATTTTTGCTGTGCTGTATAGCTGTGTAAGCTAAAAACACCATAAAATGTGTTGTCAAATTTCAAAACACTCTCAGAAGCAAATCTTTTGGAAGATATCTAATTAAGTGTAATCAATTTACAGAAAATGCTGAGACTCATTACACTTCAACTCTTCACCTGAAAAGTAAACAAAAAGATGATGGAGTGTAGTCCTAAGGCAAAGGGCTCAGGGGTGTTGGCTGACAAGAAGCTCAACGTGAGCTGGCAATGTGTGCTAGCTTCTCCTGAAAGCTAACTGTGTCCAGGGCTGCATCAAAAGAAACGTGGCCAGCAGATCCAAGGAATGTCCTTCTGCTCCCTTGAGACCCCACCTGGAATTCTATGTCCAGCTGTGGAGCCCACAATACAGGAAAGACATGGAGCTGGTGGTACAAGTTTAGAGGAGGGCCACAAAGTTCATCAGAGGGCTGGAGAAGCTCTGTTGTAGAGAGACACTGAGAGCTGGGGCTGTTCAGCCTGGAGAAGAGAAGGCTTCAGAAAAACCACATAGTGGCCATCCAGTACCTGAAGGGAGCCTACAAGAAAGCTGGGGAAGGACTTTTATTTTATGAGTGTGTAGTACTAGGACAAGGGGCAATGGCTTTAAACTGAAAGTGGGTAGACTTAGGTTATAAATTAGGAAGAAATTCTTCACTGTGATGGTGGTGTGACATTAGAACAGGTTGCCTGGGGAAGTTGTGGCTGCTCCCTTCCTGGAAGTGTTCAAGACCAGGTTAAATGAGGCTTGGAGCAACCCGGTCTAGTGGGAAGTGTCCCTGCCCATGCAGGAGGGGTGAAACTACATAATCATTCTCTGATTTTATGGTGTTTGAAGAATGCAACCTGAGTTTTCCCTTGCTACCTATGGTACTGGGCAGAAAAAAGGAGTACATAATAAAAAACCAATCAAAATAATTGTTCCGTGGAACAGGACAAAGCAAGAAAAGGTGCAGAGAGTGATGATACCCAAACCAGTATTGTGAACCTTTCCTTAAGAAATGTAAAAATGTATGCAAGGGAAGAACCTCTATATGGGTAGTTTATACATTATCATTTAATATTAATCTTTGTGTAAGAGTGATGGAGCTGGATGATTAAATTATCTTTTTAATATATATTGTAATTAATTCTTGCATTGTCGTTTTGTTGGGTTTTTTTGTTTGTTTGGTTTTTATTTTTTATACTGCATTAGAGATACTTCAAGCAGCAAGGCTTCAGTGCTGTTAAACACTTGCCTGTTAAATGTTTGCAGTTGTGATCATCTTGTTTCACTTATGGGAGTTGATATTAATATCAATTGATTCCATTCTGTTTCTTCACATCAGTTGTATTTAAGAGATTGATTATGTTTTAATCAGCTTTGTGTCATACTTATAGATAAATATGGCTCGGGTGTGAAAGCTTGCTGGCTGGCTAGGATGCTCAGAGCACAGCAACTCATCGTGAATACAAAATTGCAAGAATGTGTTCCATCCTTTACACCATGCCTAAGTCTCAGGTAGCAGTTAAATGTCAATAACTTGTGGTATAAATGTCAATGTAGGAATAAATGCAGAAATATCCCGTATCCATTTGCATCTTAAACTGCATGCATAAGCCTGAATTGGGTTACTTTATTTCTAATTCACCTAAAAATCGGTGCAAAGGCAAAGCATTCTGGTTTTATTGTTAAGAAAGGTAGAACAAATTGTTGAACCTCTGATGACTGCATTCCTAGGAAAGCCAATCCATACCTTTTTTTCCCAACATCTCAAGTAGAAGGGAAATATCCCAGCATGCCCCCAAGTTGGATAAGATCTCAGTACCAGAATGGGAACCCATTTCCAACGTAAGTATTCCAGAAAACAAAAGCCTCAAGACAAAGGAGTTACTCTGGCACAAATGTTTATGTAGGAATTTATTCAATAAATACAATGATTGATTTACCAGAAGAGCTAAATTGTAAACTGAAAAACCTTCTCTCAGAAGATCTAGAAGTAATATATCCCACTGTTAAGACTGGTATGCCTTCTTCATACTTGTTAATTATTATTAGAAAGTCACCTTCCTCAATACAACAGAATACTGTTTTAACTCTGTCAAGTTTAAGAGAATGATTTTGTAATAATGCTCCCAGACTAAAAGTTATGGTCCTTTGAAACTTCCTGTCAACCTTTTATATCTTCTTGGTTTGTGAATAATGTTTGGTAGTGGAGATTGCATAGACAAGGAAGTACAGAAAATATTAATGATACTTTGGGAACAGTGAAATGACAACATGTTTGTAGAGCTGGTGTGTTTGTCTGTTACAAAAACACAATTAATTTTTTTTTATGCTGAATTGACTCTGCTCCTTCTCTCTCCTTACAAAGGAACTTTTTATGTTATGGTGTTTTATATTGCTTGGCATACCCATCACCATTTTTTATGGTATATTATTCTTATAATGCTTTGTAAGCTGCATGGAGTTCACCAGGACATGTTCATAGCACTGAGCTTTTAACAAACAAACAGATTTAGAATTAGATGAAACTTAATTCCAATAATTTTTTTTACAATTTATTAGGCTTTTGGAGACTCTTTAAATCATGGTTGCTCTCCCTGCATTTTTAATGTTGATGAACTGCTGAACTACCTTGACATATATCTGCATCTTTTCCTTGATGAGCAGGTTGGAGTGTTGCTCCCTTTAAAGTCCTGTTGTAAGTGCATTGAAGTATTTTCTCCACTACTGTGTAGTGTATTTTAAATAAAAGATTAAAATCACTTTATTTCAGCCCACAGAGCAGTTTCTTCTCACCTGAGCCACTGCTGGAAAATATTTCTTCTTTAACTCACCCCAGACAGGATTGCGTTTACTTTGTTGAAGACTCATTTCTCCTCTCTCCTTTTCACAAATGGCAATACAGCCTGGACGGATCATCTCTAAAACCTCCAGGGATTTTCTTTGTTCACAAAATCAGTGTAGGAGAATGACCTCTGCAGTCCCCTGGATTTGGATGTTCCTAGTGCTACTTAAATGTGCTTATTGCTTATCTTTGTTTATCTCATATCTGGTTGTTCTATGCCCATGACCCTACAGCTATTAAACTTTGTATATCAGCTGCCCTTTCATAACACAAAGGTGTCCTACTTCGTGCCTAGCTGTTGAAACATCTCTCTTAAATTCTTTTTTGCCTTCCGAGCAAAATTTGCATCTGGATTTGCCTCTTTGTTTCCCTGGAGCTCCTAGGAAATTCCTATTTGGACAATCTTGCTTTTTTAGGTTTGACTTGGGAATGTATCCTTTCCCCTTGAGACTGTTAGGTAACTCTCTAAAATAAATTTATAAATTTATTGAAATAAATTATGTATACTGCTACTGAGGAAGTAAAGCTAAGCACATGACAAAAAAACCTCCCTCGACCTCAGAAAACTCCAGCAAATAGAGAACTGAGTCTTGCAGTCTTAGGAATGGAAAGAAAAGAAGGATTTAATGCAACTCTCTTGATGGTCACCTGCAACCTTACTGCCTGTAATTTGATTATATGACTTTGATATAAATGTAAACAAATGGTATTATGATTTTTTTAGACATTTTTAACAGTCCAGTCAGAATACGTCATTCTGTGGCAGGTAGAAACTGTGTTTTATGGCCTTTTTTATTAATTTACATTCACAAGACACTAAACTCACTCAGTAGCTGTTTTTTTTTTTATTTTTTAAATCAGCATCAAAAATGTTTGTGGCCACAGTTTTATTATGTGCTTCACAGCCTTTGTTTTTACATTCAGTTCCTTTTAAAGGATTTTCCTAGTAAAATAAAATAAATTGATGGCCTCCAGAATCTCTTCCTAGATGGAAAGACTTAATGGGTTTACTTCATCTTTCAGTGAAGCATTACAATGAAACCCACACTAAAGTTTCAAATAATTTCAAAGCTGGTTGTATTGAGCACATAGTCAAGATAATTGAGCAGAAACATAACAATGTGGTTTTCTTTTCCTGTACCTATTATTCTTGGAAACACATTCCTGTCTGTCTTTTCCTACACCTGAGAAAATTATTATTACCAACATGTTATACAGCTGTATACAGAGTATAAATTCCAGGCATAGATAAGTGCTTTAGATTATCTGAAATATTTTTGGAAAGTAATGAATTCAATATGAGGTTTAAATTTTTCTGAACTGACTTTCTGACAACATTACCAATGATGCACATTATATAAAATTTCAAGTTATCATTTTTTTAATTGTCCTTTCCATGTGCTGCATATCTGGGGAGCAGTACTGTTGCTGCTCTGGTAAGTAACTGTTGGTGCTCCTTATTTTAAAGGCTGCAACACTTTCAATTCAAGAACACTGTATATTTTGCATGTATGAAAAAATTAGTGTTCTATAGTATAGTCTTCAGATATCAAGCTATCAAACAGCTTAATTGATGATCATGTCTCTACTTATTCTATGCATGTAGGAAAATTCTTTGGATTCATGGAAGAAAATGTTGCAGTGTTCCAGGTTAGAGGTGACTGTAGCTAGCAGAGTTTACCTCTGCCTGTTTAGTAGAGAATTTGCTGGTTTTGTCAAGAGCTACCCAGATATCAGAATTCTTCCTGTTTGTCTTTCAGCTTTGAGCATCACTTTTACTTTTTCCCCAGTTCCATTGCCACTGGACAATCTAAGATTACATTAGGCAGTAGCAGAGTATCCATCCAGCATTCCCACTGAAGGGATTTACTCAGAATGGTTTACTGTGATAAGAAATTAAATGTTTACTTAGAGCAGTGAGAAAGCTCCTGGCCAGTATCTGGTTAAAGCATCCATTTAATTACAGACAACTGTATAACACTGTTTTGCATGAACAAGGAGGGAAGTGTCACATCAACTTGTTAATGCAAAGGGGTGATTTGTCTAGGGAAATAGTGCATTTTCTCACAGAATAACAATATCTGTGATTCATCTCCTGTGCTTTAGAAGCACATTGACAAGTCCTATTGGCAAACGTGTCTCACAAAGTCTAAGATGGACAGTCAAGGATTTGATCTTTCTGTGTGCATTGGATCAATAGAATTGGCTATCTAAATGCCATAAGGGTCTAAGGGTCTTTCTTGCATTTCTTGTATTTGCAATGCTCCAGAGCAAGACAAAATATAAGTTTTTAGAGAAATACTTTCCTAACACCATTTTCAGTAGAATTAAGACCTGTCAAGGCACGGCTCGTGTCAATGTTAGCTGAAGTTTTGGTGTGGTAGTTTTTTACTCACTGCTTTCAGTCCTCTAGGCTGAACAAACCCAAGTGCCCCACTGTTAAGTTCTTCAGCCCCTTAAGCATCCTGGTATTTCCCCACTGGACCTTCTGCAGGGCAAACATCTGCTCCTCAAGAGCTGAGGAGAACCAAAACTATAGATGTTATTCCTGGTGTGGCTCGACACATGCTGAGCAGAGTGGGATGTTTGTTTCCCATTTAATTACCCATTTTTAGGAATCATGTTTGGCTAAAGCTATATATGCTGACTAGCTCTATTATAAACACTTGTGTAAATCTTGAAGGTTCTTGTATATGTTATTAGAAATATTATTTCTGCTTTACAGATGGGAAACTGAAGCATACCATGGTGAAATGAGCTTTTAAAGGTCATCTCACACATTGAGTCTAGGAGGCATGCAGGTATTGGATCTCTCTGAAGTGTCACACGGAAGAGGTGCTATATCATATGAAAAATCAACCAGTCTTCTGAGTCTTTCTAAAAGAATTTCTTTTTACAGCTATCTATCTGACACATATTCGCTGTAGAATAGCCTGAAATCACAAGTTGATCCTTTTGCTTCTGGTGCAAGTTACTATATGAGTTCTATCAAATTAGATTTACTTTATCTTGTCCCTGTACTTATGAATCCAATATTTAAAAAATCTGAGCATACACAATATCATCCTTCTCAAATCACCTTACTGTAGTATCTAAGAAATCAATTGTGACAATTTAACAGTTGCTTCTAGTCTTGCCTATGTCTTAAGGATGTATACAGTGTCTTCCTAAACTGCATTGACTCAAGATTAAATTCTTTTATAATATACTGAGATACAAAAAAAAAAAAAAAAAAAAAAAAAGAAATACCCACACAGAGTGTTTCATATGACTGAATGTAAAACTTCAGTTGGAATTATCAGTGTCAGTTTGGCGAATTACTTCACTTAAAATAGAAACGGGTCACACGGATTATAATAAGATTCTAACTGCTTTGGAGATGAGTACTGAATGGAGCTTCACCCTACAGAAATATACTTGTCTACCTAGAAATAATTAGTTTCTGATTGACCAGAATTCAGCCTGCTGGACTGCAGTGCTATGCAGCATGTGAAATGAGTGTGGAATGTACTTAAAACCTCAGGCACAACTCTACCATGCAATTAATTCATTGTAGCCTATTTCCATGGGTTGTAAGCCACATCCTGCTGCTCCCTGCATTGATAAAATGGAAACACCAAAACCAGTTGTAGGGAATTTCTGCCCTGCCCTTCTTCTTCCCATTGTACTATGCCCAGCGAAGCATGAATTGGTAGTGTGGGTGAGTGGTTGCAGCTTAAATACTCTTTCAATTTATTATTTTTTTCCAAATCACTACAAGAGTGAATTTACTTATGTAAAATACAGAATTTGTGTGGCAAACCCTGTCAACACACACATCCAACCCCTTCAGGCCCCCTACTACTGTCCTAGGGCAAAGGCTACAGCAGTCAACTCCAATGTAAATGTAGAGCAATTACTTCTGCTTTGAGAGCATTATCTCACATCTCCATAATCTCTTTAGAATTATTCTAAAATACTTTGAGTACAAGCATCACTTGTATGTCCAGCGTGAGCTATTATGAGGAAGCTCTTATAATTAAGAATCATATCAATAAATAATGACTTTCTTGATTCATAGTTACAAGATCTGGTCCTGATTATGATAATGCTGCTTACTAGATCCTAGGAAGAAAACTGTACTTGCTTAGGATTCAAGGGGAGTCCTAGCCCTCTGGTTTACTATCTTGTGTCTGCCAGAGGCTGCCCTGAAGACACCACCACCTCCCCAGAGAGATGATATTTACTTCTAATCTCCAACATTAGCCCAAGAGTCAGACATGTTGCTCTCAGTTGTTGGTACAGCCACAAGTGCAGGTGTTTCTTCTGAAGAAGCCATGTTAAGGAGATGAAAGAAGGAGTATGGAGACAGGTTTTCTGTGGGCAGGTTGCAAAATGACAGCATCATCGACAGAATGATTATTTTCTTATTTTTAAAGAAAAGTATAAAGCAGCCCAATGCTATCTTCAAAAAGAAGTATCAAGATTAAAGGAAAAGTATCAGTCTTTTCATTTTGCCATTACAGGGATATATGCAACAAACTGTTTTGTCAGAAAACCTGTATTATATTTTATATTGTGTTACATGTGTCTATGTGTTCAAAACAAAGATGTGTAGTTTTTCCATCCTCAAACCAGGAATATAATTGTTGGTCCGTGGTCATATTTCTACACTCTAAAAACTTGGTGAAAATCATTACTTCATGAATATTTTTAGACTGGCTGAAATTGTTAATATTGAATTGTCTCTTTACAGCTATTTATATTATCCTTTCAGTCTGAAAAATCCATGTTTCAAGGGCTTTAGGTCTTCAGGGATGTCAACTGTGACTGGAGCTTAACGAGATCTCTATCTGTGTTTAATTGCACTACTGTTAGGGTTTCATACATGAATATTGCAGGACAGGGCACTAACTAGAGACTGATTTGTTTCTTTCCATAAATAAAAATGCAAGGCATTTTGGTATTTTTGTTTTGCCCTCTAATACAGAAAGGGTGAACATTTTCTCAAGCCAGTATAGAAGACTAGTGCAGAGGCAGCTATACATAGTGCTATAGATAGTAATGGGCAGCAGTATTCATAATGAGGCCCTCACTGAGTAGTGTTCTCAGTACTTAAGTATGTGAGTATATTGTTTCCCATCTTTTAGGACTAACTGTATTTTCTACTAAGGAATTACTCTTCACCCAGTGTTTGACTATTCTGTTTTCACAGAAGGTGTATTTAAAGCAAAAGGTTCTGTTTACTCATGATTACACAGATTATGAAGATTATGAATGGTTAATTACAAAATGTGTCTCTTGATTCTCACTTCCCTACTGTTACTGCAAAAATAAATCGCTTTCTTAAACTTATGTGTGCAGTAAAATGCAATGACTTTTTTAAAGGTATACCATAACTTCAAAGCCTGTACAAAATTATGAGAGCACTTAATAAGCATTTAAAATATTCTTATTTTTGAGAGAGAAGTGGATTTCTGCCTTGTTTTTTTGTGCAGCAGAAAGGACTTTATGGCAAAACATTACAAAAGTTTTTCTTGATAAAACATTTCTGCTCATTGTTACAGTAAAGTGAGGAATAAACTATGGTCAGACAGAACAGCAGTAATGAGATAATCCATTCCTTGGCTGCTTTCCTGCAGTTTTCCTGCCTGTGTACAGTAGCATTTAAAAACAAAGAGGATATGTTTATGGGACTCTGTATGGCATGAAAGGCTTTCATAAGAGGAAAGACATCTGTAATGAAAATCGTAACTCCTGAACACTTAAGATGTTCCTCTGTTTAATGTCTGAATTGACGTGCATGGCAGAATTAATACTTGCTTGCATTTGAATAATGAAAATACAGGGAAAATTACAACATCACAATAGATAAATCTGCAAGTGAGACTATCATCTGGAAGAATAATAGCTTTATTTGACAGTGTTTTGACATCACTGATGTACTGTTGTCGCTGGAGACCTCCCTTTCCGTGTTTGTGATATATTATTTCAATGGATATTATCCTAATAGAATCATAAACATGGAAAAGATCTGATGTGTGGTGGTCTCTTACTAATGTATGAGTTGACATGATGCTTGTTCTTTCATATCTGGGACTTGTGAGAATTCTATTTCAGTAGTATTCACCAATACTCATGAAGGATTCACAGCTGAAAAAGAGGAAACAGGTATGGTGAAAGTGATTAACATTTAAAGAAGCAAAGTGGTTTATGTACAAAATTTTGTACAAAGTGTAGAAAACAAAGTGCAGGTTTAAGTGTACCTACAGCAGTTCCTGTATGAAACTAATGAAAGGTTTATCATCATTTAATAGACTGATAATATAAATCTGTATCCAGGAGACCTCTTGTAGTCAAAAACTTTAAGGTTTCTATTTGCAAAATGGATGTAATGGTTATAATGTTTTCTAATTTTTGTAGAGCTCCATCAGTGGTATTTTTTCTGCAAAAGGCAGACAGTCATCAGAACAAAAAGTTATAGGGGAAAGGCAAACAGGAAAGCAGGGGAAAATACTTCTTAGGAAAAGGTAAAAAATGGCCTGTCTAGGAATTTCCTGTCTAGGAAAAAATTTCTTGACAGGCCTGTAGTTCAAAGGAGTAGTATTTTGTGGTCTGCAGTTCAGATTTGCTCATTAGTAGGGGCTTTTTTTTTGGCTTCATGGCAGCGTGGATCACACTTTCCTCATCACAGCAAGCAGGTTGGGGAACAGTATCACATCTGTATCAGGCGTGTTAAGATTTCTCTTATCATGAAATCAGTAACTTTACATGTTTAGTTCTGGATGCAGTTGGTGTAGTGCAGGAAGGCCCCTACAGAAACATGGGCTAACAGGAGGGAAACTGCCAGGACCAGGTCAGCTTCTATTCAGGTGCCACTGAAAAAAAGCAGTGAGAAGCAGGTGCTATTGGTGGAACAGTTCATTGTACAGTAGCCTCCTGAAGACAGACTATTAGTCTTTTGCTAATATCTTCTGCTGCCATCTATAATCTCATCTCAAGAGCCTAAAAGCACTGTGATGTGAGAAAACGGTGAAGAAAGAGGAAGTGGTTTTTTTTTCCTACAAAGCTGAATGAGTAAGGACTCTTCAAATTTATCATTTAACATTGGTTCAATAAGACAAAACATGGCTTTGGGAACAGCACGTTAATAGGAATTTCCATATGCAGTGATAAAAATTGCAGAACTTTTTTTTTTTTTTTAAGAAATGTCTATCTTTACTTCACAAAGAAATGGTCTTTTTAAAACTGCTGCTGTGTCTTGGCTTTATTTGAGATGCTTTTCTTCATCCTTGCCAAATGCTTCTTTAGTTTACCAGTATGGATTGAAGGTACCAGTGTATCTGAAGATGAACAAAATCATTAGGTTTGCTATCTACATATTGTCTCTGGAAAATGGGCTCCATATCTTCATTTAGTTCACTAGTTACTATGTTTCTGGTAAATATTTCAATCCTAGGCATAAAGCAGCAGATGGGAATAAAAAATGTGGGTGCCAGGATGTGTGGGAGAGGAAAGGACTGTTAAATTATGAAAGGCAAGGCTGTATTCAGAAAGAATGGTCTTTGTAGAGAAGGAGGTGGTCTGGACAAAACTGAGGGCAGGACGTAGAAGGAATAATGAGAGGAAAGAAGGAGATTTTAAAAACTGTGGGGAAAGAGGGAATGGCAGACTTCAAAGATCAGTTAGATAGGATTCATGATGCTATGGAGGAAAGAGGAATCCCAGTGCAGACAGGGAAGCAAACAGTGGGTGGAGAGCTGTGCTAATTCTCCTAATCTGCTTCTCGTGTCCTTGTTTGTTCTCAGTGGGATTGTATTTTTGACACTACTGTGAAGACACACATACATGCTAAGGTTTTTTCAGGAACTGGGGCTGATAGGTTATTATGTGTGTGGTTATTAACCCAGCACTCATGGTAAGGCAGGTTTCCACAAGGTCTCTTCTCAATAGGTTAGAAATAGTCATTTAATGCTCAGCCTAAGTTATATTCATGGCTGTTTTCTACCTGTTCTTCCTCTGTGATTTTCTGTACTCTAAATATTATTGCTTTCCTTGATTCCCAGTTTCCAGTGTAGTTGTATATAGAGTTTTTAATTCCTCATTTTTCTAGTCTGAGCAAGCCCCACATGAAGGCAGCTGTGCTTTGCAGTGACCCCCAGTGTCATGGTTGCTCTGTAAGAGCTCCCACAATGGCAAGCAGTGCATGTTCAGTGCAGCATCTGCCTAATCTCCTGCCTTTACATGGCCTGTCCCTTGGTAAAGCTCTTACTCTTGACAGTTCCTGACATCCTATATATAATAGAAATAAAACAGGAGCTGACAGTTTGCAACATTATAAATAAATACCTCATACTGTGAGTGATACACAAATGTTGTATTCCTTTAAATTGCAGAAGATGAGGCTTTTAGAGTGTGTTACCACTGGCATTTTTTCCTGTAACAAGAGGCTTAGACTGCAGGCTAGGGAAAGTTAAATAAATTTCTCAAGCTCTAATGGCATCTATTTTTTTAAACAATGTTGAATCAGAACTTGTCATTGCAGACATTGCAAAATTTGTTTTATAGCTTCCTCTACCAGCATTAGTAAAGAATATGCTGTGAAGATGGGTAAAAAACCCTGCAGCCATCAGTGCGTTGATTTAAATATGTGTTTTTATGACTGATCTAATGAAGGTAACTCCAGCACTTGAGAACCAAAACAAAATAGTATCTGGTAACACCTTTCAGTTCATTGACATCAGCAAAGTTAAATCATATTAGTACCAAATAGAATTATCTATGCAGAATAATTTTAGTTTGCAATTCCAAAATTTTCTTCTCTTTTTTTTTTTTTTTTTAATGACAACCTCTTATTCTTCTCAGAGTATTACTGCAAGCTACTTTAAGCACCCTATCATTAATCCTGAAATGTGTATGTATCTTCCTGCATTGTTAGTCACATGAATGTGCTTTAGCTCTTATGATAACCTGAAGAAAATTACAACTTTGAGAGAAATATTTATATTGTAAATTTTCAAACTATTACATGATCTCAAGTGCAAATGTATAATTGCTTCCTATTACAGATAAAAAGGATGGGATTTTCAAAAAATACCTCCAGGAATTGGTGAACAAATAGTGTCTAAATTTGGATTTGGATTTATGTCCCTAATTTATGTAATCTTTGAAACTCTTCAAAACATTAAGTGTCTGAAGTCTGGTAGGTACCTGAGATTTTGCCCCTGGTGTTCTTTCTGTGCATGCCCAGAGCTGCTTTGATCATGTGTAAAGATGCTCATTATTGGCTAACCCAAGTGCAACCCATATCCTAAAAATCAGTGCTCTTGCAATGGTTCTTTTATTGAATTTAAAATGGAGGCATATAAAGCTGAATTTAAAATGGAGGACATCTCATACATCTCTGAGCTCGAGCTTAAGACCAAGAGATCCTAGGAAGAAAGTATGTCCTTTAAATACTATCTGTGTTTAAGGTCTTGTTGATGAAATTCCTTGGCTTTAGTAGCCCCTCCAGCTCCTGACTCCCTGCTAGGAGTTGCTAAAGCACATGGCATTTCCCAAGATTTTTTAATGGAAATGTCTTTCACCTCAGGTTCATGTTCCTGCTCCTTGTGTCCCAGAACCAAACTCTTGTGTCCCAGAACCAAAATGCCTCGGTGATCCCGAGCTTCATTTGCCTTTTGAGTTTCAGGGGAAATTGTGTTCTCAGCTTTCCTGGGTGTCTTCCAGTGCCCCTGGCATTACAGTGGGGGCTCCTACACAATGGTTGCATCAAGAAGTGCTTTAAGTTTGTAGCTGCTAAACTGAATAAGAAAAGACCATTGTCATTGTACTGGGTACTCTCCAAATATACTTTTTTCCTCATGGGCAGGTTCTAAAATTGTTTTATGGCTGCTTGTAAATAGGTAATCTCATTGCAAACTCCTCTATAAATGATAAATAAAATTTATACCTGAAGATTATCCTTGATGCTTGAAAAAACCCCCTAGCATGTAACTATAAATCAAATAATTACATATTCCGATTCTTACTCTATTATATATTCCAGTATTACAAGATGTAGTAATGCTATTTCTACCAATTTCATAAAGAAATTTAGTAACTTGGTGGGAAAATAAAGAAGCACATTACAGCTTTAGCTTTTATTTTCTCTGTGATGTAATAGATCTGTTCAACTCTAGCAGGTTTTTTCTAACTTGTACTGAGACAAATCCTGAAATCCTTATCCTGTCCTTCCTCAGGAAAGTCCCCTTTTAACTTCAGTGAGATAATAAGGCTTGTGCTGCTTTGTAAAGTACTTTGAGATCTATAGTGAACAAGATTTAAATATTATTGAAAGGGAAATTTGATGGAGTTTAAATTAAATAAGAAACCTGAAGATTCAGTTTATGGAGATTTCTGATTTTTTTGCCACGTACTTCTCTACCCCTTCTACTCTATACTTTTGTTACTCTGTGCAGTGACTTACTCTGCCTTCATGTAGAAGAGTACAGGAGTCCTATTTGTGGCTGGACTTGGAGCAGGGTCTCTCCTGCTCTTGTACACAATCTGGCACTTAATGGTTACATTTGCCCCCAGAATTACTCATTTAAATAATTTACTTTGACATGTGGCCGCAGCATTACAAGTACAGATTCTTTATTTCATCTTAAGTAAAACCTGCCTTGTATAACAGTTTGTTCTATTAGCTTGGGCCAGCTAGGTCAGAACTTAAATGGAGAAGCCCAATAAGGTAGATTACAAGTAATTTTCCATTTCAAATTAATGAAACATGAATGATGTTCCTTATACAAATAATAATAAATTTCATCAAATTACAGGCATGTGCTTTGAGAGAAAATAATAGAAAATAGATAATAGATTAAATAGATAATAGATTAGATAGAAATAAAGGTGGAAAAGAGTAATTATATGTTTCCTATTGATTTTTATTGAATTAGTCATATTTACTGCTTAAGCATTTTGTAATCTACTAAAATGCTTTTATAGGGTAGAAATTTCATTTTATGAGTTTGACATAATTCAATCAAAACATTTAGGCTAACATCTTCATGCTAAGAAATTTCATTCATGTATTATTTTAAAATTCTTTTTGATTAAAGGTAATATTTCTACTGTAGCTGTCTACTTATATAGAAGTGTCTTGACAGAAAATACAGGAGTTATGTAATAACATAGTGTTCATTGTTTACCAGTGTTCTAGGGCTAGCAAAGAAACTTGTGAAAGAGTATGGTAAATTTAAGTTATCATGGGGATATGTCTTGACACAAAGAGGATCTACTGCCACTTCCTTTGAAGCCCATGGAAATCTTGTCATTGACTTAAAGTAAAATCAGTTTGACACTGAAACAAATCATAGGTTATTTATGCTTCTCTCTCCCTCCCCAGCAAAACAAAAAGGAAGAGGTAACTAGAGGATCAGGGCCACCCAGATCTGGATCACACCTTACATAAAACTTCAGACTGTCAACCATTTGGCAGAGGGGGTAGGAACGTGAATGTGTGTGAGATTCAAGTGTGAGTGCAGCAGATAAAGAACTCTGCTGTAAGTGAGGAGCAAAAGGATCCACTACTCACAGGGTGATGTGTAACTTCTGTGTTCAAAACCTGTTTTCTTTGGCATTGCTGAGGGGATTTCCTCATGTAGGCTAAGGCAATATAATTTCTTTTATCTCTTACCACACTGATACTACACTGCCAGCTAGTTACTGCTAGGCATTTCAGGCTGATGAGGTGGCCTCACTTAAAAGAAACAATTGGCTTCTTTTGAAAATAGTTGAAAATGGTTATTTTCAGTGCTGTCTTAATGTCAAAATAGATAAATTTAATAAGTACTGACACACAATAGACTGCATTGGGTTACAAAGTCCAAGGTGGGAAGACAACTGAAAATGCATTTGCATCTGTCCACCTGTTAGTAGGAAACTTCCATTTCTGCTCTGTATCACAGACCTGTCAGGGAGTGATGGTCTGAAGAGATGGGCTTTGAGGTACAGTAACTCTCACAAATGCACATTTGAAAATTTCCAGACACTTTAATGTGTTTAACATTTCTCAATGTATGTTCACAATATTTGTGGAGGCTGCAATTCAAAGTATATTGGATTCCTGTGTGTTTATTGGCAAGAATTTGATTAAGGATTGCTGCAATGTCTGAATTGAAGGCCAGTAAATTGTATAAGACACTTTATTTCTGTGTGTCAGAAATACAGTTGAATGAATACTCCTCTAGGTATTGACAGAAAAGGCTGCTGCATTTTGGCTACTACAGCAGATCTCCATGGACTGACTTGCAAAGCTATTGTCTACCAGTTATGACTTTCATGTAGGGAAAAACATCTGGTTTCTTAAAATGTCCTGAGCTCAGTACTGTGCAGTGACTCTTTGGAGGTCAGATAGAAGTATCAAAGAGATCTTTCCTCTTCCCTGTTTTTTTTTTTTTTTTTTTTTGTGTGTGTACATCCTCTTTGAATAAATCAAAGGTGTGAGATGTCAATATTTAATGAAAAAGAAGGCACTCTCATTCAATGTTGTCAGGTAACAACATTTGTTAAAGGGAAAAATATGCTTTCATGAGATAGATGCCACCTTTTATAGGTTTATAGGATCTGGTGACATTGAAAGTTTTGTATGAAGGTGCTTAATATCAGCATGACAGAGACTGTCATGTCTCTATGCATGTCTTTAGTCACATGAGAGCAAAATAAGAAGCAGATAATCTGAAGTATATTTAATTTGAATGATCCTAAAGATCATCTTTTTGTCGAGAGGAAAAGAGGCAAAGAGAGATATTCCAGAACTATGGCTAGTATAATTTCCTGTGGGCTGTTTTACATTGTATTCAAAAGTAATGCTTCCCTGTATCTTTAATTAATATGTATATAAACACTGTGTTTAAATATTTAAATATAAATTAAAATAACTAAGTTATTCAAATAAATTTCAGTCCAAATATTTTATATACTTAAGTAAGATCTTTATTTTCTCAAACCAGACTTTATCTCAAATTTTAGGGAATCTATTTAGCTCTCAAGAAACTAATTTCCTGTTTTTCTAAATCTTCCATTTTGAAGTGAAAGAAGGTTTACTTTCATGTCCCTAAAGCAAGAAGTACTTTATGCTCAAATAGAATTTTTACATGAACAAAGCAGGTAGCTGAGTGTACAAACAAGCATTTACCTGGCATCTAATCAACTACATTACTGAATTCTTGGAGCCTGTGTCTTTAACTGGTTAACACACAGTAACTAAACAAAACTTTATCATCTGTCTTTAGTGTTTCAGCTGAGGAGGTCTAGGACAGTTGTATGGTTAATAAACAGTACAGGTTCTACATGCAAAACCACATAAACTTTATTCCAGAGCTTGTTCAATTAATAAGAATCTTTTGGTTGACTTTGGATTGAGCTCAAGATGGATATTTTTGTTTAAATAAACAAGAAACATATGGTAAGCAGATGATTTCTCTTTCCGTTAACAGCTTCTTTAGAATCACTACATTTATTATTGGAGTAGGGATGGAATTAGTCTTCAAATTGCTCTTCCAAATATGTTGAGTTCTTGGAGGCAAACTGAGTAAAATAATCCCTGAGATTGGTGACCAATATATCTTAATCCAGAATATTAATCTTTCCACATCTAGGCTGCTTTCCTGAGACTGGGACAAGTTTTATTTTCTGTTAAAAAAACAGCTACTGTCTCATTAGAGGCATTTAAAAAGAACTATTGAAAATTCAAAAATCTAAATGCATATTATGTGTTATTTATCAAATATTTATTTAGGACCGACCAGTACAATTCCATTCTTTTTCATGTATTTTACTGCAGGTGTAATCATTCTTTTTCTTGCATCTGCAAGACAGTAAAGACTTTTCTCTTAGAAGAATGCTTATTTCTTATTCTTTCCTTGCCTATGGCTGCTATTGCAATATGGCACTGGTTGCTGATTGTGTTCTTCTAAAATATATTCTCATTTGCTCAATTGTTTCCATGTGTACCAAAATACTTAATCAGACACCATATCTCCAGTAACAGTGGCTGTAGGCTGTGCATACTGTAGGGTGACTGAGTATTATACCAGGTGGATATTTTTCTTCATAGTGTAAGCAGGAGCAGTTACCTTCCTTCAGCCTGGTGCAGCATATTGACTATTCCAGCAGTAAACTGAGGCCTGGTTTTAACCATTTTTATTCACCATTTGTCCCCATTTTCATTTATGCTATTGCATTGTTAATGGAACCACTTCGTACCTCATCCCTCCATGAGCTTTGCTTTCTTCTCTCACGTTCTTCTGAAATGAAGTTTTATGAAATATTTGACATTGTTAAATTATTTATGATAAACACGTCTTTCTTACTGCTCAGCATAAACTGAGAACTTAATTTTAGCAAGGAAAGAAAATATTTATGAAAAGAAAACAGAGGTAGAAACATCTGTTGATGTTTTCATGTGTTTTTTTTTTCTCTCCATCATTTATTTTCTCCGTTTCACCTCAGCAGCTCAATATCCTCCAGAAGGATGCTGTACCTATTGTCTGACTGTATATATCATACCAGCTAAACCTGTTGTCTATTTAACTTCTGCATCCTCATTTTCTCTTGTCCCTCTCCGTTCTCGCTTGTCCTAATGCTTCTATCTTCCTTCCTCCATCCTTCCAGCCTCTTGGACACGTTGCTTTTCTGGCTGCACATTTCATCCTGCATGCATAGAAATCAGCCCTCTGCTTGCCACAGCTTGCAGCACCACGTGCCTTGCCTTTTGTGATCACTTCAGAGAACCAAGCACTCACTTTGATGTCTCAGAGGGAAGGGGGGGAAATTGTACACACGTTCCTCTAAACATACAGACCTTCTCACTGTCTTCCATCATTGTTGACACGTGGATGGAAGCATTTTCCTTTTATGTTATACTTGGGCAGTGCACAGACACTGAGAGGCAATATATAAACTGCTGCAGCTTATGACAACAACAAGGTATTTTTACAAGTTTGAGATATTACCACTGCTAAATAAACCAGGATAAGGATCAGGATGAATAAAGCAAGAGTCTATAGCAGCGGTGCATTTTGATAAGGAAAAAGATAACATGGGAACTCTGCCTTAGAACTTAATGAAGTGTAAGGTGTGTAGCTGTAATACCTGAGGCCACAGTTGAGGCTGGACACCATGATACATGACTTTGCAATGTATATGTTTACCAACCCACAGAAAATCTTTGCTTGTCTTCTCTGTCAAAGGCATCTGTGACATACAACTGCATAAGGAAGTTTTAGACAGGAATAATACACAGGAAATTTGGGAAGACTGCCAAATAGTAAATCTAATACATTTATCTACTCATAGTTTGGTTTTATCTTTCAATATGGCTCAGTGTTGATATTTATGTCAGCAGATGATTTGTGCTGATACCACTTCATTCTGAAACGAGAGGAGGTGTCTAGACTGACAGGAGAAACATAAATGCATATAAATTTGGTTTATGGTTTTCAGTTTGTCTGTAGCTATTTTAATGGTCTAATTCAGGAGATACATTGTGATTAAAAATGAAGATGCCTATATAGAGAGTCCTTACTACAACCATTGTTTATATTTGTATCTTTAAAATGTAGTCCTCTGGTTTGGACCTGTAACTGTTATTTTTTGTTAATTCTCAGATCTGAAATGTGAGTGCTCATTTAAATACTTTTAAAGCTTTGTTTTCCTCTGTAATTACACCCACTTCAACAAGAATTGGACTTTGACTATTGAGAATCTGGTATATCAAGAAGTGTAAATTTTTAAAGGCTGTGTCTTTTCCTTTTTACTAATATAGAGGCTATCAAATTTGCTACAATGCAGATAATTTTAAGAGAAGTTAGAGGGTTATGTTTCTCTCCCTTCTGTACATACTGACATATTTGAGCCACAAACACTCTTTCTCTCTTAGAAACTTTGATTATAACTAATTTTTATCCCTTATAAGAGGTGATACAAAGACAAGCAGAGGCAAAATGGTCATAGCCAGGTGGAAGTCAAAACAAAAGTGTAGAGGAAAATGAGGCAGCTCATACAGCTCATCAGCAAGCTTGACCTCTGGGCAGCCTGAGGGGCAAGTTCATCAAGAGCTCACCAAGATGCAGGTAACAGGCTGCTGGGGATGTGACTGAGGAGTCTCTGGGGACACCTCTGTCATGCTTCCAACAAGGTATTTCCTAGAGCATGGGTGCTGAACCTGCCAGGTGGGCTGCTTAAGGTTATGTGGACATTTGGCTTGGTTTTAGGGCAATTATAAAAAGAAGGTAAACTTACCGTTTTTCACAAGAATCCATAGTTAGTCAATTAAGCTTTATAATGTGATACGAAATTCCAGACTCCATTTTGTCTATTTGCAGCATCCCTGTTACTGATATATTCAATCTCTCCAGCAGGAGTTTTGCTCAGGCTGGGGTGAAATTTAGCCTGATCAGATGGCATATACTACAGCACATTAAAGCTTAATGTCTACATCATGATCAATTGAATTTTTTTTTTTGTCATTTCACCAGTCTTTTTTTTATTCCATCAGAGTGTCTGAATGGTCTGAATTTCAAGCTATGCCTCTCTTAACAACACTAATATAAATCTTGAAATCATGCAAGTGCATGCTCCTGTATACATGTTATAATCTTCTAACATATTTCTAAAGCTTTAACTATGTGTTTAAATGAGATTGAGGGAATTTACTAGCAAATGGATTTTCTCCAAGTGAAGGCAGTGGTTATTCTGTGTGTGTTTTACTATAAGGTTTTATTCAGAAGTTCCTTAGAAGCTTGGAGAGAGGAAAAACAAAGTTCAGATTAAAATTTAAGAATAAATGGCAAGTCACCTATATATTCCAGTGCCTTAGGAGAGCTGTATCTCCCTAAACTTTTCTTTTCTGTGATGCCTATTTAAAATTTTACAACAGGGCTGTTCTTCTGCTCCGACTATTGCCTACCACACTGATCACAAACATCTTGTCACCTTCTATATTTTTCCATCTGTCTATATTCCTCTGTTGTCTTGCAGATGGCAAGCTGTCTAGGGCAGGAGCTGTATTTTTTTTCTATGCTTACAGAGCATTTAGTGTATAGCACTTGGCACAATGGAGTCCTGGCCAATGACAAATCTTATGAAGTTTTTTGATGATAAAGCAAGTATTGTTGTCAAGTTTGTATCTGTTGGAAAGTTTAGTTAAGTAAATAACTAGTTTCCCCATGAGTTTTATGAAATATTTGACATTGTTAAATTATTTATGATAAACACGTCTTTCTTACTGCTCAGCATAAATTGAGAACTTAATTTTAGCAAGGAAAGAAAATATTTATGAAAAGAAAACAGAGGCAGAAATAAAAGTGATAAATTAATGAAAATATCCTGATGGTGGCAACATTCTAGATGAGAATTATGTCTTATCTGAGAGGTCATTTGGTACTGCAAGGATGATGTTGCATCTGTAATGTATTAAGTGCCAGGTTTGCTCATCTTTGTGATCCATGGAACAACTAGGGAACAGTGGAGAATGAGGGTATTCTGAAATGATTTTGGGGGAAAATTACCTTGCAGTGCAGTAGCCAGTGAGTAACAGGAATACAGTAATGTCACTGGGAGGTGTTAATACCATTCCAAGTTTCACTGAGAACTGTAGGAGCAAGGGGGAGGAAACCAGGGGCATTTGGGATGTAATAGCAATGAATAACCTTTAAAGAATTGCTACCAGATCAAGGTAGCAAGAGCAGATGGAAGAGTCCATGGCCCTGAAGCAAGAGGCCATACATAGCAAGGTGTGCCATTTCTGACTGCATAAAACTATAGACTTGCCTCAGGGAGAGGTCTCTCATGGGACAGGGAAAGGTTGTAACAAGTTCTTTCTATACTGTAAATATCATATGTCAACTCCATATTGGATCTATCCTCTGCTAGTTTATGTAGAGTGAAATGTCAACAACACACTTGCACTCAGTTTTATGTCACTTTTGCAAAAGCAACTATTTGTGATAGCTAGGTTGGTAAGAAAAAAAGGATTACTAGTGCTTGGCTAAAAATGATCCAGAAGGTTAGGGCTCTGGCCACGGACCTGCAATCTGATTTTTAGTGTAGGTATTTTTCTATTTTGACATTATAGAAAATATAAGGAACAACTGTATTTCACAAGAAAGATTCATTATACAAATTGTTTGCTGATTTTTATATTGTAATATTTTGGGGATTAGTATGGGAGAAAAAGCACGAGGTATTGACCAAGTAGAGAACATAGATAATGTGTTTTTAGAAATTGAGAGGAATTGTCAATAAACAGAATTACCTTAAAAATGCTGTGAGTGTGGACACACAGCTTTGCTGTTTAACTCTACGCAGGTCAAATTCACAGTCCTACTGGACTATGAAAAGTGGTCTTGCTTTTATATTATTATTGCATATTTTTGCACAAGTTTTCTTTCCATCAGACAGTAATTAAAACAAAATGAGAGTCAGTGTCATTGGATGTGGTCATGAAGGCTTTTGGTTCAGCAGGGTGTTGTTCAAAAGGCAGGATCATCCTTAGGCATCCCAGGAGCTGTTCCAGATCTCACAGGAGATCTGTGAACTGATCTCCTCCTGGCATCATTCTCATATACTCTACAAATCTGACTGGACCCTTGTGATCTACTGTATTTATTTTTGTGTGTGCTTGCTGTTCTGTCTTCTCTCATTACACAACTACAGGCAAAACTCATTAAAAACATTACAGTGTTTTAATTATAATGGCAGAAACCAAGAAGAAACTGGATATTATACTACTATTGCTATATTTCAATTATGAAACTTAGTTAAAAATGCCAAACAGGTGAAAAACTCTCAAGAGATGTTATACAAGACCTTTGCAGAGCTCTTGGGCTTTTGTCAAATGCAAACATTAAGACTGCACTGATGAAAAGTGATGATTCCTTCCAGTTCCTCACTATATATAGCATATACTGCACAAGGTTTGAAAAAAAATATTGGCAAGCCCAAAAGCTGCTTACCACAGACATAAACATAAAGCAGAAGCAAATGTTCATAATGTAGCAGATAACTGGTCAAAAAAAGATGGAAAAACTTCAACACGCTTCTGTTAGAAAAAAAATTGAAAGCGTCTAAGACAGCTTGAAAACAGTCTCTGGCTGTAAAATTAGTGGTGTGATACCATTCTGTAGTGAAGATGGTCAAATGCTGTCAAACTAAATGAAAGGAAAATCCTCTGTCACTGGCACAAACATTTCAACAGTTTAATACACTGTCTGCCTAAAGCTCCAAATGAAGTTCTGCTGTTCCCTGCCTAGGAGCAGCACTGACACCCACAGCAGTCTCTTCCAGCACTCCTGTAGCTATCACAAGGTGAAGCATCAAGGCCTGGTGATGTTCCTCCTGCAACATTCATATGGAGAAGTTAATGCTTTGTCTAAAAGAAGTAGGAAAAATAATAAAGTTACATTTGTTTGCCAGTTTGTGGGGTAAGGAGAAAAAATCTAGTCGAAGATGTAAAGAAAACATCTGCGTCTGCAGATGACCACGGAAGGGCACCTCTGCTGTGCTAGTCAGAAAAATGTGGGGTTTTTTTTTTTTTTTTTAGTTTCCGGACAAAATTATTTCCTGAGCATTTTCAGGCATGCTATTGAGTTTGCTGCATTTCCAGTTAAATTAGCTCTAGATAACTTTTTAGTTGTCCAGTAGCTCTGGATAACTTTTTGATACCAAAAATATCTTAAAGTGAGTGCAATGGACACATCACAATTTTATACAATTTCACAGGTTTCTGCACAAAATGAACTATCAGGATAGATACATGAATATTAATTTCCTTTTCCTTGACTTTTTCTTTTTTTCTTTTTTTAATCTTTTTTTCTTTGTATTTCCAAATGGAATGGTAGCAAATATTTTGGCCAAGATAGAAATAGATATTTATATAGCTATTTAAACTACCAGAAATTAGTGTACCTCAATAATAAAAACTAATAGGGTAGTAGAGACAACTTGTATTAGTCTACAAAGAGGTGGTTCTAGGTATCACTACAGACTGCTCTGAATTTTCCTTAGTGATTCACAGGCATCTATGTTTTCACAAGGCCACAGAAACGTTCATAGGCTATTTTTTTTTCTTTTAGGGCTTGTGATTTTGCCCTTCCAATAAAATAGAAAATATTCAAGCTTCACCAGTGAATTACAGAAGTCCCAAAAAAGATGTGGAACTATTTTGTACCTTCAAAGATGTTTTTGGAAGGTGTGTTATGATTAATGCAAATGGACTATAACATTCCTCTCACAGATTTTCAGAATCCCAGAGACTGTCAGCAATGGACCAGTCTGATTATTAAGTTTATTTCTGTGCTAGACCTAACTATCACTATTTTTCAGAACCATTCCCAAGTATCTCTGTGGTTGGAGACAGAGATACTGTCTCCAGAAGAGAATGTTCTTTGGAACTGAAGGGATAAATCTTGTTTAGGATATCTCCTAAAGCAAAAGAAGGAAAGTTACCTCTGATCTTGAGTTCTTGAGGTCTTGGTCCTCGTCTCTATCCCTCAAATTAAGAATATTAACTTTTGCTAGATTTATGGAAAGATCTCAGCTGCCTATGGAGGTATTTAAGCAGTAAGAAATATTTCTGGAGATTTGGAGGCCTGTGAATGTACTGAAAGTAAAACCCCTAGTAGTTGTACAATTTTGCTGTTGATTTGAAAATAGATTTATCAGGTGCTGCTGAATAACATGGAATGCCAGATTTATAAAGGAAAGAAGGACTATGCCTAGTTGCTTTTCCCTGTTGGGAGGAAGCAGTTCAGCTATGAAAGCAAAACATTTGGCAATGGGTATCTCATACTTCAAGTATCTGGAAGATGCATGCTATACTTGAGTGATCTGAGGAAGCAGTATTTTCTTCAGGTCCTAAATTGGTAGTCAAATGAATAAAATTCAAGTGAACATCCAAATACTTATTTGAAGAACACAAATGGACATTAAAGGAATCCATCAAGAAATCCATTTATATTGGAGAAACAGAACATTTGTCATTGTTTGGGACCTCTCTTGCATAGCCAGAATTCTGGGTCTTTAGCTAGGTAGGCTGATTTCTTCACCAGCTCAATTCACATCCAGTTGCTGGTTGTGAGCCACTAGTAATGGATTGGCTATGCAGAATCCCTCAAAGAGAAAAGGAAGAGAAATATTTTTTACCAAAGCAATTTTGGCCTGCTGTGAATGTGTATTTTATGATCATTTGTTCCATGACAGAGCAGAACCCTTGCTCATCTGGTGGTTGTATTAAAGAAGACATGGTAGGCAAGTAGAACCACTGTGGGGATTTTCCCCTTAAATCCCATAACATCATCTTCATGGGTGCTGAGGGCCAAAGGACTCCCAGCTCAAAATCTGAAGAACTCTACTGTATAGGAAGTCATTAACCTCTCCCAAAAAATGGGTGAGATTGACCCTGAAGAGGATGCCACATGAATCCCCTGAATAAATTTATTGACTCTTTCCTCCTTCTTCCCTTCCTCTAATGAAAATTCAACATAAAAGCAACCAAGTACAGCCTATTCATAAGGCATCAACTTAGCAAATCAGGAAATCAAAAAATACTTTTTACTTCCAAGTTATTAGTCCTTGTTGATTTCTTTCATGCTAACACTGCAAACAATCAAAATAATTTGTAATTTTTTTAGTATGTAATTACTTATGGGTTTGCTCTGAGAGGGAAGGCAGCTGCTGTGATTTATTGCTTTTGGTGTTCCTGAAGTTGCCCAGTGCTCTGACTTCACCTTTAAAATGGGTTAGCACAATCTTTCTGAAAGTGAGGGGGTGATTAAATTTCAAAAAAATTTTTTTCTGTACCTGACAACTGTTAATGAGAAACAACTATTAATGAGAAATATGAGTCCAAACTGGGACCACAGATGACTAGTCTCTCTCACTTGTAGTACACTGCTAGCTAAAGCAAAATTATTTAATTGGTTCCTAAGCACCTAATTTTTATGAGTGGGGCTTAATTGATGAAATATAGGAAAGCACATTTCCTTGGGCTTGCTATCAGCTCAGCAGCATATAAATATAGTTTAAAGAAAAATCCTAGAAAGCTTCCCAAACTCTGCATACTTTGGAATATGGAAGGTATTATTTTGTAATCCTAATTTTTATCAGAGGACACCTTTTTTTGGGGGAAGAGAAAAAGCACAGCACTCATTTCTCATTACTTTTTGTGGGAGCTTCACATAGGTGTGAAGGATGAATATGTGACGTCTCTTTTTTTTTGGGGGGGGGGCAGAATTTTGGAAACACTTCTTAAAATCTTGGGACATATGGCTGCTGTGGTCTGATGCATAGTGATTCTTCTTACAGAGTAGTGGCAGAAACTGAACTGATATTGTATCCTTGTCATCTCCATCCTGTTCCTTATAATCCTTACAAACGGAGAAACTGATTAAATATGTAATATGAAACTGTAAAAACATTTCTGTAAGGTAAAAGCAAAGCAGTGTTTTCCATTTTCCAATCACATAACAACAAACAGAAACAAGAATATTAAACAAGAACACTGTACATTTGTTATCCAGGCAAGATTTATAAGCTTTACAGGTATATTCTGATGAATCTTTTTTCATCTCTTTGAAATAAAATAAAATAAAATGAAAGGAAACAATATTTTTCATGTTAGTTTGTTGTCTTTAGGTAGCAACACCATATAAACTAAAATATGTATCTGCTTTCTCTTGAAATGCAATGTACTTCTATGAAGTCTTTACACTGGTCTCTGTTGCTTGTGTTTTGTTTTCATAGAAAGAATAACCTGCAGAATACCCATGGTGGTATTAAAACAAAGGGAATTTTTATTAAATTCTAGTGTTAATGAGAGACAAATTTTAGCAGACAGGTATAGATAAAGTTTACCAAATGCCATAAAAAAGTAACATTCCAGTTTTACAAAGCGTTACAGTTACAGTTTTTATCTCTCAAAAGGAAAGAAGGTAAATTGAAATATCTAGATTAAAAGGTCTATGAGTTACTGTACTTTTAAAATACAAATTTTATAAAAAAGAATCCATGCAGACTTTATTTAATGATTGTAATGATTTAGCATAATGTCACAAAAAAATATCAGTTTTCTTTCTACAAAGGACAGAATCAGAGGGAAGACACACAGTGAACATTCTGTATTTTAAAACTAGTAAGTGAATTTTCACAGTGTAGAATTAGAGATTTTATATGGTGCAATTGCTGTTATTAAGAGCTGGGAATACTCTTCCTGGTGGGTGGATTCTTGGGTAAAACCCACTGGATATTTAACATTGGTTCCTCTCTCAGTATAATAGCCTATCCTACACGTAGACCTATTCCTATAATAATTAGTTTATTTAGGGAAAAAAAAAACCATTAAGCCTGCACTATCCTCTAAAAGAAGTGGGAACACTTCTGGGCTTCTTCTGGAAACTTCTATCTATCTATCTATCTATCTATCTATCTATCTATCTATTTTTAGGGATTAATAGAGATCAACTGGAAGTGCTGGGTAATTTGTCCTTCCATAAACTAAATTTTATATCAGTGTGGTTTGTACTGAACATTATATACAAGTGGGAGATGCTTCCACCTACCACTGATGGGAGATGCTATCTGGATGTCCTCATCCACAGCAGTTGAAATAAAGAGATTATGGCTTATAATTAACATTTATGGTAATGAATGAACTTCAGTATTCCAGGGTGCTTAATCTACTTGCCAAAAACCAGTGTCATAAAACTCTTATTTTGCTAGCCAAAGAGAAATGACGGAACAACTGAAAATTGACCATCATATTTTAAAACCACGTTCTCCACACACACACTACAAATAAGGTAACTGCACAAATAATTTAAACGTTGAGTCTACCTATGGCACAATTTTCTTTCTAAAAACTGTGAAAACCCCAGAGCCTTTGGCAAGGTATTTTAGCTCTTGAGTCTCTCTCTCTTATGTGTCTGTAGTTTAATCTGCCTCAAAGGTCTTGTTCAATTCAGTGTGTGCTGTGAATGATTCTCTTCCTCCATGCTGTGTATGTACCATGTCTGGCCCATCCAATGGAAGAAAAAAAAGATGTTTCCTCAAGCATCAGTATTTTCTTCAGAATGGTCATTTTCATATTTTATGCACTGAAAAGGCTGTAATATCAAATATTTCAAATAAGGTGATTTTTTGTAATTTTAACAGAGAAAGAAAAAGAAACTCTGGGTGCAATCTGGTAGGATAGAGGAGCTGGAGGTGAGCACACTAATAATACTTAATGCTACCATAACGTGCTGTGTTTTCATCCTGTAGGCATCAAGAGATGAATTCTCAGAACATCTCCTGTACTCAGGGTAAACATTACTAATCTCTTTAAGGAATCTTCCTAATCTTGCTGAGAATAATACCTATGTGTTTAATACTACATCTGCAAAAGTTTGTTGCTTCTCTGTCCACTTCTTCTTTTTCCTGCCCTTTTCAGTAGCTCAGACTCTGATTCTTTGAAGAAACCCCAGTGAAAACAGTAGTCAGATGGTTGCTTTTTTTTTTTCTGAGAGTTCTGGGTGAATACAAGGAAATGTTAATCTCCCATCTTGGTGTAAAGGAAGGAAGCTTTCTTTACTTCCAAAGTCCAGACATTGCCTCATAGAAATACGGAGTGGAGTTTGTTATTGTAGTAAATATCCACACACATTGCCAAACTGGGGTCCCTGCTGATATTAGCTAAAAGAGACAGGCAGCAGTAAGTGTAATATATTGTTACAATTAATGTTCTAGCCTGTGACCATGTTTAATTATTATTTCTATCACACTAGCAGTATGTTAAGTGTATAATTAATTAGCCCAGAAGCAGAAGAGTAAAGAACAACTGGAAAACTGGTAGTGAAAAGGCTCCTGGTGTATGATAGTTAGACTGGTTCATTGTGACTTTCTTAATTATGGAAACTCTCAGAATTTTTGATTAAAAAAAATCCCCTATGTGTTAAAGAAATCAATGCATTGTTTGCTCTGTACTGTATTAGCCCAAAGTTAGTGCAAGAGGTATAATACAAGTATATGCTTTTTTTTAAATCTCTATGTTACCTCTTAGGCAGGAAAAACATCAGCTACTATTCAGGATCTGTCAGTGCTCCAAGTGGATGTGTTACATTTTTCTCACTTCCCAACATGACAGACACTGGGACTGTGTCTGTGTCTTGGTCTTTCTAGTTCTGGCAGCTGAATTCTAATACTTGCTTGGGGCTTTCTCTTACAAGTGTGCTCTTTGGGAAGGATGCAAGGAGCTTCCTCTGCCTTTGCACTTAAAAGCACTGCAGAGGCAGCTCTGCTGCTGCTCCCTGGGGCACCTGAAGAGTGAAGCAGGCAGGAGGGAAGGATGGCCATGCCCTCACCTCTCTCTCTCCCTTGACCTTTGTGTCAATTCACTAAAGCTGGGAGGATCAGGGGAGCAGACTGCACCCTTTCCAGAGATGTTAAGCCAGTGCACACTCAGTGGAAAGACCTGCAGAGGGTATCAGCCCAGCACTGCACTGATGTTTCCTTCAGGAGTGCTGAGCTCACCTTGTGCAAGCTGGAAGACATGAACCTGTCACCTGCCAGGTGTGCCTGCTGTGGGGTTAGGGGTGCAGAACAGACAAGAGACACACAGGCTGGGAATGAAACAATAGCTTGAACTGCTCAGTGTAGCACACCAGGGCTACAGGAATCAAGGGAAAATACCACTTTACAATGTACTGTTTAAGGTTTTAGCCCATTAACAATCCAAGTAAATCAGATGCTGATATCACTTATTCCATTGGTTTTCACTGGGTTTGTCTAGCTTGCAAATCTGTGATGAGCTAATTTGTGGTGAGGAAAAGTAGCCACACATGTAGAATGTGACATAAGAACAAGATTCTTACTGGTAAATGCTGCTTAGTTTTGTAACTTGCACAGTGCTACTGAAATCACAGCAGTAGCATTAACAATTCAAGTCAGGCATAAGTTTTTCTATCTCTGGATAGAGATCTGTACAATGCTTACACTCTCTAAATACAGATAATTAGTGGCTGTGGCATAGTTCTCTTCTCCTTCGACCTAAAAGCAGTCAGGAATGAAGTCACTGAAGCAATTTATTACAGTAGCACAAAACTAACAGAATGTATTGGGCCTACAGTGAGTTTCTTAATTTAAATATCCTTGCATTTATTTGGATGGTAGGATCTTTACATTAGCCCTTAATTTTTAATTTTTTTTAGTTTTTTTTTAACCTAAATGGCATAGTCTCATGGCAACTGTTATTTGGAGGTGAACAGCAGCAGGTGAAGGGAACAGTTGTGAAAATGTCTAAACAGTAAGCAGGAGGGGGACAGCGATGCCAAACTTAAAGTATCTTTTTCATTTTTTTGTTGTTTAGGGAATAAAGGAATCTATGCTATCTGCTTTGCTTATAATTCACTAAAATGGGTCAATGCTTGAGCTAGCAGTTGCTCTGAAATTACAATGACTGACTGTAATTAAGAACTAATTTGTAGTCATAAAAAAGCCAGATAAGGGGCTATCCACTTCATGAGAGATGAATATAATCAGGGTAACTGGCACAGCTGGTGGCCATGGTCTGTCCTCAGTGAGCATCTGCAATTCCCATAATTCCTTATAGGACTTAGGCATCTGTATCAGAAGGTGAATACTTTTTTTTTTCCTTTTGAAAGCTTATAAAGTGTAAGGACAGTGCTTGTAGAGCAACCACTTACTAATTACTCAGCATTAGCATTCTGATGGCTTTCCTGTCAATGAATCAGGTAGATGTGGTTTGGTTTGCTAAAACCAGTCAAGTTGGTTTCAGAGGAACACATCGGTGCTGAATGTGCCATTTTGTAAAAGTAATGGGGAACTGACTTCAACTCAAGCCATTCTTCAGTTATATGTGAATTTGTGGAGTTATTTTCCTTGATATCACAGGCAGATCTAACAGCAGTACCCTGTGACCTTTTCATCTGTGATATTCCACTTAACTTCTGTATGAAAACAATCATCTTTAGCTTTACTGCAGAAAATATATCTATAAAACCCTGTTAACTGTTTTCCTTATGCAAAACAGCAATTATGACCTCTTTGACTTAACACTAATTTTACAGAACTAAGCAATTGCCATTTGGCTCTATTCATTTTGTACTTTGTTTCACACTTTCTTAAGAAGTATCAGCAGACTTTTAATTATCCTGCAAATGATTCTATTAAGCCTTCTCCTTGCATATTAAATGCAGAAGACATTGTTTTGAGCTTCCTTTGCCTCCTGTGAATAGAATGTGGGCAGACATAGAAAAATCAAATTATTTTACTAAATGAAAACAACCTGAGCAGAAGAAATAATTTTGAATAATGACAGCTTGGGTGAGAGTGTCACCATTTTCTATCAGTTTGCTCTGCATCACATAGGAGCTCACTTGATGGAACATAAAAAAAAAAGTGTCTAGTAAAAATAAGCTGTGACAGTCTCTAAGTAAATGTAATAAATCAGGAGGATTTTCAAAGGGAATAAAAAGTGTCATTTATGATGGTTAGAGCTTATACGCCCACTATGATTCCTGTACTGGTACAGTTTATGCTCTCCCATGGTAGATAAAATTATTACTTGATCTGTCAAAATGGAGTGACAAAATTTTTGTGGGTAGACAGCTTATTTAAGAATAGCAAAGTTCTATTGTGTGTTTGCTATCCTAACTCAAAGTGCTGTAGAAAACAAGAAATGAGGGAAAGCAACCATTTTTCAGAAAGTTGATATAAAATTCGAAAAAAAAAAAAGTTAATAGCAAAATTCTTAACATTTTACCCATAGGAATCTGGAGAAACAGTAAACGTTTTCATCTGAAGAGTTATTATTTCAGTATAGAAATGAGAGACTTAGACAAAATCTAATATATATTCTATATATTACTTTATATATATTACATAGAACTGAGATATGGACTCTAGCAGATTTCCTGTAATATAATAAATTGACAGTTCTCAGAAAAAGTTTTTGCTCAGCAGGAAATAGCCTGGATTAATCTTGGTTCCTGGTGTTCACAACTGGATTAAATCCAGGAACTGACAGTGATTGTCTAGTCCTAGCTCAGATGTGCCAGCCACCTGTATCTGACTAGGACATTCAAAAGTATGGAATATTGATGCAACCTGAAGCACTAAAGGTATGGACAGGTACACTTCTTTGCATTTCCAGTGAAACTTGCATATAGGGACAAAACTGCCTGCCCTGAAAGTGGAAGTGTGACCATCAAATGGACTCCATGTCATTTCTTTAAAGACCAAATCTTGCTTTGCTTGTAAGGGTATTTCGGGAGATAATACATCAGATATAAAAATCATTGTCATTATCAGAATTCTCTTTTTTTACTTTTTGAACACAAAATCAAGAAGTAACCAAGTTGTGGTTTAAAGCCACACAAGTATAGGAATTTACTACCAGAAGGCTTCTAAAGCTGGTTAAAAATATTTTATGGCTAGAATTGAAGTCAGCAAGATATCAAAAGTAAATGGAGCACATATGTTTTGCCATTGAGAAGGGATACTTAGCCTTTGGAATGAGGTGTGAAGGAACATTATGCACCTGCCATGACTTAGAGACTTGAAATTGTGATTAGGAGTCCTTCAAATTCCCTAAGCCCACCAAGAGCTACAGTTGAACCCTGAAAGAAAACCAGACAGACTTTTCTGTACCCTTTTTCCTCTGCTTGCACATTTTGAAAGAAATGTTATGGAGTTACAGTTCCAGTGCTAAATGTGGAGTTGAAGTTCTGTGCTCTGCTAGAGAAGGCATTTAAAGGATGAATGCATTTGCATATATTCTGAAGAAATGATCACAGTTGAAAGGATGTTTCCAACATGAGGAACAAGTCCCATATTTCAAAATCATTACTAATTCCCAGTTACCAGATCCTGTCAGTTCCCACTGGAAACTTAAACCTCAAGTTCTCTGGAAAGAACACGGTTTTAAAAATTTCATAGTGACTGATCTGTGACTGGTGACTAGAACTATACCTTCACTTAGCAAACAACTCCTTCCTTTCTGGTATGGCTATTTATTGTAGCTATATTCTATTCACACAGCTGCATAGAGTAGTCACATAGCTTTGGTAAGGGAAAAGGGGACTCAAGAGAGGAAGCAATCTGAATTATGAAACTATTCCTTTCTCTCCAGATAAAAGACAAGTGGTGAAGCAGGTATCTGGATTTTTCCAAAATGTCTAATGAGGCTGCTTGGAGGCTACCCACAGCAAAGATGAGCTGGTTTTCCTGGACTTCAAATTTCTTCTGCTGCTTGTTTAGCTGCAAGAATATTTGCTACAGTGCCTGTGGCAAGTAGAGTCAAATTAGACTTCTCCCCATGAAAGAAAATGGCATTTTAGAGAAAAGAAAATATTTCCTCATACTAACAGAGAAAACAGCATAGTGTAGTCTCAGTGGGTGAACAGCAAAATTCATGAGAGAAGTAAGCAGAGGACATCAAACACCATAGATTTTTTTTTTTTTTTTTTTTTTTTTTTGCAAGAGCAGAGTCTTCTAAATATAGATTATAGTAATTTACTTTCAAACAACTCATTTTCAGCATCTGACATGTTCATTAACCCCAGGTAGAAAAATTATTGTGGTGCATTAATTTTTCACCAATGAAGACATTAGTCATATTTGCAAGTATCATTAGTGTCTGCCACCGAGGTGGAAAAGTCTTACTGTCTCTCTCCAAATGGAGGATGCATTAGAATGTTAACTAGGGTCTGCTGAGTTCTGTGGGTTATCAACCCTTGCACACTTTTATGCATTGAATTTTAATTAGACTTTTCTAAAAGTACATCATTAAAAGACATGTTTTAGAAGTGAGTGGGACAGATATGTAATTCGTTAGTAAAATAAGGTAAAATGTACAAGGATTTAAGTGTAGTATTCTGATAGTTCTTCTGACAATATGAAGGGTAGAAGTTCATATATTAAACTGCATGTGTGCTCAGCAATTATAAGAAGGAAATGAGATCTGAGGGCTTACAGTCTACTGAGGGGGGAAGGGAGGAAGGTTTTAAGGGTGCCAAGAGCAGCAGGTATCCAAAGGTAAGTGAGGTCAGAGAGACTTGGGTGTTATTCTTCCCACTGTGTTACAATAAATCCCTTACACAGTACATTCCTAAAATGAAGACTAAGCACCAGAAAATGCCTCAGAATGATTGGGTCCTATCTTTTTAGGTGCTTTTCCATACGTTTTTCTACTAGATGCTCATAAAGTCTTTTCTCAAATCTTTATTTAAATGGTTTTGCTTTGGATTTATCTATGACCTATTTTTTAATACTTCATGGAATAAAATAATCTTTCCGCTAGCTTTTGTTAAAGACATGATGAAAAGGAGAGCAAGTTGAAGCATAGTTGCTCTACTTTAATTTTTTCATATTAAAACAATGCTCAGAGTTTTTTTTTCATTGAAGTATAAGACTGAATACCTGTATCGTGGCTAATCTTTCTTCTTTTGTAGGCAGAAAGGTGAATGCATGTCCTACTGCTAGATATGACTGAATCTTAGGAGCCAAGAGGAACTGAAAAAACTTCAGAATAACTTCAGTTATTCCCTTTTTTCTCAGTTCCTTCCCCCTTTACTTGCAATGTCCAATTTCCACTTAAATGTATGACCCCATGAAGCAGCTTGCTGCATAACCTGCTGAGGTTCACTCACTGGGGTCAGTGTCAGGATGCAAACCATACCCAGTTCCTCTCTCTCCTCAGAACACTTCTCTTTGATTCTGCAACTCTCACATAATTATATGATATTCATATATAAGGAATAGATGCTGCTTGTTTAACACTAGTGTCATAATTTGGATCTTCTAAACTTAATAAGTCCATATTTCTATGGACGTAGCCCTTCTATCACCATTTTTACAACCCTCTTTTTCCCGTGAAAAAAATTTCTAGGAATGAGACAGCTAGTCGAATACTTCCCACTGTACAATTTAATTACACATTACAGTATTTTCCTGGCTTTTACACCATACAAAAGCTATGATTTGTTTGTGTTTCAGCTCAGCCAGAGAAAGTTATTCTCATCTCTAGGTAGTTATATTACTTAAGCACTTTTTGTTTTGATGGAAATTACTTTTGTAGGAAGAAATTTACCGCTTTGACTGCGATCAGGGCCACAGCTCAGTCTGTAACATTCACTGCTGACATGCCTATTTCCTACCTGTCAGAATGAAATACTAATGGTAGGTCCTATCAATTCTGACATTGCTTTCTTATTTTTTATAACCAAGGTCACTTTGCTTCAAGTTTACATTTGGCATGCAAATAGATATGAAACCATGAAAAGGATTATTATTTTTTGGAGGCAAATTTGTGCTGATCATGTCTGATTTTAGTGTTTTGTTTTTCTAGGAATAAAACAGTCGAAAAATTTAAGGAGATAAACAAGGCACTTACATGTTGGAAAGCAGCAAAAAGGTGCTTTTTGATCTTTATTATTAAATACACATGCAAAATGAGGCTGGCTAATCAGATTGCTCTTTTCTCAGAGTCTATGTTATTGCATTCATGTTTCAATGAAGCATTTGAAAGGTGTTTAAGAACTATTGCCTAACCCTTACAAAATATCTATTCTCAGAGAGTGTAAAGGAAGTTTTAGTCTCTGTAGGAAAAGGTAAAAGACATTGCATTTCTCTTGAACACACCAAGGCAGGCTTCCATTTGAATTCCCAGGGCCTATTTTTTGCTGAGTCTTTGTTCTTTAATCATAATTTTCATTATTGTCTGCTTAGTATCATGCCCTCTTCTTTACACTCAGAAGTGAGAAGCCTTGTTTATGCTTCTGAAGACTGGAAAAATAGCACCCTGGGAAACCAATGTCCTTGTTTTATCTGCATGCACAGGTGTAATACAGGCAAAGCTTCTAACATTAAAGTGCCAATGACCTCTATCATGTTTTAATAGACTCGTTCTTTGGGTAGCCTCAGAGAAGTAATTTAGCTTCTTAATGCTGATATTTTTGGGAAAAGCTTTCTGGCTGTTATGTGCTTTTCACTGCAATTCTCATGATCTTATGCAGAAATCAGCCTGTTTTCTTTAGATGATTTTGGGTGTGATTTTTCTTGCTAACACGAATTAAAACTCAAAATATTTAGCCAGGTGGAATAAGGCCATTTTAGCACTGCTTTGTCTTTCTGATAGAGAAAATTTGGGCATGAATTGGGACAATAAAAATGCTTTGTGCAACATTTTTGTTTGTTGCAAAACTATGAAACATTGTATTTCTTTCACCCAGAAATAACAATAACAGGAGTACTTTTCATGGCATCAAACACCTCAGCACTTGAGATTTGAATCTCTTGGGCATTAGAATGGACCCTAATAAGAATAATAAATAAGCTCTACTGTGTGGCTTTTGCAAGGGAAAGGAATGGCTTCTAGACTTCAGTGCAGTGCTGCTCAATTTTAGATTGCAAACTACTCCAGTTTCGCAATAATAATTTGACAGAATGCTGCTGTTTGGAATATTCAGAAAAAAAAACCCAATAGGTTTTGTGACCTGATTGTCTTTCATACCAGATGGAAGCATACAGAAGTGTTCCTCAGTTAAATTCTATGCAGAGCCAGCCCCACATCCTTGTCAGCTTTTCATAGAACTAATAAACTTCCCAGGACAGGTGGGAAGCTTGCTCTGGTGGCTGCCTCCCTATTCATTATTCTTCTGTTTCATCTTTAATCGTGCTGCTGCAACATGAAGTATTTGATACTGATAGCATTGCTTATTGCAATAATGTAATTCCAATTTCCTGTACTTGCTAGTCTCCTCCCTCTTTCACCATTAGATTACATGTTGCAGAAATATAAACACATTCCTACATTGTAGAGCATTATTGAATAAATAAATACCTTTAAGACCTTTCAGATACTCATAAAGAAGGTTCAAAATGAATGCAAAGGAACACATAATTTATAACAAATATTACTATTTCTGCAGACTGTATCTCTTGCTTGAGTAAAATAATTCAAAGTTTTTCAATAACACTAAAGTTTTGCAGACCTATATCATCACTGGCTTTGATACCTAGTGTATAAAAACAGACAAAACCTCAAATTTTTAGCAGTTTTTGTTATGATCAGGATGCTAACATACTGGCATAGTTCAAATTCATGTATGGCAACTTCATTCTTAATGGAGAAATTATTTTATTAAATTTTGTTCTGAAGTGATTTTTTTTTGTTTTTTTGGGTTGGTTTTTTTTTTTTTTTTTTTTTTTTTGTTGGTGGTGGTGTTAGAAAAGAGATTTCCTGGGGCTGGAGATGGCAGAAGAAGTACCTGTTATTATAATCACTTTCCTTTTGATAGTTCAGTGGGACTGTGTGCTGCTTTATGTAATCAGCTTTGAAATACTGTACAAGTCTCGTTACCAAAGCAGACAGGGTATTTCAGCAGACATTTTGGTCTAGAAAATAGCTTGACTGCTTCAAAATCTGCAGGATTTTCTTTAGTATATTGAGATTTCCCTCCTCTCAGGAATGGGAGAAAGGATGCAATGTTGGGTGCCTGCTGACTGTGAGGTCTGCTCTTGGGTCAGTCCCTGGTATTTGAAAAGCTGTCAGCAAGGTGCTTAGTTCTTCCATCCTTTATTGTTCTGCCTCAGAAATATGTAGGTGCATTTCATAATGTTGGAAGACACTGAAGTCTTATGAGAGGACATACTGAAAGGTATATGAAATCTATGATTCTATGATTTTGCTTCTAGGAAATATTGATATAGCCTCAGGTCTTATCCGGGCTATTTCTTTATGCACAAGTAAAGTTTTCCTGGTATTTTAATCTGTTCCCCTTACTTCAGACCCTTCGTTGAGCTAAATCTAAAAATGAGTAAGCAGATGAAAGTAAAACAGAAAAAAGCTTCCTGATCAGTAATTATCTTTGCTATCTAGCCAGAAATGTATTTATTTGATTTGTTTTCATGTCTCTTGTATGATGTAGTTAAGCCTAGGTGTTACAGGTCTGTAATTTAAAATGCCACCTCTCCTGGAGGAAAGGAGCCTTGCAGGGTGATAAAAATCCACTGAAGGCATGTAAAGGACCATTTTCCATGTTTTTGTTCAAGAAAAGTTCTCAAAATCTTCCCTTCTTAAATAATAACCCTCAAGATTCTATTGTAATATATATACCCAGCATTGCATCATTTCAAACAGAAAGGAATAGACATATTTATCTAATCTGTCAGTCCAACCCATGCTTTTCTGATGTACACATTTACAAGAGGTCTGAGCACTGTTTGTGCTGCTCTGATTTGTTGAGTTCTCACTGATACATGGCCCTGATGTTCTTCCTCTTCTGCATTTTAGCTGGTGGCTCTCTTTTGACTGTTATTTGTTAAGTCTTGTTACTACTAGGCTCTAATTATAGCTCCCATTATTTTTAGGAAAATGCTGAAATACCAGCTCAAAGGGGCTTTAGAAGTGCACAAATGAGAATTAGAGATGTGATAAACACTCATCAATAGGCTGCTGGGGCTTTTCACTTACCATCATTCAAATAATAATTAGAATATTTAGATGCTAAGTACAGATTTGAGAGACAAAATCTAGTGGAAAAGGTTGTTTTAAAATGCATATATAAATAAAATAGGATCTAGACCTTCACTTGGATGGATTCACACTCAGACTTATGTATGTTTTATCTTTGTCTTGCAGAGCTGTTCTTTACAGGAAGTATTGTAGCTTTTAATAGTAAATGAAACTGCTAAATATGGATTATGTTAGAGCTGAATTGCTAAAAGACCTGCAGGATGCCTGTGCATTTAAATGCAAAAAGGAAAGGCACAACCTATGTCCTTATGCTAGGAACAGTCTAAATCATTATTTCTGTCTGCTATTTCTATTTCTATAGTAGAAAACTGTCAGAGAGAACTTTTAGAAACAAACAGCATAAAAGAAAGAAAATAGAGTAAAGAAAACAGAGTGGATTATAGGGGTAAATAAATGGTAAATAAAAAGGTAAATAAACATTTTCTAAAAATATCTGGAGCAGCCATCACTGTGGACACCTCTTACCATCCATGTGTGAAAGCATTACCAGCTGCCCATGTTTTAGGACCAGGAAGGTTGTATGGAACCTTCAAAATTCACTGTGGTTTCAAAATTTCTAACTTTGCAAGGATGAATCCAATTCCCTGGCCATTTCTTCACAAATACTAGAAGCAGCAGAGATGCTACTGTTTCTGGTACTGATGATAAGACTAAAGAGATACTATAAGATGTTTTAAACCCTGGTCTTAACAAAGCATTTATTTTTTATAACTGAAGCCTTGCTCTCTGGTGACTATTGATTCTCCATGAGGCTAATTTTGCAGTAAATATTTTTTTCTCTACCAGTGTAAACGTTTCTGATTTCTTATGCATGTCACCCCCTTCCTTATATGCCTAGTGATCTTCCCTATATATCCCTTCTGTTTGGGTAACTCTGTGCATCAGATGGCAAATAGTTGGCTGCTGCTTTACATGTTGCAGGGATCAATCCTGCCCTGATAGGGTGATGGACTGGGTGACCTAAGATTTGTCTTTCATCTTTATTTTATCACTGCAAAATGCAAGTGGGCGTGCAAATCCTAGCTCTTTGCCAAAGCCATCTGCTCAGAAATATTATACAAACAGACAAGGAAGGTTTGAACTAATTACAACTTTTTGTCTGTTTATGAGAATTATTCCTTGCTACAGCAAGGAATCTATCTGGGCTATATATCATGTATCTGGGCTTCCCCTAGTTGTGCTCTCTCTTTAAATCAAAAAATCTCATCTGGGCACAATCTAAAGATTTGTGGCTTTTGCAGTGATTTGTGGATATCCTTCAGTCCAGCAGGAAGATGAACAGATTTTCTGATGGCCAATCAGAGATGTCCAGCTCATTGGACAAAGATTTAACATATTTTTCCCTAGAAGATAAGGATAGCAATATGGAAGCCATCCATGTATTGGGCTTTGCATTGTAATGTTGACCTTGCTATTCTTTTGAACTTTAAGAGGCTTGTTCTTTGGGAACAGGCAGGATTCACATTCATACACAATTTATCTTTGGCTTAGGAAACCCTTTGCATGCACAAAGTGCTGTATTTTACCTGTGTTGAGAAGAACTGCATTTCACATGGGCTGAAGAAATGAAACTGAACGTAGCAGCATCTTCATCAATGATGTAGATGAGGGTCTGGAGTGCTTCCTCAGTGAGTCTGCAGATGACTTGCCACCAAGATGACTTCCTCAGCCAAGCTGGGTGGGAGTGTTTGGATGCTCAAGGGTAGGAAAGTCCTGCAGAGGGACCTGGGCAGGCTGGATCAGTGGGCCAAGGCCAGTAACATGAGTTTGAATGAAGCCAAATGCCAGGGCCTGCACTTTGGTCAGAACAACCCCATGCAATTCTACAGGCTTGGGGAGGAGTGGCTGGAAAGCTGCCAGGCAGAAAAGAACCTGGGAGTGTTGGTTGACAGCTGGCTGAGTATGATTCAGCAGCGTGCCCAGGTGGCCAAGAAGGCCAAAAGCATCCTGGCTTGTATCAGGAATAAGGTGGCCAGTAGGCAAAGGGAAGGGATCGTGTCCCCCCTGTACTTGGTGCTGATGAGGCAGAACCTGGAGTATTGGGTTCAGTTCTGGGCTCCTCAATGCAAGGAAGACATTGAGCTCCTGGAGGGGGCACAGAGAAGGGCAACCAAGCTGAAAACCATGCTGAAGAAGTTCTGTGAGGAGAGGCTGAAGGAACTGGGAATGTTTATAGCCTCAGAAACCTTATTGATGTCTACAGCTACCTGGAAAGAGGTTGTAGGGATGTGGGTGTTGGCTTCTTCTCTCAAGTAAACAAAGATAGACTAGAGGAAATGGCCTGAAGTTGCCCCAGAGGAGGCTTAACCTAGGTCTGAGGAAGAATTTCTTCACTGACAGTAGTTAGGAGTTGGAATGGACTGCCCCAGGAGATGGTGGAATCACCATCCATAGAAATATTTAAAAACCATGTAGATGAGGCACACCAGGACATGGTCTAGTGGGCATGGTGGTACAGATATTGATAAATATATTTTACTTATTTTATTGGGGGGACGTGGAGTTATCTTGACAGCTGGTCACAGTGATCCTAGAGTTCTTTTCCAACCATGACAATTCTGCAATTCTGTGTTAACTTAGTTCCAGAGGCTCTCTACAGCCCTCAGCAGAATGGTCTTTCCCAGCTACCATGATCTTCTCTTTCTCCCAGTGCTCCTTTTGTCTTGCAGGATGCCTGATACCTTGATCTTACCAATAAATGTTTCTGGGGTGAAGTGGAGAGTTTCCCTGACTGGGAGTTTCCCTCCTGCCCTGGGGGGCTCTGCAGCCTCAGCTCCAGCTGCCAGATAAGGACTGGAACTGCTGCCTCCCCCCCTCAGGTCACTGAGCTCAGCACTGGGGCTGCACCAGCTCATTGCTGGCTTTCTGGGTGACAGATGGAAAGCCATAAGCTTTGTCACTAAGTGTTGCCTGAGCCAGTAACAGTTGTATGTGCAGTTCAGAGTGTTGGGGTGTTCAAAGTTTTATTTGCTTGTTTTTGCTGTGTTTGTGTGATACTGTAAAAAAAAAAAAAAAAAAAAAAAAAAAGAAAAAAATTAATCTATTAATCTCTTCACTAGTTAAAGAGAGCTCCCTTTAAAAGTTGCACGGAAGGAAAAAAAGAGATACATTGTGGTTTTTGTTGACAAGAAGTTTCAGGTTAAACTTTTTTTAAAGCTTTTTATGACTTTTACATCTCCATGTGGCAACAGCAAAACTTTTTTTAGGCATACACTGGTTTAGATGTATCAGCTCCAGTGAAATTATTCCCTGTATCTCATGAAAAGGCAAATTGTTTGTTCGTTGTATATAAACTGAGAACTGGGTGGCACTTCTATGATTTTCCAAAATAATTACTTGAGTTTTCAGTCTGTATTTCAGTATGTGGAAATCTCTTGCTTTCAAATGTTTTGCTGTTTTTTTTGTTTTTTGTTTTTTTGTTTGTTTGTTTTTTTGTTTTGTTTTGTTTTGTTTTTTTAAAGAATGTTTAAACTATTTTGTGTACACATGCTGCCATTTACTTAGTACTTTCATTCTTGTAGAGGCTAAACTGCTGAACAGTGCTAGAGGCTTACCTTAGTGCAGGATATCAGAGTATTTACTTAGAATGTTTAAGGCTGGTTCATTAGAGAAAACAACCACCAGACTTAATTAATTACTGGATAATTTTTAGCATTGTATTAGTATGCAATTAACAATTTTACAACTAGTTTAATAAACAAATATCAATTACACTTCCACATATGGCTTCCTTTACAAAGTTACCCCATCATGCATAACTAATGGGTTTGCTGCCACATGCTAGGAATTCTGTTATAAATTTAATGAAGCTGGTGGTTAGGCTGTTGCAAAAATGATATAATATTCATATAGATATCAAATACAGTATTGGCTGCAGACTATCCTGCATTGTACTCTACTAGACAAGAAAAGTAAGAGAACTTGCATTGAGATTTGCAGACAATTTTAGTGCCGATGAGCACTTTTGTCTTATGGTTTAATGAGGAAAATTATCTCAATTTGGAGAGGAGTCACAGAACTGCTTTGACATCTTAGTTATAATAATGTCACATCATCCTTATCCTCTGCAGTTTCAATTGAGCCAAATATTATTCTGCCTGAACATTCAAAAGGTCTAAGGTAGCATCTTAGGTCTTGATGGCTGTAAATGCTTTTAAGAGCTTTAGAGCAAGTATGGCTGAAATGGCACTGTGGGCAGGACTGCTAGTATCCAAATTATGAACTTCATAAGTATCCAACTGCTGGGCACACTGAATGCTTTCTGTTTCACTCACTGAAGCCATTGTAGATGAAAACGAAATACAAGGCTACAGAGGTTTCTCATGAAACCCAAGTTAATTCTATCCAAAGAGCCCTCTCCCTAGGTGAGACATGTTAGAAGGCTGCCCCCCTGTTGTGTAAACTGGCATGCCTTGGGAGGCCTTGCATTTAATGCAGTGCTTTCCAAAATTGCAGCTCCATTGGGAATTGCAGCTGCTGAAATTGCAGCCCAGGGAAAGCAAAGGAGGGGAAGCCCAGGAGAGAGCTGTGAGTCCACTGCAATGCTGAGGTCACAGCTGAGTGAAACTACATTTGTCTGCATTTCATGCTAGTAACATAAAGGGCTGCTGCACTAAGAATGCTGAAATTAAGGAATTTCTCAGACTTTATTCTCTTTTGAATTATAATTTCTAATTATAAATAACTAAAATCAGAAGCTTGGGTAGATACTTGTGCAAACTGATGCATTTGAAATACATTTTGATGGATGTTTCCGTAATAAACTGATGATAATCACTTTCTTATCTGACATCAGTTTTTTCTCCCTTTTACTGCTCCTAAAAAATTGGAATTATTTTGAAAAGAGAAACATGTCAGTGAGATTTTCAACACAAATTTTCTCTATTGTTTCCTGCGCAAACTTCAGCTTTACCTTTTCAAATTCCCTCTCCTGTTTTATGCCATATGACATTTGTGTCAGATCTATTTTTGTTTCACAATGCAGGATATATTCTTGTACACTTCAAACTGTGTCATACTTCTCTAAAGAGAACTGGACAGAGGTTAGGATGCTGTCTTCTTCATCTGATTAAGTTCTAGCATAATCATTATATATAGCCTATATTTACTTGAGTAGAAAACTGGCTTTGAGCAGGAACTTGAATTATATAACCTCCCTATGTTGCTTCTGACCTGGATTATTCTGATTCTATGAAAACAAAAGTCAAAGGTGTGTGTGTGTGTTTATTGAAGAACAAAACATTTCATTGCCTCAAGTTCCATTTCTGAGAAGTCAGAGTTCATTGTAGAACATTTTGACTCATGGTAGCAGCACAGTGGAAGTAGGAAAATGAGATTTCCTGGAAGAAAACTGTACCTTTAGCGTGGGCACAACTAAGTAGGTACTTAAATTCCCACCCTCTAGTCTCTAGGAACCCCATCCTCCAGAAAATACCTGATCTTTTCAAAGCCATATAGTACACAGAAGGCAAACTTGTTTTTTTCAAATGCAGTCCGATCCTTTTTAAAAAAAGATTGAGTGGAACACTATAATTTAAAAATAAAAGCCCCCTTATTTGCAGGTTGGGGAGAGCTCATGCTGTATAAATTTTTTACAACACAAATATTTCAGTGGCTGAGTTGATGGATGAACTTGGCAGCCTGTCCTCAAACGATCTGGGATTTTTAGAAAAACAAAAAATAACAACCTTAATGCCAGGTTCTAAACTGTATTTAATAAAAAATAGAGCTGTGTGCAATGTGCTTATTCTGCTTTTTTTGCTACAAGGCCCATTGCTGCGTTCAGCCATTAACTTTTACCTCATTCTGTCAATATCCAAGACAGGAGAGCCAATAAGCCACCCTGGCTGCCTTCAGGAAGATGCATACTAAGGAGAGAAAAATAGCTACAATTTAGCCATAACTGTCTTAACTCTTTTTTGTCTTAGTTGGCTGATCATTGTTACTCTCACATTTGATCTAGAGAGCCTAAAAACTAAATCAAATGTGATCAAAACTCCCCTGCAGGATAAAATAGCAGCCTAGACAGGGCTCCTGTCAGCCCAGTATTACAGTCAGCCACTAAGGAAGACTTAGGAGCTTACATCTGAGGTGGATAAAAGATCTGTGGTCTTTCTATGCTTATCCTCCTCTAAGTGAAGTCAAAATAGATCGTTCTGGTCAAGCAGGCAGGAAGGGCAAAAATATGAATAGGCTGGGAAGAGGTTATGGCCTCTGATCTTTGTAGAGTCATTTCCACTTGGTTTTGTAAAGCCTCTAAAGTCACCTTAGGAGAGCAGGTCATCTAGCACCTATGTTTGAGAGGTTATATCCAGACACTCTTCTGACTCCACATCCAACCCCTTGCTCAGTACCTTGATTTATCTTTTTCTGTACATGAGATTCCACAGATCTTACTTTATGTGAGAGAGAGAAGAGAAAGATGCATAAAGAACTTTTTTAGTAAATACGCAGGAAATTTAAAGCATGAAGACTGGTCCTTGATTGTGTATCCAACTGTGCAATAGTTTACTGACTGGGTTTCTTCCTTTCTTAAATTAGTCTGTGCCACAGGCAGTCTCAATATAAAAAATATACAGAGCTAGCAACAAATCCACATGCTTTCTTCACTGTAAAGTTATAATATGTTGAATTTTGTGAAGTCAATCAATGTAAGTCACATAGCTTTATTTACTGCAAGCTAGTGCTCCATGTCATTACTCAAAAATAATTGGGAAACACAGTTTGGCTGGGGGTTGGGGTACGAATAATTTTTATTTTTTTTGTATAGCTTAGGGTTCATGCTCAGTTAACTACAGAGTCATGGAATCACAGAAAAACTGAGGCTGGAAGGGACCTCAGGAGATTCCTACTCCAACCTCCTTCTCAAAGCAGAGCCAGATCTGAAATCAGAGCAAGGTGCTAAGGGCTTTCTGCAGCCAGGTCCCCCAAGTCTGACAACGGTGCCACCTCTCTGTGCAGCTTCCTCCACTGCTTGGCTGTCCTCATGGAAAAAATATTTCTCCTGTGCAGTTAAATCTGCTGTAAGTTCAATTGATATTTGTTGTTGCACATCATTCTGGGATGCACAACTGTGAAGAGCCTGCTCTCTCTCCTGCAGAACCTCTTGGTAGGCACAGGGATCTGCTGGTAGGTCCCCAGGAAGCTGCCTCTTTTCCAGGCTGAACAAGCACTGCTCCAACCTCAGAGCAAGTGCTTCAATCCCCAACCATCCTGCTGGCTTTCTGCCCCTTCTGCTGCTCTTGCTTCAGTTAGAATCATAGAATCATAGAATGGGCTGGGTTGGAAGGGACCTCAGAGATCATCAAGTCCAACCCTTGATCCACTCCCACTGTGGTTCCCAGCCCATGGCACTGAGTGCCACATCCAGGCTCTTTTTAAATATCTCCAGGGATGGAGAATCCACTACTTCCCTGGGCAGCCCATTCCTATGTCTGATCACCCTCTCCATAAAGAAATTCTTTCTAATATCCAACCTAAACCTCCCCTGGCACAACTTGAGACCATGCCCTCTTGTCTTGCTGATAGTTGCCTGGGAAAAGAGCCCAACCCCCCCCTGGCTCCAGCCTCCTTTCAGGGAGTTGTAGAGAGTGAAGTTGATAAATACCTTTCTCGTATGAAGGACCAGGTGGGGGAACTGGATAAGGAGAGAGGTAAAATTTCTTCCTGAGATCTCCTGGTGATGCTCTTGTTCATCCAACCAAGGAGGCTGTTGTCCTTTGCTGCTAAGGCACATGAGTGGCTCCTATGGAGCTTGGTCTCTCCCTGCCCACAGTTCCCAGCCCCTTGTCATTGCAAGGGGTTGTAGGACTTTGCAGTTCTTGCTGATTTTCATAAGGCTCCTGTGGGCCCATTCCTCCAGCCTGAATGGCAGCTCTGCCTTTGAGCATGTTAAATGGTCCCTCAGGTTTGGTCCCCTCCATCTACAAAATATTTCTCTGTGTTTCTAATACAGCCATGTATGGTGTATTTATTATAGAAGAGATAAAGCAATACAATTTAGACTCAGTGCTTTGACAGTATAAGTTAATGTTTATACTCTAGTTGTAACATTATGGAGAAGAAAGATGAAAAAACTTAACTAAATCATACTGACAGTTAAAATAAAAGTATCTTTGTGTGTCAAACTTCCATTTTATTTGGGTTAAATTTTAGTTCTTACTTCATGCTGTCCATATTCAATTACATTGGGACCCTCTATGTGAGACTTGTTGTTGAAAACAGGTAGATACACTACTATCTGTTTTCTGAGTGTGTTACTAAGTCAGTGCATTGGCTGTGAAACATGGATGATGTCCATTTTACAAAGAGCTGTGAAAGCTCTAAAAAAATAATGGTTTGGTGCAGAGTCCCATGGGGCTGGAAAGGGAAGCCAAATCACAAGTCCCATTCCACTGCCCAGGTGTTAGATAAATCTTCTTTCTGGCAGCTATTTAATTCAGAATAGATTTAGATCAGAACTTCTGTTTGAACACAGTGGCCATTTAATCATGCCAAAATGTTTCTACTGTTCCCACTTTCCCTTTCATTACGTTGCATGCTAAAGAAATTATAATCAGCAAAGCACTAGAACTATCACCTGGCTACCCTGAATCCTAATGAAGTACTGGGTGGCATTTTACCGTTCCAATTCCTGATTTGTGGTTAAATTTGATATGCAGCATCCTGAATTCATATTATTGTGTAAATATTCTCATTATAAGCTATAATTTGCTTTGGATCTGAAAAGGTCATAAACATGCCATCAGTTATTTCATAGTAGTATATAATGATTCATTGTTTTTGTTGTTTTTTTTTTTTCCTTTCTTTACTTGGAATGGGAAGTATCTGCAGTAACTGTATGGTAATAGCTGGCAAATGTTGACTTTTATCAGTGGCTTGTGTTTCCTTCATGCCTTCGAGTCCTACGTATTACAGCAGTGATTGCTGTTTCTGTTTTATTCTATGGTGGTTTAGTATTTTGCTGGATATACTACTTTGCATAATGTTATCAAATTCCTACTATTAGGCCTTGGAAAATATTCAGCTCAGATTCCAAACTGCTTTGAAATAATGGCAGTGTAAATCTAATTTGCAGTCAATCATTCAAGGTCTATAAATGATTGTCAACCATCAATTTAATGTATCTTTAATTCTGTTCTGAAAAACAAACATTTAAATTTTATCTCTTTCCTGTCCTATCTAAAAGCTTGTTTTTCACTTTTTTGTGTTCTACCATTCCTTCTGGTCCTGTCACAGCCTCTCCAGGAAAACAGAGTAATGATTGTGGTTCAGAAGCTTTTATCAGAAAGTGCTACAGCATCTCGTGAGACTAAAAGGAGGAATTTGTACTTGTACTGAGCTAGAAAGTGAAGGAAGTAACAGGTGATGCCTTTCTCTCATAAAATCTTGGTGATAGGGAGGTATGAAGGAAGCAAGATTGGGAAATGTTTTTGTTATTTTAGTCCCAGTTCTTGCAGATGATTGGTAAATACTAATTGGGATTGTCCCAAATCCAAACTCATGCTTTGCAATAGAGTAGAAATGCAGAACAGCATCACTTCTTACATACACAGGATCTTTGGAGGCGTGGAGAAGCATGGATCCTTTGTTGGTTTCCATGCATCAGCATTGCATGCATGTGCTAAAACCTGTGAGATTAAGCAAAAATTATCCACTAGCTACTCCTGCCAAAACCTCCCTATGATTCAGGGGTTTGCAATAGCACAAGCAGTCTGTATTTCATCATTAGAGCTTGCAGAGCTTGCACTCTGGGTTCTTCCCCAAAGTGTTATGGGGGGCACAGTGCAGAAGCCCATCCAAGGAATTCCTCATGGAGAGAGAGAGGAGTTCAGCTGTGGTACTTCCCACCTTCAAGCCCTGATGGGCACCTGAAGCCCCATGCAGTGCATGTGCATTAAGCAACACCCCTGAGTCAAACTTCTAAGGGAGGCTGTGCAACTTGTTAACTCATGGATTTTTTTTCTTTTTTTTCTTTGCTTTTTATATTCCTCTTTGGGCCATCAACTGTTCCATTCTGGTGTTGTTGCTAGTGCTTTATTGAAGCAATTTGTAGGAAGAAATGCAGTACATAATCCAGAATTAAGAGGTTTGATTATTAGCTTGCAGTTTTCTGTAGTTACAGTTTTTCTGAAGATCATCATGTAGCACAGCTTTCTTAATTTGTGTTCTGGGAGCATAAAAGAACCCCAAGCCATAGAAGAGGAATGACCATACTGATGTCTGAAGTTGGTGTTGCAAATTCATTTGAGTTCTCATGTTAGCTAAGTACTCTTTTTTTTTTTTACAAATCCACTACTCAGACATTTCATTACATGCCTCTCAAAACACATAGGGAGCTCATGAGCAAGGATTTTGGTATTATTTGAACTCTTGTAATATAAAGCAGCAACTGACTGATGAGCTTTTTTCTCCCCTACCATTGTATACAGAAAGGAACAACATTCACTTTAATTTTCTAGAGTCTACTGGAAAACAGTTTTTGTGGCCTAAGTCAGCTACTTTATGCTTGTTTCTCTGGTAGCTTCAGAACTGTGATGGAATCTTCAGAGATCTGCTGTGGGTTTAGTCCTACCAACAATGAATTTATTCCAACCAAACGTGTTTGAAAATGAAAAGTGCATATGTAAATAAGAAAAGTGTCTAAGCTCTGGGTGCTCCATCAATTAATAAATATTTTTGGATTCCCTTCACTGGCATATTCAACATTTTGATCATAGGGGAGTGGTTGTATTTACTACATAGGTTACAGCTGAAATCCCTAGACTGTATTTGTTGTGTGTTGTCCAGGATTTTAGTAATATTGGAGATCAAGCAGCAAAAGCCCAAATTTTGCTGGCAGACTACTCATGGCATACGTTTGTCTGGAAAATCTTTATATGGCTCATAAAAATCCATTTATTTCCACCATTGTCTCAAGTGATAAAAAAACCCATAACATCCTTATGCTCAGATGTTCCTTACGTATCAGGATAAGTCTTATAGTTGTGGCTATTTATTATTTCTACCTTGACACAGAAGTTAGTTAAAAAAGAACATTCCCTTTCCCCCCTTACTTTTATTCAGAAAAAAACACCAAAACAAATTATCCACATTTACATTTATATTTAATTTGTGATAGAACTTGTCCTTTTTTCTGAGGACCAGGGAACAGATTTATGTCCAGACAGATAATTTACCAATATCTGCCTTTGAAGGCCTATTAATTAAAATGTGGATATATGCTTTCCTGAGCCTCTTTAAATATGCCTTAAGTTTGTCTGAATCTGAAGATTTACACTTTTGATTTTAGACCAACAGCATATAGAGGCATTGAAAAGAATATTTTCTGTAGTAAGGGAAATTATTTTTATATAATTAATAAAGAACATAGGAACCATCAATACTTCCTAGTAACACATAAGAGAAGTAGGTAGCAAAATGCATTGTCTTTTTTTTGCTATTTATTTTTAGTGATGGATCTGTACTTTACATGTCAAGCTATGTCTACAGCTTTTGCTGAAAAGATGATGCTGAGGGCTGAGAAACAGGTTCATGTCAAAATATCTGAAAGTCAGCAGGAAATTCTTTTCTAGTCAGAGAGCCCACACAAAGCTCAACATTTCAATAGTGCCTCTTTTAATTTGGGATACAAATGAGGATTAAATACTGCCTGGGACTATGTGTAGAGCCCAAGAAGAGGGAGGAACAGAAAAAGAGGTTTTGAAAAAGCATAAAACTGAAACTGGGAGTAAGTTCCCTAACATCCAGGGTAAAAGAAGGTGGTAAAATTTGTTTTAAAAAGCCATTTTTCTTTATGTTTAACCATGCTGGTTAATTTTCTAGCCTGACTAAAGTCAGGAACAAGCTCCCACTGACATCAGTGGAGCAGGGATTTCACACTGGCTGAGGAAAGCCGTAGAGCTTCTTTATTTCCATCTTCCTTTAGAACTCTGACTCCAAAGAGCTATTTGCTTTGCATTTGACTTTGCCCACGGGAGATCTGCTTTTCATTTCAGTAGGTGTAGATCAGTCCCTTCCTGCTGCTGCCTGGCGTGAGGCTTCCCCTCTGCGTGTGTGAGTGGGGAGGTGCACCCGAGAAAGGGCAATTTTTCCTTCTAGCCTTTGTGATTACATCAAGGGGAGATGTTTATAAATGTGCTATTTTTATTTGGGGTTTTGTTAAGGATGTGGTGTTCTGAATCAAGATGTCTATTTTAACATTAGTCACTGCACTACAGATAGTACAGCCAAGGGACTGGAGCCTATGACACAGCCCAGCAGAAACCCCCAATTCTGGGAGTTTCTGGGAGTCTCTGGTGGTCGGTCTTAATGCTCAAGAGCCATAATAAAAAAAAAAAAACAACTTTCTTCAGTGGTGTGGCAAAAAAAATCCCTGGGTTTTGATTTATTGATTTTATTAGGAATTTAAAAAAAAATATGTATTCAGGGAGGTTAACACCCTAAATTTGTGCAAAGAACAGTCTTTTTCAAGTCAATATTTATCCTAATAACGTATTAAAAAAAAAAAAAAATTGCGCTTTTTCACACTTTTATTTCCCCAACTTTTCTGCCTTATTCTTGCACTTTCCCTTTACTTCCTTTCCTGCTCTTTCTCTTTTGTGAGAGCAAGTTTTGTTTGCACCTTTCTGTTTAGGAAATACAAACCAATCAGTATTCCACAGCTGTAAAGTTACTACTGTCTTGAGGCTGACACAGAGTTACAGAGCTGTAGTCTGTTTAAACGGAGATTAAAATTTTATGTAGCAATTAATGGTTAACTGGGGGTAAATGATCCAAAATTACCCAGCAGTGTCTGTGTTGAACAGAAACACTGCTTAATGTCCCTTGTTTACTAACAATCTGATGATGAGTGAGAAGACAGTTCTTGTATAGTGTCAGATCTACATAGAGGCTGGGATGTGCTGCTTTGGTACAGTGGCAGGATGATGAGGGGAAGAGTGGGAAGGCAAATGTCTATCAATGCATTTTATATATGCTACCTGTGACAAATGTTTCATAGACATGAGGGATAGAGGGAAAAGAATCCTGGACAGTGAAGCAAAGTGCTGCTTGGTTTTTTTTCTGTATTTGTAGATCAGTTTAATAATTAAAATGGGGAATATGTGATAAGCACTTTGTGCTTTATGTGATAAAAGCTACCAGAAATTTTCTGTAAAAATTAGATTCACGATGTACACAAGGATCCCCAAAAAACTGGTAAAAATTTACAAATAGCCAGTGATCCAGAACTCAAGCGTGGGCAGATTACATTTCAAGGTGACAAGTCATTTTGCATTTGCTGGCAGGAGCTGGAATCTGTTTTTAGATGTAACATCCTCAGTGTAGCTGAAGAGCCTCTCAGAAAGAACGTTGCTGGGAAAAGCTCCAAGCGAAGACAAAGCCAGGTTTGCAAGATGTGAAAGTGAGCTTGCCTTAGAGTTCCACCAGTCAGCAAGACCTACTGTGTGTGTAGTGAGCTCAGCGAGGTACAGAACTAGTTCATATTTGGCAGAAGCAGGAGTCACTTGAGCTTGAGGTTGTCACGATCTTTTCCAAATAGCTCATTACATTTGCAGCTTCCAGGTGGGCTGGATGATACTCTTTGGTCTTTATTACGGCTTCTTGGATGACTGGGATTTTCCCCTGATGTTCCTCAGCTTGACTGTGTGTGACAGTTCTGGCACTGTCTTGGCAAAATCAAGAACTGGCAGAGAAGTGCCTGAGCTAAGGAATCAGAATTCATGCTACACGGTGTCTTTACTGACACCACACTGTTAAACTGCTCAGAAAGACAAGATAACACTTTCTTTTTCTTGGCCTTGTTGCCTTGATCTAGTACTCCCATGCTGAGGTGGGACTGTCAGAGCCCTGACAGCTGGCATGCTGACACACATACACACATCTCTAGAGCTTATTTTTCAAGATAACTCCTCACAGGGGTTGAGGATGTGAATGGCAGTGTCTGCCAGGCTCCACTGTACCTGACTCAGCACCAGCTGTCTCCAGCCAGAAAGTCATCAATGATTGTTTGTTCTTCTGCAGGTTCTTCACCATGCAGTACGTGGTCTTCCACCTTGAGGCTATGCCCTGAGAGAGGTAGCTCATGGAGCAGCATCGTTTGAGAATAAAATTGTTTGTGTATTTATAGTTGCTGAGCATTCAACTGGTAATAAACTTAGTCCTTGAAATATATTTCAGTAAGACAACTCCCTGGAATGATGGTGTTTAAATAACTCATCATTCATCCAGGTGCAAAGGATTTGTAGAAGGTGTGTCTTTAATCAGATGGTAGTCAGTAGCCACTTACAACATAGAATCATAGAATCATAGAATCCTAGGGGTTGGAAGGGACCTCGAAAGATCATCTAGTCCAACCCCCCCTGCCAGAGCAGGGCCACCTAGAGTACATCTCCCAGGAACGTGTCCAGGCGGGTTTTGAATGTCTCCAGTGAAGGAGACTCCACAACCCCCCTGGGCAGCCTGTTCCAGGGCTCTGTCACCCTCACAGTAAAGAAATTTTTTCTGATATTCAACTTGAACCTCCTATCATCATAGGTGCTCTCTGACACCTGTATACAATTATCTCATCTGGAGATTTTTGTTATTTTAAAATGTCCAGGAAGGGATGTTCCAACCATGTGTTACCTGCTGAAGCCCAAGTCATACACAACCCAGGACTTGAAATATTTAATAAGTTAAGTGAAAAGAGAGCTCAGGCTTTAATATTGAGACACCACATACATGTGAGTAGCTATTTTGTGGCTTTAGCATGTTTACTGTTCACAGGCAACCTTGGCAATTTGCTTGGAATCATAATATTGAAAAGCTGAAGAAGCTAAGGGGATTTTTTAAAATAGGGATGATGATACTGCAATTCTAGCAAGGACATCACTGACCTGAAGTCCAGATTCTCTGCTCTAGGTGTTTATGCTCTCTCAGCTGTTGCAATTTTCTCTGGGAGAAGAGCTATCTGATGGTACTTTTTGTTTCTAACATCCATGGTCATAAACTCTTGCAGAGCTCTCACTCTGTGGCTGATGTGAAAGTCTGGTTGTGCTATGTCATCTTTATTTTGATGCTTCCACAGACGCAGTTTAAACATGCTTTTTTTTTTTTTTTTTTCTGGTTGAAAACATTAGCCCCAAATGCAGCAATCCTTTGAGGAATGTTGGCTTTCTGAGGTTTTTTTTATTTTGTTTGTTTGTTTGTGGGTTTTTTGTTGTGTTTTTTTTTTTCTAGCCATTTCTAGCTCATAAAGAAGTCCACCCCCTTTTTTTTTTCCTTTTCTCTTAGAATTTGCCTAGCAAGATCTAAAGGGAGGCATATCTTACACAAATAAGATTCTTGTCATTACAGTGATGTGTCTGAGACTTCTACATTCTCAGTAACCAAGCAAAATATTGTTCAGAATTACAGACCTTACAGTAAAAAAACAAAAGGCCAAACCAAACAAATTTAGGTCAAGCATTTTTCATATCCTTGTGAAGTACTGGTATCTGTTTTTATAAAAATAACTTGTTGAAAATAATATTTCATTTGTATGCTGTAGAAGGTGGTGAAGGAAATTTGTTAATTGTTTTGTGGTGGGACTCAACTGAAATAAATCCACTGTATAATGCATCCCAATTACTTTCATTGTAAATGCATTTCCAATGTGTACTTTTAAAAAACATCACTTAAAAGAATGCAAGTGATCAATGTTTCTTTGATTCAAACTGCCAGATAGTGAGTTAGGTAGTTATTTTTATCTAAAAGTTTTCAATCTGCAACCTAGGAAAATGGTGTTTGTTGTCAGGGAGTTTCACCTTGGAAAATATAAAGGTGTCTACAACAGTACTGGAAACACATTTGCTGAGCTGCAAGAATTCTTTCCTGGCTATAGACTGTCCATAAAGTAAGTATCTAATTGTACTAGACACACTTTGGAAACCTTCCCAGAGGAATAATAGATAAGTTAACAGAGCACTTTTTAATTTTGCAAAGTGCACTCTTCCTTATAATTTACTTAATATAGAAATTTAATGTACTGCAGTTTACTGAACAAATTACATTTAAAGTATTTCAGAGTTAGCTTGAAAGCTCTGCTTTGGTAGCCAGTTGGACTTTATTATTTGATTATCCAGATAAGGACAAGCAGTAACAAAGTTCTGTGTCTTAAGTGGTTCCAGGGATTATCTCTCAACCATTGCCACTGTTAAATGTAGAATTTAAATTCCCAGAAAAAAAAAATAAATACAGTAGTGCTTTCTTGCCTCTGCACTGGTTAATACTTAGTTTTCATTTGACCTAAGTCTGAGAAGATTTCCTATTTGTTCCAAAACACCTTTCATAAATGACCTACCCCTCTATGAAATAAACGCCCTAAGTTATAGGAAAGCATAAGAATGATAGAAATTAATATGACCAGAGTCAAATGTCCCCTTTTTTTCATTTATTTGCACAAAACATCAGAAAAAGACAATTCTTGGTTAGATGTAACAGCATCTGTAACTTATTTTCATTAAATCATTATCTTAGACACATGATTCATCATAAGTGATACTTCTGCCCTGCCCTTCTTCAGGGCAGTCATATAATTTAAAAAAAAAACTCCACAGTTTGTTTTTTAAATTATGTTATAGTTTTGTTGTCAGACAACAGGTCAAATGAGTGTTTGTGCTTGAAGTGACATAGACTGTGGCATAAATCATCATAGGCTCCAAAGCAGCTCATGGAAAAGTTTTATCTGTTGCATGAAGGAGATGGACCCTTCTTTTGTGTCAGAAGAAGAGCTGTAGTGAAAAGTCCTTTTTATGGCAGTTTTTGCTGTCTTTTAGATGTCCTGGGATGGGCATATAGATCACTTGGAGAGGAGAATTATGTAGCTTTTGTGAGAAGCCAATGGGGAGAGCAGAATTTTGAAGTGTTCTTAGAAGTTTTATTGGCTAAGAAGATGCACTGCTGCATCTTTCACAGTTTTGAAGTTTCCTATGGATGTTTTCTCTATCAGGAGTCTTAGAAAAGACAGCATCAAAGAAAAGGAAGTGTGCCTGAACCTTTTGGTTTCTGTTACTCTGGTCATCTGCAAATGGGAGTCTGAAGCTGTAGAGTGGTGGCAGCATCTGAGAGGAACTTAATAGAATGTGGGAAAAGATAGCAAGAGGGCTGGCTGGATGAATTAGCTAACAGAAGGCTGCTGTAGTAGACATCAGTGATACCAGGTCATCACATTTAGCATGGAATAATCTTCTAGTCCAATTCAGAGGCAGATGGCAGATTTTGTGATGAGGTACCTGTGGAGTCTGAGAGTCATCAAACTGAAGGGTGGCTCAGACACTCCCAGCTGGGTACTTCCAGCTAAAAAAGACTACACTGCAATGGCAATTCCTCAAACCACCACCTGCTGCCAGAGGGTCTCATCACTGTTGCTCTTGAGTTTGGTGTCAGCAGTCCACTGATGGTTAACCAGATGATCTTGGCTAAACACAGAGCCAATTTTGATGAGAGGAATGTTTCTGCAACTGAAGTCTGTAGGGTTTGTGTAATCCTTCATCTCTGCATCACTCATGTGTCCCTCCAGCCAAATCATGGGCTCTCCAAAGGAATTTTGGTAGGCTTTCCTTCTGGTGGGGGATCAGAAAATTCTAGTGATCATATTGCGTGCTGCTATGGGCCAAGATTAAAAAAAAGGAAACAAATGCTCTCCCCCCAAAAAAATGAACCATGTTACTAGGGCAATTTCTAGTCCTAGTCCTTCCTGCAGTCCACATTGTGCTGATTGAAGATGTTGAACTCAGGTTGTATTTTAGGCAGATTTGATGTATTTCCATGTGAATATGTTCAGAAAGCAACATGTGGTATCAGATGGTAATTGATCCTCTGTTTTATCAAGGAAGGTAAGGAGGAGCTGACTATTAGGCAACCTATTGTATTCTTGAAGAAGAAAGGAAATGCTGTCAAACTGGGCTAAGGGAGGATTTGTCACTCCTACAGTTCTTTCACTAAATGGAAAAACAGAGATTAAATTATTAAGGATTGGAGAATGTTTAGTATTTTTTTGGATGCAAAGATGTTGAGCTCTTAGAGTGAAATCAAGCTGCTTCCTGGTTGGTAGGGTGATGTTTCTTGTGTATTACTAAGACTTCCAAAAGTTCATGATCACCAAAGTAGGTAGGGAGGGGTTTTTTTATTTTTAGTCTGCAGGTAGATTGATGATATGTCTCAGAATTTGAATAACTCTGTGGTTGGAGACTTGATGGCTGGAGATGAAGAATTAAATTTTCTTCATCTGGCATAAAACCTCAAGGTAATCTTAGAGAAGTATTTTATGTTTCTGCTACTTTGAAAAACGTATATGAGCTGTTTGCTTTTAGCAGAAACATAGAAATGGATAAATCATTAAATGGCCTCATGAGATTAACATTCCATTAATGGAGGATTTCCTCTATACAAAGATTTTTATTAGCATCATGATTACTGAGAATAATTATTCATATAAGTCTATACTATCATCGAGTTGAAGAACATGACTGGATCTAATTAAAGCTAATGTGAATAACTGGATATTGCATTTTGACTTGGATGGCAATGCAAAATCCCATCTTGAGAAGTATGAGCTTCCGTGACATCATGTGGTCAGGACACACTTTGTTTCATTTGAAAGAAAGCATTTTCAGAACCTAAGAATGAAGAGATACTGCTCTGTACATACATGTGAAATGTGAGAATATCACCTCTGGCTATGACCTGCTTTCTGAAGACATCAAAGACCACACTAATGACATGGGTCTCCTGAAAGCCTTATGATGAGAAACTCAGCTGCCTTCTGTCTCAGAAGGTGGTTCTTCAACTCAAGGAGGAACTAAAACTGTTCTTCCAGAAGGGAATGGCCAGCTGGAAAAAAGGAGCAGCCCATTTTCTCATAGTTCTTCAAAAATGTGATTTTTATCTTTGGAATACTGGAAGTAGTATCTGGTTGTATTTGTGGGTTGAGTTAAAAATGCAGATAGATACAGCAAGTTGTTATCATTCATAGACATGAATAAGATATTTAAGGTAAAGGTGATCATTAATTTCCATGTAATGACTAATGCTTTTATATTCCCAGAGGCCTACCACTTTGATGAAGTACCTGCCATGCTTTGGCTCACTCAGGTTTTCTGGAAACTTACTGAAACTATACTTGTACTTCTTTCAGGGGAAAAAAATCTTGAATCATCATCTTTTGTGATGGCTTTTGGCGTTCTCCTTGAAAATGTAATTTAAAATGCAAAAATGGAAAAATAAAAATTGTCTGGTTTGATGCAACCTATAATTGCATTAAAGTATTCTCTTATTCTGACATGAGAAACTGCAGATTTACAGGGAGTTGGCTTTAAATCAAAATGAAGTGAATATGAAATTCATATAAAGTAAGTGAGATGAGCAGGTACATAACTATTTCATATAAAATCCCTGTCCATAGCTGAAACTGAACCTTCTTTTGGAGACTGGAAAGGCTTAGGTCACAGTTTTATTTTTTACCTCTAAATATTTTTTAGTTCTAGCAAAATGATTTAAGAGGCAGTTTTCAGTCTGTTGGGAAGTAAGAAGTAGGATTCATGGGGAGTAATCTCACAAAAGAGACAGTTTATAGATTTGGTGGGTAGATTGACTTTTTGCTTAGCAGCTCATATTCCAAGCCATTATCTGCACTAAATTTGATTGCAAAGAAATTAATATATGCCAGTTGTAGTGATGGGGGTGGGGTGGTGGTAAGGGAATTTTTCTCTGTGTTTGTTGCTTCTTTTGAATTTTTTTTCTTTGATGTGACCTATTGATGCAGACTATCAATCGTTTTTGTCAATAAATAGTGGAAATCAATTAATAAAACCAACTTTAATTACATGTACAACCAAAGAAGGTTCTACCTTTAACTTTTACATTAACATTCTTTGTATTTAGAGAACATAATGTTGGGAGTGGCAATTTGAATGAATTTTTTATCATTTTGTGTAGGTTGCTACTGCTGCTGGGTGTTAGCAAGTGCATCACTAATACACATTTAAAGTTTCGAGTAGATGAATTTTTAAACATTTTGTCTCCTTTCTAAACAATTGGTGCCATCAGCTATTTTTTCTACTGTTTTTTTCTCCAAGGAAAAATTAGTATTTTCAACTTACATGTATCAAGACAAAAAGGTCAGAAAGACCGACTTAGATGTCTAGAAACACCACTTATCTCATGAGTATTTGGTAGTAAAATCTACATGAGAGTGGTGGAATGAAGGGTGAACAGATTTGAAAACTCACAACTCAGTAAATTTTCAAAACATGCTCTTTCTTTGTTTAGATGGAAATTTCAGACTTGATAACACATCAACTGCAGATAAGGTGGAGGTGTGAAACAGCTTGGTCTACCTATCTCCTTTTCTTTTCCTTTTACAACTCCTCCTGATTTTATTCAGATGTGTCTGCAGTCAGAAGCCTCTTATCAAATGTGTGCTTATGTTTGAAAATGACACACCTGCCCAGTATCTATGGTAACAAAGACTGTCTTCAATCTCAGATTTCTTGGTGCTCTTTTGTGCCTTTTTATCCCCTGGAAGAATAGATAACAACAAGTATTTTTAACATTTTGTTTTAATTTCTGTTCTCGTTTCTTTGTAAATTTTCTGTAGTAATCTAAGTATCTTGCCACTCTGAGCTTTTCTCCAGGACTTATAATGGATTGCTCTTTTGTGATGGATTTTGGTGTTCTCCTTGAAAATGTAATTTAAAATGCAAAAATGGAAAAATAAAAATTGTCTGGTTTGATGCAACCTATAATTGCATCAAAGTATTCTGTTTCTTATTCTGACATAAGAAGCTACAGATCTACAGGGAAATGGCTTTAAATCAAAATGATAAATAAACTCTATTCCATTTTTTATTGTGGAGAACTGATCCAATGCATTAAGCTCTTTCCTCCTGGTGCAGCTGATGAAAAGGGAGGGTTTAGTATCTCACAATATCAGTTAGGTTGGGTGACTCTGCAGTGAATCAACACACCATGGAAAATAATCGGATTAATAACTTTATTTATAAACCCTGACAATTAAAAAAAAAATTGAAAATGCAAGGTCTGTTTTTCCTCTTAAAAGATCTCACTCTTTTCAGAGTTATAAGTACAGTCAGTATTAGCTAAAGAAAAGGGCTTCAGTACCATCTGTTTTGCTTGGTTCTGAGATTCTTTCAGCAAAAGTGGAAAACAGCCTGGGCATATTTTGAGTTTAAGTGGTATTGTTTGTATGTTCTTTTAAATCAAGGTGAAGAGACAAGGCTCCCTGTGGAGTTCAAGAATCACTTAGCAAACCAGATCCTTGTCAGAAAACATAACAATATTCTTTCTTTATAGTGCACTCTATTCAAGGCTGCTTTCATAAGACTACCCATGACATAAGGCTGCAGTTCTTCAGTTCCTCCTGCTCTCCTATTTCTCATTTGACAAAGACCTTCCAACAAGTGCAAAATCCTTCATGTTTAAGAACAGGCTTTCTATTAAAATGTGATGTAATAATGTCCTACGTAGGAAATCTCATAGACCTGGTATACTTCACACAGGTCTATTGGTCAGATTTTGTCCTGAAGAACAGCGTGGAAATCCCAGGGAGTTTTCTGAAGTTACTGTAGCTTTATAGTCACATATCAGAGCAGTGGTCTGCTCTACTTGCTACATAATTCTGTAAGCACTGCATCATTTTAATATGGAATGTGTTGATTTGTTTTTTTGTTCTCTTTACAGATGATCAAATTTAGGTACAAAATGAACTGGGATTTGTGTAATGTGTTAAGGAGGGAAGAGTTTCAGAAACAAAATTACTGAAATGTAAGGTTTAATCTGAGCCTGGAAAGAATTTTGCAAATGAAGGTGAATAACTTGGATGTGGCTGTGAAAAGAAAATCTGTAGAAGGATCCAAAAAGTAATAATGCCAAAGTAGCTGACTGGGAGAACAAACTTTGCAGCAGATTCTTGAGCTGTGATTTATGCAGAAATGCATTCAGAAAAGACCTGTTAAGGGATGTTGTGATATTAGAAACACAAAATAAAGGCAGAGAGGATTCACATTGGCAAATAGCCTCTGATCCAGCAACTTAAACACTCAGATGAGAGATGGAAGAAAAATTTGGAATCTTTTTCCTGTTCATCTTCAGGGCAGTGAAGGCACCCAATGGAGTTTTTCTGGAGATTTTCAAAGTTTTATCACCAAAACCTAATAGATTTTAGTGAGTTTCTTAAGGCTAAAGAAAAAATACTTTCATAGCAACAGATCTTCTAACCTACTTTTGTTCAGCTATCTGGCTGGACAATCAATTATTTGTACATCTCTAGTGCACATATTATCTTTTATTTCTCTTCTTCCAGTTAAATGAGACTTCTCTCATTCTGTTGTAGCTTGTTTTTCAAGTATATGCATGATTTTCAGGTGACTATGACTTTAGAAAGAAAGATTAGGGTTGTATGGTGCTTGCATGGGGCTGGGTGTGCTTTTTCGCCACTCAGCTGGACCTTCTGGAGGAAATCCACAGCTAAGAAGCAAAAGTAGGACTTCACGATGTCAGGCTTCTTGCTCTGTCTTAGGTGATGCTGCTTCTCACCCTCTGGCAAGCAGTTTAGATCATGCAGTGTCTGCTTAAATCAGATTATGTCAGGTAGGGGAGCACGGGTATTTTTTTTGCCACCTATGAGGAAACCTCTCTGTTGTTCTATCCAGCCTGTTCTCTTTCAGATGTGAACAGCATTGATTACCACCTGATGCTTAACTTCTGGAATTTGCTGACCTTTGAATGGCTGGCCCTGTGAGGGCTGACCTTCAGGACCAAAGAGCAGAGGTAGTTTGGACATATAACTGTAGGTGAGCCTGCAGGCATATATATACATAGAAATAAGTATAAAGTGAGCATTTATATAATTTTCAAACTATATATAGAGGCTGCACTTCATCAGTCTAGTTTTGTTTCTACTTTTGTATTAGAGTCCATCAGGGTAGTGATAACAGGGAATGGAGGTCAAATTATTAATAAGATTTTTTAATGTTATAAAAGAATTATGTTTTTCAAGGTTATTCTAATATTCTAGTCAATAGTAATATCATCAGAATTTCTTCAAGTAATCAGGTTATGCTTAATAAAATATAGTGCTGAATTCTCAAAATGACAATTAAGATGAAACAGGAAAAGAAAATTGTGATAAAGAAAGTGAAGTTGTCATCATCTTTTTATCAAAGAACTTCTGAATGACGTTGAGGCTCCACATAGGCCTTGTGCACAGAGGTCATCCAGAGATGGCATGTCCTTTCCCTTCACCTTTTCAATTATCTGGTTGTTTTAATTTTTCTTACAGAGCTGGCACACACGTTAAAAGCAGTGGGGATTGCTGTTTGGAGGAAGACAGTATTGTCTTCTTCATTCAAATGATGAAATTTTCATTCAAATGATGAAATCTTCATTCAAAGGATGAAATCACAGAATATCTCAGATTGGAAGGGACCTTGTAGGAACACTTTTGTGGGGAATAGAGCTTAGAGGAGATTACCTAGCACCCTGTCTAATTGCATCTTGAAAGCCTCCAGTGTTGAGGACTTTAAAGCATGGAGAGCCAGCCAGTTTTCCTTGGCTCTGAAGTGGGGGTGTAAATATCCCTTCTCGATAAAGCTGGCTGAGGGAAACTCCTCCTTTCTTACTCAGTCACTTTCTAGAGCCAGACAAGACAGTAACCCACAAAGAACTTAGTAAAGAAGACAAAAATGAGTGGGGAAGAAGATGGGAGAAAGGAGAACAAAGGAAATGATATTTCTAAGGGAAACAGAATGTGATTGCTCAGGAAATAATTAGACTTGTTTCTTAATAAATAGTGTTTGATCCATGTATTATGCTTTTAGAGCTTGTTTGGTGTCTGTGAGGAGGTAACAGATTTGACTCTTGACAGACACTTGATGAGTTACAGAATAGTTTAGAAATCTTCAAACAGGGAGTGGAATTGTTTTCAGATCTGATTTGTGAAATTTATGAACACAGGCACAGAATTCAAAACTAAAAGTGAACTCCTCCTACATGGAGGGTTTATTTGGATCATTCTTTATGCTCAACCCACTTGTATCAATTGGATTAAACCTTCAAGATGAAATTTTTCTTCCTAAGCTTAAGGGTGTTTGAGCCTGAGGTGCAGTTGAAAGGTTCCCTTTGAAATTTTGTTTTACAAGTAGTTTCATGGTGATTGGCAACATCCTGTTGCACAGAAGAAAAGGAGAGCACACTAACTGCATTTTGGTGCACAGTAAATTTCTAATAGATGCACTCAAACCATGAATTTTGATGTCACTAAATAACTTTCTTTTGTATTATAGCTTGTTAATAGCATGTAGAGTTAGCATTTTTAAATTTCTCTGAGACTACAACATGCAATGAGTACTTTTGCTGCAGTTATACTCCACTGTCATCCTTGTTACCTTAAATAGGAGGGGTAAAAAATTTCTTTTACAGGCTCAAGAGCTTAAAACCCAAAGGACAAAATGTGGTCAGTTACCAGGCTGTGAGTAAATGCTGATTCACTTCAAAGTAAAAGAATAATCTCTTCTCCCTAGCTCCAAATGTAAGGGAAAAACTGGATATGCAGGCTTTAAACTAAAGGTGTCTTTTTTTTTTTTTTTTTTTTTTTTTCTCTCCCCCCTCCCCTGCATTGATCAAGGCTTCAAGGCTGATTTGTAACTGATAGACTGTAAATCTGGGGAAACATCTGTAAAGACTGAGGTTGCTTTTGCAGGATTTGAGAAGAGGCTCTGTGGAGAACAGATAAATGGGGAAACTATTTTTTCTCTCATTACTCAGTATTATTACATTAAACATTATTTTTAGATGTAATGACTCTATAAGTATATACTTTTAACTATCAGAACATATTTTATGAATTTAAGGAAATCTCTTTGTAATGGAATGAATAGATTGAAACGTGACGTTCCCTCCATTTTATGGGAAGCCAAACATAAAGCAAGCTGGGGATAACACAAAAGACAACTCTGAACACCATAAATGCTGTCTTTACTTGCTTACTGGGATTTACTGCTTTTAGTGCTGTAGCATTCAAGGATGTGAAGAACCTTGTGAAATGAAATGTATTTACATAGGCTGGGGCCAGCTCACATCTTTGGTCTCCAGTGACCAAAGGCATAGGGGTGGGTATCCAGTGAGGGGGAACAGACCAAGCTGTAGGAAGAAAATCCACATCTGCAGAGTGGGGTACATTCAGCATTTGCTACAACTGACTTAGGAACATAATTGACCTCATCATTTGAAGCCTTTATTCAACTATGTCTTTTGTAAAGATACATTATTCCATCAAGAGTTTTAAGTTTGATCACAATTATGGGGTGATGTTATGTGCTCTGGGGAAGGCTAGATAATATTTTTTTATTGCTAAACCAAACCACCCAACTTCTATTGTGTTTGCAATTTGATAATATCACCTTTCTGTAACTGTTCTTTTCTTCCAAACAAACAAAATTTTCTTGTGGGTATGAGGAGGGCCAGAAATGAACACAGTAGTCCAGCTGGTGGATTACAGATAACATGATCATAAAAATTAAAGTTACACTTCAGGTAATTAGGAAGTTTGCTTATTCTATCATTAATTGTGCAGCTGTTTAATTTAAATATAATCTGATTCAAAGTGTTAAAGTTTATGCCAAGCTGAACGCCACTGTTTTCCCTGCAGTCTGCAGCATTTTGTCAGTGAAATATAAAATCTGGAAATAAAAGGGAAACACTATTTTTTTTTTGCAAAATTACATGTTATGCCTATCTGTAATTTTTTTTAATAAAAGGAACTTGAAGTAATGCAATTATTTCTACTGGGAAAACCCCTCAGGAGCAAGTTGTACACAGTAATTATGATTTTAGACTGAGCTGACATCTTTACTAAGTTCTGCATTATCTTACCCTATATTAAGTATGTTCAGTTCTTGAAGTGGGTGTTTCAAATGTCTTCTCTTAATTATCACTGTGTAACTGAAGAAAAGTACGATCTCACAGCCCCATAAATATGAAGACTGTTTCGATTTGGTTTGTTTTGATATTGTTTTTCACACATAAATCATATAGACACATCTGCAGCTGAAACAGGGATAAGCCTCCTGGTGTTATTTTATTTCTTAATTGTAGCCTCTTGTTTTCCAAGGCGTGTGTTGACTTGGTCCTTCTCTTATCATGCCCTCCTCTCTCTTTTACTTGTTTATTTACTGGCAAGGCTGCTTATATTTTAAAGCTATCTAGGCAGAGCATGTTTTAAAAATGCAAGTCAGATTTGTTTTAATTCAGAAACCATTTTCTTTAGCAGCACATGTAGGGTTGCCCAATTATATATATATTTTTTTTCTCTTTTTCATACTAGAGTCATAGAAATGCCTCCCCCAGATAACAAAAGGAGGCAGGTGTTACTGAGAATAGTCTTTGTGAAAAAGTGGAGGCATTATTAAAAATACATTCAGATAAATGTCAGTTTCTGATATTTAACACACGCTTATACTTTTTTGACTTTTTCTCCTTGAGTATCTGTGGCATTAGGGCACTCTTTGAAGCAAGCCAGTAGGATACAAACCAGAGCAGCTTCTGCTGTTATGCTGCTAGTCCTGAAGTCCTGGGTTGAGAAAGCCTTGCAGGATTTTGGATCTAAGTGGCAGATTTTTTTGTTTGGCTAAAAAAGTGCTATTAGGAATAAATCCCTGTTGTGCTGCCTGTGGTTGGATGCTCTTTCACCTTAGCACTTAGTAGTTATTTGGAGCTTTCCACTTGATCATTGCACAATACAGTATGAAACTTTGTTTGCAATTCTACTTCCAACTTTGTGAAGTAGACTTAGTTCTTTCCACTTGTGGAAAAACTGCAAATCAGAGTAGTTAATGCTAGAAAGACTAATCAGAGCAATAGGAGAAAGCTGATGCATTGGCAGTGCTGCTGCTCTTCCCCTTTTTTTATTTTCTTTCCTGTTTATCCATGATCAGGGATATAAGACATAATTGCATTTATAAATACTGTCTCATTTGATGATCGCAGCTTTTTACAGATATTAATTAGTTAAGACTAATAATAACAACCTAGGAAGAGTGGTTAGTGCTACTATTTTTGTTTTGTAGATGAAAAATGGGGATCACAGAAGTCCTATGGTTTGCCACAAGGCTACAAAATGTATCAGTGTCAGAATCAGGGCTGAAGGATGGGACTGGGCACTGCTTCTTTAATAGTGCCCAATGACAAACCAGCCTCAGCTCTGTGTCACAAATTTGAGAAAACATTTTTCCTGCCATCCTATCTTGATTAATCAACTCTTGCTTGGCAGTACATGTGGTAGCAATGTCTCAGGCTTCCAGTATCCTGTTTTGTGAACCTTTTGGAGGTCTTCTTCTCCATTTTGCAGAGCTGTCATACCCTGTCAGCATTATTTCATGACTGAGGAGAAAGTGTACTTTGCATCGGGTTTAAATGCACCAAATAAAATGGAGAAATGTGAAATACAGGTGGATGGAAAAGTAAAGGTCGTACCTCATAGACAATACTGAAGAGAATCCTCCAGATGTGATAAATCCATGTCTTTAGGTGATTTATGTTGCAGTTAGCTGTGCATCCAGGCAGAGAAAAATTAATAGAACAGAACCTTAAAGTTTTGGAAAACAAACAGGAGATAAAAGTATTTGCAAATACAGAAACTGTTCTTTACCACAATAGTAATTTTAAACAATTGAGTCTCAGTAATAAAAAATATTCTGAGAACAGAAAGCAAATTCAAAAGACTCCATACCCAAAGAAGCAGCATGTATTTTTAGAGGTTGAAAAGGACCACACTCCTCAAGTATTTCTGAATATGTTTCTAGATAAATTTATAGTTCGTTTGGCATTTTGGTGAAATTTATCTTGACTTATATATAGGATGAGAGCAAGAGTTAAATAAGAATCATATAATCTGTGAGTTGCCACATAACCTAAAAATATGCTGTTAGAGGATAAATAGAAATTTCAGAAATAGAAGTCAGAGTACAGTGCTTTCAATTTTTAAGGCATATTTCTGTGAAATAGGCACTAGATTCAGAGATCCATTCTGCCTGATTTCGGAAATACTTGGAAACAGGATATTGCATGCTACTATGGATCTGCCAGACCAGCTAAGGCAAATAAGTAGAGATCTGAGATGTGTTGGGTACTAAAGTTTCTTCTTGCACCTGAAAATTTATATAATGGGTATTTTTTGTAATTTTGGGGAAAAAAAAAAGGTACTGGGCATTGCAATTTACTGACTAGTTCTATTAACATGCTCATCAAAAAGTTTGGGGTTTTGCTTGTTTGTTTTATATTTGTCTTTCTAATTCCTCTAGGTAAAGAATTTAAAAAAGCATTTCCCTTTCAGATAGAAATAGTTTTCTATGCTTCAATCCATTATTTTCATAGTCTTCTCTGTGAGTAGTGTTGTGCTCACTCCATAAGATTCGCATTAAGAGAGGGATAGAGTTTGAAACTCTTCTAATATAATCCCATTTGAGCTCATGTATTTTCATTATCTGATTTTTTTTGATGTGTTCTCCAGAAAGCTTGTTTGATTTGTCTGAAATTTTAGTATAAACTTAAAGTTAGTATGAAAAATAGAGAGATTGTCCTAGTGCCAACAGGATGGTGAAACCAAGAATTATCAATAATTTGCAATGAATCACCTGGCAGAGCACAACAAGATTGGTTTTGGATGCAGAGTGTAGACATCAGTAGGCAGAAATCTTGATGTACAGTTGGGTTTCACTTCTCCTCCCTTCTCTTGGACCCCAGAACTGCATGAATCAAATTGCCTTGCTTCTTTTGTCTAGACAGATTTTTACCTGGCTTTATTCAAGGAACTTCAGGCCTCCTGATACTTACAGCAGTGACAATCTTGTGCCTGCAGCCATACAGAATCTGTAACAAAAAGAATGAGATGCTAGGTATGGCCCAGGGAATTTCCCACACTGAACTCTACAGGCAGATAGGTGTCAACCCTCAAGAAAACACTTGTGGAAACTTCTGCAAAAGAATCCTACAGGCTTTGTGCCACTGTACTTAAAACACCTTGCTACTGGGAATACACTGAAACTGGTATTTTCACCCAGAGTGGAAGCCACTGTTTGAAGTGTTGTTGTACATCCTTTTTCTTAGTAGCACCTTGAGCTGTTTATATTTCATTGAATTTGATAGTTTGTTTTCATGCTGCTCCAGGTTTGTCAAACAGGTAATTAAAAAGTATTTTTAAAAAGTTATTGATATTGAGGAAGCGTTGAGAAAGCTGAATGCTTCATGGTTTGAAAGATGTAGGGTTGTTTTTTGACTATAAGATAACTTTGCAGGATGTTTGTGCTAAAATTATCCACAGTGAAAAAGGTAATAATGGTCATATAAGGGAGAAAATATGCAGTTCCCCCAGCTTAGAGTTACCACCTCTACCTGTTTGTAGACCTAGGAGGATAAAATAATTAATTAGGATTTATTCTTTTCATATTGTTGTTAAAAGTCATAAAAGAAGAATAGCTCACTGTGTCAAGGGGAATAATCACAGAATGCTTAAATACAAAGATTAGGGCAAGACTACCAGAGTTAACTGAAATTAAAACCAGACTGTAACACAGAGATGTCTGTCATTACAACAGGACCCTTTCACACATCTTTCTCCTTTCCTCTGGATAGCTTTAGGAGAGGATTTTTAAGGTAACTCAGAAACATGCTCAATTTCTGCCTTTTTGGATGGTTTTGCAGCACTTCATACAATACTGGCCCACTCACCAGGGGACTCCCATTTACATCTTTACATTGTTTTACAGACATTACTAAAACTATTTTTTCATTAATTAGCTCGTAAGCTTTTGTGGCAGGGACCAACTCATTGTTACCCCTCTGTACAATGCTTAGTCCAATGGGATCTTTGCTTATTATTCAGATCAGTGCCAGCTTAACTCTTCTCAGCATTGTAAGCAAAATTGAATTTTGTTGCCCCTGGGAGAGCTGTCAGGGTCAGCAAGGTTTTTCATGGGAATATGGTCTAGGGGACGTAGAGAACTTTCAGTATTGGAAGTGTCACTATGTTTAAAATAATTGTGAGATATTGGGGGATGCTGAAGAATAAGGCTGTCACATTTTACCTACTTAACTTGCCACCTTCTTTCAGCTTGCCCTCTGCTGCTGGGGCCTTACCTGGTGCCCTGTGTCTCACAGAAGCAATTTGAAGCCAGAGACAGTGATGCTGAATGTTGGCCCCTTCATTTTGCTGGCTGGTGGGAATGAAAAAAACCCATTGTGGGATGTGATCCACGGAACTGATGCTTTCTAAGCACAGGAATGCATGGCGGGTTTTTAAAATTATCATTAACCTGATTTAAATAACATAATCTAGCTTAGAGATAATAAATTTAATGGCTGACAGTAGTAGAAATACATATCTTAGAGAAGCAAGATGACATGCTAAGTAAAATGCTGTTTACCTGGATTATTCAGGTGTTACAAACTTTCTTCTTGTGTCTTCCCCAAGTTGCCACCTAAGAGGGAGGCCTATTACAAGATCTGTGTCCCCATTCTAATGTTCTAGCTGTCATTATTTTGTTACTCCTTATTTGTTTTTATGAACATAAGTCAACAAGTCCCAAGCAATGTACTTGTGCAAAATGGTGCCAAGAATAACTGAAACATGGTGGAGTGGTGTAGTAGAACAACCCAGAGTTATAATTAAATTGACATGCTAACAGTTATTTAACATAGAAAATGTTCTCTTTGTGATACAAAAAGTAACTTAGAGAGAGGAGGAGAATGACAAAGAAAAGATGACCTTTTCTAAAGGCACCAACTCTCATCTTGCAAATTTGAAAGTAAAGCAAGCTGCAGAGATTTTTTCCTGCTTCATAAAGGGAACTTGCAAGGAAGAAGCATTAATTTCTACCCAATATATTTTACCCAGAATATAATCAAGAAAAACTCTGGGTAAACTTGAGCCTTTTGTCTGGCTGGAGAATGTTAATGGTTTTGAGGGAAAATATACTGTAAATGAGGTTGTTGTGTTTTGGTTTTTTTTTTTTAATTGGAGTCAATATGGATCTGTTTGAGTTTCATATAGTTTCCTTGAGAGGCTGGTTTTACAGTATTTTGTGCATAAATGTCTTGTGGAGTGGTAAAAGTTTTGCTTTTGTTTTTGGAAACGCATTGTAAACTTATCCTTGCTGCAGATTTTAATTTTCAGTATCTAATGGATCATATGCATGAAGCAGAATATTCATTCTCTTTTTCTTTCTTTTTCCTTTTCACTTATTGTTTTTATATCATCTAGGCAGATATCCATACACAAGATCTGTTTTCAGATAGACATTTTAAACAAAACACAATTGCCAATAAAAATACTTAATTTTAAATTTTGGGAGATAATGGTATTAGAACCACATTATATAATGATTCAAAGAGTTTACAAAACATTTATTTTTAAATATATCTGGATCTCACTACTGGTATAAGAAAAATAAATAAATGCATCGAAAGTAAGTGAATGTTTAATTAAATATGGTTAAGTAAGTGAATGTTTAATTAAATATGGTTCAAACACCTCTGTTAAAAGGTGATCTTCTTGATAGTGGGATTTAGACACTCTGTGAGTTTGGACATTGCCTTCTAGTTGGCACCAAATGAGAAATTTCAGAGTAAAGAGCTGGAAGCAGACAAACCCAGTTGTTGCTGCAGTTCTTCTGTGTAAAAGCTTCTGAGATATGATTAAAGTTGAAACCTAAATGGAGATAAAACAAATAGGCCTAAGCTTAGTCTAAAAGGTAAAGTAGGAGAGGTTTATTTATTTTTAGGTAATGAGATTACTGTTTAAATTGCATTTCATCTCATTATGGGACTGTTAACGTCCGTTACCTCTTTTTCTGACATTGTCTCCATATACCACATATTCCAGCTGATGACTTTTTGAGGGAGACATTTAGGACATTTCCTAGGAGAGGTTATATTCATTGTTCTATTGCAGAAAAAGATGATTTTTTTTAACATAGCAGTTATCTAATTTATCTGATTAAGGATTAATTATGATAATACAGTCCAAATTATTAGCTATCTTCAATGAAGAATGTGACTTCATGTAATACAGAGCTCTAGATTAAAAAGCTTGATAGTCTTTGACCTGGTATTGACCAGATTGAAAGTGCATTTTTGACAAAGATGGGGCCAATTTTATTTAGGGCCAACTAGTGCAGCCTCAGTTCATGCTGACTTGCATTTTTTCATCAATCAAGTTTTCCTGTAAAGTGACTACTACTACTGATGCCAAAATTATTCACCATTAAAGTGGTCAGAGCCCTTTATGGAATGTTGTGTTGAAGGGCATGTTTTGCTCACAGATGGAAACTGCTGAATTTTTTCTTAAATCTAAGAAAAGCAATCTTTTATACATTGAGGTTCATAAATATTAAACTGACCTTTTGGTATTTTTTGTGGGAGTGAACCTTGCAGCTTAAACACTTATTAATCCCTTTGTAAGTGATATGACAAAATCCTGTCACAACAGGTCGAAGCATGAGAGTAAATTAATGCCTAAACCATCTGAAACCATTCCTGGCTTCCTGGTGGGTGACTCACTTCAGCAAGAGCTTTCTTCTCATATAAATAAAAACACATATCAAATGACAGGACCTTAAAAATAATCTGACAAATGCAGAGGTTGTAGCAGAATGTCATGTAAAGGTAACAATCTGAATTTTGGCATTCTAGCCCATAATTTGTTTTTCTAGAAAGCAGGAGTTTCTATTTTTCTGTAGTTAATTCTTTTTCTCTGGATTTACTCATAGATAATTATTGCAAAATAAAATTACTACCCCATTATTAAAGCTGAGGGAAATGCAAATTCTAAGACAATAACAAATTAGTTATAATCCCAGCAAAAGCTGTATTGTGTAATGAGTTAAACACTTTAAAAAGAATCAGAACATAACTACTTGACATAAGAAGTGCATTTAAAGGAAAAAAAGGTCAAGGAGAAAACCTCTGGGTTAATATGACCCCATCTAAACACATCCACTTTCATCTTTTGTAAAATCTAAACCACAATAAGTTGCAAATATTTCCTTCTTCATAATATCATCCTGTAAGGGAAAAGCATTTAATTCTACCTCACATGTATCTAATGTCATCCAGAAATCTCCTTTAAATGTAGGGCTTTTGTCTGTCTGGGATATATTACTGGAAGAGAGAAAAAATGTTTAAGCTTTATTTAAGATTTTTGGAAAGCAGAGTTGTTATGTGTTTGCTGGAATTTAGTGTTAATAGCAATGATTATGATATCTGGTAATGATTTCCTTGAGGGTACTGAATCTGTGCTTTTCAGGATTGACCATACTGCCTGAGATGGAACTTGTCTGCCTGGGTATGTGCAGCCCAGTGTAGCAAGCTGAGCAGATCTGATGTCTAATTGAAAAGAACAGCTAAGTGGCTGAGAGTAATGGAGATTAATTATTGTGGTGCTATTGCTGGACAATTTTTTGTGATAAATTTTGCATTTACTTTGAATGCAAGAAGTATGTGAGAGACTGGATTATAATTGGCATGGGCTTGAAGGATGTACCAGTTTATTTTCTCTCATTATTGCATTTTTCCTCCCTATTTTTTTTTTCTCCAGGCCAGATGTTTCTTCCTGTACATAGTGTTATTAACTGGTTTAAATACTTGACATCAAAATCTGTTTGTGTGCAAATAGATTTAATGCTGATTGTAGTAAATTTTTCCTCTGTACATACCAGTGCTGCAACTGGCTGGTCAAAGAGGATTTGTTCAAGTAAGGATTTCAGCCTGGAACAATAATGCAGCTTTAGCATCTTCCACAATAAAATCACATTTAATATCCTTAAATTATTCTCTTATGTCAGTTTTGATTATGGTACAAGGACAATAGTTTTTGAAACACTGGTAAAACAATTATATGGTACATTCACAAAGTATTAGAAATTTTCCTTAATTAGTTCAGTTTGTAATTTTAAATATTCAGAGAGGAAAAGAGTGGGTTGTGAGGTTTTTTGAGCAAATTGCATGTAAAGGATGACTGCAGCAATATTAGCAAAAGGTAGGAAGCTATATCATTGCTAATCAATCTAGAGAGCTCTGTCTCTTACAGATGTCAATACAATGTTAAGTGCTAAAATAATTGTAGTGTAGGCTTTCTCATAATTACTGTTGTTCATTTGGTGAGTTGTGCAAAAAAAAGAAAAGAGGGATTTGCTTTGCAGTCAGCAGCCACAAATCTCTAAGGAGAAGGAAAGAAGATAGCAGAAGGCTGATAGTCATCCATCATTCCTGACAATTTCACAGCCTAGAATAACTTGACAGAGACCCAGAACAAAATGTTGTCGAGAATTGAATGCTGCTAAGCTGAGTGAATTGACTTTCTGATGTCAAAGCAGGACCTGCTTGAAGTGGCTGATGATTTTCCTTTTCTGATTTCAGAAACATTAATGTTTAAACTGCCTTGTGGTGCTATGAAAGCTCTGAGCAGAGTTTGAAAGTGGGGAACTCTTTTCAAAGTTTCTCCCTGGATCTTTTTAAGGAATGTCTGAGGTGATTCTAGTCAGGAGGGGGGGTGGGTTTGAATCACACCTGCTATTAAAGTGGATGTAATCCTTGCATTCTCTTGCTCCAGTTGGTCAGAACCAGGTGTAAGGAATCAGAACTGATCCTGCTGTGTCTTGAAACATGAGATTTTGCACCACCTGTCTCACATTATCTCAATTGTTCTTTGGGGCTTTATGAGCTACTCTTAAACTAGCCTTGGAAAGGTGGGCTCTGTTTGTTTCTGTACAGAACAGGGGAATATACTGAATATATTTGAATCCAATCCTTTTATTTTACATGAAAACATTCTTGCGTTGTGTTTAGAATATGTGCAAAATTTCTTAATGATAAAATTAGAATGATGTAAGATTTTATTTAAGTGGCATTGGTGTACAAGGGAAAGAATTTTTCAGCTATTTATTTAGAAAAAATCGTGATACTGGAAATGTTCCTAAATTATGATAATTAGACATTTATTTACCAATAAATATTGCCAGTTTTCTCTGCTATTCAAACACTAACCTTCTAAATTGCTTACAACCATTAAAATGCATGAAGAACACACACTGTGGGGTTTAAATGGGAAAAGCTCTTGTTTTGTAAAAGACATGTTATATGTTAGAACATTAAAGAAATGGAATGTAAATAAGATGTGTGGGGCTAAGCATGCCATCACTGATCAATAATGCAAAAGGTTTAGCAGGTTTATTTGTAAACCTAACAGCACAGATTTAGTCAGAAAGGGGCCTTGTACTGTACACACAGGTATTTAAAGGTTAGGAACAAGGCATTTCATTAGTCTGGCAAATCCTCTGCTGTCATTTCCCAATCTGTTTGACTTGTTTCCAAATGTATTCTCACATTTCTGTTGTGCCTTTTTTTTTTTTTTTTTTTTTTTTTTCTATTATTAACAAATCTGTTCCAAGTACAGTTCTTCATTCCTATTTAACTCCACTATAAATTGGTATAAGAAACAGACATTTTCAAAGTGCTTTGATTCTTAGTAATGATATTACAGCAACTATCTTTATGCTAATGTAGTTGTAGCTGGTATAAAAAGGTTACAGTATCAATCCTACTAGGCTACAACATTTTATCTCCTTCTCCAGTTTGCTTAAAAAAAAGTAATGTATGATGCCTAATAGACTGAGCCATAGATCTAGTATTTTATGACATCCACTGCAGCCTTAAAGCAGGACTGAGAGACATAAAACTGAAAATTGGCAAGCCAGTTTTATTGTATCTTGGTGCTAAAATTTTTTTAAAAAAAACACAACACTTTCTGTAGTCTGGTGTGATCCTTTCCATTTCCCTCCTCTCTCCCTTGTGTTCCCCTCATCATAAGAAAGGAAAAAAACTTTAAAATTTGCTAAGAGTTAAGGAATAACACATTTATAGAGAAAAAAGCTATACATTCTCTCATTTAAATTTAAGACCATTTAATTCTGCATTTGTCAAGAAATCTTACCTTATCAATATACTTCCTAGGGGTAAAATTGCTTCAGTGTCATACTCAACTGAAGTTATGTCTTTTAAATGATATCAAGTATTTTTTTCTCTCAGTTATTCTGTTCTTTTCCAGTAAACCAAATCTGTTATAACCAGGTAGTTGCATTTCTGTGATGTAAAAACATGCAGGAATTTTATTTTACAGGGCCTAATGTGTCAAAGAATGGATCTATTTGAATTTTTATATCCATGTTAAAAAAGAATATTTGAAGTTTAATAATTCATTATTTTCATGTACTTTTTAGGTTGTAAACCAGAAGTTTGTTTGCAGAGTGCAGAGTTTCTACAAATGCTTTTCAAGTGATCTCAAGTTGTCATCTGTCTGACAAAGATATTTTCTTTGAGATATTCATCATTTTGTGACGTTTGTGTTTTGTTTACAGTGCTTCAGTAATTCACTTCTGGGACTAAAACTTGCTTTTGAGGTTTAGGCACACTGCAGGATGCCAAAAAAGCATCATATTCTTCTGTATTTGAAAGCTTTTGGGCCATCAAGATATCAAAAGCTGCCAGAATCAAACCTGAGGTCTGCCATTATAAATAAGGCACTGACAATTTTCATTCTGAGAGGCCGTCCCAAGGGTGAATGAAGCAAAGAGAACTGAATTGCCCCAGCCTTTTTTCATAAGAAAAATCTATATATCCAATGGTATATTTCTATGTAAAACATACATATAATACACTGAAGTCTGCCATACCACAGCCCAGTGCTAGAATGATCATTTTAGCTCACTGAAACATCTATGAGGATTAAAATAAATCTTAAAACCCAGTTTCACTCAGCAATACCAAATTCCTGGGACAAGAGCTGCCCTGGTTTTGAACTATATTTTACTCTGCTAGTTTGGTATTTAAACAGCAAAATTTTTGAAGTGGTAGGAAGATATTTTTCAAACCTTGAAATGGATTTTTTACATTTAACAGACAGTTTCTCAAGTTTATTTTTCATGCAGATATAAATGATCATAATTTTTTTACAATTCTAGTAAGTAAAACAGGTCTTCTCAGCAAAACTCAGTAACTACAGTAATTCAACATAATAATCAGTAGTTATATTTGTAATACCACACTCTTCTTTTTCCTAAATGCATTTTAAAAGAGTTTTTAAAATAATAAATATCCTTTTATTCTGATTAAAACCTTCAAGCTACTTACAGAGCTCTTCATATATCTTTATATCTGGATATCATTCATTTTTTCTGCTTGTTTGCTGTTGGTGAGGATAATAATGCAAAACTATAGTTATCACGTTAAAACTTAGCAATAAGAGCATCCAAGCAAATGTCTACAACGTTATTTCAAAACGATCTATAAGAATTGTTCAATAAAGAAAATGTTCCTTATATGTATAATTCAGTTTTATCTTTATTGATTTCTTCATATTTTTAATAGGTTTAAGAATTGTCAGTGTTCTAGTAAAATACTGTGTATTCTGGTTTATGGTTGGGGTAATTGAGTTACAAACTTGGGTAAAATTTTAATCTATCTTACATTGCTGGATTGTTTTTTGTTTTTTTTCAATCCTTTAGGCATGCCTTTTTCAGTCAAGTACCTGAGGAAAAAAATATTGAAACATGAATTGTGAGGAACAATACAAGAAAAGGAACTCTTCTCTTTAAAAAAGTGTACCTGACTGTTGTACATTTTTGGAAGACTGACATTTTTAGGAGGGAAAAATCTTCCTAGGGTTTCAGAAAAGTTGCCATGGTAGAGATAAATAAATATACAGTATAATTAAACCTCTTTTATACCTAAAGAAAGCACAGGTTCTACTTGATGTGAACAGATTATTTATCTACAGATATTGGCCTGAACATATGGTGTGAGGGGGTTCTACATGCTGTGCTGAAATTTCACCTGAGGAAAGAAAGTTCCCATTTTGGGGAGTCTTTGGTGGCCAGGTTTGTAATCGATGCTATCACAGAGAGGGAATAATTCAGCTTCCCCACTCTGGGGGTCTTGGCAGCTGGGGTAAGAGCCATACTATTTAGATTGCTTTGATTTATGCCAAGAGGATCTCTAATGATCCAGAACAAGTGTAGTGCTGAGCCATGTATATTACCCTCTGGAGACATGCTGTATTATACTCTTGCATCTGGTACCACAAATCTGAATCACCATTTTATTTTTCACTTTTACAAGCTTAAGTCTTCATTCCTGGCATATCTAAAATTCAGTTGTCAAGTGTCTAAGGAGCTGAGAAGAGCATTCTCCCATGTAATCGCTATTGGCGTTTTGTTGACAGAGAGCTGGCCCAATTTGGTGGGAAACTCCTCATTATTTTGGAAGCCCATGTAGGTATTTTCTGTTCGTTGGAATTCTTCTCATGCCACTGCATAGACTTCATTTTGCTCATATTTTCCTTGCTTGTGATGAGTGGGTTTCTCCCCCCATCCAAGCTTGGCCACCAAAGTAGTTTTTGCAGACTTTTGACTTCATGATCCATGACTGGCTCTTGGTGCAGCCTTCATGATGTGAGAATTACAGATTTATGTAACATCAAAGGAAGATCTGTCATATGCACTGCAGTTTAAAAGAGAAAGTGTAAACTGCATTAGTGTTTTGGAAGGGTGTGCTCAGGGTCTAAATGAATTACTTCACAAGGGAACTGCAAAATGTCTCAATATCTTTGGTCACAATTTTTGTAGTAGTTGTTGTTAATAATCTGTATCTTGTGCTGTTCTGATTTTAAAATTTTAGGAAATCTGCAAGGGATTATATTTACATCCTGTTTCCAAAAACCACTTGAGTCTTTTCCAACAAGAAAAAAATTGAACAACATGAAGTGTGAAAGATCTTTTGCAACAGTATGGTTAATATTGAGATGTTGTATTGAAATACTGTGTTGTATAGTAATGTTATCATTTTTCACATTTTCCCAGGAGGTTTTCAGCAACTTTGAGTATTCCATCAAACCCACATATTAAAGGAGTGCTGACTTTAACCTCTTAAAATGCATAGAGCATTCGTAGAAGCCTCCTAGATGTAGTCTGCTGTTATTTTAGCTTTGCAGAAGAATAAGTGTTGCATTTAGAGAATGTTTTCTCTACCAAGTGAGCACTTAGAAGCAGATTTCTACACTAGCTTTTGAAAGTGAGCTGAAGGAAAATCTAATCTAAGATATTGAAAGAAGCTTTGATCGTCTATGATATGATTTTTTTAGAGAAGATGTTCAGTGCTGTGCCATATTTATTTATCTTATGTATTTTCCACCATTATTTTGGTGGGAAATTATCAGAATTTGCGCTGAGACTTTCTGTCTAAGCAATGTTTTTTATAACTTGATATAATATAATAGTTTCAGCAAAGTGGAAAATACTCAGTACTTCAAAACCAATAAAGATGAGTGATCCATTCTCAAATTCCTTTTATTCATACAGCATTCCAGATTGATTTACATAACCTAACAAAACAATATTACATTTAAAGTTGATCTGTAACAGTAATAAAAATGTTGCTGCATCCCAAAGCTGCAGAAATGTCACTTCCAATCTACAGTGATGAGTTGCTAAGGATAAATTGTGCCTATGGGATTTTGGCAAATCCAGCATCTTTTCCCCAAATTGCTCGACTGCCGTAAATCCCGAATCAGAAATCCGCCCTTATGCACGAAGGAAATGTGTTTGCTTAACTCTAAGTCTCTAGGAACACTTAAAAGTGAACCTAAATATTTATGTGCTTGAGAGCTTTTCTGAATAGGAATGTTCTTTTATCCATGGTTAAAATTCAGCCAGGACAAGACAGAAGTATTAACCTGTGGTATCTGAAAAGCAACAGCCCTGACTACCTGGGCTGCAGTTATACTGCATGCCCCAGGAGTGATGCATTATTGTTGTTAGGGTCTTTTTTTTCCCCTCAAGTTGGGGTTAGTGCCAGGAGGAACACCATTTATGTTACATGAATGCAGCAGAGGGTGAACTGCTTAAAGACACTGACCTTTTCCTATTGGAATCCTCTGAGTTCTTTTGTTTTGCTTTTCTGTTCATGCCACTGCCAAAACATGTTTATTCACACACTGCGAATCACCTTTGCAAACAGACAGAGATCATCATTGAATCCAACATTCAGCATCTCAGCTTCACAATGGGATTTTCAAAGCTGTGAGGACAATACTTATATCCCCTTACTATTATGGCTGGTTAAGGCAGTTCTGAGATCTTATTGTAAATGTCAAATAGACAGGTACATGAAAATAGCAGGAACTAGATCAGATTTCCTTCCACTTACCCTTGGGTTCTCTTTCGAAGCACAAAACTTTGAATAGTCTGTTAGTACATGAGCTGGGCACTAGGAATAGGATTAAAGGTAGTTGAAACTGAAAATACAAGAAATAGTGCTGAAGTACTGTAGAAATCATAAGCAGTTTTTTCAAATCAATACCACAAGCTACTGGTTGTCAATGCTGAGGTTCCAATGTACACTAACATATTGATTGCATTTACTTATAGAAATCAGTGAATTATGTGACTGTTGCAGTGTTGCAAAAGGATTTAGCTGGAAAGAGGAGTAAAAGTATTTTAACTTTACAGTAAAAAGGGCAGGGATTATTATTTTTGACAAGAAAACAAGAGGGTGAATATAAAAAAAAATATCCCTTAGTCTCATGAAATTGGTAACAAATACTTTATATTTTTCTGGATCTTTTTTTGATTTTTTTTCTGCAACACTGCATCTCCACTTCTAAGGATCTGCTTCAAATTCTGTCTAAATATAAGGGAACTGAACAATATGGTGAAACCTTGATTCCATTACTATTCAGAACCATGCATGGAAGAACATAGAAGGTTCAAAGGCTTCATTGTAATAGCAACAAAAATGCTTGAATTTTAAAAAAAAAAAAAAAAGAAGAAGAAGAGAAAAACAAGGACCTCCATGAATAACCTGTACAAAAAGCCCATCTGTGCATAGTTACTGGTGAAGTAAATAGAAAGGTTTTATATGTTTGCAAGGCTATGATCCCAGTAAAGTAACTGAGAGTGCTGGCAGTAATAACTAGTGGTTGTACACATCAAAATATCATTGTATTTATATATTATATATATATGAGGTGTGTATATATATATATATAAGATATATATATATTATATTATCTCCATGAGAGAACACTGAGGCAAATATATGGGGCCTGGTTTTGAGGTATCTCATATATCCTCTTCATCTTTCTCTGTGTTATCATCTCCTTCTTTCCCCCCACAGACTTTTCCCACAAGCCCTGGACAAACAATAGCTTTTAACTCTGAAAAATGCCATCTGCAAAAATCCAAAGTAAACAATTGCTGGAAAAGCTGCATCCAAACCTCTCCCTTAACAGGGCTTTCTTTATCTTCCCTTTGCTTCTCACAAGAACCTACACTTGAAAAGGCTTTTTCATTCTCATCCTCCAGCCTGGGTGTCAGATGAATTGCTGCCTTAGTGTTTGCATGCTATTTAAATTGTGATTATTACCTTCTGTGTTTTCAAGGGCTGAGCAAAATCCTGATCCTTACAACTCTCACTGCCACTGTCTCATTGTTAGAGCCACTCTCCCTGACTCTCTGGCGGTTTGCAGCACTCCACCTGCAAGCTTTAAGCTTGAGTAATTATGGCTGTGCATCACTTTGGTATCCATCACAAATGTCTAATTTGTTGGTAAGTGTATCTCTTGTTGGGAAGAGAGACTTTGATTCTGGATCATAGCCTGACTGTTGCACTTAATGAAAGGCCCAGAAAAATCGACTTCAGAGAGAGGAAAGGAGGGGTGAACAGAGTACTCCCACATGAACTTACTCAGTGCTTGCTACTTTAGTCTCTGGTCTTCAGTAGCAAAGATTATGGTAGTGCTTATGATTACTGGCTTTATTTATTTATTTATTTTTTAAAGTGGTTTCCCCTAACCATTATGTGGTGATTTTTTTATGGCCCTTTTCCCAGATAAAACGTTATTTGGGCCAGAAATCATTTGACTGATAGCATTGTCTTTTTGAACCATTAAGAATATGTCCTTATTATTACTACATTAAATCCTACTAAACTTTGCAGCATTCCTTCTCACTGGCTAAATAATTTCTAATAGGAAAAAGAAAACTGAAGTCTTGTCAGCTGCTTCCTCTTGAGGGATGTAAGATATCAGCAAATTTTGCTAACATGTTCCAGAACAGCCAGCTGTTACTATCCACCTGCAGCCATAATATTGATTGAAAAGAATATAGAACCTAAACATGGATAGCTTCTGTAATTATGTACAAAGAATTTAATACATGACTCTACTTTAAATGTCATCTGGCAATGGCTGTTTCAGGGCTTGGAATACATTAGGAAATAATGTAGCTAGGTGAGAAAGTCTTGGGGAAAGACTTTACTGTTTCCTTCTTTTATATTTCAAATGATTCCTGAAAACACTACCCATGTAGACAGAGAAAGTCAATGATAAGACCAACAGGGCTCAGACATCCTGTCAAATATCAAATAAGCAGTTCCTCACATATTCCTTCAGCTCTGCAATTTCCTAGCAATGTAACTAGAAGTGGCTTTTTTGCCAAAGACTGCACGTACATGAAAAGATAGAAAGATTTTCTTTTGAGAGCTGATTATGATTAAATAAAGATGCTGCTTTTTTTTAATTTTTTTTTTTTTTTCCAAATATTTTGACCTTTTGCTACAACGAATGGAAGAAATTTAGCAAGAAACTTTCACCTTCAAATCTATTTTAAATACCTCTGTAGCTGGTTATATGCCTTGTCAGGACCCTTACTATTCTCTTTTTGATCAATCAAGACAACACAATATATGCCTTGTGACACATTTGCAATTCTATTGGAGATTTTGGCCCAAGGCAGTGAGGAATGTGAGTCAGTCTAATTACAGCACTGCTGGCTTTCTAAATGGACATTTCTGAATTTCTGATTGAAAGTTCCAAATTACTGATGTTCAGAGGAAAAGTAAAAACTTTAACAGAAAGGCGACTTGCGTTGGCAGTGGAGGATGTTCAAAAACAAATTTGCCATTTTCCCAAGAAACACTGTATGGAAAAACTTGGAGTGCCTCTTGCCCTCACAATGTTTAAATCCAACAGATCCTGGCCAGAAACCAGATAAGCAATTCATCTGCAGACCCCTATGCAAGCTTTCTCTTAGAAAATGGCCTTCTCCACAGCATATCCCTGTCCTACAGCTAATTAGGGTAACGCTGATGTTGACAGTAAAGTTCCAAATGGGAAACAGAGCCTTACACAGGTGATACATCTCATCTGTGCTTAGTTTGGAGGCAAAGAAAGAGCTGCCAAAAAGGACCGGGCAGATGCCTAAATTTGTAATTTTTTACAAAAGTATTTTCTAGTCCTTAAGATACACACATGTCCCATTAACTGAAAAACACTAATACAGCTTATAGGTGCTGGGGTAGCATTAACACCAAGAATATACAAAATACACATTTAAATACCATGATAAATGCTAAGCTCATTTTGTAGTTAGCTTAGCAGTATATCAGAGGTCTTATTGTACTAAAATCCTTTGACTCATTTTAATGTTGCTTATTATAACATCCCAGACTTCAGCATTTCTCTCTCTTAAGTAACTAACTAAAAAGCTCTGCCAAGGGTACAAAAAAAAAAAAAAAAAAAAAATCCAATAATTCACTCTCTGTAGCCCATTTTCTGCATCACGCTGCCAAGACTTGGTTACTTGGAAGGACGTGACAGTCTCCTGATAACAAGACTCAGGTGCAATGGATTATTGAATCTGGGGAGCTTAGGGTGCTCCCTCCCCTCCTCCCTCAGCAGGGGAGTATTTATTTTCCTCTCCTGAGCATAAGCAGGCTTGGCAAACTCCTTAGGTGAAGAGAAAGAAGGTAAATTCTTATATTAAAACCTTTTTTTCTGGATGTGTATGTACAAGGGAAGAAGAAAACCTGGGTTATGTTAGCAGTGATAAGTGATTTACAGTTTAAAAGGTCAGAAAAATGAGATTTGTAAGTTTTCAATGGGGATTTTGCACAGACCTGGCTGTTATATTACTTGTTTTCTTCATCTCTAGTAACAGTTGCAGGTGACACTTTTTTGCCTCTATTTTGAAGTCTCTTCAGTAATATAATTTTTTTTTTTTTTTTTTTTTTTTAATATCTTGGCATAAGAAATATTTCTTGGGTCAGAAAAGATCCCAATAACTTTGTGGCACAAATACCAAAACGCACCACACCATTGTGACACAGCAGCAATCCCACATTCAGAAACTGTTAACTCAAAATCTCACAAGTCATGGGGTTATCTTGAGAAGTTAATTTTTCTTTGTGGGTTTTTATTTAAGGAAATGCTCTTCTGAATTAGATCTGTTCTTTAAAAGGATGGAAACTTACTTTAATAGAAGAAGGGATTTAAAAAAAAAGGGGGGGTGGGAAGGATAACCAAAATTTTTTGCCAAAGGCAAGCACCCAGCTCACAGAAAACTGTAGGTTTCAGGAATTCTTATGATATTGTAATCTCTGAAGAGTCAGCAGGAGGGGAAATCAAGACCTCAAACAGTGAAAATGAAGCAAAGCCCGTGCTATGCAGGACCTTTGGATTTATAATGCTCATCCAGAGTACTAGAATACAGATTTACTTTCACCTGAAAGGTCTTACTATTGCTACTTAGTGTCCAGTTTTCTTAATTTGGTTGGTTGAATGATAAAATTGTTCATGCCTCACCTAAAAAAATCAGGCTACTTTGGCAGCTCATGGTGAACTTGGTATATTTACAGCATGCAGCGTTCCTCACTGAATTTACATTATTCTATTAATACTAACTATATAGTTGTTAATATTTCATACGTGTATGTTACCCCTATATTGAGAATGCCTGACACTTCCTACTGCAAACCCTATTTTCAGTTGGCTATAACTTCTCATATTTGTAATGATTTGATACAAAAATTTCTGTGCCAGCTGTCTGCCTCAGGCAGAATTTTGTGGTGTTCTTCAGTTTGTTTGGTTTTTTTTTTTACCTTTAATGTCAGCCAAAGCAGCTCAGCTATTCCTGAGAAGTTGACTAGGGAAAACCATGAATGTAAACCTGGCAGTCTTTTTGAAGGGATCTATTGTGTCTTTATCCTGGGGGAAAGCACTTGACCTTTGGCAAATGTGTGACTTCTTAGATACCTGTTTCAGTTCAGGTTCAGAGGGAAAGCCTGCCAGAATGTGGGTGAACAATGAATGTTGAAGATCACAGTTCAACCTCTGCTCTCACAGGTGTCTTGGAATATGATGTCCAGGCACCCAGGACCAATGCCTTCAACTTTAATCCAAAACCACCTTGCTGTGTGCTTGCCCCCTCAAAAGTTAACAGCTCCTCCCAGCCCCAGTTAGGAAACTGCAGACTTCTAATTCTGAAGTAAAATGTGAGACACATTTCAGCCATCTTGTACTCTTGTTTTCAAGATTCATCTTTATCTTCCTTATACTAAAGAAATGGAGCACACCTTGACATGAGATCAGGTTTTTAATTCACGAAATATGTTTGTAAAATGCTGTCAGGAAAAGCTTATGTACTCTGTTAATGTTAAGGCTAAAGGTAAGGACCAGGTCTTTCCTCATTCTTCTTCTGTCTTAATGTTTTTAGAAGCAAGGCACCTCCACATATATGCTTATTTTGTGTGATATTCAAAAAAAGAGACATCTTCCTTCTCTCACTGGGCAGATTATTGCTGCCTTCTTTTGTGTTCTCCAACATCTGTCTTGGATCTGGCAGTGCATGTATGGAGCCTGACACTGGAGCAGTTGCTTTACCTTATGCTGTGAAGCCACATTCCATCTGGATGCACTCCCCATATAGTGTGGTTTTACGTGGTGGTGTCCTGAGCAGCTTTTCTGCACCCTGCCTCTCCCACCTACCCAGAAGTTGCAGATCAGTTTGTCAGAATAATGTAGTAGATTGAAAATGTATTATAAGTGAAGTGAAATCACACACAATTCTCACTTTGGATATAGCATCAGTTTGAATATTGCTTCTTTTAGTGTTATTCATACCCTCCAAAATGAGTACAAGTATTTTTTATTGTGAAGACTTCAACCATTGTTCTCTGGGTTGATGCTCTGGAGACCAAAGCAATTTCTAGGGAATTTGTAAGTACATTTCATGTAGCTTTTTTTCCTTGAAACTTTAAAAAAAGAAAATCCAAGCTGCCGGTTCTTTTTTCGCTTTTGAGTGTCTAAATCATTACTTTTTTATTACCACATGTTGTACATACTTAATAAATGCCCACAGATTAGTGGTAATTTTTATGAAAAAAATTTCATAAAATTTCTTTTAAGAAAAGAAAGAAATTTCATATGCATCTTAATGTGCATACCTAGTGTGTTGCTCTTTACAGTATGTAACTGGTATGCTAAAGAATGTCAGTATAGACAAAAATTAGACTAAAAATGTTTGCTTGCTGTATCACAACCTTTTTATTAGAGCATTCAGTTTAAAGATGTTTGCATACCTTATTGAGTAAGCTGTATATTTTTCCAGCTAAGGTGTGTATGCTGTAGTCATTACATTTTTGCACACTTCACTGACTGAGCTGCATGGGCTGCTTTAACTATCACCAGGAATACTCTGAGTTCAGCTGCTTATTTGAGTGCTTCAGTTTGTGTACTTTATTACTTGAGTGGTGTATGTTGATAAAATTCTGTACTCTGCTGTTAAATTTTTGGTTCTGCCAATCCAACTCTAAACCATGCTGAGGGAGCTGCAGTCATTGCTAACTGCGTCCTCCGCTGTGAACATCGGTGGTTGAAATGTTATAATCCACAGTGTTTTGTTAAATGAGCTGCATATTTTTGGTTTTATATACATTGCTTACCCAGTTGTGTACGTTTGCCCAACTCATTATACAAAATAAGCTTGATTGGAATAAGAACATTCTCTACCAGCTGCCTGCTCTGAGTCAGTATGTAACAAAATTAGCAACTTTCTCTTTCCAACAGTGGAGTGATTGCATCCAAATTTTAAGGGAATTGGTCTGGAGATCTTGTTTGTTTCATTCACTCCATGCAAACATCAAGATTAACAAACCAATTTGTTGTAATTTAATTTGTTTTCACAAATATGAACAGAGTTAAGTGACAGAGTAAGAATTTAGTGTTTTAATACAGAAAGTTGCTTCCATGTAGAGTATGGAATATGTGCACTTACATAGAGACCTAAATATAATTATCTGATTTAGAGCCATACATTGTAAAAACAAGGAGAATAACTAGATAAGTTCCCAAGATGGATATTAGATGAGAGAAGCAATGTTCTTAAAACTACAAATATAACATTTATGTAAATTAAGTGCATGCCTTCATCAAGAGTCATAAAAATAAGCTCATTTCATGACCGTTCAAAAAATATCAATGTTTTAATAGACAAAATATATGGAAACTCATATGCAAGGATATGTAATTTTCTCATTAATGGTGTTACAAAATTGAACTAACATTTTTAATAAAGCATTTTTTTCTAAACTTGCTAGTTTTTTGAGTAATTTCCAATAGAACCAACAGGTTATTCTTAGAAATTTTTTTACTGGTTTGCAGTTTGCATTTGTAGCAGCTTGTGCTTCTTTTTACAAAAATCTTCAACTCTACCTCACCTCAAAAATACTTTCTCTGTTTTTACTGAGTATAGAAAGACTTAATTTGGGCTAGGTAGATTACCTGGATTCCTATCTGATCCCTTCCCTCCCCCCCAAAAAACCCAGAACAAAACAAAAATAACCTGAAGAGATATAAATGAAAGGTATTGGTATATCCTGGGGTGTTATGTAAAAATTAATTTAGTCTTTATATTTTGGGTTTTCTGTGTATGTTAATGTTGGGTATCAAAATAGTATGAGATTCCAAGTATACTGGATCGAATATCTGAAAGGTAAATGTACAATATGACATGAGCTAGATCCAACTTTTAATTTCTCAACAGAAACAGAGTAAGTAATTTTGCATAGAATGATTTACAGCAGACAGATGGTAAGGAAGAAAGTTTTGTGTCTATTTTCTTTTTTTCACCAGCATGAATTTAATTTCAGGATTGGTGCATTACCAGTAAAGATCTAGATTTTGCTCTTTGAACTGTTAAATATCAACTATGGTTCTTGCAAAGTTATTAATGTAAACAAAGATCAAGTTGGACTCTTCCCTATCCCATTCAAATGAATAATGGTCATGTGCATTTGCTGCTGTGTAGGTATCTTGTACAGGTTTTTTTCTGAAGAAAATGTCTCCTTTTGCCAAGGAAAGTAAAGAGAAATATCCCTCCTTAAGGGAAAGAAAATATTTTTGTTGCTGTGTGAGGCTTAAAAAGGTGGAAAGAAGCAACTAAGAAACTTAAAGAAATGAAGTTGGAAGGTTTTAATAGGATTGCTACTCTGTCTCCCAGCCTTCTACCAATCTCTCAGCAAACTGGATTTGCATTTGTTTCTCAGATCTAAGTAATCTATTTATTTGTATGGCAAGGATACATACTGAAAAATGAGTATACAAAATTCAGAACATTCTGTAGATATCACTGCAGTGTAAAACAATATGGATTATTAAAATACTAGGTACAGAGAAGGTGTTCATGTGGAGAGTGACAATTATTCATAAGATAGACATCTATTCCATGTATTTCCTGTGTGTGTTTTTATTCATCTAGTATATGCAATAAACATCCAAACTATTTAATAATTTATTCTTGACTTTTCTTTTTCTCCCCCCAGAGAGTAATTTTCAATGTCGTCAACTTCAGTAAAACAAAAAGCCTCTATAGAGATGGGATGGCTCCAATGGTGAAATCCACAAGCAGACCAAAATGGTAAGTTATCCTTTCAGAGACTTAATGAGAGAAAAGTATTTTACTTGTCACTTTCATGTAGTTTTCTCACCTTTGGAGAGAAATTTGATGTAAAAGCAGTGATGCAGGGACATTCTCTTTGGAGCAGATGAACAGTATGGACTCTGGAGGCCCCTTCCAACCTTGCATTGATAGCATGTTGTAGTGCCTTGTTTCAAGTACCATGACTGCTACGTGAGGTCCATTCCAACAAACTCAATGGCAGTGCTGGGGCCAAATTATTTTTCAGTAACATCCTCACTATACCACTGTTAAGACAGTGTCTGGCCCAGTTTTGGCCTGTGTCAGCTCTCACTCTTCCACACGAAACCTGCCAACATTGGAGGAGATGGATTGGGCCTGGAGTAATTCCAAAAGGCTGGTTTGGTTTACTCTGTCTTGGGGAGGTCAGATTTTAGTGCAAGAAAGTGAGCTCTGCCATGTGAGTTGATATAAGGTGAATGAGTATTCTCTGGTCTGTTTCATTGAAGACAAAAGGGCAAACAACTTTGTCAGGAGCCACACAGTATAGACAGCACAGCAAGGCACATGCACACATGAACCCCATGAATACCCATCTGGAGGGTACATTTTCTTAAAGCAAAGGTAATGAAATGTCTGCTGTGAATAATATGTAAATCTAATGTGTTCTTCTGAATGCAAAACTCCCAAGAATGATGTGATTTGCCCTTAGCTAGAAGACATGTTTGAATATGGATAGTGAGCTTAGGCCATAAGTGTACAGTAATGTATTCATCCAAGCCTTAACATCTGGTGCGTTTTACTGGTTAATTAATAACATTTGATCAATCTGCACATTATCTGAGCCTTATAAATATATCTTTCTTAAATACTTCAACTGTTGAAAAATTTCCATCCAGAAAACGTTAACTTTTTGTGTGCATAAGATTGCTATTATCTGTCTAACTCTTTGTATGACCTTCAGAACAGTTATTTGTATTTTTATGGCAAGGTCATATGGATGGAAGATATGTCTCACAGTGGAGATAGTGGATGGAGTCCATCCCAGCTTAATAGGGGTATAATGTAATAACATTGAAAATTAATTTTACAAATACATCATGTGTTGTTTTTTTGTAGCAACAGTCATGTTAATTTTGTTTACTATTTAACTTCAGAAAAATCTTTTCCAACATTTCAGGGCCACATTTATCAAAGAGACTTTAATAATCTTTCAAAACCTTTTCTTTTTCTCACTGGGGTCTGGTATTTGCAGCTAAGTATATTGTGTGTTAAGTTTATCTATAAATCAGATAATGCTTTCATACACATTTTATGCCTTACTTTAAATTAAAGTGTAAATCTTATAAAACAATGCAAAATGTTTTTTTTCCTAGAACATATATGTTCCTTTGCTATTTTTAAAACAGATTTCTCTTCCATTTCCCTGGAGATCTATTTATTTTTGTGTTTTATATTTTTAGGGGCTATATTTTGCTCCTGTGAAAGTGAGGAATGAATAACACTGCCTGGAGCCAGGCACAGTGTATGTAGGCAGCAGGTGCTGAGCTGCTTCCTTGTACAGGGTTACTACCATACTTTAATCCTGTATCAGAAATTATACCTGTAAATAATTTTCTCTAAGAGTTCATTCTATTAAGGTATTTTTATATATATGTTTTATCTAATAGTCTGTGTATGAAAACATCTTTGTATACTTTGAAGATGCACATTAATTCATACTGTAATCAGGGAGCTGAGTGATATTGGGGTCTACTCAGTTTAATTTTCTCTTGATGTTAATAGGAGTTCTGTATGTGTTTTCTGAGTGGGGAAACTCAAATTATTTTTGGCTATATGATTTAGATTAGAGCTGTCTTCCATTTGTATTGTGCCTTTTACAGCTACCTCTGTGTCTGTTTCCATGGCATTCTTCTGAAACCTGTAAACAATGTTTTCTCATTCTCTGTTTGCTGAAGTAGGATTTACTTGTACTTGCAGTTGCTAATGCAGCACACAGGTAGTTGAGGTCCTTGAACATGAACAGAGCAATATCCAGCTGCATCGATTTGATCCTCCTGGATGCTTTCTGTATATTAGTCTGGTAAGCAATATCAAATCATTCAGTGCTGCAGAAATGCAGGGGTACAACTCAGAACTCATAATTGTCAAAGGAAACTGCTGGAACTCACTCCCTTACATTAAGATTTAAGTCAGCATAGCTGGTCAGTGGGTATAATGTAATTAAATTATAAAATGATATACACAAAGCTGAAGAAAAGCAAAAGGTTTCAAAATCAAGTTAAAAAGATGGTGATTACCAGAAGCCATGGTCTGCAGCTTTTCTGTAGCTGTGCTCAGTCCTTCCTCTGAACTCTTCTGTGCTAAATATTTGAGTTTTTGCATACTGTACCTGCTTGGGGAGGCATATGATCCCTACTGAAATTCTGTCAGTTTCTTCTGGCCACACTGATAGAAGCAGTCCTATCTCACATGCCAATATTCCACTTTTGTTTGTACTATCAGGGTTGAGTTTTAGGGGGCTAAAATGTCTATTTTCATTCTTGCATTTGAGAGGTATATTACTAATCTTATTAAGAGATATTGAGGCCTGAGTTAGGTTTTTTTTTAATTTAAATGAAAGTTCTCACTGTATTCAGGATAGAATTTGACTGTATTACTCACAAAACCCAGCACAAGGAAAGTAGATTGGCCTCTAGAGACTATGAATTTTAATGTTTGTTTTGAATGTGGTTATGTGAACATGGCTCCGAGCTTTGCATTGTTTTTTTGAGTTTGATTCTTGACTCTGGAACAAATCACTGCCAAGTGCTCTTGAAGTAGAGAGTGTGTCAAAGGCAGATCAACATTTTTGACCTGTATTCTCTTGCCCTGTGGGGTAAGCTCTTTAAATGCAGTCAGCATCAAGGTTCAGCTCAGTGTTACTGATGTAAATGGAGAATATCACTGTCATCAAAGCACTCTATGTGGACACACTTGTTCTGGTGTTGACATATTCTTCTCTTTTGATGTAAGGCCAAACATTTCCAGTAATGAACTACTTAAAAAGAGGAAGCAATATGCTTAAGGATGACAGATTTCATGGTAGAGGAAAAGATTAATTTCAAAAAAGAAAAAAAAAAAACAACCCAGAAAAATAAATTCTTATTAAAATACCCATTTTCTTCGCACACGGTAACACATTTATTGGATATTCTTTTCCAGAGGGAGACTGCAAAATATTAAATAGCTAAGTAGGTTAACTTCTGAGTCCCTCTTCCCATTTCCAGTGTGTTTCTCATGGATGTGCTATATTGGCACCAAGTAGAATGGGGGTATGGTAGTTGCATCAGCCAGTCTTTTTCTTTGCTGCTTCATTTAAGTGCAAGCTAATTTTGTTTCAGTTTTTTAATCAGGGTTTTACACCAAAGCTCTGTTCTTGGAAGGTTTTCATGAAGCCTACTATGGGGGGTATGGCAGTGGAAGCCCACTTAAGTACATATACTGTACTATTAAATGGATTCCATGAAGTTTTCCAACTTTGTCAAAGTGAAATAGAAAAGTGAGTTGTTCGAGAGGCAGCAGATTTTCCAAATGATGAAGTGAGCAAATATTCCCTTTGGGCAGAGAACAGCTATAACTCTTGATTATTCAGTGTGAGCATTGCCTCATTGGGGACATTAGTTTTTCAAATTGTGCTAATCTTTTAAAAGTAACAACTGGCCACTCATCACCTTAGGTATTTCAGCAAGATCATGTGCAAAACTCTAATTAGTATTTATAGAACAGCAACTCCTCCCAGAAGAATAGTCGCAGTAGCTGGCAAATATCTGGTTGACACCTGTTAAGTCTTCAGACATCCATTGTATTTTATTCTGCATTTCAAATGAGCAGGGAGCAGTAGGTGAAGTCCCCATAATTAAGGGATAAAGGATAATAAATAACATGGTTCTTGAGTGAATGAACACAAGGTTAAAAGCTGTTCTACAATTGCGATGCTGTATTTCAGGAATTATTTGTTTGTAAGTAATAATGCTAGGTAAAATATTATGGAGCCTTCAGCACATGAGGGAGGATTTATATCTAGGTTTGCATGTGTTATGTTTATAATGTCAGATTTCAAACTGCTTCTTGGCAAAGCAGCTACTTTCTTCCCTTTTATCTCACTCAGCACTGATGGCTTTTAACTGGCTAGATGCCTTCCCCAGTAAGCACACCACTACCTCTGTTGCTATAACATCTACTGTTAAATACTTGCAACGCATTGCTTCTGAAGGGTTTTTCTTTTCCAATAAACCTGGGAGAATAGCAAAACTTCTAGGTAATTAATTCAAATTTGAATCTATATGTATCTTGGTAAATATTGTCACGATAAGGAATTCTGGTAGACATCAAGAAAAGCAATGCAAGTTTTATGAACAATGCTCCCATATGTTCCATTCATCAGAAGGGGACAAGACTGAGAAAGTCTGAATTTTGAGGAGCTAAAATGTGTTGATTCTTGCCAAGTTTCTTTAACATTTGTGTCTACAATGCAGTGTTACAATCACTGCCATGTCTACCAGCCTGCATTATACATTCAGAGATTTTCAGCAGCATTTTTAGTATGTATTTATATATCTTTAGCCATAAGATAAGATGTTTGTGAAATGAGCTGTCATTTGTGGTGAAACAGTTTGAGAATAAAGCACTAAATATATATATAGTTTGCTAATCTGAAAGAGTGGAATTACTTACTATAAAATATATAGGGGGCTGGGGTTAGTGGTAACATTACCTGAATTTAAGTAATGAAAATGAACAAGTTGCTATTCCTTTGCCAGTTTTACCATCTAATGTGCTTGGCTTTGCTTTCCTGAGGGATCTGGTAAGAATACTTTTGAAGGTTCAAAAATACTTCCCATGCCACAAGGTGTGTGTTGATACAGTCTTTGCCAGGTGTCCTTCCCTCCCTTGTGCTGCTACAACTTCGGCCACATCAGTGGCTAAAGCAGAGGAAGGAAATGGGAATAGCAGCTGCTAGGACATGGCTTGGAGAATTAGTTGTCTGTGGAATCACAGCTTCCATTTCAGTAACTTTATTTGGAGAATATGGGGAAAAAGATATTGCAGTACTGACCTCTTAAAATCCCACACTGAGTGATAAGCAGGATTAGTTTTGTCTTGGTCTTGCCGTAGATTTTTGGAGGAATACAAGATGGTTTCAGACAGTTTTCAGTTTGACTTGTATATGGAAATAAAATAACTGCCTCTGAAGTTAATCCCTGGGTAAATTCATATTTGTGGGAATCTTGCAAAACAACAAAAGAAACAGACTTATTAGCTGTACAAACTCATTAGAAATTGCATTCTCTTCCCCTTTCCAAGTCCAGAAAGGTTTTTTATTTCTGGGAATATTGAGTAGGTTACATATCACTCTTATCAGCAACAGCTTTTGTGGAAATAAGAGGACAGGTTATATTCTGCTGACACCAAGTATTAATCAAATCCCCAAACTAATGTGTTTATTGTTCAAACTGGGTGGGAGAGTAGTTTATGGCAAAAAAAAAAAAAGTTAAATTTTTTTGATTTTCTGCAAATTTAAGATTTGGAAAAAAATAATACCAAGGAAATAAATGTAGAAGAAAATTTTAAGATTCAAAGAGAAAATTATGAAGGTCCAAAGGACTGCTAAACCACCATTTCAAAACCCTACAAATTTTATATGCATGTGTCTGTTTCCTCATCATTTATCTGACTGATCTCCTATAAATCAATTTATTTAAATTACAGTAGAGTCAAAAGGCCCCAGCCAGGATCAAGACTCATTGTGCTTAGTTCTGTGGAAACTTTTATAAACAGACAAAGTCCTTTTCCAAAGTTGTGAAAATTTTATGATTGATTTCAGTAAGAGCAGTTAGGCCAATACTGAGCACTTCTGAAAATTCCTTCCTTAAAGATTTATTCCAAGCAGTAACTGTTTAAAAACTGACATACTGCTTACATAAGAGTCTAAATATTTGATGGTTATAGTATTTACATCTAAAACACCAGAGGCTATGTGCTTTAATACCTCAATCTGTTCCTCATATACTCTGTCAACATGAGTTCCCTGCATTGATTGAGGGCACTCTGTGATCCCTAAGGTTGTATTCAGGAAAGGTTACCCTTGGTACTGCTTTATTCATGAAAGGTTTGAAGCATGTAGGAAACAAATGGGTCTATTCCTGCTAGGTGCTTCTTTTTTTGTCATCTGTAAATACTTAATTATGGGGGTGCTGATGAGAAATTCAAACTATTAAAGAAGTGCAGTTGCCTGAAAATAGTTCCCCCATCACCAGTGCAAATCACAGTGAAATTTGCAGTTGGGAGGTTTTGTGGCAGTTTAAAACAACTGAATTGTAGGGTTTTCCCACTAGAGTCCATCGTATTGAGTAAATGGCTGCAAAATACAACCAGAATTGTGCATTACAGCCCATCCTGTAATAGGTCATTCTCTTTCCTCAGGTGATGGGCATTTGGTGGAACTGATTGCATGAAAAGTGTTCACAGAACTGGGTCCCTAGCCTTGACAGGTTTAGAAAAAAGTATATAAAATTGAAGCTTTTTCCCCCAAAATGAATCTGTAAGTTAGATAAATATGGGCAGCACTGAACTCAAAGCAGAGTCAAACTACCAAAAGGACATTGCAGCTTTTTATTGCAATTTTGTACTTTGAACTAATGGAGCGAAACAGAATGAAAATCACCTCTGTTAAGAATGGCATTTATCAGCCCTAAGTACTTAGTAGTAAGAGCCCTACACAGACAAAGCTGAGTGTCACCAAGAAATGTACTTGAAAATCAGACTGTTAACACAAGACTACACAAATAAAACCCAAAAACTGTAATCAGAAAACGCACCATCCCTTTAAGAATGTTTTAATGATCTGAAGAGTGCTAGACAAGTTGGATTTAACAAGATGTAATAACCTGTGCCATAATGTAATTGAGAATGCACCAGGATGCAGCACATTCAGGTTAAATTTTGGCTTTCTTTCACTCAGCCTTGCAACTTTAAAGATCTTGCAACATAGGATTTTAAAAATACATAGTACAGTTTAAATTTACATATGACATGAAGCGTAAGATATCCAATATATCAGAAATACAATTCTAAGTAAAGTTAGGGCTGAAACATGCAGCCTGATATTTTTAAAATGCTCATTAAAATCATTAACAGCAACTTTTTCATTAACTTGCTGTGAAGAAACAATATTTAGTGCAGAGGCAAAGGTAATCGGAACAATTCCCTGTGAACCTCACATAAAAGTGAGATGGTTATCAGGCACCTGCCTTATATTTGAAGTGCCATGGTAAAATTCAAAGCAATGAGTTCAATTTCTCTTTTAATAGAACAGAAAATAGAAGACAAAAACATCTTGCTGTACTGTGGAAATTGAGAATTGTAGAGTCAATAAGCAGTAAATAAGTATGGCAGGCGATAATGCAGGAAAAGAACATTAAAATAATAGGTTCTGTACCTTGAACTTTTTCTCATGGGATTTGACAGTTGTATATAAATGCAAAAATAATAATAAAATCTAATTTTTATGCTATGATAATTAAGGTTAAGTTATGAATCAACTTCTGTATGATATGTCACCAGCTTGAGAGAATTAAAATTTAATGATACTAAAACAGATACGATCTTTCCTGCATCTCAGGATGCTGAGGAAGTGGCTAGAAAGTTTTTTATCAACTGCTTCAAGTAGGATTATCGAATTCTAGCTCGAAAGCAAAACTTTGTCTTCCTGCTTCACGATAATTAAGCATCTCTGAGATTGAAAACCTAGCAAGGGCTCTCCTAGTGTGATTATAAAGTATCCAATATTTTTTGGCAGCAAATACTAATTCCAGTCTGTCTAGCTGGCTGCTCAGGCTGTGCTGGCTGTCAGACACATTGGGTAATGGGAAGGTGAGGCTCCAGGCTCTCAGGGGAAAGCTGGCAGGTTTGCTGGCAGTTCCCTACCTCTGGGAAATAACTGTGGTTCTGGGGAGGGAAAGGGCTGTGTGGGTAAGAAAACTGGATGTTGGTGTTTCTGGGCTGGAATGTGATCCCTGGGGAAACTATGAACCATGAGGATAGGTCTGAACAATCCTGTGCCCTCATTACCACTCCCAGACATTTGGATTTGTCTGCATGTGCCTGCTCTGCTGCTTAGTAGGATTCTTGGTGGTATTCAGGACTGGTATTTTTTTGCTCAGTTTCTTAGGGCAGCCAGGCTGGAGAGTCTCTCCAGAACCTCTAACAGAGTCCCCAGGTCTGAGACTTCTCCCCAGCATGGTTATGCAGCTGAAGTGCAGGTACCCATCCTCAGGTGTGCAGTTTGTTGGCAAAAAAGGCTCTTGTGTCTGGGGCAGGCAGGAGATGGGCTCTGTTGGTGCTGGCTGGAAAGGGTTTTTTCCAGCTCCTAAGCCCTATTTGCATGTGAGCTGTTTAACTGAATTTATTTTTTAAACAGGGAGAGGTGCATGGCAATCATTAAAAAGCGTGGCAGCGAAGCAATAAAATATTTATTTCAGCTGGACTCCTTAGTTTGAAACAAGATGTACTGTGTGGGCTTGGGCTGTAGAGAACATGGTTGTGCTGGGGCCAGATTTTGTTGGGGCAACCCCTGCTCTTCTCCCACTCTGGGGCCACATGCCCTGAGACACTGCCTGCCCCCACTCCTTACACTCCTCAGGCTCTGCCTTGTGCAGTTTTGCTTCCTTATTTCCTCATTTTTGCCCTTCTGCTGCACAGCCACCCCTCACTGCTTCTAAACCTGGAAAATAAATCATGGATGCTGGTGACATGAGGACTTGCCAGCCCATCAGGTCCTTTTTGAAGATGCCTTCAGGTGTGTAAATCAGGTTTGGGGGGTTTGCTCAAGTGCCATCTTCCCACAAAGTGTGCCTAAGAGAATTTGTGTCATGAGAATCACAGTAATGAAAAGAAAGCATCCTATCAGCAGCTCAAGAAATAGATTGGTTTGGGACTTTTTTTAAGAATTAGTTGTAAAAGTATTAGGGAGTTACAATGGGTAGCTGGGCTTGCACTAAAATTATTTGGAATGCCAAAATATTAACTTGCAAAATTGGGAATTGATGTCAAAATGGAGGAAGAAAATTGTGGATTTTTGGAAGACTGTTCACTGTTGTTCAGCATGATTTGAGTGATGCTATAAAAAGTACTGAACTTGTTCTATGAAGAACTTTACAAAATAGTTTATTAGAAATGTGTGGTACTCCTCAGCAAACTTATAGGACAGGCCACTGAAGCTCAAGATAAAAAGACATTCAAATTAGAACCATAGATTAACAATAAAAAGAAATTGAGGAATATGCAAGCTAAAATAATTCACCATGCTTTTTATTATTTGATAAAACTTCTCATGTTTTTTGCAATGTAGTTAAAAAGCACCAGTGCCTCATAGCTTTGAGACCAGCAGTGATATAATAATTTAGCTTTGATAAGGAATAGAATTTTTCCCCATCTGCTCTTCTACTGGACAGTTTAATGTCTTTTAAATGTCATTCAGTCAATGAAGGAAATTCATGCAGCATATGTATGTTTGTGTGTAGTTTTTTAAATTAAATGTATTTCTCTGGCTTTCCAGAGGGACTGTCACTATCCTGGGGGTGCTTGTGAAACTGATCCTGGTGCAAAGCCTCTTTGGGAGTGTTTGGCTCATGTGGGCTCTATGAACTGGAGATGTGAGTCAGCAAGGGGAAAAGTGCTGCAGGTGGAGTCATTTAGAAGGGCTTTGCCTTCAGCAGCAGCTTCTGTAGCTGAAAGCAAAGTAGGTCAAGGAAAGAAGGAAACCTAGTCTGATTCACTGGATGCTAATTCCTGATACTTGTTTTAGAAGGAGGGAAAAAAAGGGGAAATACTGCTTGTGCACCTGATGAAATGAAGGGGTAGTTGATTTAGGTGGGAGTCATGAAAATAAATGTAGTTTTCTGCATAGGTGAAAAAAAAAAGCAAAAAGAAGCCTTGTGTTATTGAGCTTTATGTCATGCTCCTTGAGCATATGTGGTTAACTGGTATGTTTCTGTCTGCAAAAGCACATAGCCTTTAAAACCATTATATTACATGCAATCTTGGCCTTTAGTCATGTACTGAGAATGAGCACCTGGAGGAAATTTCCACTGTTGGGCAGCTGCAAAGAATCTTACTCGGGGCACAGAAACATTTGGAGGAGAGGTATGAAACATCAGTTACACAGAAGAAAACACGAGTAGTTTGTCTTTTGAAAGCATTTAGCAGATGTAACTCTACTGCCATTATCTCCAGGAGTAAGCATGGGGATATCAGCCTGAACAGGAACACCACATGCAGGTTTGCTGGTAAATAAGCAAGGTACAGAGGGCAGAGTGCATGTCAAGGTTCAGAACATCTTAATGCAGCCTGGAGGAGTCAGTTTTGTTGCAATTGTCTATTCTGGTAACTGTGAGATCTATTGAGAGTTCTGTCAGACTTAAAGTATCCCAGCCCCTCTCCATCTTATCAGTACATTGCATCTGTGATCTGTATGGCTGTGTTCTCTGACAAGAGTCTCACAATACAATGCAAATGATGAGAGCATTCTGGATTTGTCATTTGTAATACTCACCCACTTGTATCTGTGTACTGTGAAAGCAGTAACCTGGTTTATGATTCCAGATGAATCATAAATGTCTGGAATATATATATGTTGTATATGTTTGTGTGTGGGATGCTCCTTCAGTTTGTTTTCCTTTTATTCTGGCAAAGAATTCCAAGTTTACACTGAGAAGCTGAGCTTCAAAAACATATCTGAATAGAAGAAATGAAAAAGTCGATAAAAATGGAGAGAAAATAGTAGCCTGGAGTGAAATGTGTGACTAAGTCTGTATCTGAGGCCTCTGGATACTAAAATTACAGAAGGAAATAAATTACATGTTGACTGGATGTTTTTCTTCCACTCTTTGAGCAGCAGAAATCAGGATGTCTTCTATATAAAGTAACATTGAACTTAGCCATAACCAAGCACAGAAAACTATATTTTAGTTCTTAAAAGACTCTTACATTGCTGCACAATAGAGCTTGGCATTTACATTCACAGTACTGCCACTGTGTGGTTTCCTCTGAAATTCTGCAGGTAAAGAAAGCCACTTTTTACCAAACCATTAAGGGACTCGAAGCAGTGTGGATGCGTGGGAAGGAGAGTGATGGCATGGCAGTGAAAATTCCATGGATGCATTTCAAAACACTTAATCGTATTTTTTTATTTTATTTTATTTTTTAAATTTTAGTTTGCCTTTATTGAAGGAGGGATTTCATGCTTGTAAAACTTATGTCCTCTAAAAATATGTGGTCAGCAAAACCTACTTTTTCCATACCTCACTATTTACATGAAAATGAAGGAAGCTGAAGGATATTCCTGTTTGTTTCAGAAGTTGGTACACAATTTTAGGTTCAAAACAAACTTGTTATTAGAGATTCTTTTTAAGGTTTTTGTTCTTTGGAGGTACAGTGAAGTGAAAGAAAGATATATATCCACTGACAGAATCTTTAGCTAACAAAAAAAGACTATAGCTTTGATTTAACATGTAGTTAATGAAAGCTATTTCTCTTGAAGCTACTGAAAACATGGATTAGGGCTTAGAAAGCCTTCTATTAAGTGAAGCTCTGATACTTTACAGCAGATGCAGAAGTGGTGTATATATTCACAGACAACATTTACAAGTATCACTTATACATTCTGCCTGACAGCATGAGCCACATGCATGAGAAGGTACTAAGAAAATGCCTCAATAAAAGCTGTTTATTGGAATAGCATTTTTAAGATTCACCCTTAAGTACAGATATTCAAAATTTTGAGTTCTACTTTTGAAACGCACTTTTGTGCTTCCTTTGTTGATATACAAGAATTTTTGTTTTGTGTAAGGAAAAATGCAAACAATTTAAAATGTCACATAACCCTCTGTCACTTTGTAACACAGTACAGTCATCGAAGTCAAGCTTAAAAAGTTTAAAATATACTTCAGGTCAGTTTTATTAAAGTGTATTTTTACTAGTGATAAAACCTTTAGAGTTGTTGAATGCTACTCATTTTTTACCTCCATCTTCTGTTAGGTTGTGTTGGGTATTTTCCATCTTGGTCTTGAATCAAATAGCTATGTTATTTGAAGTGATAGTTAATTTTTTTTTGGTCTCTTTTTAATCAAATGCTGGTACCACACTTATGTTGTGCAAAAGGGCTGAAACACTGAAGGTGCTCCCCAGTCAAATAGCTAATAGCTGCCTGGGACAGGTATACAGCTGAAAACAATTGCCTTGGGTGGATAAAATGAACATTGACTGAGTTAAGAGGGTCTTAAAAGTAAGAAATGAGACCTCTCACAGGGTTTGAAGAGTTCAGGTAATTCTGCTTGGGTTTTTGTGGGGCACAGAATGTGAGCAGGCTAATTGCTAGCTCAAACAAGGTGGTGATAATATTTTGTTGTCTTCTGCTCAGTTTCATCCCAAGATAAAAATAAAATGCTTAACGAGTATTTATTATCACATTTCACAGGAAGAGAGACAAAGGCAAAGGATAATAGATTTTTTTTTTTCCAAGGTCATTTTAAAGATCAGCTTTGGAGCAAACACAGAATGTGTTCATTCTGTTTGCTTCTCAGTTCAGTGATCTGAAAGCATAGAAAAAAACTCTCCTGCTACTTTTACTACATTATAATGTTAAGCTATAACCTTAACATTTCATCCATTACAAGTCTTGCTGTAAGTAGGCCCAACGTTGGTTTGGGTATTCACATATTTTAAATTTTTTTTTCAGAGGTATATTTTTTAATTTCCTATCAAAAGCTTTAAAGCTTTCAGGCCTTCAGAGTGCATAAAATTGTTTACTTTGTTTCAGATTAAAGAGGATTTAGCATACCTTTTTTAGGTATAAGGAAATATTTGTATTATTCTAATCTGAGAGCTAGAACTTGATTCTCACAGTACTTACATAGATATGAGCTCCTTCTGGAATACTGAAAGGAGGGGGGGGAAAAAAAAAAAAAAATCACCCTTTTGTCACTTCAGCATACTTTTATGACTTTTGTGTTTTTTAAAGCTGTCTAAAAATATACCCAGACATGCCAAAGAAAGAAACAAAAAGGCTTCCCATAAGGTCCAGAACAATTAAACTCCCCACTCCCTTCTAAATAAAGCATGTGCTGGGCCAGTGGAGCCCACAGGAGAAAACCTCTTTAGACCCCCTGTTTGCACAACTATCTGCTCAAGGTTTGGAGTCTTGTCTCAGCTCTAGCTGCCCAGAAAACTTGCACATAAGGTTAGATTTCCCTTTCAGAAGTTTCCAACTAATTTGGAATCACTGAAATGAAGGTTCATAGCACAAAGATTATCATACCCTTTGTTGAAATGGTAATATAAATAAAATGGCACCGTATAATGTGGTATATTAAATATTTAACATAGTTTGCAGCAGATAAAAAGCAATTTTGTTTAATTTTTCCTAAATATTAATGCTATCATGTACCTTAATCCTTTCATTATAATAACAATTTGTTCAAGCTTATTCTTATTAAACATTTTATAATTTAGAAGGATATGGATGTTTTGCTTCTGATCCTAACAAGTAATAAGGCCAAAATGCCATACTAAAGAAACAGGATGGGGGCATGGGAGGAAGCCTTTGCTGCTATATGGGGAAGGATGATAGGCCAGAAAAAGTAATTTTTTACCCAGAGACACCAAAGCCAATGCCTATCTCCCAAGTAGCCCAACTCAAAGTTTTGAATCATTTGTCAAGGAGTGAAATGAAATACCTACAAAACACTCATTGGAATGGTCTGCGAAGTAATTTATTAAGAGATTTATTTCTGAGTGAGAACCTTTCTTCCATCTGTGTCTCTGAATTGTAGAAAAATAAATAAATTCCCTGAATTGAGTTAGTTTAATTTTTTTTTTTTTTTTTTCATTTTGGAACAAAAGTGTAGTTGGCAGTTATTTATAATGCTAATAAAAATATGTTCTTCCAAACACTTAAAGCTATTAGGGTTTCCCAAGGCAGTAAGCCCTCGTTAAAGTATCAAAAGTTTCCCATAACTGATCCATCAACCTCCAGAGTCAGCAGCAATGTATGCTACAGAAGTTCAGGCAATATTGTTTAGAATTTGAATATATTTAGGTAATATTATCCTCAGTCCAAGTATATTGACCTGGCTTCACCCACAGGAGTAGAACTACAGCTAGAAACAAGGATGGATGTGGCCTCTTATTTACTTTGTCCAGAGTGTCTGGGTTATTTTTAATATGGCTTTATTTTTTCCTTCTTTCTCTTATCTAATTCTGTTTTGCACATGCACAGCAAAGAAAGTGCACATATTTGCTTAAAAGCTACATGTTTATTATGATACAGCTTTTTCTTCTTCATGGAATGACTGATCTTAATTTCCAAAGTCCACAGTCTGTCAGCTGCACAGAAAAAATATTAGTATTTTGCTTATATACAAATAAATTTATGGCACTTCTTGTAGATGCTCTCTGCAAAAAAAACCCAAACAAAACAACAAATTAGTTTATTTTAAATAATAAGCTGATTAAAATAGTCTTTGCATAATTTTTTGTTCTGCTGAGTCCTATGTTAATTTCTGAGGCAATACAACTGATGTGCAGAATAATTATATAGATATTTCTGTAGAGGAAGGAAAGAATGAACTTGTGATGTGATGAACTGAGTTTAGTAGCTGTGGGGATTGTGAATTCCATATGTCATTACTTGTTTTGATGTCAATGTAAATCTGGGAAACCTTTGGTTTTAGATGGTTTACTTTAGATTTGTATCACTGTAATAGAAACACTGCTTTACCCTTACTTTGGTACATTCTCAAGCTGGAGAAGTGTTTGCTTAATCTTGAATATGGGAGTAGTTTTTGAAGTCTAAGTTGAGCACAGTCAACTGGATATGGGCTGCTTCTCTTAAATGCCAGCAATCACAGATTGTCATCAAGTGTATACCCCACTTGCTTCTAATCCAAATAACTGCATCCCAGGTATATCCTGCCTAGATGAGGCGAGCAGCCATGTGAAGAGCAACTCACTGAGGCCAATCTAAAGGCAGAGGTGGTATTGCAGGTAAAGTTCAAACAGTCCAAGAATGGGAAAGCACTTTATTTTCCAGAAGAATTTACTAAAAAAAAAAACAAAAAACAAACCACCAAGCAAACAAACAAGAAAACAAAACAACAACAAAAAAAACCCCCAAACCAATAAAACACCTTGGTTTGTTCTTTCTTCACTGAGCAACTAGAAGGCTGTAGTTTCCTCTCTGGTTGCAGGCACATTGTTAGGATACTTGCACCTTCTCTTTGGCTGTACTAGCTACTGAAGATGCTATTGTAATCTTTTCCTTGTGTCCACAAAAAATACAGGGAAATTCTAGACTTAATCTTGCAGGCTGAACAGCATTGATATCAGTCTTAAAAGTTGCCGTGTATCTTGGTATAAGATAATAAACTGAAACTGTCTTTTGCAGTTGTCAAAGCATCAATTCTCAGATTCTGCTGCTCTAGGTAGAAAAGCTCAAGCAGATAGAAGATAGTTTCTCAGCCGGGTTTGTGGTTTTGATCTCTTCTACTGGAACAGATTAGAAGAATGAGGAAACTTGCTGTCCTCCATAATGAAATGGAGAACTTCTGTCAGCAACTGTGATGAAAACCAGTAAAAAATAAGAATGGTGAAAGAGCAGAAAGTACAGATTTGTAATAGCAGGAGAAAGAAGATGCAAACCAGACTCTGTGCCTTTCTGAAGTTGTATATTTGTTTTATGGGATCCATAGCAGTCTCTTGTGATGGATGGCCAAAATCTTTCTGACATCTGTTTTCTAGGTCTATATAAAAAGCATCTACTGTGTCCTTCACCTAAATGGAAAATGCAAAGAACAAACTGTACTACCTCCAGATGAGGTTTATGATAGTAATTAACTAGTGTCAGAGATACTAAGGAATTCCTCAGTGATGCCTGTGAATCTGAAACAATATATTAGCAAACTGATTTAATGAGACAACCCCAGAAATCCCATGCTGGATTTCTTTCTTGCTGTAAGTGCTTGAAGGAAAAATTCTCAGCAGTGATACATTAGCCTGAATAGTCCTGAAAGGGAAGTGGCAGATGTCTCTCTAAGTAGAGGATTTGATGAAACACTGCAGAGGGGGATGTAAGGAGGAGAATCATTCCTACAAGGACAATGAGAGACTCACACAGCTTTAATCTTTGTCCACATGTAAATTCTCTCCAGTCATTTAACTTTACACTTTATACAGGAGGTTTTCATCCTGCTTTGGATCTCTGTGCTGCAAGATGTATAGACCTTAAAAAATGCTACTAAGAACTTTAGGAAGATTATTCATTTATTTAAGGTCATATGCTTTGGCCAAATATTCTGGTAGATCAGTGACCAAGCTGTGTACTTTTCATCTGTAACTGTAGATGATTAGCCATGATAATTAGCTTAGGTTTTAGTCAAATTAAAAGGTGAAATAAAAACTTGAAATGGTCTTGTGGGTTATGTCTGAAGAAGACTTCTGCCATTTCAAAACAACAAAGCTCAATCTATAACCCACTGCAATCAATGGATGTTTTACCCAACGTTTCTATGAGTCAGATTCCCCAAATAAGAGCACAATAGAAATGCTGTTGCTTTTGCAATGCTTATAATATTCTAGAGTATATTAGAAGAAAGAAGGGGAAGGACCACGTTCTGCATAGTCCACACAGGCAACTGAACAGAAATATGACCTGTTAACAGTGAAACTGAAGATTGTAGTCTAATAATGAAATTAAGATATTGGCTAACTAAATAATTACAGTGTGTTTTTCTTTTTGATACTAATAGATGAACCTCAATATGAGGAAATGAGTCAGTAAATGTCAGTGGCTTCCCAGCTGTCCAAATGTATTTGTAACACTCAAAGGAGGAAAATAATACTAAAGGGGGAGAAATAAGTGGTCACATGCTAACTTTAAGTAGATATGGAAATTTAGGCCTGAACTACCTCGTTGTATCATTAGATAAGAAAGGCTTCAAATATTTTTCAAATAAAAAATGTACTTTTAAGTTCATGAAATCTTACAGAAAGTATGACTGTACTCTGAATGTAATGGAAACATTAATTTCACAAACCTTATAATGGTATGGTAGAATGCCTCTTATATGCATGCCTTTCTTCACAAACATCAAGTTCTAAAGGGATTTTTCTTGGACCTGGAAAGATCTCTTGAGTCACAGAAAACTAGGTAGTTACAAAACCCACATCTCTGTACGTGAAAAATATTGAAGTTCTATTTTAAGTATTACTTGGCATATCAAAAACTTTGCACTGGTAATTGTACTGTCAATCATGTAGTGTCCCATTGCTAAAGAAATAATAGGTTAAAATCTAGCCATTTTTTTTTTTAATGGATACAAATTTGGATCTTATAATGAGAAAATAATACAAATTATTCCCTTCAAGAATTAAACAGTTTATATTGCACAACTAATTAACTATAAGCAACAGTTAAACCCTGAATTGTGCTTGAAATATCTGCATTTTCCAGCTTCCTACAGTCTTTTTTTAAACACTTTGAGCAATGCTAATGCCCATTGCATGTAACATGAAACCTGCAGAAGGATTGTAGTTGGTGCAAGCTGATGCTCTGCTGATGATCTCAGTTTGCAAGCTGTTTCATGTTAAAAGTTCTACTGAAACTGTTAGTGGAAAGTCTATGAATAATTTTGAAGACCCTCCACAGCTTATCTGTTCTTTTGCCTCCAGCATGCTGCTTTTAGTAAAGAAACTTGCAGACTTGTAGTCATTGCTTGTAGTGAAGTGACTTGGAAGGAGTTTTGTCACAGCAGTGCAAGGCTGAGAGAAGTGCTTCTCTTTATCACTGCTGGAACATTTACCCCTCATTCCTGGTGTGAACGCTCATATTTCAAGACAGTGGTGGTAAGAATATTCTGTGGATTTGGGCAAACACAGCATGGTCCTCAGATTTTGATCTCATTGAAGAAATCCACCTCTTCTTGGAGCCTGGGTAACATACCCTCTTGCAAGGTGTATTTGAATGTGCTTCTATGTCTATGTGTGCTATTTTAAAAAAATCTGCCAGTTCTTTGTGGAATGTATAAAAGTCTAAAACTGTTAATTATTTGTATAACCTTTTTAGTACTAAGAGCATAAATAGAACTGGACTTTGAGGTTTTTTTCAAGCATCATTTAGTTGAATTATTTCTTCCCTATTCCAAATTGAAAGGCATTTCTTACAGAAAGATTCTGTGATGTATGTGGCCAGGCTTGTAATATTTTTTCATGGAAGTTTTGAAATATCAGTTTATCTTCAAAGCTCTTTACCAGTATCTTGCCAAGATCCTCATGTCTTTAATAATTTGGTATCACCTAAGCTCGAAATGATAGGTTTGTTGTAGTCTTGATGAGAGTCTAGCAAGAAAGAAGAGTGGGATGATTAGGATTGTGTTTCCCAAAACCATCCATTACTTACCTGCTGTTCAAATCTGTTGTGTTGTTCTGGTGTGGGTTTTCTTTTTCTTTCCCTTGCTTCTAGGAAAAAGAATGCTATCTAGCAAAGGTTATTGTTGTAAAATGTTCTTAGTGAAATTGGATGTACCTTGTTGGGAAAGGTCTCAATCAGTGGAAGATTGCAAATAAGAAAAAAAGGTGAAAGCATGAATGGGCAAATATTTTAGCAAGCTTGTTTTAGGCATTTAGGTAATACTTCAGTAACAAAGAAGAAAAAGAAAACTGTAGTTATCAGTGTGCAAATCCTGTTGGCTTAAAAGAGTTAGGTATACCAGCAAAAAATAAACATTTTAAATAATTTTAGTTGGACCATAACTATTAACTTTGTCTGTCTCCTTTTTAGTAAAAGGGTGGTGCAGTAAAAGGTGATCTACTGTTGTAGTCTTTACTTCTGGTACTTACTATGGTACCATGGCAACCTCAGAATTAGACACAGAAAATGGAGCAAGAAGCCTGGTGGAACATAATGAAGAGTACACAAGCAATGTGTTACAGGGAATCCACAGAAGAAATATTAACAAGCAAACGTAGTAGGGTTCTTAGGAGAAAGTGGGAACAGTGTAGAGCTCTTCTGGAACAGCTCAAGTATGGGATTTGTCTGTAGGAAATTCAGAAATATTAAAGAAAAAGAGTGGGTAAAAGAAGAGGGAAAAGTAAGCTCTGCTTCCACAGAGAGGCAACACTTTTCTAGGTTGGGAAGAGATAGACACCAGTTAGCTTTTGGAATTTATGAAAGCTGCAATTTCTTCTAGATACAGGAAAACAATTATTCACTCCTGTGGTGCCTGTATGCTCACTCAACAGTGTCCTGATTAGGTCCTTCCAGGTATTTTTGGGTGTCTGTCTGAGAGTGTGGACTTCTGTGCTTTAAGAATTGCTTCGGGTAATCATCTGTCCAGATTTACTCTGCAGTAACAGAATTTAACAAAAGGTAGATGCAGTTATTTGCATGTGTTGTTTGCACTGCAGAAATGTATTGGTACCTTGGTTTTGAGAGACTGCAGTTATGAGGAATGACACTTCAGTAGAGCGAATATATTCCAAATAAACCTCTGATTTTTGTGCTGTCTTAGATTAATATTAATGTCAGAGAATTCAGCAGTACAAATTATAAACCTATTATGGGAAATGAAATTAATGCAAAACCATAGGCGTGATTGCATATGAGACATTAAGTAATGTAGATCACAGCAGACAGTTGTATTTTCATTTTTGACTGCTTTTGTGTTTTTCAGGAGGTCTGTGTGCATCTTGTTTCAAAGGGTTTGTGTACATTTGGCAAATTTACTACAACAATGCTGTTGATTTTTTTTTTATTCCCCAGCTGTTGAGGGTAGCATGGGTATCTTTGTACCACCTGTGCAGCTGGAGGTCCTTACTTCATCTGATTGCAGATTACAGGTTTGGATGTTATCACATTAACCTTGTGAACTGCTTTGGTTATTCTCAAATCAACCTTATGACCTACACGTCAAAATTGTTGCAGCTGAACGTGTATGAGCATGTGAGGATTAAGGTGCTGGGAATGCTATCCTACCATTTAATCTCAAAAACAGCCTTGAAGACATTTCTTATGAAATTGATTGATCCCTCTGGTGTGAGGAAATGATAAAATGGTGAGACACAGGCAGCATAAAGAAATGTTTTGCATGTGACAAGTGTTAAGCTTAATGCCCACTCTTACATAGTGATCATTGTATTGCTGATATGACAGCACTCCCAATGCAAGTGGGGTTTGGTTTTACAGTCAATGATTTCAGTATCAATCCTTGCATTTATTGTTACCTCATTCTTCTCTGACAAGGTGTCTCAAGTTTTTAGTATCTGTTTAGAGAAGGTTCAAGGCGAGCTGCTAGCAGTGAATGAAGTTTGAGATGGGGATTACTTGAGGAAACTTGACCCAGCTGAGGCCATGGGGGCAGATGGGCAGCACCCAAGGGGTTCAGATCCATAGAAGTTACTGTTTGTCACCTTTGAAAGGTCTTGGAAATGAGGGATGGTTCTGGGTGAGAAAGATAAATGTTGTACCCATCTTGCCAAGAGGTTTACATGGGGAAGCACAAGATAGCTGGCCTCACTTTGCATCCTGGGAAAAACATGGAGCAGGTTCTCTTCAAAAGATGTGCCTGGGCATGTAAAGGGGAAGGTGTTTGGATGCTTAACCAACCTAATTGTCTTCTATATAAACAAAAAGGGATTTTAAAATGATGCGTAAAGGGATTATCTACCTCAGCTTTAACATGGCTTTTGATAGGGTGGGAATATTTTTGTAAGTTAGGATACTTTGGTCTGAATGTGTGGGCAATTAGATATATTATTCAGATACTCAGGTATCTGAATGTATAACAGACTTTTAACTCAGTTAATAGTCTCCAGAGAACTATTCAGAATTCTTTAGAATTTTCAAGTTATAAAGTCAGCTACTCTTTGCAAGGCTGCAAAGCATGAATAGTACTTTGTTTATTAGGAATGCCATACAATTTTGGTTTTACACATAGTGTTCAAGCCAGTGGAAGACAACAAAGAGTATGCATTAAAACTGCAATAATTGTGTTTGTTTAATAGTAGCATTGTAACATAACGCCTACTTATTATCCCTCTCTATTAATAATTACTATTTTTGTTTATTTTCTGTAATACAATCTATATGCCAGGAGGTCTTCAAACGCTGAAAATGACAGTCTCTTCATGAAGAAATTCATAACTGTGCCTGAGGCTCTGCTATGCTTTGCTATTCTAAAAGACATTTTTTAATATACTAGTATTACACTGTAGGAATAATTGTGTTAAAATATTATGCAATATATTAAAGGTTGAACCCAACCTTAGATTCTTAACATGTGCTTGGGTGGTGACATTTTTTCCCTCATTCCGTAGCCTCCTAAGCCTTCTCAAGGTTTCTTTCTCAGTCTCACTAGGGAATTGTGTGGTTAAACAGAGCCCAGACACTCAGAAAACTGTTGTTTGTGGTAGTGAGAGTGTATGGATGTATTAGTAAAAAAAGACAGAAAGCATTTTGTTGTTGCTTTGCATTTAATTGACTTAAATAGATGTCTGGGCTATGGACTGGGAGGTTCAGAGGGCTAGAGGAGAAGGAAGCCTTCTTTAGAACTGGAGCATGTACTCCACTTCTCTTTAAGGGAGTGGGAGGTGGCCAACTGGGAAGGTGCCAGGCACTGCTGCTCCATTGGGGTTCCCACCCTCCCTGTACAATAGCTCAGTGGCTAAGCAGAGCTGGACTTTCTGCAAAAGCTCTCTGCCACATCACTCTGTTGCATTTCAGTGGGGATGAGCAGCAAGTCAGCCAGGTATCCAAACTGTTACTCTTAGGAAACTAATTTCATTTACTAGATGAATAAAGAGTCCTGATTTGCTGGACTTTTTTTTTCCTTTCTTTTTTTCCTTTTTTTTTCCTTTTTTTTTTCCTTTTTTTCCTTTTTTTTTTCTTTTTTTTTCCTTTTATTTACTTTTTTTTCCTTTTTTTTTTTTTTCTTTTTTCCCCTTTTTTTTTTTTTCCTTTTTTTTTTCCTTTTTTTTTTCCTTTTTTTTTCCTTTTTTTTTTCCTTTTTTTTTCCTTTTTTTTTTCCTTTTTTTTTTTCCTTTTTTTCCTTTTTTTCCTTTTTTTCCTTTTTTTCCTTTTTTTCCTTTTTTTCCTTTTTTTTCCTTTTTTTCCTTTTTTCCTTTTTTTCCTTTTTTTTCCTTTTTTTTCCTTTTTTTCCTTTTTTTCCTTTTTTTCCTTTTTTTCCTTTTTTTCCTTTTTTCCTTTTTTTCCTTTTTTTTCCATTTTTTTCTTTTTTCCTTTTTTTCTTTTTTTCCTTTTTCCTTTTTTTCCCTTTTTTCCTTTTTTTTCCTTTTTTTCCTTTTTTTCCTTTTTTTCCTTTTTTTTCCTTTTTTTTCCTTTTTTTCCTTTTTTTCCTTTTTTTCCTTTTTTTCCTTTTTTTTTTCCTTTTTTTTTTCCTTTTTTTTTTCCTTTTTTTTTTCCTTTTTTTTTTCCTTTTTTTTTTCCTTTTTTTTTTCCTTTTTTTTTTCCTTTTTTTTTTCCTTTTTTTTTTCCTTTTTTTTTTCCTTTTTTTTTTTCCTTTTTTTTTTCCTTTTTTTTTTCCTTTTTTTTTTCCTTTTTTTTTTCCTTTTTTTTTCCTTTTTTTTTTCCTTTTTTTTTACTTTTTTTTTTCCTTTTTTTTTTCCTTTTTTTTTTCCTTTTTTTTTTCCTTTTTTTTTCCTTTTTTTTTTCCTTTTTTTTTTCCTTTTTTTTTTCGTTTTTTTTTTCCTTTTTTTTTTCCTTTTTTTTTTCCTTTTTTTTTTTCTTTTTTTTTTCCTTTTTTTTTTCCTTTTTTTTTTCCTTTTTTTTTTCCTTTTTTTTTTCCTTTTTTTTTTCCTTTTTTTTTTTCCTTTTTTTTTTCCTTTTTTTTTTCCTTTTTTTTTTCCTTTTTTTTTTCCTTTTTTTTTTCCTTTTTTTTTTCCTTTTTTTTTTCCTTTTTTTTTTCCTTTTTTTTTTCCTTTTTTTTTTCCTTTTTTTTTTCCTTTTTTTTTTCCTTTTTTTTTTCCTTTTTTTTTTCCTTTTTTTTTTTTCCTTTTTTTTTCCTTTTTTTTTTTTTTCCCTTTTTTTTTTTTTTTTTTTCTAACATTGTACTCTCTTGCCTTAAAATGCCAAAAAGGAGGAATAAACCCATGAAAAGAGCAGGCTGCGATTTAAAGGATTCAAAGTCCAGGAGAGGTTAAACTGGAACCACAGTGAAATCTGCATGTGTGTGTACATGCTGAGTCACTGCCAGAGGAGGTGATGAACACCTACCTACTCCTGCCCACTTGAGGGGCTGCTCAGCCACTGCCAGCATTTCCCCCAGCCCTGGGGCTCTCAGGCATTGCAGCCACCAAGCTCTGCTCTGCTCCTTCTGCCTGTGGCTCCCAGCTGCTCAGTGCAGACTCTGGAATTGGTACCTGACAAGTGCAAACATCCATGCTCAGGTGGCAGGGCCTGGGGATATTACAGGAGATTGTATCCTTATTACATAAGACTGTATTTTTTTTTTTTCTTTTTTTTTTTTTTTTTTAATTATTTTTTTTTTCTTTTCTTATTTTTTTTTGCATATACCCAACATTGTTTTTTAGCTTTCTGTTAATTTGTTCTTTAACAATATTCATCGCGTTGTTACAGATTTTTGTCTAGTGTGTATTGTTTGCAGGTGAATAAGTTCAGATGTATTTCAGATGTATTTTCATTCTGAAAGATCCAGCATAAGTATAAAACTTTAAATGAAAAGCTGCATGAATACAAAGTATTACAGTATTATAAATAAATCATGTTGAAATAGGCTAAGGCAAAAGGTGTGATATAGCCAAAGCACATAACATGAATGAAAATGCAATCCCTATCTCTGCATTTGTTAAAATTTGATTTTTTTCTTTTTCCTTTTTTTAAATTGCATTATCAATTCTATATAGACACTTAGTCTCCAAAAGAAAGGCCCTTGACATTAAGTGTACTGAAAGGTCATTGAACAGTCATAGCTTTCTTTTAATTTTAAATGTATTTATTCAAGTAAACTCAGCACCAATGCAACATCTGTTTTTCAAAGGGATTCTGTCTTCTAACTGAGCTGACTGAGGTTTACAGAGGTCAGCTGAAATGCCTAAGGTCACCCAGAGTACCAGAGAGTAAAGGGTGAGTATCTGGAAAACATTGAAAAAGAAACCTTTTTTTCCCCTCAAGAAATTTCATGATTCCCCTTTAAACTTCTAGATAAACACCAGTATCATTCAGAAAAAAAAAGAAGAATGTTAAAGATGGTGACTCCTGCTGTGTGGATTACTATTGATATTATGAGTTATTTGTAAAAGACTAAAAAATTCTGTCTAGAAAAATGAGCAAGTTATGTATTGGAAAAATGACAAATAGTTTAGATGGGAGACCATTAGTTTACTGCATTGTTGCTACACACAGCTTTTCCAAATTTTTTTCTTAATACTTTTTCTGAGATTGACTTCAGTGAAATTGCACTGTCTAAACAAGCTGATGAGCACGCTTCTAAAATCATAGCTATTTTAGGAATGAAAAATCCTTTAACCCATCATTCAGCAGTGAAGAGTATGTGGTGACAACTATGATTAGCAGAATACACACATCCTCACAAGGGAAAAATGAGGATGAGGTGCAATTTGAGCTTTGGGAATCTGTAGAGAAAGGTTTGCAGTGCTGTAGGATATCTTCCGCTTTCATGGAATTCAACCCTCTGACCATAAAATTTTGTAAAGTTTTATCTTATTCATCATCTAATTCACAAATAAAATGAAGAAAGTAAAAGTGATTGTTTTACATATGTGTTTTGAAAAGTAAGTTCTCCTGAGGAAATGTGTAGTATTTGCAGTATATTTGTGGTAAAAAAAAACCCTGAAGAATTGCTGTGGGTTAAAAGAAATTAATAGTTGGTGATTTTAAATCTGCATGCAGTGCATGCCTCAGTCTCCCATTGATGTGGAGGTTTGAGATGTAGAAATAATGCAGGTCATAAAACTAAATAAAAAGCCCAAAGCCAAATGAAACCAAGAAAGCTCAAGGATAAGGTCCAAGAAGTAATCTTTAACAAGGAAAAAATTTTTTAAAGGTTGCCAAGGAAAATATCAAGAAACTATCTTTCAGGTAGTACATTTGCACGAGTACTTTTCACCTTCACTGCTGCCAAAAAAGAGGCATTACTATACTCCAATAGCAAAATAAGGATGCATACAGGATGTCTTCATAAGGTCACATGAAAGAGAAAACATGGAGAGGAATACATGGGAAGTACTGGTATGCTTGTTATTACAGCATAGCAAAGATTGATCAAAAGAAATGTAACCTTTTCTGAAGGTGACTGATGCATTCATTGTTGGCTTTAACATATACTGGAATTTTCCTTATGTTTCATTTTCCATTTGATTCCCCAAAGACTTATTTTGTCAGAGAATAGAATGGTTGTTAGAAATCTTGTGTTTTGCTTTATTTCCTTGGAAAATGTGTTGGCTTTTTGGGTACTGGGAACCCCACATTATTTAACAGAAACATTCTAGTGTTATTTGGTGGGGCATTTTATGATCTTGTTGAACTTCATAGTTTTTCCTTGTATTGCCTCTTCTTTGTCTGGTGAAAGGTCTGTCTCAAATGTTTTCCTTCTTTCAAACTGCATGTTAGTGTTTGAAAAATAATTTTGCTGAAGCAAAATTCAATCTGATCAATCATATAAACAAGACAAAACTCCTACAGAGCACATGGGGAAAAGAACAAAGATTATTTTTGTCTGTCTAGTTAGAATTTTGCATATGCTTGAATATATCTGACAGGTTGTTTGTGCCTTTTAGAAGATGAAAAAAAAATATATATGTATAAAGGAGAGAGAGAGAGAGAGGTGCTGAAGAGTACAATAGCAGTTCTGATTTTCATACATTTGTGGTGCTGGCACATTCACAAGTGTCAAAGCAAAGCAGAGTAAGTTGTGTTATGCCATTCTCTGCAAATGAAGATAAATGCCTTGTTCTTATCACTCCAGGTTAAATTCCTGAGAGAAGGATTTTAAAACTGGAAAAAAAAATTTCAACCCCCTTTTTATTTATGCATGTATTTAAAATCTAAAGGAAGTATTTGAGGATTACAGTTAGAAGCTGTAATGCTCAAAACCTTGTTGGGCTCTAGCTATGCAAGTCTGAAATACTATGACTATACTGAGAAAACAAAAAAAGGCAAAAAATATGCTATTCATTCTTCTCGATATATAGAGAGAGATGAATTTTCAAAATTCTGCAGGATGTTAATATCGTGTCTTTATAGGAGCAAACACACACACACACACAAAAGATTTGTTTTGCTGTAGTAAAGAATTTTAAGATGATAGAATATAAGTTTCCGTACCAGTTTTACCATATGGAATTACACTGGTAGTTTTCTTTTGGCTCCACTGACATCATCTGCTTAATGTGGCTTCAGTAGTAGTAAACCTCCTTACTTATATTTGGTTTCTGTGTTCTCTTATAATTCTTTTATGTGAGTTGTCTTTGTTCGAATGTGAACCCATTAAAAATGGCAAATCCAAGTTTTGAGCAAGTACAAAGAAATATTGAGTGGGCGTGCTAGGAACAACTAAAATATCATATTGGTTTTCCTGAATAGTTATGAAAACCCATCCTGAATTCTTGCCCAAAGCTTGAGGCAATTATATTTAAAAAAACCCTAAACTGCTATCTGAATAAGTGTCTAATTCTCTGCCCTTTCACCTCTGGATCTGGGAAATGCTTCATTTTACACTGTGTTCTAAGCTTTAAGTATATAAAGTTTAAAGAATAATCTTGGTGATGGAGAGTAGTAATAAGGTGAGAGAATTCTGTGAATTTCCATGCATTATTAGGATGTTCAAGGAGTGGAGTGGATGAGTGAGGTGTTCACTAAGGGTATAAATTCTGAGAGCTCAAAAACAAAGGGAATGGCTGTGTGGTTTCTGGAGAAAGGAGGACCAATACACTTAGTATACAGGAAAAAATTGAAGAGGGAAGGAGGAGGTGTCAGGTCCTGTTTTCAGATATAGAAGGATGGATCAGAGAGTTGTGTGGAAGCATGGAAGTGTTTTCTGGTGGGTGGGCAGTTCTGAGAAGACTTGCATGACCTGCTGTTGAGTGTTAGCTCTTGAACCTTAAACCTGTCCATGAATGTCTAAGGAAAGGAGTTTTGTATTGAAAAAACTTGCTCAGGCTTGTTAATTATTTGATAGTAGAAATACACTAGTGCCTAAATGTGTGACTTGCTTTTTATATATCTGGGGAGTATAAGGCCAAGAAATTGCATGTAGTTCTTCTCTTCAGTGTATGCACAGAATTTCTGCAACTTGGGAAAGCTTTTTTTTTTTTTCTGTCCTGAATAAAACTCTAGGGATATAGCCTTTAAAACTTTCTGCATGCCTGAGATTTATGTAGATCTTCACATCCAATGAGGTCAGTAAGTGTCCCTGTGCCCTCGCTGTAACTGTGGAAGTTCTGCCTCTCCCTACCCCAGAGGAGATTTGTGGTATTAGATGCTTCCTAACTCGTATGTGTCTCCAGGGGACTTTTCAAAGAGAATGTGCCATTGCAGATGAAAAACCAAATACTGCTTCTGGAAGTATTCATCCTCCTCTAACTTTAGGAGGGAATGTTTGGCAGCATCTCTGCCCTCTGCCCATGGCCAAACTCCTCCCAGCTGCAAATCTTCAGACCTGCAGAGAACCTTCTGCACAGTCCAGCTGCCTGGGCCACAGAGCAGCCACCCTGTGTTCCTGTGCAGGGACAGAGATGCTCATCTAGACATCTGTATGATTTAAATTGAATGTATCTGTGTTGTGGAAGTTACTCTCTATACAATAACCTTTGGTTTTGTAGAGCTAGCTAAAACACAGTCAATTGAATGTGAAAGAAGTAATTAAGAGACAGCAGACCAAAGTAGTCATCTCTGTAATTTCTTCAGCTTCGGCGAGCTTATTGCATGGATGAGTTTTATTAGAGTTCTTACTGCTAATACAGAAAGTATGTGCAAAGTTAGGAGTTAGGAAGTCAAAGTTGTATTTCACTTGAGAAGGCTGTCTGGGATTTTCACAAAAGGCTTAAGAGTTAAACATAAAGATTCTACTTTATTTCTTTTGCATTTGGGTGCTGAATATTCTTGCTCTTTTAAAAATATTCTACCTAGTCAAGAGAGCCAGTCACTCAGCTTTTGTGAAGAGGGAGTTCCCATAGGTGATATGCCAAAGAAGGTCTTGCATTTATGTTTCTCTGTATATGAGTAGTCTGAATTTTTAGCATACTTAGTCAGAAAAGGATGGAAGAAGCTGCTTTGTGCAGCTGTTTCTATTCCTGCACTTGCTGTTTAAGTGGCACTGGAGATTTCATACTTTATTCACTCTGAGAAGGCAGAGTTCTTTTCAGGTTAACTGCTTTGCCTCCTCTTTTGGTTTTCCATCTAGCTGAATCTGTTTGTAGTATTTCAGAAATATATTTAGTGGATGCCTCAAAGAGCATTCAACTCTGCACGAGAGCTGTTCTTTTGTGCTGTGAGCCTGAATGGCATGGTGGCTTCTCAGACTCCTGGTCTTACTGAGAGGAGTCCATCAAGGTCACTGAGGTGATATTTCCCTGCCATAGCCTTGACAGAAGAAAAGACTCCCATAATGACATGTACTGGTACAACTGGCTTTTGACTGGTTAGGTTAGATCTGGCAAGTTTAATTAGGGTTTTAGATGCACTTTGGTTAGGAAACCTAAATGACATTGAAATCCTTGGAAAATGGGTGTCTGGTTACCTCTTGGGGTTCTGGGACAGGATGGTTTACTTAAGGTCACAAATCGAATAGAAACAGGAACTGAGCAGAGAATTCTCAAATCCCAATTTAGTGCCTTTACCACTAATCCTGAGCTAATCTCTTATCTTGTGATCTAGCTTTCACTTCAGCCAGCTGCTTTCATCAAGTTGTTAGTGTCATCCTACACGGGGACAGCTGGCCAGAGTTTAATGCATAAATGAGTGTCATCTGCATACTTCTGTCATTTATACCCATGGCATTATGTGATACCCAGTAGTAGCTCAATATAAATACAGATTATAAAATGGAAAGGAACAGGGTCTGTGGACCTCAGGGGAGAAAAAGAAGAGAGAAAGCTTCTGATCAAAGATTTCAGAGTTTGAGAGACAGAATCAAAATTGCCAGAATTAAGTGATGTTTATTTAGCTAATAACAAATGTAGGACTTGGTACATTAATCTTGCACAACACATCTGCATTCAAGTGTTATATATGCTATGGAAAAATCCAGGTGAATGAGTTAATATATTTGTCCATAGATCATCACTGCTGACCTATGTGGTTTCTGTGCCATTCCTCATCTTTTTTCTTGGCTTGGCTAGGGAGGGCTCAAAATCATTTGCATGGAAATAAGTTTCAAGTGATATTATGAGTAAAGAGATGTAAAAAAATACATGAAATAAAAAATATCAAAAGAATGACTTTTAAATACTTAAAATCCAACCCTGGTATTTGAAAAGAAAATGCTAAGCAATAAAGGGGATGAATTTCCACACCACATATTGCACAGGAAAATTGCACACACAACCTTTTATTTGTTTAATGGATTTTCTGTGAACATCTCCCATTAAATGTTTGTAAAACTTCAGCCCAAGAAATTTAGCTATGGAAGGGAAAGCATTTATATTCATTAGATCTGAGCAGAATTTTTGCTCATGATTTGGGTGGAATTTAAAATGATTAATGCAGCTTAAAGTAGTTAGGTGATAGGAATTTTCTAAAACATTTTATCTGAATCTAATAAGCTCTCTTGGGGATACAAGAGCTTATGATGCATATAAGAAAGTTTAGACAGTTTATTAAAAACACATTTTTGCTTATTTTAATGGTTTTTTTTTTTTAATCTTAAGATTGACAGCTATTTTACCATCTACTGCAGCCAACCTGTAGAATCTAGAGCCATATGAGCCCCTTTATCTGAGAGAACCATCCCTTTATTACAGAACCATAGAATCATTTTAGTTGAAAAAGATCTTAAAGATCATAGAGTCCAACCATAATCTAGATATTGGGTTGCAATTGACAAAAAATAAAATTAAGTCAGTAATATATTGTTGCCAAAGTTCAGGAAAGCCTTCACATAAAATTAAAATGCCTTTAACTGAATTTGTTTAGGGAAGAGCTCTCTCTTAGGAAATATACTATAAAATTTTATTGAAAACAAAACCTCTTGCAGTTAAATTGTAGTATCAAAATTCAAAATTAGGTGTTTTTAAGGTATCTATAAGAATTCTAAAGGAGATAACTATAAGAATTTTGAAGGTTAGCTATTTACTCATATTTTCTTGAATATTTCTTAAAACTAAATCAAGGGTTTTTCCAATTTTTCATCTGACTGTAGTTTTCAAAATATCTATGTGGATGACTCCAATAAATCCTTTTATGTTGTTCACAGTGGAAATTAAAGAGGTACACTTGCCTCTTTAGATCCCTGGTAAATCAGCCTTTGCAAAGTCACTATCGCAGCACTCAAAGCCAAGCTCTCTTTTGAATGGAAAAATATTTCATTAGCATCTCAGTTATCCCAGGATAGATTTTCCAGCTGATGGATGGAAAATAGGCTGCAGGTACTGAGAGTGTCCTGCTCTGAATGAGTCATTTTGGTGCTGCTGTGTGCAGTGATGATACCAGCTCAGATGCTAGCTCTGGGAGGTCTGATTCAGCATTGCTACTGACCTTTCTTTTCACCCCATTTTATTCTTACTTTGTCATTCTGCAGCCCAGTTTACAAGAGTGACTCCAGGCAATAAGGTGGGAAATTAAGCATTCATTAATCTAAAGTTTGTTGGGTATCTTTCAATGTCATATTCTATATAAACCTCTGAAATAGGGAGTTCTCTGGGCATTTTTGACCTGCAAGATATCATTTGGCTGAAATTCTTTGAAGGAGAGATTTTATTGAGTTAGAGAAGTCAAAATTTTAAAATTTGAAGACAAACAGAATAGATAAGAGTAACAATTTCAGAGTTTTATACAATGAATCAGTTTCTAGCTTATTGTACTAGGTCTATGTATATAGTAGAAACTTTTCCCCAGGATAGCATTACAGTGCAGTTACTGTATTTTATCCTTGTCTGCAAGATTTAAATTATGAGTATGCTAAGGAGCTCTTCCCATAGTAGGTAATTTTGCAGGAATTTAACCAGTTGTTAGCTGCAGTGGTCATGGATAAAATCTGGCAGAAATCTGTAGCCTTGACATAGCCTGAAACTCGATTCACCTCTGTTCTTCCAGCCAGTTGTCTCCTTGTCACAAAGGACTCCCTTTAATGTGGCTGTAAATTTTTGAAGGAATATTCTGAGCTGGATGCCAGAGAAAATAAACTTCTGTGATATCATGCAGTGTTGCTGTGCTTCTCAAAGAATATGCTTTAGGTCAGAAACTAGAATAATTTGAATATGTTCATTAGAAGAGAACAGGAGGGAAATTGTGTGACAGCATGATCTGTAGTTGAGCATCTCTTTTTCAGACCTTGTTGCAGTGAAGACCATTTTGCTGTTTGAGATGGTGTTCAGTGATGCTCACCGTGCAGTATGGGCTCCTCAGATTATTATGGGTTTGAGGCAGAGCTGGCAGCATGTGTGTGGAGTGAGTAGTGGAGGCAGATGTTGGCATATGACAGTAAAGTCCCAAATTCTTCTGGACCCATCATAAAAAAGATAAGTGTTTATAGGCAGGATACACAGAAAAATTAAACTTTTTTTTTGGGGGGGGGGGGGGTGGGATAGGGGGACTTATTTAGGGAAGTGCTCCTATACTTAGTCAAAAATGCAGAAACAGCAATTTACAGGTAATCTTTTAATGGCTTTGTGTTTAGTTGTCTCAGTGGCCTGCTTTAGGCATAGTATGTGTTTAATAGATAACCCCATGCAGATCACAACTTTTCTATGGTTTTAAATCAAGGCAGAAAGAGTTTGTTTCTAAAGATTTCTTGAAAGTCCATCCACTCTTTGGGTGCAGAGATTTCTACCCACTTTTCCTCTGACAAACTCTGTGATTCTAAATATCTCCTTGAAATACACACTAGGTATTTTATAGATGCAGATGATTTTAAAAAATGCCTTGAAAGAAGTGCAGAAAAATTGGCTGTCACCAAGTGAGACTTGGCTGGGCTTACCTCTTTCATCCACATATGTGCACCTCTGCAGTCATTATAAAAGCACAATTTCTTTAACCTGCAAACCCCTACATCTACTCCCAAAAGTGCCTTGCAACTGTAGAGCAACTGTGAATCATTATAGCCATGTGGGACTTGCTATGTGTAGTTCTACTTTTGGTGAGGATATTTGTGCAGGCAGGCTGAAGGGTAAAGGCTGAACAAAATTAATCTGCATTAGCCTCCTGTCAAGCTGGACAGAGATGTTGTTGCAAAAATTATTGAGGTAGAGGCAGGGAAAAGTTTTATCATCCTGGAATAGATGAAGCAATGAACTATGTTCAGGAGCTATCAAAGCTTGACTTTAGGTAGGGACAGTAATCTGTAGCAATTATACAGCTCAATAGCAAGTTGCAGAATATAGTCTGGAAGAGGCTTTGACTGATCCTTGCCCTGTGACCTTACAGAAAATAGATTATGCTGGCTTGAAGAGTGGTGAATCCATAGAAGTAGAAAGAACATGCACCATACCAGATCCATAGTCCCAACTCCAAATTCTCCTTTTCTTTGCATCAACATCCCAGATGGCAGATCTCCTTAGCATAGTTTAAAATTTTCAGCATGCTTACTCAACCGGTTTATACTTGTTTGACTTCCCTACACCATTTCCTTCTCACTTAAGGCTCCTTCATTTAATGAGTATCTACAGGGCTGCAATGGAGAAGGAGCTGACAGGATGACTGACAGTGTGCACGTACAGGCTGAGAGACTCCACTTCACTTTGCAACCTAATTGGCATACAGTCCATACCACCTCCAATAAAAAGTCATTATAGCTCTCCAGGTTTTTCAATTATTGTTTTAATTTCTTTTCTCTGTTTATTACTTTATCACAGCACGGGTTGCTGCTCTGATTATCTTTATTGTAGCGTATTTAATAAAAACAGTGCCTTAAGTTCTGTTCCATGGAACAGTTAAAATAGCTGAAGGGAGAGAAATGTACTCTTCTGGACTTAGACTGATAGTCCTAGTCATCTATCTTGTTTCCAACAGAACAAGCAGGGGGTCAGTTCAGGTTGATGTAGTGCCCACCAATCTGTGTCTGGTTTTTTTGGTTAAAATGGTTGCATTTTTTTAGTCTTAAAGAAATCATTGGGGATTTCATGAAATCTAATCAAAAGAAGGCATTTTTTTTTTTAATCTGAGCAAGGATTTAGTTGTTTTATACAAACACAAGCATGACTATTGCAATTTATTTTCAGATATACTTGACACTTAGGTCAGTGGCATCTTGCTTTGTTTCTTGGAAAGTCAGCAATGTGTACAACCTGTTTTCACTTAAATAGCTCTAGGTTTGTTTCTCACAAGTATGAGTTATTTGGTTCTAGTGTTTTGGCTGTCCCAGATAATTATATTTTTCAAAAAAATTCCCTCAAATCTCCAATTAATCATCTTTACTTCCTCTTCTGAAGTACTGTCATGCCATGAAATGCCTGATTCTCTCTTGCATCTGAAGTGGCTGTATTTTGCTTATGAATGAAGTGTTGCTGTAGCTAAAAGGTCGTATCCACAACTAGAATGTGTCAGTGTGATACACTGGTTATAGGGAAGGTATTTAAAAAGTAGCAATAATTAAAGTGAGTCTAAATATTCATGCTTAAAGTATAAGTGAGGTGTGAGTTTTCCCTCCTTTCTCCACATTATTATATAATGATAATACACACTTTGAAACTGTGTTCTTGTATCTTACTCATTGTGACTACTGTCTTCACTAGTAGCGAGAAAAGCATGCAAAATCCTTCTGTAGTAAGGTAATTGGCACTAGCATATTAATTGCTTATGCAATTAAATTGGATTTTAGATACACTGTTAAAATTCATACCTGAAAATCAGTTATTCTGATGCTGCCAATATTCTTGCTCCTTTTACCTGCTGCTGAAACACAGGGGTTAAAAACTTCTCAAGTTTTATTTTTAAAAAACTTGTGTTTTGATTCTTCAGAAAAATGGTTAAAACACTTCTGTTTTTTTTTTTTAAGTTTAGAAGTTTAACATATTACCTATTAAAAATCCTTCAAAATAGGGCTTTGTAGGAAATATTAGGTAGATTTCAAGTGATATTACAAATACTTTCCTGGGCATTTGTTTTATGCCAATAGTTACTTCCAAAGGATTACAAAATATTTGTATTGGAGAAGATCAAACCTGCATTAAACCAAATTATTTCAGAGAATAAATATTGTGTTGAAAACATACTGGGAAGTGAGTCACCGTTTTGAGTTTTAAATGTTAGAAGAGTAAATTGTAAAATCAGAATACAATATAAGTCTATCTTTTTTTTCCTATAAACCACAGCTCAAGAGGTGCACATAAGTTCAAAATTTTATACATATATATATATAAAGTAGGCATTGTTTCTTATCATATTTGACTTACATTAGTGCTATCCTGAGCAATATTTTGTGACAGGACAATACTTTTTGTTGAAAGAATGAGTGGGGAAGAGAGATTGTTGTTGGGAGAGACTCTTTTCACTGCCTTCCACCTGCATATTGATAAGGTAGCTTTGAGGTATCTTTACTGTTTGTTTGCAATTGCAAATTCTTATGAAATTACTAAATTGCATCAGAACATCTTGTCTGCATTTTATAAATTCACAGCCACTCTACTTAAATACAGTTCTCACCCACACAGAGTTTCGTTTGCACAAAAGTCATAGCAGCAGAATATCAGTGATTCCCACGGAAATGACAGCCCAAGCCTTTAGTTCATAATATTGAAAAATTTCCCTAAGTTGCAACATTTCCTGAGGGGATGTCAGAGTCTGCATACACTTCTGTTGGTTTTCTCTAATTTTTAACCTCTTATTACAAATGAAAGCTTGTAGGGTTGTTTTTAACAGGTGGTTTTTGCCTGGGAGTACACGACAGAGGTAGAGAGCCAGAGAACTGTGATAAAAATTGAACTCAACAAATCTAACCAGTCTTAGTGAGAATGCAGGAGGGAATAACAAATCCTCAGTGAAAAGAGCTAAAGATTGCTTAATTAAACAGGGTTGCAGAATTAGATTTTACTTTAAACTTGAAATTTAAATGAATTTCCTTAGTGAGGAAACTGTGATGACTTCTTGAATGTCATCCTAGATTTTTTTTTCCCAGGGCTGCAATGAAATGTCATTGTATTTTGCTTTAAATCAGAGAACTAGATGCTTATTCACACTGAAGGTGTCAAAATCTTGGAAATTAGGATTTTACCTGCATATTTTGAAATTATTTCAAAGAAATATTAATTGGTGATTAGGGACTATAACCTGAGATTAAAACATAACAGAAAAGGAATTGACATTGTTGTGGCTTGTGAGCACTCAGTTGCTGCACTGATTTGAGCTGGCAATATTTAACATAATTGGTTTTCATAACTTGATGTAACAGCAAATTTCACAGAAGGTCTTGTAGGCCCTTGAAATCAATGACTGAGAATTTTTTTAAAAACAGTTTAAAAAGGAAGCAGATAGAGATAATCTACAGGGGATGGATTTATCATTTGCTGTCCCTTTTGCAACTCATGAACTGTAAATTTCCCTACAAATTCTTCTACCACTTTTTAGCCGATTTGATAGAGTTTTGAAATGCACCAAATTGTATTAATTGAATTTTCTTGAATAACCCAATGACTTTATGGCTAATCCTCAGAAGACATACTGTGAGTACAAGGTAAGCAGGATTAACTCAGCTTTTAATACCTCGTCACTGTCATCTGGAAATCCTTGACAACTGTCAGCTGTCCAAATTTTTATGAACATAAATCTCTATTTTCATCAAAGACTGTGACAAAAAGTTTTAAGGCATTGGACTTTATGGTTTCATAGGACCTTGGCATAGATCTTCCAGCAAAGGGCTCTGAGGCACTCGATCTGAAAATGCAAAAGTGATGCTGACTTGGGATATGGCAAGGCCAGGGTGCCTTAGGGAAATGATGGTTCAGTGCTTCAGTGGGACAGTTTCCCTTGGATGATGCCAATTAAGCTGTAGCTGTCATTTAAAGTTGCTGTCTTCTGGACTGTACCTCCTGTGCACAAGAAACAATCAATCAGTCTCTCGTTCTGCATTATAAATAAAAATGAAGGTTTGTGATTTTGTAAATACAAACACACACACAAAAATCTCAAAATCCTCCCCAAATAACACATAGACCAAAGACTTCTTGTTTCCAATAGTGGCAATTATTTCTTTGTATGTTTCAAGAAATATTTAAGTCAGTCATCTTAGATGTTTCTTGAACTAAATGAATAGTGCTTTAGAGGTACTAAAGCCACCACTTCAAAACCTTTATAACCCTGTGAATTAAAGCACTATCACATTAATAAACAAGCATGTAAAAAAACCCAACAAAAGTTAGTGTAATCAGGTTTATTGTTTCATAATAGGTTTACACAAATTTATGAATACCAGCATTTTATTAATGGGACTTTTAATTATCTACTATAGTGAAGAGTGATGTAAAATATCTAACAGCTCTGCTAATTAATATGGGGATTCAATGTTTTTTAATTAAGGGCAAATGGGACAGGGCTAATACAATCCACTTTTGACTATGATGAATAAAAAGTCAAACCAATAGCTTCTTTCCAAATTAACATGATTGATAAAAAGTCAATTTGGAGCACAAGTCATTCATCCTAAGGGAGCTGAAATTTTAATATTAACACAATACATAAAAAAACATGTCTATAGTCATGAAATAAAAGCAAAAGATACAAAGGGCTAAAATACAGATTTGTAAACTTGCTTTTAAATATGTAACTTGGTACACAGTGAGTCTTTTCAGATTGCTTTGATTCCTCACAGATTTAAATAAAGATGACATAGGAATAGCAATCTGTGATGTATTCCAGGAAATCTATCCATAATTTGACTTGTGTTGTTGTTTTTTTAATTTTTATCAGATATTCTGAACAGCACTTGACATTTTGTTGTCTCTCCTTTTTTTTTTAAAGGCAGGCTAGAGGAAAGAAGCAGCTTGCCAACAACTGGTTTGACTTTGTTATCATAGCAGTATATCCTCTTCTGATCAATGTCTGCTCATTAATTGCTTTCCTGCATGTGGCTAAACGTTTGAAACTTGTGTTTAAAATCTTAAAGTCTGTGTATGCATACCCAGAAAAGAACTTCAAGGTAGAATCCAGTGTGTTGGGTCATGTGCTTATGTGGCACAGTATATGAAGATGCAGAGGCAATTCAGCAAAGGGTATACAGGAGCTTGCATGCTGTTCAGGGACCCTCTAGACAGAGATTCACAGGCAGTTGCCTGGGATTAGTGGAAATTCTGAGCATAGCTGTGAATCTTAAATCTTCTCCACAATTTTACTTATGTTACTATGCCCAGGACAATGGGAAGCCATTCTCACCAGTTTGTAGCCATCTCTGGATACTTCATGTCCTTATCTGCTTTAAGCTGACTCCTTTACAAAGCAGTTTTCTATTTGTGTTAACTTACAGAGATCCATATGGGATGTAACAAGAGTTTTGATGCTTTAAGTAAGGCCTCAAGTTGGAATTCTCCTTTGCTAAAGGACATTAAAACTTATATTTGCCATGATTGATATCGTATTACCCAGGTAAAGGTAACTTGGTTTTGGTATTGCTTCTAGTTGTTCATGTATTAGGAGCAGTGAGTACCTAAGACACAAAGTGAGATGTCTAAAAGTGGTTTAATTGAGCAAACATTGCAGGAAAGTTTGAGCCTTAAAGAAAAAAAAAAAAAAAAAAAAAAGGATTCACTGTTAGGGAGAACACCAAACTACAGAAAAGCAGGAAAATATTTTGTCTTTGAGAAACAGAGGTGCATGTATGCTGTTTGATGTAGAGTGAACATAATTTGCATAGTTGAACATGAATTTAAGAAATCGGGTTTGGAAGGAATCTACTGGACCATATTCCTGGTCCTCTTCTATCACAGGCAATTATTTCATGAAACCTTTTCAAAATCTACTACATTCCATACTGGCATTTTATTCTGCCCAGAGCTGCTGTTTTTGTGCTTTAATTCTCTTGTTAAAAGTCTTCAAATCTCTAGGCTGATTTTTTTCATGGCCATTTGTTTTTGTTTCAGCACTAGCATTGAGCTTGATTTCCTGCCTTGAACAAATATTTTTATCTACAGGTGTTTTTTGACTTTTCTAAACCAATTCATACAGGTTCTTTTTATTTGATAGTATGTCCCTTCCTAATTATTGAAATATATTTCTCTGTATCTTTTCCAATCCACTTTGCTACGCAGAAATCCAGATAGGGCCTTGTCAGGGCTTTATGCACCCCTAGGAGTATTTTCTTAATCTCTTCTGGAAATCTGCTGATTGATGCATTCTACCTGTGGTCATATTTGCTGGTTTTGGAATTTGGTCCATATCACCCTACAAGTCTTCCTTCCCTCTTTGCGGTAATTCTGGTTTATAAAGTATTTTATTATTAGTCTCTAGCCTTTATTACATTAAATTTCATCCACCTCTATAACTTCACTCCTTGAGGTTTTCTCATTCTCTGTATGGCATAGCCCAACCTTCCTCTGTGTTGATGTTGTATCCTTCTGTTGGTTCATTAGGAAATTCCATTGCAGTCTTACAATTTTTTAGTGAATATCGTGTGAAAGGCTTGCTCATTCTAGTAACTTTCATTTTGATCATGGTACAGCAGATATTAAAAATATTTCATTTGGTAAAATACAGCTGTGGGCTCTACCATGCTTTGTATTTCAAAAATCTCTAAGCATACATTTCTTTACTGTGACATTGTGAAAAGATACTGCTCGTATATAATGAACAGTTTGGTTATTTATTTTTTTAAAGATGTTTAGTTTTTATTATTGCCAATACGTAACAGTACATATATGAAAAGCTATATTAGCAATAATATTTTCTTTAATTAATTTTTCCATGAATGAATTCCTATTAGAAATTCATTCTTACTACATTGTATTATGTTGTGATGCACTTTGGTGAAATTAACTCAAAGAGCTGCTCTCTGCAGTTTTAATATTCCACTGGGTTTTCCATTCTGGAAAACTCATTATTATACATGTACAAAGCTGAAAAGAAACAAGAGAGAGGCATATTTTGTGAATAACAGTCAGGGAAAAGAGACAGCTGGCATGATAATTTTCTAATAAAGCTTAGAAAAGGCTGCTGTGTCTTGAAAAAATAAGAGTTTTAATTTGAGTATTCCTTTTGTTTGGATTTGCTTTGTACTAAAAAGTTCTGAATCCTATTCACACCTTTTATGAATATTAACTGAAAAACAAATATATCTTGTCAAGTCCTTCTACTTGGTAGGTGCAAAAGAATCAGTGGTGTGTATCCAGAGGAGGATGGTATTTCTTGTTCTTCTTATCCACTCCTATTCTCCTCCAACCAAACTGTACAATTTGCATCTTGATAAACAGAAATCTTCTGAATTGTGGACATCTTATTAACACATGGAGCTTTTAACTGTCTAGGTACCAAACTGCAGCCTCTAGTAAATGCTTGTAAATTACTTAATTTATTACATTTAAGATCATGACCTCTGGGAAACCGTGACATTGCTCATTGCCTTGAAGATGCTGGACAGCAGTCACAGGAATTAAACATTTCTCCTTCACTACATGACCTTCACACTCACACAAATCTTGTTAGTTTTAAGTAAAACTTAATTATTTTTTCCACTTGTATGACATTTTTAAGACTAGGTATTTCTTACAGGTTTTAAACCAGATTTAAAGCAAAAAAAGAATTCTTTACATTTAATTACAAAACTCAAACACACAGCTTAGAGAGGCAAATTAAGGTGAAATTTTAAATTAATATGAGGGAGAAAAGTTAATCCATTCAAGTAAATTGGAAACACTAAATTCTGTGCTCACTACCACCTTTCAGTAGTGGATTGCCAAGACGTTAGGTAACATTTACTAAACTGTATTTCTGGCTGGTCATGCATTTTCCTAGGCTTTTAGAAATGCAATGAATACTGTTTGGAACCATTTTTATAACACTGTTTTTAAAATTTAATCCAAGAAAATTTTTTTTCTGTTATTCCTTGCGTTGATATATTGTTCTAACATGTTGCTCTGATATTAGATTGTCCCCAGTCTTCTCTATTTTCAGCCATTCATCCTTTTTATATAATACAATGCTATTGACATTAATGAAGTTATTGCTAATGTGTGCCACAGTGAGAGAAAGGAAGAGAGATTATTATATTTCCTATCACTGTTCATGAATGAATCAGATAATTGCATTCCATCAGAAATTAACATAAAAGAATATGAAATACTAATGCTTTTTAAACTGCACATTTAATAGCCCTTATTTTCAGAAACCAGGGCTGTAGGTGTCAGAAAAACAAAGGTCTCCACCTATAGATGGAATTTTTGCTGCTGTTAAATAAAAACCATATTATGTAATTGGGAAGTATGTGGCATTGATACCATACTCCAGATATGTATTTGACATTTAACTTAGTGTTAAAAATTAACTATTAATTGTTCACTTTTGCATTAGCATAGATTAGTTGGGGTTGATTTGTTTTATTTTATTCAGGGTTTTGTTTGATTTTTTAGGTTTTTTTTCAGTACTTCAACATTATAACCCATTTTTTTCTGTCCAGCCTCCTCAGATGAGCTCTATGTATCACAGTGGGTTGCTGTCTCTGGGTTCAGGTTCTCAGAACCCTACCTTGAACCCAGGGTTGTTTCAGCAGCATCAGTGCTCCATGTGGCAGGATAGAGCCAGAGGGTCCATTATCACTACATGCCTGCTCCACTGGAGGCAGAGGCTGAGTGACCCAGCAGGAAGAAATTTTAATGATAAAGTCAAGAGTTTTCAGGTTAAGAAATGTTTCAATTTAAAATAAACAGTATGGGCACTGTTCTACTCGGGGTGTGTTGGAAGCTCCCTGCTTGGATCTGGAGCTAGAAAACAGGAGAGAAACAAACACTGGTACTATTTTTTCACTTGGTCTGTAGGGCTAATGCTTCCCCACATAGACACAGAACTTATATTTACATTTTAAAATGCCATTCATATACTTCTTAAGTTTGCTAGGTCACATCTATTCTTTCACTTCATTCTGGCTACTGCCACAAAGCTGTGGGGATACTGGGTTTTATGGTACTGTGGAAGAGATGAGTTTCATTTGAACAAACATGCAGAGTTTAAACACAAGATTGCTAATGGAGTGACTTCGTTTAGAAAACCATATCTGGGGAACTCTTTTTTTTTTTTTCCTTTTTGCATACTCATAGTTTTTGTAAACTTCATCTGAAAATCTACTTTGTGTCTGTTTTTGAATAGGTAAGCTACTAAGTCTCCCATGCATCTGATGCTGAAATTTCTCTGTCAGCCCTGGAGCCATTTCTGTATCTGTTTATTTCTCAGTCTTTTATTCTCATCAGTTTCTGCATTGCTATGCAGAAGAAATCCCCAGATATTTATATATTGAAAGTCTATATTGAAAACTCATTCACTCCTTAATAGATGATACAGTTTTAAAATACAGTGTACCTGTGAAATGGAAAGTGTTATGCAAAATCAGTGAGCATTTGAATTTCAGTTATTTCCTTGTGGTGACCACATAGAGGTCCTTTGAACACATTAATGTGTCTCAGAACACATTAAAAATCAGCAACCTGTAGCAGGATCCTGTCTGCTCAATCAAGATGAAAGAAATTAACCCATTAGTCCTAGTTTCACTTCCTGCAGTGTGTTTGAGTAAAATACCATGTGTCTGACATTACCCCTCTGTCATCTCCCATTGATAAGTCTGATGAACTGCCTTGCATGGGAAGGTTGAAAACAGTGGGTGTCAAGTTGTCCACCACTATATCTAGTTCTGGAATTTTGGTTATTACAACTGTTTTCCTGAGCTTACAGTGGTGAGGGGTCCTGGCTGTGACATATTTGAAATATGGGGGGACTCCTAGCTTCCCTCAGTGAATTTGCATCTGGGAAACATCTTAATATAATCTCTTCTTCAGTGTCTCCTTGCAATGACAGGAGATGAGGCTGGGCTGAGACTGAAGAGATGGGTGATTTTTAACTTGCGCTTGACATTTCAAAAAAGCACTTGTAGATGAAGTAACAGTGTGCCCAGTGTATTTCCTCCCCAGTTCCTGGATTCACTGTTTATTGCTACCCTAAAATCAGGATGTGAAATGGGTATTTAAACAGTATTCTTTTTTTCCCCAATTAATGTGAATCTTTGACTTTGAATGACAGTTTATTTGTAAATTAAGAATAAATGTGGTAAGAAGGAATGGATAGCCCAGGTGATAGGTAACAGATATATAGACTTTCATTTGTCACTTGCCAGTTCAAATTTGGCTTGGATCTGTATTGACAGAAATTCATTATCATCTGATGGTTGTTTGGGAGCTTGTGTGAAAGGAACTGATGGTATTCACATTCAAAAAAACAACAACAAAAAACAAAACCTGTCACAATTACATTCTTTTTGGCAGCTTCTGTGAGCTTGAGGATGAACTTCCCTCTTGACATCTTAAAGCAGTCATTCCAGATTAGGCTTCAGGCGAATTGGCAGGATGAGATGGAAATATGCAGATGCTCTCCAAGTTTTATCTTCCTTTGTCTAATCAAAGGACCTTAAGTCTGCAAATGATAAGAAACAGAAGTGGCCTCTAGCTCTTGCTTTTCCAGGTGTCCAGCATTCAATTGCTGCCCTCTAATTACCAGAGAATACCAAGCATCCACAGTAGCTGAAAACAGACAATTTGGATGAACCACTCTAGGTTTAAAAATATTCATCTGAGAGACTCACCCTCGGGCAAATGTAAGTATGCCAGACAGACAAAAATATAATAGAGTAATTGTGGTCCCTTAGTTTTTCTGCAGTTTGGTAAAATTAATTGCCAAATGCCAACAAACTGCCAAAATCTTGCAGCAAAGGTAGAGACCAAATCTCTCAGGAAAGCTTTTTGTGACTGCGGTGGTATTTAACTTAATTGGGAAAGTGGGGTGTGTCAATATGAACTTTTCCCACCCCCCTACTCACTCTCTTTCTGAGGCAGTCGTACCATTTCATTTTAGCACTACAGAAACCTTCAACCACTAAAGGATGTGCCAGCCAAGAACCATCACTGCCAACAATTATATGCTAGATGTGTGTGGGCAATAGCATATGCACTTAAAAGGACTGAGAAAGAAGGTATGCATGGTTCTTAGCATTTTATCTTGTCTTGAGTTTCAATCTCTCCCTAAAATTAGAATTAATTTCAAACAGCAAAAACTCTCTGGGAACAGAACATGTAGAAGCCCTGTGAGGAGCCAGGAGATTTTCAGACCACATTTTTTTTACTGCTGCAAGGAAAGGAGTAAGCAGAACTGTCTTCATTACTTCTTTGAATAATTAATGCTTTCAGTATATTTCAGTCATTGATTATTTGACTACTTGTTAGTGGACAAAGCTAGACCACCTTATGGTATTTTTCTTTTATTTTTGCTTGAAGTCTCTAATATCTTGAGCATATGTTGATACACATGTAGGTACAAGAAGTAGAATTTTAGTGGTGACTGGAGTGTGACATGACTCATTTCCAGCATATAAAAAATAGACAAGTTGTATTTTAAAGACATTTAATGATAGAAAAAGAAAAGAAAAGAAACAGTGTGCAGGATACTGCTTATACAGGAATGAAAGTAAGGAGATTCAAAAGGTTATTTCTTTTTTGATCTTCTGAGGCTTATTCTATTGTATATCTAAGAATATATTCCAGCTGTGATCCAGCACTAACTGGATTCACTATTGTCTGTTGGAAGTCAAATTTAGGCTAACATATATTTTGGCCATTGAGGTAGCTAATTTAAAGTTACATTATACATAAAGTTCTTCAGTATTTCCTACCTCACCCTGCTTATGTTATTAGACAGAGTCGCCCTTTAAATTAGTGGAGACTAGCATAGAAGGAAGGAAATACAGGCTTAATTGGTATTTTATGCAAATAAAAAATCTTAATATGTACACCTATACACTTCTTTAGTTTGACTTCTGTGGATCAGATGGATCTCATTCTTTGAAACTACTATACATTATACACATTGAAGGAGGTAGACTATTGGCTTGAAATTACTCATACAAAAGAATTGTCCATGCATACCTTGTCTTTCTGGTTTGAGTACTGAAAAGTAATTCTCTGGGATGAACTGGAGTGTACTACATATTCATTAAAAACAAAGGATGCTCTGTGGAGTATGATGTACATTTTTACCACCTGTTTTTATGAAAGGTGAGTACCCTTGGCACAGGTGTGGAGAAGGTCAAAGAAAAGAAATATCCTACCAGAGAAGCTTTGGGTTTTTTTATTCCAGTAAGTCTGAGTTAGGGTAAAATCTACCCTACACATAAATTTTAGATTGATGTTCAAGGGGAAAGTTGGCTTTGAACTAAAACCAAATGGGTAACACTGCCTGTGAATGAATTTAGACAGGAGTAAAGAATGAAGTTTCTGAACTTCAGAGAGGTTTTGGAGGAGAGAGGAGGAGAGAGGTTTTGAAACAGCTTTCTAAAGCTAATTTTCATAGTATTTGTAATTTTTCTATTTTCTAAATTTTTCTAAAACTAATTGCTTGTGGCAGTTATGAAATGGCATAGACAATGTTGGTACTTTTAATTTTTAGAAAGTTGACTTGATGAGTCAGGCATCTTTAGTCAGAAGGTCTATAAGCCCAGAGAGGAGAAAGGTGACTGAATTCTGACTCCTTTATTTTGACTAATCAGTTTAATCAAAAAGTTATTTTTCTTTTGTCTGTGATCTGTCACACCAGTATAAGAAGTGTCATAGAAAAATATTTACTATCTTGTCACAAGACAGGTTCCTCACAGCCTTTATTGTGCTGGGCAAAATGAGCAATTGTTGTTCTGGCTGTTACTGTGCTTGTGCTCCCCAGCTGCAGAGCCCACAGCTCCTTGGGAACAGGTTTCCCTTGGGAGCATCCTGAGATCTGGGCATCTGCAGTGCTGGAGCAGTTATTGGTCACTTGTTGCTGTGTGCCAGGTGTAGACATGGCCATTAGGGCTGTATCTTTTCTTCTCCCTCTGCTGTCATAACCAAACACTGTTACCTCTACAGAGCATTTGTTTACTTGGGTTTAGCTCTGTTTTTAATGCCAGTGTCATTTTTATCTACACACATTGCAAAGAATCCAAATTAATAATAAATCAATAATCAGCATTCAAATGGTAGGTAATTATCTACCATGTTCAAAGGTTCAGCACGAGCTGTAGATGTTACAATTTAAATGTGATATTTTTTGTCTCATACCTCTCCTTTCCCTAGTTTTTTTGATACTGATATCATGTAAAAAACCTGAGATATTACATCTCTCATTTGCTTTTATTCTGTTTGCAAAAGTGAAGTCTACCTTTGAAACTCACAGAAATACAGCAGAGATTTATAAACTTCATATACAGCTTACTATTGCAGCTGTAAATTAGAACCAAATCATATTCAGATTGTGTCTATATTTTACTTTTTGAAAGAAGCATTTTGTTAAAGAACTATGCAGTTTGTTCTGCTACCAGTAAAATTGCAGCTACAGATACATTCTTTGGGCATCAGGAATGCTAGTGTTCAGAGGTACAGTATCATTCATGAATAACACTGTCAGTCACATAACAGTTATCAATAAATATCCAAACCTCTAAATAAAAAAATGCTTGTTTTTCTACAGAATTTCCCCCCAAAAGATTGCATACTTGATTTTACATTGCTGGGTCAGATGATTCACTTAAAACTTCACCAGTATTAATTTGTGATGGAAAAACAAATGTTTGAAAGTAGCTCTAGTATAATAGCAAAACTGTATCAGTTTCATCATTATATTCATCATGAAACTATTATTTACATGTGTCTCTTTTCATGCAGAAGTAATTTTTCATGATTGATTCCAATCAGTATGCTATAGTGATCTCCTTGTTACCTGAGTCCTTATTAACATGTGATGCTTAACCAGAAAATATTATTGTTCCTAAATAAATCTGAAGGTGTAAGACAGTCACCATTGTGTACTTACAAATATGTGATCACACTTTTCCACTCTTACGTGAAAAATCTGAATTAAATAAATCTGAGACCAAATGGTGCAAGATCATCCATCTATTCAAATGTGTTTTAATGTAGAGTATACTGAAATCTGTTTTTTCAAATATTGCAGGAAGTTTTCCTACTCCATGCAATTATATTTATGCGGGAACCAGTTAAAAAATTACTTTAGCAAAATTGAAAAACCTTTAAGGAATTCTTCTTGAGGTAGGATTTCAGTTTTGGGCCCTTGCTTTTCCTGTTGTACACAAGCCCTTCCACTAGTACAGAAATTATGAATACCTCTCAGCTTGCTTCTTCCTGGCACATGATGCTCTACTGCCTGAGGATTGCAAGGCTTGCCCATGTGCCAAACCCTGTGAGAGGAGAGGGGCAGCAGTGCAAGTTTGCAGGTGAAACATGGGCTGTTTGGCAGGTCTGAAGACTGTTTAGTAGGCTGTGATGCATAGATTTGATTGTAAATCCTAGCTTGATAAAATCCTGTCATTCTTGCATTTGTCTATTGTTAGACAAAAGTGTTGAATTCATTTTGTCTTCTTTTATACTGACCACAAGCTCATGGACAGCAATGTGTTAGCTAAGCTGATTCTTCCCAATTGTGGCCAAATGTTTTACAATGCTGTAGGTAAACAAATCTGAGGAGAGAGAAAGGGAAGATCATTCCCACACTTTGATTCCATAGGGACCCTTTAGTTCTTTGTCCTGCTGATTTCTATTTTGAAAATAAATTGGAAAAGTCCTTTAGGTGGAAGACTTTAGACTATAAAGCCTTCGGGACTTTGCAGCTAGAGAGAGAAACATAGTTTTATTTGCCTTTAAATAATAAAGTTTATTTTTCCAGTTTAAGTATTAATAACAAGTGAGATGAGGGTTTACAGTCTGTAGTGTAGAATTCAATTTTCCAGAATGTCCTATTACTTTCTAATTGCTTAATACTTTTTAAAGGTTAGAATATAGAATGTTTAATTGTTCAGATTAATTAAACAATATTTGTTGAGGAGGCAGCTACTTTCTGTGAAGGTTATTTTATAACGTTATGTATCTGACAGCTGTGCATGTCATGGCTAAACCTTTATCCTGCAACTTGAAGAGGAAAATAAAACTAGTAGCTAAATGAAGAAATTTACTTGGTTGAAATGTAAGAGATTAAAAAAAACTAATTTGAAATGTCAGAAAACAAAATAAGTACCTAGTAGTAACTAGTTCAAAATATGTATTTGTGAAAATATATATTCGTAATCTCACAGAATATTGTAATGCTTCTGTTTTTAATGAGTATTATACTGGAATGCCCAAAATACATTAATTAACATTCTTTTAGGATCAGTACATGAGGTTGCTTTGCTAATAAGCAGATGCGTAAATCTGTCTCTTTGTCCAGTGGACATTTGAAAATAGGCCTCAAGATAGTGGGAATAAAATAGATGACTTCTGAATCCAAGTGATTTCCTCACACAATTAACATATAGTCCTTGGAACTAAGAAATCAAATAAAATCTGAGGAGTGAGGCTGCATAGAATGAGCAGCATTCTGGATGCAGAGTACTTACATCTTCTTTTGCAAGGCTCTTTTTCTGTCTTAGACTCTCTATACTGATCTATATTGTTTCTCAAGCTGTAAAGTTGGAATCACAGTTGCAGTTTCTCTCTGTAAAGCCAATGTCTGCAGCAAACACTAGGTCTGAGTGATTAAAAGATACCACTTGTGACTCATTAGTATTTTAACGCAAAGGTGATTATTGATAAGATCTTAGCATTCTTTGCTACTAATTTCATTAAAGCTTTCTCATTATACACATGTCCATGCTTCTGAGTGGGCCCACAAAATGTTTCTGCTGACAGCTTAATCCAAGCTCTGATCTATGACTGCACTGATGCTGTGTGTGGAGTTGAGTTTTTAAACCATATGTGCATGATTAATGATAAAGGAAATCAAATCAGTGTCAGTGTGTTGGTTTAAGCTGCTGAATCACCTGATTCCTGTGTTGGACTCAGAGCAAGTCCATAGTCAATTATTTTTTGACCTAGTAACAGATTTTCATACCCTTTTAACAGGGGCTTCAACTTCTAAAAATTGGAATGTCCATCTCTATAATTTCCCAGCCCTATCACCATGGGGAGTAATGTGTCACAGGAGGCACTTGGTGCAGGCTTGCCCCCTCAGGCTGATGTTTGGTGTCTCTGTTTAGCTCCTCACTCTTGCTGAACTCAGGTTTTGGTGGAGGGAGCTTGTAAATCCCAGAGACCCTACATCTGCCTCCTCCTTGCCTTGCTGCTGGTCAGGGTCCTCCTGTGTCCTTCACTGCTGTGCGAGCTGCCAGCTGCCTAGCCCTGATTTAAAATCCCACGTGGTTTTCATTGTCGCTTCGCGGAGAGAATTTCTTGAAGGTTTCTAGACCTCAATCTTCACGTCAGGAATGAAAGTCTAGTCCTAATTTTGTCAATATTTGTCCTGTAAAAAAAAAATACAAAAAACCAAAAAACATCTTGATTAGCATTGGGTTCAAAAGGGACCCTGGACTTGAAAGTAATGGGAGCAGTGTGATTCAGGCAGCATGCTGGGAGTCCTGCGTGTGGAGGCTTTCACAGCACCCGCCTGCAGCAGGGAGAAGAGCCTTGCTGCAGAGAGAACAGATGCATTTCAGAGTCGCCCGCCAAAGGGAGTATATTATGCTCCCTTTTTAAACTTTCCCAAACACACACCATCTGTTTCACACTAGATACTTGCAGGGTTTGATCAAATTAGAAGTCATGCTGAAAGGGAAAACTAAGGTTAGCATGGAGGGCTTTCTTAAAGCTACAGAAAGTCACGGCTCCGTGGCATTAAGCCTTGAGGAGTAACCTGGGTAAACTGAATGAAACATTGCATCTTGGTGACGTTGCCAAGTTGTGTGTGCTCTCTTAGAGGCTCAGAGGAATATTTGTGAAAGTAAAATTGAGAAAGTATCCTATAAAATGGCAGCAGGAGAAAACCGGTGGTGGACAAATGAGTGGCTAATAAAAGTGAGGAAAAAGTACTGAAGCAGATGTTGACTCGTTCAGAACAGCTACCATTAGATAAGCGTGACTGCAGAAACAACCTCTGAAAACAGGAGGCCAAAGAAATCTTCCTTCTGGCACAGAATGGGAAGACCTAGTCCCAAAATCTGCATGGAGGGAGTCACCCAGCAATTGTGATACTAATGAAACTTAGACAAGCAGAGGAATGTCAGTACATTGCAATTGAATGAGAGTGGTTTTCATGGTCAGAAATGAAGATACAGAGGCTTACAGATCTTACAGAGGTTTAGTAAGGCAGCAAACTTGTGCCTGTTTAGGTTCTGAGGTATTTAGCTGTTTTGTTCAGGCTTGAAAATGTGGCTTACATATAAGGCAGTGAACCTCTAGGAAATACATCACTTCTGAATATATAGCACAGGCTTCTCTGGGGATGTTTCTTTTTAATAGCTGTGCTTGATTTTAGGGGTAAGATCTGAGAGCAAAGTGACTTGAGCCAAACCCAGAGCAAGTTTCCTGCCTGTCCTTAACCTCCTTGTTCTGTGCTCTCTGGCAGGGGCTGGATGTTAACAAAAGCTGTGTGTGCAAACATATTTTTACCTCAGCTGCAATTTTTAAACACCAGCTGCTGTGATCCCCACCAGAAAAACCTGGTGGACATTGCAAAGCTGGGATGAATCCTGCTCAGCAGTCCCAAAAACCTAGGCCTCAACTGTAAAGGATGCAGTGCAAGTCATCTCCTTTCCCTGAGGCAAAACGTTATGAAACTTGAGATGTAACTGAAGAAGGCATTGTCAAAAAAAAAAAAAAAAAAAAAAAAGGTTTGTTTTTGCTGTTTTAAAATTGTTGTAGTTAAATTTGAGGCATAATCACAAAGAACATATGTCACAAATTATCTTGTTTTGAAGCGCTGTTTGATTTGAGACAATTCTAAAATAGAACTATAGACATGTAATACACTTCTAAAATAATGCCAAAACACCACGGAAAAGGCTGTGTTGGAGATATTTCCAAGCCTTCTAACAGTAGGAAGTAGAAGAATGTTATTATTTTGAGCATCCATCATGCAGTTATCTCAATTTTTATCTTGCATTTAAAAAAATGTCTTCTTGCATAGTGGTCCAACTGCCAGATGGTGGATACTTATTTAAAGCCAACCTCCAAACTCTGTAAAGTTCATTCATAACTTCTCATTGCAACCATTTACTGAATGCTTATTTTAGCTTTTAAAAGCCCTGGTTTAAGATATGCATTTAGATTCTAAGTGTTTACATTGGCCCCGTCAACGTGAGTGGAACACACCTGGTAGGGCAAATTTGGAAAATTATTTGATTCTTTATTCTAACAGAATATTGATTTTTTTTTTTCTATATATATACCTCCAAAATAGATGGGTGCAAGATATCTTGTAGGTTTTTGAATTACATATTTAGAACTTTTTTACAGAAAACAGGAAGATAAAAAGGAGATTGTTCTTCTGTTCACTGTACTTTTGAAAACAGTAAGCATTACACTTTTTGGTGCAACATGTTGATTACATTCCTTTAGAAGATAGCATTTTTCTAAAAATTAATTTGCTTTTTAAAGATCATTTCACAAGCCTACACTGACATTCCACAGAAGTGGAATGTGATAGTGCCAAACCAAATAATCTGTATCACGAAGTTTCTATGATATCTGCTTGTAGGACTTTGAAAGCAGAGCTGCTGGGCTTATTCCTGGCCTGTGGGCTAAGGGAATTCAGACTAGCAATGCTGCCAGGATATTCTTTGCTGATTAGAAATTAATTTCAGATCCTCACTCCCATGATAAATTTTGTACGCTTTCTAATAGGTATGATCTAGAATATATAAATACTACAGTGACATGATGAGAAAGGGATTGGCGAAAGAACTGTACACATCTGTCAATTTTTTATCTTTACCTTGAGTTATTTTTGAATTAACCTTTCTTTTAATCTAAAGGCTTCTTGCTTGAGGCAAAACAGTCTTCACTTCACAAAACCATCTGCCTGGTTTCAAGATTTTCATATCAATGGACAGACCTAGAATAAGGCACCATGTAGCGATCGGCAATTTGACAGGAGCTTTGACAAATTGGAGATAAATTACATGAATGTAAAGACCATACCATTGAGTGCTGAATGAGATACTAATTATATTTTTGTTTTATAAGTGAGAGACAGCTAACATGGAAGGCAAAGTCACCAGTCACACTGGTTGGAAGATGCATACTTAATCATGCATACTAGAAGTTTGAGTTTAAAGGTTTAAGTAAAAAAAGATATTTATCAGGCTAAAGTTTTATCTTGAACTTTTGTATGTATCAGGCAAAAGAAATGAATGGAAAGTAAAGTATGTTCTCTATCAGGCAGCAGTATCTGCATAATAAGTCTAGTCCCATTCCTGATGATGTTATCACTTTTCTAGTACTATTAAACCCCAAACATCTCACTTGTGCAGCAGGAAAACCTGACCTTAAATCTAGTGCAAAATAGGCCAATTACTCTTAGCCTTTTTGTTATGTCTTAGGAGTCAATGCATACCCCAAATCTGGTTCTGAAGGGCTGGAAAGTAAATCCATTGCTTGCAACATTTCTGCATAGTTATCAGAGCTAAATCAAAGACAAAGCCCTCTCCTCTTCCTCCAGCACAAGTGCAGCATTGGTGGGATCAAACACGGGGTCAGTGTGAGCTGTTGTAGCACCACTGGTGAATTCAGTAGGACATGAGAAGCAGCTGGTACTAGGCAGGAAGTGTCTGTGCTGAAAGATGTTAAAACAAAGATTGTAATACACACATAAAGAGGGTGTAACTTTAATATTCACATCATCCAGCCTTTGCAGCTGGGCAAGTCTGTTGTTACGTTTGTACAGCACCTTGCACAGCAAGGCCTTAGTCTATAATAGCAGCTTCTAAGTACACATAAATAACAGTAAGCCTTTCTGTTCCTCTCTGAGCAAATTTAACTAAGAATGCTTTCTTCAGAAATGCAATATTGAGTGAACAGACCATGACAACTATCACCGGGCTTTTTTTCTGTATCTATCATCTTTTATGTGCTGTTCCTGCAGTACTGGGTTTAGTTGTAACGTCTCACAGGGGCACTTTTCAAAGATACACCCTGTTTTTATTTGCAATTAGAGCTGTTACCACGCTCCTTAAATAATGCATTTCATAATTTAAAGCAGACAGGGAAAACTACACAAACATGAACTTAAATGTATCTGTACAACACTCCTGCAAGGAAGTCTAAAATGATGATATTGTTATTACTTTCATTGCTAAATCAATGTACCAAATACAGTAATAAAATTTTAGACAGGGGTTAGCAACAGAGTTTTCACTGAAAATTGCTTGCAGTGTTTGACATTATGGGTTTGTTTATAACCTACCAAGCAGCAGGCAAAACATTAAAAATACGCATTTTTACGACGTCTCCCAAACAGAATATTTTTACCAGATATACATATTTTTAAAGCCCCTCCAATTAAGTAAAGAGAAAAGATACAATGGAGAAGAAGACAATGAAGACTCCAAAGTATAGCTGCAGTCACATGGTATACAGGTCCTTGTGCAAAGGTTCCAAGGGACAAGGGTTGTTCATTCGCTGTTTTTACAGAGAGCTGGATTTTTTCCACTAAGAAAAATTAGAAACTCTTTGTTTAGAAATGGTGCAAGGTCCTACAGAGGATAAAAGGAGAAAAGCACGAATTGCCATCCTGTCTGTCTCCTGGGCACAACAAGGACCTTTAACAAAACACTCTGTTCAAATGCCAAAGATTGTTGAGAAAGTGCAAATCTGGATGTAAAAAGTTTGAAGTGATTCTTGCCTGTCTTGATCATAATTCCAGATGTAGCCTTCTTTTAAAAAGGAGAGAATACAAACACCAGTATTATTAAAATATAAATAAAGTATCAGAGGGTAGATTCTCCATCAGTTCAGAAGTGTCTTATCTTTCTCGAAAAGAATTTATATTCTATTTAAATATACATTTTGTACTACATCAGGTCAGGGTCTAATTTAGTAATGCTCACCTGAGCCTCATTTCCACATTCAATATTTAGTAATGTTTATCAGATTTATTTTTTTTTTATTGCAATTATATTCCATGCTTGGCATGGAACTTTCTTTCTAAGGTTCTATCAGATCTGTTAAAGTAGCAAGAGTTCCCTTGAAGCAACATTTCACATACTGGTTTGAAAAACATAATAGCAGATAGAACGATCATATTTTAGTTTTCATAATTTATTGATTTCTTTCCATAGTAACTGTCCCTCTTACAGCTTCAGTGCAAAGTCCAAATAAAGGTCATTATAGACCTCAGCTGAGTTAGGTTAAGCTACATCTACCTATTTTTCAAAATGAACAAACTGCTCAGTGCATATTTATCTGATATTTCTTGTACTTGCCTGAATGTATTTGTTAATAGAATGAGAACTCCCAGAATTCCTGTACTTCAAGGAACTATACCTTGACTTGCTGAACAATCTTCTTGCCCATTCAACAACCAAACCAGTTTTAATTAGGCAAATGTGCATCACTGTCTTCAACAGTGACTAGGAAAGACTTGAAACAGACTTTGGACAGATTTCATGCTGAAGTCAGTGAACTTGATTTTAGTAACTGCTAAAAAATAAAGATGTGGGAAAGGAGCTTAACATTCTATTCCACATGTGACAGAAAAATGATATGCAAATATTGCAAAGCTAACAAACCTAGATTGCAGTATAAGGGAGTCATAAACACCCGTCTGGTTGCTAAGCTTTTTAAAGTAACTTCCCTTTCATTCTTTTAGAGTTAATATGACTGTTGTGTTGTGCTCTGCCCTGGAAATAGCATTCCCATCTAGATCTACACTTTGCTGCTGTGGATTGTTTGCAGGTTTCAGTCTATTTCCATTGCCCTTCAGCCTGTCACAGTGTTGTCAACTGCTGTGGCCTCTCATTAGGCAAACCTGGCATCTGCTGGCCCCAGATGCCAATCTCTGGGAAGTTTTTTTTTCTTAGGGTAACATATGGACTTTAGCGTCCCTGTCTGCATTGCTTCCTCCTTTTGGTGTCTGTCTCTACATCTTCAGAAGAGCATATAAAATGTTATTTTTCCTGTGGCTGCTTGTCCTGTTAGAATCTTTCTATACTTACCAGTCCATGTTTTCTTTATATTGGTACTTACGAGTGTATAAGGATTTATTTGGTAGCTGGAAATGTTCTAGCAAAAATTGCAGGATCTTAATAGTAAACCACATGTTACTTCTCTCTTGCAGCATTCTGGGATATTGAATATGGGATAACAGAGCACTCTCCTTTCTTTGTTATGACACTGCATCAGTTTATACCAAATGTTATCTAAATGCGAATGTAACCTAAAGACAACGAACGCCAGCAGCAGCTGAGAAATAGCTAAGTGGTTTTGCAAGCAATACATAATAAAAAGAATCGATGTAAGAGTTACTCCCCTGATCTGATCTGAGCATCAAACAATAGTAGTCCAAGTAATATGCTGCTGTGTTAGTGGAGTCGTAATAGAAGAACATGGGATGTGTGAAAGTAGCATCGATTTTTACTGAAGGATGTTAGTAATTTTTAAGAATAATTTGTTTTATGGGAAGTTTTACTGAGTTCAGACTAATTCCTTTGTAACTGCCATCATTACCACTGCAGTACTGTATTTTAACCAGTCTCAGTTTTGTTATAGCTTTGAACCTTTCATAGTTTCTTTGTCCTCAGGATGTCAGACATGAAAGGGAGGCAGTGTCATGCTGTTCATGAATTCTAGGTGCCTTGATCCTTGATCACTTTGTTAAATCATTAGAGGGAGGTCCCTCTGGGGATTATTGAAAGTCTCTGAAGAGTCACTTAAGAAAGTGAATGTACCTCTCACATAACATATATCACTTCTAATTCTGTTTAGAGTCAGGCTGCTCTCTGAAATGTTTCCGAATGTTAATCAGTAATCAGGGCACAGATTGGCACATGCTGCTGGGCTTTGAAGCTATTCCTATCATTTGTCACATCCTTAGTAACACTTTGGATGATTTTTATACGTATCCTATTAGGTTTCCTTTCTTAAGGACTTCAGATTTCAGCAAATACTTGACAGCACCCAACTGTTGGACATTCTTGAGAATTTCACATTAGCAAAGTACAAGGTGCCACTTGACAGCTCCAATTGACTAGAGGATTGAGAAGTGGGTTATACTGCTTGTCTCTGTTGTAGTATCACTGCTGAGGAACTTGAAAAAATGTCCCATACTGGATGCTGTTGGATTCAATCCTAGCTATTCTTTCCATTTGCTTGACAGGACACATCCCCATATCCTGTGCTTGGTAGGGCTGCTGCCCTGGAGGGAGCAGTTAGATTTCTTATGACATAGTGAATTTTCTTCTCTGAATGAAAGGATGTAAATCACAAGCATGGTTTATTGTTAGACCCTGTTGATGCTTCTTGATGAAATGATTTTTCTTGCAAAAGAGGAGGATTTTTTAATGAATATTTTCATGTATTTAAAAGAACCTACCACCTTTTTCAAGAGAAGTTATTAAATTTTAATTATTTTGAGAGCCTTATAAATTTTGCTTATGGTCTAAAAATAAATTTACAGTGCATACATTTTTACATATACTTTGCAAGGAACGTATATTTTAAAATGTTTAGGGGAAAATTTAAGTACCTTAAAATGAGAAAAATAATTTTCTCCAGTTATAATCATTCATCTTAGATTCTGTGCATGTGTTTTGGGGTGTTATTTTTCTTTCACCTCTAATTCATGAAATACTCTAAGTTAAAAATTATTATAATGAGAAGTCCAACATTTCTATAAGTTAGGTCATGACTGATATTCTGAGAATAAGAAAAGGAACCCTAGAGCAACCAGTGAATCTAGTAAATATTGACTGGGAATAATCTTTCCTCTGCCCACTGGATTCAGTGAATGAAGAGAGGGGACATACTGAAAAATTGTCTGAATATAACTCTGTAACTAAGATGTGATACATGAAGCAGAGTGGGATGGAATAATCAAATATAAAATATTCCTTTAACGATTTTAAATACTCTTCTTTTACCTCACTTTATCCATAAATCAGAACTTGTTTGCCAATTTTAGGATTACAAACAGCAATCCAGGAAAGGAAAGTGAAGTGCAAAATAATACAGCATAAGTATAAAAATTTGGTGGGATGGCTGGGTGCTTATCTTCCTGCAAAACTTATTACAGTATTATATTAGCAGTACAAAACAGGAGACTAGATTACAGTAAACCATGTATTTAAGAAATAGGTTCCAATTCAAATATAAATAAAACACCTTTCTTGCTTACCTAATTATATGTTCAAAAAATAAACTGTCAGCAGTATTTCTTGATATTTCAAATTTAATAGAGTTTCTGCATTTCTTTAAACTTTTATGCCCATCCTTAATAACATACAAGTGAAGGAACAGTGGAGATTACCAGCTGTGTAGTAATGTTTGTGATAGCTCTAATATAACTGAGAAATCAAATTAGTTTTTTCTAAAGTTTGAATTTTAGCCAATTTTCACTCTACTTAAAGCAATTTACTCTCACTAGCTGTGTGTATATAGGTATAAGGTTTCAAAATATTTCTAGCAACAGACCTAGTACTTTTTGGTTTTAATAGAATTGATTTCTTTGAATTGAATTACAAATACCTTTACTAAGTGGCATGGCAAATGTGAAGTGATGGTTAGATGGTGTATGATCACCTATAGTGTCAGGGTAAAAAAAAAAATTACTAAAAATGCCTATATTTAGTAAAAAATATTTAGAATTAAATACTGGATCTGCTATCTATAATGTATCCCTCATCCATACCCACCTAGAGAATTTCTTAAACTATTTTAAATCTATTTAGAGCTAGATCTGCATTTGCTGGCCACTAAACTGATCTTATCTAGAGTGCTCTTACACCATTCATCTCCTTTTGGCCCTTTGGAAGGGAAAGCCCTCTGATAGGCTCCTGTCTGGTCAGCCCCTGTGGGAATAGGAAAAAATGTTACAGAAAGGGGAGAACCAAACATTTGTAGTGGGGTTAGCTGAGCTCTTATTGAGGAGCACAGTTACTTCATTTTTGTGCCAGGCAAGCCAGAAGCAGCAAAGGGAATGTGTAGTACCATTTCCTGTCACAGCCAGATAAGGAGATTGCCTTCCACAGTTGGATAAGAGGCATTTACTGAAGAAATTATTTTGTAAGGAAATAACTAATGTGAAATAGACTTGCAGTGGATGTAAGAAATATCTAAAGATACTCTGGGGAGGAACTTTCATCTATGCAGTGCTGGCAGATAAAATTATAGAGGATTGTGAAACCACATCTGCCAACTGAAATAACTGGCAGTGAACAAAAGATGATGAGTGAAAGAAAATAACCATTGGCATGGTTGTGAGATGCATTATCTAGTCATTTTCAGCATCTGTAACAGCAAGAGCATTCCTATTTTATTTGTGGAAGCACATGTGAGGTTCAAGTCTCATGGTACAGAAGTGAATGAATTTGTAAAGTCCAATGTTATAGTTTCACAATATTCTAAGACATCTGAAAAAAAAATCAGGTGTGTTTCTGTAGTGTCTGGAATCACAAAGAAAATCTGTGTACTCTGGAACAGGTTTTAATTTCTCTTTCATTCCTTGGAGTATATATTGGAGAATGATGACTGGTGCATAATTTGCCAGGGTCACTTTCTCTGCTTGAAGAAGCAGCTTCCTCAGAAGTAAAAAAACCTCAAACCAGCCTATCCAAGAAGACCTTACCTGTGAGCACACTACTTTTCTTTCTTTCACAAATAACATATATACATGCTGTGATGAGCCAAGAGCACTGGTAATACACATCTTCTAGAAATATGTACACAGGTTGACTAGTCAGAAGTGTGAAAGATGGGGAAACAAACTCAATTTTCTTGCAAACACAGGGACCTCCATAGGCAATTGTATTGGACCAGCAGATATATGACAAAAAAAGTAGTAGGGAAGGCCAAATAAGTTCATCATCTCTCTTAGAGTCAAGAGCTTGAAGGTGCTGTCCATAACCTCAGCTAGTTTTGAAGCTAGGGGGAAACTGGTATAGTACCTTTAAAATCAATTATTTTCTTTCCTTTGGTGTTTTAATCCACTACCTCTTCAGTGCTTTTACCCCTGCAATATAGCTGTCACAGTTTACCTATACTAAACCGATATTTTGATATTTTAATCATGAAAAGATGAAATGTTTGTTCTCCACTTCTGTCTTGAAGTCAGCATGTTTCATTGATAACATGATTAATTTCTGTAGAGAACAATGATTACAACTTAATGGTTTCAAGTGGAGACAAAAGCAGAGGAGTTAATGAAATGCCTAAAAACGAAGGGCTTCCAAAAACCATATTCAAGGAAATAACAATATCTCAGGTTTATGTAAACAAGCATTCTAACTAAAATGCTTCACGAACTTTTCCTTTAAGTCTAAGTCTTCCAATTTCATGTGATAACTGATAAGTCTAGATGCATGTGGCAAAAAGTAATTGGTTAATAAAGTTTTAACATCTGCAGTATGTTTGAGTGAACTGGCAGTCATTTATCGTTGGTCTGAGGGGCACTGTAAAACAAAGTGGAAGTTCTACATTTTGTCTAGAAAGATGGGCAATTGAACTTCACTTCAAACTATTGTATTATTACCACAATGGAACTATCAGTCAGCCAGACAGACATATTAACCAAGCGGGCCATAAATTCCACAAGATCTGGCAATTGTACTTTTCAGATTTTTACTTCTTGTAGTTTTCTTAAAAGTTATTGCTCTTCCACTGGCATCTTCCCACGTATATAAAGGCTCTGTCAGCTTTGACCTTCAAAGTGGACTTTTTCCAGGTGCTTTCTATCACTTTCTACAATCCTGCATATATCATATGCACAGTGCAACCATCGTTAATCAAATCTGTGTCACTGTGGGCAGTCCCCATCCACTGCCTGGTGTCATCTTGGCAGTCAAGGTTGCAAAAAATATACATTAGCTTTCCAATTACCTGCATTTCAAATCCATCTATAGAGAAAGCCCTGGTACAAATTAGCCATTGCAATAGTTGACATTTCCATGACATGAAAGATTTTCTCACCACTAGGTACTCTTATTGCTCTACTTTCTGGAAGTGGTGAGCCTATTGGCTAGATAGATTGTATGGCCAGCTAAGGAAATAACTTGTGCTTACTTCATTGTATTACCAGATGTACTCTTGGGGTCTCTGTTAAATGGCTGGTGGAAGAAAGTTGTTGCAGGCCTCCAGTAAATGTGAAACAACTGACTTCCTGTAGCATGTTACATGGTCGTGACTTCTAAAAGTTTCCTGCAAGGGAAAGATGACCTATTGAAATTTACATATATATTATATATAATGTATATTAAAAGCAGGAATGTGTGCCATACCATTGTTGCCAGTCCTGGTGTGCACGGGTCATGAGACAATCCATCAAAAAAAAAATCACAATATTGGCTGACAAATCATGAGACTGAAATACTGATAATTATATGATCAAAAAGGTTTGATGCCAGGGGGGAAAGAGGAAATATGGAGAAACCCCCAAAGGGGAAGATAGAGCTTCCAGTAAGACAGGTCTAACCAGAGGGAGCCATCACTGCTGTGCCTTTGCACTGGGTCCCAGCCACCAGAGTGCTTACCTGATTTTGGGCATCTACACAAAATCCCTTTAGGTCTCTTTCTTACTTCCTTACTCTCTGAAAAGTGAGAGGAATTGTTAAATTCAGCTGTAGTTGAGGAGTTAGTTTCTAACCCAGTGTCCCACGAGTATATTATCTTTTCTTTTTAACCTTGCACATTAGAAACTGAACTGAAATTGAACACTAAATACCACTTTACATCCCCAGAACTACCATGGTGCTGTTGTCATTCCTTCTGCACTGGCGTGCTGCAATAGTTTAGTGTTTAGGATGCTTCTGAGCAGGGGAGACCTTGCTTCAGCTCCCATTTTTATCCAAAAGGATCCAGTATCTCAGGATCCAGATAAGGTCTCTGGTCTAGAGGTTGTTTTGGAAGTGAAGGGAGAATAATTTTCTCACCTGTCAGACCTCACTTTTTTTGCCACAAAGTGAGGGTGGATGTAGGCCTGGCTTTAACCTTGTGGGTTTATGTTTCTACAGAGCAGGAGAATGGCTTAGTTTCCAGTGACTTTGTTCTGATCTGATGACATTTCATTGTGAAATGAAAAAAGATCTTCAGGAGCATGTAGTGGGATACAGACCCTCGTTGTAGGTGAATGTTTTCCCAAGGGTTAGAACTGAGAGATTTTCTTGCCCTTCTATTTCCTCTCCCATCTAGCAAGCAAATCAACAAAAAACTGAGTCTGTTCTCCCTGTTACATCACCCTGTAGCATAAGTGGCCAATGCACTTAACGAATGGGTTGAGTTCTTGCTGGGCAGGTGGGAATTGGAAACAAATCTTGCTTGGCACAACCTGTGCCTTTCCTTGTGATGAATTTTGTTAGAAAGGGCTTGTTGAGGTAAGAATGCCAGCATGGGAGGCTGATCCTCTGCAACTTGGAGGGCTTGGGCCTCTCACCTTTGTGCTTGGCAATCAGTTTGTTTCATCCCATGTGTTGGCTTGTAGCAATGCTGTTCTAAAGCACTTGAAACCTTGAATGAAGTCTTCCTTCTAGGTGTAGCTCTGTAAATCATACTGCTGGTTTGGATTTTGAACTTGAATTTTCGTGCAGCTCTTTTCTGCTACCCACTCACTTGAGCCTTTCTGTAGTACAGTACAAATTTGGAACACGCATGCATAAGCAATAATGCATTAGTAATTGCTTAATAACTTATTAGAGTCTAGCTTCTGCTCAGACACTGGGGAAAAGCTACAGTTATAAGAGGGAGGTGGAAGAAAGTTAAACTTTAAATTATTGCTGGAAAGGTGAGCTGATAAACTTAAGACTAAACTCGTGTATTAGCAATACAATGGAACTATCAGCTCTGTGTGAAACATTAGTATGACAAATTAGTGCTTTGATCGTGCTAGATATAACCATATTCATTTGTTTAATTAAACAATCTAGGCTTCTTGTGGCGTGGGTCATTTTAAAAAATGTTAAAAATAAAATTAAACACATAATTAAGCTGACAAGAGATAAAGACCCTTGTGCAGCAAGTTGAAGGCAGTTAATTTATAAGGAGCCTGGTCCCTGAAGGCTGTGTAGTTTATTAAAGTTACTGAGGCAGAGATGTGATAAAATATTTTATGTAGTGCTTTAAAGGCTAAATTGCTCTGACACTTTTAAAGTCCATGGGATACAATCAATTAGAATGTCTTGTTATCATGTTTTTTCCCTCATAAAGTAATCTAAACAAAACCTGTAGTAATACTGATAATTTCTTAAAGTTTCTACAGTAACTTTTTTCCAAGTAGTTCACTGTGATACATGTAATGGCCCTAGTTGGTCACTCTGGTCTAAATAAATCTTGTCTGAAATGTTGTGTCTGTACCAAAAGGACCAGGTAGAGATGGTAGATTAACCAGAAGAGGGACTTAAATTGTAAACTTGTTCAAGATCTCCAAACCATCTGGTCCTGCAGATTTCCAGAGGAGAGCAACCAGAGTAAAAGCCTGTGAAGGTGCTCTATGTGAGGGGTAAATGTCTTACCTTAGGTATCCAGAGATGGAAGAATGCTGGGTAGGTATGTTCCAATACTTTGGTCTGGATTTGAATATAAAGTATTCTAAAATGCCTATGAGAAAATGTGCATTAGATAATTAGGGAAATGCTCACATCGGTAATTTAATTTCTTTTACCAGCTGATTAATCTACTCAACAATTTATAATCTACTTCCTTGTATCATTATCAGTCTGTTTGAAAAGCTGGCTGCAGTACTGAAATAGTTACTTTTTATGTTTGAGAGTAGGCAAATGTGTCAGTTTTATCTCTGATGTTTCTGAGGATTGAAGAGGGTTATTTCTCTTGGCCTTCCTAATGGGATATTTCCAATTTCTGTTGCTACTGCCTTTTAGCAGTTTTATTTCAAGTCTATCCTTGATCTTTATCAAGGTCACAAGGGCAGCTACTAAACTTCTACTGAACTTCAGAGTTTTTATATAACATGCAGCTTCTAAAACAAACAGGAAGAGGAAGAAAACAAAGGATAACAAGCTATATAGGGGAGTAAGGTAAGGAAAGGCACAATAGGATGAAAAAGGGACTTAAACCAAACCTGAAAATCTCTTTGTTTGCAATGGACAAAGATTTCCAAAGGATGCATTGGTCTTTAAGAGAAATCAAGTCAGTCCCCAGCTTCCGTACTGCTGGTTAGCTCACCTCTTCAAAATGTTTTTTGTTTTTTTTTTTTTGTCTGACAAAGGTTCTCTCAAATCCAGCTGCTGTGTTTATGCAGTGTACTTTGAGGGCAATTGCATGGGGTTCCCACTTACAATTTACTGAAGCATGGGGCATACTTCCTTTTTTAGGACATGCCTGAAAGATTAAAAAAAACCACAACAAACCCACAAGTATATTTGCAAACATCTTTATAGCAAACACCTTATCAAATACAGATTTTTTTATTTTTTTTTTCCCTGGATTTTGCATTGTCTGTGTCTTAGAAGCATGACTTATATTGAGACTGTGAATTTCTGGGGACTTAACCACTTGTGCACAGGAGTGAGGTTTGCAGCTGTCAAAGCCATCTTGAAGAACTGCAGCCAAATGCTCCATTATAAAATGTTCTTATAGAGAGACAGAAGGAGCAGCTGGGGTTGACTTCTCAGAGATGGGTTATTGTTTGCTCTCTTGGCAATGAACCAAGGCAAAGTATGACTCTATCTTTTTCTGAAACTTTTTGGCTTTGTATTTTAAAAACAACAAACATCAACTCTGTCTTTAATTTGCTGCTGTGCAGAAACTCACAGAAAGTTTGCTGCTTTCATGTGTTTTAGAGCAGGCCTATCCAACATGGAAAGCAGAAAGGGACACACAGATTTTGTGCTGCTCATTTAGAAGAAAACAATGATATATGACTTGATTGACAATATTAATGTAGAGCTCCTGGTCTGTCTTATTCCATATTTTGGAATCTGCATTGCAGATCTGAGGGCCAGCCTCGGATCACAGAAAAATAACTAGCAATAGGTGATTCCCAAATGAATCTTTGCTGTGTCTGCACATTATTCAGCTTTCTAAACTTCTATTACTTTTGACTGTAGGTCAGTTTTGATTTATCATTTCAACTAAAGTTTCCATGTGAAAATAAAAAGAAGGATTTTTCTTTTTCGTTATTTTAGCCTGATAAAGAAAAAAAACTACTTTTGTCTGAAAATTTCTCACTAGTTAACTATATTCAAATACCTCTTGAGTCTGTATCCACTAACCCATGAACACAATATTTATAAAAAAATATTGTTTATCATACTTAAATATGTATGCAGGACAAACGAATTGTTATAAACAGATTTCCTTTTGTTTAGCACACGAATTTTGAAAATATTGGAAGCTCCTGGTTGAATGTATCTTTTTTTTTTTTCCTATAAAAAACAAAACCAGATTAAACTAAACTCTCAATATCTGAAAGTAGAAGGATAAATTTGGTTCACTGTGGGATAATGAAAACTGAAAAACAATTATGCTCCTGCAATCAAGATCTCAGCTACAAATTACTAATTTAACTTCTCTTCCGCTGCTCCAACATATCCTGCTTATTGTTCTTAAAATATTTATATCTTTGAATTATTTACCGAGCAAAGGACGCTTGCACTCCTTTAACATAGGAGATGAAAGATTATTTCGTGTCAACATTACAGAAGACAATAGTAAACCCATAATGTAAATAATACACCTCAGAAAAAAGCTGTGTGTTATCAGCATGCTACTATGTTGTGACCAGGCTCTACTTTTGAAAAGACTCTTCCTAGTAATGTGGAAACACTTGATTTGAGTGAACATTGCAATTAGAAAATCCTCTTCTGCAGTTAGCATCTTCTTGAAAGCTCCTTGAGATGGTCACCTTGTACTACATTTAGATATCATTGCTGAGAAGATTTGAGGCTATGGAAACCAGAAAACAGTGATTTACTTTCAATCCTTTTCCCCATTTATGAAGATGTAGTTTTTCAATATTAATGTGTGAGCAATGTGCCATTCTTTTCTGCCATTCTGTTTGGGAATAGTAGCTGAGCTTTCCCATTCTTGTTTGGCCGTGGGCCATTGTTCGTTCTTTCTAATTTGCTTCACTAAATTCCTTCATAAATTTTCACTGATACTGTCTGCTTTATTTCAAGTATATTGAAAAAAACAGCAGCAGTGAAAAGCATCTCTAGGGAAAAAAATTAAAAGAGAAGGCAGGGTATTTTTATACTGAATTTTGCTGAAAACATTTTTGCTTTTTGCATGTTTTCCCTCCTTTATTTCCATGTTACATGCATACTCTTGCCCTTGCTCCAGCATTGGCCTGGCCTGTGGTACTCATTTTTGGAAAGGTAAGAGCTCAGACTTCAAGTAGACCTAGACTGATACATTTGCAAAAACATTTGCTCTTGGGATGTCACAACTGAAGATTTTAGTTTGCCTTTAAACTGCCATAAGTCTGAATGGTATTAAATCAGGAAGGAATCACCCTTTTCCTGCATATGCCTTGGAAATTCGAGGCAATTTAGGGTTGGCTTTTTGAGAATGTGAGAGTTCATAAATGTCTTCAACTTCAACCAAAGGCAAACACCTGCAATGTGGCCCTGATTTTGCAAAACTCTAAGTTTTAGAAAAGCCATGGTCAATTTTCTTTATCTTTTTTTATTTCCAGAGAAATTGTGGGTAGCCATACAGTCTTCCATAAGTACCTATTCGAATGCTTGGATAATATGCAGAGTTATTTTTGTGAAGGAATAAAGGAGACTGTTGTAACAGAGATGAGTTCTCTATGCTAAAAATATAACTTGACCTGATGGATTTGTCTTTCAGCACTTTCTTCCATCAAAATCTAGCCCAGCATTTTTAGGCTTGTGTATAAAGAAAACAAAAGCTATATTTTAATGGAAATCCCAAATGTAATTCTGTACATATTTTAAAAAAAATACCATATCCAACATAGAAACTGACACTGTGGAACAGAGCAGGAGTCTGGCCCATTCTCTGAGAGCTGGCAGCCTAAAGTGACTCAGAGATGCCCAAGGAACACATGCCCCACACAGCAGTTTCTAGCCCCAGCAGTGATGGCTAATGGTTAAAAATTTTAAATATGGAACAAAGGAAAAAAAGAACACTAAATGGTCATAGAGGGGGGGGGGGGATAATGGTCACAAATATTTTCCTTGTGTTTCCTTAAGGAAGGCCCACGAATGGAGCCTCAGACTATATCCTGCTGTCATTTGAAGCAATTAGATTTTTTGCATTAACTTCACTAAGAGCAAAAGCAGGCCCCTGGAGATGAAGATTTCTGCCAATATAGTATAAAAACTGTTTCATTTCAGGTCATAATAGAGACAGAGATATGATTCTGTTTTATAAGCTGGTGTAGGATTTATATAATGGAAGGAGAAAGGCACTTTAATCTGTGGGTTAAAATGATTATATTTTGTCTTCTAAAAAAAAAATGACAGGGGAATTGTTCTATAATAAAACTATTGATATTCTTTCCTTTACTAAAAGAACAATCCGATGATCTTTGCAATTACTGACTTGTGTAGTCAAAGATTAGCTGAAATGTATTTTCTTTTCTACTTTGATAAGAACAGATACTTTAATGATGCTGCCAAAATATTTGGGTTGTTTGGGGGTTTTTTGTTGTTTTTTTTTTGGTAATCTGAAATTGGAAATGCAGCAGACCCATTGTAAAGTAGTGGGAGTAAAAATCATCTGCAAGAACTAGACTAGCAAGATAAGCCAGACCTAAGAGAAAAGGTCTACGTGGGAATCATAAGAAAGGTTAATGGTCTTTTTTTTCTGCTCGTTGTTCTTATCCATAAGAGTAGATACTTTTGAATATTTTTAAACACTAATAAAAAATAAATGCTGTTCTAAAAACAGGTGTTTTGAAATTCTAATTTAGCTGAAGCTTTTTGTGCAACAAATATGCTAGGCAGTTCTAAATCAAAATATACTCTGGAAACATTTGAGTTTGTGATGGTTTTCTGTGTGTTTTTTTCCTCATTGTCTTATTATGGAAATGTAAATCATGTTTGCATTCTTGATTTAATTTTTTTTATGGGAAGCCATCAGCAGCTGATTATTCAAGTGCGAAATTCTTCATATGGCAATGGAAGAATTCATTAGTGAATTGAAAGGTGTATATGGATAATAATCTTTACCTTCTGAACAAAGTTATGAGTATGAACATATAAACAAGTTATTATCCTATGGAAATAAATGTCAAGTTTTTATTCTGTCCATTGACAACTTCATGAGTAAGGTTTTAGGTAACCGACTAATTATGAGATTTATTAAATAAGGTACATCTTCAACATCTGAGAAACTGAAGGAAAAATGTGAATATAGGCATGTAAAAAAAATTTTTTCCTTGCTTTCACTGCACAAATTGTGCACGGCAGAGGTTGTGCAAAAATTTAGTTCTACCAGTTTTTCAAGTTTGCATTGCCTATTTTTCCTCAAATTGGGAGATATCTCAGAAAGCGCCATCCCAAATATTTATGGTTAGTAAAAATTCTACATTGTTTTTAAAAGATGATAAAGCTTTTTTTTTTTGGAGAGGAAATAGATACTCATCAGCAAAGCCTTGCCACTCCCTGTAACTGCAGGCAGAAAGTGTCATAATTCCTGTTAGTTGTGTTGGTCCTCTAATAAGTCACAGCACAACTGATCAGTCTGTTAAAACAATTTATTAAAATTAAAAAACTGGAAAGAATTTTATCTTTGTTCTTCACTTGCCAGAGTTTCCTTTGGCTCCATTGCATCCAAACAGGCTGCTAGAATACCTTTAGCTGGTAGCTGGTGAGAGACTGAAATCTGGAAGCCCTGGGGAATGTCAGAATCCTGCTGAGCTTGGAGGGACCAGCACTATGAGCAACTAGCAAAAATAGATGGATCTTTGATTTGTCAGGCAGGCAAGAGTCCACTAGAATTCTACCTGAATTTTGCTGAGTGTTTAGAAATTGAACTAGTTCTGCAAAGTGTCTTTATTTCAATATTCAATTAAAAATATATGAGATTTTCTGAGCAGCTTTACTTAGATGTATTCGGAGGCATGAGGAGTGGGGATGTGGTACAGTGGAGCCTCCATCGGGGTATTACTTTTATGAAGTAAGCTGTAATAAATCCCTGCTGGGACCTTTGTGGACAGATGGGGCAAATATCTTAACACATGCAGGAGGGATTTCTGTCATCCAGTATTGATGGGGTAACCTGAACCTGCTTTGAAAAATGTCTAGAGGATGCTGATAGTATGCACAGATAATCTGCCTTGTTTGCCTGGCAAATGAAAAACAGATACAGTGAGTGACTGCAGAATAAAATAGCAGATAGATTCAATATATGTAAATATCAAGTGATGCACATGAGAAAAGAAAAAAATCCTAACTTCATATACCTATGAGGCTGTCTTTTGATCTTATCTGGATTGTTCTGGAATAAGGTATTCCAGTTACAGCAGGTGAATCTCTGAGAGTGTTGGTTCAGTGCTCGGTTATGGGTAGAAGGTAAAATGTTAGAAATCATTATAAAAATGTTAGAAATCACTATTATTCTCCAGCATAACAATAGTATATGTGAAATAATAATATGTGAAAACCCATGTTCTGCCTATACCCAGACAGTAAGTTTTTGACACCCTTGTATTTCCACCCCCCCCCCCCCCCCCCCCCCGACTTCATGAGTCTCAAATAGAACTCAAAAAAGGGCTCCACTGAAGGTCTAAAAAAGATAAGTAAAGCATTATAAGTGTTTTGGTATTAGGCATGATTAAATAAATGAGGATCTTTCAGTCTGGGAAAGAGAGGACTGATGGAGGCTGCGATAATCTGTAAAATCATACAGAGTGCAGATAAGGGTTGTTCATATTTTCTTCACAGTATTTTGTTCAACAGCCAGGGCAAATCAAATGAAGGCAGTAGGAGACAGATTCAAAACACAAAGATGTGGATTTCATGTAGTGGGCAGTTGATCTTGCCAAAAGAATGATTGATGCTAAAATTTTATATTGCTCCAAGGTGTGGACACTAGGCAAGTTCATGGAGGAGAATTTCACTGAAGTTTAACTAAACACAGACATAGTGTCATGTTTAGGAAGCCCTAAAATTGAAAATAAGTGGAGCTTGGGTGAATTTTAGGAAACTTGTCCTCTTTACTTCTTATTTTTTTATGGCCACTGCTACAAACAAAATACCATGCTATAAGGGGCTTTGATCTCAGGATGGCTGGTTTTGGTTTTATCATCTTAACTGCTTTGCAGGTTTATGTGGATTTGAGGAATTGTTACTCCTTATCCCCACCCCAAAAAAAAAAAAAAAAAAATAGTGTTAAGCACTTCAGACTTGGAATCTGAAGTCTAACTCAAAAAAGCTGTTTCTGACCTTGATGTGAACTTTTAAAATGTGGATGGGAACAGATATTCCCCAGTGTCAAAGATATCATTATAATCAAATCAAAATTGTGCCTGAAGGTGCAAAATGCAGGCATATAACCTCAAAACAATTCCACACTGATTTCCCTTTGCCAATTTTACTATGCTTGTTTGCAATGCATTGTCAAGAACTCTATATAGAATAAAATAAAATAAAGGGATGTTTTAGGTGATGAAACTTATTAGTTGAAAATTGTCATGTAAAGAAGTCACAGAAATGCAGTGTAGATTAATGAGCATAAAGACTACAGTTTATGCCAATGATGTGTCAAGTCAAGCATACATCAAAAGGCACATGTAGGCAGACATATTTCACCAAATCTGGTGGGCCAGGTGCCTGTAGGATAATTTTATTGAAACTTTTTAATGGGGTGCTGCTTCCATTAACTTTATTGCTTCCTTCCAGGGCATGTGTATTTTTATTTTTCTATTAAAAAGCTTTAGGAGAAATATACTCAGAGCCACTTAGGAAAGTAAACCTAGATCCTGACAACACTCTTATATGACAACACAACAGAGGCAAAAAGTGGAGTCTGTGAGAGGAGAAATATTGGTAATCTTTGCAGCGTGTTTTATAAATTTATTATACTTGTTTTGTAATTCCATTATATGAAATTCAGGAATGATCTTATGACTGTTTGGGCACTGAAGATTATTCACACTGAAGAATATCTGAATGCTGAGCAAAAGGAATAGTTGTAAACAGGAGAATGAAAATTCCAAATAAATCTGAGAGACAAAGCAAGTTTTTCCAAAGTTGCTTTGTTATTAAAACAAAGAATGTGGGAAGTAAAACATTGCTCTTTAGTAATCATCATGTGCAGTATAGTACTGGCATCTGGATGTAGCCAGTATGTCAATGCAGAGTTGGCCACCAAATCCCTGCTGAGCTCATTCAGGATTTTTCCCTGCAGGAGATTCCCAGTGCAATTCTCAGCAGTGGTTTCAAGTGATCTGTAGGGATCTGGTCATGATCCCTCTCTGTGCCCCCCTCTCTACTAGCTACTAAATTTGCTTAAGCACAGTTTTAAAAATTAGTGTAGTGGGAGGTTTTTTGTGGTTTTTTTTTTTTCCTTCCCCTAAAAGCAAGTGGAGCATACACTGAGGAATTACATGGACTACAAAGACGTGAAAGGGAAAATATCTGTGATTGTGAATGGAATGGACTGTCTGTAAAACAACCTATCCTAGCAAATGAACTTTCCGAAGGCACCAGGTTCCAGTTCATGAAACCACCACCGCCACTTTGCAGTACACCCAGAGCAGGCACCTCCCAGTCTGTCTGCTCAGCCCTACAAGTGAGCTGAGAGCAGCCTCTCAGATAAGACCCTTGTAGAATCCATCATAATGCATCTCAGAGTATTTTGTGAAGGAAAAAGTGGCATAGTCTAGGGTTCATGTTACAGATTTTTGTAGAAATTGCTATGTCAGGAAATAAATCTAGGAATATTTCTTATGTCTTTAATTCATAGTTTGCTACTTATTTCCCTGTTATCCTATGAAACAGGAGATTATAAGGTAAATAATCACTCTTTAATCCTATTATAGCCTCATTTTCTTTCAGCATTCCCTGGTTTAGACAAATGTGTAATAACTTTTTATTAATTTCCACCACTTATTCTGGGAACCTTTTCTTTTGACACCGTCGAAGCATTGCGTCCTGAAGGTATGATGGGATATTTTGTGTTAAGAATCACTTCCCCCTGCAAAGCTTTTTGAAGCATTATAGAATCTCATTTTTTCTAATCAGCACTCTAGTTGCTTGTGGGCTAAAATTAGGCTTCCTGTCTCTGGCATGCCAGGCGTCAGCGTGTGTGACCTTCAAGCTGCCACCCAGCCTTGAAGTGCAATTTTTGCATCAGGAAATCTAGAGGCAGCAGCTTTACCCTTTTTTTTTTTTTTTTTTTTTTTTTTTTTTTTTTTTTTTGCTGTAGCAGCAAGATCATCAGAAACAGTCAACTGAGCAGCAACTGCAGGCACATCACTCAAGGGAAGCCATGTTACTGTGGTGCACAGAATGCTCCCCAGTGCTGAAGCACTGATGGAAAACAGGGCTGATCCTCCCCTGCTCTCTGCATTCTTGCAAGGTGACCAGCCCAGAGGGTTTACATGAATATTAATGGCTAAAGTGTAGGATGATGAAAAATCAATACTTTAAGCTGCACGAGGATAATATGCATTCCTTATGCACTGTAAAGGTGCTGCACTACAGAGCCTGAATTTCACTTACACACTAAACTCATCTACGAGCTCTCTCCTTTTGAATTATGCATATATTACACAGCCTGTTGCCTACAACAGATTTATGACAATCTCATTGCACCTATGCAAATCTTTTTTGGTTTTAAGCATCAAGCATTTAATGTCATTTCTCTAGTGAGGGGGAAAAATCATAGTGCAGAAGTGGATACAAAAAGGTTTGATTGCCCACACTATGTGCTGCTCTTGCAAACTTTCCTATTAGTTCCAGCTTGTATCTGGTCAGTTAAATGGGGTTTTTTGCAGTGCTCTCAGCACTTTGTTCACTTCACTTACAGAATTATTTTCTTTGTCCTCTTTTTTTTTTTTTCTTTCACGTACCAAGCACAGCAGCTGATAATAACAGACCCGAAGTTACAGCTTGGTAATCAGCATTTTAGGTGATCTTAATTGTGATGGATGATGAAGAAAAATGGCAAAAGCATGCTTTCAGTAGTACTGAGCAAATATGACACAGAGCGGATACACAGAGCTTATATTACGGATCTGTCAAATTACCCAAGGATAATTTGGGTAGCTGGCAAGTTCCCAGCTCATCAGTTCAGTAGCACAGGCAACACATGCTGGTTAGTTGTGCTTGGGCTTGACATACGAATGTCTGACCATTGCCAGAGCAGTTTAATTGATAATGGACATCTGATTTGAAAATAGGTGTGTTCCCCTTTAAATGGTAGCTGTCACATCACATCACGTCACATCACATATGTCACGTCATGTTCCATTAAATCACATTATATGCTGGCATGATGGAAGATAGCATGATGAGGGGTTAATGTAATGTGACAGCTGATACCTGCTAACAATTTGAGAGGTGGGTATCAGATCTGAATTTGTGCCAGGCTTCAGCTGAGTGTGAGAGAAAGCAAGGACTTCACCCCCAAAATGAGGTCTTCTTCAAAAGGTAACTTTAGCAGCTGCCCAGCTTCATATTTATAACTGGGTAGTGGTATATTTAATTTTTTATGAAGTTGACTTATGGCACCTTAAGGGACACGCTAAGGGAGAGATTAAGGTCTGTCAGAAAACATGCAGAAGCTTGACGTATATGGCTTTCATTCCTCAGCTCCTGGCTCGTTTTAGGTGTCAAAATACTCTGGTGATTTGCCTAATATGAAAACTTAATTTCTGAATCAGATGAAGCCTTGCTTAATGCAAGAAAGTTCATCTGAGTGATCTACTAGAAAATGTTCCGTAATCTGCAAAATGTGCTATACTGTCTTAATGACTGGGTTGAGTTTTCACACAGTGTTTATACAGCACCCTCTGGGATCTCCACAGGTTAAATTACAGTATATGCAAGAGTGAGTTATGGCTTGGGTAAAGGCAATGGGGAAAGCACAGTATGTGCAGCTTCCATTTCTCATTGCTTGCACTACATTTGCAGCAATGTCAGTAACATAGACCTTGGGGAATCGGAGTCATTGCTAAATCACAAGGGAAATTTCTCATGTAGCTCTTCCCAAATATTGATTGTTAGGCAATCTTTGAAACTTGCTATGTAAAGAATTTTTTTCTTGTAGACTGCAGGGATGCAAAGGTTCCTAAGTTAAACATAATGCAAGATTAAAAGTCTCCTAATTGGTAAGGTTTTGCCTTGGGATTGTTGTTGTTGCTTTCTGCACTAAGTCTCATTAAAACCCTGAGTAGTTTCTGTGTTCTGTATTATCTATTTAAAGAACTGATGAAGTTGCGAGTTTTTCATCCCAGCTACTCTTTTTGGGCCTTAGTGGGAAAAAGATCAGTCATTTTCTGGATTTGCTATGGAGTGATCACTGAGTATTATTTAGAAACCTGGAAAAATCTGCACTATCATGCGTGTAGTCATTGCTGTGACCACTGTTTCTGGGTGCTTAATAATTATGAAATGTTAGGACTGTATTTTCTGTTGTGATCCTCCTGGAGAGCTTTTTCACTTGCACCATATGCGTGTCATATCCTCCACTTCATAGAGTCTCTGAACAGGTGAGTACTTTCCAACACTGTTAAATTCCTTGGGTGCTTTAGGAATGGTTACAGTGGTCATTATACTGAGAAGAACCATTTTTCAACTAATTAAATTGATTCTGATAACTCTCAAAATGTCAAGACTTCAGTTTTCTGGAATTGCTCGTGGGAGATACTAAATTGACAGTGATCATTAATTATAGATTTTCACCCCTTGCAAGGGTTCACTGTAATGGAGTCTGTTTAGGATTATCTTTTCAGAGCTGCTTGGAGTCTGCAGCTTGTGCAGATTGCAGCAGGCCCAATTTTGTGTTGTAGACTGAAAGTGTGTTTCAGTCCAGAGTAAAGTCTGTGAAATTTTAGAGATGTTAATTTTGTTTTCTTTTCCTTGCTCGCTGTGTAAGATTAGGCTCAGAAGTTCCTTTTCCACAGCCCAGGACATGGACTGATTTTACAGTTACTGAACTGTAACCTCTTAAAATCAGTGCAACTTGATGGGAGAGCATAAGAAGGGGCATTCCAGGTGCTGTCTTTGGGCAGTAGGATGAGAACAGCGTTGATGTTTTAGGATATCAGTGTGCTAGAAATGAAGGTTTTCTTCCTGTAGCATTTCAGTGGTGAAATCAGCTGAGATACTTCCTTATTGCTATGTTCAGGTGGGGTAAATTCCACATAAGGTGCTGGTTCTTGGATTACCATTTGACTTAGCTGCCCCTAAAGTGTGGAGCCAGTGAAGACAGGACACTTTTTCTGTGGTTCATTACTTCAAGTGTTTTTATTCCACTGAGTGTGGCTGGTATAATCTGTTAATTTAATGTATTTATTTATTTATTTTCACTTTTAATTTGTTGTGTTCCTACAGACTATGGCTTGTGGATGCATCAAATAACTGAAAATATGTTATCACAGCTGTTGTGTTATAGCGTAAACAAAGCATGAGGGAACAGTGGCTTGTTATTTTAAATATATAATGATTTTAAATTATATTGGATTTTAAGTACTTAATTAGCATAAATACCAATAGATCATTTCCAGGCTGTAATGTGGACATATAGACTGATAGTATTTGAGAATACCAGTAGAACCTTTTCAGATTCATATCACCAGCTATATATTGTCTGTCCACTTTTGGGTACATATTTTTTTCTTAGTCACCAGAACTCTGAAAGCTTTCCATCCCTTGTCTCCACTCGTATCTGCTGCTGTAGAACCAGATCCTGCTCCTTGCTGTGAATCAGATTTGTGTCTTTCTTATCATCCTTCTCTGCAGACACTCCGAAATAACTGTTTTATGATTGTCTCTTCAGTTCTGGCTTTTATGCATTTCCTATTTGAACAGACTCCTTCTACCTAATCTATATATTCTAATTTTTGCCTATTAAAATAAGGAAAGGTCATCTGAATATCTATCTTAGTTTCTTTCAGTCCCTATCAGGCTGTATACAAATACTGCATGTAGATAAAGGTAGAAAATATGGAACTTAACAATTGAATCAATGAAGACATCGTAAATGATGAACCAAGCTAAATTTTCCTGCCTTTGGCACTCATGCAGAATAATCCGTGGAATTACAGTACCCTGTGTGTAAGGAGGGTAGAAGCTGGTCTCCTGAATTATTTTAGTGGAATTGTTTTAAAGGCAGTCTCTTCTACCACAAAGGCAGTGAGAGGAACCCCATCTGTTCTCTTAGTGGACTCTGTGGCATGAATTTTGTTATTTTGTCTTGAGTGTATTGTTGCCCTATTGAGACTTGACCTTCAGTTTGAAAAGGAGTTTTCTTTTCCTTCAGTTTGCTTTGTTAGTCTGTATGTTAAGTATCTGGAAAGTGAGTACTTTGGGCCAAATGGTGTTTTCCTGTTCTGGTGCTATTTCATGTTCTTCATCTCAATTACAGTAGGTCCTATAGAGATAACTGTGTGCAAAGGAGCAGAGTAGCAGTGGGATAATGATGAATGGGAATGGCTGCCTGTAGTAAAAGCCCCAGGTGATGGGGATTTGTGCAGTGTGCAAGTGTTTTGTTTCTAGATGGTAACATTTATGCTAGTAATTACCAGGAGCTCAGGTGATTTGTTGTGACTGATTATAAGTCCAGAATTATTAGCAAAAGAGTGCAATATCTAAGCTGCATTATACTTTTAAATTTCTTTTGAACTTCAGCTTTAAAGCACAGAATATTACTGTTAATGTTTTCTTTGTCATTAGTTTTAGTAGTTTGTTACACTGTAGTTTGCAATTATCTTTTTTTTTTTTTTTTTTCCCCTCTTGAGACATGCAAATTCATAAATGAATTAGAAAACTTTTGCCTCAGTTGAAGGGGAGGATGTGTCATTGTTCAGGGACTTAATGAGGTTCTGTTCCAGCAGCAGTGTGACATCAGTCTTTTTTCATGAGGTGTTATCATTTCATCATAAAGGGCTTAAGTGTGATTCAGCTTCCAGTGTAAATTTCCATTTACTGTGTAAAAGCATTTATGTATTGGCCAAAGGCTCAATAAGATGGGGAGGGGAACCAGAATGATGCATAAAATTCCAACATAATTAACTGAAATTGGACTTACACAATATATTGCATTTTGTATCTTTTATGGTAAAGTTACTGCTTTTAACAATGGAAAACATCAACTTAAGTGCTATTATTTTTTCCTTAAAATAAGTTTTTTTAGTTAAACCACATTAACAAATGGAAGTGATCTATCAGTGTGCAAGTACTTCAGTTTTTTGGTGTAAGCCCTGAAGATCCACCACTGAATGCATAAAGATTTGTGTTTTCTCATCTTGACAGAAAGTGGCTCAGGCTTGATCTACTTATTTATTTTTACTATCTGTTTTTTTTACATTCTCTGCATGTCCCAGACAATGCTACTATCTTGTGTTTCTCCTACCCCTGGAGGAATGTTTGCCACCACTACCTTCAGATCAGGGAAAGGAGTCCACCATCCATGCAAGGTGTGCCAAAGGAGTAATTGGGAACTGTAGTTCCATGTGCCCTGGAGCTCTGGATTCAGGGAAAATATCCAGCTTTTGGCACAGGTAGCCCTAGGTGGATGTGCCCAGTAACCAGAGGTGGGTAATTGCACTTCTGTAGCCAGGAGGACGTGTAGCTCTCTTTGACCACTGCTTTGCCTTGCAGAATGAAGTGAAGCTTAACTGAATGTAATGCTGGGGAGATACAGGGGTGCTACAGAAGTGACTGCCCTTGGTGATTCCATGCACTAATTTGCTGGTTCTGTCTAGAGTGTTCAGTAAGTCAGGAAGCCACCTATGAAGTGGTAAGGAGAAAGCATAGAGATGCTCATTGATACTGTGTCCTGTCTTCTGTTTTCTTAATATTGCTAGAATCCCAGAAGAGAAAATAAGCAGCAAAGACTTCCCTCTGCAATGAAGTCTCATTATTCTCCATATGCAAAAAAGGGGATAGGTTAAGATTTAAACACTCAAGTATTTTTTTTGGTGAACTTACTGCTATTTAAACTTGCCCTTAATTTTTCTACCCATTGTGCTTGTCCATGGTTTCCCATGTGAGCTGTCCAGAATGTTACTGGGCATCTGTGCAAAATTACAGACACTTAAACACAGCTACTGGAGTTTTGCCAGCTTCTATTATTGGTCACATGCAGAGAATGACAGTAGCAGACAAAGCACCTCGTGCAATCTAGTCTTGATTCATATATTTGTGTGTTAATTTTTTCACTTTAAATGCTAACTTTTTGTTGACTGGAACACAAATGTCTTCCTTAGAATTATGTATTTGTAGTCAAAAACAAGAACATCCTGAAAGTTAGTGATTTATTCCTGTGCTCCTTTTAATGTTTCAGCTGTAAAATTCTGTCTGTGATGTTAATGCTTGTACACATGTCATGGTGCAACACACAATTGCTGTAAGATATCCTGTCATTTTTTTATTTAAATTAGTTAGTAGTAGTGACTGCATACTGAGAAAAATAAACTACAAACACGATCAAAGAATCTCCCTTATGTTGCATACTCAGCAATGTATATACAAACAAGTGTTCCTACGTGTACAAAATTTTTTAACAGCAAATTATTAAAAAAATCTAGTTTCTAGTGGGGGTAGAATTCTAGAGAATTGTTCCTTTATTAGAGATGTCAAGAAAATTGTGTCTACTTTTAAAAATGAAGCAAATAAAAAATATGTTTAGGGAGGAATACTTGACAATTCTGCTGCCACCTTTTGTCCAGATCCTGTAGTTACAAATAGTAGTTGAAAATAGTTTAATTCAAAGTATCAAAACTGACAAAGTTATGTCTATACCTCTATAGAAGAATAATTAATGTGTTGATGCTAGAATTTTAAGTGAGCAGGTGGCCATCTTAAGCACTGCACTTGGTATACAGCTTTATTAAGCAGTTTTGTTCAAAATGTATAACATCCACATTTAAAATGAGAGGTCTGGTAAAAATGGTAAATAAAAAATGAATTGTAGCTGTGTTCTAGGAATTTTCTCAACTTATTAGATCTTTAATGAAATATCTTTTTATTAAAGGTAGTGTAAATCAGGGTTACCAACTTTCTCTGTCATTAAATGTCTCTTTCTGCTTCCTGGCATTCCTTGAGGTTGCTTGGAGATTCTTCAAGTAGCTGCAAGTCATCTCTTGGGACTCAAATGTCAGCATTTCCTCTCATATCTATTATGCCTATTTATTGCATCTCTTTGTCAGATTGTTGGATGGTGCTCCTTTTTGGATGGACACATCCCTGTGGGGGAGGAATGTCTCTCTTTTAAGCAGATGACAAGTGCCTATCCAGTCATATGATGGTGTGAAGTACTCATGTGCCACGGTTAAGCATTATTTTGCCTGTCCATAGCAGAACTCTGAGCACCCAATGGCCTACCCATTTCATAAGAGCACGTTGTGAAGTTGGACATAGTGCCCACTGAAGTATGGGTTGTGGTTTGGTGATTTTTTTGTTAAGGCTTCTAAATGACAGATTCCATACTTGAACTTTTATGGCAGGTACCAGCTCTGGTGCTCATTTCCTGGGTAATCTTCAGTGTTTTCCTAAAGTGCTAATCCATAAAGCACAGTGGATTGTGCCAGAAACATTTTTTTAGAATTTGTTCCTCAGGGACTAAATAATGTAGTTATCTGGTGTTGGAAGCCACATAAATAACTAGCTATATTAAAACATATTTTTAAATGTTTGCTCTAAGAATGATTTGAATATTTGGATCTGTTTGCCAGTGGGGAGATAGTAAATTATTATGCTATAAAGATGTGTAATAAATGAACAATCTTCCTTATAGAAACTTCCTAATATGAGAACGTGGATCTGTGCTTCACTGAATCACAGGCCAAACTTGCTGCTGTCATGAAAGACTCTTTTCCTGGCAAAACAGATGTTTAAACCTGCTAGAGAGGTACTGCATAGTTTTGCATTTAAATTTAGATAAGATTGAGTCAAATAAAGGGTTAACTTCGAGATGAGTTATCTCCTTGGGCCTGGATTAGTGTTTAGAGGGTAGCTGGGAGCCACATCTGTTTCAGAACAGTATGGTTACAGGAAATGTTTGAGGGGGGACTGTGGCAGGAATAGAAGCTGCCTGAGAGAGAGACTTGTGTTTGAATCCAGGACCTGTGCTTACAATATTTGTTAGTATGTTAACAGGCAGAAATGTGTATTTTCCAATTCCTGCTAAGAATGGGAAATAAGAACCTTGGAGGGCTGGAACTTATTTGTCAGGAGCGATTAGCAAGAGCTGAGACTTTATAGGAAAATCATTTGAGAGGGAAGCCACGTTCCCCCCTGCAGACAGGCCAATTATGGAACACTACAGCAGCAGCAATAGAGCAATGCAGGAATGGTTGCACAGAGTCCAGAATTCATCACTGTGGTTAGCATTATGGGGAAGTAGTATTGTTGTTAACGAATGTAAAACTCTTGTCAAAGCTAATGATTGCCAGCAGGAGTGAAACAGAGGGAGGGAGCTCTGGAACAAGCTCAAGCATGAGAAAGAGAGATGGAATCTAGTTTAGATGACCTTTTGTTGGTTTTGGGGCATATTTTGATCCATAGTACGTGAGAAATTAAGTTTGTGATTCCTGATAATGGATGATGCATCTGATTGCTAATAGTCCAGGCAAAAATAGACTGCATAGAAGTGCTCAATTATTTCATAAGACTGCCTCGTGAACAGATTTTGCTCATTTGCAGCTGAGTTGTTTGTGCTTCTGTTTATCTCAGATACCCATTACACTTTCATTTACACTGTGACAGTGTTTGGCTATATCTGATTCTCACCAACTCAAAGCAATTAAAACTGCTGGCCCAGTGTCACTTGTCTCAAAACATGCTCGAGCACGGAATGATTACTGCATCTTTGATCTAAGACTGAAATGTGAGTGTTTAATGGCTTCAGCTACAGTACAGAATACTGTGGTTCTAAAAGAGCTACATAAGTGGAATTGTTGACAATAAGATGAAAAAATAAGTGTAGTGTTATGATCTAGCTGTAATGATACCTACACAGAGTCTTCCAGAGACAAATTAATGCAGAATTCATTACAGTAAAGTGTTGACCCACTTGATATACACACACCCAGTTTCAAAAGATCTTCATCCCCTGTTAGCTGTCCCCCATAACAGACCAAATACCTTAAAAGACAGGAAGGGATGCTAAAATTCATAGTTACCAGTAACTAGTCTGTGAATGCACAGTAGTACGTTATTGCTCACACAATGAAGATGGGCTGGAATTTGAATGGTGAGGCTGAGACGTGAATGTACAGAGCCTGGATTTTTTATTTTTACTTAAGAATAGTGTGGCTCTGACTGAGAAATGAATGACAGCCCAGAAATGTGGACTGCTTTAAGGTGAAGTAGGTCAGCTGGGAGAAACCTGAATCATGAGGATGTCTGTCAGCTGCAGGAAGGAACCTTTCACCACTTCTTTAATGTTTTGACTTATGCCAGGCTGTTCATTTCCTGTTGTTGTTGACTCTTTTCTCAGATACTAATTTATTTCCTTGTGGCAGGCCTGAAGGGCCTCAAATCAATTGCAGAGTGGATCATCACACTATGTCTAAACCCTCTCATAGAGTATATAACTTTGAGGCTTACCAGCAGAGCTTACCTCCATCACTTGAATGATGATATCCAATTTCCAGAAGGAAAGAAATGTTTCTTTGTCTCACCTGCAGTTGATTGTATGCAAACAATGTATATTTTTAGTCATTAAGTGTGGTATTGGTGAACCTTGTTGAGATCTGTTACCAAATATATATTGCTTTTGCCTGATTGTCATTGGTGCTGGTCCAGCTTTGGCAAGCATGCCACCTGCTTTCCTGTTGCTGGAAGAGGTAAAAGTCAGTCACAGACTACAGCAAGAATTGAGAAGGTGAGGTAATTGTTGACTTCTCTTGATTTTATAGATGTGACTATGAATAAACTGGACTTTTCAGAATCTTTTCTTGAAGTCCTTGTCCTGCAAAACTTGTAGGAATATGGTTAACTTGATAAGCGGAATTGAAATTCCAATGTGATTTAAATATATTTGTGGTTTCCTTTGTGAAAAGTGACCATGTTTTTTGTTATGCAGGCTCAATTTTGCAAAGCACTTAAATATGCCAAACGTCAAGCATCTGGCCTGTGCTTGCATTTCTTTAGTAGATACCTCAAATGTATGATTTGAGGCATTCCAAACCTCTAGTATTCATTATGAACTTGAGATACCAGTAAGACCTGAGCAGATTAACTACAAAGCAGCCTGAGCTGTAATTACCTGGCTTTTAATGGAACAATCAAAATCTTACTTCTGGCAGACAAAGGCTATGCTTTTTTCTATGAGTAAAAGTGTCCACTAAAATATCTCAGTCATGGTATTTCTTAGTTGCAAACCTTTCTTTTGATATATTCATAAAGATGAACCTGACAGGGGTGTAAATTCAGTGCCTGGATCAACTTTCATGCTGTCTTTGAAACTGTTCTTTTCCATTTCAGATCTGTATTTAATACCAAGATTTTATTTCTGGTTGTTTAATGTTATTATCAATACCTTTTTTTCTTACCTTTCTTTGTGGCCTGACATTAGGAATGTTTCTCCCATGTTTCATTAATGAAAGCTCTCACAGTTTTCAAATTGAAATAATTTAGTTCAGCAGATGATGACTCAGATGTATAAAACACTTGTTTCTTTTCTTGCAATTACCCAGCTGCCAGGCCATAATAGGATCATTCACTTGGATGTTTCATCTTAGCTTATACCCTACTTTGGCAAAATAGCTGTATCAGTTACACTATACTTACTTTCTGAGAGCACAGCTACTATGTGAGTCATTATAAACTGAAAGTCTTGCCTTAGGCCATCTATAATTGTTGCCAAATCTTTTTCTGGGATATGAATGTGTGTAATCCAGTGAGCCAATCTGTCAGCTGCTTCATGTGACGTAGCTACCTCAAGGTTTAAGCTTTTGATTCCATTCTTCTGCGTGGAATTTCTTTTTATTATGAAGTATTATAGAAGACTCACAGTAAATATTTCTTCTGTATTGTTGCTGAGAGCAGGGCAGCACAGCCTCAATCAGATCAGATGTTCCCAGTCACATATGTCATACTCATCATTAGTCACCTCCACAAGCTCCTTCTTCTCAGCAATAACTGTTGCTGGGTTCTTACTAACAGGGACACCTTACACAGCTTGGGAAGGAGTTGAAAGCTGCATCTCTGTCCACTGTGTCACTCTTTAAGAATCTTCTCCATCCCTGCTTGATCTGTCTGCTTCATTACCAAGAAAGCAGGAGGTCTTAGCTAAGTTCTGGAAATTGTGTGCTTGTTCCCAAGGGCCCAGTCTCCTCTTGCACAGCCCATTTTGAAGTGCTAAAGACAAAAGCAGATATTCTGAGAGAGGCAAATATGTCCCAAAGCCTGCTGCCTCATTAAGTGATGGCAGAAATTTGTAATGGAACCTGCTTCTTTAATATCCCTGAGTAGCGTAATATGATTATGCTGAAGCTTTGACTTTCCCTTTTTCAGGATGAGATCTGATATACTTGCTGGATGAGATGTGATCAAAATATTTTGTTTCTCTTACTCCACTAATCCAATCGTTGAAATGTAACATGACCCCTTTTTCTGGAGCATAACATCCAAATTGGCATAATCTGTCTGAATAGAAACTACCAGTTATTTCACATAAAGCACAAAGAACTTATGACTCCAATTTTATTGTTTAGGGAGATAAATATCTACTTTAATATGTTCTTGGAAATTTTGTTTATATGCTTGGCAAGCCAGCATTGTATTGTTGCAATTTTAAACTGCTTATTAACCCACGGAGAAATGTGGAGGTATTTGGACATTATTCTCAAATGTCCCTGTGAATTTTCACATGTAAAAAAGGCCAGGGATTTGTGAATTGCAAATCTATGATTTATCTGGTGTTTGTAAGTGAAAAACAAGATAAATGGTTATCTCCTGGACTCTTTAATTTTCTGTTGTAGGCTACATGGAGAATACATTTAAACACAGAAATATGAAGGAAAGGGATGAATGATTTTAATACCCTTAAAATGGCTATAACAGCACCTGTTTTGCACATTGTCTATTAAACCAAATATGACAAAGCCTGGGTTTTCATCTACAGGCTACCAGTTTAAAAAGTTTTTTACTTGCTTTTATTTCTTATACCAAAAAGTTGTTGATATCTGTCTTATGATGTAGGAGCTTTAGTTTTTGTTTCTTCTTTCCAGTAATGTCTTCCCCACTCTTGTTTGAATGGACCACAGAGAAACACTTCAGAAGCATTTGTGAAATTTTCTTTCTCTTTCATTTTGGCCCCTTGTGAAGGTTAGACTACTAATTTTGTCAGGACCAGGATAACATCTTACCCTGCATGGTTTAGCAAGGTGGATGTGCTTTTTAGAGAGCTTTACATTGAGCTGCCTGCTGTGACTGTTGAGGAATATCTATGGCTGGGTAGTACAGGTGTGAGAACATGTTCTTTAGCTGTTACCATGTATTCAAGGTGTACCATATGCTTTCCTCAGGTGCTCAGCCAAGTACGCTGGCACAGCTTTAAAAAGAACATGAATACATGGATATTGGCTCATGTGTAGGTTGTGGAGGGGATCACAGACAGCAGCTCCTGTGGCATCCTGCTGCTTGTGTGCATGTCAGATGTGTGAAGAATCACTGAAGTGAGGACTTCCCCCACTGAGAAGGTGTGGAGACCTCTGTGCAACAAATTGGTTTGACTTCACCCTTGCTGTTTGCTGACCAGCTCCAATGTGGGGTTTAAAGTAGCATGGAGCAGCTTCTGACTGCTCTTTGCATCCTGGGTAGACTTCCTTGTCTACTTCTATGATCATTTTGTGTTCTCATAAAAACCCAGCACACTAAAGCAATAGCACCCACCCCTTCCAAAAGAACAAAAGTATGCTGTGGAAGGATGTGTGTTGTAAAAGAAATTCAGGAGTTCATAACAGCAGCACTAACAGTTGTTGCTGTAATTAGGAAAATAACATAGAGTGTTTTTGTACAATAATAATCTCCTGGTGCTGCATAAGTGTTGAAGAATTTATTTTCTAAGCAGGAAACATTGGTCCTGTGGTAGTGTGTTATTGCCACAACTTTGTTTACATCATAAAGGAAAAATGAGAGATATAATAATTTAATATATGGTGCTAAGAAGTGTCAGTTGCTCACTCTACCATTATTGATCTAAAGAGTTCTGACTGGTGTATGCATCAGACCTTTTAAAGTTTCAGATAATCAGAAACCAAAGTGAAAGTATAGTTTGGTAAGCATGATGTTTCACAATTACAGTGATCTCATCAGTTGCATTTTTAATAAAATGGTATGACCCAGGAGGAACTATGTCATTAGGAAGTTAGTTTTCAACAGACATCACATGATGTAAGTATATAGCTTTTCAAAAAAAAAATCAAAATTAATGGAAATACTGAGGTGCTTGACTGCAATTCTTCCCAATATTTCTTTTAAATTGGATGTGCTTGGATTCTCTTTGGTTGCAAATATCCACCTGGGAAGATTAATTCAAGAAACAGAAACTTGAATTAATTTCTTTTTTACAATTTAGTTTGCATATGTTTTTATACATCTAATCAAGGGCTTCTCTTGAGGCTATATGGATATCGATGTTCTATCAAGAAAGAAAAATAATTAACATTAAAAGAATATGCAATCTTAAAATAAGCAAGAGTTATGAAACATGAAAAAAAGTGTAAACCTTTTTAAGGATTTCAAAGGACTAGTCCTTAGTATTTATAAATTCAAATTAGTAGCAACTAAAATTAGTGGAAACACCATTCATATAAAGTTTGGTTTTGAGTGCAGCTTTATGGGAGCATTAACCTTCGCAAAATTTAAAATACATTTGAAAAGAAAACCCACCAAATTAATTATACTATTTTACTTCCCACCAGTTTCCATGAAGAATGAAGAAATTGCCCTCTTTAGGTCCTTTTCTACAGTTTATTCCATGAAAAATAAATCTTTATTCTGCACAACAGGAAACACTGAAAGCCTGGTTTAAATTTTCAGGAAATTCCCTTTATTTTTGATCATTTGAAATTGTAATATTAATACATTTTCAATAAAGAACAAATTTATGCATCTCAGCATGAAGAAGGAAGGGATTTTGGTACCCTTCCAATTACTAAGGCTTGAAGATTTTTCTTAATTATTTAACTTCTACTGTATTTCATTTTATTTAAAATAGAATTTGTGCTGTGGGGATCCTTCTGTCATGGAAACAAATATGATGGGATTCTTTTTGTCCTTTCAAGTAATTTATGATAGAAAGTCTAGATGGACTTTTAAGACTGGTCTTTTTACTACAGTGCTCCCTTGCTATTGCTTTTTTTGTCTGCATTGCTGCCCAAGATAAAAGCTTTTGTTTCTTTCTGGAGAATGGGAAGGAGAACTGAATGTAGAGGATAATAAATATATATTCATTTATTTCATCTCTAAATAAATATGTCGATTTGGTTGCCACAAAATTACTTTGACATTTTCCTAACTGATTTGGGTAGTCTGGATCCTTTGTACAGTATTCTTTCGAGCTCTGACACTGTAATACAAAGTGTTGATGAGTGAGAAAAGGGTATTTTATGACTAAGTCTAAGTCTGACTTTAGGTGACAACAGTTCAGAGAGAACCTCAGGTTGACAGGCATTGGCTATATGTTCCCCAGCTGTGAATAGCAGAGCAAAGGGAGAGCATCTAACACTTGAATGCAGGTGACAGCATCAGTAACAAATCATTATATTTGATTTATACCATTTAACAGTTACTACTTTCTATCAGTCACATGAAGAGACACAAGGCACTAATAGCACCCAATACAGACTTTCCACTTCACGCTTTTAAAATGTTGTTTCATTAAAGAGCTGTCACCTGCATAGCTCAGTGAAGCTGGAAGTTCAGGGTGCTGCCTCCACCTGACTCCTCATGTTGTGGCAGATGTTGCAGAGCAGGCTGCTGTGGATGGATTGCACATCTGTCTGCCTCCCATTTTTTGAATTATTTTCCTACAAATGGGAAAAAATGTTTTCCTTCTTCTTGTTTTGTTCCTTCATCTTAAGAAATGTTTTCTCTTCTATTATGGAGATGACCAGAACCCAGTTCTACTCATACCAGTGACAATTTGTGTTCATGTCTCTGAAAATTTTATCATTTACTGCAACCCCAAAGCAAGACAGAATGAAAATTAGTTTGCTGTTTTGTAACAAAATGTCTGAGAGTTTTTATTTGTAATTTTCTCACATATTCATTAAAAAAACCAAACCACCAAACAAAACCAAACTCAAACCTGAGGAATAAAGCAGTGGCTCTCAATAATGTTCATCTCCACTTTGTTTTACAGAAGGTTATGTCCAAGTAGTCCTGGGAATGTGTCATATTATTAAGCGTGGTGTAAATAAGCATATAGGTAAATTGTTTCCAAACTTGGATTTATAAACTATTACTTTAAAGCTATATGTACATCCAGTAGCAAGGAATTAGATTTTCAAGTGGAAAACTGTAGTGAGATCAGTACTCAAAATCTGTAGATGATCTGTAATGGATTTATTTTTCTGGCCTTAGACAAGTAGGAGTGCAAATCAAAATAGTAGTGTTTGAGCTTTGACTTTTTTCAGATTTTGTGGTTGATATCTGTTGGTAGCCTCAATATGGATGTTATTGTTTACGATGTTCAGTAGTAATCCTTATCACTGTACATCCTGTTATCTACTCAGAGCATGGAATTTATTTCATAAATGAAAATATTACTATTTTAATACAAACTTTTTTTTCTTTTTTTTTTTTTTTTTCTCCATTGAAAGGAAAATTCACAGAGCTGGTAAAAAATTCACTGTGGAATTCAGAGCTTTTTTTTTTTTTTTCTTGGTTGAGCAGTGTGTTTCAAATTGTCTTTTAACTAAATGAAAGTGGCAGTATCTGAATTATGAGTTGGCAGATCGTGGAATATGTGAATTTTGTGGCTGGCTTTTTTGTCCTGCCCAGATCTGCGTACTGATCCCATTAGCTATCACTTGAGGTTTTTGCCAAGGATAAAAGCTTGTTAAGTGAGGTATGCAGTCAAAGTAAAATTTATACCATACTTGTTCCCTTCCTCTGTTTCAATTTATGGGAATAAAAATTACTTTCTTTCCTTCTGTCACAAAGGATGGTTTTATGTTAAGCAGAACTGAATCATTTAATTCCTTGCTCAGCTGTATGGCAATGAGTTGAGCAGTTTTGTTCCAGTGATGAGAAAACTCTGGTACCTTTGTTAAATCTGTTTCTCTGCTCTGTACAAATCCAGCTGCTGGAGGCAGAGGGAGCTCAGAGGGCTAGGGGTTCCTTGCTGTGGTCCATCTAGGGCTGTGAAAATAAAAGGTTTTATTTAACATTTTGTAGATGGCTTGTGGAACAAGCAACAGGAAGATACGGTGCATTTTTGTTGAACTGTGATACTGGGAAAATGCAACAGACATGGGATGCATCATTTTCAAGATGCTTTCAAAATAAGAGTTTATTCTCCTTTCTAATAACACAGTCCTCAGATAAAGTTTGGGATTTTTTTGTGCATGGCTGAGGTCTGGAATTTCTGGAAAAGATGCAACTTACAGATGGAAGTGGACTGGAAAATATGTTGTCTGTCATTTTAGCTATGGAAGTCTGCAAGGAATCTTGGGAGACACGCAGGCCCCAGGCTTGAAACTGCACATGTATTTTCCTATTCAAATGGGCTTATTACCTTGATGAAATATGAGATATGAGTTGAGGTATTTTCTAGCTATTCTTATGCTTGACTCAACAGCACTTTTTCTAAAACTTTACAGCCATATGAAGTTTTTTGTCAGTGAAGAAATAATATTTGAAGTTAAAGTTCAAATAATAACTTTTAAGTCACTTTTAAGATGAGAATACACACCAAAAATATTAAATAAAATCATCCTGTGAAGGCTGTGGTCTTTAATGAAGCATTCCACCTTAAATGGTGTTTTTAAAGCATTGGTTACTGTACTTTTATAGATCATGTGTGTTGAATATCCTTGAGTTACTCTTGAGAGCTTTCATTGATGACAGTTTGGTTTAATTTAGCTACTACTACAAAGAGATTAGGTTGTCAAGAAGATACTGTTGGAGGTTTAGGGATTGCTGAAATCCTTCTGAAATGAAAAGTAATATACACTGTAACTTTCTTGATAGTTCTTTCATGAAGAAACTGGATGAAAATCATCCACAAGGGACATTCTTTTTTTTTTTTGGACAAAAGAGAGAAAAAAATTCTTCTCATGTTTAGCACTAAATGAAAACTGAAAAAAACCTCAAAACCCTAAATCTCAAAACCTCTAACCTAAACCAAACAAACCTCAAATACAAAGAAGTGTGAGTGTGTGTGGGAGAGGTGGCAGGGAAGGAAGCTGTAGCTGCTAACTTTACTCTTTAATGTTGAAAGGCACATTTATTTCTTTATTTCACTGTAATAGGCCATCTAAATTTCCATTACTGTGAGTAGATTGATAATTTAAGGTATCCTTCTATCTAAATATATTTTGCTTGGTTTTGTATATACAGATGTGACTGCTCAGGTCTTTGCTCAGCTGGTGCCATTGATATAAAGTGAAGCCTAAACCACTGACACATTTTGTTTAAGGAAAAGGTGCCTTTCTGGCCCATTTAATGGAGCTTCCATTTTGGAAAAGATGAGAATATATGAGGGTTTGCAATTACTTTTGTGTGCCTGATTCACAAATACATTTGTAAAATCTGACAAATAATCTGTTTACAAAGCTGAAACGTAATCTGTGTCTCTTCAGTTACAGCAAATGCCACTGGTTTGAGTCCTCTTTTGTGTGTAATGAAAATTCAGAGATTATGAGTAATGAGGAGTATGGTCACTTCACTCTGAGCACTCTCAGTTGCTAATGGGAATATGCCAGGAAAGTGTGTGAAACGCGAGACTTTGTTATTTTTACACAAAGATCATCAGTGGTATATATTCTGTCCTACACAGTCATTTATAAAAAGTTTTTAAAAAGGTTAATGTCATATTTTAAAGCCAAATCTTTTAATTTTGTTGGTTCTAGGTACAATAATAGTAAATAGAGTATGGCTAAATTTTCCCTTTTAATTTTGTTTTTACTGCTTATATTTGTCTGAAGAAATCTGACTCACTGTCCCAGTGCTAAAATAACCATATTTGATCTCCCATAAGGAGACTTTGATTCAGTCTATTGTACTTTGAGATTAAAGAATTCTCCACAAAAGAAATATTTTTTTTTCCACTTTTGATTACATTGTTTTGTGCTGTATATGAATTCAGAATAGTTGCAGTTGTTCAATATACAGATCTTAGGGACAGTTGTAATTAATTCAACCTTGTACTTTGCTCAGACCATCTTCTTAAGTCACAAATACAAAACCAAAGCTCCTTGTCCACATAAACAAGTTTTTTGAGCTTGGTTTTTTTTGTTGTTGTTGTTTTGTTTTTTTTTTGTTTTAGTGAAATATTGGAAAGATAGGGGCCAGTTGAGGGTTCCTGAAAACGTTAACTTGCAATTTGTGACAATTTTTTATGATCTGTAGTGGTTTTATCTGTCTTGGGCAGTGTTTTGAAAGCTGGTTTTGTAGAACAATGTTCACTGCACTTTCTATCTTTTTTCCTGACTATCTGTGACTCTTTGGCTATATGTGCTGTTAGCCATCTTAGCTGCATTATCTTGTAAACGTTTTGCTTTATCCTGTGCATTTCAGCAGATTGGTACCAAACAGCTATAATTTAGCTGGCATTGTTTCAAGCAAACTGAATCATAAATGGCTATGGAAAGTTTTCATTTTATGTGAGAATGTGTGGAATTTGCCTGTGTAATCCCCAGTAACCTGGTCTCCTCCTGCCATAGTTCTTTTTCTCCTCATTTGTCTCAAATACAGCTCAGATGCTGAGAAAAAGCATCAAAAAAGAGCAGTAGTCCTCATAAGAATTCAAGGTAGTATAAAAATGCCAATATATTAGCCATCTCTAGAGGGGAAGTTAGTTGTGTCTTTGAGTTTGACAGTTATCTTCCCATCATTAATTCTGAGATTATTTTGTTTTGGTCCTTTTGAGAAACTTAGATTGGAGGCTTACTTGTGCCACGTAGAGTGAAAACAGCCAAATGCTGAAATTCCAGTTTGTACATAAAATTCCTCCAGGCGAAGAATTGCACTTCATATTTGTTTGCAGATCAAAGACAAGCATCAGAATGCAGATTTATTTAAAAGTAGCAGCAGGCAGCATTGAGCTTGAAAAAGTAAACTTCACCCATCACAGAACTACATTTCTAGCTTTCCAGATGACTACTATTTACTGTAAAACTGAACAGTCTGTAAGATTCCTAACCTTTAAATGGCATGGTGTAGTCTAAGCCTGCATTTTCTAGCACAATATTTGATCTTGATTTGTTCAGTCTGAGCAGATGTATTTGAAGTCTTTGTGGGCTGCAGTTTATATTCAAATGTAAGGGGGGACTAGAGGAAATATTGTAGAATTCAGTAGCTGGTGTCTCTGATTTAAACCTCTGAACGACGCAGGACTGAGAAACTTTATTGTAACTGGAGCATGGAATGAGCCTTCTTCTTCCATAAGGCAAGTCCCAAATCTCTCTGGAACCATAATTGACTCAGAATGTGATTAATGTAACTTAATTGTCTTGCCTGTACATACATCAGGCACATCACCACCATCTGAGTCCAGGGTGCATTGAATTGCTGTCTAATTTCCAAAAGCACTTTAAAGGATGACATCCTCTTTGTCTAGACACTGACACCTTTTAAGATGAGGAATACCGTGTTCAGTGGGAAGACTGAAACCTGTGTTGCACCTTGTTTATACCAAAGATCTGATCACTGCCTACAATACATTAAGCATATCAGAATGGCATTTTCATTCACCAGTTCCTATCTGAACTGTCACTTGCAGAAAAATTGAAGAGACTGACAAAACCTTCTTCCTTTTTAACCTGAAATGAAAAAATATATTAAGCATATTGTCCATTAATGGACAGCACCACATAGCAATAAATTGCAAAGCTGCTCTCTGATACAATCTTAAAGAATATAGCAGTACAGTTTATTCACTCAGTATTTCTTTCTGTAAGCTCGGCCGTAAAGTATGAAACTGAAAAGCATTTTTCTCTAAATGGTGATTTAGCTGCCTTTCCCTCCCTCTTCCAGGTCATTAGGTATGTGGAGATGTGTTTTTGTTTGTTTTTAATATACCTGTGCAATAACAGATTTCAAGCTTTTATCAGTTTGCTCCTGAACTGGAGTAAAAATACATTGTAGGGTGAAGTACAGAACAGTATGGGGGTTCAAACAGGTGACTGTACAAGGATATGAATTCAAATGTATATACATGTGCATGTTTGGAAGACATTTGAATTTTGACAGAGATCATTAAAGACACGAAATTCACATTTACAAGTGAAATGTACCTTATGTCCTCCAGCACTTAGAGCTGAAGAGCACATTAGCAGAGTAATTAAAGGGCACCCTGTTGTGGCTAGGTAGTGGAAGACATATGGTGTATCATGACTAGCCATGAATTCTGAAGTTCACATTGTTTTTGACCATAACCTTGTTCCTTGTATTTAATACAGTGTACTTTCTGTGTTAATATAAGTTTCAGTTCTCTTGGATGTCTCCATTTCAGTGCAGAATTCTTCTGAAATTGTCAGCCTGATAAATGCAAGTTATTTGAGAATGTCTTACTTTAATATAAAATTACTGGAAACATTGGGATCAGAAAATACTGACTTTTTGACAAAGAAGCAGCACGTGTTTGCAGCTTGCTTCAGTTTCACATCTGTACTCCCTTATTACCGGTGCAAAAAAATGTGACATGGAGATATTTGGGAAGTGCAGACTGTAGCAGGCAGGTTCTGCAGATTCCAGCTCCTCTAGAAAACAGAGAATGTCTCTTAACCTTCTTCTTTGTCACTCATAGCAAATATCACGCAGCCAAAATTTAGCTGAAAATTTTGCTGATGAGGTACAAAGTAAAATAGGATCTACTTTGCACAACTTCAGGTGAAAAATATCCAGCTGGAACATTACAAAAAACATTCATGTATCTCTAAACATGCATTATTCAGGGACCTGGGGTTGTTTAAGACACTGTTTGCATAGTTAGATTTCTAAACATAACCATTCTCTGGAAAGGCAAGTGTTAGAAATATAAAATCTGTGTATAAATAAGCCTTTTGTCTTTAAGTGATGTTGTTTTTTCCACTGGGATGTTGCTGATCAATATGAAACTTGAGGCTGACCTTGGGGAAACTACAATGAGTTGATGAGTACTTAGCTAGATTTAGGTCTACAGAGGTGTAGATGAGATCCTTGAAACTCCTAGGTAACAGTGGAGGTACTAGTTTGTTCAATACCTAAATTTCCACTGTCAGACTCCTAATACCTATGTTTTTGGTGTATGTACACGAACACACTGACAGTCTGTGCCAATTGCACAAGGGTTTCTTATCAGGAGCTAATTTGTCTATTGTCCTCAAAACTGCATCCAACCCTACAGTAAAGTGCTGTTTTTCTTTCATTACCCAGTATCTTGGAAATTAAGGTATTACTTGGAATGTTGGCAGTTGAGATTTTTTTTTTTTTAATTTTTCAGGGATCAGAAAGTAATCTTTTTTTTCAAGACATATCCACTTTGTATCTAATACTTAAACTTTTGTGGTATTGGAGGCATTAGCTGACCCACGATATTTGTTTTTACCCAGTGAATCTCTCCAGTAAAGGACATACATTGCAGGGATTGAATTCTGGAGACTGACTTATAGTCATCAGTGGAGGCAGATAGTTGTTCATTCTCCCAGAATATGGAAAATACAGATTTGGTACCCTCAGACTGTTGGGAGCTTTGAATTCAGTGCCTCCTACTCCCACTGTGAGTAATCTCTAGCTATTGCACTGCTAGAGAATAATGAGGCATCAGAACCAAATAATATAGTCCTTACTAAATTTGACTTTCTAAGTGCCTGAGAAGCTTCAGAGATCTTCAGGTACTTGTATGTTAAAATCTGGACCTGGAGGTTCATCTCAGGATATTAATGCCTAACTCCAAAACTTTGAATTTGTAATGGTTTTTGGTGTCTTCAAGGTTAAGTAAGGTAGAAAAATCTGTGGAGTGGGGAGTTTCTCAGCACTCAGGTGGACTTCAAATGCATAAAAGGACTGGATTTGAGCTTCATGGACCAATTCTTTCCTATTCCATTTGGACAGAGTTCTCAGAACTTATTGCAGCAGGAAATGAGAGCAACTCACCCGAAAATATAACTTCCATCTTGAAAGGTGGAAGATTTGAACTGTGATCCACCTGGGCAACAAAACTAATTGAAGGTGTGTTTGGCACTCCACAGTAATGTTGAGCCAAAGGTGAAACCTCATTCTTAAATTCAGTCTCATTTCAATATTGACTATTAAAGATGGTGTTAGGAGCCTAGTTCCAGAGCGTGCCTAACCAGTGCTGCATTAATTGTGCAGAAACAAAAGGTAATTTAAAGTTATCCCATATTTCTCAAATGTGAAACTTGATTTTCTCTGTGCAATGCACTTCTGCATTTGGTAGTACTTTCAGCTTCGTGATGTGTATCATGAAGGGAATTGAAATAGCAAAAGTTTTCAAAATGTTATGTTGCTATTCTTTCAGTTACCATCTCTGGGTTTTTTGCTTTTATTTGAGTGGGTGTTAAGCTTGCTATCTTAAGTAGAAAAATGTTTAATATAGCCATGGGATATCTTTTTCAGAAATAAAACTCTTGCCTGGGCCTACAACAATTATAGTTTGTAATATCTGGGTAATGCAATAAATCTAAGAGTAACCTTTAATTAGGTTTCCCTCTGGACCATTGCCAAATGAGAATCTGAATTCAGACAAGTGTCCAGATCTTCTTCTTTTAATAACCATGAGAGCTTATTTTCAGTTTGTTATGCTGTTAGCCCTGCATGCTCTGTAGCTGGTAGTAGATGTTGTACAGGAAGGGTTTCTTTTCTAAAGGGTTGTTTTACAAACTACCTTTCTTGGAATTGAAATTTCCTCAGTTGCTAATTTGTATTTATTTGATCTTTAAGGCTAATAAAAAAGAAACATACATGCTAACAAAAAAGAAAATTTACGATTATTCAGCCTTTCAAACAAGAGGAGACATTTCTTGCTCTTTGTGAAGTCTTATTCTTTTTGGATTTTCACATACAAAATTTAAAATGTAAACTGCTCTGGGCTTGCAGCCTGATATTTCTGTCCATTTCTGCAGCATTGCACTGTGTTGCTTTCTGAACAGAGCATGTCTTGGAGAGAGAGAAAAACTAACTGGGAAGGTTTAAACCTGGACTTTTGGAACTTAAAAAAAAAAAAAACTTTTTTTTTTTTTTTTTTTTTTGGCAATATTTCTAGAAAGTTGTACTGGATCAAAATTTCCTAGGTTCAAGATGGATTTTTGTTGAGAAAATTCTCATATCCCAGAGATGGGTTCTTGAAGATATGGAAGACATTGGTTCAAGTATTTTATTGGCTTTATCACAGGTAGGACCTTGAACCAGAACCTGCTTTATCCAGGAGCACCCATTATCAGGCTCTTTGGGAAAAGGTATATCTTGTGCTCTTTCCCTGGCAAGGATTTGTTTAAATATGTATTCGTTTGGTGGGATTGCAACCTTAATCTCTGTGTTTTTTAGCAACTGGGCAAAGAGATTTTCTTGTGTGTTTGTTGATTCCCCCTCTGCCCACTCCCAGCTTTGTTTCCTGTTAAAAAAACTTTGGAAGCATTTTGGCTTATGCACAGGTATAATGAAAAGTGCAGCATTTCAAAAGTCAAAAAAATGTTTCCTAATTTGTCATGGAAATGACCTCTTATGATTGTCTTTTTGACAAACAACATGCCTCTTGTTCCTTAGTGATTCATAGCTCTTCTCTTCAGAAGTGAATTTTAAATTTTTTTCCCTACTTTTGTCATAGAAGCTCATTGCATTGACCTTTTTTGGTGGACAGAAACATATGTTTAGTAACCGATATTCTTCCAACTCAGAAACTGATTATGGGGCTGTAATCTCTGTTTTATACCTTCCCTCCTAGTCTACTTGGACATAAATGTTGTGCTGTCAGGTCTTGTATTCTTATGGCCTTCATTTTTTTGCCTCCTACTCCACAATTACTCAAGCCTGAACTGAGCTTTTTCAAAGATTTTTGATGATTTTATTTTTTTTTTTTCTATAAAATTGGTAATAAAATTTAGTATTCTGCAGAAAACCAGCAGTGATTATTTTGTAAATTATTTGTGTAGTTAACAGTCTAAACACATAAAAATGGAAAAACTGACATAGATAACTTCATGGAAGGTGCTATGTGTAAACCAGCTCCCTGTCAAACCTGCAAGGCAGTCATCAAGGTTATGCTAGTTGCATATTCTACTGATCCCAGGGTCTAACCAGGCAGAAATAAAAGAACAAGGATATCTTCAGGGTGCCCCCTTTGGTTTAATGAAGAAATATGCTATGTTTTGTTTCATCTTCGGGATTTATTCAAGGACTTGAAATCTGAAAAACAAATCATGTTTTGTTTATGGATGTTTACTTTAGAAGGTACATTTTTGCTTTAAAAAGCTATTTTTTTCCCCCTCCTCTTCCACCATCCTTGTTAAAAACGATTCAGGGGAAATCAAAATCTTTTGGGAAAAATAATAATGCTGAAAAGACAACAAAGTCTACTTTTTTTTTTCTGTCTGGTAGTGGCAGCTATTAATAAGTACAACAAGTTTCAGTACTACTGAATTCAGATGCTGACTTTACTGTTCTCCTGATACCCATTTGAGCAAGTATAAAAGACTATTTTCATTTAGTAATGAGATGTGATTGAAAAAAGTACCCTTGTTAGATTATTATCAATGGAAGATACAAAAAAAAATTAATGGAAGTGTTCATATCTTTCATTTCTTTCTGTGCAGTTATTCAATTGCAGAATTCGACTGCAATTGCAAGGAAATGTATGTCAGATGATTCAAACCTTATACACACAAGTTCATTTTTTTCCCCACTGCTGTTCCATTTAAATCAATGCCTGAAAGTTACTTTTAAGTCCTTTGTATCCTTTGGTGTATTTATGTAAGCTGTCAGGGAACCACCAACATTAAAGCAGCAAAATAACTCCTGCTTTGAACAGTATCCTAAAAATCCAACAGAAACTTTACAATTCCTGTTAAGTATTCAAATACAATTGTTTAATGAAGATGTTAGGAAGTGACTTTTTTGAAGCAGCATGTCACTTTATATTCACTCCTCTTAAGGTAGCTATTTTTACAAAAAGGAAAAAGAAAAAAAGTCATTTTAAATCAAAGTCTGTGTGGCAACTTTTAGAGGTCAGTGGGAACTGAGGACACTGCCCTAAGTTTTGCAGCTCAAGTGCCTGGATTCTTTCTTAGTGATATATCCTGGAAAAAGGAAGGATATGATCCAAATACTCCACTGAATCCACAGGATTACTTTGAAAGGTACCAAGTCCCATCTGCTGGCAAGGGTTCAACATATGGATCCTTCTTATATTGTAGCCTGGGCTCAGGGTGTTCCCTGTGAGGTGCAATACCAGGAAACAGCTATAATTCTACTTCAGGCTTCTGATTTTTTGTTGTTGGTTTTGTTTGTTTGTTTTCTTTACATTTTTGTTGGAAAGTCTAAGTAGATGAAACGGTGCACCAATAATCATAATTGTCTTGCAGAACAGAGCTGTGATCCTGCTGCTAGTTGTGATGTGCATTTCATATGCTTATATTTCTTTAGTTCTTACAGATATCAAAACTTGAAACATTTTTCAGGGTCTATAGGTGGGGACAGCTGTACCATTGGAAAGGGGTATAGGAAGCTCTGCAAGGTTCATACAGGCCAGGTTGCTCAAATCTGCATGTGCTTGTGTTCATGTTCACTAGTTTAAGGTACTAAGAGTATATCCTGTTGGTCCCTGTCTGAATGTTAGCTCTTGAGACATCAAAGCACACCTTTTTAAAAGGAGAAGATATGGTAAGACCCCACCACATGTTGTACAGACATATTGCAGTGGCACTATCATAGTGGCATGTGAGCTACTACTACCATGGAAATTTTTGCCCTCCAAGTCAGTTTACCCAGCAATAAATACTCATTTACTTGCATGCATTTAGGAAGCAAGTCAGATCTTGGCAATGAGCAATGATGGTAAACTCTTGGAATACCAGTGATATACTAGGGATTTTTAAACATCTATTTATATAACACTTTCTTCTCTAAGGATTAGGGGAATAGAAGCTGGGATTTATTTTTTTTTTGCTCCTTGATGTGTGTTAGTGAAGCATATTTGCTAACACAGTTTGACATACGATATATTTCAGTGTTTATGGTACCTTATGGTATGGTACTCCTGGTGCAGTACCTTATGGCATTTTATTTAATATTTGTAAAGTTTATTCCTTCTCAGATAATTTATTTTTCTGGCAGATAGCTTTGTGCACTTGTATGGAAATGAAGCGAAAAGCAGGGTGGGTGGTATTTTATATCTGTAGAATTTCTGAAGTGTTTAAAAATAATAATACAGTGTTCAGTTTCTCTTTGCTAATAGACATGTCTTTAATAATTTCAAAACTTGGAAAATTCTCATCTAGAAGAGTTACATGCCATGAAATGAAGATAATACCAATAAGATACCATGGAAATTTTCCTAGCTAGAATTTCTAAGAATCTCCTATTACCACAATAATTTCCAATCTATTTGCATGGTTCCAAATCAATATTTTTTCCTATTTGAGCCATGAAGGGTGGAGTCAGAACAAGATATAAATGTGCAATGATAAAATGTTTCTTGGTTATCTATCTGCCTTTAGTTTATCTGCATCTGTTTGTCTTGTACACTTCAGTCCCATAGTTCTTGTTTGTTTGCTGCCAAGTGTAACTGCAAATCTCAAAGCCATCAGCAGCTTTGACTTTATAGAACCTTATTTAAATCACATTTAAAGTAACATATGAAGCATATTACTTTTTTTATAGTATTATGTCTCATTTGATGATAAAAAGACATGACTTCTTGAAGACTGTATATAAGATCCTTCCCACATAAAATATCCAACACGGTTATCCCTATTTTAATTTAGGAAATGCTTAAGGCATTGCAAGTAGGATTATCAAGATTTTCCTTTAACAGTACAGTCTTTTTCTTCAGCAGATGTTTTGTTGTTTCATCACTGATTTTAATTAAAAAGCATGTGCCCAGATGCAGTGTTTTATATGGTCTGGTCATGTACACAGGTCACTTTTTAAACTCCCTTCACTCTGGAGTAGCAGATGGTTTGAAAAGCATGCCCCAGTGTGACAGCATCCAACATCTCACTGCTTTCATTGTTCAGAGTCCAGTCCCTGTTTCTCATGGCATTGTTCCTAGTGTTCCATCCAGCCAACTTTTAATTTGCTCAAATAGAATAATTTCTTTTGCTTGCCTTAGGAAACCATACTGGAAACCATGTCTGAAACCATATTAAATTACCTTAGCTCTGTATGTAAAATTTAGCTTCCTATCCCTTAATTATTATTCCTGTTTTTCTTTTGCTGCAAAGCAAAAGATACTTTAGTAATTTCCAATTTTACTTATATTCAAAGGTGTTGGTAAGATTCATTGTGAGTCCCAGGAGAGATGAAAGAAGTTAAATATAGATGAACAGAAAAGAGGAACTAAAACTAGTAATCCCAAAAGTAGAAAAAGGAGTGTCTTGGAGATAATTGTGTAAATGCTGGAACACAAAGAACTATTTTGTGTCCCTCAGTCCAAATATATAATCTAAATGCCAGAAATAATCTCCTTTTCTATCCTTACAAATGATTCCAATTTGTTAGTCAAAGATGGTAATGAAATGACTCAAACCATAGTCTTGTTCCACTAAGCAGTTTACTCCAGTGTTTTTTAATTAATTATATTCAGACTGCAAGAACTGTCAGAATGTTAAAATTCCTAAGGATAGTTTGCCAACATCTATCACTGGATTAGAAACAGTTCTGCAAAACCTTCGGCAAAGCAGATAATATTCCATCATAAAATCAATAAAACTGAGCATTGTCAGCATAGTGCTGACAGTTCTAGCTAAAACAATTTATAATTTTTAAAGAAGATGTATTGTTAATAGAAGATAAGAGGCGTTTCTCTATTGCTCTGTCTCAAAAGATACAGCCAGTAAACATAAGTCAATTTTAAACATTTTGCTACTGGTTTGTGTATGTCAGTGCTACTTGGCCTCTCTCTCTCTCCCCAAATATTGCCTATCACAATTTTCTGACTCGCATGGATAAAGCTTATCTTTTGTGAATGGTGCAGCATGCTGTGCTGATGACCTTGCTAATTACGTGGGCTGTAGACAAGAAAGAGTCCAAGGGCCAGTCTCCTGTCTTTCACTGGAAAAACTCCTTCCAGAAAGACTGAGAAAAGATGGATGAATAAAGCAGTGTCTGTACTTATAAGAATGCAGAAAGTGCTACTCTCCTAGATCCTAAGAATATCATGTGTCATAGTGGTCATTTGGTGCTGCTTCTCACACAGAACAGATTTTAGATTAATACTCTCATAAATTCTGCAGTAAGCCCAAAATGTTGGGTCTGGTTTATAGTGTGTCTCCAAGAAAGACTCCTAGTCTTGATTTACAGATGTCTGGTAGTCGAGGGGGGAGCAACTGAGTCTCTTTAATTCTTTTTCTTTTTTTTTCTGTTGGTGGTCAATAATCATCATGTTTGAAAATGCACACCCTGTTCTTAGTTTGAATTACTCCAGTTTAATCTTTCTATCTTGAGCCTTCATTCAGCTAAGATTATGAATTCTGCCTTCTTTTAAATGTGGTAGTATAACTCCTAGCCACCTTTTTTTGGTAGACTGACGAGTGATTTTTTTTTTTTTTTTTGTAGCTGTGTGGAAGAGCAGCTATAGCAGGCTGTGGAGAGCTGTACACGGGTGGGCAAGCTTAGATACTTTTGGGAACATGCCCACTCAGGCAGTCAGTGCAAAATCTTAGGCACCCCCATGAAGCTGGAGAGCTTCTAGGGCTTTAACTCCTGCCTGATGTGGTTAAATAGCATGGCCACACTGTTTACCAAGATGCCAAAGAAGAGTAAATTACCATGGACATACACTAGAAATATTTCACGGAGTGATTCTTCCTGTGCGGAAACTTTTCTGGCTCCGTTGATGTAGTCAATTTAATTAAAGAAAATGAAGGCTCGTGGCATTTGTATAGTGTTGTTTTCATTCCAAATATTGTGAGAGGAAGCCAAATATTTTGTGAAACCTGGAGAACAGTATGTTTATAAAGTTCCTGTCTTTGCTTTGTGAAGGATAGATCCTCATGGCAGGACGTACCTAGCAAGCTACAGAAGTGAAAACAGTAGTTTCTTCCATGTGATGCTGGCCCCAACCTCTGGCCTTCCTGAGAAGTGGGATTTATTCTGTTTGAGGTCAGTACTTTGATAAGGCACACTGTTTCCAGGACCCAAGTTGGGATCTCTGTAGCCATGTTTTTGCCTCAGGGATCTCTCAGATGCTGTGACTTTGTTTTGTGTAGATGCCCTGTTACCTTTATGAATTTATAATCTTATTTCTTTGAAATTATCTATGATCTGCAAATAGTGGTGTTCTCTAGTAAATATTATACTATTTTCCTCCTTTCCGATTTTTGCCTATCTGCTGCACTTTTATCTGTGGGACATCTATGAGAAGAGAAGGCCAGTTGTTTGAATCTATTTGTACTTTAACTCTTCTCAGAGTACTTTTACTGAAATTATTATGCTCAGAACCTATTCCTGTTCATTAATAATAACTGGATACCAACTTGGATGAACTTGTTATGCAGCAGCTCTTGAACAACCATATACCAAATCAGTGTCTTTTTTTTTTTTTTTCTTTTCCCTGTGATTCATGCCATTGTGTATTTGGCCCATCTGGAAGACTAAATATTTGTGATATTGTTACACCTTGAAGATTGATTCCAATTCTAGGCAAAAGGGTGATGAGACACTGAGAAATCCATGCTTTTGTTTGGATTTTGACTTCAACGCTGTGCAGTTGTAATCATTTTCTTCTGCAACTTCCAGGCTTATTTTTCAAAGCATCTTTGAACAAACAGTTGGGAGCAATGATTTGCCAAACTGTAATTAAAAGGAAATAGACTCATTCTGAGAAGTGTAAACAAAGATAATAAAAATAGGGTCCTTAAACTGATCAATCTTAAACCCAGAACAGGACTTGAGAATTTAATTGCTAGGGTGAAGACTCAGCATCTCCTAGGATTATGCACTTAGTGTCCTGCAGTAACACGTGCAGTTTCTATGGGCTTGCCAAAAAATTCGTGGAATTTTTGGTCCTCAGCTGTATCAGCTCCCTGTTGCTTGTTAATATGCTTTGCCAGGAAATTTGTGGCATTTTTAGGTTTTCAGCTGTGTATTAATCAACTCCCTGTTGCTTGTTAATGTACTTTCTTTTTCCTATCTGTGATCACAATTTTTTGCTTTACAAATAAAATCTTAAAGTAGAATCTTGGTCTACCCAAAGCTAATGTCAAAAGATCATTTTTCTTAAGAGTAAAGCAATAATTGAAGTTGTAGATTGGATTTCTTATACTGTTGTTCTCAGAACAACTTTGCAGAAGCTGTTATCTTGCATCTGAGAGCTCTGAGGCATATCTTCATACTGAAATCAAAATATTCATTTTCATATTGGGATTGGTACCTGGGCCAATAGTATTTAACATTTTCATTAATGACCTGAGCATTGGGGTAGAGTGAACCCTCAGGAAGTTAGAATCATATAATCATTTTGTTTGTCAAATTGTTAACCTGGAACTGCTGAGTTCACCAATGAACCATGTCCCTGAGCACCAAATCTACACATCTTTTGAGTTCCTAAGTGCTACAAAACTGGGAGATTTGGCTGACAGACCAGATGACAGGAGGGTGCGGACACAAGTGGAAATTTCAGTTAAATGTAGGAAAAAACTTTTTTAGTGGTAAGGGTGGTCAAACACTGAAAGAGCCTGCCCAGAGGTGTTGTGGAGCCTCTACTCTTGGGGGTATTTATACCCTACTGAGCACATTCCTGAACAGCCTGCATTAGCTGACCTTACTTTACAGAGGAGGTTGGACTAGAAAATCTCCAGAGGTCACTTCCAACTTCAGCTATTCTGTATTTCTTTAGAATATAGAAAGAAAAATGAGCAAGGAGCAGAAAATTTTCTTGGTTAAACTAACAGCTTGCTGTTTAACTTAAAATATGTACAGTCATTTTTCTCTGAATCACTTTTAAAATTGTTTTGATATATTTTGTCATTTATTACAATTTTGAGATATTGGCTTATTCAGAGATAATTTTTTGTTTAAAAAAAAGTCTTTTTGTTGTATTTCCAGGATGTGTAATGAAAACATGAGAGAAAATTTGCCTGTGTAGTTTCTACATATCATACTTCCTTGCACTATTAAAGAAACAAGTGCCTATCACCAAGTGAGAAAACTGTTCTCTCAATTTGTCTCCAAGTTTAAATTTTTTTGTGTTATATATTTGTTAAATGTAGGCTTTGCAGGATTTTTAAATTGAAATGCACCAGTGTAGGAATGTTAAAAATGTAAACATTTTTCTAGGCATGCTTTTGGCATAAAGTTTATAAGATTTCATAGTAGGTTAGAAGTTTCTGTGGGATGTTTAAAAAATGGTACAAGTTTTAACTGGAAATGAAACTTCTGTGGTCATCTGCTGGGTAGGCATCGGTGTAGTTTCACCCTGGGTTTCTCTGTGGGCCAAAACTTTATGCAAGAGGTTCTTTTTGTTTCCTCTCCTCTCTATTTCTGCACCTGTTTTTCAGCTCAGGTTATAAACTAACAACTAAGTTGGTTTAAGGGGGATTTCTGTTATTTTTTTTTTCTGTAATTTGTATGACTGTGTGCATGTGAGTATGTGTACAGATCTTTCAGTAATCTTATGTGAAGAAGAAAAAATGTATTCCAATTATTCATTTTTCTTAATGTGCAGAAATCTGTCATCCAAGCTCAAGTCAGTATTTTCTTAGCTGTGTTGAATCAAAGTGACCTTGGAAAGTGGTAGGTGATGACCAAGCCTCATTAAAGAGAGAGTTTAGCAACCTGTGTAATGGTTCCCTTTATTCACTGAATGGCTCTTTTCCCACATATTTTTATATTCTTGTTTCTGTCTGTCCATTATCAGTAAAACTTTCACTAGCAATTATAATTTTGCTTCACTTATAAGCAGCGTTTTTTTCCTCAGTCAAAATCAGGAAAATCTATGGATTAAATGTTCTCACTTGCTGACTGGGAATCATGAAATGAAAGGTTACTGTCTTTTTTGGTATCAACTCAAGGTAAAATTCTGGTTTTCTACATCATCTCAATGACAGAAGATACCACCAGGTTTTCTGTTCACATTTCAGCTCTAGAATTTGTGTGATTTTATTTCTGCCTCCCCCAGTCTTTATCAGAATTTTTGTTTCAATTTCTTTGTAAAAAAGAACAAACTTAAGATATTAACATTTATAGTTAATAATTAGATTCTCACAGAATTATTACTGACTGTCAGAAGCACTGTCAGAAATTGACAAGAAATCTGATCTGGCCAACAAAGAATTCCCCTTTCCACCCCCCTTGGTAGTTTTCTGTCTCATGAAGAAGAGAGGCTCGCCAGGCCAATCTTTCTCTTTTTAATAATGTATTCATCTATTTATAAATTCTAAATGTCATTGATTGGGCACCAGATTTAGAATTTGGTCAATTTATTTTAGAAATCTTAATGCTTCAAGGTTTGCAGTACTTTGGTGGGGGGAAACGAGCATGCTTGGCAAGATAATTGATAACAGTATTTACTGATCACTGTATTATGTAAATCACAGCTTTCCAAAATCTTTTTTTTAATGATATGGTAATTTCTTATCATGCTATGAAGCACTATGGTACCATATGTATCAGCATTATGCAGGACTGTACCATGGCAGAAATCCTTGGAAATCCTTGTAGAGGGAGCTAGCTAGGTAGCAGGGGGACTTGGAATGTGTTGCTTTTGCCTCTGTTGAAAGTATGAATTGCTTTCTGCAGTCTGGGTGTGAAGATGATATTTCTGAAAATATTGCCCTATACGGTGTTTCTTTATTTCAGGCCCTCATAGATGCATAAAATAAAATTTACATTGTTGCTATTCATATATCCTAATCTCGTAGAACCAGTTTCTCTTTCAGGTTGAACCCAACCATGAGGTCCACATTCTTAGTTTCCAGGCAAACCCTGATAAAAGACAGACAAGCAGCAACATCTACCATTATTTCTAGTTATTTTTATTCACACCTGTAACTCTTCTGAGGTTGTGAAGGTGACTTAGGTGGGACTGTTGTAATTTTTTGAGCATATTAATGTGAAGCATTACTATCTGGATTCTTTTTCCGGGTCACAGTCTAAGCCATTCCAAATAACTTCAGGTTGTCTGGATTTGCTTACTAATTAGCCTGAATCAAATATTCATCACATTCCTGTTGATGGGATTGGTTGAAGATCTGATTAACCTTCAAGTGGCTTAGACACTAAACACAGATTCTTGTCTAGCTGATGGGATAATTTCCCTGCTATATATATTTCTTGTTCCTCCAACATAGAATTATTCCAAAGACATGCCCAGCATGAGCCTTCTTTGATGTTAGTTTGGCATGATATAAAAATCTAAAATAGAGCAAAGCTATCGTGTTTTGAACAGAAGAAAGAATAAGCCATAATATTAAACAAAAGGAAGACTTGTTTTCTTTTGAAGGAAAAGGTGAGGCTATGAAAACGCTGAAGGATTTTTTCATGTTTTATTCTTATAAACCTATTACTATGGGTCACCAAGATTCATCTTTGAAGGTTATGATCATGTTATAATAGAGGGAAAGCCACAGGGAAGTAAAAGTGAGTTTGCACACAGTGTGTGGGGAGAGCAGGACATTTCCATTAAGCACATTGAGGTCTGCTGAAGGGACAGCCACTGTGCTACTGTTGGATTTTTAAGTAAATAAAATTCCATGACCATGATAATTGGAGTATTCTGCTCAAATATTCAAAGCTGGCAAAATACTTAGAGTAATGATGAACATGGAGTCTCTTGTATCTGCCCGAGCAGACAAATGCAAGTTCTACAAAGCTTAACAGAACCCAAGCAACAATGTAAAGTTTGTTCTCTAAAATCATTACAAATATTGTAGTAGTATAGTGGCAACATGCACTTATCAAGAAAATGTTCCTAAAACAATGAGCTGCTTTCAATAAATGAGTCTTTAATATCTCTAAGCATTAGAATAGTTAATTTCAATTTTGGTGTTGTGATGGGGAAAGTAAATTAACTTGTGAAATTAATCATTTTATTTTTAATGAAAAAATATAAATACAGAAGCAATTCTCTATCTATAATATGACTTGAGGGGATGATGATTTATATTAAAAATCTTATTCTGCTGAAATTTCTGCTACTATTTGGGATAATTTAATTTCTGTCATTTGCATATGAAAATATGCAGTGAACTAGCAGCAAAATAACCTTTACACAATTCTATAATAGCATAAAATACAGTACATTACACTTTCAGTTATTAAGAATAAAAATCCTCCATCTAATTTTGCAAAGAAAATACTTTGTCTAGTTTAAAAAAAAAAAAATTAAAATACAGTAAAGGAACTTGTATCAGATATTTGCAATTCATTTGTTTTGTTATCAGCCAAAGACCTAAAGTAGCTAAAGGTATTTTCAGGTATTCTATCCTGTAGCTTATTCTTTTTAATTAGCTTCCCAAGGCAGATGCATCCTGTATTTTGCAAGCTTTCCTCTAAGGACATCTTCACAACAGCTTATAAAGTCTCCTGGAGATAGATGGGTTAGAATGGCTTGAACCTGTGTGTTGTACCCCTGTTACAAGCTGTTAAACTTCTATTGAAAAGCAATTGTTCCTCACTGCCACATGCATATCTTGCTAATAAAATCAAGACTCAGTATTCTTTGTTAAAGCTTGATCTGTCACTATTTTGAGGACTCTCGTGGATAGCAGATTAGTGCCATTAGCTACAGACAGGGTGGGCTCTGTGTTTATTTCATCTTTATTTGTATCAGCTAGTTCTGGATCCATTGTGGTAAATGGATTCAGTGTAAGATTTCCCCTGGAGTGGGCCAAGATAAGATTATCATCAAATATATGCTTCTGATAATACTGTGGAATATCCTTTCCTGCCTGATCCTTATATGATTTGGGCACATTGCACAGGTCCCTAAATGATTCTTTAGTGTTGTTCTAATGCTCCTCCCAAATTCTTCCCTACTTAAATGTACTGTAAAATATGTGGGTTCCTAAAATATATTTTAGTCTGCCCTTCCCTTTATGGTGGGTTAAGTAAACAGTCCTGGGTCATCCAGAGTGCACACTGGTGTTTTAGCCAAAATATCATTTTCCCTCTTAATTTAAAATTATTCCAAACAGGAGTATTTCTGCATCTTGACTGCAAGTTTCTCTAATAATTGCAAAAGTATATTTCTTATTTTCTGTAGCCTCTGCTCTGATAAGAGAGCTCAGGTTTACTGTGTTGACTCAGATCATGGACTGGCTGGATCTTATCCTCTCATCTTCACAAAGCTGCCGTGGGTTTCTGACTCCCCTCAGCAGTCTGTCATGCAGTCCTTTCCCATCATGTTTATTAAAAACACCCACTTTCCAAAAAGTTGGCACTCTCCTTCTGTGTTTACAGAAATTTTCCCTAAGCATTTGGCCTACATTTTAATTGGCTTCTGGAAGGTTGTTTTTTCAGTATCTCTCTGAGGCACTGTAGCAGCATCTCTTCCTTAGTGGCAGCAGTGAAATTTTGGTGGAGGCCAAAAAGCATCAGTGTGAGACAAGGAATTACTTCTGCTCCTCTGGCTCTTTGAGTGTGACTATCTCTGGACACGTAGCCCAAAGAAGCAGAGGAAAACTTTCTCCTTTGCTTGTGGGGGCTGGCACATAGCACAGATCTCTGCTGAATCCATGGGGTGAGTCTTGGCTGCCACCATGAACTTCTTGAGCTTGCTGTGAGCTTCTATGGGAAGCCAGCAGCTATTCCTTGGTCACTGTCTGTCCCTTCCCCTTACAGTGATGGTTTTTATCCTGTTTAAAAAAAAACAAAACACAACAAGAATATCTGTACTTTCCTTGTAAATTCTCTTTTTCCCCCTTTGTGTGCTTTATAATCTTGAAATTACTCCGTTCCTCCTCTTGAAGCTGTTCTAGGTTCATTTGCTGTATGCAATATAGGTGATCTCTGACAGTGCCAAGCATTAGATCTTCTCAGGGGCCCACTAGTCACTGTTCCCTTCTAAGGCTGCCCAGCACTTTGCTTAGAAATACAGCTTTCTGTATAACTTTAGTGATGTTGATGACTTTTAAAGTACGTATAGTTTCTTTTCAGGTACCGACATCTTTTGGAAGTTAAATCTTGATTCATTTCAAAAGTAGTTGTTTTTAAATAACCCTAGAGTTTCAATCTGAGTAAGCAAATCACAAAGCAAAATGTGATTTTCATGCTAATTCTTTGTTATCTTTTCTTTTTTTTTTTTTTTTTTTTTCCTCCTCTGGATGAAATAATTTAGGTAATTCTAAAGTTATATATGCACATTGACAGTCCAAATATAAAGAAAAATTGTACAGTTCCAGTTGAAGACCTCATAATTGTTAATGAAGACAGTAAGTGCTATCTGCTCTGTGTTCTCACTGTTCTGTAAATTCTTCTACTCAGTAAAATGAAGAATGACATTTAAGAAGGAAGCAACATAAACCCAAGACTTTTTTAAAAAGAGTAATCTTGAAAGACTGAACAGACACATGTGCAGATCAAATATAATTACAAGAAAAAGTACTTCTGGTTTTACCTCCACTCTGGTTTTACCTTACACTATCAAGAAACAATGCCAAAGGAGATGTGATAGCTCTGATTTGATGTTGATTTTATCTCACTGAAGACTTTAATTGTATGGCACAAGGCATTTTACCTCAGCAAAGAAAAATGGATCAGGAAGCCTTCTCCCTTCTCAGCTTTTGACAAACAAGAAATCAAACTGAAAGATCTATTAAAAAAACCTAATGAGCTTGATTTTCCTGTACTTCCTCAGAATAGATACACACACACCAAATATACAGTACCTCATCCTAAAATTATAAAAAATGGGTTTTATACTTTAAAAAATTGCCATCTTCTATATTTATTTTAGATACGGCACTAGATTGAGTAATTCAGTTCTCTGTGGGATCTGTTCTATCTACAATTGTAGCTGGTAAATGAAACCTTACTGTATAAAATAAATACCTCCAACAACAAAAAAATTTCTTTAATGGGTCAGTGAGACCAGGGTAACTGTGATCCTTCTTAAGCATGACTTGTAGAAATTTTCAGATTAATCATGATTAACCTGTAGGGTAGAAAAATTTCCCTTGAAAGGGCCTAGAGGAGACAAAAACCTTCTTACCAGCTTTGCCTAGTGTGTCTCCAGTAAAACACAGACAAGCCTAAAGAGTTTAGATTATAAGTCTGCAGAGTCTGCCACAAAGAATGAGTGATTTTACAGCCAGTTGAAAAGTTGCAATCTCTTGAGAAAAGCCAGGACCCAACTGCCCTTTGTTTTAGCATTTCCTCAAGATTTTAGGCAGAGGACTTTTTTACACCCTAAGCCTTTGGAGGGCCCATGATGTCCTCAAGCCTCCTCTCTAGAGAGCTTAGAAATCAAATTATTTGGTTTTTTTCTGAGTCATCCTCTTGATGTTCATTGCCTTATAGGCCAGTACTGCAATTTCGTAGATTTATTGGTCTGAGTTTGTAAAGCTCCATGTGGTTGCACATGCAATTGCCAAATCCGGCACCTGAGAGTTCTTTTTTTTTATAAAAAAGGCTTACCTGTTCTTTCTTCTTCCTGCCTCAGGTATAACACTTCCTTCTCATCTAAGTCTTATGGATTTTTGTAAGACATGTGTTTTGTTTTAATACTTATTGCGACTCTCTTTTGTGCATTGATCTTTATATCTTTACATGTATGGTTTGGAATTATTGTGACTAGCAGATTTCCTGAGGACAAAAACTGAAATCCAGGTTTATGTACCAGAATGATAGTCTTGGCCTCCAGGGTGTAAGCACACACAAATCTTTTATCTGAACTGCAAGAGGGCCCAGAGATCTCTCTGTAAGACTAAGTCAACTTTTTGTAAGAACCTATGCAGACAGATGAGGGAAAGCGGGCCCTTTCTGATAAAAGTACAAAAAAAGAAACATGCAGCTTCTTGCGAGAGAATGTCAGCAGACAAAGTGCTTTTTTGTTACCCCCGTTTCCTTCAAGAATGGCATCAGGCAGAACAATTAAATTAAAGGTTCCCAGTAGTTCTGGAATAGTTTCCATCAGTGGCACTTCTTTGGTGCCCAGATGCTGATAGCCAGAGCAGTGTGGTTGTGAATCCTGAACATTTGCTGTGTTGTTAGTGACAGTGGAGCTGTTTGAGAAGAGGTGACAAAACATAACTGGCATTCACTGAAAGGCTTGCATCAGACAGATACTTTCAATGTCACATATCTGGCATTTACTGGAATACCTATTCTAATGGATGTCACTCACCATCTAGTGCATGTGTCACTGTGCAACTTTTTAAGCCATTTCTGTTCCAGACACTCTGTTCTCCGTGTTGATAGGAAACAGAAAAGTTTAATGCTACTGAAAATGGATGTACAATTATTTTTTGCCATGGGTTATGGTATTCCAGGTATGGTAAACCCTTTAGACTCCTGATGGCATGCCTAACCTGCTATGGCATGCTATTTACTGTCCAAATACACATTATATATCATATGAATTATATTTGCTGTCCCTACATGTTATGTGGGGACTTTATGCCCTCTGTGGAATGGGGCATCAAGCTATCCACATTTTCTCAGAAACATTGATGGGATGAGCAGGCTATGTGAAGATATCATGCTGGATCACTCCAGCAAACAATTCAGACTTCTACACCAGGAGTAGAGGATGTGAGCATCCTTCTTCATAGACCTTCCCTGTATGTGCCATATGCTACACGTGCTCCTCATCAGTTCTGGCAAGCCCTGATTAGAAAGGATCTCCCCAGTCCAGTGAAGTTTGGTGTAGCTGTTCTTTGAGGCTCTTGAGGAGAGTCTCCAAAGCTGCAGGTCCAGCCCTGCCCACATCCTTGGCTTGTGGCACTGCCTTTCTGCAGCCTTAGTTTTTCAAGTAATGTAAATGAATCTAGCCATCTGTATTTACACCCATTTTCTCACCAGTTCCCAGAAATCTCTTGCGTTGCTTATACATACAGTACTTTAATTATATGGAAATTCACTAGTCACAGTTTTCCGAACAACTTTTCTTGTATTCAAATAAGATGCTGATGGCTGTTTCTTTGTACGCAGCAAATGGTACTTATATAAAAGTCCTACTAAATCAACAGCCTAAGCTGATTTAATTACTAATTTGTTGCTACGGCTATTCCCATACCTGTCATAACACCGTGTATTTAATTATCTTTACTCTAATGCAGGTATGTTTTTTTGAGTTACATCCCAAAGTAGGAAAACTGCTTTTGAATTTTTCTGTTTGTCTTTTGTCATTTCTGTTGTTTGGGGGTTGGTAGTTCTTTTTTCTTTTAGTTTTCCTTTGCAGCTGGTAAAACTAACAGCAACTAGCATGTGTCTAGTGATTAAGACTTTTTCTCTTTGTAATTGTCAGATTGATTGGGACAATTGAATGATAATGAAAAACAGCTTGTTCCCTCATTTCCAGAGGTGACACTTTCTGCATAATACTGCAAAATATAACAAAAGGGTTTTCTTGGACGCTGCTTAAAGTTAATTGACAGCATCTGTTGTTTGGAACAACGGAGAGAAATAGCATTCCCTTGGCTCTTGGGCACGTTACTCAGGATTAGGCTCTGTCATGCCAACTGATATCTGAATACGCTGCATCTATCCACAGGGTCTTAGCTGGGCTTTCTCTTATATCAGGGTTCCCCTTTACACACAGCAGAGCTGAAAAAAACATTTACAGTTCATTAAATTAATGATAAATGTCTTGAAAAATGTATAATCCCCACTGATAAGGCAAAGTACATTTAACAGCGTGGCATGAAAATGTTAGAATAGGTAGAAAGTATCTTTTGACATGCACCTTTTATTTCAAAAATCTAACAGACTTCCACGGCCATTTTATAACTGCTTGTGGTCTACATGTCTGTAACAGCAGTAATCACTGCAGGCATAGTGTTTGTTTATTCTGGCAGATAAAATCCTAAATATTTTTTAGAGTATATGAAAGAAATTTTCAGCCTGCATTTCTCACAAAAAAAGATAGAGCTATATTTTGCTGGTAGAGTGGCTGTATGTGTTCTGAGAGCCTGAATATCATTAAATATGTAGATGCTTTTATCTTTTGGCAAACTTACTTTTATTGCTGCTCTTTAGTCAGATGTGCATTTTAATTTGAGATTTAATATTTCTCTTTTAAAACATTGATCAGTGTCCAAAGTCACTTAAGACCAGTTGAAAAATCAATATTGGATGCTGATTGGCTGACTTGGAGTCTGTGGCTGCAGCTGATCACCAAAAAAGCAATGATTTGATTTTGCGTTTTTAAGCCATTCCTTTTCTCTGTTCTGTCTGTCAGTAAAACTCAGAATTGCTGATTTGAAAATAAATAAACACATGTTGCTGGGGTTTTTTGTTGTTTGCTTTTTTTTTTTTTTTTTTTTTTTTGGTACTTAACAGAAAATAGCATACACAAATAGCTTTATTTTTGCCTAGATGGCTGCAGGTGTGTGGCGAACTCCAGGCTGAACTCAAGGTCAGATACTTTATGATGTACATTCGTGAAGTCAAGATTTGTGTTTACGTGGAGGGTTCATCAATCAGCATATGTTAATGAGCCAGTTTTGCCATGTTATTCTGGCAAGTAATTCGACGTTTTCCTGTATTACTCTAATATTGGGCTCAGTATCATCTATATTCAGGTACTGAATTGGTTTTAATCAGAACTAAGAAAACACTCCATATTCTGTGCTGTAGTGTATAATATGCTTTACTGTAAGACATTCTTTATAGTGCAAAACAGAAATTGCCTTTTTTCTTATTTTGATCTCTCTAGGTATTGGTACAATTACTGAATTGAAACAGAACTAGCTTTTTGCTGGGGTTTATTCTGTTCTATTTCAGTTTGATGATGCATTATATTTTATTGTTTGTGTGTATAAATAATGCTTGGGAGAGGAAAGGGACTAAATGCTAAACATTTTAAAATACAGACTAGCCATACTGAGTAAAATGAGTTAATTCATGCAAGATGACTAAAATATCTCAGGTTTTATATGTACATGTGTGGCTATTACTGCATAGTGTGAATCATATTCCTTATTCTGATGCTTATTTTGTATTTCTTATTGGGAATATCTATGCCAACATAGAGTGCTGTGTTCTGTTTCAGAATAGGAAAAGATACATATGTAAGGATCATGGTTTTTTTAATCTAAGCAGAATTTTAGCACTTTTTGTGATGTAAATGATGCAATACGCATTTTTGGTATTCACACTTCAGGAACAGATACAAGTGATGTTTTGAAGAGAAACTGTGAAGATGTTAAATATTCATACTAGGTTAATGATGCTACTACAATAACGAGAAACAGATTTAGAATTATATAATTTGAAAGCTGTTAATGTAATTGAAAATTATCTTAATGCCATAAATACTGAGATGAAAGTTCAGGAAATACGTTTCTCCAATAATACTTTCTCTTCCCTTTTGGACCAGTTAGGGCTGATCTCAGCAGTGTCAGTAATTATTATTCTGATGACTTGCCCCTGAAAGGCATTCACTTGTACCTGTGGGGACAGAGAATCCATTTGCCTGGCGCCAGGGAGTCGGAGGCGCAGGCTGGCGCCAGCGAAGAGAAGGGAAAGATGATTAATATGTCTTATAGATTCACTGCCTCTTCACTTGTCCTAGACCTGCCAGTAATTCCACTCCCCTGTGGTTCCACCTTGATCACAGATAATGGAGGCAGATTGAAAGTTTGAAGACACGAGCCTTTCTCTCCTCCTGAACTGACATTACTCACCCAGGCTAAATGAGCTGTACAACCACCGGCACCTGCCTATGGGAAGGCATCTCGGTGCACTTAGCAGTAATGCTGCAATAAAGCAGCAACTGTACTCTAATTAACCACGTTTCTTTTCTTTCCTTTTCTTTTTTTTTTTTCCTCCTTCCTCTTTTTTTTTTTTTTTTTTTTTTTTTTCATAACTGCACAGCAGGCTGCCATTAGTAAAGCTATGATATCGCAATAGAAACAGTAACAGAAGTGTTCCTTCACCTCTGCAATTTATTATAACACACGTTTTCGGTTTTATTTCTTTAAAGAAATTGTATAATGCAAGGTTATTTTGTACCAGTAAGGTAGCTGTAGCATTCTAAGTGAAGTTACAAATATCAGTGAAAAATAGCTCTAAATAAGATCAAGAATATTCTTAATAAGTGTGTCTTTTTGAAGATAAACCACTGATCCTTACTCATTTTTAAGCTAAACTGGACTTTCTAGTAAAAATGGTGGAGTATAACCTCACAAATCTCTCTGCAAATCAGCTGCTAGCAGTCGTGTGTATAGGTTTACTGGTAAGAAAATAAGCTTTATTTTAGTGACAATACAGCAACAGCAGAAAACCAGGTAGTTACTTTGTAGGGGTTTTTATAGGTGATGTGACAGTATGCAGTAAAATATATTATGCATGTGTATATGCCCAGTTTGCACTGTACTTTTAGATAAATGCCTTATTCTGAATTAGATTTTTAGAGATAAGATGTGGTTTTTATATTTCCCAAGCCAGACTGAACAGAACATATAAAAAGGTTTTGCAGTGAGGAAAGACGTTGTCTTATTACAGTCTCCAGAGGGATAATTCATAAAAAGAACCTCTGAACACAAGCTTTATTTTGTGTCTGTGCAGTATTTTGCACCATAGTTCCCTGTGTCTGAGGGACTGAGCGTTTTACAAAAGCTACCTGGTATTTTAAAAACTCTTTTATTTCTTGGGAGAAATTCTGACAATCCGAAATAGTCACAGTAATTTTTTTACACCTTTGGCTTGTTTTGGTTTTGAAGATTTGTAAGAGCAAATCTGTGCTGTCTAGGTAGTGCACAACTGTTTAAATCAAGTCAAGCAGTGTGTTGTCTGCAATTGCACTTCACATGTAGTTACCCTAAAAATCTGTGTATAGCGAAATGTATTCCAGTTAAAATAACAGATCCATATCTTCTAAATGCTAAAGAAGACTAGGTTTAGCTAGAGAACTAAATTCCAGAACTTGGCAGTCAGCCCACTTTCATATAAGAAAAGTGATACCATTTTCAAGTATCTAGGGTATTATTATGAGTAAGGAAGGGAAAAGGAATAAATGGAGTAGTCCAATATATTTTCAAATGCAATATACCCGGGAGTATAAATTTTATGAGTCAAGTTTCTTTAGCAGAATAACTATTAGATACTGTATAAACCAGGAAATATTTACATGTTACAAGGTCATAGAAAGTAATTTTATCAGCAGCAGAGAATGTTAAATATGTTTTTTTAAAAAAATAAATTCTCTGTGTCATTGCTCATCTCATGTTGCCGCTGGGGAGATAGGAGTTTGGGGTGACCTTTGAACTTCCAATTTCTGGTCCTCTTAACTGGCTTCTCAAAAGGATTAGCTAATGTAGCACCAGGGGCAAACATATTAACAAGGAGAAAGAATTGGGGTTATTGTGAGAAAAAACATGGCCTATTGAGATGGAAATTCTAGGCTCAGAAGTTGGAAAGGTCACCAAGAAAGGCTAATTTATGGTATTAGATAACAGAGGAGAGTTGTAATGATTTTTCAAGAAAAAAAAATCCTACTTTTGTTTACAAGAAAAAAAAAAGTGTAGTATATTAGAATTTCATTATTAGTCCCTCTATCATGCCCTATTGTGGATCACAGCTATGAAGTTCTTACAGAATTATCAGACAGGCTTAAGACAAGTTAAATGGGTCATCTAGGATCCAGGAGTCTATGTCCTGTAGCTTCACAAAAGAGTCTTCAGTACTTTACAAAACATGTACAAAACCCCTGTTCTTTTTTCAAGAAGAAAACAAACAAAAAAGCACCTGCTGCTTTTAATATAAACACATACATATATATATTTACAGCAATAGCTCCTTGAAAAACTTGTAATTTTAAATATAATAGGCAAGCTAATATATCTAGTTTTAGTTATCTGAAAATATGGAGGTGTTATAATTAAAAAGGAGATGAAGACCTGGAGAGATGAAGGTACTTTCAAAATGTCAAAGTTTCACATGAATAGAGGTCAGTCAAGACTAAAAAAAGGGTCTTTTAAAGTCCCTTCAACAATTGCAGCTGTGTGAGTGCCTTGTCTTTTCAGCAAGATCAAGTGTGTTCAGAAATGCTTGTGGGCTATAAAGAAACAACCTGTACTTCACTTCTTATGTTGGGTATAGAGGCCCTTGTGATGTTTGTTCCTTGATAGGGTTGTCATCTGCATGGGGTGGAATACAGACTAAGAAGCTATTTTAGATAAAAGATCATTCCATGATTAGCCATTTCAATTTTGGTTTTGTTTTTTTTTAAAAAAGCAAGGATATGTAATTTTGAAGCAAGGGAAAGATGTCATTTTTCTATTTAAAAAGGACCTGCAGAATCTCAGAAAAGAGAATACAAGATTCAAAAATTTGAATATGAAAAAAAATAGTTTATTACTTAATATTTTTCCTAATAATAAAATTAGTGGGGTTAGTAATTGATTCCTTACTGCTGATCAAAAAGAATGACCAGTCAGGGTTGTGACTGGAAGCAGTGATCTAGCAAAGGATGGTAAACCCTAGAAACTATCTAGAAAAGTAGACCTATTACTGCACACTTTTTGACCAGGGGTCAAAAAAATCTGCAGGATGGAATAATGTAGTGTTGGAATGTCTAATATTTCTTCCAGAGCTGGTGGAGAACAGACTTAAGTTTCCTCTGTGTAGAGTAGGCATGTAAAAAAGATAGAAGTCAAGTATGTTTCCAGAATCTACATAGATTTTCACAAATAGTTTGACATTTTCTTAATGATACACTTAGAAAAAAACATAGTGTATAATTTTTTGTGTTGGCAACAATAATCTCTTACTTCTGGGCATAATTCTTATTGCCATGAAGAGTCTCTCTGATTTACTATGGCATGTAGTTCCTTTAGATCAGTGCTGCTAATGATAGCAAGAATTACACCTGCTGGTAAATGTTTTCTGATTTGGAGTTTTTCTACTAGATATTGGAAAATTAGATGTTAAGTTTAGATGTATAATTTTGTACACAGTGCCACCTGGAGAATTTGGGAATATGATTTTGAATATTGGATTATTTTTCTTCACTTTTGACTGGTATTTATTCAAGCGACGTGGGACTGCTAATGAGCTTTCTAGAAGGCTGCTGTGCTTTGGTTCTGTTAGCATTTGGTATGTTAACATTTTGCTGCTTGTCTGGTCTAGAAGATGGATATTCACAAGGGCTTTTGTGGGAATCTTGCCTGATTTCAGCTCCTGAAACCCAAGCATGGAAGTGAAGTTGTCAAAGTCCTTTCAGACCTACTGTCTAACTTTGCAAGTTTGCAAATAGTTGTGGTCTGTAAGATCCTGTCGTTTTATTTCTGCATTTTCCAGGTGCTTAAAGATCTATAACTGGACATGTCCATACATGCTTCAGTCATAATAAGGTCAGTAGCCAAGTCCTATGCAATGGGTTCTGACAATTTGGCTTTCTTCAGCCTGTTGCAGCTTTTGATCTGATCCATGTGATCAGAGCACAGAGTTTTTATAAAGTAGTTGTAAGGAGAACCTCAACAGGTCACCCAATGCAGATGATCTCCACTGGGCTGCTGAGTCCTTTCTTACGCAACAAATCTCCTCATCAATTAATGTAAAAGGGACCCATGTGTACATGAAGAGAGGTTTTTCCTGTCCAAGCCAACACTACAGAAGACTCTGGTTAGTTCTGTCCTGAAGAGAGACCTCTCGGGCAGAGGTGAGAATCAGAACCAGTGTCTTTCAAACTGGGTGAGTGTCCTAACTACCAAAATTACTAATGACATTCGTAGCAAGTAACATTACCACTGTTTCTGGTGTCTGCATGTTGGAAGAGGGGTATAGTCTCCAAGCCTCTGCTTGGAGTGGGAGGTCTCTAATCCCATTACACAGTGAAGGGCTGGGAATCCTACAGGGAAGAAAGCAATTCCTTGCAACACCACAATTTACTGTCCTCCTAGTTAAATCATTCAGTCAAACATTAGAAAAGGCTGCCTAAAGACATTGTGCAGTCTCCTTTCTTGGAATTCTTCAAGATCTGACTGTATAAACTCTGAACAACCTGGTATGATCTCATAGCTGACCCTGATTTGAGCAGGAAGTTGGATTTGATCATCTCTTGAGGTTTCTTGCAACCTGAATTATCCTAAAAAGAGACAAAACAGATGAATTTGCCTCTGTACTTGGCATTTTCTGCTGCCTCACATTCAGAGGTACCTAACAATTTGTATGTATTGGACAGGGAGCAGATAGACTCTATTTAGATTTTATAATTTTTGTTTCAAAGAGTCTCCTATACAAAATCACTTTGATCTTGCAGCTATACAAAGTACAGTGGAAGATAAAGTAATGGGAAGCTTTCCTGCTTCACTGTGGCTCTGGGTAGGTTTATGGAAGCCTTCAAGAAAATCTGTCCCTGCACTGAGCAAACGTGGGGCTAGATTTTACAGACAACTTACTCACTTTATGCTTTGCATCAAAGTCATAAGGAATTTTTAAGCTATGCATATTTTTATCCTGAATCATTACGGTTTTGAACAAGTGTTGTTTTAGGAGTTTGACTTTCTGTTACAGCAAATGCTTCGTAGTGGTGAGAGTCTAGGGTTAAAATCTCTAATTTTAGAATGATAATATAGTAAACATTATCCCACAATACACAAATACAACACAGTATGAAAAATTAATGTTTTTTTTTATTTTTCAATCTTTTTTTTTCCTAATTCAAAAGATGCTTTTCAAGGTTCTGTGGGACATACACTCTCACACTGTAAACAAGATACTCAAATAGAGAATTTCATATTCTTAGTGTGTATCATTCTTCAAGGGCACTCTGCAATTAAGTGAAGTTGGAGAAGCTTTTGTTCTATTGTCAGATGGTCCTATTTTTAAAATACAGTTTAAATCAAAGAGCTAGTAGATAACCTGGTTTCATGGTTTAAAACCCATGAAACTTAGTCACTATATGGCATGCTTTCAATTGATGATGATAAAATGCACCAGAAGTCACTCTCATTCCTCGGTGGATCTGGGCCAATTTCCTTGGTCTTTGGGTTCTCAGTGCAATAGATTTCCATGGCCAAGGAACAGAGAAAAAAAGCATATGGGAACTGAAGTAGCCCTGTCTTTGTAAATATGCAGGTCTAGAAGATATGTTATGAATTTTAAAGGATTTTAAGTTTGCCTTTTCTTTTTAATTTTTGCTATTCTGAGAAAAAAAAAAGTTTTTTTTTTCCCCCCTATATATAGGTTTTCCAAACTGAAGTAAGAGTCACTTCTTAGAGCAACCTGTCAGGATTTTCTCTAGCCCTATTATCCTTGTCTCATAACAGAATAACTGGACTGAGAAGTGTGCTGCTTGGCTAAAAGGGTTGGGCTGTTACCCCAGGAATGAGCTTGCTTCACCTTCCAGTGTTTCCCACTTCCATTATGCCAACATAATTTCCCTTGGAAGAACGTTCTGCTAATATCTGTAGGAACCTCTGGCAAAGTGGTTTGTTCTGTTCATTTCTGTGATGGATGGCAAGATGAGGAATGCAGAGAAAGGTAGTCAGAAATTAACATTCCCACTTTCTCATTGGGCAATTGGATTATGGGGGCAAGGTAGAATTTACCTGCATCTGTAATCACTGTGTTGTTCTAGGACTCGTTCATTTATATCCATGAGTTTTTGTGCAGAAGGGGAACATATGGTCCTTACTCCCTCACTTGTTCAGACAAGAATGGCAAAGCAGAAAAATCTGATCTGCTTCAAGTCAAAGCCTTTCATAAATTAAGGCTTTTATATTCCACTTCTCCTCTGAATGGCATAGCCTTTTCTTTTCTGTATGTTGTTATGATGCGTTTAGTGGCTACATGTGAGAGCAGTGACATTTATATGAAGGGAATCTATTAAATTCTTTATAATGAATAGCATGTAACTGTAAAACATATACAGTTTTCTCATTTTGCCCTCCTCTGGGAGACTACGACAACATTTTGGCAAGTAGGAGTAAACAGCTTTGTGTTGGCATGCAGTAAATTAAACCGAGTAATTAAAATCAATAGCAAAACACTAGCTAGGCAGAAAGGTCATATAACACAACAGAAAACTGTTGGGTAGCATATTGCAGGAAATCAAAATAAATTTCTGAACTTTTCATTATTCTTTACATGCCTGAAACTGGTCTTTAAATGCTTGTGAGATACAGCAAGGTATTGACAGAGACAGGATTGTTGTCTGAGATAGAATAAAAATATTTAATGCTAATATATGGCTGTTTGCAGGGTACAAGTTTGCCAGATGCATTGGAATATAGGAAAGAGGACTTCAATTTTACTACTCTTATAGAAAATTGTTTGTTTAGGTTGGTTTAGTATATTATTAGTAATACCTGCAAAAACTGAAGTCAGGCACAACCACCACCTCAAGTATAAGTTTTCTGTTAGTGTTTCCCTGGTCAGCTGGCTAGCCAGTCCTGTTCTGCCTCCAAGGGGAAAAAAGGAAATGCATGGATGATTTTACGTGGCATTTCAAGTACATTTCGTGCAGCTCGGGAGGTGAAGGGAGAGTTGAAATCTTCAGATCCAAAGCGGAAATAGTCCCAGAGGGAACAGTGACTGAGGATTGTGACCTGCCAGTTCAGGGGATAAGTTTTAAGCTACACATAAAGCCTCCACTCTGATTGTGATGTTCGAGTAAATAGATAACATTTCTGATCTTAGGATGCTCTTGTAAGTCATTGAACATCTCTTATGGCCATGGCTTCCAAAAGGAAACCTGTGGTAGGATTTAGGGTTTTTTTTATTATTTTTTTTTTCTGATGAAATATGTTACAGTGGTGGAAGTAAGTGGGAGGAAATCATGAGACACGACTCTGGGAAAAGTAGAGATGTAAGATGAGCTGTTCAGAAGTGTTTGCTTGGGAGAGATGGAAAAGGAATTAAAAGCATTGCTAACCTGTAAAAAGAGTGCTTAGTCATGAAGTTGTTATGGGTTAGAGGTAATATACTTTATATAACAACCTGGTTGATTTGGGAAAAGCAGAAATCTTTAAGGCCCTTCTGGCTGGACTGGTTTGCTTTTTCCAGCTCAATCTAATAGGCAATGTTACTCTGCCTTCCTTATCTCTTGAATTTTCTCTCTCAGGCAACTGTCAGAGAGGAAAGATCTTGTGTCATCATTCAGGAGGTATGAAATTTTGCACTTATAAACCTTTCTTTGGGTCTTGGTTTTTTTTTTTGCTTTCTCCTACACATTTATGAGGAGCTTACTCTGGTTGTGCAAATGCTGGACATAATGTGGCTGAGCAGTGGCTTTTGTGGGGTAACTGCTGAGTTACAGTGCATTTATCTAAGAAATCAGCTTTCAGCCAGTCAGGTAATGGAAAGATAGTTGTGAAACAGAAACAGTGTTACTGTTTGTCTGTGTTGTTCCTGCGGTCATTTAATTTCCCTTCCAATGCTTGTAATTTAAATTTAAAACAATCCTTTTGTTTTTTGGTTTTTTTTTAATCCATTTATATGTCTAGTTTTGAAATTTATCTTGGTAATTTTAAAATAAAAACGGTGATAGGCAGTTTATGTACTGGCTTACTGTGAGATACCTGTGTCTTGTCATTTAAAACCATATTATATTCTAAGAAATGAGTGCTAGAAAATGGCTGAGATCAGCAACTGTGCAAACTGTCATCTCAAGTTGTGTTCAGATTTGGTTTGCTTGAGTTATGAGAATGTCTTGGCCTTTTACCCCATTCCCTAGAGAGCATGTGTCCACATCCTACAATCAGCACGGGACAAACACAGAACAGGCACTCTCATCTCCTGATGGGAGACTCCAATGATCCGGGCAGCAGGAATATTGCAGGTTCACATTATCTGCATTAGCATTACTGTGTATGGAACATGTATTATATCTGCTGTAAATGGTTTAAATTGCCAGGCCCTGGTGGTTAATGAACATCAAGTTTAATGTTTCTGAAACAGAGATTCAGAAAGCAATATGACCATGATAAGATCCAGTTGGAAATGCTGTAATACATAACATTATATTTTTCCCAGTTCTAATCCAGTTAAATACATTGTAAAGAGCTTTTGTTTTGTTTATATTTTCATTTGGAATGGCGTGGCACTTAAAATAATACATATATATGTTTATGTATGTAAATAGTATATGGAAATACATAGAAATTATTTTTGTTCCTCTATTTTTCATAGTATGTGTCTTCCTTTTTATAAGCGAGCTGTTAATTTTTAAGACCTTTCAGTATATATTTTTTCTCATGCTTGAATTTTTATAGTCATTAATGAAATAGGAAATGTGGTCTACCTGGCTGTCTGTTAATGCTTAACCCTAATTTATGAATCCTATTTGAAACTGTGGTTCACATTCAGCAGGACTGTGCATCTGTTTAAAGTTAAGTTAATGTGCAACTGCAGGCAAAATGAGATGGATGCAGTGTCTTCTACAAACATTTCAAACCATTCTTTAACAGTATGCTAAGTAATAGCTTGATATATTTTTTTAATTAACCACATGTATATGTGTATCAAATTTTCTCTAATATTACAGTGAATATACCTTACATTTTATCTTACTTCAGTACTACCTGGCTAAATTTCCTAAAATGCTCTCTGTAATTGCTCAAACACCCATGTACATGTATATAAAGGCCTTCACACATTCTTCTCTCATTCAAAGATCAGAGGGACAATGGTAGATGGTACAGCCTAAAAAAGCATCCGATAGGAAACTGGGACTCCTGCTTTTGAAATGCTTTAAATATTTAAGGTTATTACAACTTACATTTTCACCATTTGTGGGTGTAACCTGATAGCTGTATAAACTATATGTCAAGTACTCTTAAAAAAATTTATTCAAGTGTATTGATAAATGTCCTGCCATTCTCTTGGAAATACCAAGTGTACGGAGTGTTCTGAAGACAATTTGCTTATGCAACACTTTGCAGTTTGTATCTTGCTGTTTCTTCTTAGTACCTGCCTTTTAATTTATCTAAGCATAAAAGATAGTGTTTCCTGACTCTATTTGGAAGAAGTTATAGTGCCTCAACCTTGTAGAATAGACTCTTTTATCATGCGTGCCAGTCCTACCAAGCTTTACTTGTCTAAATTGGAAGTTAGTATTTGGGACAAACCTTCAGAAAAGTGACACAGATGAGTTCTTGAGACACATGTAACATATAGTCTTCTGGAAACCTTACCTCAAATAAAACTAAAATGCCATGACAACCCTACTGACTCCTCTGTAAGTTAATAATTTGTATGCAGAATGGTCTAACATGCTGATGGCAACAGCAGTTTAATAGTGAAACAGAGGAGCATTACTGCTACCTACTAATATTTCATTTGTAAAACAGAAAGAAAACGGTGATAGAATTGAAAATATTTTGTTTTACATAGAGTGTGCACTGAAATGTTCAATGTATGACTTGATATTTGAATCACATTTTAGAGTTGTTAGTGCTTATCAGGGCAAAAAATACCAAGCAACAGAGAAGCATCGCAGGATCTTTTCGGCATTTCGGTTTACTTTTTTTTTTTTTTTTTTTTTTTTTCCTTAGCATTTTGTGTGCTCACTTTATCCTCATCTCAGATCTTATGGTATCACACTTATTCTACAGAATTTGGAATATGCAATTATGGGCTTGGGTTAGCAACTAGTGAAGCATCTGCCCTAGGTAATCTCATTGATTAGACTCTAGAAGTGCAAACATTTGTGCAGAGATTTGAAGAGTAACCACTCCAGATCCTTCTAGCGTGCACCTCGAAATAATTGACAGCATAGTTTTTGCAAGTGCTTGTGAATCTTTTGGCACTCAAACTACCTGCTATAAATCTCAATAATTCACAGAGTATGCTGAAGCTTTGGGTCAGAGAAACTTTGAGAGGTGTAGAGAAGGGTGGCTCTCTTATTGTTTAAGCTAATTGAGTTTCCTGAGGGCACAGAAAAAAACAGTTTTGTTAATAAGATGTTAAGTTCTACATTGTACTACATATATATCTTGAGCTGTGTTGCATTTACAGTTCATACCATACTCTGTCAGTGTAACAGCCTCCTTGCTGACCTAGGAGCACTGTGTATATTCTCTCACTATGTTTTATAACAACCCAAAGAGGAAGAAAACTTTCACTGCCCATAGCAGCAAGAGAATGCAAAGTCTTTCAAGGCTAAATAAAACTTCCTGTATTTTAACAAAATGTATCCTACGTTTTCCTTCCCCTCACCATCTTGTCTGGTTATGCTGCAGAGGAGGGTAAAGGAGGTAATGCTTTTGTAGTCTAAACAAACTCAGCCTGGTGAAATGGGACAGTACTTTAAAATATGCATAAGGATTGCAGTTGCTCCATTTTGTGACACTGGCTGTTCAGGTAGAGAAAAACAAAACAAAAGAAAAAAAACCTCACAGGCTTTTCTTAAAATGAATATTTTTTTAAAGGGCTATCAAGAAAAATGATGCTAGTACTATTATTGTGAAAAATTGCAGTGGCCTGGTTGATATCACGCGTACAGTTTGGAAAAACAAGATTAGTACAACACATCCCATTTTTCATTTTCTCCTGTCATCAACAGCACCAACCATTGCAGCTTCTCATTTTTTAAAACTTTGTGTTTAGGATGGGAAATCCCATGTGTGTACAATTGCTCCTGGCTGCCTGGTCCCTCTGCTCCCAGCTTTTTCCCTCTGCTTGCATGTTTTCCTCTGTACTGTGAAGAAGTGGTGACCGAGAGGGCAGGATACTCAGTCTCTTCTTAGATCAATACTACTCTGTGGGTCAGCAACTAGAAATGTTTGAAAAGAGGGAGGGAGGGAGGGAACTGTGTTTTATTTCCCCTGTAGGCTGAGGCCAACTCTTTTGCATTGCATTTGTCTCTCTCACCCAAAGAAGAAAGCCTGTGTAGGTTATTTCTGACCTGGAATCAGATGGCAAGAAGAACAATGTCAATAGGATAACAAAGAATTTAACTAACAGGAAAATAGAATTGTTTTGTCCCCTCATTAAAACATGAACTTTAATGCCAAGGTGACCATCTACATGTTTTCTTCTTGCAGCTGGACTCAGTAGGGACAGAGATTGAGATCAGCACATGTTGGAGTTGGATGAGCAGGATGAATGCAAAGCAGTAGCTCTTGTTCTGCCAGCCAGAGACTGAAGTCCAATTGCACACGTGCATTCACTTTAACTTTTCCAGAGAGGGGCTTGCCATATTCTTCCTCTTTTAGCTAAGAAAAGTGTGACTTTTCCTTCCAGGCTCCTCTCTTTTTCTCCCAATCTCTGGGTTTAATGTGGTAGCTCAAAGTGCTGTCTCTGAGAGGGATAAATGAAGAACACAAAAAGCTGTTCTGTGCAGGACAAAGTGAGTTTCACCCTGGAGGTGCAGGATTGCCATTGCTAACAACAAGTCACATGCTGGCATGGGGAAGAAATGAGACGTACAGACTCACCCTATATTCAGATAAATGCTTGGAGGTAGTTACTTTGTGACATCCACAATAATATAGGATCTTATAAAATAGTTTCTTAACAGAGGAAGGTGGCAGAAGGGGGAATATGAAGGAGTGCATGAAGGAGAGATGGAGTGTAAAACTTCTGTATCTGCAAGATGTTTAGTCTAGGGAAAAATATAAAGTTTGCAATGCTGAATTTAAATTATTTGCCCTCACATTGTCACATCTTGTATGTGTTTAAAAATTATGTGCTTTCATGCAAAGAAATCAGGTGGTCTACATCATAAATCAGTCTTTATAGCAAACAAGAGTTTGGAGGGACCTATCTCAGACCTGTTCTTTTCTGGGAATAAAAATGAGACACTTTTGGAGATTGAGAAGATGGGGAAATTTGATTAATTAAAAGCAGTAAATCATCAGCCCCACATGATTTATGTATAAAAGAATTCTGAAGAAGCTTAGGAATGAATTATCTGAAGTACTAACAAAGATGTGCACTCTCATTAAAGCCAAACCCTGTTCCAGAGGGTTGGCAAGTATCAAGGGTTTATCCTATATTTAGACCAGTAAGCATTACATTCTACACATTGGAAATGGTTGAAAAAGGAATTTAAAAGGGAATAATAAAACACCTGGAAGATCGTGATGTTAGAGGCTTTAATGAGAACAGCTTCAGCAAAGAAAAATCATGTCTCACTACATATCATTTAGAACTCTGAATGTGCCCATAAAAAGAGATAGGAATGGCCATACTGGATCAGACTGCAAGTCCCTCCCTGCCTTAATATCTGGTCATAGCCATGTGGGAAAGAGAGAACAAAAAGGATAATATAACCCTTTCTTCCTGGATTTGGTGGATGGCAACAAGGGCCAGGTTAGAATTTGAGGGAGTCACTGCAAATGTGCTGACACCATCCCTTTCCCAGTAACCAGTCCTGAGCACCTGGTTACTGTGGTGCTCCAGAGATATAATTTTCCCTGCTCAGAAAAATGAATTAAATGGTAAAATAAATAATGTTTTCATAAAAGGGAGAAAAGAGAAGTCTGAGGAGCTAGGTGTTCAAAGTAACAATGGTCAATTCCTGAGGTATAATTATAATAATAGTCTTTTTATCTAGGAAGGCCACCAGGTTTTTTTCACCTACTTTCATTCACAGTTTGAGATCAAGTAGTATTGCCTGGCAGTAAAGACATACTGTGGTTTTCCTAACCTGATGTGATGTGTTGTCATTAGCTGGTCTCCAGCTATTTGTTCCCCTGGTAGCCACATATACTGCTTCTGCTAGCCATGACTCTGGGTGCTCCACAGTCTGGGATATTCTCACCCACCATTCCCATTAGGTCCCACCCCTCCACTGACAGGTTTTGTTTTTTCAGCCTTTGGAAGAGTAAACAGTGCTGAGAATCAGGCACAAGCTCTCAGCTTGTAGGAGAGGGTTCAGCATCTTCTGGGGCTCACACATCTTGCAAAAGGCTTTAATTCAAATCTCCTTTTTCTCCCTCCATTTTCATTTAAAAAAAAAATAAAAAAATAATTGCAATATGTGCCAAAGGAAGGTGTTTCTGGCTTGCCCACCAGTCTTTTCTGTTTATTTCCCTTTGATTCCATTGGATGCCAAGGTGTTGTTTTCTCTTGGGAATTCATGGGAATATTCCCTCACCTTTAGGTTTCAGCTTCCAAGTTCATGAGGTGAGCTGGCTGACATAATGTATTTTGACTTTTTTAAAAGCTGGTGAGAAAGTCTGTCACAAGATAGTGCTATGTGGCTAAGTAGCCACATGTGGTGACAGGACGAGTACCATCATAGATCAAAAACTGACAAGGAAACAAAAAGGCAGAGGGCGAAGAGGTCAGTTTTCATCAGAGTAAAAGGCTAGCAGCTGTGTTCTTTAAACGTACCTATCAGGTCATATGCTAAATTTATTTATTAATGATCTGGGGAGAGGTGAAGAATTGGATGGTAACACTTACAAATGATGTAATTACTTAAGTAATTTAAGCCTGTAGCACAGTTAGAAGCTTCAGAGTGATATAAACAAGTTACCTGGATGGATAAAGAAGGTTCAGTCCTGATATGTGAGAATTGAATCTGTGGAGGAAACCACACAAAATTCTTATCCTCTAACTGAAGGGAAAAAACTGAACATTGCTGTTGGCAGTTCCATAACAGAAGCCATTTGAGATGCTGTTATAGCAGAAAAAGTGAACAAGGTGCTAGAAGGCGTAAGAAATGGGACATTAAAAATGAATTACTGAGCTCAGTCTTCATTGTGTGGAGACAGAGGATAGGATAAAGCATAATATTATGGGTAAGCTTGCCCAGCTAACAAAGTCTGATCCATGATGACAATTTCCTTTTTTCTTTTGTCTTTGTCTTGCTCATACATCATCTACTATCAGAGATGCTCTGATCTTTATCAGGAATAACATACATTGGGAAGTCTATGGCTTCCAGAGAGTCTTGCTCAGAATCAACAAAGCTACAATTGGTAAAAAATTATTTCATAGCCCTTCTCCTTACTTTGGAAGTTAGTTAAAATTCATATGAAAATAACATAAAATAGCAATCCTAACTTTGTATTTAGACTGTGAAGTCATCAACATTATAAACATGGATTCAGAATTCAGCTGTTACTGAAATACTTCCTCAAGTCAGGGCTCTTATGAGACATATAAATTATTCTTGCATAAAGAAGTCACCTGAGACTAACCTAAATGAAGTTAACATAGATTTTAAAAATTATTCTTGCAGAAGAACAGGGAGTGGTGGGAATAGATGAACAGATGGGAAAGGGAGAAGAGGAGAGTGAAGAAAAGGCTAATTAGGTAATTGAGGCTAAGAGGCTATTAGAGCTGACCCTGTGGTCTACTGGTAGTGCAGTTCAGGGACTTCAGTTTGGGATTGAGCTTGGTCCCTTGTTCCCAGGCCAACACGTGCTTCAAACATTCATTGCAAGGACTCAGTTTTATAGCCTGTATCATCCTGTAACTATGTGTTTTCAAGTCAACATAATCTGGAGGGATTGCATGTCAGGCTATTCTGAAGGCAGAATAATGGAGTAAAATGTTGAATTTGGATGTGAAGACACTGAAATGCTGTTTTAACAGGTAAATTGTTTAATGAAATGATTTGGCATTCCTTTGAACTGCCTGGCAGAGAAAAATCCAATTGAAACAGAGATATTTTAAAGTGATGCTTAATGGGAATACAGTATTTCTCACTGAGCAACCTTTTCTAAAATTTGTCCAGTACAGAATTCTCTCAAGAATTTGGATTTTTTTTTTCATAGGTAGTAGATAAGGGAAAGGCCTAAAAGGTCATTTATTCAAAAACATTCCTGTACCTTGTTTCTGGGCAATTTGAAGCTGGTAGGTTTGCAGTGTGCCAGTCTAGTTTCCTTCTTTCAGTCTCCTAACTTGTCTTTCTTTCTGATCCAGTCAGTGATATGCTTTCTTCTGTTCTTTATATTCTTATTTTCTCCCTGATGTCATTATATTCAAACTGTCTTCTGAAGCTGTCAGTACACTTGTTCTTTTATGGCCAGAGTCTGGTATAGGTCAAAGCTAGGACAAGCATTGCTGTGTAATTTTCAGATTTATATGCTGAGCTGGACCGTTTCTGGTACTCACCTTTTTCTAGTAATTTATTTATTCTGATTTAATTCTTTTAACTGTCTCTACTTTTTAAGCAGTATTTGTTGCTACTCTCCCTCATTTTTTTTCCCCCAAAAATATAGGTTTTCTTTAGTGTGTGCTCTAAACTTTGGAATTGCAATGGTGTGGCATTATAAGATGCCTTTTCTTTGCTGGAACACCTGTGGTCAGCAGGTAAATCATATTTAGACAGCAGAAAAAATCATCAGTGTTCATTATCCCTGCAGTTTAAAATAGAATTTCTGTAGAAATAGTTTCTACAGTACTGGAACTGCTGCCTCAGAGGAAGGTCACTGTGGTTTAAGATTTAGCAACTGGACAGTATAAAAAAAAAGCAACCAACAAATGAAGCAGAGAGTATAGCTTTGGCTGTAATGGTAGGCAGGAGGGAGAAGAGGTAAAGTGGCTGCTTGGACACAGGAGAGCCCACTTGTACCTACTGCTGGCTTACAGGTCTTGGATTTCTCAATCAGCTGGCAGCTCCCCTAAGACATATTGAAGTGTTTTGTCAAAAGAGGGCACTGTGCCAAATCTGGACCCCTATGAACATATTTCATGTTTAGGGGAGATAGATGCGTGATGGAGAACACTTCATGAAACCCTCTCCCACAAAACCATACTGAGGTTTGGAAAATCTGAAATGTCACTTCTGTTCATTTGGGGGATGCAGTGTTGCCCTCTCTTATATGAAGCTGCTTAATTCAATCATATTAAAAATTATTTCTTGCCAGCTCATAATTTAGCAGCTCCCCCCCCCTTCATAACGTTATGCTCATTCTGGTGAATCAAAGGATGATATCTTAATTTCTGCCAGCAGAACCCAGGAACAGATTTTCAGCATTGCTTTATAACACATAATCATGATCTGCTAGTAGGGACCTTTCCATACTGCTTCACAGTGCTTCCCACATGGTATGCCCATTCCTCAACACTCCTTGTCACTTCTAAGAGTAATGGATGCTGCTGGTTCCCTCTGGTTATAGGTAGAATGGTTTCATTGTGGTTTTGTTATCACCGTATCGTTTCAATTTTGGTACCATCACAGGACATAGAAGGTTGGACTGTGGGCAAGAACCATTTTTCTGTGAGGTAGTTTGCAAACACAAGACAAAGAACATTTCCTACTCTTATTTTCTCTTTACTATTTCACCTCACCACTGAATTTTCCTTCTCAGAACACTGCACTGTGTTGAAGACACAAACCTTTCTTGTCAAGTTCCTCCTGAATGTATCCTAGCACGTAAGAAATGTGAGGAATTAATCTCATAACATTTGTTCATGCAAATCTGTTTCTAGGGTTTGGCTTTCACATTCTAAAACAATAGTAAATTGATTTCAGGACATGTTCTCTATCTTTTTGTTAGCTGATGGGACAGACTCATCTGATGTGCAGGGCTCATAAACTCTGCCAAATCAGACTAGCACTGACACAGGTACCCAGTGCTGATGAAGTTTTATTATGTTTATTGAAAATAGTTAAAATGCAGAAATTCTAGATAAAAATCAATGTGCCTTCTAATTTTTTTACTATTTAAGTTTTAGAGAGAAAACTCAGCTTTTTTTCTTTGCAGCTGTAAAAATTCAGGGTTATAAGCAAACTTTCTACAATTTGCTATTATCTGAATTCCCTCCAAAACTTTATTGGAATTACTCAATTATTGCAATTAACATCAACCCTTAGAAGCTGTATGCTTAATGTGTAGATTACCTGATTTTTGTGAAAGCCATTGAATTGCACAGTACTTTGACTTTTGTACTTAAGAAGAAGAATAAACCTGGTATTGATAGAGGTGGAAAACTTTGAGGTGCATAGTAGACTGATAAAAATGATAAAAATATTCAGAGAACATTCTAATATTATTAGCAAGAAAAAAACCAAGACTTACTTTGCAGTGTCTGAAGCTGAGTTAGCTGCGCCAAAACCCATTCATTTATCTGTAAACAATATTTAACACCATCTGACATATTCATTGTCACTCCATGCTCTGTGCATCAAATATAAAATTAGGTTAAAAAAAAAACAACAAACAACCCTGCAAACTTATTTTGTCACAAGTAAGCCAGGGCTTTTGAAGATGGTCAGCTCCACTTGTCAAGATGGATAAGCAAGAAGAAAAATAATGGCTTAGGCTACCAGAGAAACAAGTCAGGAAGGCTTTCAGTTTGAAGGGCTGCCTCCCAGAAGAGGAGTTTGCAGTATACAATTAACTTCCTTTTATCTTCTCCAGAGTTTGTTGGATTTATTGCAGTTAATAAATAGGGACATCCACCTTTAAGAATATAATTTGAACCCTCAGAAGGAATAGCTAGACACATGGTACTTTAGGTAGTGTCAATAAATACCTGCAGGTTATTTTCCAAAGTTGAATAGGAATCAGGTTTTGTTCTGCAAAAGTCTATAAAATTTAGGCTTAATTTCCTCTGAGAGTGTGACTCAGGCATACTCCTTTCAATTATATATGCAAGCCTGGAAATTTGTAAATTTGTCAAATTGTATCCCTCCATCTGCAAACTGATGGCAATTGAAAATGATCACCACAGTGTGTCACCACAGCTAACACTACATTGCCATCAGATTCACTTGAATATTTCTTTACAACTCAGATCACTTAATTTTTCTTTTGGCCATTGATCTTTTACAGCACCTGCAGCTTTTTGTTTTTCCTCCAAAGATCATCATTTTACTTTGAAGTCTGATGACTGTGATATGTCTAACCCAGTCCTGTAGAGGCAAGGAACTGAATAATTACTTCATGAGTGCCATATTAAAAGCTGTCCAAAGACTGTTTAGGCTGCTCATTAAAGTCATTGGGAATTTGGCTGGGTAAGAGCTTCCTGCTTTGGTCATGCAATAGTGAGGGGAAAAGCATGCCAAGGATTGTTATTAGCCAATTATTAGTGTTGTGGTATCAAAAAAGGATTTGATTAAAACCCTTGTGCATTTAAAATTTTAAGAACAGATGCCACACAGCAGCACTCCTGCCACCCCCCTATGTTTTTTCCCCAAAGTTTTGGTTAACTCCCAGTTTTCAAAGGGAAATAATGTAGCAGACAAAAAAAAAAAAACAACAAACAAAACAAAAACCAACAACAAACAAACAAAAAAACCTAACCAAACACACAAAAAAAACAAAAAACAAAAAAGCCCCAAACAGCCCCCCCAAAAAACCCAAAACTAAACAAACCAAACAGAGCCCACAAACCCCGCCCCTGTGAAAACAACAACAAAAAACTGCACTACAAACAACAGAATAGGTACTAAAATCTGTCTTTAAGATAAAAATTCTGGCCAAGCTAGGTCTGAAATTAAAACTGTGCTGAAAATAGAAGAATAGTTTGGATGAAATTTTCAAAGCTCATTTATATGTAATATTCCTCACTGCCCGTAGTAGTGGAGAATAAAATCCTGGGACCTCTGAGGGTACCAGTTTTTTGAGATTGAATAATGGTTTCCAATTTTTTTTTTTTTTTTTTTAGATTTCTTTTTAAGCTGACAAAATTGATATTACTGCATACTACCAAAGCAGACTAAATGCCTTGTCTCCAGGCTTCAATGTAGCAAACATATAGGAACAGACAAGTACATGTACATTTACACTTGGAGTAACAAATCTGCTGGCTTGGAAATTTTACCTTTTTGGATAGCAGAAGGCACTCAAACCCGTTGGCTCAAGCCTTTGAATAGCACTGAGCTACAAGAGTTAAAATAAAGAAGCAATATTTGGTTTTGAGCTTCCTTCCTCTTTTGACAGAAAGAATTTTGCATTTATCTTTAAGACTAGGCAGTGTGAATTTATTTCAAAATGATGAAAAATATCGCACTTCATTTCTGTAAAAATATTTCTAAAAACAGATTGGAAGTTGCTTGTGTGTTATGCTCTCTGGCTGGGCTTAGAATCGTGGTGGTTCTCCTTTAAAGAAGCATTCAGAAGCACTGACATCTAGGCAGTTGTGTATCAATTAGCAGGGTGCATTTCTTGGTGTGAGTTGCCTGGAAATGCAAAATGACAAATCTGAGCATTAAGCTTCCTACCATCTCTTTGCTTTCCTACCTCTAACTCCAAATCAGCTTCATTGTGACTTACAGTGTAAGAAGTTGCTGCATTTCTGCAGATCCGTGATAAGATATTTATCTCTAGTAAGAAATGCAGTTAGATTGCATTCTGAATCTGTCCCTGCCAGGCCCTAGATGCATTAGTATTCCACTGGCAGCTGCCTGTAGGTAGGAATATTGTTTTTGTCCATAACCAGAGGGAACAATCAGACTAAGCCGTTCCCCGGCTATAAACCAGCCAAAGTAATTGGGTTTAATTTTAATTTTTGTAATAGCTTTAAATTAATAGGAGCAGCTGCTGCCACAGTGTGTGGGTGTCCTTTTCCAGAAGGCATAGAATAAAAAAGGGAAAGAGTAAACAATAGTGCATCTAGGACACAAAGGTTAATTCAAGAACTGAGCAATGTCTTTTCGTTATCAAAAACTCAGTTGGTGATATCTAGCCCTGTGTCTCCTTTCTTTTTCTTTCCCCTTTTTTCTTTAATTCCCAGATAAGATCTCAATCTGATTAGGCTTCTGTGTGTAAAGATGTGTTGTTGGTATCTAAACACTAACTCTCTTTCTCAGTATGACTCACAAATAGATTAGCAGTGACAAAGTGCTGGGAGAGATAAAAATAGATTAGCAGTGACAGGAGTACTATTATAATTATTTTTGGAAGATACAGTTTGAATTAAGAGTTTGGGAACTTTCTACCCTTAGAGGGTGAATTTAAACCTAGGAACTCAGGATGGTTTCTACTGTTGTGTCAGACACCAGATAGCAAAATGTCAATACCAGATGTCCATAATACCAAGATTAGCCATAATAGCCAAATGCAGCCATAAAGTGATGTGTCAAAGTGGATAATAAAACAGATGCTTAGCTTCTATAATGAAAGAGAAAGGGAATGAAATATCAAAAGTGCCTTTAATACATTAACAAAGTTGTCTTCAACTTGCTTAAAAGAAGAAACTTATTGAACCAAAGAGAGCTACGTGTCATTTAAACATTAACTATCAGCAGATGAATTTCAATTAGCATTAGCCTTTCTAAATTCCTGAATTTCTCCTATTGGTCTCATTTTACATGAATTTTTTATGGCATAAAGTGAAGCTTGTCCTTTATTATTTCCCCCATGCTAATTTGGAAACAAATAAAGTTCAATAACTCAGCAACATACTGTTTAAACTTGCATTACGGTTGGAGGACTGGGAGCTAGAATACATTTACCCACTGCCATATCATCTGCTTGATTTGAGACCAAATGAGGGATGTCCTATGGCACTCCAGAGTAAGGGTGAATGATAGAAATATGTTAAGACACTGGAGAAACCATTAGGTTAGGGTACTGCATGCAGACAGTTGGTGGCATTTTTCCCCTACTGATACTTGTGGGAAAAAAAAAAAAAAAAAAAAAAAAAAAAAAAAGGAAAATTGTTTTTCTGTCCTTTACATTTGTGGCTTAAAAATAATTTTCAGATCTTAGTAATAAGCAAGTGCTTTACTTAACAAAAAATACTGAAGTGAATGCTGAAAGCCCTGAATTTTCAAGAATTAGGGCATGAAAAGGGGCAAATAAATTCTCATTTCAAGTCTAATTAACTTCATCACTGGCTCTTCATTGTACTTTTCCAAGAACATCTCAATTCCTTTATTTTTCTCTTTGTAGCTCCTGAGTCTTTCTGATCAGCCTCTTTAAATGTTGCTAACTGGCAAACACGTATTTCTGAATAATGAGGGGGTTTTGTCCTCTATTTCATATTAGCAATGAAAGGCCAAAACTGATGCTCTGCAGTAGACCAGCTTCTCGGAACTGTTACAAAAGGCACATTACTACTGCTATGTCTGTAAACCTTATTATGTTTTCCCTCACCATGATTCTAGTTTAGCTGAGATCTGCTCCAATCATTAGCTGAGACCTGTTTATAATGTGTAATTGAATCACTTAGAGACTGCAGAACCATAGTGTTTTGTTGCCAAACATGAGAGGTAAGTTAGTTACATCAAATTACAAGTACATTGCATGACTAGAGAATCTCCTGTCTCAATAAAGCTAGAAACTCCATGTACCAAATGAAGACAGAGTAAAACCAGAAATACTGAACATCCCTTGTCCATAGGACGAATGTTTCACCCACCCCTGAAATGTTACTGATGTCTGTTGAAAAATAACAGAATAATTGAAGTTGGATGAAAGATGTCAGACAGATATTTGTTATTCCTTAAACAGGTATGAGCTTGCTAACAACGACATGGATGTCTCTATTATAATTATTTACTGTCATGTATATTCATTTCTATCTTTGCCAGAACTCTCGATGAGGGCAGCAATCCAATATGGAACAGGACCAAATACCCTTTTCTCCCTTGATTTCTAGTTTAGGACCAGGTCATTTTCCATATCTGAAGATTTTTATTTGAGTTTCTCTTGTGGGTATTTCTGTTTGTGGGTATTTTGGGGTTTTTTTTCACCTTAGGAATTTATCTTTGCTTCCATTCATTGGCTAGGGGTTGATGTATGTACCCTGGATATATAAATACATAATGAAATATATAGGATAATAAAAAAATGAAGATAAACTGAATTTCTGTGAGGGAATTTTCAGTGTTGCCATATACTGACATTCCTATATCACTTTTTCCTCCCCTCAGTGCTGGTGATTAGGCCTGCACGAAAGGATGTAGTCACACTGCAGCCAGATGTTTGGCTGAAGCCAGCGTGGTGATATGAGGTCACACCAACCTGAGAGTGAATGGAGGACAAGTTAACTGATCATGCAGTTTTTTCACTCCTTTGGATCTGCTTCTCTGGGTGTGTGATGCTCTCCCCTGCCATGGCAACTCTTCCAGCTTGGGCACCTGGAGAGAGCTGCAGTCCCTGGGGGTACTGGTGCCCTGGCACGGGAGCTCTGCCGTGTCTGGGCCCTGGCCTTGGAGGTTACAGGAGTGCTCTGAAATTCAGCCTCTGGGCTCTGCTCACCAGCTCCTGAACTCTTCAAGCTGTTACATTTCATTTGCTCTAGAGAAACTGAGTCTTCCATAGCCTCTTTGGTCAGATTCTGATGTCAACGTATATATGTTGGTTTTGTTTTTTTGTTTTTTTAGGCAAAGAATACCATCTAAAAATGTATATTACTACCGGTGCCCAGACCACAGGAAGAACTATGTCATGTCATTTGCTTTTTGCTTTGACCGTGAGGATGACACTTATCAATTTGCTTACTGCTACCCCTACACCTACACTCGCCTTCAGCACTATCTTGACAACCTACAAAGGAGGAACATGGAGTACTTCCACAGAGAACTGCTGGGACTCAGTGTGGTAAGTAATAGGAATGCTTCATTATGAATCTCTACCCTTAAATGCTTATAGAGTTAAATTCATCAACCCTGGTAAAATACACACACACATATTTGTTTTACTGCTATCAATAACACACGAGGTAGCCTACCTGCATGGTGAAATATAGACAAATGCTAATTTAATTTCACATAAAATATTTCCTTTGCAATATACAAGGCAATGCTAAATTCTCATGTAGGATCAATTCACCTCTGGAGATATTAAACAATGAAAGTGAAACAGGTGTATTGAAGTGTGATTTTTAGAGTACTCTGTCCATTTGTCTTTTTGATAGAGCTGTTCAGGAGGAAGTATGTGTCTTTTGAACAAGAATGCAGCTTTTTTGATAAAATAATGCAAAACATACACAAGGTACCTATTGTAATTACTCTTAAAATGCCTGTTTTGGTGAAATGAAATTAAAAGGTGTTTAGTGAGCACTGGAAAGTAAAATGTGATAGGTCTTCTGGTGCAGGAAGGAGGGCTAATGGTAAGGCTGATCTTCTGCTCACTTCAATATAACTTTTCCCTCAAATGTTGCTGGCCCTGAGGACTTGGAAAGCATGACTCAGCCATTCCCATATCAACTCAGAAATCATCAGATTAAAAAATAATAGCTGAAATCTTGGGTGTTTTTTTTTCCTTTTGCATTCGCAGGCTTTATAGTGCACTTGCCCCACATTCTTAATCTTTCCTCTGAGATTTGATTTGATCTAAACTCGTAGTGTGTGAGTACCAGGAAAAGTAAGCTATGATTCTTATGGTGGCTGCTGATCCCAGCTGGGGCTTTCAAAAGAATCCCAGCATATATTGTGAAAATGAGAATAAAATCATATGTATACCTTCACTGAAATAAATAAAAGGCTTCCAACTTTGGAGCAGGCTGTTGAGATCCCTATGGTGGAATAAAACTTGGAGGAAAAAAAATCTTATATAGTGAAGAGTAAAAACAGAATTAACCAAGAAAAGCTTTTTTTACCCTTTTGTCAGTTAAGTACAGTTCTTGTTCTAGAGATGACTGTTACATATCCCTGAACTGATATTAATTATTAATCATTCCAATTAGAAGGACAAACAATAATAATGGAAAGGGATATTAAAATAATAGAAAAGCCAAATCTTCAGAGGGTGGAAGAAGCACTATTATTTTAATGTGTGTAGGGTTTTAATTATTCATCTTAGAGGGCAGAACTATCATTAATTCTATAAGGAAACTGAATTTGTTTCCTTTCATTCTGAAAATAGTCTATAAACCATCGTGTTTGCATATTCATCAAAACTCTGATCTGACTGATTAAAACACCGAGATAGAGGATTTGTCTTTTATCTGCATTTTGACAGACAGAGCTATAGTCTTAAATCTTGTTAACACTGAGTTACCAGTAGTTGCTAAATATTTTTTTTTTTCACATTTCGGCAAACTAAACAAACAGATGCCATTCAAAATGTGGCAGGGAATGTGCTGTATATAAGTCCTGATTTTATATCTTGATGTACACACAGAGTATGTTTTGCAGCAATTGATATGGTAACATTTTGCAGCAGACCATGCTGATCTGGGTAAAAAGCTTCTGAATCAGGCTCATGCTGTAATCTTTGTAAGTAATGTTAGAATCTCAGAGCATTTCTGGCTTTTCTCTACACACAACTGTCCTAGAACAGCTTGGTAATTTAATGTCTTTTCTGAGCTTGAATAGACAATTTCCATAAGTTCTCTACGACTTAAATATTTTAACATAGAGCTTTGTTGCTATCATACATCTTTAAATGGTGAAAAACAGGATCCTTCAGTCTTCACTGCACAATGCTTCATCAAAGCAGGAGCTGGCTGTACTTTAGAGAATTGCGTGCCATATAGGATAGATTTAGAGCTAAGAAAGTGAGCTGCATCCCTGCTCTGGCCCCTTATGTAAGATAAGAGGAATCAGATTGGCATAAAGAGGCCCTTAAAAGCTCTATTCCTGGCGAAGGGACGATACCCCTGGTAGCACATGGTGAAAGGTAACTTTGAAGAAGCCATCTGAGGACAAACCCTGAAGTCCTCATGCTGGATACTGGGCTGTAGGAGGGTAGCATGTTGGATGCTGGGGGAAGGCTGCAGCATACCTGTCGAGCTGCTGTGTGGCCACTGATAGGCTTTGGTTCAATCCAGGGGAATTTTACGGCTCCCTGAGGCTGTTTCTGTTTGTGAGGATGGAGGATGATTTGAAATAGTTTCACTTCTCTTGGGTTATGAAATTTTGAATTGTGTCTCTTGGAGACAACAGAATCTCACTGCAGATCCTTGGGGTTTTTTTATTTTTCTTTGTCATGGAGCAGTACAATGCATGTCAAAGAAACCATGCTTAGATGATTACTCCTGAAGGCTTTCTGAGTGCACATTTTGCTGCATGTAATTTTTTCAAGGCAATCTAATTTCTAATCGAATTTCATATTTTCTCTAAAGAAAGTACTATGCCTCCATTAACTCCTTAAATACTTTTACTAATTTTATGAAAATTGAATGGGAAATATCAGTATGGGACATGCAATTGTCATTAGGATGCAGAATGGCAAAGCTGTTCAGAGCCAAATGGCAAAGATTCCCATTGCCAGTGTGAATAGATAACTTAGCTGTTCTATTTCTGACCTTTTAATGTTTATATTCTTTACTTCAGAGAGCTATCCCACATTCTAGATGTGGCAAATGGTCTTGAAAATAGTCTCTCCTACAAGATAGCAATGATGGTCACCCAGGTATCATTTAAAGTGCCATTTTCATTCTGTCATTGTTGGCCTTGGGTAACTTCACATTTTCCATGGTTTGTCCCAACAGATCATAAGTTTAAAAACTGTGATCAATTTTTAATATTGTGAAACTAGTTTTTTTTCATATTATTTACATAGCTGTCGTCTTGGCATATATTATACAATACTGTAAAAAATATAATGAAAAATAATTTCTATATTTCTGTGAAAATGTAAACACAGGCTCGATTTACATTTACAGTACCTATTTTATTATACCTGTACAGTCTTGTGTGCAGAGATAGTTATGTGTAGCGTTATAAACAAGATTCCAGAGTTGGCAAAATGTTTGAGTGTGTTGTAATTTGAGGGTGGTAGTCTAAATGAGCTGTGCATACCTGAACTGTGTGAACAATTGATGAGACCTGTACTTCTGCTAGAATTCCAACATCACAGATAACAAGCTAAACAAGTTTAGGTGAGCCTGGCTCAACTCCTACAGCCCACATTACAAATCACCACCGGCTTGGCAATATTTTTATTATTCACTCAAAAGAGGGCAAAGATTAATTGGAAACAGATACATCCTTTCACCCCATTAGGCAATGGTACTTCCAAATTACACTTGAGGACAACTGCAACTGCACATGCAAACCGCAAGACTCCGAGGGACTTCCACAGTACACAGAGACTAGGATATGGAATTCTGTTAAATTAAATATTAAACATATTTTAAAACAAGAAGGCAATATGTCTAATGTAGAGCTCTGGAAGTGAGCCAGTCTCTTAAGGCAGACACGAGATACTGAGAGAAACAGGTTGGAATGCAAGGTGCTTCACTCAGATTCCACACCACTTTTGTGTGCAGCTTTGATTTATTAAATTACTCCCGATCTATACTGGTGTCAGAGATCAGAATGAGGCCCCTAGACTGTGAAACTGCACACCAGATGTTACGTGGCTGGTTCATTGGTCAAATATCCCTTCTTTACCATCAAAATGACTTGGTACCCCTGTAAAAACGGTTGGTCAGTTCTGCTGATATCTACTGGTCGGTTTTTAACCACTCAGTTATGACTGTTTTAAAGCATGAAGCAAAGAAAATAGACAATTTTTATAAGGTTAGATTTCCCATTTCTGCGTTTAGTGTTAGGTTATGTAATAATGGTTCTGATAAAGAGAAGTATATTCTTTGTCTTTGAAAAAAAAAGTAGTTACAGGCTTCGTTGTGATGTGTCATTTTTGGTATCAGATTCTGTACTTGCCAATGGATCTGACTGTAAGCAGGTTGAAATGTCATCTAAATGCAATTTGTGGCAATTTACTTTGTCTGAAAAAGGCTACAAAAGCAACGTTTAAAAAAAGTAAACTAAACTCATTTCTCTAGAATGTAAAAGTGCACCTACATGTATGTTCAGGGCACAATCTCTTCATTCTGTGATGTTTCTATTTATTGATATAATACTGCTGTTCCCTTAGCACTCATCATGTGAATGTCATCCCAAAACCATACATGAGATTTTAAATGTTCCAATAGCTATTTTCTTAGCTGGGTTGGATATCAGCAGAAGCAGAGTTGGACCTAAAAATAACACCACCAACAGTTCATTCCGAAATAAAATGTGATTTATAGTATATAATAGCACAGCGTGTTTCCGCGGAAATTATATAAATAACATGAAGAAAGAACATGACTCTATTATATACCATCAGTTTTAAAGAAAAATTTCTTTGTTACAATTTAAAAGAAGTTCTGGGACATAACTTACTCATAGGAGTCATAGTCAAGGAAAGATAGGAGAAACTATGTTACTGCTGAAAGTTGCCATCTGTCTGTAGGATATATACAACCGTTCCTGGTAAAAACAAGAAATACTTTGGTTTAAGTTGGCAGCAATATCTAGTTTTAGAAAAAACACTCAAAATCATCATTTACAGATAATATTGTGCAGTATCTGACTGGCTGTTTCTTAAATTTCAGAAAGAGCATTGTTTCATATTGGAAAATAATTTCTGAAAATATTCCATAAGTTGTTTATCTTACTATGAGTAAAATATCTTAATTAAGGAGATTTCAAATCTCAATCAATTTTGCAGCTCACATTTTACAACTGCCTTTGTCCATTTAAAAACTAGTAAAAAAATGCTTGAAACTTCACCAAAAAAAGCAGCTTTGAGAATAAAGAATCCATTGAGTTAAGAAGTCACCTGCAGAGAAACTATTATCATCCACGTAAGATGAAAACATCATGAAAGGAATGACAGTAAATGAATTGTATGTGGTGGTGTAAGTCTACATGAACTGTTTTCACGTATAGATCCTTTAGCCACATGGGGAAACCTTTGGAAAGTGAGTGATCTCTCTGAAGTGTTCCCTGGACTTTGCGTAGCTGTGCAGGTTCAGGGTCTTGTGTTTCCATGTCAAGCTCTTCATCTCACCTTCACTCTGCTCTTGCCCTTCATCCAGCTTGCCCTTTCTTTGCCTCAAATCTAACTTTTCTTTCCATTTAGTTTATACTTTCCTAAGCCAGCTACAAGAGACAATTGTGGCATTGATTGCTGCTTTTATGTTACTTAGTCTGCTTTGTGCTTTTGCATTCATTCCCCTTATCTGTTTGGGTTGTGAAGGGAAATTCCAAAATAGCTATTGGGTCTTTTAAATACTGGGAGTGCACAAGATAGTCACCCTCTGTTCTATGCATTCAACATACAGATTTCAGCACCATTTCATGCAACTTCATATCCCAGTCTATGACCTGTCTTCCCTGCCCTTATCTCTGTTTTACTCTCTATTTGCTCCATCCTCTTATATGTAGCCCTGCATTTCCAGAGAAGATGGCATAATACCTACTTTGTTCAGGCTTTGATCTGGAAAGCAAACATTAATGATCTGGTTAGTTGTCCTGACATACCTGAACTAACATCCAAGTGCAGGAAGGCATTTCAGGGTTTGAATCCTTGTTTCACAGCAATGTGAAACTTCAGATTTTACTTCTTTCTGTTCTCAGCACTTTCTGCTGCTTGGTTGGGGGGAACACAGCTCAGTGTGATAGCTGTGATCCCCATAGCAAAGAAACTGGGTTTGTCTGCACACTCAGTTCAACCTCTGTGTTTGGACATCTATCTTTAGTTACTATATCCTAAACTTTTGGGGACAAGCAGCACCTCTATTACTCTGTGTTTAGTGTCTTGCTCACTGGAGCAAGACTTTTTTTGGTTGGTGCTTGGGAAATAATATAGAACATCTAATTAATATCATTCCATGAAATACACCAATTTAAAGGTTTTTTCTGATTTTCAGATTTACCTAGTTTCACTGAAGGGCATATTTTGATACATTCATATGCTCCTTAGAAAACAGTGAAAACCCTGGAATACATTCATTCTTCTTTCACTTCCGTTTGCAGAAATTTGTTTTCCCTCTTTTCTACCACAGCATTAAGCAATAATTACCATGTTGATAGTGATGCTGAATGTAGTTCTGTGTCGGGGAAATTGTGCTATGTGGAGCTATTAGCTATGTTTGCCCCGTAGCATTTTACTGCATTGGCTCTGCTGGGATTTTGGGTATGTTTGAGTTGGTTTCTCTTTAGATCTCCTGAGCTGTGACTGTGTACTGCATCTGGAGTTGTATTTAATCTCTATTCTTTGATTGTGGACCCAGAAGATGGTTAGTCAGCCCCACATTACCTGCAGGGCTGAGATCTTGGGATTGAGGACTTCTCTGAAAATTTTAGTCTGCTGAGTCCAGATTGTGCCTTTAATTTAACCAAAGAAAGAACCACTTATTGATTTAGCTTTATAGTAGCTATATAATGTAAATATAATATAATAAAACCTCTAAATACCTCAGGAAAAATCTTCTTATAATTTGTGTAAACTGAGCATTGTGGCTCTGGTCCAACAAAACACTTAAGCATAGATTTAAACTTAAGCATGTGTAATGATATTGTTGAAGTCACTGGCACAGTTCATGGCATTAAGTTAAATGTGTGTAAAATTGGCTTTAAGCTCCAAGGTCAGAACAATCAACTCTGCAGGATCAAGGCCTGGTGCCCAAATATTTTGCTGTTACGTTGTACTGCCACTATAACAACTTGACTACAGGAGAGAAAAAAAAATCCAAGACTTTAAGCCCAGATTCTTGATGTTTCCAGCCAAGCCTATTTCTCACAAAATAAAGAGGAGAAATGATGTTTTCATTTCATGTAAATAGATCTGACTATTGGTTGACTTACTTGTCAGCTCTTTTTAAAATGTTTGTTTTAACAAGCTCTCAGGGGCTTGCTTGTCTAGCATTCCACCTTTACCTACAGGACACCAATACCACTGAATCTGAGAGCTAAATTATAGACCTAGTTGTATGATATGGAAAAAATTTACTTTCTAGTCATTGGTAGCCAATGGATTTGGCCAGTGACTTCATTCAGTCCTTGTGGTTTAAGAATAAAAGAAATGTGCAATAAGATAAGTTTTCAAATATCTTTCCAATATTACAAAATTCTCACTAGGTAAGGTATTTAAGACCTTTATGAAGGACTGAGAGCTATTTCTTCCCACTTTAAACATTGGGTCATCAGGAATAGGGTAATAGGGTTAGGAAGAGGCTGGACTCAGTGATCTTGAAGGTCGTTTCCAGCCTGGGCAATTCTAGGATTCTTTTATATTGTAATAAACCACTCAAAAATAAACAAGCAACAATTTTTGTCACTTTCAGTCAGGTTTCTACATTCCTTCCTTCACCTTTACATTCCTTCTTCCACCTTCCCTTCAGATTAATCTTCTCTCTTGTAACATTATATACTTAGTATGTAATACCAAACTAAGAAAACAAGTGAAAGGAAGTCTCAAATTTTATTTGAGGAAGCATTTATTTGTCACCTCCTTTTTGGATATTTCATCACTCCATCAACTAGTTGGAGAAGCTGCTTCAGGTAATACATTTTACAATCTCTTATTCAGTTTTCTATAAATACGCTGATGTCTGTGTGCAAAGGGAATCCCACTATTGCTCAGCAGTCCTTTTTTTGCAATGTATGACTACTGTGTGCACTTGAGGCCTTCTGTTAAGAAGTCCATGGTAAACCTGGAGTCCAAGGACACTGCTTTGTCCTTTTCCGTGCACGTGTTCAGTAAGACTTTATCTCTGTGGGCCATAATCTTTGAAAGCTGAAAGCTGGCTCTAAAAAGACTTCAGCTTGTATATCAAAAGGCAATCTATGATATATCTTTATATCACATAGCAATGAGAAAATAAAAGAATAAAAAAAATACTTTATGCAGATTATAAAATAATATAGACCAAGGAAGTGTAGTTCAGGTAGCCCAAGATACCTAATACTGTTGACTCTTACATATTTGAATATATGTTCTTGAGGAGGAGAACTAGGGGGTAATGGATTTCTAGAACACATAGCTGGGAGATACTGTATGTAGCCTGTAATCTGTTCATGATTGCAGTGTTGGTTTGCTGTCCCTTTCTTTTCTGACTGTTTGGAAATCAGTTTTTAAAGAAAGAATAGTGCAATGAGGAGGAAATCAGACTTACACGTAAAGGAGGCTAGTGCCATTCTCATTGTAAGATATCATGTTAGATTAAAACCTATTTTATTTTACATGATCATAATAATATGGGGTGTGAAAAAGGAATGTAATTCTGGGAAATGCCAACTTCTGTTGAAATGCTGCTATATTTCACAAATACTGAAAGCAAAATTTGTCTTTATTTTGAAATAACATACAAATAACATGAGAAGACAGGAGATTTTTAATGTAAAGCAGAAGATACTTAACTGAAGAGTTTTTTCACTTCTTTGGGAATAAAGGTACAGCTTAAAGCCTTTTTAATACTCGTTGAGAGATCTTACATGGCAACTAGTCATACTGGTACATGAAAATAACTGCATTCTCTGATAAAGATCCTGTTTTTCATGTTTTCAAACAGCAGCTGAGCACCATACTGTGGCAGCAGAGAACAACCTGAGAAAATGAACATATAAAAGGTCTCAGTTACATGACATTTTCAATGAAAAAATCAGCCCTAGGCCCACAGTAAAAAGTTTTCCAGCAGAATTCCCTAGAATTTTGGACACACTTTTCTACAGAAAGTGTTTGGTTTTTTTGAACTGCCTTATGTGCTGGTCTAATAGATGTGTAAGATGTAGGAAGACAAGACAGAGAAACAATCAGTTTCAGGAATTTTCATAAGTATTCAGTAAAGAAAAATCAATTCCAGAAATCAGTTTCCTACCTTTTAATTTCCTGTTAGCTACTTCCAGTTAGCCTGAATTGGTTAAATTTTAGGACTGTTGCTTTCTTAAAATCTAAAGACTTCAGGATTTTATAATACATCTATTTCATTTAGATTTTCTGCATTAAGGTGGGTTATAATAATGCATTAATACCCATCATGGTTTTAATCAGCTTCTTAGTATGTCAGTAAGAGTTGCATGTCATTAAAGGTTGAGGGGGTGTGTTTCTTGCATTTTTTTTTTTTTTTTGGTCTGGTGGTTTTGTTTGTTTGCTTTGTGATTGTTGTTTTAATTCCAAGTTGCTTAGAATTAAAATGTTATCTATTCTTCCCCATCTTTATGCAAGCTGCGATGTTCTGCAGCATGGAACAAGCAAAAGTCTTACGCCGCTTGCGGAATACAACACACAATTTTTTTAAAAATTTTTTTTTTGCACTGTTGCTCTGACATCATCCAAAAATATGTGAATGTTTTAAGGTTTGGAACAGTCTTTGGACCGAAGTGTCTTTTTTCTAGGGGAGGAGACTATTGCAGAAGTGGGGGAGGCTTTGGTGGTCTTTGAGCGGAGGGAGTTTGTGTGCGGTTTGAGGTCAGGGTCGCTGTTCAGGACCATGGACAGAGGCGGGGTAGGGGCAGGCTGCGGGGAGCCCAGGCTGCTGCCTTCAGAAAACCTCCTGCTTCCCAAAAAGGAAGCCCAAATTTTAAAAGATACACACACAAAAGCAAGTTTAACGTTGTGTAGAGCAGGGTTTATTCGTGCTCTTCAAAGTATGGTCCGTGGCGTTCAAATTGAAAACGGAGGCTGCTGGTTTTGAGCAGTTTGTGTGATTCAAGAGCTCAGGTCTGCTTCTTATTTGCCTCCTCAGAATGAAAAATGTCCAGGAAGGTGTTATGTCTGATGGAAAATTTATAGGGATGTCAGAGATGACTGATTAAGGGCACTTTATAGATTAACAGATGAAGACTAAACAGAGGTTGATAGTACTGTGTTGGAAAAATGGGAGATATTTGGCAATACAGCAAGGCACATCAAGATTTGTCTTAAGACCTAGACATAGATATTAATCTAAGCAATGAATGCTTCAAAATCTGAAATGTAATGGATAGAACAAGAATAGTGTTACTATTCCAAACAGGGTGCTGAAAAATATTGCATCTTTTTTTTGTTTACAGTGAATGGAAATGCATAATCTCAATACTGCCCTGTAGTCTGTCTTCCTCTCTAAAGTTTAAGGAAATGATCTAGGTCCTTAGCATGTTAGGCAACCAAGTTATTAACAAGTACTTTGCTACCTTCTGCATTGAAGATCAGATCTTCTCATAGGAAATAATGACATTGAACTGTCCCAGAGAATTTATAAAAATCTGATTCTGGGTATTTTTTCTTTCAGTTTTTGTTTTGTTTCATTTCACTTGTGGTGGCCTCCTTATCTTTATGAGGAATCCAGACAGTATATATCCTCACTCTCAAGAGAACAAGCTGCTCAGAAAGTGAACTCAGGAAAAAAGAATGTGTTTCAAAGGTGTACTTTTCTGCTGTTGTAATCATCTTTACAAGAAACTGTGGCAGCACCATATTTGCCTTCAGCTCCAGCTGATTTTGAAATCCTTCAGAGCTTTAGGAATAAAACTACACATATCCTCTAGATTTCTTTTATAGAAATGGATAAGATTTTGTAACAGCAAATAACACTGCAGAGATGAACAAAATTGTCCTCCCATAAATGAGACTTGGATGCACTCAGACCAAATAACATTGTAGACTCATACTACACAGACTTGTAGAAAGACAAAGTAAAAATAGAGTATTCCTCATGGTCAAACAGAATTCCTGTATGTCCATCTTGGCTGAAATTCCTATTAGCAATCACAACCAATGAAAAAAATGCACAGCAACAGGTAACATCTAATTTAATACTGACAAATAGGTGGGATGCATTGATCAGTTTGAAAGAACACTTCACTCTTTTTCATTCCTATAATTCAGATTTCCTCATTACTGGACACAGATGGCAAAAATAGAATTTTATTAACTATAAAAATTTGTTTGGCAGTTTATCAATTAAATTCCAAAGAGTACAAAGACTGGTTTATTCTGGCCAATAATGAAAATGTTACTAGTTAAAGCTGTACTACAAATGGCTACAGATGTTGCATACAGTGCTTTAAGATCATTTGTTGCTATGACAGTAATGAGGAAGAATAGCTGTGATTTCTGAAATCTCAGATTTTTTGTCTTCATAGAGAAATAAAGGTAAATGCAAACTTTTCTCCTAGAGAGTTGGTCTTCCTTCCAGAACTATTTATATATGCATGTATATGCTCTCTGCTCATTAGAAAGGTAAATCACAAAAAAAAAGGAAAGTGAACGGATTGCAGAGCCCCTGTACAACAGCCAGGGAGTGTTCCCTACTGCCAATTTCAGTATAAAACAACAGGTACCAAGAAAAGTAAACTCATGGTTCCTGTATACCTACCAGCCATCTCCAAAGCCTCCAGTATCATCCAAGAACACTTCAGGTAGAACTGAATCAGGACTGCATGTCAAAACCTTTCCTGATTCTTTTCTTTCTCTAATAAGAAGTGCAGCCAGGGTAATTTTTAAATACCTGGGGAATGAACTGGATTTTGGATATTCTTTCTACCATCATTTCATGTATTTCTAAATAATGGCACATTTTCTGGCATGCTTCATATGAAAACTTTCCCTGAAAGGAAGAAAGTTCTCTCCTGCAATTGATGATTACAGAGTATTTGCTCCATAATCCGTTTTTCTAAACAAACTAGGGGAGTGAGCATTTTTTTATGTCTATATATTTTAAAAAGGCAGATAAGCCCTCTTTTCTTTCATACTATCACAAATCAGTTATCAGGGTTATCAGGCATTGGAACTGGGTTCCCAGGTGGAGACTCCATCCCTGAAAGTATTTAGGATTTTTATATACACAGTACTTAGGGATATGGTTTGGTTAAAGTCTTGTCAGAGTTAGGTTAACAGTTGGCCTCGATGATCTTTCCCAACCAAGATAATTCTATGAAATCACCAACTTTACCTGCAATAATGATGAAACACAACAAAAAGTTAACAAAATTCAAGGATTGATGGAGATTAACCTCCAGGAACTACTAGATTGCAGTCGATACTTCTTTTGTTTAGTTTCAGAAGTTGCTGAATATAATGTGAAATCTGCTCTATATGCCAAGATGTAGCATACCCTGTAAATTGACAGCAGCACATACTGTATAACCTGGAAAACATCAGAGAGATGTGCCTTTAACAGAATAGGGAGCACATGTGCAGACAAATCAGAACGTTGGGCTTTGGGAATTGTTATTACACATAAATCTGCTAGAAGTAACAAAAGTATTTGGACTTTGAACATTTTCTTTCTTTGATTCAAAAGTTACTCCACAATGATTATAAGGTGATGATCACAGTCTACTGCATGAAAGTAAGGTGTTATGACAGGAAACCCCTGGAACTGTTCACATCAGATCACCCTTACCACACACCAATATACCCGTGCTGGCAAATGTATTTTAACAGTGATCATGGATAGAATTCCTTACAGCAGCTTCATGCTATATCCTGTGTACTGGAAATACCCATCTATACCTCTGCTTGCAGCCAACATGAATATGAAATATTGCAGCTTTTGTTCCAGGGACAGTCTGAATTAAATCTCTCTAGGAGACACTTTCATCATGTCACAGTTGGGTAAGCTCATTGTATGTTGTTTACTCAAATGACCCTAAATGCCAAAACAGTAAAACAATTCTCAAGTTAATATATAACACAGCCAAGCTTTCTTCTTTTCAGAGGTCCATTGTATTTTTTTTTTCTCTCATTCTAGCACAGAATAAAATTATGTCATGCCAATCTTCTTTTGGATCTTAAAGCATCACATGTGGATATACCCTGTTTGCAGAAGGCCCTATTCATTTTAAGTTTAAACATGCTATCAACAAAACAAAACATGCTAACAACAAAATGGGAATGGCATGAATTTCTATGAGGAAAAATGTTACGTGATAAATTTCAGATTTCCTGTCTTCCAATAGGTACAATTTGACAATATGAACTATTTATTGCTGCTAATTTTGGAAAGTAGTTAATCTATATATTTTTTTTTTTTAATCCCTAGAACATATGAAAGTGCCAGGGTCAAACTGAGTGCTTTATAATACCACTTTCAGTTTCTATGTCAAATCCCTCTTAAGGCTTTTTTCACTGTTATCAAAACATTTCTTGAGACATCTACACTGAAGCATTGGTCAAAGTCTCATTACTCTCTCTCCATCAAAGTTGTCTGCCTCCTGAGTACAGTGTCTGTTACAGAGGCAGCAGTGCAAAGAGATCTGATATCTGACCTCTCCTGTGCTGTATTTTGTTACAACAAAGGATTTGGATTACATCCAAAATGTTTTCTCAAAATTGTTTCAGATTTAACCAGATTATTAAATTATTTGTGTCTTTTCCTAAGCTTCCTGTTAATTTTGAGAATATCATTCCCTTTTACAATCCTAGAAAGGCTTTAGACTACTTTCACAGAACTAAATTTTTCAAGTATCATCTTGACTTATTGTCTCGTGATTTCAACACAGATCTCTACTCTTGGCAATATAAAAAACCTCCAAAAGACAGACAGACAGACATGGACTGCTTCAGTAGTACCTTGTAGATGCAATCTGACCATCTGTTGGGTAAATCAGTAGGGGAATATTGGAGTATTTTACCTGCACTATGTGGTTAGGTTTGGCTTTTGTTCTGGATTTCTTTGGATAGGAGAGTTCTGGCATATTTTCTTCTTCATTAGAACAAGCATTCCTTTGTTTAATTTAGGATTTGGGAGTTTCTCAAGGTAGTATGCACACAAAGAAGTGTCTCTTTCCTGTAAACTCACTGTACATCTTCCTGCACGTTTGGTTCCCTTAATTAAATATTGTAGAGAAAATGGAAGCTCCAGAACCATGGCCAGGAGTAAAAGAAGGGGAAAACTGGGCTTAAGTCTTGGAAAGAAATGGGTGAAGTCATCAGGATGTTTTACTTTCTTGGTCATAGATGAGCCAATGATGACATACAGCCTTTGTGCTTGCTTAACATTCAGAAGAAGCTTATGACAAATAGGGTCAGGTAATGCTGATACTTACCAGATTTGGGAATATGTATTGCTACCATTACATCAGAGGTCAGTTTTAGCTTTTTGAACTTCCAGTTTGGATCTAATCATCTTCAATATCACTGTAAGTTCTCAGAAAATTACTTAGATAAATGGCAGATTTGAAGAACTTTTGGCTTGGGTTTTTTTCCCATATATTGGTAATGTTGGAGCTATGTTATTCCTCTTCTTTATAGATTATGAAAGACTGAAATACAAGAGCCCTAGAGCAACTGTGGATGTCAAAGAACTTGAATTGTGACCATGTTTGTGTTAAACAGCATTGAAATATGCAGTATTTAATTCTGAAACTAGATACTGACAGGTCAATGATACTTCATGAAGATAGTTTTGAAGGTAATTTTTACTATTTTGCTGTCTATAATTTTCTGCAACTGAGCCAAGAAATGCATTTAGGAGTGTCTTCAGTCATCTTCAAGTTATACTCAGAGAACTTACACAAGAAAGTTGATGCTTGAGACCTTACAGAATTTATATAGTGTTATATTTCCAGGATGGATATTCATCCCCTCAAAACTTTCAGTTTGTTAATTTAAGACTTATTTTAGTAAGTCCCAAAATAAGATTTTTTTTCTTCATTCTCATCTGTATTAAATACCTCTGAGCATCTCTCTTGGAGGAAATGAAACAGTGAAGAGCAACTTGGAATTCAGTGATACTAGAAAGGGGAAATGTTGTATAGTCACATAATCCAAATATCTAAAAAAACCCTTGCTCAGATGGAGTTGCCCTTGTTAAAATTCTGTGCTCCTTGCAAGTCCCTCATTGTTCTGGAAAGAGAGGTTTGTGCATTTGGATTTGTCCATCAGAGATCTTGGAGACAGAATAACATTCAATCATGGTGTTAATCACACACAGCACAACAGTTCCTACTAAAATGGCTCTATAGAGGATTTATTCTCCCATCTATGCAGGTGCATAAAGAATTCTTTTAATGGGCGGTGCATAGACTCTTGTAAAAGAATTGACTTCTTTGTATTAAAATTACATGCCTGGGATTTTAACATAAAAACTGAAAAATCCCACGGTGCAAAACTGACTTAAACTCAATTTCCCTCTCCCCCTTTTGCAATGTCAAGATGCCTGAGTATTCAAGTGACTAAGTACTAAATATTTAATGCATGGAGGCTACATTAACTGAGTCTTTGATCTGAAACTTCTTAAAAACATCTTAAAAGCCCTTCAAAAAGGGGTTAGTATTTCATTACAGTCACTTAAAATAGATTTATTTTACCAAAACATCCTGTCAGAACCCCCAAAGCTGTGATTAATAACCTACACCATTTTCAGTAAAGCAACTTGTAATAATAGTTTCCTAGTGTATCAACAGATTGCCTGTTGTGGGTAAGAAACAGTTGGCTCTGTTGCATCTGTCTGGCACTTCAGAGTTTCTCTGCTGAGAGTTTGAGCAGGAATGTATACTAGAATCCACAGTGGGATCTTGCACACTTCATGCTATTCAAACAAGGCATTTCTTGTTTAATCCCGAGTTTGTTTTTTCATCATGGATTAAATTTATTAGGGTAGTTTTCTACAGATGTTTTTGTATAGTAATACTTGAAAGTGCAACATGAAAAATGAGATAGGTCAACTATTATTAATATCCTGGGAAAATCCTGGGATTTTTTTGATCTGCATAGTGTAATTTGAGAACACATCTGGCTGTGTCATCAGTCCATCCTTTAGAATTTTTTCTTTGTTCATGGACTACAAACTTCAGTATGATATTTTATCAGTGTCTGCTAGATGTGTAGAAGACAGAAGCATATGCATCTTGGTATCAAATGAATTTCTACTACATCTAGCTACCCTTTTGTGAGAGAACTTGATCCACCCAAATCTGTCCTCCCCCCTTGCTGTAGAGTTCCTTCTCACTTGCTTTGGGCACCTCTAGATTCCACTCCAAAATACCCACTCTTGTTTTTGTAACACAGCATGTTGTGTCCTAGCACAACATGAACATGCAACTTAAGATCCTCTGATTAATCACAAACCACCTGGTCACTCTGGTGCTGAATTTTGAAATGCAGTTGAGTTTGAGTTTTTAGCTCGTGTCTATCATTTCTACTGCTTAACTCGTACCTACCTAATCAATGGAAAACAAGATGAAAATAATCCTTTTAGGAACTGGTCTGGTTTTTGTCTCCTCAGGAATTAGTCAAGTAAAGCAAAATCTTAAGTGTAAAAAAAGGAACTGAAACACTAGATATTGAGTTCACTGTAGGATTATATGTATTCATTTGCCATTACTCTGTCAACACAGAAGTTAAGGATTTCCTCTGTAGTCTCCTACAACCCTAGTGAAAGGCACGTGGCTATACCCTCATGAACCACTTCTAAAAGATATTCCTTGTTTCCTAAGGGTAATGTGCCTTTGTCAGTGCATAGCTTGGGTAGGAGATGTTTTGCATATAAAAACCATGTGTAGATTGAATCCTGTTATATAAAGCAAGGCTGGTTTTCTGTTGAGTTCTTTTGTAGCACCAACATTAAAAGGGTTGTTATAAATAAAAGTGGAATATAATTATAAATGCCCTTCTGAGGAAAAAAAAAAATCCTTGATTACCTTTGAATTCTTTTGCCCTTTAAAAAGGTTATATTTAACTGGTTCAGTTTCTTACTTGATGTTTCAGTTCCCAAGGGAAATCAACCTCCAGTACGAACTGTTTCAATTGGGTTACATGACTTTACTTTGTGTCTTGCATTTGTTAACAGACAGGTTGTATAACACTGCAGGCTAAATCTACATTCCTGCTTTCAGCTGCCACTGGTACCACTGTGTTTGGAGGGATGACCAGAGCACTGGAAAATGGGTTTCAAAAGTTCTTCTGAAATTAACCTGTCCTGATAATAGCATAAGCTGCTTAGAAGTAGAGATTTCAGGAGAAATGCGAAGCTATAGATCTTAAACTATAAAAATATACTTAAGATTTTTGTGTGTTATCTATCATCTATAGTTTTTTATGACCAAAATGGAGGGGGGTCAAATTCTCCCTTCATTCTTAATGACACAAAATCTGTGGAAGCACTATTGACTGGAACAGAATTTCCTTGTATTACCAATGTTGTAACTGAAAAAGTAATTGGACCATGTGTGTGCTGCCTCACTGAAATATAGGAGGCTGAATTCTAGGGGGGATATTTTCCATTTCTAGGTAGCTTGGTCTTGAACAGGTTTAGATTCATTATTCTTGTATTTCCATCAAGTGATGCTTTCCTGGTGGAGGAGAAGATGAAAGAACCTTTTAAAAAAATATCAATAAGAAAAAAGGAAAGAAAAAGGGATTTTTCATCCAGGCTCTTTTTTTATTATTATTATTATTCGCTGATCAATAGGCCCATGAGAGTGCTGTATTTAGAGAAGAAAGGCAAGCAAGCAAGAATCTTAACTAACTAGCAGGAAGTTGATTGTAGCATGCTGGTATTCAGGCAACTCATAAGAGAGGAGGAAACATTTATGCTGAGAAGCACTAAAAGCAGGGACATGTTTTACCATTCTACCTGTGTAATTTCTCAAGTCCAAAGTACTCGACATATCATGGAATTGTATCTTCATTCTATCTCCACTTCTGGAGATACATTTTGACTAGGTTTTTTGGTTGCATGGCATAAATTTTAGAATGGATGGACAGTGAGCAAATGTAATTTTGGTTCAATATAGAGTATTGTTTATTTTTGAGATGGTACATTCATGGCAGATATGAGTAAATTATTGTGCAGAAAAACAAGAACCTGTAGTTCCTTTGTGCTGTAAGGTGCCACACCAGAGGTATCCACCAATCATTGTCCTGGCAGCTATTTCCTTGCAATAGGTATGATGGGTATGGTGCTATCTTTTCTACCTATACGTTTAATGATTTTTGTGTTTCATTATTGTACAGCCTATGGGAGTGAGATAGGCTTAGACAGCATGCTTCTGTTTCAGAGCTGGAGAAACTTCAAGGCCTTCTTTTTGTGTCAAACTGATTTTTTAAATTTTATTTTTCATTAAAAATGTAAATTCTACCCAGGATTATTCCTACATTGTTGAGCACTTCTCAATAAGTCCAGCTACCTATATATCTCTTTAGAGTCACCGTTGGCCTTGGCAAGCAGTATAATTTTTGCAGTAACTTACAGACTGCATTTTAAAATATTTTTAAATACAGCTTTTGTGCCTTTTTACTGTTAGCGTAATAAAATATTAAAGCAATTACTTTACATTTCAATATGTAATAGAAGAACTTTTAAAAAAAATTGAGAACACTCCTTTATGTCTCTTCTCCCCAGCTAAGTTTATTCCTTTCATTACCTGTGAGCATGTCTTATCTTGCCTTTAAGCTGAAGAAACTCCTGTACCACATCTTCAATGTGAAACCCACACATACAAGGACAGGTTTACTTTACATTAACCCTTTCAAAGTCTTCTAAGTCTTATTATAAATCATATGCATGCCCTTTAGTGTAAATTAAGTTTACTTAAAGTTGTCTAAGAGGCAGAAATTAATTAATCTCTATCTTCTTCCTTCTGATTTATTGTGTTCCTGCAGTTATTCCGTGTTCAGGGCTAATGGTTATACAGTGAAGTTAGACTGCTAAGACAGTCAGGAATTTTAAATAAAATTTGCAGTTCTTGAATTGTTGGGTGTATTTTTAGCAAAACACTGGTGTGCTTTGTTGGCTTTTTTTCCTGTGGTTCAGCTAATATTAGCACAGGAAGTTTGAATTAGAATGATGAAATATTCACTTTGATGCATTGTGTTGTTATCCCTTTCACAGCCACAGCCTTCACAATTAGGTTTTTTTTGCTCGTGCTATTTCCATATGACCATCTATCATGCAATAAATTGATTTTCATGTCTACTATTCCCACCTTCTTAAGCTTTCATATTCCTTTAGAGTTGACTCTGCTCTTCCTTACTTGTCCTGTGCATAATTTCTTTGTCATTAATAGTTACCACACATTCTGTAATTCTTAGCTTAATGATTGTTACATTTTAAAATGTGATAGCTCAAAGTCACGGAAATTTGGTAGTCAAAGTTCTCTCTCTGGGTAAGCTATTGATCGCTTTTTTCTTTTAGAGAAATTATTTTAACTCTTTAGGTTTGGAGTAAATTTTCTTTTTCCCCAATAAACTGCTGTTACAACTCTCTTTTTCCAAGAATCTTTTCAACACTAAAAATATTGTCCCATAATCTTATATGCAGGAAAAAGACTTATGAAAATACGATAGCACTGTTACCACAAAAATCTTAGCTGAGGCTAAAATGTGGCATCTCTGACTGGATTATGTTCTGGATTGCACTTGATCGTGCAGCTTGTTCAGCTAACTAGGGAAGAATGAAAATATGCTTTATGAATAATTTTCCTCTGACTTTTTGAATAGCTGTTATTTTAATATTAAAATAGTAAAGTTTCAGTGCTACAAAGGCTTTTCTCAACCTCCATCTCTTTGTGAAGACATTTTCTTCTCTCTGTTCAGTACATGCTCTGAAAGTTTCCAGCAGTATCCAGACTTTCTATTGCCTTAAACATCTCCCTCAGCTCTTTCTGCTGAGTCAGCCAAAATGTTTGCAACTTTCCTGTCCTGTTGCCTACCACCATCCAAAATATACCTTGTCCGCTTATTCCTTACTTTGATTTGCTGTCTTAGAAGACCATGTATCCTGGTAAGCAAATTGTTTCTTTGGTTTTCATCAAGTTTTTGGTATTTGGAAGCATATTTCCATGATTTTTTCCAGAAGTAAGTAATATTGCTTACTTTTATTCTACTTTGCTTAAAAATGTTTGACGCTGTAACTGTAGTTCAGAGCATTAGCTTGGGAACAGGAGCTCTTAACAATTTTTATTGTTCTTCATTTTCATTAATATTGCTTTAACATTCAACTTGTAACCAGTGTAGTGGCTTGTATACTCTGTGGTCTTAATGCTCTTTACATTGATGTTAACTTTGTGTATGTGTGGAAAAGATCCTCTGAACGTTCTCAGGCAAAATAATTTTATTTGTGGACATATGGGAGTTAAACTTTCTTTCTCTTACAGTTTTCATTAGAGAGAGGCTTACTGGTACCATGGCAGAATGCTCAAATAAGCATTATAATGTTGAATAAAGGTCAACACACTGGAGTTTGAAACCATTAATCCTTTTGCTCTTAAAGCAGGCAGAACTTCTTCAGACTAAATAACACATTAAATAGTAGACTCTTAAAGTTCTGAAGAGGAAAAACATATCTTCAAATTACCAATTTGGATTTCTAGAACTTTTCATATTCTGTTACTTAAGCAAAATAAGTCTTGGGTTTGTCTTTTGTTTTGGACGTGTACTTTCTAAATTTTACTTTATTATTTCCAATTGTTCTGATGGTAAAGGTTATTTCTGAGTTCATAGGGTTATACTAAAATAGTCCCCAGTGTACAAAAAGACCATGTGTAGTGAAGACAATGCCAGTACTTTCAGGTCACAATAATTCTATCAGTCTATGGGTGCCCTTCTGCTCGGAGGAAAAGGAGTTTGGGTTCACTTTAATTAATTTTGGGACTTTGAACAGTTGTGGCAGTGCTTTAAGACATCACAGGCTGTTAAATTAAACCTGCATTGTTTTGTGTTGAACTTTTAACCTATGTATGACTGAAGTCTGTCTTCTCGGAAGGCATCCAGTCTTGATTTCAAGGCATCAGGAAGCAGAGTATCTGCTGCTTCCTTTGGTAATTTGTTCTAGTGTCTGATTACTCTCACTGTTAAAAACATAAATCTAATTTTTGAGTTGAATTAATCTTGGATTATATATTTATTTGTTTTCCTCTGGAAGCTAATTTTTTATTACAAGATTAAGAAATAATTTATTTCCCTGAGGGAAGGGAAGGGCAGTTGATGATAATGCAACAGACTGTAGTACTAGATTGTCACTTCAAAATATTTTATTCAGCCCTCTTGTGTTTTTCTGGGACTTTTTGCTGCATCTTTTTCAGTTTCTCAATGTATTTTTAAAAATGTATGTTCTAGTCTTCCACCATTTTATTTAGCTTTACATACACTATTTACTATATTCAGAGAAATGAGGTATTTAATCCTATTCACAGATTCCTAAACAGTAAGTGTAGGGATCTCATTCCTGGGATGCTTCAGTGGTGGGAAGGACTCTGGGATAATTTTTGTCACCCTTCATGCACAGCAGGATCAGCCAGCACTTATTCTGGACAGATTTTCGTGTTATTTCTGACAGTTTTTTCCAGGAGTATTCCAGAACTTCCACAGTCAATCTGTCTTCTCTACACTTTACTGCCTCTTGCTACTTGACAGTTTTTTCCCTAAAATCTAGCCTCATCCCCCCTGGCTACTCTTTAAGTAATATATGTCTTGCCCTATCTAATATCAGTGCAAAGAATTGGTCAGGGCTTTTGTGGTGGTTTTGGTGGGGTTTTTTGTTTGTTTTGGTTTGTTTTTTTTCTTTTCTAGAAACTTTTAATTCATATTCATATTTCCTTTTCTTCTTTAGCAATAGTTATTACTTATAGTGGTATTTTCCAGACTATGTATGTCTTCTGAACCAGTTGTTCCTTTTTTTTTTTTTTTTTTTTTTTTTTTTTTTTTGAGGTTCAGTTCCCCAGACTGGACAAAATAATGCAGCTGCAGCTTTTCCAGTGCTGAGTAGAAGGATTCTTCTGTGACTTGCAAGCTATATCTAATTATGCATTGCAGTAGGACATTTGTCTTTTTTGGAGCAGTGTGATATTTTTGATTGATTATCCAGCTTGTGATCCACAACTTCTCATTTTCTACAGAATTGTTATGAAGTCAGTGGTTTTCCATCCCAAATAGTTAATTATTCTTGGCTAAATACAGTACTTTGCATTTATCCCTACTGAACAACCACTATGGCTTCCAAATCAGATATTTAAATTCACTGAGGTTATTCTAGATTCTCTTGTCCAATGTATTTATAATGCCTTCAAGGAAGATATTGTCACAGCAAGTAGGTTTGTAATACTATTTTCTAGGTCATTAATCAAAATGCTACAAGACCTAGGAGAGTCTTGGACAGATTCTCAATTTGAGATCTTTTCATGTTCATAGGGACATTGCTAACCACTCGCTGACTATGATTTTCTGAATCGGTGTTGCACCCACTTTGTACTGTTTTCATCTGAATCATGCTTCTCTGGTTTGCTTACAAGATTATTATGTGAAAGAGGATCAGAAATAGTCCTTAGTACACATGGCATCTGATGCTTTTCCTCTGTCCAGAAGGCCTGTTACCCTATCAGAGAAGGAAATTAGATTGCTTTGATGTGATTGTTCTTGACAAATCCATGTTGGATGTTATACATGTCCTCATTACCTTCCAGATGCTTACAAATAGTTCAGCTATTTGTTTCAGTATTTTTCCATGAATTGAAGATAAGCTGATTGGCCTACAGTAGTCAGGCTTGCTTTATTTTTTTTTATTAATAATTTTTAAAGACAGACAGACATTATACTTCCATTTTTCTCCCTTCCAGTTCCTCCATTATCCTTTTTAAGTTTTCAAAGGTAAGCCCTAATGACTTTGAGATTCTTAGTCAGCTCTTTAAGTACTGTTGAATTAAGTTCATTGGACCCAGCTTATATAAAAACATCCACCTTATCTAAATACTCTGAATATTATACCTTCCCTAGCTGAGGCTCAAGTCTGACCCTTTATTAGTGATATTAATTGTCATAGCTACTTGATTGCAATTGACCTTAAAGACTGAGGTGAAAAAAAGAAGATATTCATTAGTATTTCTGTCATCAACTCTCAAGGTTTACTCCTCTCTTTAGTGGAATAGACTTTTCCTTGATATCCCTCTTACCGGAGCATCTTTACAGTGATTTTTCCTACCCTCCCTATCTCTTGATGTTTGCTTTTCATCTTATGGTGATGAGAAACTCATTTGGATGTGTTACTTTTATCTTTACCAGATGGGTAGTTGCTTTCTAGTGCTATCTCAATCCTTGTTCTGTAAGTGTAGCCTGTGTTTTTATTTTAAAATGTTTAATTTCATGTTTCCTTGCATCTAAACCACAGAATGTTTGAATGGCCCAAATAACAGTGACCTGGTTGCTATGATTAACCTGCCTCTCATCATCACTCAGTTCTCCAGCTATCCATAGATGACAGCTGTAGTACATCCACCCTTCTGGTTATGCAATTAAAAGATTGGGCAGTGTTAGGTTAATACCTATTTTTGTGGATTTCCATAAAAAAACATCTGCATTACATGTTAATTCTTCAATTACTGGTTCTGACGACTTTCCTTTAATTAGCTCTTCATGCATTGAACACATGCTTTATTGAATTTGTTTTTAAATCCTAGTGACATTTTGAAGTAAGTCAAAAGCTTCATGAAATTATTTCTGCAGAAATCAGTTGCATATTTTTTGCCTGTACTGAGATTTTTAGTTTTATAGAAATGGAAATTAGCTTTCCAGAAGCAGAAGTGAGGAAAAGGTAGGATGGAATGGCTGAATGAGGATGAGTAAATGACTGACACAGCAACACAAAAAACTTTCCATCTTATCTATATCAGAATGTAGAACTTTATTTGTAAAATAGGGAAAAAACAAAGAGAGAACAAGAAAAGGACCTCATTTTGTCTGCTGTGCTGGTTTTCCTTTAAGCTTCTCTGATACAGCCATGGAAAGCTCCACCAAATGAATGGCCTTACACTTAGATCTACAGCTTGCCACAGGGGGACCCATTAGCCCATGATGCTCAGCTTACTCCAAGCCTTGGATTCTGATCAGTGCTTTGGATTTGGCTTCCATTGTCTCAGTGATCACACTTTATAATGCACTGCTATTGCTTTGAACATTTATTGAATGAAGAGCAGCTTCACAGAGGTCTGTGGCTGCTCACAGATCAAAGCCAGATTTGCTGTCACAAGCCCCATCCAATATAATGATATGCATTGACAATTATGATATTAAATGCAATGTGATTGTTTATAGATCATTTCTTGATTTAACCAATTGAAGTAGCTGTAATATCACCAGTAATACAACAAATATAAAGAGGGAATAGAAGATTTTACTAATATTGTGAACTAACGAGATGGGCCATTTTCTTACAAGGAAACCTGAAGGTTAATCATTCATCCTCTAACAAAAATCAGACTTTGTGAGATCGTATTACAGTTAATTGAAGAAGGCAAATTCTAAGTATTAGTGTCATCCACTACTTATGTGTGGCCTTGTTTATTATATGACTGTATCTGACTTGCCAGTTAGTATTTCCTTATGCAGAAATGTATTTCAGTCCATATTTGGAGGATGGCAGTGAATGTGGCTCTGTCATATTTCATTACTTTAGACTCTGTTTCATTTCAGTCTGCAGTAAGACTGCTTCTGAAATGGGATTATTGACCCCTACCATTGATCATGCTGCCCCTGTATGTGTATGTCTGCCTGTGTGTGCAGTTAGTACTACTATCAAAATATGAACATCTAAAGGTAAAAATAATACGAGATCTGCAGTGTAAATAATATCTATGGATCTTTCCTTTTTCTTTCTTTCTTTTATCCCCCTTTTTTCCCTTATTCTTTTTTTTAGGCTAGCTTGGTCTGTCAGCAGGATGAAAGGAAAAATTGCTACACTTGTGCTAAATTTCCCCTGGGAAAGTAAATTATGGACAAGCCTCCAAGGACAGCCCAGAAAGAAAGGGATAAGATATTGATGTGCACTGTACCTCTCACTCTTTTTTCCTTGTCCCACAATTGAGCACTCCTTCAATGAAAAGTTACGAGTTCCTTGTTAAATTGAATTTCTCTTCTCCTTGTCTCACAATTTATTGTCATGCTGAAAATTTTATAACTTGGTAAGAGCTGGCAGCAGCCTCATTTGTCCCCACAAAAGGCTATCCAAGTTTGAATAGGTTTTGAAACAGAGCTATGAATGCTCCCACTTAAAGACAGATAGTCATGTCACTTCCCAGTTTATAGGAACTTTTTTAGTTACTCTATTCTTTCATCCATTTTAGACATTATGCTTCTGAGGGTGGGCAGGCAGAGGAGGGAAGGAGTTGGGAGGAAGATTGGAAGGGAAGAAAATAATTTTGAATGACGTGATATTATTGTACAAGTATCGTTATAAGCATTGCCTGCTTATTTGCTTAAAGGTTACTGACAGACCTTGCATCCTAAATTTCATGATGGAACATTTTTTTGGCCAGTAGAAACTCGAGGGACAGTTTAAAGCCAGCTTTTAAGGATTTATTTTTAAGCCTGTTCATGGATGCTTTGGTTGTGGATTCCCAGCTTGATAAATATTCTTCTGTTTTTTACTGCACTAAGTAAGGCCATGTATCTTGATGTATGTTTTTTAATAGAGGATAGGAGATGAGAGATGTTAGATAGGGGTGAATAATGGAATGCTGTCACTTGTATTTGGGGTGCAGAAGTATTTTTGAGACTAGCAAAAATAAAGTGGATGGTGGGCTAGGGGTTGGAATGGCCAGGTTTCAGAGAGGTAGGAAAATGGGATACATGTGTGCATTGTGAGAGAGGTGTTGGGCACAGCTGTTAGAAAAGACAATTTTATGAACAAATCCCTGAATTATTAGAAATAACAGTTCTGGCTGGAGCCTGTAACTAATACCAAGACAACCTCTAAAAACGTTGAATACGCTGTCCAAGTACTGCTTCCAAAAATGCTTGGAAGTGTTGAACTGCCAATAACAGAGTAAATAGCTCCAGTGATACATGTGTTAAGATTGCTTGTTTCAGTTAAAAAGTCCATTCATCTTTACATTAACAGGATGAAAGGTTTAGCTATTACAGGATAAAACTATATATTACATATTTAGACACCTAGATTTAGACACTACATATTTAGATGTATTACATATGTTAGACACCTACAACTGTACCCTATATGTCTATAAAAGTATTTTACCAGGAATAAAGAGAAAGCAAGAATTTGGATTCTACTGACATATCTTTGGGTTTGTTTTTTTTTTTTTTTTTTAAGAATGTGACTCTAGAGGTACCTTTCAAACAACACTTTACTTTGTTAATGCACAAATATATCTGTGTGTTTTCTGTCTCCCGTGAGAAAGGAGATTACAAAGTTCATGCATCTGCTCTGGCATTATGTGGCTGTGATTCAAGTAAATAGCTTCTGCCCTCTATGTTTGCCACAGCCTTACTTGCTATTAACTAAATCACCAGAAAAAGGACAGTTCATATGTTCTCTGTTTTCTGGTGTCTTTCTCTATCGTTGGTGAACCAGGGAGTTGTTGTTATGCAACAAAAAGTATACATTTGCAGCACAGATATTAAAAGAGTGTGAGAGAAATTTAACTGTTGCATACTCTTAAGTTTATTAGCTAAGCCCATATTGAAAGACTTCAGAAGACTTGAATTAATACTTTTTTTACAGCTGTTCAGTTGAATGTTGTTTATCAAGCAGTTCTTAGAAGATGCTGTTTTCTGTGTTTATATATAGACCCACACTGTGAATATTTGTATATATGCAGCCAAGAACCTAGAATATTAGAAGCTGCAGAAAGCCTCAGGTGCAGGTGGATCAGGAATCACATTGACTTGCCTCCTCAGTTTCTTAACTGTTTTTTTAAGAATTTTTGATTACTCCCTTCCCTTTGCAATTCTTTGAGAGAGCAATTATTCCTGGCTTTATTCAGCCAGTGTGGTTGGTGCGGTTAGTCAAGGAATGACATTTAGTCTATACTTCTGCTTAACATTCCCTGCAGTGTTAGGGTGTAAATGTGAAAAAGGTTGAAGGAGAAAGAATATAACAGTTCTTGCTTGAAAAGTGTTGTACATGCCTACCTTCTCAGCCCCTTTTCCTGGTGCTTCTCCACAGAACATTGATGGATTTCCAGGGATGTGGAGGATGAGAGGAAGTGATGCTGTACAATGTGCAATTTTTCTTTATGGTAATAGGACTTGTTTACTTCAAGGTACTTGTGTGCCTTGTCAAAGACCTCAGTAGCTACTCCTCAGTGTTTGACTGCACACTAATAGAATCGTGTTCCTCTTAATGCTACACTTCAGAGAACAATTAAATAATCTTTTTGAGTTGTGGTTTTGGTTGTGTTTTTCATTTTAATATCTCTCTTGCACTGTTAAGGTGACTAAATTTTGCTGTTGATTTTTAAATGAAGCACCAGCTATCAACTTCCAGACTTGCCCATAAACAGTGACATTGTGATGGATTTTTCTTTCATATTTGTCTACAGAATTCAAACAAGAGATACTGCCCTGCGGCAAAGTTTTAAGGAAACAGCGAATTTCAATTTTCCCAATATTATTCTGTTGACACTCAGTCTGAAAATCCTGTGATATGATTTGCCAAATGGTCAGGTATTTTCAGCTATTCTAGATTTTGACAGAAACTGCAGATATTTAGCACCATCAGACCTGGAGACAGTTGTCTCCAATGAGCTCCTGAAAGGTGAGAAGATAGTGACAAAACTTGACTACTTTGTGACTGAGCTTTTGGTTTGCTTTCTAAGTTCCTGTGTCTGCAAAAATATATGTATGCACAAACATCTACTTAGACTTTGTTTATTGTATCAATGTGTTCCAAGAAGTGAGTAGAAATCCATCATAATACAGACATAATGTCATCCTGGGCTACTTTAGTGTAAGAGCCAATGTCTGGTACCATTGCGTGCATAGAAAACTGAAGATCTCTAATGCATCAGTCACGCCATTTTGCACCTCTGCTCATTATTAGAATTAGTCTATTCCAGGAAATGGAAAAATGTATTTCATTCTCCAAAAACTATTTTCTTTGTCATCAGCAATGCCAAGTCTCCTTTTGCCTGAATGGGTTAAGAGCCAAGCTGCTCAACTCTGTCAAAACAATTCTGTGTGGGTGCCAAAGCAGAACTTGCTAGTCTCTAGTCAGCCACAAAATTCCGAATGAAAGGGATAAAAGTGGCAGCTGAGGTTCACAGCTCAGGATCACAGCTCTGGAATTTCTGTCCAAAAATTCTTCCTGATTTCAATTTTATGCCTTTGATTACTTTTTTAGACAAAGTCCCAAGCAAGGTAGCTGACACTGCTGTCAGAATCTAAGCTCCGTTGAGGCAATATTGTTTCTTTCCTCACTTAAAATGGCAAGTACATATATGATTGCAGTCTGAACAGATTATTTCTGAGGGCGTTCTCTGGGTCCTGTGCAATAATTAATCTTTTAAACAATAAGTATTTCAGCATTTTCACAGGCTTACTGTACTTTCTGCACCATTCTGATTTCTGAGTGAATACTGAGGTAGATTGTGTGCTGTATGCAATATAGTTGCTCTAATGTAGTTTGCATTTGGTAGCCATCCGAGATCCCTGGAGCCAACTATTGGGAATCTCTGTGCTTCCTTGTCCTGTGGCAGATACTTTCTGAGTCAAATCCTTTGTTGGGGCTGCAGTCTCTTAGGCAGCACAATTTGTTAGCCTGGAAATACCTAGTAGGAGAGACATATCTTGGTGACTTACCTGGCTTCTGCCTCCATCTCCTTCCGATGCGTGTAATTGGAGACTAAATATTTTCAGTGCTTACAGTGGCTTGGGAGCTTGCCAGAAGCTGAGCCAGAGCCATGGAGCATCCCATGGTTGTGGTTATAAGACTAATGGAGAACGCAGCAGAAGGTGTCTGTTTCCTTCACTGTCAGGTGAACTGCATATGCCACTACCAGCATCTTGAAAATTGGCCATTTAATTTCCAGTTGCCAAATCAAGTGGGTGTCAGTGTAATAATCTCTATGTTTACTCTAAACAATGTGTGTCCTTATTAGTGCCTTTTCAGCCCCCTCAGACATGCTGATATTGATTGAATAAACACTAATGATAATCTCAATCAGCAATAGGACCTGATAAGCACACGTAGCTAACCTCGGAGTTACTGTCAATAGTGCTTGAAGATTTCATTTGCATTTGTTGCTTTGGTATACACATTGCAGTGTGGTTTTCTTGGTCTGTATCCCCTATAGTGCTGTGTGTGTTCTGGTTTGGTTCTCCTATGTGGAAATTAGGTGTCTGGCCTCTGTATTTCTGTTGCCCATTTCTCAACAGTATCTCAAAGCAGATTATAGCTGTTAGTCAGGACAGCAGCTGTTCAGCTGCACACAGCCCCACTGCTCTGTTCAGGACAGAGCTTACAGCATTCCATGTCCAAATAAAATTGAAGGAGCAAGTTGAGATGGGAAGAAAGTACCAGCCTGGCAGTTTGGCTGGGACATGTTCCACTTAAAAAAACAGCCTGAGAATCTTTAGTTGCAGCAATGGTCAGGACTGTGGTTCTTACATTGCAAATGAGAGATTATGTCTCGTACTTACTAACAGCTTTTCACAGATTTACTTCTGACTCATAATAGTGATTGGAAAACAGTAACCTGCTGAGTCATAAGAGTTTTTAAAGAAGTGTTTATTTATTTATTTATTTTTATTTTCAGTTCTATGTTTTTATTACAGTGTGTGAACAAATATGATTTCAAGTTTGGTCAAAAGATATTAGGAAACATGGGAAAGGCTGAAATAAAATGCCTCCACACTTAGTTTAATTAAAATGTCTTTTTTCTGTTTTGTTTTTTTTTTCTTTTTTCTCTAACATCACACAAAATACCCATGCTTTAAATGCTGAACAGAGCATGTGAACTCTGTACAGTTCTTCCTTATGTGGGAACCACTACCATCCATGTATGACCAACCATATAATAAAAACAGAAAGAAAGAACAAACATGATATGTTTTCTCTGGCTTCTCTGTTTGCTTTCTGCCTGCTTTTCATGGTTTCTTTATGCAAGCAAAAATATTTTGTGAAGCATAATGCCCTGTGGCAAATGCTAATCTAACCAACAATCAGGAGAATAATTATTTTGCAGGGAATATTCTCGTTCTGTAATAGAGAACAAAAGCCTTGCAATTAAGACAATGGAACATTAATAACACACATTTATCATTCTATATGAGCTTATTATTTCCAGTCCTTTACAAATAGTTCTAATTTATATACCATTCCTCACAAAGCTCTATGTTAATGTGATCCGCATTGCTGTGTTAGGATCTAGAAATATTTTTAGCATCTTGCACTGTAAACTTCTCTGGATTCTTTGAAGGATAGAGAACAACCTTGAAATCTGTGAAACATTCTTGATTTAGTAGTCTTCCTATTCTGATACTCTCTTCTATCTTCTTCCTTGTCTCTAAAAGATGGATTATTGTTTCCTTTTAAAACAAATAAAATCTGATTTTCAACTCTGTTATTAGGCTTCTTCCTCCTGATCATCTCATTTTGCCCTTCATTCTCAGACTTGTTTCTTGCCCTGAGCTGGCTTTTTATGGCAGCTCCTTGCTCATATAGGAGAATCTGCCCCTTTTCCTACACTGTGTCATATTTCTGGGCTATTTTTCCTTTCTTGGTCAATACAGCTAATTTTCCATACTTGTTTCTCATGCATAATCCCAATGTTACTCTCTCCTTTGCTCTTTGAAACAGATGAATTCACTGGGAACAAAGCCATGGCTTCATACTGGTGTCTGTTGGCTAAAGAGCCACTGGCTGAATTCAGAGGGGAGAATAAATTGCATATGTTAAAATGCCATTGCTGCTAGTTTGCAGATGTGAGTGCTTAGTACAGAATTCTTACCCAAAAGGTGGCATTCTTCCATTTTAGCTACCCTCTGTACTGCTCTGATATACAGAGTTCCCCAAAAAAGCTTCAGTTCCCCAATATGTATTTTGTTCACGGAAAGCTGAATGGCGGTGGAATGGTTCAAAAAATGGTGAATTTTCATCTTACTATAATCTCTTTCATTTCATTTGTAAATACTGAGGGCTTTGGGTGCCAAAGGATTATTTAAAACTATTGTAAATCACATATATTAATGTGGGTTGCTAGTAACTGATTTTTGTCTTTCTTTGGCTGTAGCAGTCTGATGTAATTCTCTGGCTGAGATTAAGGGAATGAATGTGTGAATAAATTACTGATATTTAAACAGAGGTGTTAATTTGAAATGCATAAGCTGCTCCATAGTAACTGCTTATGTGCCTGTTCTGACCTGGTGACAAATGGAAGATCCTGTCAGTTAGTTTACATCAGTAAAAGTTTGTCCAAAGAAAACAACTCTCTTCTGAATGACTTGTCTTTTCCTCTTTTGGTATTTGCAGTGAACTACTCATTCAGCAGTGCTGTTAGAGACAATGTAGAAGATAATAATAATAAAAAAATTAAGTTAGAAGTGTGAGAAAAATATTTGCTTATTGGATCTAGAATTACAGTTGTCATAAATTGAATGAGATAGCTTTCCCAATATGGTTATTGCTTTTGTAGAGTCAAAAGTGTGTAACATCTCTCAGATAAAGCCCTTCTATTTGATCTTTCTTTCACTTGCTTAACTCCAGTTTGTTAGTGTTTGAGATAAGATTCAATTTTTCAGAAGTGTTTTCTTGTGCTCTTTTAGACACCATTGTGTAATTAAGGCATTCCCATTGGGATAGCAAATGTGGCAAAGATCTGGAGGAGACTTAAAAACCTTCCAAAATGGCAGTGGGAGGTTCTTGCACTTACACTAAGTTCCCATGGGGAGTTAAATTCATCCTGCCCAAAAGAAAAAAATTATCCTCTGTATTTCTCTTAAATTTCTAAACTTATAGACATATACAGGCTGGTCTTTGGCTGTGATAAGTATTAGTCTTTCAAACCAAAAAAAATAAATTCAAATAATCTGAAATGAATTAACTGAATGAATCTGAAATAAAGCAGAAAAACATTCTATTAGAACGTTTTCACTTGTTTTACCTAGTTCATACCCAATCACTACTTGATTTCTTCACTTACCAGTGGATCTGAAGAATTAATTACTTTTCTCAACCAATATTTTTTAGCCTGGAGATACAGTCAACAACCTTTAAAAAACCATTATTAAAGTAAGAATGACTTTTAAACAATCACTAGTAACTATCTTTCAAAGATGTTCTAGCTTGGATTCCCAGACCACTTTTTTGTAATTTCTGTCTCTGTCTAAGGCCCTTTGCCAGGGTGCAGAATGAATTATGGGTGGGTCAATAGACCTTTTCTCACACTGAGAATTATTTATCCAGGTGCCCTGTCTTATTTTTTTTCACTTACCATTAACAATGCACATATTAATTATTTCACACAATCCTATGGTAAAAGAATGTGAAGGTTAGATATGCTTCTACAACAGAAACTACCAAGAGAGAAAGCATGCAAGTGAGAATCAAAGACTTCAGTAAAATGGTTTTAATTTTTTATCAATATAACCACTTGCAGGAGAAAAAAAATCAAAAAAACAAAAACCAAACCAAACAAAATTGTTAAAAATAAAAAGGGTTATCCCACTGGAGACACAAGGACAATATCAATATCAAGAATGAAGGAGGCAGGGCAGGAGCAACGGGTGTATTTAGTTTTGTTATAATTTGTTGGGTTTTTTTGTACCTTGGAACCCCGAGTATAAATTTGGGTTTGACAGTGAGATAAATATAGCAAATATATTTCCCACTTTTCCCAAACCAAAATAAATGTTTTGCTCCAGGGTATTTTTGGAATGTACAATAAATCAGTAGTAAAAAAGAAAAATAATATTTGAACACTATCAAAATGTTCTTTGACATACATTGCCATAGCATAATGATAGACTAATGCTGCCACAGAATGTGGAAGGAAAATAGGACACTTAGGGAAAGTAGCTTCTGAGATAAATTTGATGTATTTTTTTGAGGAAAGAGTGAGAATCTTATGGGATAGTTTTATTTTAATGATGTGAGTTTATGATAGCAAATAATTTCTTACCATTATATGAATGTTATTTTCTTGTACCCCTTGGAAATACACTGAAATTTGTGTGGAGACAGATCCTTCCTCTGGTATCACTGGAGGGATTTTTGCAAATGAATCAATGGGAATTTAAAAATTTTGTTGTTATTAATTAGAGCAGCTTCAAGGACACATTAGTCAACTGTAAGTTATTTCATTCAACCCAATGCCAGCCTACCCAAAATATGTGATAAAAGTTGGTTTAGATTGTGTGCTTTTCCAATCACCTTTTATCTGAGTGGCTAAAAATTTGTTGATATTGCAGGCACATCCCTAATTTGGTCTGTTGTTACAGCCATCACATTTCTGGCTAAGGGAAAACAGAACAAGCTTCTCTAGGAGCTCACATACTGTTGGGATCTGGAATCATTGCAAATTAAATGGCATTATATAAGTTTGCCCTTCAGAAATTTGCTTTGGGAATTTCTAAATCCAAATAAAAAAGTCCTTTGTTGCCAGTTAATGGAAAAGTTGCCACCAAATGATATAAAGTACATGCTGTTAGGTATTAGTGCACAGCTTTCACAATGTTACTAGGGGGCTGAAAAAGCTGGATTAGCTATCTTTTGGGAATTAATTTGTTTATATCACTAAGTACGTGGTCAACCATACAGCAGTGTGATTAGCTGCCATGGATTTCTGTTGGCACAGTATCAGTTTTACTCTGTCATGTAATTATTGTATTTTAGACAGGTTAGCAAAGGAGAATTCTTAGCCTGTAGTTACTTACTCTCCACTATCTTTTGAAAAAAAAAACAACAAACCCTCTCACCACTTTATGTAATCTCCCATTACAGAATGTGTTCTCTATCTCAGAAAACATATAAAGACCAGATTTTGCCCTCTGGATGCCTGCAACTTAGCGGTCAAGCTGTAAAGCTCCTGTTAAGTAGCAGAGTGACTTCTCAGTATTTCTTTGTCCTTCATCTCTGTTCCTTTTTAAGGATCTAAGTGTCTGAGTAGAAGCAAAATGAACTACAAAATGAGCCATTGCTGATACTTTTGTTCTCTGAAGTCTGGATTATTATAACTTTGGTTTTCTCATGTATTAAGGGCAATTTGTCAAGTAGATAACATTAGTAGAATTGTAGTTTTAAAACACTTCTGATCACAATCTAGTTGGCTGCAGTAAGAATGTGAAAAAAAGTTGTAAATTGGTTATTACCCTGAGTGCAATTTCAATATAAAAAATTCCTCTTAAAGTGAGATAGAAAAAATGAGAACTTAAATCAGTGAGAAGGTGTGTGCTGACTGTACAAACATGAGGTCTTGTTTCTTTCCATGTTATTTTCTGTGGAGGGTAAGAAGGATCACAGCCCCTTCCCTTGCAAAATAATTGGTTCTAAATCACCAGACCTGCTCTCTCCCAGTGTATGAACTGCCTGAACTATCCTGATGCTTGTTCCCTGCAGCAGGAGGAGGGAAAACAAGGACAAAATTGGCATTGGCCAGACTCATCCCTAACTACAGAGTGTCAGGAAGACCACGTCTGTGTCTAAAGCTTTAGAGATGACTCTTTTGACCTTGCCACGTGTTTTGCATAAAATGAGGTCCTCTCGAGTGTGAATTGTAATCCTCTTAAAAAGGACAAGGTGACATGTGAAGAACAAAGATATGGATGTTAACATAGGACCTACACATTCACCCATTTGCTAATTACACAGAACACAGTGGAGTAACCCGAATATATGGTGTCCAGGGCTTCTTGAAGTCTATAGCATATTGTGTGTACAGTATTCTGTACAGCCTGGCAAATGTTAGTGAATTCAGTAGCACTTCTGTGGCAGTAATGACATGTAACCATCTGTGATTTCGCACCTGCAGAAGCCAGTGTCAGCTGTTGAAGTTCAGCAGCCCTGGCTTTGCATGAATTTATTGCCAAAAACCTTCCTCATTTACTAGCCATGGAATTCAGATAACCCTTTCAGTCAGCTTAAAGGTCTCACACATGATATAGCAAAACAGCACTCCGGAGAGAAAAGCTCTACCAGACTGCCTTTCTTAAGAAATATGGTGCTTTTATAGAGTAAATAAGAAGTTTATATAAAACTAATATCACTGCTGGTACTGGGACACTGGTTAGTACTCCCACTGGTACTGGGGCCTTTTCCTGCTGGCCCTGTATGAATGCACACAGGGAGGTGAGCTTTCCTCTACAATGGAGAAAAGGAAAAAATCAAATGAAGGCACAGAATGGTGAGCTGGCTTTGCAGGCTGTACTGGAGCACCATTGGGAATCCAGGAGTAAAATCTCTTTCTCTGCATTTTCCCACCAGTGCCTTAAACACTGCCTTCTGCCATCTGTCATGAAAATGCACAGGATGGGCTGGCTTTCTCGAGCTTCAGACTCTGCTAGCAGGCACTCACATTAAATGATTTTATATAGCTAACCTCAGAACAAATATGAACTTTGTTTATTATGCTAACAAGAGTAGTAGTTCTATTAAGTGGGAACAGATCTCAGCTGTTTCTTTACCAGAAAGTGTGCTGAGATTGCTCACATGACCACTCTGATTCATCACAGATGTCATTGTATTGCTTTCTGTATCCTTTTACAAAAGACTTTTGTGGAGATATTGCAGACTTTGTGGCTGGTGCAAACACCATCATCTTTTTCACTTAAGTCCTTCTGTGTAGGCAAAACATGCAATAAAGAGATGAAAAGGACTCTAGGACCAAGGGCCTGGCACGTCAGCCAGCCATAAGTATTTGGTATCACCAAAGCTGCTCTGTATAGACAGACAAAATTTTTTGAGTTTTCTATAATCAACACTATCCAGTTGGTTACTTGTTATATTCTAGCTCATTTAGATTTTAAGGTGGACAACGAAGTCCACCTTAAAAAATGTTTTAAGGATAAAATGTTTTAAAGATGTTGCTATTATTTCCAGTCTTCAAAACACATGTGAAGTGTAGGAAAAAATGTCTAGTAAAGTTTTTGCTAGGAGAGACAGAAGTAAATTTTAAAATTTATTTTAAACCCAGATTTCTCTTTATTTCAAGTTCTTCCAACATGCTAATAAAGTCACATCTGATACAGTCCAAATCTTTTTTTTTTCACAATGTGTTCTTTTCAGTAAGACAATTAAAGAGGTTCAAAGACAATTACAATTTTTTGAGTGCTGAATGAATAAAAAAAATGATAGTTGCAAAAATTGGCATAATTTAATGGCAGCTTCCTACATGATGACAAATGTAATAGCTTTGCTCACCTTACTGACATCAGATAAATGATCATTTGTCCTAATTCTTGCCATTCTGTCATTTAAAGAAGAAGCATACGTTGCCAAGAATACAGAAAATGAATGAATGATTTTCTATATCATAGAGGCTGGGGGGAAATCAATTTGTTTAATAATAGTTTGGTAAAAAATGATAATCATTTAAATGATGTTAGTCACAGCCTTTGAAGCTGTGCTGTTTCAGCTGTGGAACAGGAAATGTTCTCCTGCCATTGCAGGAGCAGACAATGTAGAGAGGAAGAACAGACAGAAATCCATATTTCTCTGGGAAAACTCATACAGGATGTATAGAAAGCTAATTATAAAGAACTCACATTAACTTATTTAAATCCAGCTCTGTTCCTTTAACCCTCATTAGGTTGTTTGCAGTGCAAAGTCGTAGATACAGAACTGTTAAAAATATGAAGGATTTTGTAAAACTGTCTAAAGGGGACCAGCCACTTTGGTTTTAGAATAAGGAAAATAAGTACCTTGTATGCAATAGTACCAATGCATTTGCAATAAAGTATGCTCACGGACTCACAAGGCTGGAGGCTTAATTACTAGTTTACTCTGCTGATGAAGAAACTATTATTACTAGGACTAAAAATTGCATCCTGTTGACAATGTGTTTCTGGTACATAAGTTATGAAAAACCATCTTTTGTGTGGTTATTATGCAGGTTCTCTACTTACTGAATTTAAGATCCTAGTTGATATAATGGGTGTTTATAGCTTAAAAAATAACAGTGCATAACCTCTAGTATCAACGTAGTTAAGGAAGATCAATAAAGATAGCAAAATCTCAGTATGTCAGCATTTAACCAGTAGCTGATAGGGCCAGTGTCTACCACACAGCACATCTTCAAGATCAAATTGAATTTTTTTCTATGCTTTTTGTCTGTAAGTGGCTACAGGGTAAAATGCAAACAATACTTTAGTATCGTAAATATATTTATTTGGTAAGAATAAGATTTTTGATAGTACACTTCTGGACTTGTTCTGCATTTTGCATATTTAAAAAAGAGATGAAGATCTGTGATGAGTAATTGAAGCCAAAGGTCTAGATAACTTGCTTTCTGAACACAAATTTCTTATGATAATTTGACTTTGTGAGAGCTGAACAGTATGTTTGGAAATACTCAAGCAGGCTTAGTGTTTGCTGTTTGTTTGGGTTTGTTTTTTTTTTTTTTTCTATATGCAGTAGTAGACAGTGGGTTTTGATCTATTTGTAATGTGAATAAAGTTAAAGAATGCTTTTGTATGGAGCTTTTTTGACCTGCTTTGCTGTATCTCAGTTTATGTCCTTCTGTTTTTGTTTGGTTTTTTCCATTCTTCATAGTCCAGTTCACTTCTTATCTTTTGTAATCTGATGTACTTTTCATGTCCTGAACCATTTCTTACTGTGTTTTAGGTCACTGAAGTGCTCATGATTTCACCACTGTTGTCTCTAATTAAAACTGGAATACTTTTTTCATGCTGGGATAAATTGTACTTGTGTCCTAAATAATTTTTCGACTATATCTTGAATGTCTTTGACCTTTACACTTGCTTTCTATGCTATCTAGACCTGCAGTTCACTCATTTGTCTTGAAAGTAGACTTCTGACTTTATTTTACTGTTTTCTGCCTTTCTCTTCTCAAAACTTATGTGATCAATGTTCCCTTTCAATGCTCTCTTCTCTGTAGGTCATAGTCAGACCCCATGTAGCATTCCTGTGTATGATTTCTCCTAGTCTTGCTGTTGAACAAAACTATTTGGGGAGATTTATGTTGGTTGACTGAGATGTCTTGTTCCTTCTGCTTATTTCCTGGCAGTCTTGTATCAGTGTACACATACATCTTCGACCTGTTTTAATTTGTTTTGGCCATCATGGGATTCCTGGAAAGAAAACCACTGGAGTGCTTGATTCCATTCTGGTAGATCCCAGAATTTCATGTCACTCTACATGATTACACAATTGGCAGAGAATAGGAAAAAAGGTTAGGTTGGGCGTTCTCATTTTTCATGATGAATACACACAATAATTGAAGCAACCTAATTGAAATGCATAAAAAAAAATACATGTTGTTATTTTTTCAGAGGTAAAAAAACTTCGTTGCTGACACCAGTGTAATCATTGTCTTCTAGAGGTAGCTTTGCTCTAAGTAGCAATTTCATCCTTTCTTCCTCTTGAATCTCCTACAATGGCTTTTGTGTAACAAGATCAAGGGTCAAGTTGAATCAATTATCACCCACTTTTTGTCCATTCCCTAAATACTTCTTAGTCACTTGCTCTGAAAAGGAAGTCAAGAGGCAACCAGCTGAATTCATTTCTAGATGCCTGTAACAATTGAAGGGTAAATCCTTTGCTCATATTTTAAGCTTTTTGCAGTCCTTTACCAGAAGACAGCATTATCTTTATTCTCTGAGTCATAGTGTTGTAGATGAATAGTGCTCAAATAGGATATAAAAATAACACTCTGGGAGATAATGAGGTAATTGGAAAAAGTTAATGCAATGCAGTTGAAACAAGTGATCCACAAAATTTGGACAAAATTGTTTCCTGACATGAGGCCTGTAACTCATCAGACTGCTAAATACCTAGGTTTCCACTTAAATATCTTCAGCACTTACTAAACCAAAATTATCATACTTTTAACTAACATGTGCGTCATTACTATGAAACAGGTCTAGCAAAACAAATTTCACTGGCCACTTGCAGAGCAGAATTACAAAGTACCTTCTATTTATTTGCTACACAGTTTTTTAATGGGTCTGCTAAATAAGGTTGTCCTAACTTTTCAGCAGGAAGCTTTGATGAGAAGAAGCTGAGAGAGACCCTGCAGAAGGATGTTTTGTCCATAACACTGTCAACATGCGCTCCCAACGAACACCAAAATAAATAGTTTTATGAAACCTTTCAATTTTTTAATAAGTCAAAATACACTTTTCTGACAGTATAATTGCTTTTCATAGTGAGCCTTAAATCTGCATCACTATAAAAGAATAATGCTACAGTAGATCATTTGTGAAAACTTAATGAAAACTGAGTTAGTGAACCTCAGAGTCAGTAGACCTTGAAATTCACTTTCAAAAACTAATTTGCAGTAAATGTATGAGAAACATATTTAGACATGATAAACTTTCAGTCCTCTGTTAGCTAGGTGCAGAAGTTTATCTTGATTAACTATTTTTTCTTTTAATTAATCATTCAGGTAAGTAGCCTTGATGTTGTGAGTTACACTTCCATTAGTGACACTCATCCAGCAAGAGAAAAATTATTTAATTTTTGCTTAGCTAGCATAAATAATGCACTATCCCAAATCAAAGAAATTCTTTGGTATCCTTGGCTTTTGGTATTTTACGTATCACTGAAGACCCATGGGCTATTTTGATTATAATTAAGGGAAGTCAAAAAATATGAACAGTGTTGGTAAGCAACAGCTAAACTCTAACCATTTGTTTTCCATGAACAGAAGTCCTTCACATTAATATCAATGTGTATATGAAATTATAAAATACACAGTCAAGAAATCTTTAACATGCTTTAACCTTCTGCTTCTTCTGTAATTCATGCAGATTCAAGTTAGCAGCCCCTGTGTTGAAGGGAAGTGGGAAGGAAGTTGCATGAAGTTGCACTGATTACAGCCAGTGATCCCTGATAAAGCATGGTGCATAATTTGATGATGCAAATCTGTTTTCCATTAAGCAAGGATAGCCCAGAAATGCTTGTGCCATGAGTTCTGCAGTAATGCACTCTCCTAAGTGAGAGGGAATAGCACTTGGTTTCAAAATATTGTGAAATGTGCAATTTCAGCTCTTTTATCTCCACTTCCTAAAGCACAAGGTAAAATACTCTGGCCTGGAGGTGCTTTGCCCTCTCACTGGCAACTGGGAACAAGTCTTCGGTGTTTCCTTTTAACTTCTGCTTTCTAAGTTGTTTTCAGGACTTGGATCAGTTGCCCCTGCCTGCAAATTGCAAAGCATAGAATGAAAGTTTATTTCTTGTGTCAGTGTGATTTATCTCTAGTTCACTGTGAGGAGGTTGCAGATGGGTTATACAGGTTTTAACAGCAGAAAGTCACAGTTCTTGGAATAAGAATTTAATTTTAAAAGGTATCAGGCTGATTAGCTGTTTACTTCAGCCATCAAAGTTTCTTCTGTAGTATGGGAGAGAAATTTAAGCTCCTAAAACACTGGAATACCAGGTTTAGAGTCCAATAGATTTCCATAGCAAACAGTGCATTCTTTTTCTCAATAGCTTTTCTAAATGTAGGTGGGTGCAAACATTGGATTATCAATCAGAGAAAGAGAAGACAGGCACAGGTTAGTAGTTTCAAAACAAGATCAAGTTCAGTTTAGCTTGGCTCAATAATAAAAAAAATGATCAGATTTTGTTTTGTTATCTGATCCATTGCAAAGCTTTCACTTCTGATAATATTAAGTAATGGTGAAGAGTTATACAGCTATTGTCATCAATAACTCAGCCCCACTTGCAGATGAATAGTATATATTTATCCTGATTTTAAAAAGGGAGTAAATGAGATGAATGCCTTTCCAATGCTTGAAAGAGAAGATAGTATAAAGACCAGGTTGCTTCTTAGACCCATTCAAATACAAGTCATTGCTCATAAAGAAAAAAATAGTTATGCACAAATTGATGACTGGCCAGATCATCCAAGAGTTGAGTGTTTCTTTCTCTTTTTTTAATTGGATAGGAAATGCCCTAATCTGTTTGATACTGTTTCATTCCCTCACAATTACCAAAAGGAGTTTGTCACCAAACTCCAGATTTGCCCAGCTTTGCAGACCAACTGTAGATCTTTCCATGAGAGTGCTTTTCTGATCATTGTTAATTGGCTCAAGTGGAAATAAATGGCACACACATTCCTGGTGCAGATTTTGTAAAGCATTTCTGTTTAAGTTATGACAGGATGATAAAGTGTGTATTATTGAGCAGGGTAATTTTTAAATATTAAGTATCAACAAAAGACTACAGTGGCATCCCTTTACAGGCTACTCTCCTGTCAGCCTCTGCTCACTGTTGCTCATAATTACAAGTATCAGCCTAGTACTTGTCCTTTAAATTTCAGATCAAATAAAGAAGGACCTTATTCATAAACAGGAGATAACAAAAATAAGGGATCTTCCCATGCTATGGAAAGAGAAAAAAATGTAGCTGACTTCCATATAGTGCTGATTTTTAGGAAAATGCTTTTTTATAATGCTTCTATATTACCAGCAATTCCCAATTAAAAAAAAAAAATAAAAGGGAGATCAGCACAGTCTGTCATTAATGCATTTATGTCTACTTATCTTGAGACAACATATCACAAATATAGGTATCTATCACTGAAACATCTAGACCCCTTAGGGTTTTACAAAGCTGAAGTCATTCCAGCAGCCACTTGCATGTGGATGGTTGCTGCTGCTGTCAGCAGAAGTCGTATGTGAATCCTGGGAAAGACCCAGCTCTTGACTGTGGTGTTTTTGGAAGCTTCTGGAAGAAAACATCTTTCCATCAAGCACCAAATGACACAGATTCAAAACACAATGGGGTTAAAATCACATCTCTTACCAATTCCATCTATTTTGAACATCGAATCAAAAGACAAAATAAGAAATAGTTTAATTATTTGTTCACTGGTACATCACAGAAAAGAAATGGCATTATTTGCTGACATGAGCAGGGATAAACTGCAGAATTCAAAGTGAATAACAAGGTGTGTTTTTTTTTTTTACATAAGGAATAGTGATTGGCACCTTCCATGGCGGCACAGTGGAAGGATAATGCAATATATATTGATTTTTAATCTTTTCATTTTTAAAAGAGCAACAATCCTGGCATTTGTATAGCTATGAAATTGCAGTTGCAGAGCTTATCAAACAGTTGAATATGCAAAGCATCATTTTACGGCTACCTGCTTCTCCTGCTCTCTCAAGTTGAGAGTTATTGACAAGCTTCCTGAAGTGCAAGGCATTTTAACTGGGTTCTTTGACACACGTAGTAGAGACACATAATCCTGGAAATCCTTCTGGAACTTATCAGCTGCAACATGCAAAGCTGGCCTTTAGCTGCTTGCCTTTGCTATTTGACCCAGGATTTGAAGCCTTCATATGTGGCATATCACAGATTTAGAATAAGAGGCCAGAGCAGCACTTGGAGAGACCAGCAACAGAGCAGTGTCCTGAGGAGTAAGTGTGTGCACTTGGGTCTGACTTATGGCAGTGAGATTCTGGATGGAAAAAACCTTTCAGTCCTAACTTAAGCTGTCTGAATCATCCTGCCAGATCCAGAAGCCTAGTTTGCAGGTGTGGAAATTAAGCAGCTTGATTCTTAAAATAGGATGTATGAATATGGCCTAAGTGCCTTAAAGGCAACTCATTTTTGTTCATCACAGCTAATTGCTAAGTGAATTTCAAGGTTCTTCATTGTGTTAATTACAGGATACTAAGAAATCCCGGAATGAATCTCTGAGAATTCAGAGAGCATTGCTATCACTGAATGCCTCATTCTTTAATTATGATAAAATTACAATGGGATTGCCTAGTTTTAAAACTTCAGTTTTTAAGAGAGGAGAAAAGAGAGCCAGCTCCTGTCTCTTATGCAGCAGTATAGAAGCTATTACTGTATGCCAGTGTTACACCAGCCTGACTCATCCTTCAGGTGATCAGCTTCATTATAGATGAGGACATCAGTTTGGATGTAGCGTTTGGCTCACATGAGACCCCCACCTCTGCAAATCAGCTTCTTTCTCTGGCCTGGATGCAATGGTTTACATAAATATATGACTAACTGATATTTAGGATTAGCTCTATTGAAGCTGGAAAACACAGAAATACTCAGTTTTCTCTGCTGCAAGCACCAGAAATTGAAGAACAGTTTTGGAAGATTAATCCTCTTTGTGTTCGGGTAGAGTGAGTCATAAATTTTGATTGCTGTGGAGAAGACATTTCCAAGAATTCACAGAAATGTTCTGTGGCCATCAGTTCCTGCAGGCTCATGTACAAACAGAATCAAGTAAGGTAAATAAAATGCTGACCAGAGATATTCCTGACAATGCAAATTTTCTTCCAAGTCTCTCAGGATCCTTTCATCCATAGAAATTCTCAGCTACATTTCTCAATAAGTCTGTAGCCCTGTGGGTCAATTAAAATTATGTCATTAAGTTAATATGGCAAAGAAAAAGGATCACTGCATAATCAAATCTATTCTAACATATTCTGTGATAATAATGAGGCCTGATCTTTATTCCCTGTTTTGAGCAGCTGAGTAATAAACCTTGTTGAGACTTTGCTTGATTGATAGATGGCTTCTATCCAGTGACTCCAGATAAGACAGAAAAGAGCACAAAAAACAAAAGGGAAAAAAAGAAAACTGATCTCAGGCTGTTATGGTCTGATGGCTCAATGTGCTACTTTGTGTCTGCCAGCATATTGATTCTTTGCATTTGATAGCACTAAATTGGCACTTTTACCAACTGAAAGGGTAGGATCAGGAATGACAGAGCAGAGGGAGCCAGTGCCTAGTTTTCATAGCTGAAAGGCAAATAAATAGCAAGGCAATGATTTACTCTTGATAGGCACAAGAGAAGCTGGTGGACTGTTTGTTACTAACCTCATCTTTTACAGGAAAACCTTTGAATAATTTTCTTCTTACTATTGTTATCCATCTCTACAGAGATACTATAAAGCAGAATGAGCTTACAGGGTTCTCTGTATATTATCAACAAGTGTCTGTGTGATGTTGCTAGGGCAGAGAAAAGTATTCTAAGCCAGGATTTTCACAGAAAAACCCAACATAATTAGCAATATATTCTGCACAAACCCATGACTGTGTTTGAAAGAAGAAAAACTGTAGGACAAAAATGATTAATGGTAAACCTCACAAATAATTTACAAGAAGAATCTTGTTAAAAGGTCTACATGATTAATTTGGATTCAATCACCCTAAAAATACAAGCCTCTCTTCATATCACTAGGTGTCCTATGCATGGAGAGAGAACAGAATATTACTGGGAGGATCTGCCATGTAAATAGCACATTTTTTAGTGTTCAGGAATTATAGTAGCTATGAATGATATTTTGAATCATTTTGTTTTGGTTTGTTTTGAGGGTTTTGTGTATGATTTTAATTGGAATATTCCTTGGAAAATGTGTTTAGATAACATACTAGAAATTGTACTGTATTATTTACAGGGCTTCTTCCCTGGAAATGCCTTTATTCCTCTACTTACACATAATGATCTTTGAATTCTTCCCATCTTTCCCCACGGATAGTTAACTTTTTTATATATAAATGTGTTATGCTCTTGGACATGTAGTTGTGGAAGATGCAATCAGGACAGACACACATACACATGCCTAAAAAAACATTCAGACAATGTTCTTCAGATGTTGCAGTCAGATTTTACTATAAATGAGCAATATCTAGCAATACACGGGGAGTAATGTGGGAGCATTAGAGAAGGCTGTATTTCCTATGTGTGGGTTAGTTAAAGATTTAATCCTTTATGTAAGATGAAAGGCACTGTAGGTTTCTGAAAGGATATATGTATTCACTGAGCCAGAGAATAATTATAGCACAGTGAGTTATAAAATTGATGTTTCTGTGTTCAGTTTCATTGTCTTGTCGTAGCCTGTGCTGAATGGATTAATTAGCCCTCCATTAGTGTGTTTACTCTGGAAGGTGGGATGGCACCTGCTTTCATTTTTCTGACTTGTTTTTTAACTCTTTTATGAAAAATGTTTTTGTGTGCAGTTATTTGATTGTGAAATTTCCCTTCCCTAAATGGGTAAAAGGTGAGAGGAAAAAGAATAGGGGTGTTTTTCAGCTCTGATTTGTATTGGATCTGTTCAGAAGTCAGGTTTTTGTAGAGTTGATGATGAGGATTTTTAAATATAAACTCAGATTTTATAATAAGAAATGATGTATGTAAATGGCTTTACATTTTTGTTTAAAATACCACCTTTGTTTATCTTGTCACATTCATTCTGTCACTGACTTAGTCACCTAATGTTGCTTAAGACTCCCAGCTGCTGTCTGTCATGGTGTTGATCTCAGCAAGTTGGTGTCTGAGGTTTCAGTCTGTTTCTCCCTTGAAAACCTTTGAGGACTTTAGACCTTGTTGTGATGATTGCTTTTTCTCCTTTGCCTGTCCTTCCGGGAGCAATACCGTCAGAGTGAAATTACCAAAACAGCTGCGGGAGTATTGATTCAACAAATACAGCCAAGGCTTCAAATGAGCTGTAAGGGCAGCAGATCTAAAAGGCTGGAGCATTGGTCTGCTTATACAGCAGCACCATCTCCACTCCTTTTTCTGTATAAATAGGCTTGGTAAAAAGATGCAAAGAATTCTAGCCCCATTCTGGTTTCTTCTCGCTGATTTTCCTCCATCTCTTTCTACCTGCTCTTTCTGTTTCTCATTTCTGGCTGCTGGTTATATTTAGTGGTGATATCAATGCCAGTCTGTGAATCCTACAGCAACTAGAATTTTCTTTCCTATATGGGATGAAATAAAGACTCACAAAAAGCTTTTGCTGTACCAGTTGCTCTCAAACGACTGTAGGATTTCTGCACACAAGTCTAATGTGCTGCACTGACAACTTTAATAATATTGACATTAATTTTGTAGATTTGAGTGCTAAAATGAGAGGTTTGATGTGAAACTAGATCATGTAAAGGCTGATTACACAAAAGGAAGCACTGGTTGCTTTTACAGGCTTTCATTTTTTCCAGTGAGTGAATCTTCTGCACTTGCTTTACATCAGGAGCAGCATTACCTGTCCTGTGGATAGGTAATGCCCACAGCATGGTTTACCACATGACTGGTAGAGCATAGATGAGTGATAGCTATTGCACTTTTCAAGGCACTCTTGGAAGGAACATGAGAATCAACTGTCCTCCCTTTTGGGACTTATGGGGCTTTTTCCTCCTCCTTTGCACATCCCACCATTTTGCAGATACAACCAGTGCACAGTGTGAGAGAGGCTATAATATTGTATCTGATTTAATCATATATCAATATTACTCTTTTAAAATAGGCAGCCTGTTGACAAAGAAAGAAGCATACATTCCATTATTTTTTTAAATAACAAGAATGAACTCTTCAGCACAAGTGAAAGCAGACCATATGCCTTCCCTTTGGGTATCCCTTGGCACTGAGGTTCTGGCATCACACTTCTTCATGTAGAAGCCAGGAAAAGATGTTTAATGGCTTTCAGACTCCGAAATGAGTTCTGTGGCCATGTGTGTCCCTCTCCAGTTGTCTGAGGAGATGAGCTTGAATTACAGCTCAGCCACTGCTGCCAAGCACTCTCCATTATTCCAGCAGACCAGGTTGCCAAGCAGGATTTATGGTCCTTTTAACTCAATATCAGGCAATGGAGGAGCATTGTGTGATACAGACTTTATACCAGAGATTCTTATCAATGGAAACAGGACTCTCTAAAATCAGGGAGATAATCAAGTCTGTAACCATCACATTAGTAATTGGAACCAATCAGAACATAGTCAAACCTAAAAAATACAAACTAGTAACACAGAAGAAATGACTTTGTTGTAGATGAATGCACTATGCAAATTATACAAATCCACTTTCACATTAGTATTTTCTAACCTCCTTCCTTGCTCTCTGTCCATGAAGTTTTGAATATGCTTGTAATACAGTAGCTCTCGTGATTGGGTACAATCTTGATAATTGCAATTGAATATTATTTTTAATCAGTTACGATTTGAGGCAAAGCAGGCTTCTCTGTTGCTAATAGCAATGAAGCTCTGAATATATTAAGCTGTATTTTTCATTCCTGCAAACAAAGAGATATTTATGCTAGAGAAGTAAACATTTACGTTCAGATCTAAAAGAGCAATTGGATTCTTCTGTGATATTCATAACTCAGGACTCAGTTTTAGCATGAACCAGAAGTCTATCTTTCCAGTTATTTATAGGGAGGGAAAAAAAAAAAAAAGAAAAAAAGACAAATCATTTTAGAGTGGTCTACATATATTGCAGAAAAGATAAGCTATATAACTGCCTATGCTGTTGTATCTCCAGTAATTTTAATATAATGAGCAAACTTTCACCTCGCAAAGATTGTGTCCTGGGGGTTAACATATTAGGTCTTTATCTCCAGTGCTATAAAAAATGTCAGTGCCCTGCTGCTAATTATATTAAATAGTTACAGATATAAAATACATTAGAATAGTTGCTTAATAGGCAAGCAAAAATAAACGGTACTGTAGCTCTGATTTTCTTGATCCTGTTTTTCCAAAACATTACTGATTTGTAAGACTTTTTTAAAAACCTTTGCTAGTGATACAAATAGTACCACTGACCTTTAGCATAAGCTCAAAAACAACAGCTGTAAAGCACAGGTACATTAGAACATGGCTTATGTCAGTGCAATTACAGTATCTTTGTACAACCCAATAAAAATAAGAGACAATAAAACAGAGAACAACATTTGCTCTTTACTTTTCGTGATAAAGTATACAAGTATCCAAGCAAATTATTCTTCTCTGATAAATAGCTGCTGGTAGCTTTCAGTGGGCATTGGACTCACCTTCAAGAAACAGTTTATTCAGTTTATCCTTTAAAAATCTGTTTCTTTTCTTGTTGTTGTGAACAAGCTTTGATACCTTCTATGTTACACAAACTTGCTCAGATTTTTGGTAAACATGCCTTTTAACAGCATATCTTGTACTAACTATCATGAATACATGTATGTTTTCTCTTTTCTGTTCTATCTGGATGCTTGAGAACAAAGGCATTGCATTTAGGTTACGAAGCAACACTTCTAATGACTAAATTAGTGGTATTCAGAGGATAGCACTAAAGGTAAATTTGTATTGGTGTTTACAGTTTCCATGAGATTTCTAGATAACTAAGGAGATCAATTAAGCTGAAATAATGAGACCTGATATTGTGTTATTCTACCAGCTAACACTGTGCTGAGAGAAGCAATATGGAAGTCATCACAAGTTATGAAACAAACAAAAAAAAAAATGTGGAAAATATGTTCCCAAGTGTACTAGATTCTTAGATAAATAAAACACGACCTGAACAAACCTCTACTGGAAGCTGAACTCCTTTCCCACAGCACTGTCAGTCACTCTTCATCGTGTGGTCATGGTTTGCTAGTAACTCCATTTTAAAGTCTGTTCCTTTGGTTAGCTTTAGTTAGATTTAAACTTAAAGAAACCTGAGACTAATCAGCAAAGGCAGTTTTTTCTTCAATTTATTAGGAGGTGCCTCAGAAATGCTCCTTGCTCTCTGCACCCTTCTATGCACCAGTGATGACTTAGCATCTGTTAGGTTCAATTAGGCATTTCCCACTCTCTCTCTAGGGTTTGGGTGCCTCAGATATTTTCTGTGTCCATCCTAAATTAGTTCCATCATACACATTTTTTTGTGTTTTTATTTATAGCAATAGAAAAATGAGGTTCTAGTGGTTTACACTGGGGCTGAAAATGAGTGTTTTCACTGAGAGGAGGTCTTCTGGAGATTTTCCTGTTTGGAAGAGACAGGATTTATTCCTCTTTGGCAGCACTTCTCAGAGATGCAGGGCTTAATTTTTCAGTTCCACATAGCCATTTTTTGTCTTTTATGCCAGTTTTCATTTCCCTTCCACAAAAGTTTTAGTGGCTGAAGGATGCCACATGGAAATTGAGCAGGCAGAGATTATATGATCTACCTGTAGATTTTGCAAAACAGTATGAATTTCTGCCCAGTGGTTTTCTTCATGTTCCTTTTCTACCTTCCAGCACACGGAGTTCAGCTGCCTGGAACACTTGTGTGTGCCAGGAGGATGGGTGTTCAGGGTGGGGAGCCCTGCAGGGAATGGGATCATCTCCATCCTGATGCTGATTCACTGGCAGAGCTCCTTAGGAGAGAGGTTTCCCATCTGCACCACGGCAGGTCCATGGGAACAATTAGTCCTATGGAGATCTCTGGCTTTGTGCACGCTATTAATTGTGCTCCTTTGACTTAGAAGCTGCTTGGGTTTGTGTAATTTTACAAGCTACTGAAGCAGGACCTATTGATATTTTAAAAATAATTAAAGCAGTCAGAGTATTGAGTTAAAATGCTGCCTTTATGCAGTATCTACTTTTCATATTACAGCGTAAGTTTTTCACTCTGCTTTTGCTATTATGAATCCATTACATGTAAATGAATGAATACTGGTGTTAATAACTATTTACAGCATACAGTGTAACAGCTCCAAAGGAGCTATTAGAGTTTACTGTATGGTGTGAATATATATGAAGAACAATACACAGACCTCAGCTAAACTGTAATGAGTGCATTGACATAACATCAGCTCTGAAAAGAATCTCAAACTCCATAGCATGTGAATGGCAAAACAAAGGAATTCAAAGTCCAGACTCCTCTTCTTGAAATCACCCAGATACAATGGTATGTGGTGGGTATCATTACTGAAAACAGCTCTGTAGCACTGCTTGTGATGCAATGATTATCTCTGGTACTATGGATGCCAGTGTTCAGTTCTCAGTGTCACCTGCTGCAGGTCTGGGACAACCCCTGCAGTTGGGCTGTCTTGCCTGCATCAGCATGCAGTGTGCATGGGTAGGTTTGTAACTTCACATGTATGATTTGCAGTATTTTAGGCAGAATACAGACTAGGCTTTGTGTAGGTAGGTGCACTTGTGCCAGAAAAGTGTTGTGAGAAAATATTTGCTACATATGGGTGCATGTCTCTATATTAATGTTAGACTTTTGGCAAGACCTTCAGTACAGATGCAGAGCTGAGTAAGTGCAAACATGCAAGAGGTGTAATCCAAACCACCACAATATAGATTTCTACTGCTTCTAATACAAATCCAGTGATAATTTTTTAGATATGGGATACACTCCTCCCTTTTTAACTTGATTCTAACACTTCTGTGACAAACATTATGGTCTACTGCCTTGTCACTGATGTGGTAGGGAACCGCTCAGAAGGAACTCAACCAGTGCTCACAAATTGCTTCAGTTGCTTCATCCTTTATGCTGACAAAGGATTTTTGGTTCCTACTTTTTCAATTATATTTTGTGTTTTAGTTTATTGCTTTTGAATATAGCTTTAATCTGTTCTGGAGGAAATGTACAGAAAGTCATGTTCATTGACCACACAAGAATTAGTGGAAATTGAAACTTAAATGGCTATCCAAATCTGGTGCTAATATTGATAACCTTGGATTTTTATTTTCAATTTTAGAGCTTTTCTTCCTGATGATGTTCTACTGACTTCCTGAAATGTGAACCAGATTATTGCTAGCTGTCACAGAGCTGCATAGGGAAGGTCTCTAAGGTCATCCTTTAATTGTAGTTTCATCTGAGTCAGTTGTAGATCCTGAAATTTTCCTGAGAACCAGGAGTGCTCTCTAACAAGCAGTCTTTGTAATGCCTGTGTTTCTGAAACACAGGTGGAAGGCTAAGTTTTGATCTTTGGAGTCCAGACACAATTCTGAAAACATTGACAGGTTCACAAGGTAATGCTGCCCAGAGCTTTCTGACTGCCTCTGGCTGTGTCCCCTGCACAGCACAGTCCTGAGCACGAGTGGCTCAGAGAAGTCAGTGGCAAAATTTTGTTTGAAGTTTTAAGTAGAAATGTTTTTCCATCCATCACATGGAAAAGGTGAAATTCTCATGGAGTCAGAACATGTATTTAACTACTTAAACAAAAGAAAGGGTAATAAAAGGTACCTATGAAGCAAAAAAAAAAGCAAATATCCCTCTGGTGCCAGGGATTGACTTCTTCAAGCCAGAGTGGAGTGAAATGGAGCATCCATGCAGTAAAGATCTTGGCACAGGCAAACCCACACCTTTGGGTCCTAGTTGAAATAAAAAAGGAAAAAATAAGCAGATATAAACTTGTTATTTGTTTTTATAGTTCTATGAGGTATCAGTAAAACACCTGAATATTGAAATAGTGGTAAATCTCTTCTATGTGTTTTCCTCAGATATATTGAAAGCCATAAATTGAAACTTCTGTCTTTAGTATATATTTTTCTGATGAAAAGGTATATACGCAAACCTTATGTAGTGTTTATAGAGTTAACTTTTTTGATGTACACTTAAGAATCAGCAGTCAAGGGCACTGGTACCAGTACTGGCACCAGTAGCATTATGGAAGAGTATTGGCCCTGTAGCCTTTTACCCACTGTTGGCACTGTATTGTGCTGGTACCCACAGTTTTAACAAGTATGTCTAGCAATGTCAGCAAATCCACACCTTGAAACTTACACTCCATTTTCATAGTTTCTTCTCTCCAATAAAAAACTAATGTTTTGTGGATTTTTTATTTTAATCTGTTTTCTAGGCACGTCCCCTTTAATTATGCCCTGTGCACTTAGATTTGTTTCATTGCCAATATTAAACTGTTTTCTGCATAGCGAGCAGATTCCAAGGCAGATGTCCAATCCTTTTGGATTTTGCTTACTGATTGTAACTAATTTATTACTTCTTCCATGCAAACATAGAGCTGAATTCTTTTGTTGAACAACAGACCTACACTGACTATCTGTAAAACCACATCAACACAGCAGGAGCTCAGAAAAGTTCATGGTAATTACTTGCTCTGTATGGTGTTTCCATGCATTTTACTTGAGGTTTCTATTTTTTACCTCTTCCAGTTCTTTGGTCAAGAATTTGGCTCAAGCTTAAACTTTACTTTGTTACGTATAACATTTTATTCAGAAAGGCCCAAGGAATATTTGTCAGGAGGCTTCTCAGACATATTGAATACCCAAGACACAGTTTAGTGTGTAAATTGGGTATACATATCATTAGCATTAGAACTAGCAAAAGGAAGAGGTAGTGTGTGATGTTATTGGAGTAATTTGAAGAGTAGACTTTCAACAGATTTACAATAAACACAGCAAAGAATCAGATTTTTTTCTTTGTTTCAGATTCCAAACAGCTTAGTTACACTTGCTGAAAGAGCAGAACGAGGCTGGGCAGGAAGCATCAAACTTTTGATTGTTATTTTGCTGTCTTTAAGAAAGAACTTTAAAAAAGAATAAGTTGAGAATAACTTCCTGACTGTATTTGAAGTTAATGTCACCTTAAAAGCTGTGTTCCCAGAGGTCCAGGTTGTGCACATTAACCTGAAACAGTCTCTGTAGACCCCTCAACCTATGCTGTAATTGTCAGCTGTTTGTATTGTATCTGGTTTTTTGTATCATAAGGTCACATTCTATGTCTTTTATTAAAGACATGTTTCCTGAAACAAACAGCTCCACAACTGTCCCACAGAAGTTCCCCAAACTTCATGAATTATTTTTGGAACAGTCTGCTACTTCTCTAAACAGATATAACCACTGTAAAAAATCAGCTGCAATTTAGACCTTACTTATGCAGCATAAGTTTATACTGGATTTGTCAGATGAAATGCACATGCACAAAGGCATTCCCAGTGTTTGTGCAGTGATTTCATGGGCTTTGTTCCAGGCTGGAGAGGCTCTGGAGTAGCCCAGTTCCCAAGGCCACCACACTCCTTAGCACTCACCATGCTCGAAGGGTTCATTGTGCAAACTCACAAATTCAATGAGCCTGCTTGAATGCATACAGTTACACATGGGGTGAGTGTTTGTAATGCTGGGACCATACTGTGCCCAGCCAGGTTGTGTTGCTGTCAGGCAATTAACTTTCTAAAAGGTATAAAAATGGAATGTGTCATTTAGGCCCATTCTATGTGTTATTTGTTCTGGAAAGGAGGATGAAGCACATGCTCTTAATAGCTAACAGTAGAGTATTTGTTTCTTTTCTCTTTGTTCCTATTAAGACACTCTCAACATGCCAGCCCTGAGAACCTTTAATTTATCACCTTTCTGTGCTTAGGGCTGTATTCCACTCATTGCTTAAGCTAATGCAGGTGGTCATGCCTTTCAGCTGCTTTTGTTGTACTGACAGTTGCAGCTTAAATTTTTTTACTCTGCCCCTATTCTAAAACATAGAAATTTTTGCTTTGGTTTATTTTACTTGCATTTATCCGTTCTTTATCATTTTATTGCAGTTTCTCTGCTGTGACTCTAAAGGAAGAACAATGCTTATTCCTTCCACCCAGCAAGCTTTAAAGCTGATTCTCTGTGTTACCCTTGTCCTTTGTTTCTTTATAATGCAACCTCATCTATTGTTTACAATGTGTTTATGAGCAGCAGGACTTGATGCCTCTTAGAGTGAAATGCCTTTATTCTTTCCAAAAGTCTCCTTATATTTTTGTACAGCACTAAGTATCCTCATAGTCTTCAAAAAAAGCAGCATGCTAAGGGACATGGTGGAGAAGAAAACTGCCAATCTAAAAATGGTTGCTCTTACTCAGCAAATCATCCCAGTGTTCTGAATCATCATTTGATGGCAATAACACAGAAAGCATCTAGTAATCTTTATTATACTTGTTAGTACTGCAGAGTCAATATAACTCATAGAGCATAAGCTGGATTTTACTGTGATTCACAAGTTTTGGTATCTACAGCTACTATCTGCAAAGAAATTATGCATATATAGTACAACTTTAATGATCAATTAAGGTAGTTAGAGGCTCAGTTTTACTATCTGACATGACTTAGGTACCTCAGGAACCAAAATCTCTTGCTATTTTCACATCAAGGAGATTTTACGGCTTTTTTTTGACAACAGTGAACATAGTGATGCAGTGAATGTGTTGTGTATGCACACATAAGGTTAGGACCATGTATCCCTATAACATAAGGTGCGTAGTGGACATGAACAAGATGGCTTATCCTATAGATTCATGTTAAATTACACTGAATAAAATCATACCAAGTTCCAGCCATTCTCATACAAATACATGAAGGGTAAGATTAAAATTTCACTGAAACTAGTATGCTAATATGGAAATGGAGGTCATAAAATAAAAACGAGTATGAAGAAACAAAACAATCAACTTGATATTTTTTTAATTCAAAAAGTTACAGCTTGAAGACCCAAAGGGCTTTTCAGAGATGGAATGTGAGCTGCTTGCATTTTCATGAGGCCAACTTTAAAATAATGTCCTCCCTGATTAGCACAGTGAGCATCATTGCATTTAATTGGGTAATGACCTCTGCTTAGTGAATGGTATAAACTGGAGTGAAATTTGAAGAGAGGTACAATAGCAAGCTGGAGTAATCATGTTTCTATTGGTATTGCCAATTGAAGATCATGAATGATAAACATTAAACCACAACATGTAAACAGGTTTTTCCCTGCAGAATTTAAGCTCAGACTGATCACTTGTCTCTCTTAATATGATTTGTCCTAGCTATTGAAAACAAGGACTCCTCCCTCCCCCGATATCTCTTCTAATGTAATTAGCATCTAGTCAATAATGTTCAGCATTTCATTTTACCGCTTTAATTAACAAATTCAATTTGTTCAAACCTCTGTGAAAACAAATTAAAAGCCCAGTGAATAAAAACCTCTAGTGCCAGAGATGTGTCTAAGGTGTTCACCAACTCTTCCTCTATTAAAATGCCACCTTGGTTGTTTTTTTTTTCCCTTGGTTGGTTTTTTTCCCTTTGAAAATGACTGGGATTTTTAAAAATTCCACCCGAGGAAGTTCAGATCCATTGTGGTGGGGGTTGTCTGGATTTCAGTACAGAAAGAGATGGTTTCAACAAAGCAAGGCTGTCTTGTCATGGTGTATATGCTGTGAATGTTGAGCATTTAGCCTTCCTACAACGTCATCATTGCTCTTCAGCTTACTTCTTGCCGTGCCTCATTCCCAGTCCTCACCAACTAGACACAACAGGGTTTTATGATGGTTTTGGTGGATTAGGTTTGGCAGGTTTAGCAGCTTTCCAGTACCTGAAGGGGGTCTACAGGAAGGCTGGGGAGGGACTTTTTACAAGAGAATGCAATGATACGACAAAAGGCAATGGTTGAAGCTGAAAAGCAGTAGATTTAGGTTAGGCAGCAGGAGGAGATGCTTCAGTGGGAGGGTGGTGAGACACCAGGAAGGTTGTGGATGCCCCATCCTGGGAAGTGTTCAAGGACATGTTGGATGGGTTTTGAGCAACCTGGTCTATTGGGAGGTGTCCATGCCTGTGCAGGGGGTTTGGAACTGTATGGTGTTTAATGTCCCTTCCAGAGCAAACCTTCCTATGAATTACAGCAGAGCATGCACTAGCCACAACTGTCTTCATAGCAGCCTGTGTGTAGCCAGGACAGAGATGTTGCTTTTTGCTTCAGCTTTTGAAAAGTGCAGTGTCCAGATGCTACAGTACCAGGGCATTGTGCTGGTCTTGCACCTCTCTTATGCACCATCTCCCTCTGTCCAGGAAACCACCCAGGCCGCCAGGGTCTCCATGCCAAATACTGTCACGTTTTCATTTTATTCCTTTTCCCCATTTTCTTTTGTAGATGAGAACATTTACTGTATAAACATTGGCAGAGCTTTGGAAAGGTTGAAACAATACAGATTGGGTTTAATAACTACTGTAAATGTCCCACAAACTTGGTCAACAGACCGGAGTGTATTTATATGCACGATAAACACAAACACACACAACCCCCGTACGGCTGTTTGGAGGTCAGCCTTCCCTTCCCAAAGAAGGTCACTGGCAACTGTGGGATTTCTGCCAACCCACAGCATTTAGCTTTGCAATATTCATGTGGTGGGTTTTTAATATTTACAGCTTTAGATTTGACACAGCTCTCCTTATATATTCTGATTGCTTTGGCTTCTTTCGAGACCTTCCTGAGGTGGCTGTTTGAGAAACACGTTTAAGAAAGTAAATGTTAGCTAGTGAGCAGTGCTGGGGTTGGAAATGGATGGACCTCCACCAGCCAGGGGGGTTTGAAGGAAATGTGTTGGTTGAGGTTTGTTTTGCAGATCAATGTGGAAACACTGGACTATGCAAGCTGGCTCCTTGTAGTGATGCTTTGTTTGGAGACCGTGGTGTGTAACAGCATAGTCAAGTTTAGGTCATGAGTTTTCCCTCAGCTGGAGATCTAGTTTGGGTCTCTTTCATTTATCTATCTCTATATAACTTAACTGCAATATCAACCAGGTATTTTTAAGAAATTTAGTTAAAATTGGATGGTGGATACTGTGGTGTGGAAAAGAGACAGATCAGAAGGAATTTTTACATAAACTCACTTCTTCAGGAAGCCAGGCTGAAGAAGATCCTCAGTTTGCTATGCTTCCCTTTGTAGTGCTGTGTACATAATTTGCCATTTCTCAGTTTGAGAATGTGGAGCCTTTGCCACTGCATTGAGAGTATCTCCACTTTTAGGTGCTCTAAAGTTCATGAAACTTCACTTGAACTTCGCATTTGAATTTTTTTAATATGCTCACTGTTAAGAGTAATTTATTATTATCTAGAACTTTTCCTTATTTAATCACTGCACAAAAACCAGTATTTACTTCAACCTGAAGTACCAGAGAAAGTAAACTGCAAAAATCTGAGGTCTTATGATGAACAAGAGTATGAAGTGAAAAAACATGATCAGGTATTACTGTAAACAACTGAATGCAAGAACTTTCTGAGATCCTCAGATGGGGGTGTCTAGAAAAATAGTGTTTATGTTGTTCACTCTTATTTCTCTCCAGTGGAGTCACCATTCTCTATGTTTCTTTCAAAATTGCCATTGTAATATTTAGTGACACATACTGATGGTGTTGCCTGAGCAAATCTGTGTCTAAAATCGTTCCATCTCTGCTCAGATATGTATAGCTCATGTCTGTCTGTCTCTCTTGGTTTCTTTTCTTTTCTCTTCTTTTTTTTTCCAAATGTAACCACATGCCAAATGGTATAAATTATCCAACCATCTGTCCTGCTTCTTCAAAACTCTGAGGGAAAATAGAGCTGAAGTGTAGCTCATTTTCACCAAAAATGTCAGTTGTAATAGATCCTCAGTTTTGTATCCACTCAGCTTCTAAATGGTGGGAAATCCCATAGCCTTAAAATTTTTGGTAGCTAACTTGGACCCTTTTATTAGCAGGTGGCCAGTTTTGCCTCTGCTCAGCAATGGCAGCAGCTCCTGGGCCTTCTGGCTTTTCTTTCACCTCTGACCAGGAGAGGAGCTCCCCCTGCTTGTTACTCCTACAGCATTTTTAAGAAGCTCTTGTACTGTTCACATTTTCCTGCTATTTTCTTTGGGATTTAAATAATTTCATGAAACTATATATCCCCCCCCCCCCCCTTAATTTTCTGTCTTTTAAAATAACAATAAGGAAACTGATTTTGCCATGTGAGTCAGTTTGCAAATCAGGCAGCCTTTACATTTTTTCCCTGTCTGCTGAGTTTCTGCACTGAGTATCACTGTCTCACATATATGTTTCCCCCACTCTGTCTTTCCAACTTGTCAGCTGAAGCTGAAATGATAATTGAAATCGAATTGGCTTGTCAGTGTGTTGCCACTGTGCTCCTCTCCCACTGGTGTGCTTAGCTGGTGTGTTCACTAACTGGGAGTTAGGAGCCTTGAAGGATCAAAAGTACAGGGGAGATACTCTTCCTTCTTGTTGCTGCAATCACAGGGTGCAACGAGACAAATTCATTGAAAAGTGTGGTCCCACTTAAACATCCTATGCTGGAGGTATCCTCCTAAGTCAGGTCTGTAAATCTGTCTTCTGCTTAAGTGCTTCCAGATATGAAGAATAGCATAACCAAAGGCAGCTGACCCAGGGACAGCTCCAAAGTCCTGAAAATTTCTTCCTTTTAGCCTGAGTTTGTTATTAAGTGTCCCCATTAAAAGTCCATCAGCTATCCTTCCACACTGCTCTCTGACATACTGCATGCTCTTCTGATTTGAAGAGGTAAAGAGAATCAGATCTGAGATTAGGAACTCTTCAAATGCAAAGATACTTCAGAGATACCTAGCCCTGGGGGCATGTGAATTTATATATTATGAATAGAACTCTAGAGCTGAGGTGAAATGAGTTACATAATCTTCCATACCTCAAAAATAAAATGCTTTTATCTTTCTAAGGGATCCATATTCTAAGGGATCCGTATGACTATTAGACCAGTCTTCAAAATCCATAGAAGGCTGAAAAGCTTCCATATTACATTTGGGAACTCACATTATACTTCTTGCATCACTTCAGGAAGGAAGTAAAGCAAATAATTTATTTCCAGACATTAGTAATATCATGTTAGGTGAGAGCTTTCTTACTGGGATTGTAGCCAGCATCTCCACATTACTGTGTTAATTTTACGTAGCAGTACATGAATAATACACACAACAGTACACTCCCAGAATTTGCTGTGGTCAGCAAGATCTGTCCTGGCTGAGCTCAGGGGTCTTAATAAACCAGATAATTCTGGCTTGTCCACAGGATGTGTATCTCTGCCCAGAATTTTCATCAGTTTGAAGCTCACTTGTGCACATTTCTGCATGACTACATTTATGCCTACAGTCATCAAGTGAAATGTTATTGAAGTTGTGCACAGGAACACGTACTTAGATGTTATTTTGAATTTACACTGTGACAGGACTCCATTCATGATAGAGACAAGTACATAAGGAGGCATGGAGAAATTAATATGTATTTTGCTATGTGAACTGCTGGTATCCTTCAAAAATATTTCCATTGACTCTCTAGAAAGCAGGTTAGCTGGTACTGTTTACCTTGCTACAGAAAGAATTTACGGAGTAGCAATTTTTAGTAAAACTGTGGTCTGAGCTTATCTCAGTGTGACAGCTCTTCCATTTCAGACAGATTAAAATCTTTTCTAAAGTACACTAGATTGGTGGCTATCCAAGCAGATGTCATTAGGCAAAAATGACAGATGTTGAAAGATGTATTTTAGTACTCAGGTATTTGATGTTCTTTTCCAAAGGGACTGGTTCTGAAATGCATTTTATATATAAAGTAAGCAAACAGTTATTCTGATAGAAATCTATTGAACCCTGGTATCCTGTAGATGTGTATCCTGTGTCCACTCGCACCTTTGTGATAAACCAGCTGCTTCTCCTCGCATCAACACACATTCCACAAGATCCTTTGGTCAGAAGAAAACAAACTATGGATTGTCTTGAGTTTTAAGTTCATTATGGCTATTAGGCATTGTTCCCATACAGAACATCTGGAAAATGCAGTCCTTGATGTCAGAGGGACACCATGTTGGGTCTTTGCTTTCACTGGCCTTTAAACTTCAGGAAGAAATTACCAATTATTAGAAAGTTCTTTTAAATGTCATTGATCATCAGGTTCAAAAGAAATTTTGTATTGGCTTATACTAATGGATGAACTGAAAATTTTGCTATTTTGCCTTGCTGCCACAGAAGGCCAGAATTTCTTGCAAAGACTGTATTTAATGCTTTGTCAAAGTGTTAGTCTATCAAGATGTTTAGAATCTGTTTGCCTTCAGTTTGCTATCCATGAAAGAAAGATAATGGCACACACAAAGTTGTATTGTCAGGATTAATCCATCAATTTTTATGAAGTTACTTTCAGCTCTTGAGATACAAGGCACTGAAACAATGCAAACTATTATTCATACCATTATTATTTTATGAGTCATGCCAAGATGTTTCTTCTTCGAATTCCAATAAGATCTTATTTCTTTATTGCACAGACATGATGTTTTAAGTTTTCATATTTCCTCTGGAGCACACTGCACATGTTGAAGTATATCTGGTACATTTTTAAGAAACTGGTTCAGTGTCCAATTCCTTTTTTGCTTTTAACAGTGCTGATATGTAACTATGCTGACAGACTCCAAAAGATTGATACCTTCCAATTATGTGTGGTTTGTAATGCTAACTTGATAGTTTTGCACTTCTACAAGCTCAGGTTAATAGCCACTGTACTGAAGCTGAATGATTTGTGAGTTTTTTGGTCTTCTGACTTTGGAGAGATCCAGTATAATGCACTTTAAAAAAAAAAGAAAAAAAAAAAAAAAAAGCAAGCAGTGAACTGATTACCTCTAATTGTGTTTTATGAAGGTATGCATTCTAATAACTTCAACCAGGATAGGGAATGACACAACAGGTGTGTTAGGTGGATAAACAAGGACAGATGAGTTGTACAGGCAAGATAATTCTAAACCAAATGCATTAGCATAAATGCAGAAATCTTAGCTTGCTGCTTGCCTAACCAGTGCCAGATTGAAGTGACTTGTAGCTATCACTCAGAGGCAGAGGAAGGTGTTAAGAACATGTTTAAATGAGAAGACGATGGCAGCTCTACAATTTTTGACAGTCAGTTTATCTGAGCCACAAGTTCCTTGGTCTTTGTTCTTCACCAGTTCCCAAAGGACTTGATTTTCAGAAGTGCAGAGCACTTGCAGCTTCTATTGGCTTCAAGTGGAGTTTTAAGTGTTCTGCTCTTGTGAAAATCACGCCCAACTGGATTAGCACAAAGAGGTTTTTCTTTCAACATGAGCCAGAAATCTCTTTTCTTCCTACCTGACTTTTTCAGCAAAACACACTTACTGAATCCTAAGAGGCAAAATTGTATTATTCTATTTTGTATTTCAGTTTCTTGGTGTTTTAGTCAATGTGTGTTGGACTTTATTATGCATTTGTACTGTTTCTCACAGAGTCAAAGAAATCAGAGATAGAAAGGACCTGCTAGGTAAGCTACTCCATGTCTCCAGTAGTACAGCATTGTTCCTTTCAATATGTGTTCTTGTGTTTTGTCCCTCCTAGTATTTACTGGAGACAATTTTGTTTGAGGTCATAGTGACAAAGGCTGCAAAACAGTTTATCTTTCTTTCAAAAATAGTACGCATATTTGGAAAGAAAAAAAAAAGAAGAATATTTTTAATCCTCTCTCCAAATTGCGAGAAGCATTGCTGTTAGTCTGCAAGCAGTTCTTTTCAAATCATCATCAGAGGTGGATGATGTCATTAGAAATAGGGGTGTAAATGCAGGATTATCTGGAAGTTATATTTAGATTTAAAAAAAATAGGAATGCATAACAAAGGTCAGCTTTAGTTTTATTTTTGTTCTTTTGCTGTTTCATGGCCTCTCTCTCATGATTTCTGGATGCTTCTCCACTTTGGCAAGTAACCAGGGATGCAAAATACCCTTAAGAATAGATTCACCAATGTATTTTAGTTCCATAGTCAAACAGATCTTTGACCACCCTTTTCTGGAGAAGTCATTGCAATAGTTGTAATGGGCTGTAATTCTGTCATGAAGTCCAGGCTGATGATGGGAAGAAGTGTAGTCATTCCAGTAATAAAACTGACTTCCCAGTACAATATATGCTTTCTCCCTCAGTCATCTGTATTAAGTATAATTATTGGAAGACCAATCTCTGGATACATTTCAGTAAAATACTTTCCTGTAGTACTGTGTTCTAGGGCAAAAATAATTTGTTGTTTCTTTAAAAAAACCTTGTAAAAGCAGCTGTCTTGAAATAAATGTTGTTATTTACATGCTGAATCTCTCTTCAGTTTTCTCATGGGAAAATAATGTTCACACATTTTTAAATTTTCACTGTTACACCTATTTAACATATAATACCTGAAGATTTTTGCTTTTATTATTATTATTGAAACGACTGACTAAAAACTGGAGGAAGGTAACCTTTAATTTATACTCTTGCTCAAGAAGAGGTCTTTTTATAGTTACATTTAGGTCATTTTTATTTTTTTTTTCCTGTAGATCACCTATACTAGTAAATGGAGTTTTATTCCAATTTAGGAGGCACTTTGTCTTTAAACCTGCACTTACATTAACTTTTGTACATGGTTGCCCAGGCAACAATGTAATTGCATGAAACAATGGCATTCTCCTATGTACCATTTATGGCAAGTTTGCATTTGAAAAAACTTTTTGTCTTATCATCAAAGCAGAATTTTTAACCTTCTGACAGCTGAAGGAATGTTCAGGGGCCTTGATTCATATTCATTTTCCCTTGTAATTTTAATGGATACCATCACCTTTCATTTTCAGGGTATTTCTTGTTTCCCCCTCTGATGCTGTTTTACATGAAAATTCTAGAGCAGGCAGAAGAAACTGATTTAAAAAATAGCTCCAAGAAAAGGCTGCAAGTACCATTCTTCTAGCTTGTAGCCTGTGAAATTGCCACTGTTTAATTGATCCTCTATAAGCTTATCTTTCCACTGAGATGTACCATTATTGTACATTAATCAGTGCCTCCAGACATTATCACTGAGGTAACCAGGAGCTAATCAAGCAAGAATGGAGCTGGCAGATGCCAAGATATCACGGATGCCTTGCTGTGTAGGAAGTCTGTCAGAGTTTCAGCTTCCAAAGGAACCTGTTTCCATAGGGCTGCAGACTTTTTATAACCTTGTCATAGGGATGGGAGAAGGGGCAAGGACCCTGAATGTCAAATAGGTGGGCCACCTAGGGAGCTGAGGATCCTAGGATCTTGGAGATGGCAAGCAACAAAGTGACACTGTAATAATAATAATAGTAAATGATGCTATTTCAAGGGTTGGACTTGGTGACATCTGAGGTCCCTTCCAACCCAACCGATTCGATGATTCTATTTAAGAAGAAACAAAATGTTGACGTGCTGATTAGTGTTTACTAAATAGCAGTTTCCAAGAGAAGAGACTCAAGCAAAGAAAATTTTCAGTGGAAAATATTCAAAATATATTAATCAGTCATTGCAAAGTGCCACTAGAAATTCCATTCCCATGTTTTAATTGATTTTATTTTATTGATGCTCATATAGGGGAAAAAAAAAACCCACCCACAAACCTCTGCCTTTTCCTGAATATTATTTCTGGCAGCTAGATACCATATTGGGAAAATAACAGAACAGAAAAACAATAAAGAGTCATTTCACCAATTTAACTAAAACTATGCTTATTCTTGCAGAAAGAGCTGTGTGACACTTTACTGTCAATTTACAGAGTCTGTAATTCAGGAGAGAAAGGAGCCTGAATTGCAAAGGGAAGCAGCTGAACATTTGTGCTGCGGTTCTGTCATGTGAGAGGAGTTTCAAATGCTGCTGTGTTTGAACAGGTTCTTTCTTGTTGGCATGCTGATGCCTCAATGGCATTCTTTACATATTCCCTCCTCCCATCCTGCTGGTGGTAGCAGAGAAGCAGCTCCAGGTGCAGGTTTGTTCACCAGTCTGCTGGTGACATTCATTTGTATGACTTACTCAAAAGATATCCAAGACCTTGGGACCTGCAAGTTTACCTTAATTTGATCCTTCACTAGACTCACAAGCTATGCAATGGAATGAGAACAAGGTTTTCCTCTTAAGCAGAGGGTAAAAACCACCCTGTGGTTGCTTACCCAGAGCTTTGAAGCTCGGTGTTCCTGGTTTTCTTTTATCTGAAGCTGCAGCAGCCAAGTTTTCTCCCCAAACTTTTGTAACCCCCTGATTTCATGGACCTTTCAGGTGCACTGGAGGAAGAGAGTTAATTCTGGCAGATGTAACAAAGTCACTGGCATACGGTTTGCCTTCTTCTGAGGCTTTTTTGTTCAGCTTTTGAGAAGTCACTCTATTTTGCATGCTGCATTTTGTTCCCAGTTACCAAGAAATTGTGAATTAAAGAAATACACTGTGAAAGCATTAATAAACAGATTTTGCATAGTTTTCACTTTGTAATTCCACTGACTTCTGTTTATGTATTCCAAATACAAACAGGTAACAGATCAAAATTTGCCCACTGAATACACATACAGTAAATGTAAAACACTGAACCAAATTGCCTGCTGGCATACATCCACTGACAGAAAGGAGTTTTGCCAGAAGGTAGTTTGGCTCATTATAGCTAGTAATTTGATTATTAATAAGTGGAAAAATACTACTAATAGCTGCTAAGCTTTATTGATGACATTCTCCAATCTCTTTTACTTCCATAGCTGAATCTATCCGTACTGTTTACCCCTCTTTCTGATTTCAGTGAAGTTCATATATTCATGATGGTTTGCAAGACCAAGGTCATTAGTGAAGATGTTTTTTGTTGGTTGGGAAGGACTGGCGTTGTTTAATTTAACCCCCCCCCCCCCATGAAACAGAAATATTGCAGAGGGATAAATGTTTCCCTTTCTGAATATAAACATCTTGGCATCACCTCACTGTTTATTTTCAAAAACTGCCTAAGTTTTGCTTCCATATTTATCTAACAGCAGGGGATCATTATCCTTTGACAAAGTTCTATTCCACTGACATTATCTCTTAATTAGAATTCATCCTTTTCTAGTTCTACATAGTCAGCCTGTAGTTCCCACACGTCCTGTAAAGCAGTGTACATTTTTGGAGGCAGAGGGGAGTTCTTGTGGACCATTAAGAGCTGTTTAATAAGCAGCCTGATGTGGAAAAGGCTGCTTTTATTCTACATGGGCATAGCTGTGCAGCCAGCCCCTGCCCTCCCTTACATCGTGCCAGCTGATTTTAAGTGATGTATCAGGGCAGTACTGCACTCAAGAAAATAAATTGCTTGTCTTCCTTAGGAGACAAGGGGAGGAATCAGCTTGCAACTGGAATCAACCTACACTTGGAAGGCAGTGGGGCAGGCAGAGGTAAAGAGCAACAATGCTCTTTACAGAGCTTTGCAGTGCACAGTGACTGTGCACTGGCATCAGGGTCATGAATGGCATCATTTCTACTGCTAAGGTCAGTCACTCCAGTCTTCCACAACTTCTCTTATGAAGGCACTTGCAGTTACTAATACATCTTTCCCTTCTCTCGTGACTAGCATTATTCTTTTAGCCTCTTTGCAACAGCCCATAAGCAGCCTGACCCTTGAAATGTATGTTTGGATCTGTGAAACAAAAAATAAAATTAATAATGTAGAGGTGTTAAATCTAGGCCCTAGCTCCTGCATCATGACTTCTGGTAATCTGGCAATCTAGACTCACACCATCACTAAAACCTTTTTAATATCTGAGCACCAAGATCTAAGTGGCAGTACTCAAGTTCTAAGTGAGAATATTAGAGTAGCTCCATTTCTATGTCCTGCATGTCAGTGGGTAAAAATGTGAGTAGTCATTCCCGCTGATATTTGGACACACTACATCTTCTACTAATTGCTATCTCCTACCCAAGGTCTGAATGAATGAATGAATGAGTGACATGGCTTGGCAATCATGGTGGAGCATTTAGCAGCCGCTATAAACCATCTTTTCTTGTATGTAGCACATTAAAACAAAAATCACAGCATACAGGCATAAATAAGTAATCCACAGGTTGGAAAGAATAATCCCTACTACTGGAGTAGTACCCATGTAAAAATCCAGTGTGAAACTTTTTGCCACCAGGTGTAACAGACTCCAAAAATTTAGAAACACTCCCTTAAGATCAGATCCTTGAAAGCATATCAAGAAAAAGTGGAGTTCTGAGTTCCTAATAAGTTTCAGATAATATTAAAGCATATGCTGCAGCATTAAATTATTTCATTTTAGGGATTAGGAAGAGACCAAAGGGAGTAGCCTTACCTGAACAGCTGTGTAAAGTAAGGCTTTGGGGCTTTTTCACATTTTCTTCTGAAATACTTGCTATTAGACATTGCTAAGGAAAGAACAATGGAAAAGATTGGTCCATGAGATTCATTAATTGTGGCAATTCCTATGCTGGCATGATTTTGTAAAATAGCTTCCTGATAATGTTTTGCTATGAATTAGTGTGTGAGGATAAAGAAAAATTACCTTAGAAGTCCCTAGTCTGTAAATTAGCCCATGTATAATTTCGCTTAATGTTTTAAAATTATGTTCCCAGTTCTGCTTTTTATATTCTTATTGTCTTCACTTAAAACCTGTAAATTTGTTCAGATGTTCAAGCCCTTTCTCTGTCCAGAGATGCAAAGAAGAAAAGCTGTAAAAGATACAAAAGCAAACTATTAGCAAATTTATTAAATCCTGGAAGTGGTACCTAATTGAAAAGTTTGCTAAATTTATTTAGTAGCAGTGCTGCTACTGAGAGCTCTTATAACTTTATTGTGTTGAATTATGCAATATCATACTCCATTGTCAAATGTTTCCTTGTTTCTCATTAAGGCTGTGATTCATGCTAATATTATATCATTTAGACAGGTTCCTCAAGCAGTGTTTTATTGTTATTTGTTAATTTATGAAGCATAGTTTCAGTGTATCATTGTACTTTAGAATATTAAGGAAGGGTGGAATATTAAACAACCAAATGCATCCAGATACTTAGGGATAAGTCAGCTTCTGGGAAACAGAGTGTGTAAGGAGATAAAGGAGATAGATGTATGATGTATTACACACCCCTCAGGAGCATCTGACAGTTTACCTAAATGGTGACTTTCCTTTTACATGGGCTCACATTCCTTTCAGTTCTAGCCTGCAAAACTATTTCATTATTATTTCAGCAAAACTATTGAATTGAGATTCTTTCTGTAACCAAACTCAGTGAAACAGAAATTTTGTCAAAAGTCATGTTGCCAGGGGTGGGTTGATTTCTCAGTTTCTGATGTTCTTGTTCCAATCTTTAAATTTCTAAATGACCCTCACAATAATTTCTGAATTCAGTAAGTCTGTATACCTATTTTTAATCCCTTGCTACAATAAGCCATTCTCGGAACACACAAGTTACACCATGGGAATTTGACCCTGCTTTTACAGTGAAAGTGCAGACAAAAACTTTCCGGGACCTGGTTCAGTACAAGTGTGTATGCAATTCTCCGTGTTTCTCCACTGTAACATCTGGGACTTGTGCCCAGCATTCATTTCACGAGCTGAATGCAGAAAGATTTTGCTTCTCTCTTTGCCTCTCCGTTAGCTGTGTCCCATTCCCTGCTTCTGTTTCACTGTTATGAGAGAACTTTTCATATTACCCTCCTCACCTGGGAGCCGAGGGACTGCAGTCTTCTCCCACTTCATTTGACCTGCTGGAATTATAACAGCTTCTCTGCTTCTCCTTCCTTGGGAGGGCAGGTTTTCCTTTTCCTTTGACATATGATTGAAAGTTGGGATAGAGTCTTGGAGATGAGTAGGTCATCAAAGCTTCGTCCAGTTCTTAAAATATAATGAGATGCTGAAAAAGCTTTTTTCTGACATAATGGTGACGGTTCTCTTGTTTCTTCTGTTTGTTGTAGTGTTTGCAATGAATTTGCTGTGTTACAGAAGGCATTTCTATGCTGTTGTCTTCCCAAAGCCATTGGTATAGTGCTGCTGCCTTATGTGAGGGTTTGCATTTTCATTACACTTCTGTGAGACCCCCAGCCTCCTGGAAGGACCACCTTGCCTTTGAGGAGTGGGATCTTTGATCCTGCAGACTTCAAGGAATTTTCAGCATTTTCTGAGGTTTCTGGTCGCTAAATCAATTTGCTGAGCTGTGAATCTCTGTTTGACTAGTCAAAAAAAACCCACAACCAGTTCTGGATCTGACCTGGTGGAGCATTTATTTGGGTGTGCAGGAGTGCAAGAGCAGGTCTGTACTTGGTTTCACAGGGAAAAAAGGGTGGATGCTGAGATGTGAATAGTGACATTTGTGGCAGAGGGATGTGCTTCACATCCAATAGTGAAACTGAGATGACCAGGAAGAGCAAGGCTTTTAAAGTTCCTGCTGGAGACACCTTGGGAAGCCTAAAGCTCCTCTGCCAGATCTTTTTTTCCCCCAATTCTGGCTGAAAAAGCACTTTGGAGTGTGAAGCTATTTAGCTTAAGTTTGGTGGATTTTCTGCGATTTCTGAAGGAGGTTATCAGTTTCCTAACTATGAACAGATAGGAAGTCACTTGCACTCCCCTGCATGTTTTTTTCTTTATTTTCTTACTGAATTTAAATCAAGATATATTTTAGGAAGCATAATTATATAATTGGTCAATTTAAAAAAATATTAAAAATATATCTTATAAATATAGGGAACCAACTGACTTGAAACACGTCAGTGTCATAGAAATCCTGATACTGGATTATTAAATTCAAAATGTTTAATGAAATAATACGTAAAGTAGTTTAGCACAAAAATGTTTCTCACATATAGAAACGTAGAGGATCTTCCAAAAAGAGACCTGTACTAGCTTTCCTCTTGTGTAATGCATTTTGCTTTCATTTAAGGAAGGGAAAGCCAAGTTTCTGGGAAAGTATCTGAGATTTTTGACTGTGTATTCATCACACAAAGCCAAACTCTAAAGCACTTACAAAAAGTACTGCAGTGAGCATGGTGAGATTTGTCTCCTTTCAAACAGTGGCTATTCCTAAATTCTTCCAATTCCATTTGGTACGAAAGAGAAGTATTAAAAGCACAGACTTTTTTTCTCCCTGTTTTCAAGTTCTCCATTAGTGGTCATTATTTTCCTGCTTTTGTCCCTTTCTTCCCCCTTGCAATTTTGCTGTGAGTGATTCTCTCTGTCATCTTGCCGTAAATTGATTAATACTGCCCACTGATGCAGTGCACCACATGGCTAATATATCAGTTAAATGGAAACAGCAAACACCACCTGCTCCTTCAGGCAAATGGCACTTTGGAAAATGGAATGTGTAATCAATAGAATTAAACCTTAAGCAAAGCACTGCAAACAAATCCAGGGGCAAGGTCTTCTTAACTCTGTGGTATACTCTGTGGTATGAAAGATTTTTCCTTTTTTTTTTTTTTTCCAAGTGATCTGTTTGGCTTTCTTTCAGTATAACAATTATTTTCCTTGTGATATACAGTGTTGTCTCTATAAATGTTGTCACACAGTTTGGTATTGCTTGGATCAAAGGTGATTTTTTTTTTTTAATATGAAAAGTTTCAATGGGTCTGCTTCCCTTCACATGCTGGAGATTTACAAGACCAGTTCTGGCCAATGGCTGTGATAGGTAATAGGATAAATCCTTCCTGTTGATGGGGAGATAAATGCTACTTGAATTTAACTTTCAAATCTGCTAGAGGCTGCTTAGCATTAAGGCCCTTGCCTCATTTGTGAGCACTTTAAAGATTAAAGATTTGAACAGCAGATACAAAAATCACACGGAACTTTTCAGCTGATGTCAGAATGATCTTCTAATAAACAATTATCAGAAACAAAAAAAATGGTCAGCTTTACTTTCCCCATTGAAAGAGTAAAATTCTAAAATAGCTTTTTAAGAGGAAGTGCAAGAAATACAGAGGACCATATGAGAGCAGAGTACTCTTGCAGTTTGCTTGCAAGGGGAGAAAAGGATGATCTGTGTGTGAGATCATTTGGAAGTAGAGTTTAGCTTCTTCAGGAAAGCAAATCATTCCTTGGGAATTTTGTGCTGCTTAACACAGGGTGTCTAGTAAATGTTTTGGTTCAATGTAGAGTTAAGGAAAATAAACTCTGCCCTTGCACATCGCTATAGATGAATGCTCGTGTAAAGATGCTCTTGTACCCTATTCCATACCTGGGCTTTGCTACCCTTGATAGGTCTGTGAGTTTATTTAGAAATATATTTTGTCTGAGATAAAGCTTATTAAAAAGCTGAATAAGGCAAATCATTAGTACCTACTGACTGACAAACAAGTAGTCAGCTCCCATCACATGAAAATAGCCCGTCTCTGTCTCATGGCTGCTTCTAACATCTCACAGCAGACTCCATTCTCTGTTTGTGGTGTACCAGTAATTATCTTCTCGCTGGCAGGATTTGGAGTTTGGTTGCCAGAGCCCAAGCACCGTGTAGCAAGTGTTTTGGTAATGAATAAAGATGGCAATCAGCAGCAACCTGAGAGCGAGCTGAATGAGACAATCTGGCGGGCACTGAGGGGGTCCTGCTGGCTTGCTCAGATGGGCAGCAGGCAGGGATGAGATAATTGATAGGAAAGGGTAATGAAAGGAAAGGAAGTGTGTGGGGGGGGGAAGGGGGTGGGAGAGAACAGATTTAGAAAATAGACAAAGATTTTGACCTTAAAGCTAATAGGCTACTTAGGATATTATTTTATAAAGACCAGGCTAAAACGAGCTGGCAGATGAATGTCAGTGTAGAATAAGCCTGTGTGTGTCTGCGTGCACACGTGTGTGTGGAGGGCTGGGGAGGGAGGAAATCATCATCTGCAGCTCCTAGAAGATTTCTAGGAGATAAGAGAAAAGACATGCATGGTTATTTGTAGGGTCCACGGTATGGCGATGTTCTTTTACCTACACAGCTTGCTAAAACACATCAACCAGGCTTTGAAGTCAGAAGCTTAGAGGGGAAAAATTGAAAGTGAGTGAGAGAGATTATCTAGACAAAATTCTGTACATATGGAAGGGTTTCTACTTGGGAAAATTGCGTTCCTGTGTGCGACATATTGAAGTCAATAAAAAGAGTTCAACTTGTTTTTAAAGACTTCTAACTATTCTGACTTTGAAAAACTAAAGGATATTTGTCTTGCCATCATCAAAATTATAAAAAGCAGTACAAAACCTTGCCCATTTTTGATTGTATGACCCAGAAAAGTACATGTTTTAGGAGTAACAAATGACATTGTAAAGATTGTTCTTTGCAAACAAATAATTGTTTTAAACTGAATTCTTGCAACATAAGTGGAATAAAACTCTCTTTTTTATAATTTTGCATCCTTCTGACACCAGGCATGCTTCCTCCCAGCCTTGTAGGTACAGAAAAAAGTTTATTCTTTTGCATTGCTGTTGCATTAGAGATATGTTTTTATATATTCTGAGTGACGACAGAATTCAAGACAGACAGGTAGGAAGATGGCAGGATGAACCAAGTGGAGTTATTTTATACCTGGTGGCAGGGCTTTGCTTAGATCCTCTTGCATACCTTTAGGTTATAATTTTTATTAATGTTGATGAGCCGATAAGAACCAGGCCTTCAAAGATTTCTCTGTAGCACTCTATGGTTCCATGCTTTTATGCATTCTTTTTTTTTCTTTTTTTTTTTCTTTTTTTTGAACACATTATGGATTTTAAAATAGGCCATCTCCCCCACACGTTCAGGTATCAGGAAGATTTCGAGAGTTTATGGTAGTTTAGTGACTGTTAATACTGTGGGAGTGTGTTATTTGCTGTGTCACCAGAGCTGGAATCTTTTCAGGCCCAATAAGTCAGATTATCTTGATCTGAGGTAGTACTTCAATAGGAAAGCTCAGTATAGGACATGGATTACAAAGGGCATGTGACTGGTGATTCAGTGGATAAGGCTTTCCTTCTGAACTTATTCTAAATAATTTGTTACAAAGTACATAGCAGTGCTGGATGTTCTTGGCTTTGGGCAGAGGTGCATCAGCACTTCAGAATGTTTGCTATTGAAAATGAACTATGCTAGAGAGAACTTAGCCAGACATGCACCTTTTTTTTTTTTGAGACCAAATTTCAAACAGAAATTATATTCATCACTTTCTGGGATTTTGAAAAATTCATGCTGTGCCAGTGTGTCGAGTTCATCAGTGTCCTGCTCTCAGAAATATGGAAGCAGGTTAGTGACAAAAGAAATTTTTCCATGTAGGGTTTTACAAAGCTCTTTGGGATCCTTTTAGATAAAAGGTACCATATCAGACATTCTGATAGGTAGTACTTATTAATTAATACCTGTCATATTGTGACTTTCTCAGTGACTTTTATTCTGCTTGGAGCAGTCTTAGGAAACTGTGTTTTAAACACTTTACCATAATTGTGATGTGACCCATATTGTACCCTCCTTCATTCCAAGACCTTCTGAAATATATTATAGATGCTCTCCACGACCTTTCCTAAAAGCTTTTTAATTGAAATGTTGTCATGCAGCTTTCATATTTAAGATACTTTCATATTTTGATGGCCTTCAAACATAACTTGAAAATATATTCCAAATACAGAGGAGAGTAATGGAGTTAGAGCTGCTTTTTCTGTGGGCTCCACTGCTTTGCAAGGCCTGTCAGAATGTTGCATGGTCTCAGGCATATGCCAGATTTGTCTCCATCTTTCATTTTTACCAGATAAATACTAAGGCTGTGATGACTTCTAAAATGCTACTGCCCAAATTATACATAAAGAGAAGATGCCTGTTACTATCCAGTATTACCAAGTGTGTTTGTAATGACTGCATCCTTGACTGCTCCATTGTGCTTGGATGGAGAGCTTCTCATTGCTCTCAGGCTTGTAGTAGAGGTTGTGACTAGATTTATTACATTACTGATTTTCTGAGAGGGCACTTCTGCTTTGGTTTGTACTTGTGTAGTGCTTAGCATAGTAGAATCCTGTATCTTGTACTTAGGATATTATGGTACTATGAATTCTTATTGTTAAAAATAACAATATTTGTTGCTAAGAAGAATGAATTCTATAATTAAATAAATCTGTTTTCCAGATTTTAAAAGGTCAAAAACCTCTAGAAATACTTACGTTACAATCTCAAAAGCTGTAACATAGTTCAAATGTGTTTTCTTAGGAATGTGGATCCAGAAATTCCAGGGCTCTAAATTGGGCAGTTCGGATTCAAATAAGAAGAGAAAGCAAATACTTGGCAGTGGCTTCAACTCAGATATTCAAGATATTTCCTTTGGCACATAAATACATCATAGTACAATAAAAGCCAGCAGAGTAAAAAGGCAAGTTACAGAAGTGATCATACCTCTATTTTGAACTGCAAGTAGAAGCTTGTAAGGTAATAAATTACAATATTGCTCCATCACAAAAAATCCAAACTATCACTAAATTCAGAAGAGAACGCTATTTACAGTCCAGAACTGAATTTATTCATGTTACAGCTTTCTGTTTTGTTTGCACAAGATTTCCACAAGTTTCATCTTTTGACCTCCCAGATGTGAAGAACCATAGAATATGCAGCAAAGATCAGTCACGGAAGATAAAAAAATCTGCAGTGTTGATTAGGCAAAAGAATTATTCATTGGGCCAGATTCTCTGTGGTGTAATTTTACTTAGCTGTATTGAGTTCATTGACTCATCCTTACTGACTTTATTTTTTTGACTTCATTATGGGTATTCTGATTTACATCAGCTAAGGATCTGGCTCTCTGTTTAATTTGCACTATAAATGATAGAAAATCTTTTCAAATAGAATCTGCAGTGTAATTAATGAGAACTAATGCTTAATGCTGGATCCTTTCCCAATAGCCTGTTACATGGCACTAAACATTATGGGCCAAGTACTGATTTCACATTTTAATGCCAAATTCCTATTGACCTCGAAAGGAGTGTTATGTGAAAAATGATAGCAGGATATATCCTATTATTTCTTGAAAAAGTCAGTGTTCTGATAAAAGCGGATTAAGTCGCCTTTTTCATAGCTGTCAAGCATCTTGGCTTAATGTAGTCATGGAATCTCACCATGATATTAGAAATCAGGCATGCCTGCCTTGGTACACCACGTTGCAGCTAACCATGAGTCCTTGTCCTTTTATAGGATGGCTGCAATTCACACTTTCTGAATTAGGTATTAGCTACTGGAAATGTGAGCAGCTCTATTTGGCTGAGAATGTATGTCTCTCTCATATGCTTCCCATGCACTAGCCATTTATATTAATTCTTTGCTGAGTTCTTACTCCTTCATTTTGTGTTTCATGCCTGAGGAAGGAAATCCTTAGGTAGATTTTTGGTTTTCAGATAATAGCAGTGTAATAACTTCATTCACTGAACAGCATTAGCTTCTAGAGGAAAATCAATCCGTTGCTGGTCACTCAACTTTACTTCTACCTCTGTCAAAGACTAATCAAAATATTCACTGAATTTGCTATAGATGTTATTTGCCATCATTACAGTTCTGTGACACCTCCATTTTCTGCCTGAGGTTTTTGTCTTCCTCTTTGATCTCCCAAATTGCTTTTAAACTTGCTCAGATAAAGCTGTTTTGACTGTTTTCTGGTGTTGTTCAAGGAGACTTCTTGTCCTTGTAAGCCATAAAAGGATAGAAGAATATAATCTCAGAGCCAATATTACAAGATATTTTCTGTCACTTTTTTCCAAGCTGGAAGAGCCAACTCAAGCTGGAAAAGCACTATCCCTATCTACTCCAGTCCTTTATCTTCCTCTGTATGAACTCACCTGAGGCTTGAACTCCTTGGCTTTGGTTCAGAGGCCTTGGCTGTCTCTATCCCTTTTTTCATTCTCTAAGTTTCCATCTTTATTTTCAGCTTCCAGGCTCTCACCTCCCGAGCCTGCAGTCATTGCTTGTTCTCTCTGCTGCTGTGGATCTGCAAGTTCTCTTGCAGCACTTGGTAGACTGAAGAAGGTTTGTTTCCATTTGGTATCCTCTGGCCCAGAGTTTATCATGAATCTATATGAAATCCTATTTGTTTTTTCAAAAGAGTTTTTCAAGCATACATTTTGGATTCACTTCCTATGTTCCTTCCTAAGGTGTTCAGTCTTGCCTGAAGCTGGGTTTGTCCTTTTCTCCCCTCCTTTGCTGTACATGCTAAAAGACAGAAGGATTCAGTGACTTCATAACATTCCCAGTAGCTTCCCAAATCCCATTTTAGGGAGAAGATATATACGTATCTTCTGATACATACTGAAGTCCTGGTGGCTTGTGGTCTCCTTTAGTCTGGATTTCAGCTTCAAAGCTTCTTTGTCAAGAAAACTGTCCACATGACCCCTCTGGAAATTAAATACATATTGGGGAAAGGCTCTGGGCTACATTCTATTGTATTTAGAATTCCTGCCTTTGCAAGGTAGAATTCAATATATATTTTGTTACCCAGAAAAACAGGAAAGGTCAGAAAGTTGAAAATATCTAACTTTTTTTGTGTTTTGTGTTTTTTTTTTTTTTTTTTTTTTTTTCTTTTTTGGTAAATATGTGTTCTGGGATCCAACAAATCACTTCTAGGTAAAATGTCCTTATTCTCAGTATCTCGGTTTGAGAAGTGGATAAGTGATGACCAATTTTGTATATTGTCTTCTGAACAGAATCCACACAATGTATTGTTATGTGTTTGAACTGCTGGTATATGTTACAAGCACAATTTCCCTAATATAAATGCCTGGTTGATGAGGAACACCATGGTGGAATCCTGGACTCACACCAAGACTGTACCAGGGTCATTATAGGGCATAACAGATTTCTCAGGTTGCCATTCATAGATAAAAAATATAAATAGAAGCAGCAAAATGGGAAGCCTTCCTGTGTTGTTATCATTTAAGAGTGGAAGAGAGGAGGGGAGTTTAGGTCAGTTTTGTCCTTCATTTTCACAGATGATTTGAAGCCTTTTGCATGCTTCAGCTTTCTTTACAGAGCATTGGTGCAAAATGGGAGTGCATTTTGTTAGTGAGCTGTGATACCCACTGGCTTTCTGGTTTGGATTAAGGTATTCGTTTGCCTCTGTAAATGTCTACAGCCCTAACTGATCCTTTTTTTAGCATTTTGCTGAGATTTGCTACAAGCTAGGAGCTTGATCTGGGGCTTTCTTAGTAATCAGTGAAGAAAAAGGCACTTCCAGAGTGAATTTGATCAACTGCTTTCTAGAGGTGTCTTAGCTCTATAGGTTGCTTAGGGTGACTTAGCTCCTAAATAAGGTGCACCAATTCAATTACAAAAGCTTTGTGTCCTCCTTAACGTAATCTTGGGATGAGTGTATCTACAGCAGTGAAAAAAGAGGGAGCTGTTAGCATCATAGTTCCTGGAAAGGGACCCATGTTTTGGCAAATGCTTCATTTTTTCCCCCTTTGAGAGATGTGCTTTTTTAGGAAGACTGAAGAGCATGGATGTTTGAGGAGTGGTATTGCTTGGGTAAGATTTGATTTCTGACAAGCCACAGTACTTAGTAAGTTTGTATTGCTTTATTATTATAAAACCAGATGGCTGTAGTGAATAGCACAGAGGCTTCTGTATGGAATTTCTTTTTGGGAAACAATGAACCCATTAAATTGCCAGTATGACTCATGCTAAGTGTTTGAATCATTTTTATTACACTGCTGACGATGGCTTGGAAAAGTCAAGTTTTGGTCATCAATTTATTCTACGTTTTTTATATTGACTGACTTGTATATCAGAAACAGGGTCAGTTAGACATTTTTATGAGTTCAAGGAAAGATGTTCTGTGTAAATAACATATAGTCAGGAATGAAAAGCAAAATGTTCACATATGACCTGGTAATGTATAAATACGATGGCTTGAAAGCTGTATTTGGTTTGTGGTATACTAAATCAGAGAACTGAATAAAGAGATTGCTCAGCTGACAGAAATGCACATTATGATGTTAACAGACTGAAAAGTTTTATTTTTATGCAGTGCTAGCTAGGTCCTGGAACACAACTGAGAACTAACCATTTCAGGGAGAAAAAACTATAGCAAAAAACCCAAACAACTGCAATCAGGCAAACCTCCCTTGTCTCTTTTTCTGTTTCTTTTCTGTCCCGGATTTTCTTCCAAATATTTGCATGCCAGTTGTACAGAAGGTTAAAGAGGGAAAAAAATCAATGACATTACTTTAAAGGAAGTTATTAATAGCCTGCCATTGGTTCTGTATATACTGCTTAGGTAGTGTAGCTGCACTGTGGTTTTTCAGGATTTATTTTTTACTTTATAGCTGTTTTGTTGCCCCATATTGCAAGTATTTATCACCTCTCTGCAAATCTGTGTCCTGATTTCTTTTGTAAGTCCCATCTACACTTTAAAAACATTAGTTTTCTTTTACCTTTCAGTCTCAACTAAGAAGTTTTGAGAACATTAGACAAATGGGGGTTTGGAAGCTGTGGAGAAAATGAGGTGATTGCCCCAATCCTTGATTTACAGACACTTGTGTGACCTGCTAAGGGTGCATGTCAAAGGGACCTTGGCATGGGCTAAGCACCACCCCACAGGTGAGGTGTAAGCAAAAGAACTAATGAAGGAGCTGATGATGCCTCCATCATCACTCTTCATTTACAAATAATCCAATTAAAAAGTATAAAGTGGCAAAATTTGTGGGATAGACCTGAAAGATCACATGGCTTCTTTTGCAAAGTGATGCTCAAATATATTTAAACACTTAAAGTGTCTATATATAAATACTAGCTTCCAAATAGCTAGAAGTATTTGAACCTTTTTATCTCAGCGTAAGCTAAATATCATAATGTCTGTACTTTCCAATGAAGAAGAGTTTTTTTCACTTTGTACTTTAGCCACACCATTACATTAGACTGTGTTTGAAAAACTCAGTAACATGCCTTAAGAAAAGGTTCAAGAAAACTTTGAAGTCGAGTCTCTGAGTACCTTTATCTTATTTCACACTAGTTAAGGGTAAGGCTTGCATGTAGTCCCATTATAATCAGTGGGACTGCTCCCATCTTTATGGCAAGTAGGATTTGGCCTCTTGTGATTACACATTCTCTGCCTGGTCTGTTAGACTGAAGAGTATAATAAAATTAAACTATTGGATTAGAATGTTAATTTCCAAACACAAAACAGCAAGGGAACATGATTGCATTTGTTGTTGGAGGCTAAAGTGAAGCATTCCTGTTTCTCTCTTGGTGTATCTAGGCTGCCTAATGGATGTAATTTTGTGTATCCAGAACCAAAATGGGGAAATATGCAGAAATATGGGCAGAAAAATGTGTTTTTAGAAAGAAAGAAAAACAACCTAGAGATTCTTCTTGACATTTAGATCATCAACCACATCTGAAAGCTACCCAAAATTAAGACCTGCTTCTGAAGAGATTTCAGCAGTATAGGACTAGGAATAGCTTTTTCTGTATAGATAGCTCTCTTTAGGCAGAAAAAGAAGCTGCCTTTTCCTTTTCTTGATGAACTAGGATTGTGACTGTAACATGAGGTACTCTGAAAAGGGAAATGATTTCCAGTTTTAGTTAGGCTATAGCTGTTAGGAATTTAAAAGGTCATCCAGCCCTGTTTACCTTCAGAGGGTGGTTAGAGCATGGTTTACAAAACAGATTATTGAGTGGTTAGGTGTTGGAGCTGGTGCTCAGTAGTAAGAGAGAGCTTCTACAGGGGATCAACCAAACTGTTGGAAATTATGGAAAATTGCCCTATTGAGTTATGCACATTTTGGGTCTGTCTCACAGCAATTTGCATTTCTGCTTCTACAAAATTCTTTGAAACATAACGAATTAAGCTTCTGTGTTTTCTGTCAGGCTAAATAGCATAAACCTCATTTAACAGACAAGCAGAACTAAGGCCTCTAATGATTCCTGCACTTACGTCTGCAGTCAGGCATCTACCACCCTTTCAGCCCTGTGAAAACCATTTCCCCTCTCCTATATCTGGTTTCCATTCCTCTCACCACTGGTTCCTGATAGCTCAGTCTTTTGCACCATAACAGTTTCCAGTATACATCCTTTCTAACCCCTAGAAACATGATACAACATTTTTTTTTTAAATCTACCATGTAAAGGTGCAATTTGCACATCTTTGGGAGCATGTTTGTTTTTGCAGGGCAGTATAAAAACTTCAGAAATACCTCACAGAGTCAGACAGTGGTCTGCCTAACCCAGTGTACTGTCTCCCAAGTGACAGAAAGAGATGCTGTATAATGAACACAGATGAGCCCCATCATTACTTACAGTCCTTCCCCTTCTCAGCCCCTCAGCAGCCACAAGCACTGGATGAAGGATATTAGAGAACACATCCCTGCCTATTCCTTTTGGGATCTGTTTATGGACCTGCTGTCCCTCAATCATCTCATCTCTTTTTGAACTTCCCAATATTAACTGCTTCCACAGCCTAATTTGACCACAAATTCCAGAAGTTCAGTGCCTGCTGTTTAAAAACTATACTTTTATCTGTTTTAACCTTCTGCTCCAGTAGTTTCAGTGAGAATGGTGGCATCTGGTTTTAAGAGTGAGTTTGCATCTGGTTTTAAGAGTGAGTTTTGGTGAGCGAGAGCACTTTTTTCAAAATTCTGAACTCATCTGGTCCCCTGCCTCTAGGATTTTGTCCATCATCTTATACATTTGCAACCCTTCTGTGTACCTCCTTCTGCTTTGTCCTTCTCAGCATGTGGAGACCAAATAGAGTACTACAAAACATGCATGTCCAAAGGGGCTGTGTAGCAGGAAAATCATTCTGTCTTGTATGCAGCAGCTTTTCTGCTGGGTCCCAAAAGCCTGGTAGGGTTTTTTGGCTGTCATTCTAGCAAACACACATGGGAAGGGAACATTTGACAGTTTTTCTTAACACGGAATGGAAGGAAGTAGTTTACTTAAAGTCCACATTTTTCAAGATGGAGTCTTTAAATAATCATTTGAACACAAGTGGAAAACTGAGCCATTTGACTCTTCTTCTTTATGTATGAATCAGGGATTTTTTCTCTTCACAGATTAAGAAAGAACCAACAGTGCATTGCCAGTGGTGATTAGGATGGTTTCTGGTTAATGACAGCAGTTTATGGTTAGGAATGAACATCAGAGTAGATTATTTTAAAGAAATCAGCTTAAAGGAGCTTCTGTGTTGTTTATTCTTGTTGGTTTTCAAATTAACTCATACTGAATCTGGACCAAGTTTTAGGAAAGGAAACAGAGAGCAAGTAGAATGTATACTCTGTTAAAATGATTTCCAAATGTTTTAAATGCTCTGACTTTCTAGCAGCCTATGGAAGGCATATCAAACTCTTTGTAGCCCCCCAAAAATTCATGTTTGGCTTCATCCTGCAGGCAGCCCTTAACTGTTTTGACTCATGCTTTTTGCCTGATGTAAGCAAGCAGGATTAGGTGCTGTACAGAGCCTGAAAAGACAATCTTTGTCTCTCAGTAGTTTACAATCTGTGTTAAATGGGATGACAGCATTCTTCATCCTCTCTAATGACTGTGAAACCAGAATTACCCAGGGATCCACATACTACTATAATGGAGCTCTACGTGTACTGGAGAGGACAGATAGCTAGGTAGAAATGACTGTTCCAGTCTCTGTTCAAATTGAGTAAATTTTATGACAGTTTCATAACACAAAGAGTACTGAATGCATATTTCAAAAATATAGTATGTAACTAAGAAAATAAAAGAGGACTATTCAAAAATATATTTTTTTTAATGGCAACTCCTTTTAGATAATAAAGTGTCCTCAAGTGAAACTCTATAAGAAAGAAAAAAAATTGTATCCTCTACTTGCTAATGACTACCACTGATGTTCATCTTTCAATTTCTTTGTCATTAAAAAAATAGGTAGGTAATAGGTAGTTTAGAAAAAATAAGAAGGAAATTTCTAATTAAGGACTAGATGAGGCTTGTTTAACTTAACACCTGAGTAACACTGTAGGAAGGAAACATGTACTTTCTATACAGTAAAGTACCTATAGAGTTTGATGTACTAAAGACTCAACCTACTACAAGGGATTGTGATGAAGTAAACAGATGTGGTTTATCTTACAAGAGCACAGCCTTTAGAAAAAGCTGGGATTTGCTCCCGTTAGATATTAACTGGAATTTACAGTAATACCCTTTTAAATCAATAGTGATGAAACTTAAATTTCCGTATACTCTGGTATGTTGAAAAGTTGCATCATTATGCTCAGAAAATGGAAGAGCTTGGAAGTCTTTTAAAAACATATTAGGAAGACATTTTGGTGTTGCATGTAAAGGCAGCTGATTCAAACCAGATACCAGCCAATCCTCTTCCCTTGCTGTAGCCCAACAGCATTCCTTAGCATTTTCTGGAAAGAGTCAATAGTACTGGAAGTATGGATCTAGACATATTGAGAAATCTCACAGAAAAAGCCTCTCGGAAATATCTTTGAATTCCACGGTGCTAAAGACTTCAGAAAGGTACTGCCCTCTGAGCCCCATTGCTACGTGTGGGTAGGCAGTGGAATGAAAAGACCACCTTACACTTGTCTGGGGAAAAGAGTATTTGCTCAGCTCTATATGACAAAAAACCCCTGCTGTGATACTGCAATCCAGCAAGGCACCAGTGGAGTTAATGCATTTCAGCTGCATAAAATGCAAATATATATATAACATGGCATGTATAGAAAGGCCACTGAATCTTTAAAGGGAAACAGGCAGAGCTAATAGGTTTCTTTGAATATAAACATCAGTATATATTTTCGTGACTCAACTCAGCATATTCTATATGGGTTGTAATTTTAAAATTAGTGGTTGGAGGGAGAGATAAGCACCATCAATAAATTAAACTGTAACCCAGCGGTTTAGTCATGAAAGGTTAAAATAAACTTGCTTGATTGATTATGAATTTTAAACAGTTTTTCTTCAATGTAATCAGTGCTCTACCAATGTCATTGCTCATTAAAGAAAAGATTTTCATTCCAACATTTGATTGAGGATGTTTTTTCTCATTTGCATTTTGCTTTCTACCAAGTAAGCATCTTGCCTTCAGAATTATTAGATTTTTTCCCCCCTTGTCTGTCCATAAAAGCTGTAAAGTGGGATGGAGCAGTGATTTAGAGGGATACTACATAAAGATTGAATGAAGATATTGACTACCAGGCCCTAATGCAAACGGGACTGTCTGATGGACTGCCTTTGACAGAATGATGGAAGGGGGCCTTGTGGCCTACTTAGATGCCCTTCTAATTGGCCTTTATGAATATTTAATGAAATCAAGATGAAATTCAATCAGAGCTTTTACCTGCTGAATCTTAGGGAAAAAAAGCAGGATATTATTAGATTTTCCTAGCCCTTGTGTACAATCAAACTGTACTGAAATGTCTGTTTGTTAGTCAGGTGGCTGCGAGATGCTTTTTATCCAGGGACTTGGTTTCTTCCAAAGGAATTAACCTTTTTACCACAAAAAGCAGCACAATTTTCCATTTGCATGCATCACTGGTACTTTATTACTGGCACAGTATAATGTTTAAGCCATAAACAAGCAACAGCTCTTCCCTTTGAAAACATACCCTTAGCAAATTCTTACTTTATTCCAATTTGAAGCCTTTTAGGGAACTTTGAGGTCATTTAATAGTTTCAGAACTACATAATGTTCTAGCTTAATATTTTGTGCCACATTGGCTGATGTAGGAGAGAGAATTTGCATGATCTCATTTCTCAAACATAATCTAGGCTGCATCAATAACATTACATTATAGCAATGAGGTATAAAACAGTCTGACAGGCTCCTGCTGTATTACACTCTTACATTCATTTAAATGTAGATTTTGTTTTTCTGAGTGGAATGCCAGAAAAGCTTTTCATAGAAGCACAATGGACAGATTAATCTATAAATGGTAAATTCAACAGTGAAGAAGGTTTTCCCCATTTTTAGCATTGTGAATTTTATCTTTCTCCCCCAAGATAAGCTGTTTATTCACAGTATGTTGCTTTTATGCATTTTCAATATAATTTTTTGGACAGAGAGGAGTTTGGTACCCAGAGATAAACACAGCATGTTAATAATAAGCAAGGCATGAGTAAAACCTTACAGATGTGACTAAGTAAGAACAGTTCAATATCATTATTTAAAGGCTTGATTTCTTTCAAAAAAAAAAAACCAAACTACTTTTGTGAGCATCAGTAATGCTCCCTTGGGTATGTAATGCTGATGTCATCATGTATATAATACATACATGAGCAACAGAGAGGAGCATGGCATTATTCAGTGGGGCATGGATGAATAGATACCTCGCTTCCCTCAATTTTTAGATATGCGTATTGATCTCTTTCTTAGCACATATATTCATGGTAACGTTATTAGGATTATTTCTATAGGGCTGTGCATGGAGACTTGGGTGATCAGCTTCCTGATTCTGTGAAAAGCTTTTAGCCTGGTGCTTGTGCTCCCGTGTGTCTTGGAAAATATCAGGATTAATAGGAAATAATGACATAACATCCATCTCGAGGGGCAGACCAAAGGTCTGTGCATTCCAGCTTCTTGCTTCAGCAGTGCCCAGTGACAAATACTCTGAGGGAAGTTACTGGAATTGGATCCCTGATCCTAATAAGCTTCCACCTTAAGTCAAGCCAGTAGCTGTTCCAGTCTCCACCATGGGATGGGACTTCTTGAGGGATGCTACTGGGCCTCTCTGGATTTCTGCAGGAGCTAGAAATACTCAGAACATAAGACAAAAAATAGAAAAAAGAGAGTGGTAAATGTTACAGTGGAACTGAACAAACTGGCAGCACTGATGTTCTGGTGGTATTTCATGTGCCTGCATTTACTAACACCTGGCTCTTGGTTGACTGTAAAGGCCAAAGCTGAGCTGGAACTAAATGTTCTGGGCCATGGAGAGCCCCAGGGCCATGAGGAAGCTGCTACAAAAGTGCTAGGTTGACAGAAAGGTGCCCGTACTTTCCTGTTCAGCTCTCACACTGACACATATTTTATCTTCTAATTGTATTTTTTCTTCTCCCTTTGAATCCTGTACAAGCTGTGAAGCCTGGGAGATGGGAAATCATAAGCAAAATCTGAATTCGCTCAGGAAGAGTTCTCCCCAAAGCTTTTTTCCTTCAGGTAGCTCTTTACCCAGGGGGCAGTTATCTAGAGTAAACAGCAGCCTACGCCCTGATGACTGAAACCATTTTAAAAGCAAAATAAATGAAGTTATATCAGCATATTTTCCTTTTTTTGACTCGTCTCAGCATATACAAAAATCCCCTGAAAGATGTATAAGAGAGTGTATGATAATGCATGCATCTGTGTGCCCAAATCTTCAGCTAAGAAAAATAAACACTTGGCAGAATTTCAGAGGCTAAAGACATCAAGTAAAGTCAGGTACAGAAGTGGCAACAAATGTATAAGACTCTTCACATCAACCTTACTTTGGCTTTATGTGAACTGGATGTCATATGTCAGCCAGCTGCTAAGATTAGTGTGTTCATTGCATCTTAATGTTCAAAGTCATAGAATCATAGAATGGTTTGGCTTGGAAGGGACCTTAAAGATCATCTGGTTTCAACCCCCCTGCATGGACAGAGACACTACACCACCCACTAGACCATGTAGCTCAAAGCCCCATCCAGCCTGGCCTTGAACACTTCCAGGGATGAGGAATCCACAACTTCTCTGGGCAACCTGTTCCAGTGCCTCACCATCGTCACAATAAATAATTTCTTCCTAATATCTAATCTAAATCTGCCATCTTTCAATCCTAAACCCCTTTCCCTCATTCTGTCACTACATGGTCTTCAAGGAAATCCCTCTCCATCTTTCCTTCAGGTACTGGAAGTCTTATTATAAAGTCTCCCTGGAGCCTCCTCTTTTGTAATCTGTTCATATAAAAATGTAGATAGCATGTATCCTATCATACATCTGTGAAAAGAGTATGCACCTGACACTGAAACTTGAAAGGACCTTCTTCAGTATTTATCAGTAACTACTCAAATTATTTTGTGAAGCTTTGTTTAAATGGACTGTGAATATTAATGTCACAGATGTACTTGCAGTAGATTGAACACATCAGTTTGTCTTCAGATCAGTTATGCAGTGGATTTCCATACAGGGATTGGTTTGCTTATTTAAGCACAAGTTTTAGTGATGATAATTTAAAAAATAGGGCTTTGCATAAACATGATCAAAACAAAGTAAATTTTGATGCCTACACAAAGCAGTGCTTAGAAAGATAAATCTACTCACTTTTCAGAAACTATATCCAAGATATGAGTAGCTTTTGGACAATAAAAACCATGGCAGTGAATGATAATCTTTTCAATTAAAATTTTTAAGAATTCATTTTGTCTATCCCTCTGTTAAAATCTAAATTTATTTAGCATCCCATTTTAACATCTCACTATTCTGCACTTGATGCCTTGGAGTTTCATCCAGCTTTCTCTCTTGCCTAAACCCTTAACAGTGACCTCAGCAGTACTGAGGCAGAATATAATTTACCAACTGAATTATATGGTATGAGGCTGATAATGAAGTTTTTCCTCAAGTCAGTTTCAGCTATTCAGGGGGGACAGAGTCCTTCCTGATGTTGATCAGAAGTGATAACAGATGGTGTAGATGTGGTGAGGATAGCTGACCATACTGGAGGTGACATGAAGGTGGTAAAACACACCAGTGACACTTCTAATATCCCAAAAGGTCTGAGATGAGTGAAATGTGTCCTGATTTAGGCTGAACACATTTCAAGTAGAAGATTAATCTGTGGTATATCTCTATGCATTTCTTCTCTCATTACTTGTTGGCAGAAATTTCTGGAACATGAGAAGCCAATGGTATCTAGAAATTATGTATTTGATCTGAACCTCTGTTCACTCTGGGCAGAAGATCAAGCTGCTAATTATTTTGTGGCTAGTTACCAGTGTGTGCACATGCAACAGAAACCAGAAGGGATATTAGCTGTATTCTAGAAAATTAATATTTGCTAACATTTCTCAAATCCTACACATTTAAAATGGAATTGTTATTATATTCTGCTTCATACATAAATTTAGCAACTGAGTAGCACCAGGCAGTTACTTTAGGGGCCTTGGCAAGGCTAGGAGTGGAGTCTGGGGAAAGAAGTTTACATGACTGTCCTCTTTCTCTCTGTTCTTCATGGAGCTGGGGAAAGATGCTTTTAGGCTCAGGACTCACCAGAGAAGCAAAGAGAATTTCTTTCCCAGGAGAGGGAGCAGCAACAGCAGGTACAGAGGTGGCAGCAGGCACCACTCAGTAGCCAGTGAAAGAACCAGATGTGATTTTAACAGCTTGTTCTACTGACTGAGCCTAAACTACTTCTAGCACAGATTTGTCTGCAAAACAGGTAGGATACAAACTGTTATCAGTGTTAACTTCAGAGTCCTGTATCTAATCATGAACTCTAACAAGAAGAATGATAATTTAAGAAAATATATACGTATTCAGATACTAAATGCCTCAGCCTTCCAAAGTTAATACACCTTTTTCTATATGAAAAAGCTCTTTGCTCCTTTTTTTTACAGAATTAAAGACTGACTAATGTCAAGTTCCTAGAAATCCCACCAGAGAGACAGACTCCTGGGATTTGCTCCTAGCCGTGTAACTGATTTTCTTGGTCATCTTAGGTATATCACCCTTTCTTCCCTCCAAACTTTTGTGAAACTCTAACCACACCATATCAGATCAATGGGTCAGTTTGTCCTGTAAGCAGTAATGAGCTGTAACAAACACATCATTGAGAGTTCCCATAGCAGGCAGTTATGAAATAACATGTCTGTAGCCAAATTATCTTCCTAAATATAATCTTCCTAAAAAGATCAGAAAATGTTTAGTCTTACTCAAAGCATGAAAGATAATTCCTCTGTTGCTTTCTACCCAAAAGTAAACTTGAATGTTCTCATTAGAGGTACAGAAACTAAATAATTCTCAAAATTTTCCTTTACTGACTTGTGTTAGTGTGTTTCAGGGATTAGCTATGCGTATTTTAAGAATTATTCATATATTTTAAATGTTCAGGCCTTCTGTTTTATTGAACTATCTTTGTCTCCCACCATTTAACAGTGGGAAAAGGCAGTCAACTTCATTGTTTTCTACCATTACTTACTGTGTCTGTTCCACGCCCCCACCCCCCCAAAAAAAGAAAAAAAAATAATTAGGAGGCCCCAGTCTTTGATGTATACTCTGTTGACATAAAGCCATACATCCACAATACTTCTTTCATCTGTTTCAAACAATTAGCACTTTTTGAGACACAGTGACCAGAACTTAATGTAGCAAGTAAAGAAATATTTATAACTTCTGGAGTATTATTCCTGTCTGATAACAAACTCTCATATCTTTATGCATTACAGAACTGCTGTGCACTACACTATGTGTAATACAATTTCAAATCATTTGAGGAGAAATACTTCCTAGAAGCAAAGTCCTATGACAGTATTATCTGGTGCTTTGTGTGCAGAAGAAGTGAATGCCATTTCCTGGATCAGACAGAAATGAAACCAATATCCGAGCCACAGTATTATCTATATACAAATTCAGAATGCTCTGATCTCTCCCCCTCAGAACATGGCACGAGATCTTTCCTCGACTGATGTGATATTAAGTGGATTGGAGATATTTTATCTAAGAGTAACTCTGAACTCTAAAGTTCAGCAGTTAGAACTTGTGCCCAATTTGGTTTAATCTTGCTGCTCCAGTAGAACTCCACCAGAGTTTCTTCTCTTTTTCACGTTTTGTAGAAAATCAAAAAGATATGAAGAGAACATTCAAACCTAGCAATTCAATCCCAATCCAGTCCATCTGATTCCAGTCAGAATTGCATTTAACAGCTATCAGCAAACATTTCTAAAACCAAAGCAGTAAGAACCAAATACAGCATGATGCCAATAAAGAGGCTTTTTTCACTGTGTATCAGATCTGAGATCTTGACAGAATCAAACTTACAAGATAGGTTAAATATTTATATATATCTTCAACAAACAAAAGGAAAAAAGACAGAATGTCACAATTTCACAAATGGAAGTGATCAAGTTGATGAATCAACCCCAAACTCCGAGGTGTAAAGTGAAACACATTTTGAAATGAGCAGGGACACCTTTAATTGGTATAATGCTAATGCTGGAACACCTGAGGTGTTGGCCCAGCATCCTTGGATTGGGATAGGACAAAAAATTTTGTGCAGAGTTTTTGGCAAACTGGATTCTTTAACAGTAGCTATTATTATGAAGAAAGAAGGACAATTAAAAGGGAGGAGTAGCATCTTAATATTAATAATAGAATATAAAATAATCAATATAAATTCGTCCCAGAATGTAGGGTATAAATGCTTCGTTGTCATGAATCTAAGAAGTAGGATGTGTTTCAACTAGAATGTATAGGAAAAACAATTACACAGATGCATGTACATTATTACATTGCAAGGAAATAAATGAAAACCTTGAATTATTAGTAAATAGCAACGATTCTCCTACACCCCTTCCCCTCTCTTCTTTTTTTTTTTTTTTTTTTGTTTGTTTTATAAGGAATAATAACTACGTTTATGTGCCAAAGGAAGGCAAATATGTATTAGTCAGACTTCTGGTTCAAGACTGAAGCCTATGACAGTATCTTTAATAATATACAATCTCTTTAATATCCGCTTTTTTGTGTCCCGAACAACTTATAATTATTGCCAGCAGGCAGAAAAGGGAACAGTAGAGGAAAAGAATACACAGGCAAAAAATCTTTCCTGATCACTAACAAATTGTATGAAAAAGATAGGCAGAACATATTAGAGATAGTGTCTGGATTAAAGTGACTGGAATGAATTGTACCTATGCTGTGAGACATTTAAACCTTGAAAAGGTCTTGCAAAACCTCCATTTCTGCACGAGATGGAGGTTTATAAGATCTAAAGCAAAACCAGTGTCAGCCTGGAGGCCCCTTTGGAGTCTCTGCAATTACAGGTACTGCAGATGGTGGAAAGCTGAAGGTGCTGTTTATTTTTGGTGGCAGAACAAAAATACTCCCATGGAATTTAAAAAGAAAAAAAAGAAGAGAGAAGAAAAAAAAAGCTGCTTACTTTCTTTATTCTCTGTGTGCCCTCAGCAGTGCATTCTGTGGTTTTTTTAGAAATGGACAGGTTTTCAGAAAACTGACTCCAAATTCAAGGGCCAAATTTTCTGCTGGCACAACTCCACCAACACTAATGGTGTTAAGCCAGCAGAAAAGTTGGCTCCAGATGCTGTCTGATTGCAGAGTCTCTCCATCAACTCCACAAAGCCCAGAAATTTTTGATACAGTTTAACTTAGGCTAAAATACAGTCTGAGTTTGGGTATGTTTTTCATAGTAAAAGCAGGAGTAGAGATGATTGAGGGTATGGGTTGAAATACAGTGATAATCTGTGTTACTGACCATTCACTTTTGGAGGATTGGGCTCAGAGTTGTAGGAGTTCTGGTCAGGAGTTTAGCACCCAAGTGTTATTTCTATTCACTTACTAGAGACACCAAAAAATCCTTTCCAGAAACTCATGATCCAGTGTAGTAGTCTCTTCTCATGACATTCCCAGATGGTAAAAACCAAGAGGTGCTGCATTATTGTGATGGTTCGGGCAATCTGCAGTCCTGGCTGTCCTTTCCTGGTTATTTGTCCAGACAAATTTATTTCAGACATATTATTTCTTTCTTGGTCTGTGCTTTTTAAGGATGATATATGTTGGCTTTCCATACTGTTTGATGCTTCAGTAATTATTACGTGTCATTTTTGAGTGCTTTTTTGTTTCCTTTCGGACATGTGTAATGAGGTTTCATCTCTGATTATTTTCAAGCTATTTTGTATGGTAGATGGCAGTAGGAATTAGGTCTAGTGTTTAAACTATGCCTAACTGAGCTAAGAAACTTTAATCTTGCTTTATAGAGGTCAAGGTCCCTTTGTTTAGGGATTATTTTAGATTTAGGTTTATGGGCCAGGTCAGCATTTTCAAAAGCTGTTAGCTTTTGTTTTAAACTGACAGTTAAAAAAATGTACTTTCAGAACCAGAAGAAAAATTGATGAAGATATTAAAATATGGTTCTTTATGCATCTATAAACAGTAACTGGAACCAGTTTAACTGGCTGGCATTGCCTATTTTAGTTTGCTGGGTGCAAATGGATATGAACTTCTTTGATGCTGAATTAATCCTGCAATATGAGGCATTGAGTATTTTCAGGAGACTCATTTTGATTCCAAACTTACTCTTTACAGGTACAGTTTTATCCAAGCAGCTGAGGCTGGGACTTGCCACCTATGCAAGTCCCTCATTAAAGAATATGGCCCTATCTGGATTGATAGTCTTAGCCCAGACCATTTAGTGAAATCCTGTTTCCTTTCCTGGTTTTAGTGCCATAGCTTTTCAGTTGTAGCTACAATTTCTATGCATTCTCTGATCCCCAATTTCAAGGAAACAGAATAAGAAGAGATTTATCTTATTTTCTTTTAGTTATTATTTTTTATTTTCATTGCTACAGCAACAAGCTCAGAAAATTATTTACAGAAGCATAGTAACCCTCTCTCCAACTAAAACCAGGTGCTGCTTCCCTCACAGTGCTCATGCTTATGTGGACATAAACTCCAAAGGCCCTTTTAGTAACAGGGATGCTGTGAGAAAAGAAAACTCAGTGCTTTTCACAAGCAAGCCAGAGCCCTCAACAGATGCTTTCAGTGGTCCTGGTGGCCCATAAGCACTGAATTAATTTTCTGATAGCAGGCTATTTATGAACCCCATGTGAGGCATGACAAACATTCATCTTCCTCACAGGACAGGAAAAGAGGACAAGACCAGCACTAAAACTGAGCATGTTGTTACTGCTACTCAGTATTCCACTTGTTGGCATCAAATCTTTCAAAGTAACAGGAGGTAGCTCAAAGCCATACTCTACAGGAGCTGTTTAATAAAACTTCTCTCTGCTAGTTGCTTTCATATTTTAATCACAAATCAACCAGATTAGGGAGAAAGAAGAGAAGAGGCACTACAGGGAATAAGAGAATTGCATAGACAGCAATGAGATGGAGAGATGATTTTATACTTTTCAACTATCAACAGTGTTATTGATGCTCTGTTTAGTGCTGTAGGGTTCCAATTCTCCATTCCCTTTTTCAGCCAAGGCTTCTCTTTAGTTTTGAAACGTGTCTGTGACACAAGAAGAACTTGCAGACCTGTTGTCCTGTTGGGAAGAATTCTTGAACTTGAATTATTAGAGTTAAGGATCTAATTCGTGCCCATTGTCTACAATTCTGCTGTAATAGGTGGAAAGAAAAAAAAAAAAAAAAAAAAAAAAGACTTCTTCAGGGCAATATATTCCATCTTGAACTTGGAGTTTGCAAGAGATAAGGATAAGATTATTTTCCTTTGCAGATGCCTATTTCTCTTATTTTAAAAAGAATCCTAATTGACCAGTTTACCTCTGATACATATCCTTTAAAGATGAGATGGAAATTCTCCTTCAGAGTTAATGTTTGAGAGGCTGAAGATGGCCCAGTAATGCTGAAATCCTCCTGACTTTAGCAGAGCACAAATTGTCAATTTGAGTGGGTTCCCTTCAAGTATTTATCTGCCTATGCCTATAACTACACAAATTACAGTTCATTTTGTTCTACTATTTTTATTTTACTGGTATCTAGTATTTCTAACTTTGCTTAGTATTTCTTCTTCTTAGTAAAAAGACCTGACAGAAGTTATTATCAGTTCCCACAGTAAAACTGCATGATGGAGCTACAGAAATTCTGGGGCAAAATGAGGGAGTGCTTTTCCATGCAATTGTTAGAAAACTCCCATTCAAGCTACTGTCCTATGTAGAACATCAAAGTCACTTCATTCCTGTCATTTCTTGCAGGGACTTAATTTACAAGGAACCTTCCCCATCCCAGCAGCTACCTGGGAAAAATTAACATTGTCCCTGTCATTTCTCATACTAACTACTTCCATGCATATGCTTTGTTTTATACACATGTGCAATTGTAACTAATATCAGGTATGTCTGAATCTATTGCAGTTTAGTAGTGTGCTGGTTTTTGTCTCTGGAAGCTGGGTATGTGTGTGTGTATATATATATATATATTCATTTGTGGTGTACTTGTCCCTCATGGGTTAATTAGGACTGTTCAGTATGATACAGCTATTTTCCTTTAGCTTTTCTGTAGCTGTTCTTGTGAAAGCAGAACAATCTGTGAGGAACAGTTGAGCAGGCATGGACCTGATGACTAAAAGGTTATAGCTTATTCTAAAAGTTTACTGCTCTTTGTCTTGTTCTTTAGTATGACTGGATGTTTTTCCCCATTGTGACAGATTTTCCTGCATATATCTTTGACAGAAGTTTTCCTAGTTACTGAGCTTACAAACTTTTGAAAACCATGATCTTAATACACCTATATTCAAATACACTACATTGGTTTTCTTCCTCTCCTCTTGTTCAGGATTTATCTTTTAAATCCCCCAAAAATTATTTGGGCAAGACCTGCTTAAGCATTTCTACTTTTCTGCTTGACTGTGCAACCAATGCAACACAAATGAGTCCCTAACCTCAATGCTGAGCAGGTTGTTACAAGATAGAACCTGTCCTAATGAAGACAGGTATGTGGCACAGGTGGCTGTGGTGGATTTCAAGCTGCTGGAGGTGATGACTTTATAGGCACAGAAAGAAGATCAGAAATTTAAAATAAAATAAAAAAAAAAAAATTCTAGACTCTTGAGAAAGACTGCTGTTTCTTTCATGCCTAATTCAAAGAACATGCCCTGTTGGATGTGTGGCAATGTTTGTATCAAGAGTTCTTCCTGTTCCTTCAGGGGTCTCAGTCTCTTACATTTCTTAAGATGTGTTCTTCAGGCTTTGTCTTCTCAAATAACTGAAGTTAATTGGATTTCAGAGAATAAACAGAACAAATGTGTTCGACCTTTAACCTTCTTTCCTTTTGCTGTTTCTCACAGAAGTTATGTCCATTAATGCTAACTGGCTTTCTGATTCAGAAAATCATCCTTCTAGAATGGTGTTACTTATGGGGTTATATTTAGTGCCACTTGAAATTAATCTGCCTTGTTTTGCTTGTTATTTCTCCTTATGTAATATGGTTTAAGTATTTCAAAACTCCTTTCCTTATTTTTAGATTTTCTTATTCTATAGCATCTCTTGCTAAAGAGACTTAAACTTGCAATGGAGGTTTCTGCCCTCTTTCTTTACTGCAGTGTTGAGAATCTTCCTACCAAGATTAAGGTTTAAATACCTAATCCAGAAAGAAGCATGAGCAACCTGATGCTCCAGGGAAGCAGCTGCCCTCATCTGCCTTCCAGTCTTTACAAAATTTAGGGTGAAATTAGTTTCACCTGATGTCAAACCATAATTGAGAACCTGTTTATTCACAAATTTGTGCTCTTTTTTAATGGCTGGTGTGTACAAAGAATCTGTACAAGATGATTCACTTTTTCCTAAGATATTTATCTGAGAGAAGCAAAAAGATTCATCCTATAGCAGTGATTTTCTCCCTCCATTGGTAATAAAGAAAGCCAAGGTGACTGGTTTATGCTAGATGACTAGTTTCTAAAAATTCAAGGTTATGAAGTCAGTTAGTCCTGTGAGACCTGGAGAACTCATATAACATCTTTTAAAAAGTGCATAAAACCATATCAAAACCATTGTACTAGATTATTTCTAAGCAAGAAATATAGCTGAACTAGGTTCAAGCTGCCTCAATATTTTAAGTTTTAAGTGGCTCTGCTGTGGCAGCATCTTCTTGAGTGAGATGTCCATGTGGTACCCCTATACCAAGCTTAGAAGCCTTATTCTTCGACGAACATTTATCACTTGTTCAGCAGAGCTTTCCAGATGTATTAGAAAATGTGCTCACTATGAAGATGCAGGGAAAAACCTTTTCAGCTCCCAAATAAGGCTGAAAAATCTTGGCAAAGAGCTACACTGGCTATCACCCTGTGGCATGGAGGTTGAGAAGTTGATCACCTGAGGATGACTGTAGAGTGCTGAGAGTTGCCCAGAGTAGGAGACTGACTTGTGTGTTCTGAATTGCCCCCTGGATCACTCTTTACACAACTAAAAAGTGAGACTAGCCAGCTAATAAAAGCTCCTAATTTGTTTATCTAAATTTAGATATTGTTAATACAGCAGTGCAGCTGAGCTCAAGTTTCGATAGTGAAAGGATTCATCATTTTGTGTTTCTCTTCTGAAATTACTCATAATTTACAGTCTAGGGATACAAACACTGAGAGCATGTGGGTCTTGCTTCTAGTCATTATTTTGAAGGTGTAGATCTAGAACTATTTACATCAAATGCAGTCTCTAAAGAAGTGAAAAGACAGTTTATAAAATGTTTATTAAATATTGGTACTTTTTTCCATTTTATGCCCAAGAAATATCTTAATGTTCAATCTTTTTGAGTAAGTGTTTTAAAATAGCCTGATGGTAATATAGTCTATGTGTATTTGGGATCAAATGCAATTTCTTCTTGGAGATTTATATGCAATTATTTTATTCAGTCTTCTTCCCCCTTTAGCCATCTTAACAGTGCCCAAGGTTACTTTAGACCAACATCGATAAAATTCATTCTCTGATTAAAAAATAAAGTCTGATATCAAAACTATGTACATTGTAGACTTCCATTGTTATAAAGTCTTGGGTTCATGGGCTGCAGTCTTTGAAAAATTGAATTACTCTACAGCTATCCTCTCTGCATTTTAAAAGGTGTCCATATACAATCACTTCATGGATGCTACTTGAATACCAAAAAATCTGCAGTCTTCCAAAATAAGTGGATGCCAGAAACACAACTGTTGCTGAAAAACTTCCTTTAAACTTTCCTGAATGTAAGTTTAAAAAAAAAAAAATCCAGTAAGTTTCTTGGAATCATCCCTACTTTAAAATACTTTAAAATATCATGTTATTATCATCATATTAATTAAGGAAATTATATATACCTAGAGTTGATAGAGTAAGTGCAAGGTTTTTTCTGTAGATTTGAAACTAAGGGCTAACTGAAGATTACACAAGAATTTTATGGCAAAACCGTAAAGTTTATACAGAACTTTTTGTTTGCATGTGGCATAGAAAAGAATAATTCAGTCCCAAACAAAAGAACCAAATAAAAATTAACAAAACAGCTATTGAATTTCTTAGTTGTTCAGTCTCTGATGAGGTTTCCCCTGAACTGATAAAGCAGGTCATAGAAGATTCCCTTTCTAAGACAGTGCTCCTACCAAGGGAATGGAAATTTATGGCAGTATTTTCATGTCACTGAGGAGTTTGTAGTGAGGGTGGGGGGAGTAGAGGGTGGAATTAAATGCTGAATACATTGAGAAAGGGACTGAACATCCCCACAGTAGAAATTCTCTGCCAACTGGGCCAGTCACAGCATGGTCATCCCCAAGCCCTCAGGACTGCAGCTCTTTCTAGGAAATGAGGAAGCATGCACCAGGAAGGGGGGTGCCAGAAAAACATTAAAAAAAAAAAAAAAAAAAAAAAAAAAAAAATTTCTTAACATGCAGAAGAGCTGTGGAAAGCAAGCAGCTATTGTTAGAGAAAGGATCAGCCACAGTCAGCAGGAGACTGAGAAACACTGATCACTGCTAAATCAGGGGAAGATGTCCCCACTAAGCAGAATTGCCACCCCTGCTAACCAGCAGCCATTGACAATAAATATTGTGGAGCTGAGCTCTGTTCTCTCAGAGGCGTGCTGATTAAAAATGCCCTGATGGAATGGTGTGTACTGTAAGAAGTAGTACTTAGTATTTTGTCTTCATAATACTTTAAATTGCACTGTATCCCCACAAGGTATTTTGCCAGTCTCCATTAAAAATGGGCGACTGATTTTCAGAACAAGAACAGCTGCAGTGCTCGACTGAGTTCAGTTTGGATTTGTGGCTGCTCAGATATTTTGAAAAATGTTCCATTTCCACCATTTCCTAAATAATAATGAATTCTTTTTCTTCACCATTTCAAACCCCGACAGTGTCTTTAAGTCAATCTTAATACTTCTTGCCTAATGTAGATTAAAAGTTACATAAAAGGCCAGAAACTGTTCCTCCCATATCAGTATGAGATATTATGGTTAATTTTGGACTATTTTGATTTATCATTTCACAGCAGTAGCTCCATTAAGCTCTAGAATGGGTTTTCACATTATAATAGCACAATGTTTTAAAATTTTTTTGTATTTTAGGACAATTTAATCAAGTAGTTAAAACTATTTGAGACTGATGTTTTCTGCAATCAAGGAGAAAAAAAGAACCCTGTTAAAAGAACATATAAAGAAGCTTCTTAAAAAGAGGAACTCAGTTGGAGTTCTCTACTTTCCCAAATGTGTGTGATGTGCCCTACACTAATACTGCTTTTTCTGTAGTTTGGGGATTTTTAGAGGAAATGGAAAAATAAATTATTATGTTTTCTTTATTACTGAAGAAGTTAAATTTTGGGTTTTTTTGTTTGTTTGTTTTTTTTTTTTTTTTTTTTTTTACAGTTCTATAGAATCTACCCCAGCCCAGGTAAACCACAGAATTAGAAAGAAAACATCAAATCCTTCTCCTGTTTGAGCAGAGGAGATCCTGTCAGTTTGGGGTGCCCTACCATGTCTTTTTCTCCTTCCTCTCTTCTACATACATACATGCAAGGGTTACAGTTCATAGAATCATAAAATCATAGAATTGTTTAGGTAGGAAGGGACCTTAAAGAGCATCTAGTCCCAGTGCCCCTGCCATGGGCATGGTCACCTCCCACTAGACAAAGTTGCTCCAGCTCCATCCAATCTGGTCTTGAACACTTCCAAGGATGAGGCATCCACATCTTCTTTGGGCAACCTGTTCCAGTGTCTCACCACCATCAGAGTAAAGAGTTTGTTTTAATACTTAATAATATAAATACTTAATAATCTAATTCTACCCTTTTTCAGCTTACAACCACTCCATACCATCCTATCATTACACACCCTTGTAAAAAGTCCCTCTCCAGCTTTCCTGCAGCCCCTCCAGATACTGGAAGGACATTATAAGGTTTCCCAAGAGCCTTCTCTGGAGTGAAAAAGCCTTCATCCTTCTTCTGAGTTTTTACCTTCTCTTATCCCAACCTTCTTTTTAAACTGTACACCTCTGGGGTAGGAACTTGTATTTGTCTTCTGCAATATTCTTCAGTATTTGTCTTCTGGGATATTCTTTTTACTTACCAATTCAGATGAGTTTTAACTACTGTGCAGTTAGCAAAGGGAATGAAACAAATAGGACTCCATTACCCTTAAGGAATTGTTAAGAGATGATGGGAATTTTAGTCTGCTTACTCCTTGCAATGTACTCTGGTGTGTAAAAGGGGAAATGTAAGAGTGTGAAAGGAAGGGGAAAGCACTAGATGTGGAGGTTAGGCAGGATTTACCCATGGAATAGGCTCTAAAAGAGGGAGCTGACCCCACAGTGATCTTGTGAAGCGCACAGAAGTGGCTATCTCTGTTATTTGGACACAAACCCAATATTTGCCTGGCAAATATTTTGCAGTAATGTGAAACAAGGATTGTCCCTTGTTCCAAACACTTGAGGGGTTTTATCTAACATTGCATTATCTGAACAGCTTCCATGAAGCTGTTAGTATCAGCAGCAGTACTCATCATTTACTTAAAAGGAATGGAGACTTTTTCTTTCAGGAAAAAGAAGCCTGCGTGGGTTGTTGGTGATGGTCTCTGTTTGTTTAATTTTTTTAATTGCTTAGGTTTGGGAAAGGAGTTTGTGGAACCCTTCAGGTTCTGAAGGGGACATTCAGGTCCTCAGACAAAACTTGTCTCTGTAATAAGCCAAAAAACCCCTCACAAACCCAAAGCAGTATTGACAGTCCAAAGAAAGGTCTTTCTTCAAAGCTGTTTGCATTTTGTTCCTCTTGAATCTGTAGAGAACCCCCTGAGGCTTCAAAAGAGAGACACAGTAGTGGAAAACATCCTTCATCCTCCCCATCACTTGACTAACTCACAATGTTATATAGAGATAGAGGGCTGCCTGAGGAAAAGGAGTGCTGGAAATCAATATTTGATCAGATCTGCTTGTGTTTATTGACATAAAAGAATATTTCATAGAATCATTGAGGTTGGAAGGGACCTCTAGGATATCAACTAATGGATGCTTAATGTCACTAAGTGTTTTCTAATCTGGTTGGTCCTTTTCCATATACAGAAATGGTCAAAAGGTACTTCTGCCTCCAGGCAGTGATCCAGGCTGCTGAGGAACTTGTGACAGCTGCTTTCAGTGGTGTCTGAGAGAAAAGTTCTGGTCAGCAAGGACTCAAATAACTGTTATATAGCTCAGTTTTTCCTGGATGTTACATGATATTTATGTACTGTGCATATCAGAATACTCCCCAATTCTGGGGTTTGTCCAGCCAGGTGCCAATGCAGACAACAGTTGCTTGTGTAATGAATCAAGATGAAATATTATGTTAAACCTATGATTAGTGAAATATTGGTACATGAATCTTCAATGAGGTTATCACTACATAAATGTAGTAGGACTTTTCTCCAGCTCTGGAACTCTTGTACAGCCAGTATCAAATTCAGAGGTTACGAGCATTTATGTCAGTAATTGGATGCTCAATAAACATATCCTCCTTTGCAAAAAATTATTTTAATTTTTTATTATTAATAACTGGACATCCTGTTCCACAAGACAGATATACACATGTCCACTTCTTCCACCATGCTTTTGCTGTTCTGAGGACTTGTTGGTGTGCCTCAGAAGGTCATTCATGTAGGTTGGTTCTTCTATCTCAAGAAAAGGAGAGTGTCTCCTAAACTGGTTTTGGTTTCACCCCTCATGCAGCTGCTAGAACCCTTGTAGCAGTATGCACCTTCTGGTGCAACCATTTTTTTTTTTATTTTTTTTTTTGGGGGGGGGTGTCTTACAAACCTACTCATAACTACTATGCACCTGGAGTAATGAATGGCCTCTGTTTTGAGGCCAGATGCTTGAGACCAGAGATTTGTAAGCACTGAAGAAGTATCAGTAGATACTTTTTTTTCTTTTTCAGGGTTTATAGTATTCCCCATAATTGTGATATATGTATCTATTTACAAGTAATAGTTACAGTAGATAGTCCTTCTGCAATAGCTAGTTATATTCTTGGTATTTTTTTTTAAGTCCATTACATTATATTCTTGGAATATATCTTTGCTGCAGTCGAAGCTGCACTGCCAACTTGGGTAGAAATACCCAGTTCAGTTTTAAATTTTTCTTGAGTACATATCAACAGGAAGGCAGCTGGAGCAAAATGGTTCTCAGAATAGGCTGGAAAACTTGTTAATGCCTGTGTTGCATTTCCTCCAACAGGTTACAAATTGTACTGTGCTGTGAAGAATGGGGAATAATGCATCACTCAGAGCTATCACTGCATATTTGTTATCAGGTATTGCTATAGATAGGTGATTTCCATAAACCTATTCACACCCCATGGAGATGAAAACTAGTTTATCAAAGCATCTGTAATGAATATGTGAACACTGCAGGGAGGGGCAAAACAGGACAGTGCTGAAAACAAAGGGGAAGACAAATATTCTAAGCTTTACAAATGATAAGAGAATATTACATGTTTTCTTAACAGTGGTTTTCCAGGAGTTTTTTAATATTGGGGAATAGATTAGATAAGCATATGCGAGGGAGCCGGGGTAAGGAGCAAAAAAAGAGAAAGAAAAAAAGAACAGATTTGAAGAAGCAGAAAGTTGCTTGAGAACTGGTTGTATATCATATGCATAGACACCTTAAAAGATCAAAATGGCTATCGAAAGTGAAGCTGTAAATAGGAACCTTTAAGGGAGAAGGTTTTCTACATGCCCAGATTTTCATGGCTGTTTTCTCCTTTCTGTGCCACTGCTTGGAAAAGCCCGTTGGGTGTCCGGATGCTCAGACAGGGCTGCTGTGCATGCACAGTAAATCCAAAATGTCTGACATGCATTGCTCTGCTGCAGGGAAATAACTGTACATTACAGGCTGGTTTGGAGAATGGGATTGCTTTTTTTCCAAGTCATTGAACAAATGTGTTAAAGAACTAAAATGTGATGCTTTTGTGTTTCACCAAAACTGCAGGGAAATCACAATTTTTCCCTTTCTTGTCATCAACACGTTTTCTTTATTCATGTAACAGTAGGTGTCATTTTTCTTTAATTATGCCCAGCTATCATATGTTGCTTTTATTTGTCGAGGATTTTAGTTTCAGGGAAAATAATTTAGACAGTTCCATTTTTCAGGCAACAATGCACTAAATCCTGTGCTTACAAATTGCAATTAGATAAGAATTCTTCTTTCCACAATCAAATGTGGCAGTTTCTCACTGGAAAGTAATGATGAATCAAACTTATAGTGTAAAGTGGGAAGATCAAAGCATTCAACGAAAATGTAATGAAGAAAATACACTTTTATTGCTTGGCATTTTAAATGTCCTCTGTTATATATCACCGTGGCAGCATACAATAGTATAAGTCTGTCTTTGGGAATGAATACAGATTAACGCTGCCTCATTTTCTGTGTCAGAATGTACTTCTTACTGTGATGATATTTCTTTCTCCCCACACTCCCACATATCCCTATCTTACCACCCTTAGACCTTAAAAGTACTTTAAACATGTTAGCCTGTCAACAAGGCTTTGCTGAAGGGTTTTGTACCCTTTGGTAATGATTTCTAATTTACGTGACTAATTATGCCAGGATAAATAGAGATGAGGTGCTTTAGGATAAGGCTAATCTGCATGTCTGCTGGAAGCTGGAATAGTGCATTTTATAAAGATACAAACCTCAGCAATTTAATGAAATTAAGGTTGTGACAAAAGGCAGGCAAATTCAAAATGAAGGCAAATGCTTCTCTTCCTAAGCTGCTGTACTGAGGTGTGAGAAAGACCCTGATGGCGCAGCATGAAAAGCAGCATCATCAGCCCTGGTTCTGGGGTTTATTTGGGTCCATACTGAAGCCTGAACAGATTTGCCTATACTGTTTACACAGATGCATTTTCATACAGAATTACATCATGATTTCCCTGTCTTCACCATCCATCTTGTCCCAATTGCCTTACCTTATTCTTTAAAACACAGCGATTATCCATCTATGATCCCCTCACCCCTGATTTATGCCACTGTATAAACAAGCAGTGAGGTATGTAACTAGGTATATACATAAAGCAAAGAGCAATCTGAGCACAAAAAACTTAGTCTAAGGTCTCAACACTGCACAATGTTATCCCAGATAGAACAAGCAGGTTGGTGACAGAGGAAGCAATGAAAAAAAGGCAGCATATAACATTCTGTCTGCTGAGCTGAACCATTCAGTTTCCAAAAGAGCTCTTGAATTTACAACTTGACCCCCACGATGTTTTGCAGAGCAACACATAAGTGCTTGAGGAAGTTTAGTCTCATTTTTAAAAAGTGATTTAAAAGCCAGTTGCAGATAGGTCTATCCTTACTCTAAGCTGGAGGGACTTCATTTAAGCCTATTCTGGGAGGACCCAGGAAACTCCAGCCCTGACCTCAGTGCCTGGCAGGGTTATGGAGCAGATCATCCTGGGGGCAATCACACAGCACCTGCAGGATGGACAAGGGATCAGACCCAGCCAGCACGGGTTCAGGAAGGGCAGGTCCTGTCTGACCAACCTGATCTCCTTTTGTGATCGGGTGACCCGCCTGGGGGATGAGGGGAAGGCTGTGGATGTGGTCTGCCTGGACTTCAGCAAAGCCTTTGACACCGTCTCCCACAGCATTCTCCTGGGAAAGCTCAGCCAGGAGCACTCTGTGCTGGGTTAGGAACTGCTGGAGGCCACCAGAGAGTGGTGCTGAATGGTGCTGATCCAATTGACGGCCGTGGTGTCCCCCAGTGCTGGACCCAGTTCTGTTTAATATCTTCATTGATGACTTAGATGAGGGGATTGAGTCCATCATCAGCAAATTCACAAGATACCAAGTTGTGGGGGGAGTGTGGATCAGCTGGAAGGCAGGAGGGCTCTGCAGAGGGACCTGGACAGACTGGAGAGTTGGGCTGATTCCAATGGGATGAGGTTCAACACGGCCAAGTGCCGGGTCCTGCACTTTGGCCACAACAACCCCATGGGGAGCTCCAGGCTGGGCACAGAGTGGCTGAGAGCAGCCAGGCAGAGAGGGACCTGGGAGTCTGGATTGACAGGAAGCTGAACAGGAGCCAGCAGTGTGCCCAGGTGGCCAAGAAGGCCAATGGCATCCTGGCCTGGATCAGGAACAGCGTGGCCAGCAGGTCCAGGGAAGGGATTCTGCCCCTGTACTCAGCCCTGGTGAGGCCACAGCTCGAGTCCTGTGTCCAGTTCTGGGCCCCTCAGTTCAGGAAGGAGATTGAGGTCCTGGAGCAGGTCCAAAGGAGGGCAACCAGGCTGGTGAAGGGATCCAGCACAAGTCCTGTGAGGAGAGGCTGAGGGAGCTGGGGGTGTTCAGCCTGGAGAAGAGGAGGCTCAGGGGAGACCTCATTGCTCTCTACAACTCCCTGAAAGGAGGCTGGAGCCAGGGGGGGGTTGGGCTCTGCTCCCAAGTAGCTTCCAGTAAGACAAGAGGGCAGGGACTTAAGCTCTGTCAGGGGAAGTTTAGTTCAGATATTCAGAAAAAATTCTTTCCAGTGCAGGTGATCAGACATTGGAACGGGCTGCCCAGAGCAGGGGTGGATTCTTCATCCCTGGGCATTTTTAAAGAGAGAGTGAATGTGTCACTCAGTGCCATGAGCTGGGAACCACACGGGTAGTGGGTCAAGGGTTGGACTTGATGATCTCAGAGGTCCTTTCCAACCTGGATGGTTCTGTGATTTTGTAGATCTGTTAGCAGCTACTTCCCACACTCAAATTTCTGAATGATTTTAACAACTACAGTCAGTTCTCACCTGCAAGCTTAGAGGTGGAGACCTCTGGACTGTTCATGTGAACATGCCTTTGGTCCTTACAGTACATGCTAAGAAATCAGCTGTGTTAATCATCTCATCTCACATTCTGACATGTTAAAAAAGGCCAGATTTCCAGGAATATCCAAAGTGGAAAAAACAAACTTGTGTTTAGGTATGTATCCAGAATGTTGTCTCACTGGAATTGCTTTTGAAAGCATGATGTCTTAACTCTTTTAGGAGCCTAAAATGCAGTGCTTGAGACGTCTTGAGCTAACTTGCCCAGAGCAGGAAGAATGACAGATTACTCAATTCCCTTTTCAATTACTTAACCGCAGGATAATCATTCTACTTCACTCAAATTGTGGTATATTGATTTGTGTTGTGACTTGAAAGATTTTAATTTTTAATAAAAAGTTAGCATGATATTCTCTTTATGTATATAAATCCAGAATAATCTGCCTTTTGCAGACGGAGTATTTAAATTGAAAGAGCCCATAATACCTATAATGTTTATAAGGATCAGTCCCTGAGTTCACTTAACCAGTCCCCCCTTGCTTCATTTCCCCACAGGACCGCAGTAATGCAAAAGCCTTTGAGGGCCTAGATGAGAGAATTGTAACATAATGAACTTTTAAATTTCAATAACCCTGAACAAAAACTGCTAAAAAGCTCCCATGGTATAGAATCGGAGTTTCAGAATATCAGCTGATGTAAATTACAGGGAAGTAAAATGAAAAAAATTAACTAATACCTTTCACTCTTTCCAATCCAAGGCCAAATTAATATTAATAGCTCAAGGTTTTTGGTACAGGTAAGTACTAAAGAACTTAAACTGCTTGTAGGCTCAGCATAGTGACCCCAAAGTCAATTTTTCTGAGAAATGTAGTAACAACTCAGGTGAATAGATTTCCTTTGGAAATCCCAGCCCCCAGTTAACTGAGAAGTCAGGTGTAGCAAGCTTGCTAATGCAACCCATGTTCAGGGCAGTGCTTCTTCCCAAGTGATCAGCATCTCTTAGAAACCCTGTGTCCAGGTAAAAGCTTTTATACCAGTAATCCCAATAGTGATAAAAAATTTTCTAGATGGTTTTCCATTTTACAGCTTAAGTGTAACCTTGAGCTTCCATGGAAAAGCTACATAGTGAAACTTGGTCTGAGTATTAAAGGGAAATTTCTTGGGGACCTTCTGTACTTTCTGGCGCATTTCCCAGGAAGGGACTAATCAGTAAAAAGCCATTCTTCACGCTTGTTCTTTGGCCTGTCCTCTGTGACCTATTTTCTCGACTATTCCTGTGATTTTTATCCCAGCCAATGCCAAATTGCCTCTGTTTATTGCTACTCCTGGCCACTCCTGACCAACCTTGTAAATCTTAACTCCCAGCAAGATCTGGGGGTGGAGGGAGACTGTGAAGTTTTGAGTGCTCCAAGGTCTCCGCAGAACCAAAGTACAGCACAAATAACTCCAAAATTCAACAGCAGCAGCATTTTCCATATTGGTAAATGAAGACTTTTCCACAGATGAGGTCTCTTCTAAAAGACAAAACCTTGTTCTTGATCTGAGCTTTGTAGTCTTGAAAGCAAAGAACCTCTTGTGAAAAGCTTTACACTGGTGATCTGAGAAGCTTATTTTTTTGTTACCAAAAGAGGGAGCCCTCACAGAATTATATATGCTCTCAGAGATGTTTTTGCTTTTGCAGGCTGCTTTATAAAAAGCTCTAGGTTTTTGTTTGTTTGTTTGTTTGTTTATTTCTTAAAAATCCTGGGGCCTTTTTTGGTGTGGAAGAAAATAAGTTCCTAGCACAGATTACGTGAGCTGTGAGTCTGCCCTCTTTGGGTTCAAAGTGACCTTGAGTCACAAATAAAGAAAATAAGCTTTCCATTTTCAGAGTTATACAACTGGTTATTACAAAGCACATGACGTGGCTTCATAAAATGCCATGCTTTAGCATTTCAGTGTTAGAAATAGTGATACTGACTAACTGGACAATACTGGTTGTGCACTGAATTTATTTTAAATGATACAAGGGTTTGTGTGTTGTGATTTGGATTCCAAATTGCCTTCTGTTTATGTGAGCTGGAACTATTAAAACTAGTACTCAAGTCACCTCTTATCCATCTCTGAATGCTGTTTTTTTTGCCTGATAAGACAGTGTTTGAGAAGGGTGAGTAGGATCTTTGCAGTTTGCCTGGCGATGTGAGGGATAAATTACTACTGGGTTTATTTGTACTTGCTTGCAGGGAGTCATTCAATAAATTTTGGAGGGACTTTGAGAATTACTCAACTTGTTGCTGACTTTTAGCAGTGTATTGGGTTCAAAGCAGTGAGAAAGTACAGGCACTTTTATTAGTGTTTATCTTTAGGGGGAAAGCCTTTGTCTTGGGTTCGGCAACAGAGACTGCAACAAATAATAACTTTACCAGAGAGACTCTGTAAGTGTTGATTTATGGTTCACCCCTTACCACTCTCTAAGCTTGATCTGGTTAAGGGAAACTCTGGCCAGGAGAAATTACAAGTATTTTAGCTGATCCCTGCCATCTTTTCTGAGCCTGTGCTGTTCCCTAGACTAGTTCCCTTTTGAAAAATTTATTTTCAACCTAATGGCTTCTATGACTCTGTAGCTTCAACACCCCACTTGGTATTTCCCCTGTTTTTGCTCTCCTTTCCTTTGGGAGGTAGTCAGATGGGATGTAACAGCACAGCATTTGTTTCCCCTAAGTGAAAGCCAGACTTACAAAATAGCTTAACTTCATGGGAGTTCAAAGCCAATAATTGGTCAGTAGGATTTAAAACAAACAAAGAAACAAACAAACAAAAAACTTTAATTTGCTCATTTAAGATATTTTGCCTTACTCTTTTAAAATGCTAATTCAGAGGCTCCAGTGTGACCTATTTAAGTATGAGATTTTGATTCTTAGGAACAGATTCTCAAAAATGCATTAACACTTAAAAGGCATTTTGTGCCTAATTCACTCCTAGGTCAGATATTCTCGGAAATATCATGTCCTAGCTCTTGGCAAGAGAGGATTGCTGCATCAGAATAAAATCCCATTCAGAAATGCATATTGGTGATGTGATGTTAATGTGTTGTTAATAGATATTGTGTGAAGATTGCTGTGAGATTATTGTGCCATAATACTGGTGAGATTCAGAATACGTTCAAGGAGTAGACTGACTGAGATAGGATGACATTTAGATGATAACTTTTCTTTTGTTTTTCCATTATGTCTTTGTTGTCTTTTTGAACACTATTAGTATTCTCAGTGCTGTACAGAAACATACAGGAGACTTAGGACAGGAGCTAAGTCAACTGAAATCAAACTATGTGATGAAACAGAAATATCAACCCCAAAATATGTTTTATGCATTTTATTTTTAAAAGAACATTCAGAGTTAAGACTGAAATGGCCAGAATGGGGTTTCTGACATTTTATGGATGTTCTGAATAGGTAGTGTGCCTCCAAATATTGGAAGCTCTTATATACCATATGTGCTGCAATTCCTAAGCAATACAGCAGATGTTTTAGGTGATCAATTCAGAACTCACTGGCTTTGTTTAGTTCTCCCCATTCCCAATTTTATATGATGTGAATGTGCCTGTCATCTTAAGTAGAGGAACCGTTCCATATTTAGAAATATGTGCATAATTCAAAGTTGACACAGAAGCAGAACTAAAACATCCCCATCCTAGAAAATCTCATGTTTGTCAGACTCCAAAACACCTAGGTAGGAAAAGTTGTGGCCAGTAAAAAATAGGTCTGTGTGGCTTCAATCAAAACGTGGCTATTTTTTTGAGTTTAGGTTTATTGTACAAGGTGGATGAAAGCTGATGGTTCTGATTTCTTAGCTGATCAGAGGTCTGGGTTATCTGGCTTGTTTGCTTATTTTTTCTTAAGAAAAGTTTCATCTTACTTCCTTCAAAGCCAGCTTCCTAATTGCACCTTTTTATCTTCATTTTTCTTCACAATTCCTTTGCTGCTGCTCTTTGCTTTGCTCCTAGTACACAAAATGCCTTTTCTGCCCTAAGATCATATTTTCTTTTTTTTCCCTTTCCTTTATTTTTAATTTTTTTTAAAATTATTTTTCAAGGATTCTTTTAACAGTAATCCCCAGTGATTTTCTTTAGTTTTCTGATCATGTGGGCTGGAAATTTGTTCATACTTCATAAAAAGACTCATTTGAAAATACTGATTCGATTCTATTGCCTGAAATGTTTTGTTTACTTATCTGGGGATATAAAAGACTTGAGCTGTCATTTTTTTCCAGTTGTAAATGAGCACATGTATGTATTTAATGGATAACACAGCAGAGAGGCTTTTTTCTGGAGTGGTCTGTGGGGAATAAACTTCCTTCCTGCTAAGGTCTGCATGACCCCATGGCTCCTCTACAATTTCAGCCTGTAGAACTATGGTGGAGGGGGCTACATTTCAAAAAAAACCCCAAACATTCTCTTTCTTCAGTGCCCACAAGAAAAATTTCAGCTCAATAGGTACAGGAATGAGCCTTGACACCTAATTTTTCCACTGTATTGGAACATTTACATTTGTGTTGGTCCGTAAAATTATATATATATATATATATATATATATAAAATTCCTGAAATATAGCTGTCTGACACAACAGAGTTCAGGATAAGAACTAGGATAAATTTTCTTCACGTGTTCACTTATGGAAACTTTGTTCACCTTTCCTGCAATTGTGAAATTGGTTTGAAATGATGGAGTGATGCTTTCTCATGGGTTACTCTTGATGTACTACATCTCTTTTGCTAGCTAAAAAATAGGTACTTTCTTGTGAGAAAAAAATGCTTTTCCAAACACTGTGCAAATGTCACTCTTAACATCTAGATAATTAATTTTCAATGCTAATATTCAGTGGATATTTGTAAACCTCTTGGATTTCTTCTAATAAATGAGGAATGTAAATAAGGCTAATGGAATCAGCTTAAATACAGGACTATATTTTTCTGAAAACTGTAAGGTTCAGAGTGACTTGTAAGTCACCCTAATACACCAACATTGCAAATTATCCACATTAACATATTTTCTGTGTAACCCAAAGAAATGCTGCTTCACAGTAGCTTCCTGGTGTGATTACTGCATTCTTGGTTACATGGTTTTTACCTGTACAGGAGCTTTTGTTTTCTCTGGTCTGATTGTGAGACACCATCTGCCTTCAGTGACTGTCCCAGCAGTGGGGACTGGGGAAACTTGTTGGACTGAACCCTGAGACAACTGTAAAAATCAGCAGTTTCATATCAGAAGTGGTTTATAGGGCATATGGATCCCTTCTGTCTTCCACAGAAGTCTCTGGTGCTTTGGGTGCTTCTCAAAACAGTCTCGTGTTAGTCAGTCACCAGGCTGATTTTTCACAAGTATTTATTCTGTGTTTTTTAACCACTTTCTTAGAGAACAACTGTAAAAGAGTGATAATTTGAAACAGTTAGAAACAAAGCTAAAGAAAGGAGGAATTCAGACTTTTTATCTCTGTTTGTTGCACAGGACAAATGTTATTCTATATTTTATTAGTCAGAATAACCTGATATGGACTGAAGAAAGGATAATCAAAATACATCTGAGTGGCCTCACTTTCTTATGCAGATCTCCATTTGAGGCTGCTCTCAGACAAGCTAACTCAGCCCAGTGATGAACCAAACTTTTATTTTCTCCTTTAATATAACAAGTCATGTGAAACATATTATATCTCTCTTCAAGTATTGTGAATAAAATTCCCCCCGGAATGGTTTTCACAGTTTAAAACACCTATAAGAAGGGTTTGGGCTACAATGCCAAATTTTGAAAGTGAGAGAAAAATGCTTAATTTCAGATGTCCAGAGCAAATGCCACCTTGGTTCCCAATAGCCTCTATTTTACTGTTTTATTAACAATTCTAGAGACACCAGTCACAGATTAAACATGAAGAAGACCAGATAGTGTACAAAGGCATAATGACCTGTTAGGTTTGGGGAAGGTTTGGGAAGTTTTGATATGGTTGCAGCTTGAGTGGGCTTTGTTCCAAGTTCAGATATAGGGTCTCAAGTGTTTTTAGTATGTGACACAGAAAGCTCCAAAGAAGTGTTGAGTGTGTTTTGGAAAGTAAGATTGTTCTTTTTAGCTCCAGGATAGCTGATACTCATTGCTGTCATTTGACTTCCTCAGACAGTGGTTCCATGGGCTGTAATTAAATATGCAGCTTTTTAGAAGAATGATGGTTGGGGTGCTCTGAATCATTTGTTAAGTGAATATGACAAGAAGTAGTCTGGTTTGAAAAAAAATTGATTTTTTTTTTTTTTAAGCAATAGAGAAACTAACTCACTGCCATGGACTGTGAAAGGAAAGAGATGCAAACTGAAATTAGATTAAAAGCTTGAAATTAGGTAAGACTGCAATAGTCTGACATAGAAATTTATATATTTGTCCATATATACTATATTTTAATTTAAATTTCACTATTATTTTGATCATGTCTTGACTTAAATAAAATAAACAAGGAACTCCACACAGTATGGGAGGAAATGATTTTGAGATAAAATAATCCTCCTAAACTAAAAGTGAAAACACAGTTATTTCCCTACCATTACCCCCTTCCCACCTGTCTGGCCACATTTCAGAAATGTCTTTGGCTGTAACTGTGCCACAACACCCAGAACAGAGGTTGGAGGGCTGCAGTTAGTTGCCCCCTTGCTACAAAAGAAAAAAATGCTGATTTTTTTTTGGTCCAGCTATTGTGCAAGCCTTTGGAATCAAATGTTTCCTACCTAATTGGTTTACATTCCCATAATATTAGCAGTTTGAAAAGGCGAATGAATCTGGGCTATAGAATTTCTGCCGGATGGAGAAAATAAGGAATTAGGGAAATAAAGGGAAAAAGGGAATGTGACAGGAGTGGAGGGCCAGTGAGTTTGGAACTGATGATTAAAAAATTAAATCATCCAGTCTGGGACATGGGCAATTGGCTCCACTGTCTCCCCTCACACTGATTTGCTTTGGTTCCATAAAGAGATGCTGCTTTAACTAGGAAATGTGTGTCCTGCAATGTTTCTATTGGTGACAAAATGATAGCTTGGTCTTGCTTAGGTGTGATAATTTTGCATATTTCCTGTGGTTTTCTTCTGTATCTACGACACACAACCTATATGGATTCCTTGCAAGCGTTAGTGTATGTGTCTACACAGCTTCAGAAATATTTACTCCTTCCTACACAATGCCCAAGTCAATAGGGACACCTCCATATATACTACATGAATGTTTCTATGTCTGTGATTGTGTATACATGTGTAATAGATTTATGTGTGTATGTATATGCATTTATAGTAATGTTAAGTGCAAAACTAGCTTTCCAAACAGAAGCAGCTTGGTCTTTTTCTTTTGAATGCATGGAGCTGTAGGTGTGAGACTCGTCACTTTGACACTGCATGGTGATGGCACAGATGGAAGTAACTCCAGAAGGATTTTGGAGATGATGTAGCATGCAGATCTCATTCAAACCATTTTGCAGTTGTAAAGTTTTCCTGGCGTTTACTCTGCTTTCTGTTATATGGAAAGCCCAGCTACTTGGGCTTACAGACAAGAAGTTTTTTGGGGGTTGTAGAGCTGAAATACGCTCTGTTGAATGTTTAATATTTGGAGATGTTTGAATATGAGATACCAAAAATACAGCCTATTGGTGAGGCTTTCCTCTAAATAAAATGGCATGCATTGGCATTGTATGTGAGTCACTCAGTTGCCTTTAAATATTGCCATCTTTGAGTGGAAAGGGAATATATTTTGAGTGTTTGCAGGATACTTCCAACCACTGGAACTATGATCTGGAAATTGCTGTGCTCTCACACAGCTTGCCGGCATCTCAGGCAAATTCCAAAGCCTTAAGAGAAAATAAGCACAACCAGATAATTCCCCCACAATTAGAAGCAAAGGAAGGGAACCTTTGGAGCAGGAGGGATTTAGGCACTAGTGAGTGAGAGAAAATTACTAGAGAAGTTGTGTTCTTTCATGCTTATTTTCATTCTGTTGCTGAATCACAAGGACTTTTAAAGACATAATTCATAAGTTTATATATGAAAATTCAATAATTTATTTTGAAAGTTTATAAACAGAAGGAATTTACTCTTGTGTTGCTCCTTCCTTCCTTCCTTCCTTCCTTCCTTCCTTCCTTCCTTCCTTCCTTCCTTCCTTCCTTCCTTCCTTCCTTCCTTCCTTCCTTCCTTCCTTCCTTCCTTCCTTCCTTCCTTCCTTCCTTCCTTCCTTCCTTCCTTCCTTCCTTCCTTCCTTCCTTCCTTCCTTCCTTCCTTCCTTCCTTCCTTCCTTCCTTCCTTCCTTCCTTCCTTCCTTCCTTCCTTCCTTCCTTCCTTCCTTCCTTCCTTCCTTCCTTCCTTCCTTCCTTCCTTCCTTCCTTCCTTCCTTCCTTCCTTCCTTCCTTCCTTCCTTCCTTCCTTCCTTCCTTCCTTCCTTCCTTCCTTCCTTCCTTCCCTAGGTTTTTTTCCTCTTATTCTATCCTTATGATAGAATTACATTTTTTTTCAAAGCACTGTTTTCTTTGAACCCAAATCAGCCTTCTCTCCAAGCACTAGTGTGCTGGCTATTCTGGCAGGATGACAATTTATTAAATTAGATATAAGTTGACAGGAAGAGAGCAGAAAAACTGCTGCTAATTAAAATACACAGGTTGGATGCAGACATTGGAGCTTAAGTCCCAGTTTCAGAAAATATCTAGTTAGCTATATACATCAAAAGAAGACTTAGGAGAAATGATCTGCTGGTCAGAGCACTCACAGATCATGTTAGCAGCTGAAGTTCAGTCTCAAGGTCCACATAGGGCACAGTAGGGATGTAAAGCTCTGGGTTTGTGCCTCCCTTATTGTGTTATCACAGGCTCCTGCAACTGTTTAGTTTTAAAATTGCATATGTTGGGAGTTAATCTGTCTTGTCTGTTATCTAAAACAGCCCATAAACAATGGCTAGTTAGTCAATATCCCATTACTGGTATTGGTAGATATGCTTTGTTTCTTATTAAACATTCATTGAACACTGTTTCTTCCCCTCCCAATCCCAAATAGTGGACTCTCCAAGTTCATAATTGCTTTCACTAATCTTCACAAGATTTAACATAAGACAGGAATTCACAGCTATAGAATGGCTGTGCTATGCCTTAAACCATCTGCATCATGATTTTGGTTGTTAGTGGCACTGTGTGTGGTCCATATAATTTTTCCTACTCTGGTTTTACTCTTTTTTTTTTTTCTTTTTTTTTCTTTTTTTTTTTTCCTTCAAAATAAATAAAACACAAAGCAAAGAGTTTTTTAGCTCCTGCTGCTTACCTTTAAAACCTAATCCACTGTTTGTGGTGTTAGAGTAATCCCTATAGGTGTTAAGCAATTGATGTCACAAGTACAGGATTATAGCCAGGGCTCCACAATTTACATAATAATACATCAAATTATGAAAAGCCTGTGTTGTGGTTTGTTACCAAAACAAACCCTTGAAAATGGTGACTGAAATGGTGGAGTAGATCCCAAACCCTTGCAGAAGTAGATGTGCTTTGTTTAAAAGGCACACACAGCCACAACCCCCTTCTTATTAGTGAAGCTCCAAAGACGTTTGATTCAAGCCTGGATTTGGGGACTGACCATGGAGAAATGGGCCTTATTCTCCTCCTTAATTTCTGCCAGGCCAAATACTTTTGGAGAAGAGATGAGCAAAGCACAAGCAAGGTTCCCCCCAGTCTTTACTAAGGAAGAAATACCAGTGTCTGTGTATGAGCTGTATACATTCCCATGGCCACACAAGCTGCAGGATGACCACAGCACTGGCTGTCTCTGCCTTCATCTGTCTCAGCATGTCAGGCATGAAAAACACACACACACACACACACATATATATATATATATATATATAAAACAAGGAAGATAGAAGCCTACAAAACTGGGAGCTCAGAATCAAGTTTGCCAGTTGGGTTGCATAAAGTGATTGGATTTGCTTGCCATATTTTGACTTGGTTTAAAAAAAGACTGCTATTAAGTAATCAAGGATATCTTTCCACATGCACATCTGAGTCCTGTGTATGCATGGGATGCATCATCAAGCCATAAGTTGCTACTTCATTGCTGCTTTACTGGGGTGCATGAGGATGCTTGTTATTTTACAGATGCAGAAGGAAAGAAAAGTTAAGAGGCTTTCTGTCATCATAACTCTCACTAGCAAAGTTAAGGATCAGTTTATTTCAAAGCAGTTCATTCCTCTTCTCCTTCCTTCCAGAGATAAGATAGTGTTAATGACTTTTTATTGTGATTGCAAATATTTATAGCCAACTGACGGGCCTTTTTTCCATGCCTAGTGGTTCAGTAAGAATCTGGATACTATCTTTATGAGTGCTCTATATGTAAATAAGGCAACCTATAGATAAAGCACCAGTAGATGTCACTCAAGAATATGTGGAACAGACTGTGAATTTGTGTGACCAATAAAACTGAGCATACACATTGCAAATGGGATCTGCTGTGCAGCTGCTAGGGTTGCTCAGGCACTCAGGGCTGTTGCTTTAGCCAGGGATTTACTGCTCACCAAGGCTTTGGGACTTTGACCTATTACCACTGCCATAGGTACTGCAGAGTGTTTATATGTCTGCCCACACGTAACTATCACGGCTTTTAAATCTTCCCCTAGCCTTCATTGCATTAATGTTATTTTTAAATAGTTTTTCAGCACGACAGGACTGTAAGAACCAAGGAGGAGCTTGTTAATAAATAATACATTATGCATGAGTGTTGTGTTCTTCAGATAAATAGTTGAAGCAGGGAGAAGGAGAAGTCTTAGCTACCTGTTTGGCAGTGTTTCAGAAAAAAAAAAAAAAAGAAAGTACCATGTATCCTTGTCAGTTAGCTTCTGGGAAAGAGATATGCAGGTGTCAGATATTGAGTAGAAGACTATGTGATCTGGAAGAATGAGTAAAGTAACTTAATGGTTTGCCTTTTATCATTTGGACTTGGTTTTTATTTTAAAACAGAATTGACTTACCAAGCATCGCAACAGTCCAGTGTCTGGAGAGGTCACTGTTAAAACGGTTTAAAATGCTCATTATAGCTCTCAAGCCACTTTACAAATGTTTTCCCACACTTATATTATCAATAATTGATTCCACAGGCTACAGCAGATGCAATTTACTAAAGTCCCAGTCAAGTCTCAACAAGCTGACTGGTTCATTTTATCATCATACCAGCAAACTCTAGCAGCTAATCATAAAGAAAGTACAACATGGGAGATCTTGCTTCATTTTTTGAAGAAAAGCCTGTGATTTCAGGATGGAAAAGAAAGATTATTGCATGGCATAACATGATTATTTATAAACAAACCAAACCAAACCAAAAAAACTTTAAATCACTGAATTATCCCTTTTGACAGGATTTGAATTAGTAGCTTATTGGGGTCATTAATGAAATCAAGAGTTTCTCTGTGGAGAGAAGTCTTGCACTCTGAAGGGAAGGGGAAGTTGAAGTAGGTGAACTTGCAATTGAGAAACTCAATGTGAAATGCTCATTGAGTTATATTTCCTTATTTTGAACACCTCCCTTCACCTGAGCCTTCATTAGAACGTTTTTCCAGATGTTGATCAGACCTGATTATTTCTTAAACTCTTTAGCAACAAACGAGTAAAAGAAGGTTTACACTCCCTTGTCACACAAGTGTCTTTGTACTGGAGCAGAGAGCACTCACCGGGTAGCAATGGGCAAGGGTGGGACACTGCCTTTAACCTCTCCCTCTCTGCATCTTCTTCCTCCTCCCTTTCTCCCCCCCTCCCTCCCATCTCCTGTGGATCCCCCCCGGTACAAAACCAAGGAGCTTTGTGGTGGTGCCTGTGGGCAGCTGCGTTGGGCCATCCACACCATGCCCAGGTGCACACTTAGGATCTCTTTGATCTTTTTTTCTGAACTTTTGAGTTCTTTCATGATATAATATGAGAGGATGGCTTTCAAAAGCATTGACATTACAGAGTGTGAAAATAATAAAGGCCATAGAAATGTGGAATTCACCTTTGCAAACCCTTCATACAATACATACTCAGCTTTATTCTGTGAGAAGATGCACTGGTTTCAATTACTCTTATGTCAAGACAGTCAGTTTATACAAGAGAAGCCATGATTTAGATGTTAAAAGGAAAAGGTACAGTTAGTAACACTTTGTGGCAAAGCTTCCAGGAAAAAAATGAAACCAAACCCCATGCACTTCATTTCAATTTTAAACCCCATGAATTGAACAGGAGATTGAAGGTAGTGGGGAGAGGCACCTGCACAAACCAAATAAAAATCAGATGGAAGAGACCAATAGCAGAGACCAGGCTGAGTAAAATACGTTTAGGAAGACAAAGTTCTCCTGTGGTCATAGAGAACAAAAATCAGTTTTGTGTGGGTAGACTATGGCAGAAAATGTGTGTGAAATGGGCAGACAGCCTTGGGGTTCATGGCTGCAAAAAATACGGCCTAGAGAACAAAGGCAGTGAAATGGCAAAAACCCAAGAGCTTTCAAAACATGAAGTTTATCTCAGCCCTGGGGTTCCGAGTTTTATATTGAGAGTCAGAGCAAGGCAGGCGTAGATGGTTGATGGAAACACCTGCCAGAGCATGCCATCTCCTGGGATGTAGGTGTGTGGGTTGCTGAAGGAGCTTCCAGCAGAGCAACCTTTTGTGTGTGATCCCTGGGTGGCTGGATGCCACATCTATCTCTGCTGTGTCTTGGGGACTTGGAGGTGATGTGCTGGGACTGAAGGCAGGGGTAAGGCTATCTTCTGGATCCTGCTTGGAGAAGGAGTGAAGGAGTAGGAAGATGACTTTATAATTGCTTTTTTTATCACTCTTTCTGACTATATTGACTTTATACTTGACACAGCTTTGGCTGGCAAGTGAGGCCCAGATACATTCAGAATTAGATATGACGAGGCTCATTCTTACATGAGAAGAAAATCATCGGTTGCTACAGAAACAGCTCCATATCAGTCTCGTGGGGCATCTTTGCATCTGGCTTTTTTTCCTTCTCTTTTGCTAATCTGTAGATAAGAGTCAAAGCAAGTACAGCACATCCCACATCTATATAAAAGGTTGAAGGAACTCTGCAGAGAGCAAAGTGTGAAAGAACATCTTGTAGATAAGCTGAACTTAAATGAGTAAGTTAATTTACACCCCCTCCCCAATTTTTTCTAGTTTTGTAACTCTGATTGAGTTAATTGAGGTGAAAATAAAATTACACCAGTCAGCAAATATTTTAAAGACCACTAACACCAAGGAAGAGAAAAGAGGTAATAAGAAAGGGAGTTCATGAGAAAAATGTAGGAAACAATCTGAGAATCTGTGTTGAGGAATTTGCGTACAGCAATGGAATAATAATCTGGACTCACTCTCAGGCAAGTTGTTTAACTTGACAAATTATGGAATTAGTTAAAAATAAGTGTATGTAATGGCTGAACAGGGACCATTCTGCACACTTCAGACCAGCTCACCACAGAGGCTTTTCAACTGGTTTTCTACAACGTAATGAATTCTTGATGCTTAGTAGATTAATATTTATTGAGTGAATCAAGGCTTAATTTATTAAAAATTTGCCTTCGTTGTATTTTAATATGATTTATTACTCATCAGTGCTTATTGCATTAATTAAAGATTGTGTTAATTTTGTGGAAGTGAACATGATCTGCTGCAGGTTTGTCCCAGTGCACTGTCAGGACTCTGCCTCTCAGTGGTTCCAATGCTAGAAAACTGCTTGAGGTGGAAGCAGTTCCCCTGTGGCCTTTTCCTGCTTTTGGGCTTCCAAATAGCCAGCAAATTGGAAATGAGGATGCTGCTTCTTAAGGGTAGGACAGGATTATAGCCACAGAGATACAATGATGATCCAGGAAATTTTTTTTCTCTTGCCTCTTCTAAGTTACATCTGATGTTGTGGAAACCATTTTAGTGTTTCTGGTGGAATGCCTTTTTGTCAACGTAGGTGAAATCCAGCCTCAGAAAGAAAGGAAACTCTCACCTCTTGCCCAACCAGGGATGGAAGGAATTACATTTCAGTGCTTAGGAATTTTTGGGACAGCAGATTGTCTGAAGATGGGGACAGGCCCAAGAATCTCTGCAGGGGCAGGTGTTTGAGATGTGGAAAATTACTAAAGGCAGAACAAAAAAAAAAAAAAAAAAAGCTAGACATTTTGTGAGATGAGTCTTTCAAGAAATCTGTCAAAACAGGGAGAGGGTGATCATGCTGGAGGGGGGCAACAGCTGCAATTTTCATCTTTCAACACTGAAGGGAGAAGCAAATATATAAAGCCCTACAGCCATGATACTTCTGATGCAATTATTTTATTAATCTTTGTGACACTTGTACTGTCTCTCTCTTTAAATTCAAATTCTGCTGCTTTTATAGATACTCATATGCCTGTCTGTGTGGGTTTTTTTTAAACAAATCCATCTAGTTGCTAGACTGCTTACATCCAGCTGAGCCCTGGAAACAGCAGAGAGCAAACCCCTGAGATCTGAGAGCAGGCTGGAATTTCTGGAGAGTGACTGGATCCAATATTTTTGCATTTTTGCATGTTTAAATGCAGAAATCTGGAATGCACTTTGCTGTTTTCTCCTCTCCAGGGCTTGGGTGCATATGCACAAACTTCCTTTGCAGAGTTAAATGAGAGAAACATCTTCAAGGTCTTCTGAAGGTCATAGCAGAGCAATTTTTCCTCTCTCAGTGCACTGGTCAGGCAGTAACCACCGTACTCCAGCCTGGAGCATCAGGATGGAGCCAGTGCCAAGAACCTGGTGGCATTTCAAATCCCTTGCAGCAGTTAGGTGTTAGATGCAAAAGATCAGTGCTGCTTCACTTGAAGTCAGAGAAATAGCTTGAGCTTAAAGTTCAACACATACACCAAGATTTCCTGCATCAGAAGTTAATTTGTTTTCTTCAAGACCAGCTTGAAGGCAATGTACAAACAGGGAAGAAGTTACAAACCGAACATTTGACTTGTAATAATTTCCCTTTTTTTTTTTTAGCCTATACTGTGTGCTTTTGTTTTCCTGCAGGATCAAGTTAAGCTATTTAGGTTTTTATTTATTGTTTATTTTTACCCTAGTTGATAGACTCCAGTCAGGACTGGGGGGCAGCTGAGCTACAAGCTTTTCTTGCTGTTCCAAATCTCTGCATTTTGCAGTCTTCTCTCACACAGGATATTTATATTCCACTTTTTTTCCCAGTAGAGAAGTTTTCACAGACTATAGGCTTTGGATATATATTTTCTGCTCTAGCTGTTCATTAGGTATACAGCATTTGGAGTTCCAGTTGTGCTGAGAAATGGAAGTAAAGCTTTTGGCCCAGTGGGTACTAAGCCTTGGCATTTCATAGCTTTGTATATATAAATCAGGATTAAAGCACAGGATCTATATGAAATTTAGCTCATTAGGAGATGTTTTGTCTTACAGCTCCCACTGAGAAGGTGGGTCCTTGCTTACACTATTGCTCACTTAGTTTTAGTGCTGCTTAGGAAAGGAAGGAGGGGTGAGCAGATCCCACTGGAACAGGGACAGCATCCCTGGACAGTTCTTGTGGAGGTGACACAAGGCAGCACCATTAGCCTGGCACACCTGCAAAAGGCTTGCCTTAGACTGGCCCTGGTATTTTATAATAAAAGAAAAGTGATCAAGCACATTGCCAAGGTCATGCTGAGAATGACATATCAGAGTGAAGAGAACAAGGAGTGCCTATGAAAACAGGCAGGAATGGATTTTCTCAAAAATATGATTTGCATTATACAAGAGTTCAGGTACTGAAGGCCAGGAAGGTTTCTGAAAATGTGTTTGTTCAACCTCAAACTCCACTTGGCTTCCCAACCTGCCACATTCACTGTTGGGCATATAGCTCAAATGTATTCAATGGATGATCAGCTATGTCCATACACTTTAGCCAGTGAAGCTTTACTTACAGAGAAATGATGATGGGTTTGTGAGCACTTTCATCAGTCATAATTTCCAAAGGAGAACGTTCATGGCAGGGAATACCAAGGCGATGTTTCCTCCTCAAGGACTTTCAGCTGTCACCCCGGGAATACAGTGAATGCAGTGATGAGAATTAGATTAGAAAAAGATCAATAGGTCTGACAATAAATGAAAGTAAGGCAGACATTATTGAGCAGATTAGGAGAGAGAAATTAAACTGGACAGTGTAATATTCAGTGCCAGCTAGACTCACTAATGTTGGGCAAAGTTAGGGAGAAGACAGTAAGTTAGAAAGTGCTATGAAGAGGAAGAAATAACAGGCTGTCTGTGAGATGGGGAAAATTCTGCTGTTGATGGGAGCTCTCAGCCTACAGAAAGGTAAAAATAATGGTCCAGGAGCAGATGGATTTCAGTGGAAGGCCAGAGAGTGGCAATGCTGGGGCAGTCACCTGGAGCACCTGGGAACATGGAGCAGGCAACTGTCTTGGCTATGTGTTACAGGGGAAAGGGAATCTCAAACACCCCATCATACCAAGGCATTGGTGGGATAGCTTGTACCAGGCAAAAAAAACTTCTAACCTTCTCATAGTACAGGTTAGCTTACTCTGTGAAGTTTTGGAGCCCTTTCAGAAACCATTCTTCTGTTTAAATTTGATTATTTGCCATGATAATTCCCTGTATTTTGTCACCTGTACAAATATCCAGTGATGATCAAATCTGGCATGCTTTTGGGGTGAGGTATATCTGGTAGCAATGAGATCTATGGGCTGATTGTTTGCCAGCATGAAAAGAAGCTTTCCTTTTATCAGTCTTGGGTTTGTCTACATCCTCTTACATGTCTTTGAAAGGTTCACCCCAAGGCAATATAATTGTGTTTGATCACACACAGGCTATGAGTCAGTGATTGACATGAATAAAGAGGTTCAAGTTTCTTGTCTTGGTTTCTCCTCTTCTTCCCCATGGAATCAGAAATCACTTTTATAAATATATTGGTCCATCTGTGCTTCTAGCTATCCATTTCAAGTGTATTTCCCAAAAAGAAAGAGTAACTCTTATGAGTGCAAATAAAACGACATTAAAAGGGCTGAGCAAGGGGCTTTTTCTTCCTCATAAAATACATGTGGATTCCATCCACAAGAGTTACACTGAGCCATGTAACTTGTAATTAATTCTGCTATAAATGGCAGAACACTTACTTTGTAGGTCTAAGCTAACACACTAAAATTAGTCGCCTTTTAACAATTTCTTTTATAATTTGTTTTTCAGCAGAAACGGCGGCTTGACCTCCTGACAATAACCAGCCCTGGTAAGTGAGCTCTGCTGCCTTCTTTTTCTTAAAGAGATGGTTGTCTAAATGTGTTTTTTCCTTGTCTCTGACATGCAAAATGAAAAACACTGTTCCCCAGAAAATCTTTCACATAATAACAAGTGACAGCTATATTGTGCTTGGCAAAGCCCCGGGCAGTTATCCGTTCACAGAGCTGCCTCTTCAGACCTTTACTCTATGAATTTGAGTGCTGATATTTCTTTAAGCCTCCTGGGGTTACAGTTAGCAGTATGTCTTCAGGGCAGATGCCCTCAAATTCACAACGTGTGTTCAAGTATCACAGGAAGGCAAGTTTGACTTTCCTTGGTGGCAAACTGGAGTAATTTGGGGAGTAAGGAAACGATGGCCCTCTGTACGTGTGGTAGGAGACAGGAGGTTCAGGCTTAGGTCTGGAGAACCCCAAAGTGGGTCAGAAAAAATATTTAAGTGAAATTAAACTGCTCTAAATGATCTGTTTTGTGTAATGGCTCGTGTCATTTGACTATTGAGGAGATAAAGCAAAATGTGTTATTCTGGGAAAGCGTTGGGCTCTTTGGCACAGTGAGTTTTGAAGGTCTCAGCTCTGTGATAGAAATGCAGGTGGTTTTCGTAGTGCTTCTCTTTGGTCTCGGCTCATAAGGCTGGATGGCTTGTAATTTATTGCTGTTTTTCTGTCTCAATCTCTTTCCATTAACTGCTACCAAAGTTAGCTGCCCCCCTGCTTCAGATGTGTATCATGCTTGAATGGTGCTAGCTTTTGGTTAACTTTTTCAGTTTTTCAGATCTATGTATGTATTAAGTTTTCAGTTTGGCTTTAACTGGGACTAATGAGTTTTGGCTTTAACTGGGAATAATGTGTTAGTGGAATGAACAGGTGTTATGGGAAGTGAACAAAATGTCACACACACTCACTTGGATAACAATTTTGCATCAATAATTGTTCTGACACTCTAAATGTAGATATCATCTGTGACATGGTTTCTCCTTCACTAACCTTGTTAAAATAACAAGAATTAAAAGAAGGAGGAGGAACACTTTGTTGGGACAGATGTTTGAGGCTATTGGCAATTGCATCGCATTTTTGCATGTTCACTTTCCATGCAGTTTGCAATTATGTTAATGTATGCTCAGGGCACTTGCTGATAAAAGCAACAATACAGTTGGATACAGCCATTGTCACTATTCTGACTGAAAATTCAAGGACAAACATGGCACATTTTTCATTTTTCCTATCTTCAGCATTCTCCATTTCTTGAGGAAAAAAAAAATATCTTTGAAGGTCTTAAACATAATAAACACTCAGATATTGAATAAGGTTACCAGAGTCCACAGACATTTATTTTTTTTTTTAATTATGAGAGAAAAGGAGGGCTGGGAACCAGAAGAACTGAATATGAGAATTCCCTGTAAAACAAATTTATGCTATCTTCCTCATAAATTCAGATACAGTATTCACTGGAACAATAAAAGGGCTGCCTAAGTTGAGTTTGTGCTCATAGATGTGATCACAGTAAGCAGCTATTGCTTCACATCACTCAGTTTAATACATCAGTCTACTAAATCAACACAGCAATTAGTTTGAAGGATCAAAATACCTATATATTAAGCCAGTTTTCAATAACTGGATAGCTAGACGTACTGCATAAAAAGGGAGATAAATGCTTTCCATAGCATGCATTTTTTTTCTGAAATGCAAGTTTTACTGTTTGATATTTAGCCAGAAATCTCCAATAATTGGCTACACAGGAAAAAAATTAAAATCTGTGCCATGACTACATAATTGAGTACTCACAGTCTTGCTTTCAGTAAAGGCATTTACAAAAGCAGCAGATGCTGGATGAGTCCAAACTTACTTGAGATCCTGAAGCTGATATTTTTCAAAGAGACTGAAAGAGTTTGGTTCTTAATTCCTAGTAGAATTGGAAAACATCATCCTATGGATTAAAAGATCTATTTTGGGCCTCACAAATAAAAAACCAAAATAAAACAAATCTACAGAGACTGGAACTTTAAAACATTGAGTTATTTTAGTCCCATCTCTAAGATCTGATGTCAACAGCCTGCTTTTACAAAGCCATGATATCGTTTATGATGGCTGAGATCAGCCATAATCACTGTCATCCCTTAATTTACTGATTCAAATTAGGGACTGGGCTATTATATTGCAGCTGTTAATCCTTTGGAAGTTGTTCCTGTTCTCCACCTTGCCGCAGGCAGCAGCCTTTGTTTGTAGTGGAGGTCACTCAGCCTTATTTATACCAGAAAGTCCTCCATGTCTCACAAGCAGCACCAGCCACCAAAATCTTGTTGCTTAATTGTAAGAAGAGACAAAGGATTTCAAAATCAAAGGTGACCTCTGTGATTTGTGCTTCAGTCATGATGAATACCATCTTTCTTTTGTGTGTTTGTGACATCCCTGATGCGGTTTTTGTATGTTTAGTCAAGAACTGATTGCAGATATTGTAACAGCTCTTCTCCTGGTGCCACTAAAAAAATTTCAAAAAATTGATCAGCAAATTAACGAGATTAATTGCTAGGTAAAATAATGCCACTGATGTCAGTTAAAGGGATGTTAAGACACGAGTGCCAAAACATTTAAAATTAGTTTGTGGCAGTCTCGTTCCCCATGGCAGCAGCTGTTGCACGATAACTCTGGAATCACCAGTGGGTAGGAAGCAGGGTAGGGATCCCAACCCTGCCCACCGTGTGCCAAGCCCACACCTTGAAGATGACCAGCAGCTGCTTGCCTTACTCCAGATGCTTCCAACTACCAAGCCATGTGTTCCTGGCTCTGCAAAACCTGGCTGAGCAGGTGCTTGAATTAAAAGTGTATTTGTATGTTACACTGGACAGGTATAGATCATTAATTTGTGACCTAGACTGACAGCACTCTGGGAAAAAAACTACAACAAACCCCAAAACAACTCAAAAGCATACAGACACACACACACAAAAAAGAACAAGACAGAAATGCAGAAGGGGGGAGCTGCAGCTCCAGCTACACATTTGCATGCATCACACAGAGCTGACCTGTTCCAGCACCTCTAAGAAAACGGCTACAGAAGGCTCCACAACGTGCCCCAAACTGGAGGAAGTCTTTGCTTTGCTGTGGGTCTCAGAATCAGCCAGACACAAATGATGCATGAGCTGGGAGCAAGCCAGACTCCCTCATGCTCAAATATATTCCTTTGAAGTAACTGACACCCATGTAAAATGTGGAGGGGAGTTCACTTCTCTGCCTTACTGCTCTGTAGCTGGAGGAATGTTAAGTTAAATTTATCAATGCTCTCGACACACTCCTTTCTTCTTGCCCCTTGACATGTGAGTTACAATTAGACTGCAACTCACTGAACTGTTCAGGGTGTCAGAGTCAGAACTGATGTGCACAGTGGGGTGGGGGAAAGATGTTAAAAATTCATTAGTAGCTGGCAGGATCGTACTGGCAGGGAGTGGGACATAATGAGGTTTAAGTTTGAGTAATGTAAATTTTCTTTAAAATTAGTTTTACCTCTGAATTTGATCAAAAACATTTCCTTAAGACTTCTCATAGTTGATTTTGGGGTTTAGGATGAAATCTTCAGGTGCTTTAATTTGGCTTTGCTGCACTGAGGGTCTACCCTCATTTTTTACCAGATTGTGTTCTAGTGACACTTGGAACGTGCACATAGAATAACATTTTGTGGTAACCACTCAATAGTTGCAAATAAGATATCCCTGTTTCCATAGCTTTTCCATGGAGACAAAGCTTTTTGCATCTCTTGTGTTTATGATAGTAACACAGCTTTCCAATTTTTCTTCTCAGTAAGGTAAGTTCATCTCCCACCGAAGTATTTTTTTAATTATTGATACCATAAATGGAAGTGAGTTGGAAACTATTGGCTTTGAAAATAGCTAACATGTGATATTATCCAAGAACCATCAGGAAAATTCTTTTGAAATTCTCTTTGATTCAGCTGTCCTTGGGGCTTTATCCTTCTCTACCAGTCTCTCTACTGCCAATTTAAAATAACATTCTCTTGAAATCAGTGCAATGTCAGGAGAAATTCGTCAGCACTGTAGGTGCATGTTTCCCAGATGTATATAAACCTACTACATTTGGCAGCAGTAAATTGATTGAAAAAAACCTGGGGTAGCTGAATATTCCATAGTGCCCAGCTTGGCTACAGCATGTAATATAAAGTATTTTAAGTTTCTTTCAGCTCTGTTTTAGTTGAAATAAAGCAAGAGCTGACTCCATAATTCCTTCCTTTGGATTTACTCAGATTTTCCTCTGACCACATTACAGGTTTACACTCATGGAAGAGTAAAACATTCCTAATCCTTGTGGAGTGGCACTGAGAGTTATCAGAAATGTTAATTACTTTGTGTATGCTTCCCTTCAAATATCTCAACTTCTACACTTTTAAACAGAGAAAAAAAGCTTGATTTTAAAAGTATTTATCAGACCAATCTGTGTGGTGAAATATTCTCCCCCCCTTTAATTTCATCAGTGCTGCATGCTCTAAAAATGTCTCCATTTCATTAATTTGTGATTCACTGCCACAGTGAATTCTTTTAAGGTGGCTTTAGTTTCTGCCATACATATTTTACTGCTTTAAATTATAGATATAGGACTGTTGCCTAGTTAATTTCCTCTGGTTAGGAAAATATATTTCAACTCTTCTGGCATTGCATAAAGTGATATGTGGGATTTGCTGCATTTTTTAGCTGATTAAGTTTTGCATTTCTAAATATTACTGCTTATGAGACCTTAAGTAAAACTACGCAAAGGAAGGGGAAGTTTTATAGTATATTTGAAAGTTTCATTTAACTATAAATTCCTTCACTAAGCCCCCCAACAAGACTTTTCCATTACCTTCCTGGATAGTCTGGCTATCTACTTCTTTCTAATTGAAGCATGAAAATAATATGAACTCAAAGTCATGAAGCTATAAGACAGGTATTAGTAAAAATTTTACAGAGTAATAAAATGTGACAGAAAGTTGTTTGCTGCTAGAACTCGGGTACTATTTTTGCTAGTCCTTATTAATTAGTAGTACATTGATTTGGGTCTAAATATCTGTCAAGGGATAGCATCTGAGTTTTTCAACAGCCTAACATGATTACTATTCATATTTGTTAGTGAAGCTTCAAATGCTATTTTATTTGGCAAGGTGGTAAAGAAAAGACATTACTTTCTTTCCAGTAATAATTGAGTCTTTTAATGCTGAGTGATGGATAGGAGCAAAACTATTTCTTGTATCACTAAGACACTGGTTGTTAATCCACCCATTTGGCCACAGTAATGCAAAACAACTTGGGGGGGACAGTATTTCTGCTCAGCAAGGCATTAGACCCCAAATGGTTTATTTGAGCACACAGTACAAGAATTTCTTTACCATACAAATAGTGTATCTGCTGAAGTCTCAGCTCAAAGTGAAATTCTTGAAATTCCAGAACTGCAGGATGAAGTTTGTTCTAGATTTGATGAAATTTTAGCAGGAAGAAGAACTAACAGACAGTGGAGAGACAGCACAGATTTTATTTATTTATTTATTTATTTTAAACTTGTGCCATTCGGTTTGGTTTCAGATGGCCTGAGGCTAAATAGGAAATTTGAATGTATCCATTTCCTCATCTTCATCTTTGCTGTATCTGAAGAGCTTTAAGAACTTTCATGTTCTTTGATAAAGAGGAGAAATATTGTGTTTGTAATTACACAGTTGTGCAGATCAGTACCTTCCTAATTCTTCCTTGTAGCTCTGTCTTTGCTGGAAAAACTACTGCAGAGATGCTGCATATTCACTGAACAGTGTTGCTCTTCCCACCAGCTTTTCCCTGTGCAGTCTTCACTAGCAACATGTCCCAAAAAAATAAAACCACCCTGATCTTTCTGCCTGTCCCCTGACCTATACCCATCTGTCTCCCCAAACACCATCTATATCCATCTCAAATATCAGTTTTGAGACCTACTGAAATGACGCCTTTTATCCAATAATGAAGCCAGGTTTTTTCCATTTACTTGCAAAATATTTTCTTTTAGTAAGGCTGTTTCATCCCCACCTTTGCATTTTTTTAAAAAAATGACCTTTTTTTGGATACATGTAGAATAAGTGATATTTGCAAAGTCAAAATCAAACCATAGAGAAGATATTCCAAAGGCTAATCCATTACTTTTCAAGAAAAATATCAAGCTTTTCCTCAATACCTTGTTATTATTCTGGGTCACCATGATGTTTCCAAGCACCTTGGCATGTCCCTTTAATTGGATCCTTACATAGGAAGGTCCGGCATAGTTGCATTGAAAGCTGACATTTCTAACTAACTGACCTTTTCAGGCCCACTGATACTCCTATAATGATTATCCTCTAGCATTGTTTGGACACAATACCACATACTTCACAGCACATAAAGAATATGTTCTTTGAGAACTATTCAAAACGCCCAATCTCAAGTTAGCAAAATGAGAAAATTGGGTGCAAACATTCATCAGAGTGTTATTGTGCAGGTATCGATTTGAATGCCCTTTCATTTCTCTGGGAAAAAGTGTTGTATTATAGAGCTCTAAATTAACTTCTGTTCTGCTTTTTTTCCCCAGTAAGTATAAAAAGGTCAAATTCATTCATAAGGCTGAATAGATTTGCAGGATATAAGCAATAAGATAGCAATCAACCTTCAAATAACCTTTAAAGAGACAGTATCTTTTCTTATGAGCAGTAATTGATCTGCTCATTAAGTCCCTGCAGACTCTTTAGGGCTCACCTAGGCAAAAATGTGTGGGACCCAGGCAAAATTATGTCAGCTAGAACAAAACAGGAATAAATCCTCATGTGGAGATATAAATATTTTACAGGTTTTGAAGGGTGTAAAGTTGCTGAAAGGATTGACATTGCAATGTGAATTCCTCGACTCGACTGTTACAAGTCTGAGTGAAAAAGACAAAAATGACCTTGAAGTGTGAATTTGGTATTAGCAGGGACAATGACAACGATAGAATGTGCATACCTGCCCAAAACCTGAATACATCTTCACCTTGTGTGTATAGGAGGATGGATGCATAGGGGAACTTGTGCAGGGGACCCTGCTACATGTGGCACCTGACTTCCCCCCCTTTTATACTGCAGTCCCTCCTTTTAGGACAAGCCAGATTGTCAATTACCAGCTTTCTTTGCACCATGACTGCTTCTTGGATGTATGGGGGGGGACAGCTGTGTATGTGATAATCATCTCTGCCTATGCAGAAAGAAAATCTCTGTCCAGCTTGCTGTAGAGCTGGTTGCCTACTGCAGCCTGCTGTAACCTTCACAGGGTCCTGGGCTGGTGTAAGGCAGAACCGTTCAAGGGCTGCTGGAAATTTTTTCAGGTGGCCAGAGACGCACTTTAAAGAACTGGGATTGTTGATACAAGATACCAATCAGAAGATTAGTGTTCTGTCCATGTCCATATTTCATTTCAGCATGTAAATCCGTTATGGTTTTGGCATTATTTTTGTGAATTGCACATACGCTTAGGACTATCTGTGCATAATTGATTACAAGGAGTTGTCTTGGTTTTTATCTTTGATCAGAATTTTCAGAAGCAGCGAGTATCCCAGGTGACAAGGTTTTTTTATGCTGTAAATGTTTGCACATAATGCTTTCTGTTTTACTTCCCAATGTACAGAATGAGCATCTGGCTCATTTAGAGAGAGTGAAAATGAGCAATTCTGTGCACAGGTGTATTATGCTCCTTGTCTTTTTGCATAAGCTCCAGAAAAACTAAAAATAAGATTTTTTTTTTTCCTGCTTCAGAAAAACTCACCCTTTCTTGAGTATCAGATGTTTTTAGAGAGTGGAAAGATTTCTTCCTTTGTAATGAAACTTTAATTTGTGAGGGCATCTGTAGGGAAACAGTCTCGTCACCTACGAATTTTTATTTATTTGTTTAATTATCTGCTGAGTGACCTAAACAAGACGTAGTGAAAATCAGTGTATTAAATATCTAGAAGACAGCAGAGGATGTTATTGGCACTAGAAAATGGAGTGCAGTGCAAGAATGTATGAGCTAGCAGAGATGTGAAGAGCAGAGCTGCACAGCTTCCAGCAGGCTCACCAGCGTGGGTCCAGATGCCAACCAGCTGTGTTATCTGGGTGTTGTGCTGGAGATAAGTAACCCCTGGCTGGGATGCTGTTATTCCAGTGCTGCTGAATTGCACCTGAGCACATACAGCTAACTCTGCTTCATGCCTATTTTAATAGCACTCATGTATCCCAATCCACAAGGGTGTCATGGTGCTGGATGCACACAGTGTGACACCCAGGTGCCCCTGAGTGACAGAAGTAAATAAAGCAAGGGGCAGTGAACAGTCAACGTGGAAAAAGAGTGTCAAAAAAAAAAAAAAAAAAAAAAAGATTATTCTCATAGCACTGCATTTTATTTTTGAGAAGCTGCCCGCTGCTGTCTTTGGGACCTTCAAGACTCTTGTACCTACCTGCTACCCCTTGGCCCCAGTCTCTGGTGTAGCAGAAAACAGCAGGGCAGTGATGATTATAAAGCTACAGTGGATGGGACTGAGGAAGATGGGAGCTGGAGCCACACGATGAACCTCTTCTAAGAATTGCTGGTAGGCTCATTTTTTTGGTATGCAGAACATCATCAGTGAAAGCAGAGAGTCAAAGTCACTGGGAAAGCCACAAAAAAGGATTAACTTAGGGTCTTTATTTTGAGTTTATAACTTGAAGACACCAAGAAATTTTTAGGAGAGATCTGAATGGGGGAGGTCTGATGGTTTTGTGAATGCGGACCGAAAGGGCAGAATAACCCATGGTGAAAAAGTGACTTGCTCATCATGCAGCTCAGTGCATTATTGGAGGCTGTTATCTGAGATGCTGCTAACTGAGATAACATGGGTACTGTTAGGCAGTAGTATCACTGCAGTGTCCTTAAAGAGCAGGTTAAAAGAAGGTGAACTACTGTTGTAACACCACAGCCTGCTCCTGACGTCTCAGCTAGCTGTGGTATCTGTACACAGAGCTGCACTGGGCTGGGGACATGCTCTGAGGGCCAGGACAGAAAGTGCTGGAAGGGGAGGGAAAAGGGTACAAGGCAGCATGAGTTAAGGTCTGCAGTGAGGCCTTGAGAGGGCAACAGAAACCACAGAGTTGCTTTTGCTTGGCCATATGAATCAAAATGAGAGTAAGCATATTCGAAATACCTAGAAGGCAGCAGGGAATTTTATTATTCTTGATGTTTTTATTATATTACCTGCCCTTCCACAGCTATACCATTGTCCTTGTTCTCTGGGGACTACTAGAAGGAAGAATTATCTGTAGAGGATTTTTCTGCCCATCCTCAGACTGTTGCTAAATTCTGCTGTAGTGTTGTCAAACCTGTCTGCTTGCTGTTCCTCCCAGGGGCTGTGGGTTGCAGAACCCATGGCTGGATACAAAAGCAGAATTCTCATCTGGTCACTTAGACCTGCTGAAAATTCTCTTTGGGATCTGATCCAGCGCATTTAAGTTGCCCCTGACCTGGACCAAACCTCTAATCATTGTCAAAGATTTGACAAAACTGACACTAAGAGCAACTTCACATTTTGTGAGTGTGTAAGGCAGAACTGAACCTCCTCACTGCAACAAGGGGGCTTGAATTTTGTTATTCAAGCACTCAGATAGCTTTCTAAATAATATAAAAATGTCTTAAATGCTCTAGTCGGAGTACCTGGGGTAGTTGTTTTGGACTCTGGACTGGACCACCAGCAGTGGAAAGGCCAAGCAAGATGTTCCCATCCCTCTGCCCCTCTCCTTTCCCTGGCATCCAGGTGCATCTGGCCACCTCTGCCACAGTGTTGGTTTTTACCAACAACCACGTGTACACTTGTGGCATCTCAAAACCTGCCTCCCAAAGCAGAAGCCATCATGCTGTGTATGTTTGCACCTACTACAAATAGAGATACTATGTAATAGTGCAGCTCCTAATAAATATAAACTGTAGAGATGACAGCTTGCCCCAAGAATGTATTCTCCCCACAAACCAGGAGGCTCTACTGCAGTGTTCAGGAATTAACTGCTGGAGTATTAGTCTCTTAAGGCTTTGTGTTATAGTTCTGTTTTCTTCACCTTTAACCCGACAATGGATTATGACCATACTTTCTCTTATAACTAAATGCTCTACTGTCCTTTGACAAAACAGATTTGTGTCTTTTCATAGCTTTCTGTAGAGGGCTAATAATACATGGGAAAGCTTTACTGCCCACAGGAGGCTTTGCCTGGCCGTAATAATAAGAAATGCTGTTGAAAAGTCATGATCAATGTTAATTCAGTTATTTTTCATTTTCTTTTTTTTTTTTTTTTTTACAATGAAATCATCTACGTTGTGCGTTTTATCCAGTGCTACCCCATGAATTGCTCGTTGGAGAGAGGGGTCGTTGGTTATAAAAATGAGTTCTTGTTGTTTGTCCTCATACAAAAATAACTGCAATATTTTGAAATGATTAATTTAAGGGAGAAAAAAAGAGTGAAATCTTGGATGTACAAAAGATGTAAATATTGTTTTCCAGGTGTTATGGTTCCCAGATGTTCTCTAATTGCATATCTAACCCTGAGTTTAATAAGTTATTTTCCAGAGTCAAACTCATTTGTAAACATGTCAGAATAAAAAATAAATTTAAAAAACCAAAACCTTTGGATTAGAATTCTGGAGTGATAAACAAACTAATTTAGAATGTATTTGCATGTAATTTACATGTGCCAAAATAGGATTGCATGTGGATTGTAAATACAGGTCTCGAATCTATTTAACATTACAGAATAGCACAGAAGAAATTAATTGTAGCTTTAAAAAAAAGATTAAAATAATTAAAAGATGCCTTAAAATGGCCCATGTTTGACTGTGAGTCAACATGCAGAAACTGGTGAGGAGAGATAAGCACACTGAGAAGGCTGTAAATTCTAGCAACATCTGTAATAGTTAGAATACTACATTTTCTAGCAATCCCTTACCTCCCCCCATGAACCTTCCTATGGCATGCAGTGTATTTATTATTTGCTTCCTGCATGAGATGCTTTGCCACTACAGCCTGAAAATGAAGATCTGCTTCCTTTCTTTTCACACACAGACTTGTTCAAAGATATTGCTGTCAGCTTCCATTTGAAGCATGTTGGCCAGTCTGGGGTATAAACTTTGGTACAATGCAACAATTTATAATTATCTGGCTCATTACAGTGGTAGCAAGGGATCAATCAGCAGGTAAATCCTCCACTTTGCTAGGTAGAGTCTTCACCTGGAGACATCCTTGTGGTGATTGGTGCCTGTGAATCTACCAGCCTGAGTAGACCTTTAGAAAGGGAGGAGGAGTTCCTGCAAGCCAGTGAACATCATTGGTGATGGAACTCATGACAGGTAGAAGGTCTTGCTTTGGCTTCTCAGCTCCAGCTCCTCTTCTTAACACTGAAATGTGTTCTGGGTCTTGGAATTAAAACCATGATTTTGAGTTAAGAGGAAGCAATCTTTGGATAGAAAAGGGTTGAATGAAGCCAAATGTAAGAACTACTGAAATATATTGCCGGAGTTATGGAGAAAGGGTGCTTTATTTACTTTAAAAAAAAAAAAAAAAAAGTAGTAATGTTTTCACATTTGTCTTAAATTACCAAGGGACATTTTCTTCTGTATTCATAGCCTCTCAGCCCAGACTTTTTAAATGGCAGCAAAGTGGTCCTGCAATACTTGATGTGAAAGAGTCTGTGGAGCTGATTTGTGTTGCATCTCACCCGTTTTCAGACTTTCTTGAGAATAAGTAGAGATGTAAGGATTTCTCCTTAGAGTTCTATTATTTTTTCTACACTGCCTTTGTTTCATACATTTTCTTTACTTTTTAGATAAAGGGAGGGAGGGAAAAAGAGATAGGAGTAGAGAAGGGAAAAGTAAACTTCTTAGGGCAGGAGACAGAGATTTGTTGTATATTTGCTATTCACTATTTTGAGTTCCACTGAAGAATATTATCAAGGATGTCAGGAACCTTTCCATATTTTTTTCAGGCCATAATACTTCTATTTCAATGTCTTTAAATGTATTCTTTTCTTATCATTTAATCTCTAGAAGAAATTAATCATAGCTTTTTTTATAAAAAGGCTTTATTTCCCGTTTGGCTATGAGCCATTTTGTATATCTGCTTTAAATGTTAATTATTAATTAAGATATAATCTGTTTAAGACTCTTTAGCTGTCCATTCCTTCCAAAGAAGGAAGCTAGAGGAAACAGGAAAGAGGTATCATTATACAGATGACAAATTTGCCTTTCTTATCCCAGGAGGAGAGAGTTTCTCAACATTGGAATTGAGATATACCAGAAGTGTCGTGGAGGAGCCTCCCAGCTCCTGTCCACTTTGTGTTTGATGCCTAGCAGGCATCTACTAAGATGCTTTTTATAATTACATCATTGATGGCAATACAGTATCATCTCTTCCATGCTACCATATTGTTACTGGTGAATGGGCATAGAGGGAAGTTGGTGGTAGGTTAAGTATTTTTACTTCAGCAGACTCCCTATATGAAGCCAAATGAAAGGCTTCATGACAGAAAAGATGTCATGGCTTCCTTCATCAACTGAGTTCTGCAGATGAAATGTGAGTCTGACAGCATGAATGATCAGCTGTGAAAACATAAGGCACTCTCATTTATGTAAATTGTACTTTTGTTCAAATATTTAAATATTTTATATTTTATGTACTGAAAACTTTACAATCATTTTTAGCAGCAAAGGGGACACTTTGGATTAAAATTTTGTACTGTGTATATTTAGCTCTTTATTTGCCAAGTTAAATGTAAAACAGTGCCCTTGTTTATATGAACAGTATCTATATGGACTTATCTCTGTGAGCAGCTGATAAACTGGACATTAGGGGGCATAGCTCATCAGTCCAGCTTCAAACCTGACCCAGAAAACAGGTGAATGACTTTGGAAATCTGCGGTGTACTCCTGAAACTTTTAAATGATGCACCTCAGTCATTGGAAGATCAATGGGTGGTGAAGCTGGAGCATTTTTTTCTTGTATTTTATCTATAGCCATTGTTCATAGATGATCAGTTCCAGAAATAAACAGTGTCTGTGCTGGTACTACCTCCAAAAAATTCCCTCAAGGGAGCACAGACACCCAGACTGGTTTAGATTCAGTTGCAAAATGCTGTAGAGTTAAATTACAGATATGTTTGTAATAATGCCAAGAATATGGCCCTATTTCTATTACTGTAACTCAAACTGTCCTGTGCTGTTGTGACAATTGCTAAGAAACATAGAGAAGACAGACACAACTGAACTTTTGTTCTCTCCAGGACCTGGGCAAGCGTTTCAGGCAGATGGTCCATTTGGGAGCCAGAGCCAGAATACTTGCACGCTCCTGATTTCCTTAAAATGTGGCTGGCAGGAGTGATGTTCATCTGTGATGGACTTACCATGGAGGGTGAAATCCAGAAAGCAAGTCACTGCTCCCATGATTGTATTTCATTATATGGAAGATAAAAGCTCCTTAATAAAAAAGGATGCTCTGCCCCAAATTTTTGTGCTGTAGTGTTGACCTAGATTTACCCCTCAGGAGTGAAATCTTGGAGTCATTTCCAGTGTCTGCTCAGAGCACAAAAGCAGTCAAAAAATAGAGAGTATTTGAGAATATCAGGAAAGCCAAAGAACAACTTACTGCTCTCAAACTAGGTGGTAGAGCTAGCAGAAATACTATGAAAGACAATAAGGATGATGAGTAAAATGGCTTCCATTTGAAAAGAAATCAATTGGAAATGTGATTTTTTTTTCCTGTAGGACCTGCCACTAGTGTAAATGGAGCTTGAGCTGGGTTTCTAAACTTCATGGGGTTTTTTCATTGTGGAAAAACACTGCAGCCACTGATGTGTAACTATTTTGAGCGATATGATGATGGATAAATACAGCAATAAAGGCAAGTTACTATTGACCCAAGGATTGTAAGAAATTTATATTAATTAAGGGTGAAGAGAAGATTGCCACCTCATCCTACACTTTGCTTGAGAAGGACTAAATTCCCACAGCAGTAGAAATTTCTTAGCAAATATTTGAACAGAAAATGTTCTCTTTTTTTTTTTTTTTTTTTTCTGTAAAGAAAATACATTACTTCTGTATCTCCAAAACCACATGCCTTGACATGAAAGAAAACAACCAAAAATCCAGTGATAAAATAAAGATAGCGTTATAAAGTAAAACTCAAATATTTATCCCTTAGGGGAACAGGGGACTTAAATATCTATTGAGTATTAATAGAAGAAGGGAAAAACAGACAGAAAAAAAACATTTTTAAAAAAGAAACATAAGTATGAAGGAATAATACATTTGAGCGAAACAAAAAATTCCTTTTTCTTTTTGTTAGGATCTCGAATTCTAAATAGAAACTGCAGGTTTTAGTTTTTAATGTTGATGTAGGAAAGGCAGATAAATTCAGTAAGAATTTCTTTTGGGTTTTGCTGCCTTGGGATGAAATGCATTTGAGTCCAGTAATAACAGAAAAGGATGTTGTTCTAATCCCTGGTAAGGATAAACACTCTTCAATGCACAGGCTTAGATAGACATTTCTGGTCCAGGACTCCTAGAGGAGCTGCAATCCCCTCAGACCCAATGCCAGTGCTAGTGAATCTATCTTGGAAGATGAGGGGATGCCATTTTATTGTGCAAATATTCAAAAATGCTACTAGTGTGACTCAGGATAGCACAGACTGGTATTTTGACAACCAACCCCAGGTAACTCATTAAAGTGTGATGGAGGGTTAGTTAGGAAAAGTTAAACACTAATGGAAAGCAGTCAGCATTTCATGAAAAGGAAGATTTGTCAAATAGTTTTGAGTCTGTTATGAATTTAGTTGATAAAGTTAGCTGAATAATTTTTCTAAGGTGTTTGATTTAGTAGCTTGCAACTTTTTAAAATATAGAACACATTAAATGAGTTAAAGATCAGTCAGCAGACACATTTCACAAATCACTCCTCACAGGAGAATGTCACTTGATAGAGCTCTTTTTAATGGGTTTCTTTTCACGGTAGTGGGCCCAGTGCTATTTCTAATGATTTGTTGGTGATTAAAACATCACTGTTGAGTGGTAAAGAAAGATGTAGAGAGGTGAGCCATACACTGCAACCTTGATCTGTTGATGGGCTGGATCCATTCACACAATATGCATTTCCATACAGCCAAAAAAGGATGTCTCCTCCTTAGAGCCAGGAATCGAGTTGAAACTTTCTTAACGGAGCAAAGTCAGCTGAAAGAATTTGGGACTGTGTTGACTGTAAGTAATTAAACTGGATGTAGCATTGCACGTTATAGACCAAACCCAAAACTTTCTTTTTTAACTTTCTATTCTATATATAGAATATAATCAGTGAAGTAGAATGGATCAGACTGAAAAAAATATTTCTCAAAATATTTCATTCTTCAATGTGTGGTATTCTAGTATGCACTTTGCAGTATCACAGAGTTGAGAAAAGATTTTAAAATGCAAGACTTTAAACTGTTTTAGAGACAGAGAGGTCATAAGATAAGCATTTGAAAGTAGTTTTTGAGTTTCCTGATAACATGTATGTGTTTGTTTTTAATACGGTCAGCTGATCCTTATCCAAATTACTTTTTTACTCATGTGTGGTTTACCCTCTGCATAGCAGCCTTTTGTACATGTATGTGTTTGTATTTGCAGAAATGAGGGAGCTACACTCAAAGGCTGTAATGGAAGTTACATCCTTGTGTACACACAAAATGAGAAGTCAATTTACAGGCAAGAACTTACAGCAAAGATAAAAGATATTTTGCATATCTCATAATCAGGAGGAAAATTCCTTGGCAACAGGTACAGGTCTTTTTGTACAGCATGATATGGAATTTAAAGTACAGTATTTACAGTAATATTAATTACACTGGACAATGGCTAAACTGGACTGGTGTTCTCCAAAACTGGCTAAAGTTTGCAAGCAAAGTTGAAGCAAGCAAAGAGCTTGCTCACTATGCAGGGGTGAAATTATTGGTTGCCTGAGTTTAGGTTCAAGTATGTAAATGATTTACAGCTTTGTTTTGCTCTGTATCTCTGTATAATGCTCAGACACTTGTCAAAATGGGCAGAGATCAGAGATACATTTCTGGGAATATCTGGCCCTTAGTCAAAGGAGAGAAACCTCTCTGAGTGTTACCAGGGTGTGATCACAGTAAAGAGTCATCATGCTCATAGATAGCAGTATATTTAGAAAAGCTACCAAGGAAACATGAGAAGAGACAGAGTTTAATAGAATACGTGAAGTTTTACTGTAGTTCTAACATAAGAGTAGAGCTCAGAAGTAAGCTCTCAGATACTCAGTGTATTTTTCCTTTTAGGTGACCAATTAGACCTTGTAAACTAGTAAAAAATATTTCATGCTGTGTTAAGCGAGGAAGTCATAACCAAGAGAGGAATGTGAGAGTAAAGCATAAGAATTTGTCAGCTGATGTACTGCAAAGTTAGTAACAATATACAGACAAATGAGAACATACATAGAAAACCAAAAGGGCTGGATCAGCCCTAGCATTCAGCAGTTTCTGAAAAATGACATTTGCGTTGCCCTGCCTTCCCCTTCCACTTAAAACAAAGTGTCCAGTGTGGTGAGCTAGAGCTGGGAGTCTTTGAGGCTACATTGTACTGTCCCAGAAAATAAAAAGCTGTTGAAAAGCATGGAGAATAAGGAGTGAGAAGACCGGGAAAACAAATGCAAAACTTAGCTCAGATGTGGAACTCTGACAGCATCTCACAACAGATCAAACTAGAAGTGGGTAGCTCACATCACTAAACTAATAACATGGAAGAAAGCAGCTTGCATGAAGTTGAACATTGCTGCTTTACAGGACCTTTTTATTTGTGTGGCTGGAAGTTTGTGTTTGCCCTTAACAAGGCAAAAGAATTTAATGGCTTTATATTGTTTGGAGTTGAGTGAGTGCCTGCAGGCTTGCCTGATGAGAGAAGTGACATCCTGAGGAAACGTACCACAAATTGCAAACAAAATCCTTATTAGTAGTGGCAGCTACCTCCTGGAGCAGGATTGATTTGGAATCCCTGTAAGGATAGCGTGCTCCTCGCTCAGCCAGCTTGACAAATAGGAGCCTTCCTTAGGAGTTCATGTGCAAGTTGTGTTGGTGGTAAAATAATTTAACTTTCAGATTCAAACCAATTAAAACAAGGTACTGAATGTCACCGTGCCTGAGAGATTAATTTTTAAAGTTCCACATACACCCTTTTTCCATTGCAAATGCAAAAAAACCCAAAAACAAAAACAAAAAACAAAAACCATAAAAAATGCTGCTGCTTCTGCTCATTCTTAGGTTGTGCAGGAAAAGCATCTGAGATTCAAATATGCAGGCTGCCCCCAAAGAACAGCAGCATTCACGGTGTAGATCCCTGTGTTGTCTTAGCTTAGACAACCTGAAGATCATTTTGATCCATCCTCTTCCAGACTCTGGAATGTGACAGAGAGGACTTAGAGGTACTCTGGACTATTTGACAACAGCAATATAAAGTAGCAGACATGCTTTTTGGAAACTTTTTTCCTAAAAAAAAAAAATATTTGTTATGTGTAAGCAGCACAGTAACAGCCTTGACAGGAATCAATCTATCTGTGGTATTTGTTTCATTTCTCATCGGCCACTGATGTCACTGCAACAAGAAGTAAAAAGTACCAAAAAGTTCATTCCTCTCTACCCCATATAACTAAAATATTGGAAAACATTTACATTGAGTCTGTAACCAGGCTCTGGGGTGGAGACAATGGAGAGTAATACTCAGATCTAATCCCAACTCCTGTTACTCAAACTATGTTTAGATTAGCCAATTGCATGAGCTCACAGAAGTGGGGTTTTGGAACAGAAGAGTTGGCTCTGAAAACTCGTGCCTCTTCTATGCATTTCTGAGGTTTTTACATTGGATTAGCCCTAGTCTGCTCCCATCCCTTGAATGCCTATTGGTGGTTGGAGAACATCTTCTAAATTGATTTCAGATGAGGGGAATCCATTTTGTGTGCTCCAGAGTTGCTCTGTGATGTGAGCCAAAGCATGCAAAGTGCAGATGATCAGGAGACAGTCTTCAAAACTTAAAATACTTAGGCAGTCATATGGAAGAAGTAAACATCTCGTTAACTTATTAGTTGTCAAACATTTTTCTCCCAGATTCCTTTTTAACTCCAGGCACCACCAAAATGCTCTCAAATTGAATTGGTGTTAGTATTGTTTAATTTAGTGAAAGAAAAATCACTGTTAACAAAGTAAAATAACAGCTGTTATTGTAATGCATCATGTGGAAAGGCAAGCATCTAAGTATTTGCTGGTTTATGTTTTGAACAATAATAGCTGTTCTCTCACTGGAAGAATGGACTTTTGCACTATATAAACAAAATGGAGTTGATCTTCATATGTGAAACCATTCAGAACTGCTATTAATTCACCTGCTAATTAAATATGAGCTCCTGTGCTGAATTTGTCCACGTTGAAGTATATTATACCATTTTAAAAGGACCATTAATAATCTGAAAGGACCAAGGGTGGCAGAATTATGAGCTCAGTGGCTGCCTAAGAATTCACATATTGCTACTCTGCAATTTGGCTGCAAGCCTTGATAGTTGCATGCAATATTTAAGGCTTCAGGCTGCCATGAGATATGTTAGGTGTATAAGTAGGTATTTTGCAGTATCTGCTTACGTTGCATCTTGTGGGTGGTAACAGCCTGTTGTGGGCAGATTCTTGAGCATCTCGAAACAGTCTCCCCTCTTAAAACTGGCAAAACAAGACTTTAAGTCTTTTTTCAGCTTTCTGATTTGAATGAATCTTGCACTTCTGTATGCTGTGTTTTCTATAGCCCAGCAGGGAAACCATGAAGTATTGTCACATTTCATGCATCAAGGCTTTATGCACAAGGGTGTCCCAGCACACTATGGTACTTTGTTGCCAAATTCATTTTTCTTCTTGGGAGATGATTGACATCGATTGGTGCTGGAGATGAGGCAGTAGGTTAGTTGGTTGCCAGTCTGATCCTCTAATGATAATGCTTTGGTTTTGAGGAACTCTCAGTAACCAACTGATCTCACTTCAAAAAGGATTTGATCAGTATCACTGATACTATCTTTTGTGATTTTTTTTTTTTCAGGGAAATTATTTTTAGACGTTTCCCTTTTATGAAGCACTTTTTTCTCTTCTCCCCTTGAACTTCAATGACTTCTTACTGAATATTATGAAGGTATTTTTCAATTTGTCTGCAACTGGGAAAACAGTCAAAAAAACTGTGGTGGATCAAATACAATGAAAAAAATATTTTATATGGTGTTATTTATTAATCTCTTTAGTTTTGATTCCTTAAACGTCCTTTAAGGAGATAATCTATTTGATAGAAATTTGAAGTAAAGCCAAATGAGAGACTAATATACTCCAGGAATACCATTCTCTTTAGCAGATTTGTTCTTACATCTTCTCACTTGGTAGCAGTTATTTCCCAGTTAGTATAAACATGGTCCACCTTCCAGGGTTCCTCTTTGTCTGTGTAGGGCTCTAGTCTTTTATACACTAGATATCAGCTTTAAGAGTGTGAAGACCTTATTCAATGACACACCAAAGTGATTACCTTCAGAAAAAGCTGGTACATTAAAAAAGTCCGAGAACATTTCTTCAGTTTCATCACAGCATTGGTCTTTTCTTCACAGTGGTAGACTTGAAAAATTTGACAGGGTAACCTAACACTTCCAGAACAGTGCTAGAAGAAAGATGCTCCTCTGCATAAGAAGTAGATATAACATTGCATAAACCGTGCTTCATATCTATAAGCTTTTTAGGCTCCAGGTTAATTTTTGAATTTTAATGCAGAGTATGTTGAATTCTGACAAAGAATTATTGCCATCTTTGTGATATCTTTTCTAGGATCAATTTGGAAAATATGCTTTCTGTTTCTTATTTGCAAACGACTTTACAGAGAGCCAGGTTGCCCAGAATTTTCCAGCAGTGGTGCTGGGTGTGTTCCCACCCAGGACAGATGTGGTGAATCCCTGGCAGGCCAAGCCATGTCCTAGGGTGCCTCAAGTCTTGCCCTGAAGGAGAAGAGCTAGAGGAGGAACAGGACAACCTCGTCTTGATGCCCATTCAGCCCTGGGCCTTTTCCCCTGAGGCTGTCAGCAAGGGTGTTAATTAATGTTCTCTGTGACAGCCAGGAATGGGATTGCTGCCACAAATGCATTTGCTAAACTTCTCTGCCAGCAAACAGGCCACAAATGGACACGACTTTAGCTCACCACCAACTTGGGTTGAGATGTCATGGCAGGCCTAATGGTAAAGGTTGTCTAACTTATTGCTTTTCCTTGTGGATGCTGTACTCCTCCCATATTCCTTTGTTTTAAAAGAAATACTGGAAGGCTGCAGTTCAAATGTTGCATTTTCCAATTTTAGTTCTTTCTCTCCCTGTGGTAGACTGCTCTGTAATACTTCGATATTGATGAGGATAATTTCTCAAAGGCATCTGAGGCTTTTGTTTCTCAGGGATCAAAGGAAGGAATAAGCTGGATTTTCACAAATGGATACATGACAACACTGATGTCGTATCTTCAGTGAATTGTGGAGTTAATGTGCTTTATCTGCTCCAGAGGCTATTCTAATACTAATGTGCTTTTATTCCTTAAAAAAAGTCCATGACCTAAATACAAGTAAGAAATACAGTGCGATTTTGCCATTTAGTTGTTGAGAGCTGCAAGGTTTTCTGGCCTGCTCTGGATGTTTTTGTCCTAGTTTAACTTCACTCTTGTCCATTTTTTTTCTTTTTACTGTTTTCTGCAATCTCTGGCATTATCACCATAGTCCATTGATTCTTTGGCTCTGGGATCACCAGATACTAAGGTCTCGTTTGTACTCCTCTCCACCTGTTTGAATGGCAATCAGATGCCCCAGCTGCCAAGCTCTGCAATATTTTGCTCAGTTGAGGATTGTGGTTGGCATCAATGCGGATTTTATTTTGTTATGCTGGCAGCTTTCACACTACCACTGGGCTTGCTATAGGCACAGACACAAGTGTTTTGGTCACTTCTTCTTTTTACATAGTCTAAAAACACATAAAAATGGAGCCCAGGCAAGTTGCTCCTTCATCCAAATTTACTTTATTAAACAAGCATGCCATTTGCAAGGTGGAGGCATGCAATTGCACTCTTCACTTGGCATCACGTTCTTGTGCTGGCGGAGATGTTTGTGCTGCCCTTGGCATTCCTCCTCTATGTTTTTCTCTATCACTCTTGGGGTGGCTTTGGCAGCTGCACTGGCCAGATGCAAAGCTCTCGCCTCTTTTCCAGCAAAGGCATGTGAGGTCTGTGTAAAAAGCTTTCTGGCAGAGAGTCTGCATTTTGCCTGGCTCTGCTTTGCTTCCCCAAGATTTGCTCTTCATCTTCTAGATGTGCTATCTTCTGACCCACAAACAAGCATGAGGAATTCAGTTATGTGGGGTGGATGTTTGGATAGAAAGCAGCTTACCTAATGCACACAAAAAGCCCTGTTAGTGCTTGTGTATGCTCCATTTCTGGTGCATAAACTGTTACTCTGACATTTAATGAATGTGTCATCTTATATCTTGGAAGCACAGCAATACCATGCACCCTTTTAGAATAAGCAGTTCTGTTAGCAGAAAGATTAATAATGCCTGCTTGCAAGTACAGATTTTCTGATCTTTAATAAGTAGTGAGCTCAAATTTTCCCCTGATGTAGACATTTTAATAGTCTCTCTCTCTTTGAAAGATGTCCTCGTTTTCATAAAAACTGAAGGAACTCCTTATTTTCCATGCTACTGCCCTTTGTCTAATAGCTTGAAATTGTTCAACAGGTTCAAGAGTGACTGTAAACATGCATATACTCCAGGCCAAAAACAGGAGATAGACTTGCCTTAATCTGTCAGAACAGTCAGGACAAATTCAAGTAGGAATGTTATTACTGACCTCTGCCAAGCTGACATTCCCTAGGAGCATTTGTGCTGACAACAAGCAATATGCTTCAATAATCTCTCTCCACTGTTAATTATTGTTAAGCATTCCTTTTGTTAACAAATAGTAAAGCTTTGAAAGATTTTTGCCAAGTTAGTGAATTTAGTAGCCTGACACTTTACTTTAGGATATTTTAGTTAAATAACCAGGAAAAATTCTGGCTTCTGTCACTGTACCTGGAGGACAGAATAGTGAAATTTGATAATCCCATGAGAATTCAGAACTTAAAACATTACTAAAAAGATCCACATGACAAAGGAGATAGAAGTGGTCAGCAGGTCTCCTAGCCTCTCATGGGGAGAGAATTTGGAAGAGTAGGGAAAATTTTGAGAGCCTGATAGTTACCTCTCTTTTGAGCATGGGAAAGACTTGATGGTTGTTCTCTTCAGCTTGAAAAACGACTTTCTGTTTTGAAGCTTGGGATCTGAGTTGTTGGAAATCTTTTCATGTTAAAGCTGGTTATTCACAAATCCTAACGGTGGTAATATTAGCAGTATACTTTGTAACTTGTCACTTTATAATCTCAGTCTTTATGTAAGAATCAGGTTGGGTATGTTTTTTATCTGATTAACAGGCAGAGAGATAAGTGACTCATTCGATGTGATTCAGTGGCAGTCAGGAACAGGCTGTGGGAGTCATGGCCTATCTCCTGGGGCCCTACTTAGTAAACTGCCACAGGAGGATGTTTCTGTTCTTTCTAGTTCCATTTTTCTAAATATTTTTGCTCCACTTTACCTACCGCGTTTTTTTTAATTGCAGAAATTTATCAAGCATCACAACATTAAGTGAAAGGCAAAACCTTACCTAAGTAGTACACATTCAACACCATCCACTTTACTTGTAAAACTGTTGTTCATACTGAATTCTTCATGAAATATTGTGTGGTGTTTCTAGATAAGATTTTTGAGGGAATCGCTGCTGCTGCCATGGTAAAGCCAGATCCAAGACGCCTCAACTAATGAAGCTCATGGGGACAACGTCCATGTTCCTATGGACCATTAGGTGGAGCACTGGATCCAGAGACTTTCAGGACCATCAGTGTGTAGCCAGACGTCTGGGCTGGACACACTGGGGCTGGTGACCAAGGAATATTTCAGTGAGGTCAATAGTTTTACTGTATCTAGAGATCAGAAGATATCAAGCCATTGTGTTTGATGTTCTGAGGTCATTGAGTTGCTAGATCACCAAGGACTTCATAGTTAATAACCAGCACTTCAGCTTGCACCTGGAATGAGACTGGCACTCAGCAGGAGCCCAAGAGCAGGTGCAATATGCTCTTGTCCATTAACTCATCCTCCATGGCAGGCAGCCACGTCCTGCACCAGCTGAAGCTGCCAGATGTCTTTCGGGTCAGTCCCATATCACACGCATTGCAGTAGTCAAGAGTTTTAGTTGCTCTTTGCTTTTGTTGACTGCTCCTGCCAGTGTCACCACCTTAGTCTGTCTGTACAAAACTCCCAGTATAATTCTGCATGCCTTATGGGAAATACACCTGGATAAAGAGAATCTGATTTGAGGTGGATGTCTCCTATTGCATGCTAAAGTTTTAGATGTCTGTTTAGATTATTATTTTTAGTAAATCAATTCCTCACCCTGCATTTTATCCATAGGAGCAGTAGATGTCCCTTTATCAAGAAATCCCTTTAAGTCCCTACAAAATGACACGTTCCATTCTGCAATTAATAACTTCTTTATTTTTTCTCTTGAACACCAAACTCAGTAGTGCTCCCTTTCAAGCTGGAATGGCAGAACTTGTCTATTTGATATGCTGCTATCATTCAGCTCAGGCTTTTCCTCTAATGACAGCAGTGAGCTCAAGTAACAGCCCCAGGTGACTGTTAAGCATAGGTTATAATTTTCTGAGATGATTTCTGATTGTGGTGTTCACCTGCTTTAAGAGACAGAGCACAACATCAAACATCTCTTCAGAAATGTCATAATTTTTTATTTAAAATTATAACTGAAGCACGTGTTTAAAGTTTTGTGAGTAGGAAGTATTGATTACTAGTTGACATTTTTAAGAAAAAGTGCACTGCAAAAGGAAATGATTTGCTCATTCCAGGCCAAGAAAACTGAAATAGTCTTTATCTATAAGAAACTAATGAAAGAGTAGAGACTATTGGGTGACTGATTTCATATTAATATTTTGGGGGGCCTTTTGAATTTTTGGTCACAGTATTGCCATATTTCCTGATTTCTAATGATTTGCCTTTTTTGTCATGGCTGTTTTTCACTTTGTTACTAAAAGAGCAGAGTTAAGATTGCATGGCCTGCTTCATTGTGTGCCTGTAGAATTCTCTTTTAGCCACAGCCTTAACTTGGTTTTTCTGTACTTCTATTACTTGGTTTTGTGGTGGAGTTTTGCTTTAGCTTTTTGGGTTTTTTTTTTAAATCGTTTGTGATGGTGTTTTGTTTTGTTGTTGATTTTGTGATTTTTGTTTGTTTGTTTGTTTTTAATAGCTATGCAAATTCTTGTAGTTTGTCTGTTTTCCATTTAATTTTGCCGATACATACTCTGAAACTCTACTGTTAGTTTGTCTATGAGAATACGAAGTGTTTGCTCTCATGGCAACAATGCCCCTTTTCCTGTAGTCTCAGGTTTAAAGTGTAACAAGCTTGAGTGTATTTGTTTGTAGTTTAATATTACGTACATCTCCTGTGTGCCTGTGCTGCTGTTTCCCTGATGGTAACCCAGAGTGCTTTGAATCCTCATTCCCCAATCTTTCTCTCCTCTTAAATGTCATAGCTGTCAGCAAAGGAGTGATGTAAAAAATATTAGAACAACATTTTCTAGATTCTTCTGTGAACTGCTGCTACTTTCTCATGCAGCAAGTGATGGGAATCATTCAGCAAGGGACAGCTTAGAAAATGATAGCAGCTGAGTAAATCTGACTCATAGAATTAAATATCATGGATCAAATGGGCTTGTGCCAAACTTTCCCACTGGATTTAATGTAAGACTCTGACCCGTGTGGTATTACAGAATTGGGTCAAATTTTCTGTGCCCATACAGTAGATCTTTTGACATTTTGCCAACGTCAATATGCACTATCAAAGGTTTTATCATCAGCTGCCAAAGAGATAAGTACAAGTTTTGAATTCCAATAAAGACTGGGATTTGAATGGACTGTGTCTCAAGGAAATAACAGGGGGGAGTGGATAATGGTGGGTAATACACTTATGTGTTGCCATGAAGAAATTTGGCATGAGGCTCAGCTAGAGACTAGATAGCAGAGATGACAACATCAGAAAGGAGAGATTTTCATCCTTGCACATAGGAGAGAATTTCAATGCCTCTCTCAGACCTCTGCAACCACCAGTCAAGACCATTCTGTTGTATCCAGAAGGTCCATGGTTCAAGAGGGAGTTTTCCTTCTCTGTTTTCTCTCCTTGAGTAATAGTTGTGTAGTCCTGTTCCTCACCATTTACTTCTCACTCTGACTCTGCTAATTTTAAAGCAAAGATTTTGCAATCCTTCTGTTTCCTTCATTTTTATTGGTTGTTTGTAGTCTTCAGATCTAAAGATTTGATGTCCATTTTTCTCACAGTAATAGTGGTGCTCTTCCCCCCAACCCCTCTTATGAGCTGCTTAAATTTTTATTGCTGCAGTTTACATTTCATTTGACTGTGAGCCTGTAGCTTTGCATCTTTTCCATCTCATCCACCTTGCTGCGTCATGGAGGCTTCACAAAAATCAGTGATCATGGAGTTCTCAGTGCAGTCACTTTCTCCCCTTCCCATATTAGTGGCATGATAACTTGTCATCATAGAATTATTTATAGTGCTGCTAACAGCTTCACAGCCTCAGGTAGGGGAGAGGAGAACTGAGAGCTAAGGATAAACCAGTACTGGATGTCCATCATCCACAGCAGGTCTCAGTTCATCCAAGGCAATGGTGAAGCAATGCCAGAGATACAGGGCAGCTTAATGGTGTGATAGCCAATGTTGCAATGGTAGAAGCTTGACTTTTGTCCAAACTGAAATAAAATCAAGTCTTCTAAAATAGCGATAATCCTCCTTATATTACCAGGGTGATACTGGAGGGGATCATTTATCTGTGAGTGTGCTGTGTAACCTCAGACTGGTTGCACACCAGACCCAGCTTCCCTTGCAGTTCTTATAACTCTTAATTCTGCCAGCACAGAAGTTAACAGTTTAGGAAAATTCTGCTTTTTTTTATAATTAAGTCTGTAGAAGGTAGAAATCAACAGCACAGTGCGTTTTCCCAGCAGAGACCGTAAATTAATTAGGAGCAATTTGCTGTCAGAAACAATTTCCATAATTTTAAGTAAAAAAGCAGAAAACCCATTTTTATCCTGAAGTGATTTAACTCCTGTGAAGATGAATTATGTGAAATTGCGATTTACCTGCTCTCAGCTCCCGATACCCAGAACAATGTGGATGATGGCTCAGATGGTGGTTACTAATGCTGGGGCAGAATTTCTGAGAGTGATGCCCTCTCCCCATGCTGTTCAGATCTTGACCTTTTCATAATAGAATTGTCTTTGACACTTGCAAATTCCTGTCAGGAGATAATGAACAAATTGCAGTGCTAATCGAACAGAGGCCTTTTTTAGGTTTTTGCCTGATAGTCACGCAGCAAAGGTCACAGTTTAACTAATGAGAGCTTTGGGTGATACCTACACAGAATGTGGGCTTTTCTGAAAGGCCAAAATTTATGGGTGCCACTTGGGGACGATTCAGCTATCACAAGCATCTTAGAAGTACAGGAAGGCATGATCCATCCATCACTAAAGCCCCATTATTGGACTTAAACACTCAGCCTCATATGCATAATTGCCAGACCTTGGGCTCCTCAAAAGGCTTCAGTGTCATGATGATAGATCCTCCTCCCTGTTTACTAGGAAGAGTGAACATGAGATGGTCCATTGTGGCATTTAGTATTTCATTCAGCCCATCAGGATTTTAGGGTGATTTGCAGATATCAAGTCACAGGGATGCTGATTTAAATGAAGGGAACATTTTCAAAATCATAAATTTTTCCAAGGTCTATTTGCAGATACCTTTCTTCAGCTGATAAGCATTTAAAAATTTACTGCTCCACAATTGCCTTGTTTTCCTTTTTTTTGATGGCCTTTTCAGGTGTGAACATATTTTTCAGTCCTGTCTTTCTTTGCTGATGTACAATTAAAGCAGTCTGACCCCTGGCTGCCAAAGGTTTCACCAAAGTATATTGTAGAAACTGTAGCTTCCAGAGGATCAAATCTGCTGTATCATTAGTTCTTCTTAGCTTTAAAGTGACACGTACACTTTATTAAAATTGTTTCCAAATACGTAGGAATTATAGGCTAGAGATTAAAAGGCACTGGAAGATAAATGAGGGCACTATCCTCAAAATCTGCAAGTTACCTGCAGAATACTAAACCAGCCTGGAGAAGGGTAATTCAGTAGTGGTGCTCAGCTGCTTCTCAGTGTGCTAGCACCAGATCACAACTGAAGCAATCACATTTGGTTTGGCTGCTATTTGTTTCCACTCTCTGATGCTGTTCCCTCTCCTAAAGAGGTCTGCAGGATTGCCACGTGCAGTTCAACTGCTGCTGCATTTCAGCAGTGGGTAGGGTGATCCTGATCTATCAGTTTGGTTTGTGCTCTTGGATGCTGTGGGATATAAGGTGTGATGTAATATAAATATTTTTGAGCTCTAGAAATATAGGCTATAGCAAGTGTTTGAATTGGGGGCTGACAGCATAATCAGAATCTACATTTCACACTAGAGGGATGGTGCTTTGTGCAATACAGTCTGCTGAAACCCACCCAGCATTACTGTGCACTTCCAAATCTTCAGAGGAATTATGAGATGTGAGTTTTGTTAGACTGTGTACTTTTTCTTTCATATTTACTTAAAAATAGCTTGTTTTGTTTTGTTTTTTTATTCTCTCCATTAAATGAGTATATTGAAGCTGTCTGCTTGCTTACTGACAATTTCAAAACCACCACCAGCTGAGGACATCTGTTTCAACAGTGCAATACTTGCTGAATATCTGGATACCTCTTAGCTCATAGAACTGCTGAAAGACAATGAAGACACCCTCTCCTGGTCATCCCCTGAATGCACCATTTTCTTTTTTAAAACAGCTTTTAAAAAGCCCTATTTTTTGCATGTGTTTATTTAAGAATGTATTTAATAGTGCCTATCCAGAGTCTGAGACAATGAAGTGAGATATCTCTTTCAAACAGCATCACCACATGCATCAAATGCCATGTCCCGGTACATTGTGCTGGTTATGATTAAGTTTGGCCACACTGGTCTATTCAGGGAGAAGCATCTTGTGTAACGGGACTTGAACATTGCCACCAAGACAAAAATCTAAAAGACTCCAGGTTTTATCTGTCTTTGATTTAAAGTTGAGGGTTTTTCTGTTGTTCAGTGTAAGGTGCCTTAAGTCAGCATGGTTTTGCTGTGAGTCACTTTGCAGTCTCTCCTCCAAATAAATCCTATAGCCATCTCTCTTCCTGCAATTGCAGCACTGAAAAGACCAGATGTAACATTTCATAGAATCATAGAATCATAGAATTAGCCGGGTTGGAAGGGACCTCAGAGATCATCAAGTCCAACCCTTGACCCACCGGAGCACAGTTGCTAGACCATGGCACTGAGTGCCACATCCAGTCTTTTTTTAAATGTCTCCAGGGACGGAGAATCCACCACCTCACCGGGCAGACCATTCCATTGCCTGATCACCCTCTCCGTGAAGAAATTCGTTCTAATATCCAACCTAAATCTCCCCTGACACAACTTAAGACTGTGTCCTCTTGTTTTGTTGAAAGTCATCTGGGAAAATAGTCCAACTCCCACCTCGCTACAGCCTCCTTTCAGGGAGTTGTAGAGAGCAATGAGGTCTCCCCTGAGCCTCCTCTTCTTCAGGCTGAACAGCCCCAGCTCTCTCAGTCTCTCTTCATAGGGCCTGTGCTCGAGTCCCTTCACCAGCCTGGTTGCCCTCCTTTGGACCTGTTCCAGGACCTCGACATCCTTCTTATTTTGTCATTTGTTGAATGACAGACATGTCTGGGTTTTAGCAGCAAGTATGAGAAAAAGATATTTTTGTGCTTCACTGCTATCTCCTTTGTGGAACCTCGAACATTTCAGAGAAGTTGCTTGCCATGGACTGTGCAGCCCATGTCAAAACACAGTCAGATCTTTCCCACGCAACACCAAGCACAAATCCTCAAAATTTTAGATTGGCTATTAGGAAAGAATTTTTCACTGAAGAGGTTGTCAGGCACTGCAACAGACTGCCCAGTGAAGTGGCTGCATCACCATCCCTTGAAGTATTTAGGAGACTTGTATCCAGGGCACTTAGTGACATGGTTTAGTGGTGGACTCAGTAGTGTTGGATTAACAGTTGGGCTCAACCTTAAGGGTCTTTTTCCAACATAAATAATTTAGGATTCTATGACTCTAATTCCTGTTGTGTGGATAGCTGGTCCTGATTCAGCTGAACAGAATCAGCTGCTGTTTTGACAACACATATGCTGACCATTGCATGATCTTGTTTGCAAATACATGTATAAAACCAACATGAAAGCATGAAAAAATCTGTGTCTAGGTCATACCCAGCATGGGTGCATTAGCCACAACAAAACCTCTCTAAGAAAAGGTACAGTTCAAAAAAAGTGTCTGGCACTTAATACATTGGCAATTATATTTGGACTACTTAGGCATTGAATAGATATTATCCCATTCAGCTAGTCTGCTTTCTTACAAGATCCTTTGCTTTGTATAAGATCCTTTGCTCTTTCAAGCTATGAAAAAAATTTACAATAGGAAAATCTGCCTCATCAGCATCCAGCTTCCACTTCAAGGTCTTCCTTTCAGTCTTCCAAGTGTATGAACTATTATAGACCTGCTCCTAGATTAACAACTGGGGGTTTAATCCTTATTTCCAGAAGGTGCTTCAGCCAGAATTTGTTGAACTAGATCAGTAGATAAAAAGTTTATCAGTAGGATAAAATGTTTGATTTGTTTTGCCAGAATTAGGCCAACTTAGAAAGTTCCTTGCAGTTCAGACCTGCCCTCTGCAATCTGATTTTTCCTCATTTTTATCACAGTCCTGGACATAAGGACAGTTGCACCCTCTGGGGTTCTCTGGGCTGCTTCTGGCTTTCTTTAAACTGAACACATTTGAGCTACAACCTTGCTGCTGACCCCAAACACTTTGCTTACCTGTAAGCACAGACTCCTACGTTTATTTCATATGTAAAATGGTGTCTTTGGGCAGGACATGTTGACGTGTCCTACTGTGGATATATTCTCAAAATAATGATGTCCCTGCAGCCTTTTAGTAAACTCCTATTGAAATGTTTCTAAGAAAACTTTTAGGAGGTTTGTCAGGGCACAGTCCCAAGCCCACTTCTGAATTGCATGGGTGAAATCAGTGCTAACACTTGGCATTGACCAGGGTAGTCCTAAAACTGTTGTTTCCACAGCTGTTAATTCTCTTTCTGGAAGGTTGGTGTGCTGGATTTTTTTTTTTTTATTTTTTTTTTATTTTTTTTTTTTTTAAATTGAAAAGGCTTTGAAAGCAATTGAAATGGTTTTTGCCCTGGGATAGGAGAAAGTTTCACACCTCAGGCCACTAGGAACACACTGATCTCTTGGTGCAGATGTATGGGAGGAAAGGTGTGAACTTTTGCAACGTGAAGGTGTTAAACTTTACCAAATGGACTCTGCTGTAACCTCTTGGAGACCTTCTGCTATGCATTATAACAGAATCAATTTCCTTCTGATTTTTCAAGTGGCTGCTGCTGGTGGGATTTAAGCAGTAGGGCCCTCTGATGGACCCACCTGAATTTGCTTTGATATACCAGGTGGGCTTTGGATTCTTATAGAGACTGTAATTTTGTGTATAATAATGGTAAATACAGTGTGTTCTTAGCCTTCTCATATAATTAAGAGTGGTATTTAGTCAAAACAGTTCCCAAGCTGGGAAGTTCATAGGAATGAGAACATATGTTACTGGGAGAGAGATTCAGTGAAGGCAAATCATGAATTTAACAGTGTCCCATATATTAAACATTTTGTGAAAGACTGAAGCTAGGGGAACAAATAATCCAAGTAAATGAGTAAAATGCCTTGTGTCGTTTTGGGGGAGGAGATATAGTTTGGCTTGAATCCAGGGAAGTGCTTAAAAGCATGTTAAACTTTAATGAGGTAAATAGTCTCATCTCTGTGGTGCAGAATGTTTAGGCTTAATTTTAGGCACACGCTTAAGTTCTTTGCCAAATTGGGGTCTAAAAAAGAGTTATGCTTTTGCATTTGAGAAGCCGGAATGGTATCACATGGCTTCTATATTTAATCACAACTACTGAAGGCAGCTGGGATTTTGAATACAGAATACTTAAAGCAAACTGTTCTTGATCAATCCATAGAGAAATACTCAGAGGGAGAAAAAAATATATACAGTAAATTTGAATAATGAACAATTTTGAGGAAATTGCAATCTGCTTGCAGACATTTGGAGAGCAAAAAGGAAGCTAAATTTGTTGAGTAAGTTACTTGCTGTGATCTATTCTCTTGGCTCTAATTAGGGGGAAGTGAGCAGTAAGGGAACCCAGAAAATGAGACTGCTGTGGACTGAAGTGCCCAAAGAGAAGACTTTCAGTTGGAAGGGGGTTTTAAGTGGATTAATTTTTCTTAAGTACTCTTTAAATAGAAGGGAAAGAAATGGTGCTTTGAAATGTTCATTTGAAAGAAAAGCTAACTGTATAAACAAACAGCATTGATGCTCAACAAATTTGACAGAAAACATTTGTGTTTTCTTTGGAATTAAAATCTAAAAGTTTACTATGAGAGCTAACCATACCATTTAACAGCTAACAAATTTGTAATTTTTATTGTTAAAATTTATTCCTATATTGCTAAAGTGTGTTACTTGGCTACTTCAGCCCAGACTTGCTTGCTAGTTGCATTTAGTCCACAAATACAGGAAAATCTCCCTGTGCTTGACCACCTAACATGCCTGATGGGTGCTGTGTGAAATACTAAAGTATAACAGCTGCCACTGTTATTTCTTCTAAACAGAATTTCCAGCCATCATATGAAGTGTCATAGTGCAAGCTATTAAATTCAAACACTTTCCTGATCAGGGTACTCCATACTTTGTAGGATGTCCCCAGTGACAGTCTCTCCACAAAACAAAGCTTGCTCTTTGTAGTAACAGGAAAACTCATTTGTAGAGGGCAAAACTTTCTCAGCCTGGTGGTGAAAAAAATCTGTGGGAAAGCAAAACTGTCACATATCCATCTGCTCCAAGCTCAGGCATACTTCTTTAGCCTTACTTTCTGCAGCATTAAAATAGAGAAGCAGTGCATGTTTATAGAAGAAACACACTACTGACTAATTAAGAGAGTAAATGAAATTGCTTCTCTCTTATCACCACTATTAGCAACCCAGAGTAACTTATGAAAAGTGGTTTTTGGATTCATTTTGTCATGTCTGTTGTACTAGGGAGGAAAGTTAGGAGCTCCTGCTTTGCACCTTTGATGTGCTTGTATTCTCAACTTAGTTTACACTTCTTAAAAATTATAAATTCTCTTTTTTTTAATTTTTTTTTGGTTGTTGCTATACACTTAAAGTGTATTAGGTGGGCTGAGTCCTTTTTAATTGTTTCCATACACTTTCTATGAAAAATTTCCATAGCTTGTGGCACTTCTTTGTGTGATTACTGCATCACCACTTTGAATTCTCTTATGAAAGCTCTCCTTACTCACAATTAATTGGACACAATCACATTACTTGTGTCTTAAGACCACAACTGAGCAAAAATACAACTGAAACAATTTCTTCCCCATGCATTTATACATCTAAATGAATCTGTCTGGAATGAATACAGTTACTTCAGATTTTTCACAAACAAAACTTACAGATTTTAGTCTAATGCTTTTTTGTCAGTCCAATTCTAACAGCTGAAGTGGTGCCTGCTCTAGCTTGAACAGCCAGGCAGAGAATGCCAGGAGTCCTTTCCTTCCTGTTTTCTCCCTCTATCAATTACATTCTTGTTCGTGCCACTCAGATCCATTTTTTTTTTTTTTGCCCTTGATTTCATTCATTGTACTGTAGCCTTGCAAGATTTCTCTCAGGGTAAAACAGCCTGTTGAAAGCTGTTTATAATAACAATTACACCTACTCCAATCACTAAAGTGTAATCTTTATCTTAATCAAAAAAAAAAAAAAAATAGGGGGGGGAAGGGCAGAAGAAAAAATATACATCACAAACTACTCCAAAGTTCTGCTTGAGTTATTTTTCAATTACAGCAGGTGAAGCAGAACAAAATTGTTACAGCCATTTATTGATTGTGTTACTATCCATTAAGGTACAACAGAGGAAGTCCATCATATTGTGTAACAACTTAACTATTTAAAATAACAAAGGCTTCCTATTGTTTCCTTTTTTGCCATTATCCTGACAAATACATTCTACGTCTGTGCTGGAAATCAAATTCAGGAATCATAATGCCAAAATTCTGTATTCAAGTTGACATTATTTCTTCCCCTCGCTATTGAAATTCTTCAGCATTCGTTGAAAAATAACTGAAGCAGAACAAAGGTAATGAAATATATTAATTATATTAATGATGTTTTACTGAAGCTGGCTGCTTCCTGAAGAGAGTGCATATATAAGAAGAGATTCTGTCAATTGGTAGACGATTAACAGGTAATACTGTCTCATTTTTAATTTTAGCTGCTTTCAACTATTCAGCCATCTGACTGACAAACCCTTTGGAGGTTTATGATGAAGAGCCAAATTTATCATGTCTTCTTAGGTGGGTGGATGCTTTTTGCTAGGGAGGAAGGCAGTGGAGTTGTGTAATGAATGGCAGATTTAGTGAGTGCTATTGCAGCATTTAGATGTTGGTGACAGCATGCCAGAGGAGTCCTCTCAATCCAGCAGCAAAGAGGTTCATAAAGCTTGCAGATGTTGTTCCTGATGACTGGACACAAGCACCCAGAAGCAATTCATTATGCTGTATCATTGCAACTAAAATATAGCAGTTGTGTAGTATGATGAAGAGTCTTGAGGGGACTGCTAAAACTTCTCAGTAAATGGTGTGCATGTGTGTTCCCAGGTGTTTAATAACCATCTCTCCATCTTTTCCACTGCCCAATGGGAAAGACTTTCTGGACCTGTCTGGGACAGGAAAATGGGTCCTGTCAGAGAGGGAAGTTTTTCCCTAGATGACAAAGAAAATCCTTACCTTTGGCAGATATTGCTGGAGAGAGGTGGGAGAGCAGGGCTGAGCACAGTGTTACTTATTCTTGTAGGCTTGAGCAGGTTTTGCTGCATAGGATCACACCACAGTATGTCAGACCACTGTGGTATTGAGTTTATTTCATGTTTATATTCATGAGTTCTTACTTTCACCCACATACTGACTTTAAACTTCCTACTCATAAGAAAAAGAAAAAATCTTAAGAAAATGAAGATTTCAAACAAGATCCGTGTCCTACCAGTGCTAGTAAAGGAATTATTAGGAGAGGAGCCATAGTCCTTTACTCTACAGTACTTACCATGTCTTAACCTTGTTGCCACCTTTCTTCCCACTTTCAGTTACCAACCCCCTCTTTGCTAGATCTGAAAATCTTGTGGTATTGTGACAACTACGAAAATAAAATACCCATTTCTTCTTGCTGTAACCACAACTTATCTGTTTGAACCTCTTCACTATGCATAAGCTTCAAGTTTCTTGTACATACTTTCAAGTAAATTAGATCTTCTATTTTAAATGTCCATTTAAAGACAAAGCAAGATTGCCATTCAGGCTTTGATGGCTTTGATTTATAGTTATTTCAGTCTTAAAATCCCTGATGAACATTCTGGGTCTCGTAATAATTGTGAAGTTTTGTTGCCAATTCCTGCATCCTGCCCTGCTGTCACTGCCTGTTTGTGCTCTTGCAGCTCTCAAATGTCTTTTATTTGACTTGTACAGTAAATACCTGTCAAGCCTCTGGAGTTGTTTAATCAAAAAAACCCTTGATCTCCATAATTGATGCTGAAATGCTTGGTATGAATACCAGTTGTGTGTGTCAATGTTCTTTAGCATCGCCTTAAGAAATGTCTTTGTTAGGGGAATGCAACCTGTACTTGGACAGTTTGGTCAAGGATTCACTGGGCATACATGAGCTGTGCATTGGGACTAGGTCAATATTTGCTACCCTTTTTTCTTTCAGATCTCCTAGGTCTTCATTCTGAGCATATGAAGAGGTTGAGAAACAGATATAAAGCACCTCAAATCATTGTTTTGCACTATTGTGTGCTATTGGTATTTCTTAATATACCTCTGTAAATGGTAGGCAAAATGTAACCAACTTTGAGCCCAGTTTGGGTCTTGCATTAGTGCAGTTTTGCTGACTATACTACAGGTATTGCTGATTTATTTGGGGATAAAGTAACAGGTCATAGATCACCTACTTTGTTTTCCTCAACTAGCAGATATCATACAAATGTGTTGTGTGATTGCCCATCAGAGGTTAATTTTGCTCCCAAAGCAAATTTGGGAGTGTGTTCAGGCAGCACACAAAATGAAGGCTGAGAACCAAAGCAAGCAGGCTATCTCTTCCCACAGATCTCACAGCAAAATTTAGGAGCTGAACGATACAACATGTGCATAAAAGCTTGATAATGTTTTTAAAACACATCACTTGAAATATGTTAACACATATGTTCCTTCATTTAGAACTCTTTCAAAATACATAATTTGGCCCTTTAGCTTTACACCCAGCTCATTAGGGCTCATATGCAAAGATAAACCTTTCCAAAATGTTCTCCTGGTCTTTCTCAGCACCAGAGTGAGTGACCCTTCCCACCTAATCCTTCTAAACTCCCTTCTCTCACTTTACATCTCATCCTCCAGCTCTTCCAATGCTGTTTCCAGTCTGGTGAGTTGTTTATCCCACCAGCAAGGGATTTGCAAGGGTGGCAGCTAGCTGTCCTCTGCCTGAAGCAGGATTCTCGTTTCAAAAGCTCAAAGGTTTCCCATGGTTCCAATTTGCCCAGTTGTCTGCCAGTGAATGTTTTTTTTCAAGCATCAGGTTAGGTATTTCTTGGCTTTTAATTATTTGTATCAAGATTAGGTAAACAGAATAACGGAAAGGCTTTGTTACAAAAATCTTTGGTCAAACAGCCAAATCAAAGTTCCATATTAGTTTTACAAAAAGTTTCAAATTCTGGTAAGAATGTATGTGCCCACACACACAAGGTGTATATAAAGACCAGTCTAATCCCAGTCCCAGAAAGACAGGCAGGTAGAACAGGATTTTCATTTTAATACTGGAGGAGAAGCAGATAAATCATTGCTCAGAAGTTCCTACCTCTTTACCTCAGATAAAGCAAGGTAGCTATTTTAATACAATATTTTCAGTTAAATAAAATATGACCTTTATACAGTGCTGTAAATTGGCCTTGAGCACACCTCTAGGTGGAATTACCTTTGCTTCCCAGGTATCACTTGCTGAAGGCTTCCACTGAACCCTTTCTGCCTGCATATATAATACGATGAAGATTTTGCAAAGTCTCCAGCTACTCAGATGTGTGGCTTAATCAAATCAGGCTCTTTCCTGATTTCTGAATTTTGTATAATTTTGCTCTTGATTCAAGGTCAAAAGCAATCTCTGTGCTTCTAGGAATAGTCTACTTGCAGAAATTCTTGATGCTTTTGCAGTTCATGATTTTAACTGGAAATTCATTTGCCTTAGCAGATAAAGGGAGACCAGATGATATTGAGCAATACCTGCTGGGAGCAATGTTCTTAATCTATCTCATTTTGTAAAGTGGGGAAGAAGCTTCTGTTTTAGTTACCACTATTAAATGACTCCCTTGTGCACTAGGGTCATGATGCCTGACTCATGAGATTTCAAAATACTCGATGTTGATCGTGGTGAGAGGAACAAAGATGCTCACTTACTCTCCTGTACATCTGAGGGTGCCTGTTGATGTACCTGGTACAGAATGTGAGAATCCAGGGAAGAAAGAAAAAAAATGTTACTGCACCTTTCCACCAGTCTGGTATTGAAAAGTTGAAAATTGTATTAAAACAATAAAAACACTTCCACGTGAGATCTTTTTTTGTGCAATCTGTTTTCAGAGTCTGAGCTTTGCTGGTTTAGCCTTTCATTTATTTTCTGAATCAACAATATTGCTGGACTGTATTTTTATAATTTATTTACAGCATTTTCCCACCTTCCTTTCTTGTTCCCCAGCTTTGCTTATTGCGTATTCTAACAGTATGGAAACAGCCAGAAAATACAAATCAATATTTAAATGTGAAGTACAGCTCCATTTCTGAGGTCTGGTAAACTTATAATTTTTTAGAGGTAAAAGTTTTGTTTGCAAATAGTTCAAAAACCTGCCTAACAATATTTTCTGTATGCTATTTAAACTAAAATACAGAAAATATCCCAGTCCTTGAAGTAAATTAGTCTATATTTTGATAAGCCAGGAAGCATGACAGTTTATTATTCATTTCCCCCACAACATATGCGGTTTTCTGTTTATTGTCTTTCACTAATTTTCAGTATTTTCCTTTGAGCTTTTGTCAGCAGAGCCATACACTTCCCTCTGCAGTTTGTATTTCTTCAGAAAAACACTAGGTGAATTTAAGTAATTTCCTCTTGCAAGAACGTATCTGGTTGGAGAGTTTAGGTGAATTATACTCTGCTGATTAGTGAAGCGAGTGCTGTGCTCCATCTGCTAGAGAATGGGAATGGGATATTTATAACATGATGGATGTTACTGCTGGGTGGGTTTGCAGTGCTTCAGTGTGACAAAGCAGTTCACCAGGGCTGTGGGCTGCTGCCTTTGGTTTGTTTTAAAGAGGATGCAGTGGCTTGGGGGTAGGGAGTATCACTGCAGAACTGGGGTTTTGTGCAGGGACTACAATTAGGGTATTCAGCAACAGGGACCAAGACAAAGCATTTAACAAGAAATCTGGGAAAACAAATGCAGAGAAAGAGGGATTGATGCACCTGGAATATAATTTCTTAGTTACCAATAATATTCAATACTACATTTTTTTTCCCTTCAGCAAAATTAGATAAGATGAAGATGAAATTTCTTCTGTGCTGATTGTGCAGTGTCTAACAGAACGTTTCTCTTGTCCTAAATTGCTGAGAATTACCATCGAGAATTTTAGAAGCCTTCTAAAATTCACACATTTACCTATCCCAGGAATGGATAGACATTTCAGTCTGCAGAAATGCTCAGTGGCATCATTAGGGCAGCTGTAGTGAATGCATTCATTTGTTTCAATAAGTGGAATGAACACCTGAAAATGCTACCATTCCTTTCTTAATATATTTTTCCTGACAATATGTACAGTCATTTTTCAGCTTGTGAAAGTAACATAGTTATAAAAAACTAAGAATAATTGAAAAGACCCCCAAAACTGTGAAAATTAATTAACATCAAACTTCACAATGTTTGTGACATAGTACTGAACCATGTTGAAACCTGCTGCTCTTTAAAAGCCAAAGGGACCTGTTCTGCTTGGAAGTGAGGTCCTTGGTTTTTTTAAGGTCATACAAAACAAAAGACATTATTTGAACAAATGTCAAAATAATGTCTGTAATGAAATATGGTATTTCCTCTCTTTCAGCATTTAAACTGTGACAAATCTGGAAAGGAAATAAACAGTTACTGCTTTTGTTAAATAGTCCTTTTAATATTACAAGTTTACATTGATGGACCAATGTGTACCTTAATGATTCCTGGAAGTGCTATGACTTGGCCCAAAGGAAAGCACAAACCTAATACTTTATTTTGTGTGAATTAAATACAGCTAATTAAAGTGAAGGAAAATTAAAAAGTAATTAGATGAAATAAAAGCAGTACTGTAAAGCTCTTATTAAATGCTCATAGAGTGAATAAAGGATGTGCAGGGAAAAATGAACTGCTGATTCATTTATCTGAAAGCTGCTTACTGCAGCCTCCTCAGAGGCCAGCAAGACACAGTCTTCTAAGCCTTACATATAGCACAGGTTTGGTCCCCTTGTCATCCAGAAAGGTATCATGTATGAAATGATCAAATCTGAAAATGTGATTCCACTTACCAGACTGAAAAATGATCTCTGGCAGGGATGGAACAAGCTGCATGCATTAGAGGCAACGCAGTTTAGTTGATGCTGAACAAACATTTGCTTTCTTCTCAATGGAAAATAAGATCTTCCATCCCATCCAGCTCCCATTGAGGTGAGTGGAAACAGGAATAGATCCTACATAGGGATAATAATTAAGCAAAGAAGCACAACTGATGATGTTTAAGTCTCCAAGAAGAAGAGGTTAAACTTCACTCACTGAGTTTTTATAAGATGTTTGTCTCCGTCACTTATTTATTGAGATTAACACTGATCTAATTTCTTATGAAAGTATTTTTAAGAAGTTATTTGCATGCAGAATGTGTGGGTAGAGTTTCATGCTCAGATTAATAGCAGGCAAGAAGCTGATTGACAGATATATGTGTGGGGTTTAAAAGACCAGGAAGACACCTGACCTCCTGAGTTAGAGCAGCATACAGGGTACTATGTATAAAAACCCTAAGCAAATGCCTAGGGGAATAGGAGCTTAAGCAGATGAAACAAAAGTTGACTTGATGAAGTTGAGACAAAACATGGAATTAAACCAATTTTAAATATTTTTTTAATTATATAGACCCTAAATGTTTCAGTTTCTGAAAACAAATTCTGGTATTATTATCCTCAGGACTCCTTACACATTTTGATTTTTGTTTTTGCTTATTTGTTTGTTCTGACTTGGAAATAAAATACTTGCTCTCCATGCTTTTATTGTACCATGGGTCCCACAGAAGAACCATATTGCACTTTTAACATATTACAGTATGGTTTTTTCTGAACAAAAGTTCCCTCTCCTGGCTTTGACAGCAAGTTGTGAATGTTACCCTAGGTGAGTGGGTATTTTCCCAGCTGAACTCTGTACTGCTTGGGATGAGGGTGATAGCTCTGAAGAAGTCTAATGCAAGGATAACAATCTCCAAGGGTGGGCTTGCTGCTCACAGTGAAACATACACTGGGAAATATCAGTGAATGCCCTAGTTTTATATATTTAGGTTCATTTTCTGTTCTTACTTATGCCTTCATATCTCTTATTTTCAGGTCATTTAAATAAGAGACATTTGGTGAGACTCTATCATTTAAGCAAAATTGGTATTCTGCCATCCATGAAATTGCATGGACACCTTCAACTTATCCCCAAGTGCAAATTATGTGTATTTCTCTTTTTGAAAAAGCCAATGTGAATAAATGCTTCAAAATATGGGTCACACGAAACATTAAAAAGGATTTTTTTTTTTTCCTTCTCCAAGGTTCATTTTATTATTTCCAGCTTTCCTCTCCCTCTTTCACAACAAACACATTGAGTTGGATTGTTGTTGACTAAATAATAGGACGATTTGACACATCTGCCATCACCTTATTGTTTCAGTCCAGATGCTTATATGCCTCCTGTTTATTCATGCTGAAGAAGCTTCTTTTATACAAGTTACATCTCTAGTTCCTTGCCTGTCTATGAGAGCAACCAGGAAGATGCTCCTGGCCCCTGACTGCTGTGACTCTGTTTCTATGTAGTGTCTTTAGCTCCAGAGCCTGTAAACCCTGTAGGTGTAGATGGTTTCCTTTATGTTAGCACCTAACCAGCAGTGATTCCAAAGTCTTCAACAGTCATTTCAGGAGATTCCTGGAGTCATCCTCTGGTTAGATACCCAACCCATGCCAGGGAAACCTGTCCCATGGTTGAGGAATGTTTCTCTAAGCTTGAGGGACAGAGATTCCCACACAGTATCCTACAGTCTCAGAGCAGTCTACTGATCTCTAAACAAAACTGACCTTGCTGAAATAAGTCCATTACTTCTGCCCTCTTCATTAACCAGAATAAATAATTCCTTTTTTTGCAACAGAATTCTAAACACATGAAGTTTGCTTTTCTTGAGCCCAGACAACCTTCCAACCATTCCTTGTGTTTCACCTCTGTAAGCTTCCTGGCTCTCCTGGATTCCGTGCTTTCTTCCCTGCTCCAACTATGGCCTTAAAAATGCTGAACAAAGTGAGCAGAAGAAATCCCATATTTGATATCTGCCTCATTTGTAAAGTTTGAGGCTGTTGGTTTGTGTTGAGTTTCTGATTTAAAATATGCCACAGTTTTTCTTACAAAATCTCCCTCAAGATGTCTGCTAGCCTGTATTTGTGCAGTTAGTTATTCCTTATGTATAACCTTGTCCATATTGATCTGTCACCATTTTTTCATCAGGCTCTTTCTCCAATTTGTCATGCTCATTCTGAATTTTAATCCTCTCCTACAATATTTTCGTGGGCTTTTCAGCTTGATACCAATGACAGAGTCCCTGAAAATGATGAAGGGGGAGGAACAGGATACTCAGTCTGGATAACTTATTTCCTAATTCTGCCATTTATTATGAATTGTTTGGTCTCTATGAAATGCTGCTAGTAAGCTGATGCCTATAGTATCAGGAAGATGTATGTAGAGTTATTATTTCCTAAGGTACATTGTTTATGAAATATTGAACTGTTATGAAAAATTATGAAATGTTGAAGCTGAAGGTGACAAACAGTGGCAAAATACCAGTATGGACAGATATTCTGGGTTCAGCAATCAGCGTAATACTGGCTGATTGCATGCTTCCAAAGCAGAGCAGCTAAAGCCTACAGAAAGGGTAGTCCTCAACTTCAAATTTACATTATTATTTCAAAGATGGTGAGCATTTGCAATTTAATCTGCAGTAAGGGCAGCTTGGCTTCTCAAGATAAGAAGATAGTGATACAATTAGTTAGTGTGAGTGTCTACACTTAGAAATACTAGCCTGGCTTTTAATGATGTAACACAGCCCTCCAATTTTTCATGTAAGGTGACTTGCAGACTTGTATCTGCCTGCAGGGTTAGGATGTAAAACGGGATCTTTTAATACTCCCAAAAGGCAGGACCTGCCTGCTCTGTGTCATCTAGGGAAGCTTGATTTGCTCTTCTGGGCCTGCTCTGTGTCTTGAAGATGGTGCAAGTTGGATTGGATTTTAACAAGGCAGAATACAATGAATACATAACAAGGCCTGATCCCATCCTTACGCTGTTCAAATGTGCTGTACTTGTTCCAAGGGTACTTCCTTCACCTGCTTTTCAAACTGCTGTTCACATAGAGCTGGCTCAAAATGAAAGAGGAAAAATATATTTCCTTACTGGTTGGGCCTGAATTTATGACTATTAAGCCTCCAGCTTTCGGTTATGATCAGTCTCATATGTAATAACACATTTTCTGCAGGTGATGAGGTTTCTGTAACATGTGATGAACTGCAGCCAGAAGTTTGGTTTATTTTGTAATGCTTCTTTGTGTGTACCTGAAAATGGGTCATTTTTCTCCTGCAAGAATCACAACAGGTATCTCTGCAGGGGGACAGTCAGCAGTTGAACTACATAGGGAAGGAGAGATGCTGCCCTTAGGGGTACTATGATTAAAATATTGCTGTAGCTGGAACAAACTTACCCAGATGCAGGCTTTAAGCTTGCCAGGTGAAAATTGTTCACTGTTCACTGGAATAAATAAAAAATTTGATGATGAAGATTGCCTCTTAACACATGTAATGGAGGGAATGGAAAATTGTTGGTTGTGGGTTCTGGTTTGGGGAGTGGAAAGACTGTTTCCTCATGTGACCTTTTATAACAAGAAGTGTCAGACTTCATCCTGTATGTATCAGTCTAGCATAGCATTAGATATTAATCCTGATGGAAAAGGATTATGTGATTTTCACAGGCACTGAGACAGATTATCCTTTTTGGCCTGGCTGGAAAGTAGTGAGAGTCTCTTTCTGCAGATGCTGTCAGGGAACAGTGTCCCCAGGAGAGCCATACCAGAATAACTAAGCATGAACAGCATCTCTGTCTTGAACTTTCTTTTCACTTTCCACTCATTTCTGTTGTTTGAGTGTGCTGTCTTTGAGGACTTGCTCCTTTGAGCAGGGGCAGTGGTATGGATTGCAATGGTACAGGCTTTGAGAAGTCTGCTTGTTAACAAGCTCTTTGAAACACTGAGTAAAAATACCTAAAGGAACTTCTGGGTTAACACCACATTAAAAGAGAAATCATTTCATCTTGTTCCTAGCTGCCTGCTCTAACATTAAAGTGTGTGCACAATATTTTGATAAATAATATTCTGTCCTTAGGTCTGGAAGCAATATATGATTTTGATGTTTCACAGTATCATGTCAGGCCTTATTATTTCTGCTGGAAAGAATACAAGAAACAGGCATGTTTTCTTCTGGTTTGGTACTCCTCACCACCATCTATCTTAGGGATCATCTTCCATCCTCTCATCCCCTCTTAAGTTTCCTCCCTGAACTCCTTTGGTCTGTCCCCCAGAAAATGCTGCTTTCAGGGAGGGACAGGAATGGCTGCTCTTGCTTGTGAGGCAAAAGTGAGGTCGTGCTGCTATAATCTGTTGTGACACCATTACTTTGGGAGCAGAGGGGTCTCGACCACCTGTGTGAAAGGTGTTTGCTGTATGAGAGCTGTTCTCCATCACCAGAGGAGAGGCAGTGCTTTGGGTGAGGGATTCAAGGACTGGATCCTGCCCAATGCTCACCAGCTGCACCTTGCTGTGCTGGAGTAGTGGTAAGGGACAGATCTGCACAATTTACCATCAGTGAGTAAAATGAAATACCAATATATTGGTCATTGGTATTTTTTTTTTAATTACAATAAAAAGTTCAACTGTACCAAAAAATCTTGGGAACAGCTAAGCCCATAGGCTTGCACTGGGACACTAAAGCCCCAAACCCTTGCCAAGGTTCATATCATTTACATCACTTTTTTTTTTTTTTTTCCTTTGAATTTGTAGATAGACTCACAGATTTAAAAAAAAAAAATAAATGAGCAGATATGGATGTTTTAAAATATATACTTTAAGCTCTTCTATATCTGCCTTCTGACTTTCAAGAAATTTCTTACAGAAAGTCTTTTCTCAGACCTTCCAGAGAGCAAGTTACTCTTTCTTAAAGTAGGTAGGATCAGTTTCTCCACAGAAATGTACATTTTTTTCCCTGGTGCCTTGGCAGGAACCTCAAGGACTGGCCATCTCACCTTCAGACAGCCAAAGTAAAGAAAAATTAAAAAAGAAATCCCTCTCTCCCTGATGTGAAAGCAGGGATCTGTTTGCACATTATGTCAGTAGCTTCTGCTCGACAGACCTGCAAACTGCCCAGTGAAAAATTATCTGAAAATAAATGTGCAGTGAGTCATTTTTTTCCTTCCCTCAGTTATACCTTTAATTAATCTCAATCACTTTTTAAAAATCCATTTTTACTCAGATTTCAAAAGCGTGAACTTTGACAAATAAATTTAGTGACACATGTACAGCATTTGTGCTGCAACCGTCAGCAAATGTATCACTACTAATTGCCCAAGTTCCAACAAATCAAACACTGTACTTTTATGTTAAGGAGGGAGTTGAGCCCTTACATTACTGTATTAAACTGCTTTGGTGCAGTACCTGGAGGTTTGTCAGCTTAAATTCAGAAGTAACAATTCAAAAAGTTCTCAGTGAGTGAAGACAGCATACCTAGGTTTATTTATTTTAGTCTGATTAGGCTTGCTCTTTTGATTAGTTTTTTAAAAATATTTTCTCTGTATCTCCAAATCTCTTATGGACCTAAGAGACCAGTAGGTAAGCAACAGTTGAAGGTCTTTAAAAAAATTAATATATTTAGTATATATATTACTTCAGTAAAACCCAGGCTTGACTCAAAATATCACATGCAAATTACAAACAAAAAAAAAAACCCAACCCAATCACAGAGATGGGAAACAAATGGTGTATTTTATTACAAGACATGCAACCATTCCACCTCCCTTGTCTCTGCAGTAGTGCTTTATATTTCATGATACAAGCTTGCTGTGAGCACTCCACATTTGCTGCTTACTTGTATTTTGAGTTATCATCATTCCTGGTTTGTATCCATAGTCTCCATATTTACCCAAGTTCGAGTAGCAACAAAGAAATGAAAAGTGAACCAAGTGAAGATCTCATTCAATCACTTCCTTTTTCATTTAGTTTATTCCTTAAAAAAAAAAACAAAAAACAAACAAACAAAAAAACCCCACAGGTGTGCATTTCTTCACTGAATAGGGACATATTTGTCACTTCAAGCTCTATTTTGCAGTAATTGAAAAATTTTTCTTTTCTTTGTTTTTGCATACTTCTGCTTGATGTTTCATCTGAAGTTTCTGTGCACAGAATATGAAACCATGAACTATTTCTCAGTAACATACAGCCTTTAAAAACCAACCAACCAAACAAAAACAACACCAAAACTTTGGGAAAGATAGGATTTTCTGAATAATTTAGCTAATATTTACGTAGCATGCTATTGAAAGTATATCTTCACTGTTCAACAGGCAGTAATTTATTCAGGAAAACTAAGGTAAAGGGGGCTTAATGTGGTGTAGCACTGTTGGGAAGGCTCTGGTTTCCTGTGGGCATACCAAGAGCCTTATCAAAACCCTTGGAATAGTCAGCAGCCCCTTTCTCAGTTACACTACACTGTAAAAATAGTCACCCAGACCAGCAACCAGAAATTTGACCTTATAATGCACTATGCTAAAGCTATTCATTGTTACAGCATTCTCACTTTCCTGCTTTATTCTGCCACTGTTATGGTTTGAAGTAACTTATAATTTTGGATCAGAGAGAACAAAGTCCAGCCACCAAGGGTCAGGTGCAAGCATAAAGTTTTATTTGACAAATAACACAAGCATAACCCCCCCTGAAGATCTGGCAAATATTTTGCAAGGCAAAAGAAAGAGAGAAAAGGAGAAGATACAAGGAAAAGAGTGAGAGAGGGAGAGAGATGGGAGAGACAGGAGAGAAAAGAGTAAGAGAGGAGGAGAGAAATAAAAGGAGAGGGGTTGAGAAAATCACGACCATGGTTCCAGAGGTGCCTGGTGAAAGTTTCTTATTCAAGGCAGTGTCCTGATTCTGGACAGGGCCTGATGTAGGATGGTGAGTTGATGAAGGACAGTGACCAAAAAAGAGAACCTTAGTGTTGTTAATATGCCTCCAAATTCCCACTATTCTGAGCAAATGACTCACTGCTCCTTTGTTGGACCAAGGAGAGGGAAAACTCATTTTTCCAGCATTCCTCCCTAGGAGCAGAGCTGTCATTAGCATCATTTAGTCAGCTGCCCATTATCAGCAGGAGGCTGGAGATGTCCCATTTAATTCAGAGACAGGAAAGGGGGCAAGAGACAAAGAGAGAAAATCACCAGCCCTGGATCCAAGCCCTGAGCCAGCCAGTGAGGGAAGGCTGATGTTGATGAGACTCCCCAAGCCCACCCATGCATCCCCTCATTTTATAAACCTGTTTCTCTCAGTAAGCATGGTTGAAATGTATCAGATTGAACAACCAGAGCAGACATCCCCACCTGGCTCTCCAATCCTCTCTATCCTAAACGGGCCCTAGGCCATAAGCAGAACCCTAGCTGTCTCCTTCCTCTCCAGCAATCTCTTTGGAAATGCTCATGAGGGTTTGTTGGAGGGAGAAGATGGTTGCAAAGATGACTTTGCACCTACTCCTTTCAGACCAGTCTAAGAAGGTCCTGGGGTCTGTTGGAGGGGGTTCCGCTATCCAGTCCTTTACAGCCACCCAGATCATTGCATGAAATTTTAGGGAATTTTTTTATTGCATAGAGAAGAATATGTGTTGGATAACACCCAGAGCCTGTAGCAAGAACTCCCCCTAAACCCAGTTCTTTAATAATTCCGGGGCATAAGAGGAGAGAATTGCTTTGGTTTGGGTGGGGATGAAAAGAGATTGATTTTAACACAGTGGATATTTATCACTAGAAATGATTTTTTAAATGTGTCTTAGAATTCTTACCTGTCTATGAAACAGAATACACACAGTGTAAATAAAAGGCAATAAATATTATGGCTGTGCTATTGCTGGATGACAGTAGATGCTTTCAGTGGATTTTATGTATCCATCAGTGATAACCTGCAAGTAGTTTGTTACAGTGTGCCTTCTGAAATGAGAATTTGTTAAGTAACATGCAATTAATGACATAGCACACCTCAGGTAAAATATGTAAAACATGTGCCACTCATCATTCCCAAACACTAAACCCAGTTTCTAAAAATGAGACAAGTGAAGGGGAGTCACATATTGCACCTAGAAACAGCCTATTCCCTTCAGTTCAAGAGCATTTCATCCAAGGGTGCTCACTATGTCAGCTACTTAAATATATTTCTAAGCTTGCTTCATGGCATGAGTTACACTGCATACTCACTTGTCCAGAGAGGTCCAGCAGACTGTCTTCTGTAATCAGGGAATTTTATGGATTATGCATGGATTTTATGGATTATGAATGTTACCTTCTATATTCTGGCTTGGAACTGACAGCTGCTAACAAAGTGCAATGAGGGCCTAAGAAACACTTCTGCTGCTGCTCACAGCTAAACCTCTTACTCTTTAAATCTTTTTATAGCTTCCCCTTCTTTCCTGTATTAGCACCGAGTCTTCTGTCCCTGCTGTCTGAGCCCCAAATAATCCAAATCTTATCTTTGATATATCACTGCAATTATCCCTTCCATTCTGTACACCCCTCCCATCTCAACTTCATCATCATAATGTAACTACCTTGTGCCTTCCTGATACAGCTTTCCAAATTTTCTTTTTCTTCTTTAAACCTATTTCTGAGGGGAAACATTCCCCTGCACAGAAGTGTTCCTGCACTTCTTACATCATTCCATGGTCATCTTGCTGTCCTGGGCTGTTTCTCACATCTGAAAGTGTCAACCCTATGAATCTCATCCTACAAAAGCATAGTCAGATAGAAAATGTTTTGGCCTGAATCATATAAGTGAATCAGAGCTTTTTGTACAGGCCATGTGAGTTGCTGGTAGCTTCAGTGGGCTTACTCATGATAGCAAGTGCTACATTCAATAGCAGGCATTTGCAGGATCATCCTCTATGATTGTAATCCCTTTTTAGATAGGGAGTATGTCAGCATTTTATAATGGGATGTAAAGATGTGTGCAACCTGTACAAAGACTGTAATTACTGTTGCTCCACCAGTTGATTACAGGAATCTATAGATTGCAGTATCATGATATAAGTCTGTTTAAGTTTAGTATTTGGGAACAAAGGATAGGAAGGAAGAAAAATGGGGGAAAGTTGTGTCAAATGTTTCTTGATGTGGATACAATGTCCATCTGTTTAGAAATATTCTTGAGAATGGAAAGATGTCCCTGTGGTTTCTATACCAAATTTTAACTGCTGCTTGTCTCAGGCTGTGTCTCTCCTGGTCTATATATAAAATTGGGGATTTATAAGCATAGAGAACTCTTGCCCCTAAATTCCATCAAGTGTTTCTCTGTGAACTTTGTGTGAGAATCAAACTGGTGAACTGTTTGACAGATTGAAAGACAGAGAACGAAGCCCAAAGGACAACAATGCTCCCTTATGCAATCTAGAAAACAACACTATAAAATATTACATCAGCTGTTGGCAGTTGCAGGTTGGCCTGCCTGCTAATTTACTATCACAAATGTTCCAGAACCCTTTGTAATCCAGCCATTGCTATTTATATTCTTAATGATTTATTTAAGGACTCTGTAAACGTCAGCAAAGCCACCAAAAAAAGCAAAATGAAGATTAGTTGGCTGCAAGTGCATAGAAGAGAGAAGAATAATGTGACAATGGAGTTGAGATCAAGTTTATACACAGTAAATAACTAAAAAAAAAATAAAATAAGAGAGAATAGCTTTCTTTCCAAATAGAGCTCAGCATATAGGAACCAGAGCCTCTGATTTTGCCACTAGGCAGTTCCTATCAGAGTCTATTAAGGGCAAGGAAACAGGTGTCTAGTGGCCAGGGAAGGAAATGAGAAGCTGTGACACCTGAATTGAGATCACAGACCTGCTCCTGCCTTTCTGTCTGAGAAAAGGCATTAACCGCTTGACGCCTCACTTCCTCTGCTGGCTGCAGTGGCACCCAGCTCCCAGCTGTTAAATCCATTGGCTTATTTATAAGGTGGTTTGGGTTTTTTGGTTTGTTTGGGGGTTTTCTGATTGGGTTTGTTTTTTTTTTTTACAGAGACCTGTAATGATGCAAGGCAACTTTATTATGTTCTGTGAAAAATGTTAAGAAAAAACGATGAAGGATTGTGTAGCGGAGCGCAACACTTCTTAATGTTGAGTCTCTAGGTTGTTCTGAAGCAGGGATTTGAGAGGTGTCCCTTAGGATTTGCTGTTATACATGCTGAAATGATCAATCAAGGATAAAAAATGGACTCTTCTCATCTCATAGATCATTTCACAGTGAAACAGTTAAACTCCTTGCTGCTATCTGAAAAACAGAGATCTGCATTAATAAGGTGACCTTATCAGCAGCCCCCCCACCCCCCTTCTTGCAGGGAAGGGAGGGAGAAAAAAGGTTGTGGAAAGAAAGTGAATCCTATTGTTAATCTTTTTTCAGGGAGACTGGGATTCCTGAATGCAAATTACTTTATATTTAAATTGTGTGAATGCACAAAAGGTTCGTTTCTACACTTGACAGTTATTTCATTAGCTGACTCACAGAGCCTTGCAAATAGTTTCTAGTGTTAACTTTCCTTGGATTTGTTTTCTTTGTTCTTAGCAGCTCTTGCAACGGTGATCATTTTGATTAATGTATTCAGTGCTCTGTTTTACTCCCAATTCATGTTTTTTGCAGCAGTCAGCGTTCTGGCCTGGGTAAGGTGAGGGCTGCAAGGTGGCTTCAGTGTTTCTCCAGTAGAGTGGATCTGATGGGCTGGCTTCCAGCTGGAGATGAGAGAAGCATTGTGGCTGCTGTAATGTATTTTGCATGGTAGCAACCCCAAACACAAGTTAAAACAGACTTTCATCATCAGATGTAGGATTGTCTCAGCCCCATCTCTCTGACAGCATGGGTCCTGTGCTGCTGGAGTATCATCTTTGTATCTTCATGAGCCTCTCAGGGACTGGTGGGCTGTCTTTCTGCCTCCATTCAGATAGATTTGTGGTTCACTACATGCCAAAACTAGTGCCTGTGCTTCTCAGTTTAAAAAAGATACCATATTAATTGAGGTGTTAATTTTGGAAAGGAGAATGCTTAGGTTAAGGCTCACCTTGTCTTGCTTTAGTCACACCAACAGTGGGTGTTGGGTCTGTGCTACATATTGAGGAACCAACCATCAGTTCAGGTTCTTCCTATTCTTAAATCAATGGATGATATCTCCTCTGGAGGTGCTGGCCCTCCATTGACCCAAAAGATGACCTTCAACAAGCTGCTTGAACACACTGAAGTTTAGGATACACCCTGCTGACCCTACCTACTGAACTACACTGAGTAGCATCTCCAAAGTTCAGGCATCAGTGAAAAAACAGTTATGGAAATTGCTTGATCAATCACCCCAGATACACATGGATGTGCAGGCAGGTTGCCTGTGGCCTGCAAGCTCTTAGTATCCTTTTCCTCTTTTCTTCTTAATTTCTTTTACTCCGTACAACATTTTTTGTTCTTTTCAGAACTTTTTGGCGTTTGTTATTGCAATCAGTCTTCCATTCCCTGCTGAAGCCCCAGTGCAATAGCATTGGCTTTTCAAAATCTTTCATCAGTGCCTCAAGCCTTACATTGTTCTCCAATCTGCATCAAGCTCCTAGTCCTAAAATAAAAAGAGCTGGGGGGCTGGAGCCTTAGTTTCTTCACAAGTCACTTGTCTCTATTAACCTACTTGAGGGGTGCAGCTGCACAGATCTTATAATGGAAAGATGTCAGGATGAAATGCTTGAGAGACAAAGGCAGAGCCTCAGTAATAAACTCAGAAAATGTTCAGGCCTAACCACCTCTGAAAATATTGCTTTGGAACTTCTGTTCACAAGCACGGAAAGTGAACTGATGAGAAGCCTTGCAAATATTTTCAAGCTATTTAACATTTTTGTAGGAAATTCAACATAAAATAGGTTTTCTGAGAAATGTCCGTGAAAGTAGCAAACTTCTTTTTCTTCAGGTTCAGATCCTTGAATTTTTCATCCTGATTTTACATGGTCAACTATAAAAAAAGAGAAAGGAAAGGTTCTGATGGTGACTCTCAGAGCCTCTCTTAGAGATTATTTTTTCTTTACAAGTCCAACTATTTTTCCCTGTTCTCTCTTCTGATCCACAACAACAAATAGAAAAGGATTTTTTCAGCCTTTTTTTATTCTTACTTTTTGCCAGCAGATGTTTAAAAATTTAAAAAGTGAAAGGGAAAAGCAAGAATAGATGGGAATGAGTATCAGAGAAGAGTAATAGTTGATGGACACTTGAAACTCGAGGGGAAGGGAATAACAGAATGACTCAGGCTATGGCAGTTGAAATGAAAAAGCACTACTAACTTTCTTTTAAACTGTATTTCGAAGCAAAAAAAAAAATTCTTAGATAAAATTCCATCAAACTGCTATTTCACACAAAATTTTAACACCACGTGTGTTTGGGGAATAATCAGACAGCTCCTGCAACTGATCTAGAAATATTATTCAGAACTTTTTATCCAAGATAAAACCACTGAAAGCATAAAGAAGTTCAGCATGCAAAATATTAAAGAGAGAAAAAAAAAACCTTTATTCTCCCTAATTTTGGCTTTAAATAGTTTTGTCAGCTGGTAGAATTTCTGAACACTATAACAGAGACCTGTTCCTTGTGCACATTGCAGTGCTTTGGGTTGTTTAGCTTAATGTATGAAACCCACGTTCTTGCTGTCACGAAATCTCCATTTTACCACTTTTGCAATATTGCTGGCATATGTCTCCAGCTGTCTGTTGCTGACATAGAATTGCTTGTGATTATCTGATGCTGAGCTGTTCTGCTCTGTTTTTGTGTTTTTAATCTCTCCAACAATAACTGAACATGCTGTGCAGATGATGATTATTGGGGCAGAATACAGTCATCTTCAAAATTTACTGTCCCACACAGAGCATTGGAAATTCTTATGATCTTTATAGCCAGGTTGAATGTGAACTAGACTTCTTTCTGATTTCATAATTTAACATTGAGGACTGTTGTCTTATTGACTTTATACTTTTCCAGATTGGCAGACAAATTGCCTGGTAGGAGTGTCTATGTGTATTATACATCATCGAAAGGTTAAACTACAGGATGTAATTTAATTGCCTAGAGATAACTTGGTGAATTATATCACTAGGACCAAAGTTTCTTAGCTTAAAAGAGTAAAGTTACATCCTGAAACACATGTTACTTTGCTAGTAAATAAACCACTCAGCAATACTTATAACTGACAGCCTTCCACTGGTGTTCATTAAATAGCATTCCAAAAGCATAACTGCTATTTTAGAGGAATTTTAAGATAGAGGAAAATCTCAGTCTCCTTAGCCTTCATAAGTGTGGAGTTTATTTTGATTTTCCTGTTTCAGTGATGACCACAATTAGAAAAAAAAAAAAAAAACAAAACCAAGACAAAATCAAAACCAACCAAAAAACAACAACAACAACAACAAAAAAACCCAAACACAACAACCCCAGAGCATAAACAAAATAAAATGGAGCATACATATGTAAATATTTTTTTTTTCACTTCCTATTGTCTTACAAATCTGAAGTTGTGAAAAACCAAAACTGCAAGCAAGCCAAAATATGTAACAAGTTGTAAAAGCAGCAAGTATGCTCACTGAGAATATTTTGTCAGGGGAAACATAACCTTGAAGCTATTTGAGGCATCTGAAACCTGGGCTAATTGTTACCTACACTACTTACTTCCCACTTCAGCACTACTTTTCTCTCTGGAATGCAGACTCCTAAATAAATTACTGAGGAATAACAAGTTTCCTTCCAAGCAGCTGATTTAAAGTAACTGCCTGTGTTTGTGCCCTTACAATTGGTAAACATGAGTGAATTCCACGTAGTTTGCTCTAAGTGGAAGAAATGTGTTACCCTTAGTAGCTTGATCATCTGCTGTGCTTTTACCTTTACAAGTCATCAGTGAGAACTCAACTGGAGTATAACACATTGAGACTGAGATTGGGTGACACGTGTGCTTTTCCTGGCAGCTTTGACTTGGGGAAAGTATGGATTTCTAGATGAAAGTAAGGTTTGTTGCAACTGGAGCTGCAGACTGGGGATCTGAACCTCTTCAGCCAGGCTGGAGAGCCAAAGCCAGGCATCTCACTTGCCAGCCAAGGGTTCAGGAGAGAAGGGTATTGATCAAAGATGGCAAACATCACTGGAGTGTCTTCCTGGTCTTGATTTTGAAAGAAATCTTTCTCAGCCTGTGTTTTAATAGGTTTAAATATACCTACCATCGGGTGAGAATTTCAGGCAAAGTAAAAAAGATGGAGGTGTCCTCTTTCAGTCTCCACTCCAGAGGAGGATGGGAGTTACAGCACTCTGTGCTTTGCAATTCCTACAAATGGGATTTTGGCACCTTCCACACTGAGCACAGATGGTGTTTGAGATCTTGTTCGGAGACAGCCCTGAAGTGTAAGCAATAACTCCGTGGGATTTCTTGGATTGTAAAGCTGCAGAGAGGTGTTTGAGATCTCCTGGAGTTTTTTCTAGGTCCAGCCCCTCTTTGAGGCCATTTCAAATGAGGCATGAGCAACAAGGGTTACTATCCTTGTTCATTTTTATTAACAGAATTAAAAGAAAAACCAAACTAAACCAAACCAAAAGACAAGCCACAAACAAACAAAAAACCCCAAACCAAACAGAAAGCAAACAAACAAACAACAAACCCCACAAAACGAAAAAACAAACTGTGATAGTGATCAGAAGTGATTTCAGTGAGTTTTGAAAAGCCCATGGAAAATAAAAATATTTGTGTTGTGCATCGTGTGTAAAATCAGTGAAAAGCCCCCAGGGGCAGAAAACCAATCACTAAGGTATATATAGAAGCTTCAGTACAATGTAATTGCTCTCTCCCCTTTTTGTTAAATTATAATTGGTGTCCTTGTTAGTAATCACACTATGGAATTAAAGAGTGCCTTGCCCTTGGAGACTGACTCTGCCTTTCATGGTAGAGATAGACCCTCTGGGTCAGAGGCAAGGCAGATAATTGTGTCTACCGAACTGTCCTTACTTGTTAAAATGTATCAATTCATCAGTTTTAATAGGTGAAAATTTATCTAAACCATTATTAGCTTACTTCCTAACCAGTTAACTATTTAAAGCAGAATATTGAGCTACTACACTGTGCTGCTTCTGGTTTAGCTCTTAAACAAAATTCAGACATTCTTTGCTCTTTTGTGTTTTCTCTCATCTTTTTTTGGATAAAAACTGTAGGTATACTTTATGTTCAGGAAATACTGTGATGTATTCTTAGCAGTACCACCTTTTGCTTGTATAATCCCTGTTGTCTTCTCACCTATCTTATATGTACTGGCAAATAAAAAAGGAGCAAGTTTCGGAAATATAGGCCATTTGGAAGAAATTCTCTGTGTATCAGATCAGAGAATTTGAAAGATTGTGGAAATATTTACGGCTCCCAAAGATTCAGCCTCTACACTAAGACTGAATTTAGGGCTGGACACAAGCCCTGCTTATTCCAGCTGTTCTGGAAAGACTGGTTTTGCATTATCTTCTATCCTCAGAACAGTAAAACTAGTTGTGATGAAGTTAGCAAAGTCTGTATACTGCAGTGCCCTAGACAGTTTCTTATTTTCATTGCCATTATGTTTTCATCTCTTTGGACTGTGTAGTGTCTTCAGAGGATGTATGTGCAAAATATTGGATTGCTGTGTTTTTGCATACAAACCTTATAAAGGAAAAGAAATACTAGGCTGTGTGTACAAGCATCAAAAACTGATTATATGCAGGATCTAATCTTTAATATCACACCATCCTCACTGAAAGGTATTGCAAGAATATGACAATTCATATTCTGAATGGTGTGTTTCTCTGCAGTCATCTTGCAGAATTCTTATTCCTAGCAGGAGAATATCAGTATACTGAACTGAATAAAAATGTATACATTAAGTTGCTTATTCAAATGTCCAGCTTTGGTGTTTGTAGTGAATTTAAGCAGGAGGAGATATGACCTGAGCTTTGGTTTATTGATATGAGAGGCTAATGTCTGTTATGAAACAGGAAAGAATGAGAAGTGATCTAATATGCTGGAAATGAGGAAAAAATGCAGATTTCAGTTATTAGCTTTTGTGGATGTATTTGCATAGAAATATACTAATGGCTGGGTGACATTTCATGGGTGAACTTGGTAGAGCATCCTTAAACACATTCATGTTAGAAGAGTAATTGAAGAGAACCTCAAACTCGAAAATTCCCATTTTTGTTAAAAAAAGTCCACAACAAAACAACATTTAGGGTACAAGATCTTTTGTTATGAAACAAAGTTTTCTTTGCCATGAGAAATACTGTGACAGCCTATGGAGGGCACCTTTATGATCACACTTTAGAGAAGATCCTGATTTCCCTGAATGTTAAATATTGTTGCACAGGAGAAGTTGCTCAGGCTTTTGTGGAAAATACTAGCAAAGCATTAAGCCCCTGGTGGTTTCAAACAATTCTTGGGTTATCACCTTCCTATGCCATTTTCTGTTTTGAGGGAACACCTTCCTTGTAAGTGGATAAAAAAAATGCTGATTTTATGATTTTATATGCTGTGTGAGATAAAAGGAGTTAATTTTTTCTTGAACAACTAGAATTCCTGGTGGGGTCCATCACAGTTACCCCATGGTATTGATCTTTGGGAGGTGGGTGACAGCAGCTCCTTCCAGGTAACATTTGCTTGATTTGCTTGGTTTGTGGTTTTGTTTTTTGTCAGGTTTTGGATTTCTTGTCTTTTTTTTTGTCTTTTTTTTTGTCTTGTCTCTTTCTGTTTTTCTGTCTTTGTATTTCTGTCTTTCTTTCTGTCTTTCTGTCTGTCTTTCTGTCTGTCTTTCTGTCTGTCTTCCTGTCTTTCTTTTGTTTTTCTTTCTTTCTCTTTCTGTCTGTCTTTCTGTCTTTCATATCATCTGTTAGCACAGACCAGGTGCAATTTCATTTGGATGTCATAAATGCTTAAGATGTTCTAATAGGACTGGAGAGGTTCACAGAGTATAGTGAAGGTCTTTACATTGGGGAGCACTTGCACTTTCAGTTTCCCACAGCCTAAGCATTCAGTTTGCCAGGTGAAAGAAGCTGTGAAGAATTATGTTCTCTTCATTAAAATGTGATTATTAGATTATTAACAAGGCACAGATGAGAAATGCACTTTCCTGAAATATTCTGAGGATTATTGCTGCTCTGTTATCTCTCATTCACCTTCTACAACAGGATTCTATATGCTCATATTATTTGTTGCTCTTCAGAAGAACTGCTGGTCCATCTCTGATTGTGACTTTCATTAGAAGCAGAAATCTCTATCTTCTCTTCTGGAGTGGTGAGATGTGAGCACCAATCCCTGGGAATATTTTCTAAAAACTCACTTTGTACTGAAACATAGCCAGCCCTGAAAGGGATTAGAAAGAATATGACAAGACAACGAATTAAAAAGCACTGAGGTGTGAAAACATCTTTAAGCAGTTTTGACTCTGCCCTCATTTCTGCAATCCCATTTCTGCTGCTGATGATTGTCAAGAACTTTCCAAAAGAGCAAGACCCATCTCCAGAGACTATCCAGTCTCACATTGAAATCAAGTGGAAGGAAAGTAGAAGTGTATGTGGAGGTACCATTCTGTAAAAAATGCAGCCAGTGGTAGTTGACCTCCATTACTTATTATCTGATACTCCTTCTGTGAACCTCTCAAGCAGAACAGTTTTATGCAGCAAAGGGCTGGAGGATCCTTTTCCCTCTCACTATGAGTTCTAAATGCCAGTTCAAGAGAGAATAGTGATGATACAGATGTGAGAATAGAAAACCAAAATGGAAATATTATGAAAAGGGATCATAAATGCTGTCTTTCTCAGAAGCATTGTGTAAAGCATAACATAATCCCAGGCAGTGTCTAGTAATGATGTTTCACACTGAAACCCAAAGGTTAGTCCTTGCCAAGGGAAAGTCACTTTGTTGTCTAAGTTCAAAGGAACCAAATTCTAGTGGTGGTGCAAAAACTATCTATGTAAAGTTACTTTTAAAGTTGTGTTAGTAAAATGTCTGTCAAAAGGTAGGGAAAAGAGAAAGAAAGGGAGAATCTGACATCAAATTTCCAGATAGAGTGAAAATATATAGGCTGAAGCCATCGGAGGATGGTATTAGCAATAAAGACAATTTGGGCTGCAACATTAATGTTGTCTTCAGAGAAGTTCTTGAAGATGGTGGCAGTGGTACCAAAAGGATGAGTTTTAAAGGTGAATCCACGCATGAGTCAGCTTAAAGAAAATTCCTTTCCTACCTTCCTCAGGCAAGAAGTTTATAGCATGGGAAACAGCATACTGCCTCTGTGCAAGAGAAATGCTAAAAATCTAGCAAGATTTTTAATGGTATACAGCAAGGGGGGAGCTGAAAGTCATGACAATTTGGGAGTCATTTGCAGCTCCCAGACAACCCAGCTTCTGGTTCCTGCTGAGCAAAGGACTGGGTGAGAATGGGGAGAATTACAGCCTTACACCAAGGCAAGAGCTTGCTGACTCCCAACTCCTGTTGACTTTCTGTGGGCACGTTTAACCTGTAATTTGGAAAAGGCAAATACAGTCTGGCACACATTCTTGAAGGGCTGCCAGTCCCAGATCTATCCATTGTTTAGCCTGCCTGAATGGGAAAGATAAGTATCTTACAGACCAATATCCACAGTAACAGACACTGGAATTTTATCTTTTCAAAACACAGAAAAAACCAAAGTAATTACTTTTTCATTTTTCAGTTTTATAATAGTAATAATGACCTTTAGGTCAGGAAGTTTCAGCAGTTAATGACTGTCTGGCTTTTTCTTTGGTCCTTGGTTTCTCCAGCCAGTCATTAGGCGTGAGGAAAGTGCCTTCTCCAGTGGTCACTTTGGCTTAATTATTACCTTTTCACTCTACAGAACATACCAGCTGGGAAATAAGTGTCTCCTATGTGAATGGACCCATAAAGTGTTCCTTAGGTTTCATTTCTTTGAACGAATATTCTGTAAGGGTGTAAGAGTTTAATGTAAAAGATGACTGAGTATTACTTTCAGCCCCAAGAAAGGTTAGATCACTCTCAGGATTTGGGACTAACTAGCTCTGCAGTGATGCTCTGCCTCTTCTTAGGATGGTTTAAGGTCATAGATTTCACAAGATTAAATCTTAAGAATTTATCTATATAATCTGGGTTGCCATACTATTCTCTTGCTACTGCAGTCCTTCACAAATTATACGTAGACGAAAAAATTTTCTTGTCCATCTTTGTTTGTTAAAATTTTATGTATAATCACTGGGGCACTGAAAGCACAGCCTGGCAAGCCTAGCTTGAGAGTTAAAAATTATTTAAAACTCTAAAGGGGAACAACCCTCTGGAATAGCTGTCCTGCTCTTTTTTTTCCTAGCTAGCAGGTTGCCTCTTCCAACCACCCTCTCTAGGTCAAAACAACCTAGAATCTGTTTATGACTCTGTTCAGAACAGATTCAATCATACCTCAAAATGACTTCATCTTGCATGTAGTGTAAGATAAAAAATGAACTTCTATGGAACTGAGGTATCTTTTGACCCCATCCTATTGGTCATATTCTTGGAAAAAATTAACCAGACTGTGAGTAGATTGTATGCATGTACATACACAAACCTTTGAACAGTCTTCAGTTCTTTCATATTGTTGTTTGAGTTATTCTTCAAGTTTTGTGACTTTAAATGTCATTGTTAAATAGAGCATTACCTACAAAAATTGTGAATATAGCTTTTCTTCAGGGTGTATTTAAGATTGAAAGCAATTGTGTAGTTGTTGGATACTGGAGAATAAATACATTCACCAGAAAACCATGTTTCCTAAACTGCATATTGAATGCCTAGGGATTCCTAGCAGTAGTCTGGGGTTCCATTATTGCCAATTAGTAGTGAAACCCACTCATATAGGTATTTTACTAAGTTGTAAACCCACCCAGTAGTGAAAATCCAAGTGAAACTCCACTTGAATGGTAGCACTAAATGGGATTTTTTTAAATCAGTAAATTTAAAAGTGGTATGGTGTCCCTTGAGGGTTTGGTATTAAGCATTGAAGTGATGTGACTGATGAGCCCAAATTTAATGTCTTGCTGTAAAAGAGATTTAGCACCTGTGTAAGTATTACTGATATTAATTAGGTTTTCATCTCACATATTTAAGGGAAAACACAGAATGCACATCAAAACAGCAGGCATCAGCTTCTGCTTAAACACTTCTACTTTTCAAGAAAAATAGCGGCAGCAAAACTACGGGTAGTTTTCCAGGAAACAGCCACTCAGGAGTCCCACAAGGGCAGGGACAGTGCTTTGTGGTTTCCTGACTCTTGGAGTAGTGCTTTTACTTTTTATTCTGAGGCTTCATTTGTATTTTGAAAGTGTGACACTGCTTAGCAGGACTGTGTTGTTTCTAAAAGCCTAGACTTGCTAGAAGACTTAAACCTGGTAAGGATCCAGTAATTCCTTTAACAACGAGTTTTCAAATCTACACCTTTAAAATAGCTTAAAATTTCAAGCTAACCTCAGTGTTAAAACAGATGGCTAAGCATTAGTAGAAATAGGAGAAGTCCAAAAGAAAGGAGTGACAGTGTTTGTGTTTCATTCTGTGGTTGAACTGATCTTTTCTTCAGATTCACAGCTAACCAGTGCAGCTTATTTATAGATTTTAAAGCCAGAAATTAACACTTTTTCCTTGTAGGCAAAAGAGAAATGTATGGTATAATTATTAATTCTTCAGTGTTATAATGCCTTCTGGCCCAATGTACGTGCTAGGGACCAAGGGTAAACACACATTTATCATCCTCACCCTTAATCTGTTCCCAAAAATGTCCTTCAGCAGAGAACTGCAAAACAGCCTTTCTAGAGTATTTGAGAGTATTTTGAGGTTTGTTTTGTTTGGGGTTTTTTGTTTGTTTGTTTTGGGTGGTTTTTGGTTGGTTTTTTTTTGTTTGTTTTTTTTTTTTTTTTTTCTTTTTTGCTGCTGATAGAGATATTTACAGCCTTTGCTGTAATTGAACCCTCAAATACAAAATGTTGCAAATACCAGCTTAGAGTGTTCTTTTTTTAAAAAAACAAACCAACAAACACCCCAAAACTAAAAATCAGTAGGATGGTCATTGGCTTCACTTGAAATCTTTCAGTTTTCTTTCGTTGGTGCCAATTACCAAGTCCTCCCTGGTACTTGAAGAGATCTTTCCCTTTCCAAATCCATTTTTTTTGTGTTCCTTTCCCTCGACAGCAGTCTTAAATGCTGCTAATAGAATTCAGCAGTGGGGGAAATACAATCCTGGTAAGAGTCAGTGTACCAAATCCCTCACTAGTGACTCAACTTAGTGGGACAAAATTGTCTTTCACATAATTTCAGCAGGGTCCAGGGAATCATTCCAACTCCAGTCTGTCCTATCACCTTTCTGCAGCTCCTTCTGCTTCAACTGTAAAGAGAGGGAGAGATGAGAGAGCTACAGAAGCTTTTTTTGTTTGATCAGCAATGCAGTCATTGCTGGAATTTCATTTCCCTTGCAGCCTAACTACTGGAATAAATTTGTCATCCATACTTTGTAGCAGACTTATATTTGCCTGTAATTACATACTAGTCTGGCAATACTTTATTGTTAACATAAAGTACTGCCATTTAAATCCCAAATCTCAAACTGAAGTATTTGCAAAACTCTGTAATTGCTAAAATAATAAAGCTGCCATTATTGTATGGGAAGTTTACAGCTTGTTACTGAAACACTTATATTGGCTTAACTATATCTGTATATGCTCCTTATTCATGTGTTGCTCAGGAGACAGACAGACTTCTTGCTGGGCTAACTCTTAAGTTTCTGATAGTTCCTCAGAGTGGCTGAGGTTGGAAGGGACCTTGGGAGGTTGTCTTGTCCAACCCCTCAGGCAAGGTCACTGGGGACCAGATGGCTTTTGAGTTACCTCAAGAATGGAAACTCCACGAGCTCTCTGGGCACCCTGTGCTGGTGCTCAGTCAAAACTTCCCTTCAGGTTTACCAGCTTGTGGTGCTACCATGTACTTAAAAAGCCTGTAAAAGATAACTAGGAAAAACAAGTGTGGTTAAGCTCATTGTGATGGGTACAGATAGTACTGCTAATGCCTAAGGATATGCAAACAAGAAGAGATAACATTTTTGTTTCATTTTTTGTTGACTTCTTGCAAACTGAAAATGAGCCACTTCCTTCTCTTGCAGTTTAATACTCATAATGTGATTTATTGTTCTTTGCTTTTATGTAATTCTCCATCTATTAGTGTTCTGTTCCTAATAGTGACTGGCTGTAAGTCCTAAAACAAACCTGGGTGAGAGCTTGCAGTGAACCATCAGCAATGCTGCCACATAATCATTTTTTTCACACAGGAAGCTCAAAGCGTGTACATGTGTCCTAAAACTTGGGAATTTGTGTTAGGAATGGCACAGTCTCTAACCCTTGTTCTTACACACTTGCACACAATTTCTCAACAACCTGTGCTGTTTCGGGGGAGGACAGGGAATTCTTCCAGCAGTCACCACTGGATGCTACCACCAAGTGCGGGTGGTTCTGCACTGCCCTCAAGACTTCCAAGTAAAAATAGGTGTTCAGATCCTGTTGATATTTGAGAGGTGGGCACTGAGGGTGTTGTTGCACCATGAAGGACCTGCTCTCACTTGGCCACAAAATCTCAAAAGCTCTTTCCCCTTTTTGCCCCTGTACTCAGCCCTGGTGAGGCCACAGCTCGAGTCCTGTGTCCAGTTCTGGGCCCCTCAGTTCAGGAAGGAGATTGAGGTCCTGGAGCAGGTCCAAAGGAGGGCAACCAGGCTGGTGAAGGGATCCAGCACAAGTCCTGTGAGGAGAGGCTGAGGGAGCTGGGGGTGTTCAGCCTGGAGAAGAGGAGGCTCAGGGGAGACCTCATCGCTCTCTACAACTCTCTGAAAGGAGGCTGGAGCCAGGGGGGGTTGGGCTCTTTTCCCAGGCAACTTTCAACAAGACAAGAGGGCATGGTCTCAAGTTGTGCCAGGGGAGGTTTAGGTTGGATATTAGAAAGAATTTCTTTACAGAGAGAGTGATCAGCCATTGGAATGGGCTGCCCGGTGAGGTGGTGGATTCTCCATCCCTGGAGATATTTAAAAAGAGCCTGGATGTGGCACTCAGTGCCATGGGCTGGGAACCGCAGCAGTAGTGGATCAAGGGTTGGACTTGATGATCTCTGAGGTCCCTTCCAACCCAGCCAATTCTACGATTCTGTGATTGCCGCTCCTTCACCCTGCATTTGCTGCTTGGAGCACCTCCATAGGGCCAGGAGAAAACTCGTGCTTCTGGAAGGGGTGTGCAAGGAATTTTTAGCTCGGGAAACGAGCCTCCTCCCGGGGACAAACGTGATCAGCGAGGCCCTGCCAGGATCCTGTCAGCCCGGCCAGGCCCAAGCCACGCCATGGCCGAGGCGGCGGGGCGGGAGCCGTTCCTCGGTCACAGGTGCCTGGCGACTGCCATCCCATACCCGGCCCGTACCCTGGCGAGCGGCACCGGCCCGCCCCGACGGCCTCCCCGCCGAACCGGGGGAAGCGAGGCGGTGAAGGGCCGGGACACTGCCGGTTCTGGCGGAAGGGGTGTTTCCGCAGGGGCCCCGGGGGTGGGGGGTGTGTGTGAGCTAGGGCCGTGCGGCGGTAGCTGTGTGGGTAACGGCGGGAGGAGCGGTCCCCGCCCGGCGCTGTCAGCTCGGCATCCCGGATTCGCTTCGCTCCGCGTTGGATTGCTCGTGTCTGCCGGGAGCCGGCGGCTGCCCGTCTTTCGGCGGGGCCAGGCCAGCTCAGCCGAGCGCAGAGGCGGATTTTGAGGAACAATAACAGAGCGGGGGAGCGGACCGGAGCGGCCGCCCCGCCCGCCGCCCTCCGCCGCACCATGTACGCCTTTGTGCGGTTCCTGGAGGACAACGTCTGCTACGCCCTGCCCGTCTCCTGCGTCCAAGACTTCAGCCCGACCTCTCAGCTCGACTTCGACAACCAGAAGGTTTACACGGTCTACCGCAACCCCGAGGAAGCGGAGGAGGACGAAGAGAGCCCCGGAGAGTGGGGCGACCGCCTGCTGCTCCACAAGGCCCAGATCCTGGCGCTGGCAGGTGAGGGCGGGACGGGGTTGGGAGGGAGGGGGAAAGGGAAAGGAGGAGGGGGGGGGGGGGGGTGGGTGTAAATTGGGCTGGGGGAAACCCCAAATGCCGCCCTCACCCTGCTTAGGTAGGGGAAGGAGGGAGAGAGAGGGGGAGGGGAGGTGGCGGCATCGCAGACACATGCTCAGAGCCCCGGCGGCACATGGCGGGCGGGGGGCAAGGGGAGGAGGAGGGAGATCCCGGGGGGGGGGGGGGGAGGGGGGGGTGTTGAGGGGGTTCTCCCACCCCATTCCCGCAGCGCGGAGGGACCGGAGCCGTCCCCGGCCTGGGTGTAGGGGACTGAGGGAGTGGGGGGGGAGGTGTGGGGGTCCCACGGTGTGGGGGTCCCACGGTGTGGCTCCTGGGTGAAGCTGTCGATCGCGGTGCCTCCTCGCCAGCGGCTTCCAAAATCATTGGGAGCCTTTGGCAGGACACTTTCTTACACCGAGGCAAGGCTGGAGCCAGAAAGTTTTTTAAAAAAAAAAAAAAAAAAAAAAAAAAAAGTGAAGGTTTTATATACACGGTGTATTTATAGTGCATGGAGTCATTTATATACCTTTGCGGTGTGGCAGCGTGCTGGCAAATGAGAGGGGTGCTGGTTTATGTCCACTTTGTTAGTTTAAGTGACTTCACAAATTGGAAAGCAGTAGTGGAACCAGACCTTTTAGATACCAGGCTCCTGAAGCTTGGGTTTGCTGCGTTTGGTGTTTAACTTGTGAATGCCTCTCTAGATAAGAGGACCAATTAAAGTGCATATGAAGAAATAAACCCATATTTTGGCCAATTAGAGAGAAGTTCAGCCCTTCTGAGATAGGACTTTGGCTCTGGGTCTTCCCACTTTGGGACTCTGGCAGCACATTGCCTTCCAGATTTTCTGGAGTTTCCTTTTAGCCATAGTCAAGGTTGACGTAGAAAGGAAGTTTGGTGGTGTTTGTAGCAAGTTATTTGCTATCGTGGACTTCCCTTGTGTAGGGTTTTGAAAGATGGTGATGACCATTGGAAATGTCACTCTGCAAAGAAATGCCAGGTAGCAAAGAAAACTTTGGGTTCTGATCCAGACCTTTCCTCTTGGGGAGAAATATTGGGTTTGTCTGTTTCCTCAAATATAGAATGGGCTTAGAAAACTCTTCTGCCTGGTATTTAGTTCTGAGAAGGCAACAACACTGAGTTTTGATCTCTAAACTGAATAACTTGGTGTTAAAGTCACACAGAATTAGTATTTTTAATTTTTAATGCTACTTTTTAAAATATTAGTTCCTAACTAGTTCAGCTTGCTACTCAGCCACTTGGCAGCTGACTCAGATGGTGACTTTGACCATTAACTTGTGGCCATGAGTAGATGCCTGGATAGACCATGAAACAAGCAGTCATGTGTGTCCTTTCCTTGTGAAGCTTTCCAGTTGCTGAATATTTGCAACTCTGGAAGTTCAGGAGAACTAATAAGATAGCAGGAGAATTCCCTCCTCTGGTGGGCTAGGTTTTTGCTGGCCTGTGCATTGTCTGACTCCTGTCTATATCAAAGGAGAGTTAGTATACAAAGTGTTTTTTGTAAGTTGCCCCTCACATCCATGACAGACAGTGGTTTCACCATCCAGGGTTTGCTTGGCCTCTTCTCAAAGGCATCCCAATTGGATTTCACCTTCTTCTTTCTCATTGGGAACTGAAGCAACAGTGCCCTTTCTGTTCCTCATGTTCACCTCACCAGGATTTGTTTCACAGAAATACTTAGTAACAGCCATTTTTTCTCACTTGTTGAGCTTCACTTTTCTTGCAGAAAGTGCACCTATTTTGTCAGTTCCCTTGTTCCAGGTGGAATCTGTACATATCTAAAAGAAGTGTTCTTCTGTACAGCTTCTCTTTGTTTCACTGCTCTTGAACCAGAACAAACCAGTGCATGCTGGTTTTTCTAGAGGACAAGGCTTGTTACCTGTACTAGTGATTTGCACTAATTGCTCCCCAGAGATTTAAATTTCTACAGGAAATTCTCCTCCTCTCCTTCTCCACAAAGTAACATGCAGCTATCTTTGGTACATCTGTCATATCTCAATATATCTGACAAGATCTGTAATTTCCATCCTTGGAAAATGACTTCTGTTCCTCTTTCCACCCTGCACCATGTCAAAATACCATGATTGATTAAATCCTTTGTATACACTTACACTTTTAAAGTTGTGGTGCTCTCCCCAGGGTTTTAATACTGCTGTTTGTTTTCATCGTGGTTAAAATCTTGGGGAGAAAAGTTGATGTCCCATGAAGACATCTTAGAACAGTTTTTGGCTTATAGTGACCATCTGTTTTTAGAGATTAGGAGAACTTTTATGGCAAACATCCCAAGTCTGATGTTATGTAAACTAGTTATTTAGTTAAAAAAATAATTTTACAAATCTGTAGTAATATTTCACATGCTGGTATAGAAATTATCATTCTAAAGGATTCCAGTCAACCCTAGTAGTATTGTGAGTAATGTGCATAGAATTGCTTTTATATGTGAAATTCAGATTGCGAGTTGTTTTTGAATTTTTGGAAGGAACCTTTGGCTGCACAAATTAGTACATTGGTGACTTAAAGGATATAATGCTTTGGTCCAAGGATGCCAGGCTCAAAGTCATGGCCCAGATATTTAATGAAACAAACAGTCAGAAAAGAGTAAGAGGGGTTAAAGTAATTTTATTTTAAGCCTGCACAGTATTCTTCTGCAGTTGAATGACACTCAGTTTTCTTTCACTGATGTGACAAGGCTGCTCAAGTAAGCAAAGTTGTACCTATTTATATATATTTTCATGATCTAACACTGTAGGGAGTTAATCTGAGAAACAGATCCACTTGTTTTTCCTTTCTAGCAAAAAGGAAGGAGTAGAAGAACACAGAAGAGCCATATTAGCAACACAAATTTCCCTCTTGAGAAGAGTTTTCCTTTTGACTTTGCTTAAAGAAAACAAAAAAACTTTTCAAAGTTCTGCCCTTGTAAAGTTGTAGTTCACAGAGGGATAAATTGAGCACTGGTTGTATAAAGAGTTTGTGAAACAGTTGTCCTCATGTAAGGGAGTTTAAGAACAATTCCTTGATCCTTTGTGGTGAAGTTGGATGGTTGGAAGCCTGCACATTTGTGAGGAATATTAGTGTTGCTACAGAGGAGGGAGAACTGCTATAAAGGTGTCACAAATTTAGAAAGGAAAAAAAAAAAAAAAGAGGGAGATGTTTTGGTCATGGTTATAGCATCAAGTGATTAATGGTAGACTTGCTATGCTGAGGAGATAAGTAATGTCTTCTTTAGAATACTTCAGTATAAAGTAACATGAAGCAGTATTTCAGCAGAGTGATAGATGAACTCTGAGCAGCTGTACACTTCTCTGTTGTCTGTGGATATGGTTGGGAACTCCTGATACTGGTGTGTCTTGGTCTGGGAATCTTTGGCTTTTTCAAAAGTTAGCCAAGGACTAGGGCTCCAAGAAGACTGGTTAACCCCTGACTAAGACATTTCCAGAGCTTCAAGCCATGGAAAGCACATTAAAATGAGTATTTTGTGCCATAACAAGTTCAGTGTTTGGCTATCAGGCAATTGATGTTAGGTTGTAATAACGGAATAATATATTTATCTCTTGGAAAATAGAGCTCAGCAGACTTCAGTTTTGCTATACAGAACCTTTTTGAAGTGGCATGCAAGCTGGTCTGTCTTGTTGAGAATACAAAAATAGTAGTCAGCTTTTCAGGAAGAGCTTGAGTCTGTCCTTCTAATCATTTACACCCTTCCTTTTCTCCTTTTCCTTTCTTAAGAGTTGGTTTTCTGGTTCCTCTTCTGGAAATATGTGGGCCACTTGCAACTTTTCCACACTTGTCCCATGTAGTCACTGCCAGAATTTTGTCTATAAGCATATGCACCTTCAAGGAGCTAGGATGATCCTCAGGTGATCCTGTTGGATCCTTTTCTTACCTTGCAAAGGGATGAATATTAGGTGGAATGAATTGTGGTTCGGGGACTTTTTGGAGTTCACTATTTTGGACTGCATTTGTTAGCAAGTTAGTAGTGACTATCTTCAGAGTTTAGGCATTCTTGTCTGACTGCAGCAAATGGTTGTTCTCTGTACTTGATACCCTCATCATTTCCCACCCACACAACTGTTAGAAATGTATCTCCATCAGATCTTAGAGCAGCTCCCTTGCTGCCAGAGTAAATATGTCAATACCTGTGTGCATCATATTCCTTCTTGCCCCCTTATGAAACATTATGCTCCCATTCTTATTTAAAATAGGTTGGGTGATTTTTTTTAAGTCTTTTAAAGCTTGTACAGCTCATGGTGAGGTAATTTGCTGTGTGTTTCAGCAAGGTGTAAAATCTCTGTTGCCAGAATAATTTTAAATTAGAAAATTCTAGGATTGAGTTTGCAGTAAGGTTGAGGATGGGTACATGCCAAGAAGTTAAAGCTGACTTCTTTGCTATGGATAACTGATGGAGGAAAGGCTTTGTCAAGTTGCTGGAATAGAGGAAAATTTTTAAGATGAGCTTTTATTGGGTTTTTTTCTAGTCCTCTGCTGCTTTGTGCATTTTTTTTTCTCCCTGCACTCTTCAGCCAGCTTGGAGAGTTGGAACACATAGAGTGTCCCCATGCTCCATCCCACGCTCATACGTAGCCCCACACAGATCAGATCCTTACCCAGTCTGTAGACTGACTGAACCATTGTGATAGGGACAACATTTGCTAATTCTTTGTTCCTAGAAAGCTCTAGGTCTGTCCCCTGTCATGATATTCAGTGCCTACGGTGTGTGACAGGGACCTGGGGAGAAATGACATCAGGAAAATAACCAGAAGGCCTGAAACTGCCTCGTGGGTGAGCCCAGGTGTTGCCCTGAATAAAGAAGTGGCAGGAGGCTGTAGGAAACCTTCCAGTAGTAGTTCTTTGCAGACTCTTTTTAATTTTCCTGGGATAGTTCAGGAGTACCTATGGATGTGCCACCCCTTTGCTGTACCTGGGCATTGGGTGCTGCCAGCCTGCTGGCCCTCTCTTGTCATTGAGATCAAGTAAGCCCATCAGGTTATGCAGTGCTGAAATAACCATGTTCAAAATATGATATTAAATATATATTTTTTAAAATTATTATTTCAAGAATTATGCTTTTTTGTACCTTTCTACTATGATACTTGAGGTGCATGGCCTACTTTGTCACATACTTAGTGGGCATTCTACTTTTTCACTGGGTCAAAGATCTGGCTGTATGCAGAGGTTCACCAAATCCTTTTGTCTAGCAAAGTAACTTTGTTACATTCTTAAATAAAGTTCTGAATACAAGTGTGGTGGTGTCCACAAAGAATGTTGAAAGCTAAATTTCACATTCATTTTGTGTTTGATCCATTTCTGGTTTATGTTTAATTCTTTTAAGATGAAGGGTGGTATCGTTTTTCCCTTCTTCTGAATTCTGCTGTAGGAGCATATCTGAGTTATGAAGGGCTTATACAAAGGTGCAATTTTTGAGTTTTGTTGTCATTTCTTTTTGTTCAGCATTGAAGTCTTATTGTGACACATTCACACAAAGCTTAAGTCACAGCAGCAAAAAAATTGTGGAACTTTAAAAACTGAAGCTGGTAAATAGTGATGGTTATATGTCATCAGCAGTTTAAAGTGCCAGTGAAAAGGAGTTTAAAAGGTGGGTTCTTTCTGTGCAAGATTTTACCCTCAGATTTAGTTTTGTCTTTTTCTGCCTCCCTGCTTATTCTGGGAATAAATACATTCTTTTTTGGTCTTAAACGCTGCTCAACTGATCTGTTTGTTCCTTACCACATTTGATTTTTGCTTCACCTTAATAGGCAGAAGGAATTTATTTTTATACCATAAAGACATTTATGTGACCTACAGTGTTTTTATTTCTCTTGGTCTTGGTACATACATTGTAGCACATAACATGAGTTCTGTTTGTAAATGTTGTATATGCTTAACTATGATTTAGTGAAAGTATGACTTTCAGGATTTAAATAAAAATTACTTAAAAGATAGTATGGTTATGGTAGCTATGGTAACTAACACTTACTAATTAAAAATATGCTAAAATTTGCAGGGGAGTTAAAAGAGGAAAAAAATGTAGTTTAATGTTTTTGTTTTCATAATTTAACAGTAAAATATTTTTTTTCCCCAATGGATTGCTTAAATGCCAGTCAGTCAATTATGTGTTGTTTTTTTTTAAGAAACCTTTTAAAAATAGTAGAGTCTGGGGCACATGGGTACTTTTCTATGTAAACTAAAAAATGCATAAATCTACCCACTGTTTCTGTAGGAGGCTCATTCCTTGGGCAGGGATAGTTGAGGCTTCCTGGAGTGTGCCCTGCAGGCTGCTGCTTCATCTGCTTTATCTGCTGAGTATCTGGTAGGCAGGATCTCCATGGCTTTGTGGTCTTTGTGATCTCTGTGATCATGAAACCATAAACGGGGGGAAGGTTTGGTCCTGAACTAATTTTTTTAGTATGATGTGGACTGACTGGTCAGGGCAGCCAGACTGATGAGCTGAAGCTGTCATCGAGATTGATAATCTCTTTAAATGAACTTTTGAACTTTCTAGGGAAAGAAGTAGCTTTTGTTAAACAGTTTTTTCATGTTAAAACTTTGGAAAAAAAATTCTCATAATTGAGTTTCATGTGTGGGTACAGAGGAGAGGGTAGTGTTTTAACATCCTACTTGTTTTCAGGGTTTCTTTAATGGTAATACTATATTATTGCCATTTGTTTCAGAAAAGGATTAATAGGGTTGGTCTATAATCAGCTGTAATCCCTTTTGTTCGACATGTTCAGAGCATAATACAAATATTAACAAATCTGCAGAACGCTTCAGTGGGGTAGATAGGAACAGTAAGATGGAAAGGTTGATTTAATCAAGGTCAGTATTTAAGTAAACGTTGGATCCAGGATGGAAACTGTCCTCAGTATTGTAGAGCATAATTTCCTGTTTGTCAGAAGGATGTCTTGTCTTTACTTGATCTTCCAGCACCATCAACTACTGCTGCAGAAAAACTCTTCTAATACTACTAGAAGTTGAACAGAGTCTTGTGCTGACAAAGAATGAAAAAATAATGATTATTTCTAGCAGAGTTTAGTTTTGAGCCACATTACTTTGGGTTCATTAGTGTTGAGAAGACTTTGTATTAACTTCTGAATTAAGAAAACAATTTTCATAATTGTAATGGAAAGTAAGAAAGAAGTTACTATATTCCATTTGTTATTTGCAACAAAAATCTGAATTACATCTGGGTTTGATACTCAGTAAATGTGAAACATCTGCTGCTCAGCACATGTGAAAGGAGAACGTTACCAAATATTTGATTGTCTTAATGTGTTTTAGCAATTTGACTTCAGATGGGGAGCCATACTGGTAACTTGCACTCCAAGCAGTGCTCAAGTGAGTATTTTGCTGGTTCAGCTAGAGGAAGAAGTGTGCATTGAGACCTCAACATTTGTTCCTTTCGTGGCTGGCATAATGGAATTGACTTTGTGGGAGCAGCAGCAGCAGGTCCATGCTCTGTGAATTTATTTGTGTTATTGTATTGAATATTAATGAGGGAGAGCCAGTCTTGATGGAAATTTCAGACAGAGCTTAGAGACAGAAGTTTATATCATCTGTCCTTTGCTTTGCAGGACCTGGGCTCTTTACTCTTTCTCTCCCTTTAGTGCCTCTGTACAGAACAAGCATGTCCTGCTCTCCATCATCAGTGACCAGTCTTGATTCAGGCTTCTGGCACATCATCCTTCTTACCTGTCGTTTCCCAACCTGCCAAGGGGTACTTTAAGACTCTTCTATCTTGCCTTTTCCCAATTTGATTAAGAATTTTTTTCAATCTGGTTCCTATTCTTTCCGTTTAATTGAAATTCACTTCACAAGGTTTAACAGCCTTTTGGGCCACTTCCTCAAGAACACTCCTTCACCTTCACCTGCTTATTGACCTACCTGTCACAGTGCTATTTGATACATTGTTCTTCCTTGACACCTTTGCTGGCTCTTTTTTTTCACTCCAAAGATATTCTTTCAGTTATTTGTTTGTGTGTTATTGTCATCTTCTCCTTCTGGAGAAGTGCTGCAGGACGATTCAGTTCTGAAATTTTGGGCAGTGATACTAGCTCTACCTTTTTATTGTAACTTTTACATTTTAACTTTTTATATTATAAATTTTATATTTTATTATTATTATTATAACTCTCAGCTCTACCTTTTTATTCTGAACTTTTCACATGTAAATGTGAAACCTTGATGCAGAAATCTTTTCCGCCTTGCACTAAGGATGGCTCAATGTACTTTTGTCCACTTTTCTTGGTATTAGAATGAGGAGGGGGAATCATGTTTTGGTCATTCCAAACCCAAAGTCTTACTGTCTCTTGTACTTCATTTGCTCTGTTGCTTACACTCATGTTTTTTTCATCTGCCCAATTAATTATACTTCATGTAGTGTTTTCGGTATACCCTGTGCTTTTCTGCAATCTCCTTTCTTCATCCTTCTAAAAAACTTCTCCTATAGTCTGCAAAAAATTGCAAAATATAGTAAATTATACTATCCAAATCCTCAACTGATTGTGTCTGCACTTGGTTGGCCCCTCTTGCACAGACCTCGTCCTTTGAGCTGCATCAAGTTCAGTAGCACCTGTCCTCTTCAAATAACTTGTGTTTCTGCTCCTGTCTGTTACCCTATATTGTCTCTTACTGCTTTTCTGGGTTTTTTCTTCTTCAGTAGTGGTTGTAATTTCATCTTACTGTTGGCTCTGAGTTTTTTTTATAAGTTGAGGTTTTCTTCTTCTGTACCCTGAATATCTTCTGAGCCTGTGGAATTGTTAAATTTTCTGAAATCCTTTCTGTTCTTTTTGTTAAAGTCCTTCTTTACTATTTGCATTTAAATAGAAAGTAATTGATGATTTTTTTTTTTTTCCAGTTGAAAATAGACTAGCTGGACTTTTTTGGTCCTGTTATGCTGTTTTCTCTCTCAGTCACAGCAATTTTGATTATTGTTCATTTGTGTTTAAGTGGCACTTTCTAATCCTTGCCCCGTAGTGCTTGGTGTGCTTATTTGTTCTGCAACAACAAGTACACCTGTGGTTGTGGGTTTCCTGCTTTGAGTCTTACATGTATTTTAGTTTATGAACTGTAACCAATGCCCAACGTGCTGAGGCAGGTGACTTTTTCTGCTCTGTAGAAGCAATCTGGCTGAGTCAGTAGCAAAGCAGTTCAGTAAAGCAGTGTGTGGGGGGGCAGAATTTGTACAGGTGTTGCCCATATGTGTTGGGCATATGCCTGAAAATGGGAAGGGTGATGGTAAATTTTTTCATCTGTCAACGTGTCATTTTTCACAAGGGGTGGAATTTTTTTGAAGGCTTAGGGGAAGGACAAATTTTGCTCAAGGTTCCTTCGTTTTATTATTGTTAAGATTTATAGCATTGTCAAGCCCCTTACTTGGACTGATCCCAGACCTGCCAACCCTCATCCATTTGGAGTGCAGAGCTCTCCTCCCCTGTTTGTACAGCTTTTACTCCAAAGGTGAGGAAAAAAAAAAAAAAAGAAAAAAAAAAGAGCATTTGAACAGGTTTTTTTTGAGAGATTATTTTGTTCAACCCTTACTTTTAAATTATAAAGTAAGGAGTTTTATAGGAGACTGAGATTTCCATGGTTTTATTCTACATCTACATTTATTCTACATATGGTTTTCAGTTTTAGAGCACTAACATATTTTAACTTGAATTTAACCAACTCACTTCCTGACCTGTCAAAGTCACTTTGACAGCTGCTCTAGACATAAAGCTATCACCTTTTGGCTTGGATCCACCCATCCTGTCATGGAAAGAAGGCCTGACTGAAGAAAACTTTCCAGGAACAGTTTATCCTTTTCTAGCTGATACAGATTCTCTAGTTCAGGGTTGCTTTTTTGGCATTTCTTTCAGCACTGCTGAGGCCAAATGTCTTCCTAGCCACCCTGAAATTTCTCATCAGTTCACTTTCTGCTTACTACCCAAACAACTTGGGTAGATGGTCATATGAAGAGAGGTGCTACCACGTGAACTGGCTCTTGAGCTCTGTCCTTGGGACAATTAGGCAATTCTTCCTAATTTATAAGAGTTGCAGAAAGTCTCTTCTTAAGGGACAGAGGTTATCAATGTTTTCTATTTTTGTATTGTGCTTCTACCCTGTGTATTTTATTTCAGGTACCTAATGTGGTGTGTTAAGTGGTAGTTCTCAGTAGCTGGTGTCACTGAACCACTTATTCCATATATAGGAAAAACAACAGACACAAGTTTGTGGCAATCTGATCACGACCACCCAAGGGAAGGTATAATTTTTAATTTGTACCAAGATTTAATTGACTAGGGACAAAGTCCAAACAAATTATTCAGGCCCTTACAAATCCTGGATCTGAGCTACAACTTTTTTGGGGCTGCCCCTCTATCTCCTAGTGTGTTCTATAGTTTCAGGCACTGAATTGCAGCTTGTCCTGCTGTTTGGTTCATATCCTGGTTTTCTTCTGGCTCAGTGTTGAGCATGTGTTGTTTTTTGCTTGATTCTTCTTTTGTGTCTGTCTTTTGTAGACTGACACAGCACTAGAGTCCTAAGAACAGCTCTAAAGGCATGGTCATGTTTCTCCTCCTCCTGATCTCTTCTCCTTCTCTCCCACACCTTCCCAAGTGGCATTAATATTTACAGAACAAAAGCCAGTACTCCAGCATTGGCCTCAACTTCAGAATGAGATTTTTCTGGTTCTATCTGCAGCCAATGTAGAAGACAACAGAGGTTAGAAATGCACTTTAGGAAAAAAAAAAAAGGCTTTTTCATACCAAACACACTAGATGAATTGGGTGTAAATAGGTCTACGAAGACCAGAGCATATGTAAATAAACATTATGTGTATTGTTGTTGGAAGGCAGAGGAACATAAAACTATTTGATTGATTAAACTAAAAATTCATTGATTAAACTAAAATTTCCCGAGCTTTTTCTTATATGAACTCATTTTCACTATTGTTTCTTCAAATTTTATGTGGGGAGAAAAGAGCTCCTTTCTTTAACTTACTGATTCACCTACAGGATAATCAGTAAAGTCCAAAAGTCAAATGAAAAAAATGGCCATATATGAAAGAGAGCTGTGTTGATAGTTACATACCAATAATGTATAAACTAATAACTTGTAAAGCCATATACCAATAAACTTTCACCTTCAGTCCACCAGTGAAGTTTTGCTAACAGATTTTATAGGAGAACTGAAAAATTGAGAGGGGAGAGAGTAAAGAATTTGGATAATTTGCATTATTTTTTTTTTTTACCTCAAACTAATTATTTTGTTTCTGTTGTTCAGAAACAAAAATCAAAACAGATTGTTCAGATTTCTAAATAAATATTTCTATTATTTGAGTTGTTTTTGGTTTAGGCTTGTTTTATTCACTGGAAATTATTTGCTGGCTTCTCCTGTTGTCTGCATGTGCTCTCATTCCTCTGTGACCTTTTTCCATGAGTGTTTCAAGACTTGCTTTTCCCTGTCTGTGGGAAAGATGGCTCATGATGGTTTCCAGTTTGTGTGAGGTTCTGGCTACTGGTAACCTCAGCTATTAGCCAGCAAGCCTTTTTTTTTTAACTACATGAAGTAATTGACTAGTGCCCATCTTGTTGGGAGGCCAAGGGTTATTTCAAAAAGTAGAAACTGATCTGCAGTCTTTAAATCTAGGAGTTCATCTGCATGTTCTGTGGAAGACAATTTGGCAAAGCAGTCTGGAGAAGCAGGATGCATGTCCTGGTCTTTGAGAACATATTTTACCAAAAGAGTCCTCAGTGTGTCAGATAGCCAAATATGTAGACACACAAAAAACTGGGTTGTGGGGGTTTTTTATTATTTGATATTATTTTCATTTATTTATTTTATTTTCAACGTGGACCTAGAATTCTTAAATTTCTGTCCTTCCAAAAAAGTACCAATACACTTCAGTCTGTCCTTTAGTCTCTAATTTTTTTTTTTTAAGAGTTCTAGTTATCTTCATTGCTCTCTGACAGCAGAATTGAGTTATCTCACTTTTGTGTTGAACCCACGTTTTCCATATAAATGAAAAGGCAGGAGTTTATTTTTCAAAACTAAAACAGTTGGATTGCCTTTTTGTTTTACTGGGATAAGCATCCATAGTGCTCTGGGGAATGTAGAATGATCTAAAATAAGCCTAGCTGTTTTTTGTTGTTTATCTGTTTCTTTTTGCATCTGTCTTTGTATTTATTGCTACCATCTGCATTTCATTTCAGGTTGTCTAATGTCTTATTCTGCACATTCTGCTCCTATTCTCTTTACATAGCCCTGGGCTGTAATATCACCATTTGCCTACAAGAGATTGGTTTCTATCTGTAATGAAATGAATTGCATTCATCTGTGTAATTCATTTCTAATGAATGCCTTGCTCCTCATTAAACAGTGATTTACCTTTGTTTCCCTTTTCTACACAATCAACAGTAACCATTGTGAGGTCATGTGGAGAGATGCTAATTGGAGAAAGCAAAAGTCACTCAAAAATGCCACTTTCCCTGGCACTTCCAAAAATATTCATAGGCCACTTTGTGAGATAGTTTACAGGTGGATAAGAAGACTCAAATGTTTTCTTATTCATAAGCTTTCAGTGTACCAAAGACACCACTTCAGAGCTTAAATGCATTTCTCCTTGTCAGTGTCTTCAACAGGTAGCCAAGCTTGTGAATCTTTAAAAACCTTTTCTGCTCTGCAAGCATTTTACAGATCACAGGCACATTCAGGGAGACTGTGGCTTTGATTGCTGTCCCCTTTGCACCTTTTCAGGAATAGTAAAATATTTCACAATTCTTTTCAAAATAATATTTTTAAATACTTAATTTTGCGATACATAATTGTTTCACACTTGAAAATACTTCAGATTTTTATGAGATTCAAAGCGAAATACAACCATTTATTGGCCTCGTGTGTCTGAAGGAGAAGGATTAGAACCAGTAACTAATGAAACAGGAGTTGTGTTGCAATTTTGTTAGTTTGGTCTATTTGCAACTTTTCCATCATGCCCTTTCAACCTGTCCTGCAGCATCCCTTTCCCCAGCCCTGCACTTTGTGAAACAGCAGAATCTGCCATGTGTGCAAATAGATCTGTACTGCTGACAGATGATGGTTAGAGCCTAGGATGAATTACCAAGTATATTTTCATTTTAAATCTAAGCAGAGTTTGAACTGCAGCAACAGATTATGAATATGAAAATACTGTTGGGAAACATAATTTAAAGCAATACAGATTTTTTTTTTCACAAGTTGTTTTATTTACAGCATCTTTAACTCTTATTTTAGAGCTAGTACAGGCTACTCATTGACACTTTTGATAACTGACGTGAATTTACCTTGGCATTTTACAGTATTTATTCTTGTGTTTGGCCAGATTGATTCCTTGTTGAAACTCTAAAATTTTTAGCTGGCATGGATTACACCATGGATTAATTTGATGTTAGTATTATGAGGGGATTGAAGCATGGGAGGTTTTTTAAACTTGTTTTGCCTAACTCATGTAGTATTTGGAAGTAAGAACACTGATTAATGTAACAAAATTTTATTTTTAATATACATTTTAGAGGACAAAACTGACCTTGAGAACAGTGTGATGCAGAAGAAAATTAAAATCCCCAAACTCTCTCTCAATCACGTAGAAGAAGCTGGGGAGGTTACAGATTATGGGGAAGAAGATGTGGAGCTTAGACACAGTAAGGTACTGAAGTCTTTTTTTTCTTTTTTCTTTTTTTTTTCTTTTTTGGAAGTGTTTGGGACATACACAGATGTCATAGCTCGAGAATTTCAGGCCTGCTTTTGATCCCCTTAAAATACTGGGTTTGATGAAGTTGGGTCAGATTGTGTGGGAGGGGTGAGGTACAGGTTTTCAAAACCTGATTTATGTACAATCCAGTATTTTCCCATTTCTACTGTCTGCACTGTTTAATTGCTGTTTGAGGTTTTTGAATGATGCTTTGGCCCAGAATGCTTTAAAAGTCAGCAGTTACATGAATGTTGAGCAGCTGTTTTTGGTGACATTTGTGATGCCCTACTGCACCCTGCTTGTTTGGAATTGGAAGGGGTCTTCTGAGGCTTCCTAACTACAACAGAGGGTGAGAAGAGAGCTTGACAGGACTGCATCCCTCTGTTAGAACTGCCAGTTTCCCTTTTAGGTCTAGATGCCAGAAACCCACTATGTAAATGTATTTATATTTTTATATCAAATGATTTCTTTAAAAGTCTGCCAGCCTTCAAAATCAAATACTGCTCTGTGGCCTCATGTGTTTTGCAGCTGCAGGAATAATACAGTACATTTCTTTACAGTGGGCCAGCATTTATATTTTATTTGATTTTTTAATTTATGTATTGTTTTAGAACATGCATGGAGCAGACATAACATCGAATAATGTCATTTTCTGCCACATTATTCAGGTATATTGTGGTATGGGAACTGGTAACATCAGCTTGTTGTCTCTAACCTATGATCTACATTTGCTTTCCTTGCGGATGCTTGGAAGTTAAAATGTTTTCCCACATTTGGCCAATGAAACTTAGTGACTTTTACTCATACTGTCACATTTTAATGCTACTATCTGGGCCCCAGAAAAGAGTTGTGCTTTATTTCTAGGGTTTGTGCAGATGACTGAAGGTAAATTTCCTCTTAGAGTTCAAAGAACATGAAGCCTCTGCATGGCAGTACTGATACAGGAAGAATCAGCTGATGAGGGAGATGAGGCTGGATGATATATTCTGTCTCCAACTTTTGTGTTTTTAGTTTTTTCTCAGTGTTTGCTGAGAGTGTTAACTCAGTCACTTGCATCAGGGAGTTGGGTGAAGCTGCTAGAGGCATAGTCAGAGAAGGTTTTGTCACCCCAAGTGTGGGAAGGACAAGCCCTCTGTTCACAAAGCAGTTTTGTTTCATATTTACTTTGATCTCTGATGTCCCTACAGGTTACAGACGTAGCACATACTTGATTCTTCCTCTTACTAAAAAATCCTTGCTGTTGGTAGTCTAAACGTTGTGGGTAAACTTTAAAGGAAAAGATATCTGGATGCAACTTTAAAAAAAAAATTAATTATCTTTATTTATGGAATCAAGTGACCTATATGGCAGGTGTTGCAGGAAAACAGGGAGGAAGGCCTTTAGCTGCCTCAGCTGTTTATATCTGCATTTAGCTGAATTACACCTGCGTAATAATTATGATGTATACCCACAAGAATCTCTTACGCAAACATTTTTGCAGGCAGACTTTGTCTTGTTTTTTTTGGAAAACAAGAATACTAGCAGTTACCAAGTCTGTAGAATTTTGATTTTATGGCATCTTACTGCACTCCTAATTTATTCATTTTTTTGTTGTAACATGCAGCGACAAGATGGGAGGAAACAAAGTGAAGGTACACACAAAAGCATTGAAGCAGTTGTTGCTCGCCTTGAAAAGCAGAATGGGATGAGTCTCAGTAATACTTCCAGCCCTGAGGAAGCTTTTATGGAGGCTTCAGAAGGCATGAACAACATGGACGATGCTGTAGTTCCTCGGATTCTGTATGAAGAATTGTTGAGGAGTTACCAACAGCAACAAGAAGAAATGAGACACATTCAACAGGAGCTCGAGAGGACGCGGAGGCAGCTTGTGCAACAGGCAAAGAAGCTAAAGGAGTATGGGGCACTCGTGTCAGAAATGAAAGAGCTCAGAGACTTGAACAGGAGACTCCAGGATGTACTGCTTCTAAGACTAGGTAGTGGTAAGTGCTGGACTTAAAGGGGCCAAGTTTTAATGAATTTTGCAAGTGTGATCAATAGTAATGGAGATGTATTTGAAGAATAGCAGTGGTTGTTAAAACTGGACATTGAATGTTAAAAGGGTTTTCTGCTATGGATGTACAATATGTGTTGAATTTGTATGCTATGTACGTCTGGGTTTTTCTTTAATGGTAGTAGAGGTCTTTGTGCTGGAATGGTTGAATCAGAGTTTCATTTTAAGTAGCTGTATTTTAAGAAGTCTCTGGCCTTCCAGTATATGCTGAAAAAGATAATAAAGCATCATCTGCAAAATATACTGCTAGTATGTTTCAGTTAAAAAAGGGAAAAAAAAAAGAAAATTAAAAAAAGAAAGAAAAGGCAGTGGAATGAATATTTGGGCTAAAACTATTTTATTCTACTCAGTTAGGGATTTTGTTTACTGTTATATAAGTGATTGTGTTACCTTCCGTTTTCTGCCCCCTCTTCCCATTAGTTGCTCATCAGAATGTGATATATTCCTGAACCTCTTAGCAGTGGCTTTAAGCAGCCATGCTATTTGAAAAATAATGAATTGTTAAAGAATAATTTTTAAAACTTTTTATATTAGTGTCCCGTTTATCAGCACATGTTACAAAATGCAGGTTTATGTAATTTGGATTTAAATTTTAAGTATCTCAAGTCAATTGCTCATTTGTTTTGGTTTATAACAATTATTTAACCATTATGTTGGAATAAATGGGAAAAAAGACCAAATAAAAAGTTCATCCTTTTCATTGAAGACGGTACCCTTGGACTACCTTCAGATATTTTACTAATTTATATTTATTTGCTATTAGAATGTGGTACTGCTGTGTTGAAGATTTGCTCGGTGACTGAAACTTGATTACAATTGATGCATCCAAACTTAGCATGCTATTTCTTATGTCTGCCTTTTGTGTATCTGGAAACTTAATTTTTGCATGTAAATTGGGGATTGGCTCTCCTACTTGACTTGAAGGAGTGCATGCAATTTGCATGTGGGTCTGAGTTACATTCACATACAAATCCAAACTTGGGAGAGCATGTGCCTGTGCTGTAGCATGTGTTACAGTGTGCCCACAAGTCTGGAGCCAGGTTCTCAAAGTAGCATCTGACAATTTAAACTGGGTGTTTGATTGTGAATGCTCATCATTGTTACACTGTCCATAATTAAAATGTCATTACTTATTATAAACATTCTAGTTAACTTTTTAAATAAAATCAAAGAGGCAAGGTTTCCACAGTCTGAAAAACACGATGTGGTTGGCAGTGGATTCCACTGAGCTTTCTAAAATTTTCCTTGGATGGAAAGATGTTTCTTCATCTGCAAGTAGTTAGCTGGAATTTATGTGAATGGAGCACCAGCCAGATGTTAGTAGGCAATGGGGCTGAACAGTTTAAAATACCAATTTAGTTGGTAGACTTGACAGCAATGAAATGAAGACAGCTTCTGAATTCTGTCTTGTTTCTTTCACCTTAAGAAAGATGGATGCATTTTTTACTTGAGCTGAATCAAGAGAGCTAAGAAGAAAATGAAAAAATAATTTAAAAAAATGAAAACAAAAACCACAACCTCTTGAAAAAATGCTGAATCTTCTCTAAAAACTTGGTTTGAATTTCCATTGTATCTGTTTGGGACCTTCTTTACAACCGAAAATAAATCTCGATCACATTGAAGACAAGTTCTTTTAATTTAATCACATACCTAGACAAATACGATTTAGAGCTAACTTCAACTAAAATCCCTTGTTGTCATTTCTATATGGAATTTTTCATGGATGACAAAGGTAGAATTTGGCCCTATGGGCTGTCCCTGTCACGGGGTGTGTGTTTCCTAAGACTCTGTATTAACCACTGGTAACTCTGTGGCTTTTTCTTGAAGCCTCCCTCAGGGTGTAGAAATGACCAGGTTCTAGAAAGACCAATACAAAGTTTATGAATGATTAGAAGGGAGACTTCTTCAGCAACTCATAAATTAGAGAGTGTGATGACAGTATGAAAAAGTGGTACTTTTAATCAAGAAACAGATATGTAAAAACATCTTTAGCCTTTGGTACTTCTCCAGCTTACAAATGAGGTATGTTTAGGTATGTGAATAATCTCTGAAAATGGTCCAGAAAATAGATGACATCCTGCATTTTTCTATAGTTGTTGCAGTGATTTCTTAAACCTAGAGTTTCCAATTACCATGTAATTTACGTTAAGCTGCACTTCCAGCAGGCTGGACTTAATGCAAACTAATTGCATTTCTCTTTTACCTTCGAGACTTCTGATTTCTTTGCATGAGATGACAGCTGGTTTGTGCTGATGAATTGAAGCTGTGGGAAACGTGTGCCTGTTGCCATTTTAAACTTGCAGATCAAACATAGAACAGCCTCTTGAGCTAAGATCTCCTAATTTCTCATCAATATGTTGATTTTCCTGAGCAGCTAGAAGTCAATGTCTTCTACTTTAGACCTGGGACATCATCTCTGCTCCTAAACTTGAGCCAGTCTTGTGGGAAGAGCCACATTCTTAATCTTTCATGTGATGGCACTGATTTGCTCTTTGTTTTCAAAGAGCCTTGAAAGCAGATATGACAAATGACAACAGTGTAATCAGCACTGACCCCTGGGGGTATATTGAAGATTCTTTGTGATTTTTGATATGCTGTTGCCCAACAGTTCTCTTTCTGGAGGAGACAGTTGTTTGCACAGGGCTCTAGGGACCAAAGCACTTGGCCAATATGATGATTTCTGTGGCAGATGTTACAGAATCCCTCATCTGAGCACCCAGAAGAATGTGTGCAGGCAAAGCCTCTTTTCCCTGGCTTGCTTTGGGATCAGGAAGCCTTTCCATTGTAGGCCTTTGCACTTTGTTCTGTTACACCTGAAAGCATGCCTTGCTTTTATGAGTGGAGAGTAAGTTGATTTAGACAATTAAATCACTGATCCTTCCCTGTAGGTCAAACTTCAAATAGTCCCTGGATTGCAAAAGATAAGAATTTCAGTAACTTCTCAAATAGTTGTTTCCAGGGTAAGATCTGTGCAGTTTGCTATGGTTGTACAGAAGTTGTGAAGTTGTACCAGGGGTAATGTTTGGATGGTGTTTGTTCCCTGATAAATACTGCATTTGCATATTGTATTGCCAGGAATTAGTGTTACTCTAAAGTTAGGGAGTATATTCGCTTTCATTCATTCACGTTCATTCATCAACAGACACAGAGCCCCCAAAGTGATTATTATTAATCCCAATTTAATTTCAGTGATCCAGTTTACAGTGTCTTGAGACTGACACTAGGATAGGGAGAATGAAATGGTATTTATGTCTTACTACGTGTAAGGAATTACTGTTATTCAGCACTTCTAGATTGGTTTGGCCTTTTGATGTAGAAAAAGTAGAAGGTGTCTGTCAAGTATGAGTACAGGAATTACCATCTATTTAACACTACCACTTTTCAGACCCCTGTTCAAATTCTGGTAGACCAAGAGGAAAAACAGCTTGCTGTTTACAAATGTATATGACCACTTTATTAGTTAGTTTCTTTTGGCTTATTTACTAATTTTTGAGTAGCATACAACCTAAGATGCATTTCTGGGGAAAAGAGGTGATGAGGGCAAGCCTTCCATATCTTCATTCTACATTTGAAGTGTCAAAAAATGTCATTTGCTTCCTTTTTGCATTCTGAAGAATTGTCTTTTTTATTCTTATTTTTATTCCTAGCTATGTAAGTAATATAATTGTTGAGCCTTTAGATAGTGGCATATATTTTGTCCCATTCATCATCTTAAAGCTGCAATGCATGAGAGCTACATGAAGTAGGGAGAGTGTGGTGTGTGGTAAGTCGGGCACACAGCTCCCATTAGCAGGAAGGCAAGGTGCAGGTTACATCCCATTTACAATTTGCCAGGTTGAAAATGTGGTCTTTAGTAGCTGGTGAAAGTAGCTGTGAAAACTACCTAGTTAGAGGAAGCTTTCAGTTTGGGAAGAAAAAATATTAGTAGAATAAAGAAGAGATTTTTAAGGCTTTCTGTTGGTGAGTCCTAAGTGGTAAAGTGTGAATTTCAGTCGAGGTTTTTTCTGTCCTACTAGAGGTAGGGCTATTGGGGACTTTAATCAGCTGCTTTTCTTGAGGGAAGTCTGGAAACCAAATCTCAGCTGTGTCAATATATTACTGTAAACAAAACAGTGAAAGTCTTCTAAAGATCAACTAGTAGAAGTGTTTCAAGTGAAATTATTGGTTCCTTCTAGGAAGAAGGTTGTTGTACTTAGGTGTCTTCCCCAAAGTGACTTTCAAAGTATAAAAAAACTCAATGTAGCACTTAAATGAAGAATGTGTTCTTAAAGTAACAGCTCAAAGTTCACTTCTGGAGTTCACACTGACAATTATGTCACTGCATCTGCCTGTTAGGATGCACCCCCCCTGAGATACCTGCAGGCTTTGGGTAGCTTAATCAATCCAAGTTTTTCTTCCAATCTGATTCAGTTCAGCAATCCCAAGTTTAGAAAGTTTAGTTTGTCTTGGCTGTCCCATTGTATGTGCATGATTGTAGAGGTGCTTATTTAGATGAATACAAAATAATAATGCAAATGGTATGGGTTTTTTTGTTTTTTTTTTTCTGATTTATTTCTTTGTGCTACACTTGCATTGCATATGGCTCCAAAGACACTGTTCATTACACTGTATTGTAGGGTTGTCTGAGTTGCTAAGACAAGTTTTAGTTTCTGCTCAGTGTCAAGTGCCAGCTGAGAATGTTTAGCCAGTTGCTATCTAGGTGTAGAGGAAGCTATGGGAGAGATGTCACATTCTGACAGCGGATGAAATGCTGATACTGCTGTACAATAATCTCTAAATCACAAAGGAGGAGGAATGAATACTTGACCTCTTTCAGGTACAAAAATATTTTAAGTGACATGACTGAAGATGTAAGCTCTGGTGCCAGCATGATTTGCAGAGTTAGATCAATTCAGACTTGTTCTCTGTGCACAAATACTGAGGAGGGTTGCTAAGCCCTGCTGGTGACCTGATTATTGAATTGTCATTTGCTGAAGATGTCAAGGTTGGGCTCCCTGGTGCTCTGCAGTGCTCTTAGCTCCAACCTGGTCCAGTAGAGTTCTTATGAGTGGGTGAGTTTGTCTCTACAGTTCTTGGAAGTGGCTGATTACTGTGGTGTCCAGGGGCTAAGTTGGTGACTTGGCAGTGTTCTGGAACCACCATCCCTGCGTGGAACTTCAGTGACTGCTGGAGCTTCTAATGACCCTAGAGGCAGACATCAAGAGACAATGATAGGCTTGGGGCCATTGCCTGCTCCTAGGCTTCTGGTGTAACAGCTGCACTGAATGGAATAATGAAATCCAGTTCATGAATTATTTTATTTTGTTCTTTTGCCTTTTTAGGAACACTATAAATTTGAACTGGAAAAGAAAAGTTGATGACTGACAAAATAATAATTCTCCTTTGAAGCCTTAAACATATGCTTACTAGTATTCTGTTGTTTAATCTGTGCTTAATTTTTGTTGATCACATTAAAAATAAAAATCAGTGTGTTGGATGGATTGGACAATCAAAATTCTAGTTTATGTGTTTTTTCTTAACCTTGGATGCCTTTTCTGTGCATGACACTTTATCATAAGTAGCCTAAGCCTGTTTCCTTTGTAGCATTTGATTCTCACTATTTTTAATCTATCTCTGTTTTATCTGAAGAGATTTAAAAGTTCTCTAAAGTTTGTAATTCTATATCGATAAATCATATAGTTATCACAGTAAATTATGCCAGTTTCTGTGCAACTATATAGTAATTCTTACATGAAGAATTACTATTGTTGCTTTTGGTTTGTAATTTCAGTGTCATTTTAACACAATATCCATAGTGTGCATTGAAGTGATCTTACCCATATCTGTAATTGTCTATATGCTTTAAGAATAAAGTTAAACATTTAAATTAAGGTTAAACATTTTAATGCTTGCAAAGCATCCTACTTTTATTTATTGACATTCAGAAGTAGGATTTTGATTTAGATAGGATTTTGATTTAGATTCTTTCTGACTTTAAAATGAAAATGGCTAATGTGTTATTTTATGCTAACCATGGGTGATGAAGTGATTGATTTCATGTTCTGTGGGATAGCAGACAGCTCTCTTTTCTTAACTGTCTAGGACCTGCAATTGAGCTTGAAAAAGTAAAACCAGAATCAATTGAGCCTGAACCTGAGGTACAGAAGACCTTCAGTGAGGAAGCAAATACATCAACGTACTATCCTGCCCCTGTTCCAGTAATGGACAAGTATATTCTCGAGAATGGAAAGGTATTTTAAATTAAATATAGCATGAATAGTTTTTTAATGTCCATCAGGTGGTTTTCTTGTGAAATTTTCATGGTATTGGGGATTTTGCCTGGTAGCAGCTTATACAAACTTCCTCATTTTTCATGAAGGTATGCTGTTATGCCGAGGAAAATTATGAAATTGCAAAAATATGAACAGCATAGAAAATTATCCTCAGAGATGAGAGCATTGAATGCTGTGCAATGCCAGAAATATAATTACTAAATATGCTTGAACAAGCATATTGTCATAGTCTTAAATTGGTGGCATTCATAAATCCACCAAATAATAGACAGGAGCCTACATTACAAAGCTACATTAGTCTATTTAACAGAAATACTTCTTCATAAAAGGTCTGCAGTGTTTTTAATGTGCTGTAGCCATATTACAGAGAAGCCTTCATCTTTTGGTTGAGCTGGAGTCCAGTAAATAATTTTGAAGCCTGGGATGAACATGGGCTCCCTTGAATCTGGTCGGAGCATTGCCACTGAATTGAGCTGATGTAGTGCTCCTTTACAGGTAATTTTATAAAGCTGGCAAAATACCATCTAGCTACAGTTTTCCAGAACCTGAGTGGTATTTTTTCAGACTTTTAACACATTTAACACATTGTCTGCTCGTGCACTGAGGCCTGCTTTTATAGCTGTTGCCATTATCACTAAATTAACGTTATCTTTCTTTTACAAAACTGTAAGTCCTTCAGAATTGCCTGTGCAGATCCAGTTTCTGAAGATGTGTGTGTATTCAATAATGTAATCTGGGAGCCTTTTAGGAGGAAATGTCCATTTCAGCTTTGGCATAGAGTGGAATAGTGTGAAGTATTACCTTTTCAGATTTATGTTACAAAACTGACAGCGTAAGTGTCTGTCGTTCTTGAAGATCAATTTGACTTAATTTTGAGGACAAAATGCATGTGAAAAATAGTATAATCTTGGCCATTTGACAGGTATTTGGTTCAGATAGCTTTTGTTGACTGATACATTTAGCACACACAATTTGCCTGTGTATTTGTGCAATGCAAACTTTGCATATATTCCTGTGAGAGTTTGGTTTACCTCCTTTTTTCCTGCTTCAGGTCTGTGGGATAGGGCATGTTCTTTAGTATTTGTATGCAGCTTTTCCTGCACCCTAATTTCATCTGCCAGTTTCTCACCACTTCTGCCACTGAAGTTTTCTCAGTCTTTACACTGAGAATGTTAATATCTCATTAACTTTCTTGTTGTAATTTTGGTCTTTCTTGAATTGCTTATTTACTGGAGCTTCAGCCAGGTTAGATACCAAAAATGTGAGCTAACAATGTATTCAGTGTTGGAGGATGTTGGGGGTTTTTTTGAGTTTTCCTTAGTTGTGCCTTTTTTTCGAGTTTTCCTTAGTTGTGCCTTTTTTCATTACTCTTTTGTTGACATGCACCACCAGAATAGTTGAAATAATTTTGTAGAAATCTTCTCCTTTGTGGCATCAGATTTGATCTTAGTAGGATTCTTTCAAAGCATACAAATCTCTTCCCTCCAGAGGGAGAACAGAGCTACCGAAAAAAGAACCTATGGCATTCATTTAAAAAAGAAAAAGAAGAAAAAAAAAAAGTTCAACTTCTGAGATACATTTTAAATATATTGCACGTTAGCACAGTTACAGTGGTGAGCACTGCTTTGGCTTTGCTGTTGTTTCTCTTGCATTGTGCTTGAAGTTTGATCCTGCAGCTGCTGAAATTAGGGGTAAAGTTCCCATTGGTTTCATCAGGCCCATGGGGCAGCTCTTCCACCAAGAAAGAAATGGCTTCTGAATCTGGAGTACAGTGAGCTTCCTGTAACTTTGGGAGTAATAGGAAGCAGTATCAAGCCTGTTGTACAGAGAGGTAAACTGAGACGTGGGCAGATTAAATTTCTTGCCCTAACAGTGCTAGAAATAGAGACAGAAGATTTCTGTCTCTGTGGCTGCCTGTCACATATTTGCTGCTAACATTGGTGGTTCATGCCAGTGATAACTTTTTAATATAAATTATACATCTTCAGAGATGATCTCTCTGAATTGATTTTAAAATATTGATTAATTGATATTAAAATATTGATTTTAATATAAATATTAAAATATTTGCTGTAACTTATTTTCTTTCAAATAACTTAAAATTAATGAATAATGTAGTAGATTAAGAGACTAAACGATCTTTAGCAAAGACTAACCCCAATTTTGGCAGAGGGGAATCATTTTTCTGATCAACTACAGCAGTCTACAAGTAATTTGATACAGACATCCAAAATCTGGCATGTCATGATATTCTTTATCGTAAATATATTTTTATTTTACAGATACCTTTTCCAAGATCAAGACAGATAAAACTGTAACACGATTGTTTTCTGAGCACAGACTCTGATTCAAGTTGTGTTACAAAATATGCAGAGAGCACCAAGTTTGAATTTTTAAAAACAATTATGAAGTGCATTTAGAACAGAGAAGGAAAAAAAGGGGGGTTCATGTTGTGCTTATTACTAGTTCCATTTCTGTCCATTTCAAGCTTAAATACCATATTGATTTCTAAAGAGGTTCTTAAAATCCCTTTACTGTAGAGTATTCTGTAGGAGAGGTAGCTTGCTTTATGGTTTTATGCTCTGAGGAAGTTGGCCTTTTCATTTGTTTTTAATAAGGAAGTGGTAGCCAAACCACTCATATTTTCCTATTTAAGTTTTTAACCAACTAGTTGCTCTTTGAAGGATGCTGTTGTAACAAAAAAAATTTCTTTGGCTTATAGCCCTCATTAATAATTAAAACCAGTTTCCATTTAAAGGAAAAATGGTATTTGGTTGAATACAGGCTGTAACATTATGGGTGTATAAAATTTTACAGTAGCTTTTTCCAATTTTCATTCCATTTAATGACACTTATGTGATACTGTTCAGATCTGTATGGGTAGTAGGCACAGTTTATGTAATGCCATGTGAAAGAAATAAAAACACAGAAACTTAAGAGCAAAACAGTTAAGGGAAACAGTCTCCTAATATATTTGCCATAGGATTTTATTCACAGTATTTTTTTTTAATCGTGAGGAGGCAGTAAATTTTTACTGAAGTGCTAGAGAAAGGCCTTCTATTTGATCAGACTTTATGAAACCTAAATTTTTAATATATCAATCTAATTGGTGTATATTTTTTCTATTTTGTACTTTTCCAGAATAATCCAAGAGTAAGTTCTATTTTCTTTGTTTCCGACGCAGGGAACTCTTACCAGAAATAAAACAAGCTAGGTCACATATATTAGCTTCTCAGTGCTGATGACCAAGTGTTGGTCCAGCCAAATTGTTTGCTCACCCTGTGAGTAAAAAAGCTTTCTGTGCAGAGGCAGTTCAGGTGTCTGCACTGTACTCCAGGAATTAGGAGCATGGACTTACTCCAAGCATTCTCTGTGGTTCTGCACAAGGCCAGGGTTGGCATCCAGCTGAGCTTCCAGGTTGTGCTCATGTCAGACCCGTGCTGGTTACTAAGGGAGTTATTTTCCTTGCTGTGGCTTGATGATGTCCTAGTTTTCAGGGCTGTCAGCTCAACCATACGTAGCACCAGCCTGAGGACAGTACTCACATTCTTGACCTGCATTCATCTTAAGTCTGCAGCCCTGGGAGGCTTGGGGTAGAGGTAGTGTTTAGCTCCATGGGAGTCTACCAACATAGCTGATGCTGAGCAAGACTACTAAGCACAACTACCCTCAAGCAGCTTCTTTTTGGAGACTCCACAATGGCTTCACACTGTATTTCTCTATTTTATCCTGCTTTACTAGTTCAGTGAAATATCTCTGCTCCCTGTTGTCTTCTTAATGGAAACATCATCTTTATGATGTTGTGGCAAGGGGTCATTGCCTTACTCACCTGGAGGGATCCATTGTGCATGCTGAGCAAACTTTATGACAGTATTGGAAGTTTACGAAACTTCCAAACTCTTGAGTTATACTGAAATTTGATCTCTCAAAACCCCTCCTCCCCTTATAGTTACTTTAAACTATCAGGCTGAATTTTGCCAAAAGGTACAGGACACAAGTTAGGAAGCATTTCCCTCTGAAATAGTGTTTTGATCAAGTCTATTTCATCCAAAGGAAAGCTTTCACTCTGGAGACAATGTTTCCTGAACAAGGCTGGTGCAACTGCTTGGTTTATATGCTGTGCATACCTTTATAATACTGGATGTGTTCACTGTTTCCCTCTTCTATCTCTGTTCCTGACCGTAGTCTTTCAGGTGGCAGGCAATGTGGGAGCAAAAATGTAGAGAGTAAGAACTGAGAACAAAAAGGAAGAGGTTCTGTGTACCAGGTTGATTTGAACTCCCTGACCCACAAAGCTGGAGAAGGTTCAGAATTAGGCAACATGGATTTGTTCAGCCCTAATTACTGTTATTATAGTACCTAATATTAATGTTCCTACAGCACTTGGATACTGTTGTGTGCTACATACCATAGATAAGTTGTTATTATTACTACCTTCTAGGTCCATCTTGGCAGTGGAATTTGGGTAGATGAGGAGAAATGGCACCAGCTGCAAGTTACACAAGGAGATTCAAAGTATACAAAAAATCTAGCGGTTATGATTTGGGGAACAGATGTTCTCAAGAACAGAAGTGTCACAGGAGTTGCAACCAAAAAAAAGAAAGATGCCGTTCCCAAGCCACCTCTCTCACCTCACAAATTAAGCATTGTCAGAGGTAGGTTATTTGAAAACTTTTGCTTCCTGCTTTGGAGTTTAACTATTAATCATCGAGTTGAAAGATGCTTCTTTTCAGCTCATATAAAATTAACTGATTAAAAACTGTAATTCAAATTGCTATTGCATTGTGAAGTGCATACGTATTCAGGAAAAGTAAAACACATTGCAATAGCTGTGCACAGTACAGGCCTTCACAGCTGAAGAGTTGTACTTCAGTGAGGTTCAAGAAGATGATCACTTTGAGCCACTTGCAGGACAGGAATCTGAGCCTGGAGAACAACACATTGTTCTGGAATTCATTTATAACATAGTGATTTTTTTTAAATGCATATATTCCTTTTAACAAGCCTGAGAGTAGCTTTATCACATTCTTTCATCCAGAATGTAACCAGCTCTGGCATGAGGAACAGAAACCATTATAGTTGTAACTATAAAAATATGCAGACCTTCAAAGCAAGAAAGAATAGTGTTACCCTTCTAAGTGGAGGAAATGGAAGTAGTAAAAAATTAATTGTTGCACTCGAATTGGAATTTGAACAGGAAGAGTAAATCGCTGACCTACGTGGCAGGAAAAATTGCAATGAGACTTTCAGTAACTGCAAGCCTGAGTCCATCCATGTATGTAGTACTTTGAGAGAGATAAGGCCTTCTCCTTTATTTGAAATGAATAGTGAATTTTCAGTCCTTTTGTATCATCGTGCTTGTGGTTTACATTCATTTCTGTCTCTTGGTATTTCAGGCTTCTTTTTAAGTCAGAACTGAGTTGGTTCCTCATGGAATACATACCGAAATTGAATTTTTAGGTTTTGTGTCTGTACTAAATTGCTGTAGGACTGAAAGAATTCTCCCTGTTTGAGCTTCATTGTTCTGTGTTTCCTGTTTGTAGTTGCTATGTGCTCTTACCTACGAACTCTTTAAGAGCTGTTGTAATTTGCCTTGCGAGTACCATGTTTGGGAAATAAGAAATATGATTCCTGTTTGAGCGTGTGTCTGTGTTTGTGTTGCATGGGGAAAAGTTGGAAACTGATATTCACACTGTCATCTTTCTTAGGTTGAGAGAATGAGTCAAAGGTGTGCTTTTTTTTCCCCCTAATCTGCTTTAGGAATATACGTGTTCCACATGAATTTGCTAGTTCTGGCTGGGACCTTTTGGTGCAGTTGTAACATGAGCAGCAATGTACTGGCCACGTAAGGAACCCTTTCTATGGCTGTGGCTACACTTGTCAGCTCCTAATGGGGAACAGAACTGGTTGCTCAGATGTGCACTTACAAACATGTAGTAAGAAGGGGTTGTTTTTCACTAGCCCTTTATTGCAAAGAGCTTTCTAGTTTCCTTGCTGGAGGCTGTTGCTCCTCAGCACTGCTGGCAGGGTTGCTTATGTGGGAATTTCCTCTCATACTTAATCTTGTACTTCAGTGAGCCATTAGATTCTAGCTTTCTTCTAACTCCCCTTGTTTTGACTACAGTGAGTTTGGGAGTATACCCCAACAGGTACATGGTGAGAGGCAGATGGAGCCCTTCCCTTTCTTCTCTTCTATACCTCTACACTTAGTAATAATTTTGTGTTTTCTGTCATACTTTGGCTTCCAGCCTCAATCTTCATTTGAATTTTACTTTTCCACACCCTGGTTTTCTGTGTCTCTCTTTCCACTGTTTATTTCACCTTGTCTTTGACTGCCTTTTTTGTTAAACTCAGACTGTACTTTTCTCCTCCTGAACCATTTAAACTGCAAGGCTGATGTTTCAGGTAACAGCAGGCAGACTTCCTTTATCAAGGGGTAATGAGTAGCACATAACCATGATTTTCCACATTGTTGTGTACTTTGCATTTGTTTCAGTGTTAGCAGGTCTTGCCCATCATGCCAGCAGTGTTTCCTGGAAAGCTGGAAGTTACCAAAGAAGTTATGTTATGGAGTGATGGAGACTAAAACAAAATAAAACAAATGAGTAGCAAGTGGACAAATGATGAAATGTGAGAAAGTTAGAGTTTACATGGCCAATGACTTGGATCAGTCATTGCAGATAGAAATCAAGGTCTTTGTTAGCCTTTGAGGTCTACTTGAATCTCTAGTCCAGTCAGAAATACAAAGGGATATCTGTATGCTCCTCTAAAGCCTAAAGACAAAGAAGTAGCAGAACCCCCAGATACTTTTTGGACCCCCTAAGCCAGCATCTTTGCATGACTCCTAAACTACTATTTCTGCAGCCCCTCATAGGAAGAGGAAAAGCTGTGATGATCATGGATCCATCTGGGTCATGCTGACTTCAAGCATCACAGCTGATGAAGGAGTTCTCTCAAAGGGATTCTTTGCTTGTCACTGTGGCTAAACTAATAACATAGCCAGTGTTTTTACTGAAAGTTCACCTTACTAGGTGTATCTGCCACAACCTGGGAGTATTCCTGAGACTGTTGTAGTACAAGGTTATGTCCTACAAACATGCTGTGTTTCTTCAGACTCTTAGTGACACGCCTCTTCTTAAGTTTTGGATTTCAAGTCATAGATTACTGATTACCAACCTTTCAGATACAGGGCTGCATGATGGTTAATTTTACTTATTTTACATTCAGCAAACCTTAAAACATAAAATTCATATTGGTTTAGTTGTTCTCATTGTTCTGTGGACACAGACTAACATCTAAAATAGATTTTTGAATGGCAACATTAGCTCTTAATGTGTCTGATATCTCTAGCTTCTTAAAAATCCCTACTGTGTAGTATGTGATAAAGAAATTATAAAAAGTGTGATGCATGAGCACTGTTGTAAACCTTGTTAATGCAAAATAACCTTTTATGAAACTTCTGAGAGGTTTCAAAATGAACTAAAAAGCATTCAGAGTACTTAATTTTCATAACTTTTGAATACGACGCATTAAAAATGTTATAAACCATGTTAATTAAGCAATAATCTCTATGGCTTTTTTTATATGAAGCAATAAATGGCTACTGGAATAGATCACTAGGCAAAGCAGAAGAGAGTTTGTTTGATCAATCTAGAAAGCCTGCACAACAAAATACATTGTACTGCTTATGAAAACTGAAAAACAAGCCTGCCTGTCACTAAGAAGTTGGGTGTGTTGCACCACCTCTGATTTCAATAACCTCTACTGACTCCATGGAGCAGAATTATCTCAACTTTCATTGCCCTTATTGCTTTTGCAGTTTTTACTGTTGCTTGCTTTTTGTATTCCACTGAAGTTCACAAAGTGCATTGTGCAAACGTGCAAGAAGATGGCTTTTGCCCTGAATAATCTACCAACAAAAGCCATATGTGCCCAGGGACGGGGTGTCCAAAAAAAAAAAAAAAAAAAAAATGCAGACATTAATGTATGTTGTACAGATTTAAAAAATAAATTGGTTAATGTCTTCTACTAGTTAATGCTTCTCTTCCTAATCGTTACCACTTACTGTCTGGAAGATTTTTTGGTAGAAGTGACTCACAGGGAACTGTAGATAACAACAGTTCTAGTGAGACCATTCACGTGGGAAAAGGCTCTAAATCTGCTGCTGTGGAGATAGGGACAAACACAAGAGTTAGGCAGGCAAGTGACTCTGCAAAAGGTTGGATTTAACCTTGTTTCTACATAGAAAGTCTATTAATGTAGTCACAACATCACTGGAAAAATGGTCATGCCAAAGACTGAAGGCTGGTGAGAAAATCTTGTCTTTAACAAGATAGCCACTGAATCAAGGAAAGCTTCTGTTTATACACAGTGTTTCCATAGTGCTGATTCTTGAGTAGTTAGCCCAACACAGGGCTATACTATTTGCTAAAAATATCCTAATGGCTCTTTCCTTTTTTTTTTCTCCCCAGAATGTTTGTATGATAGAATAGCACAAGAAACTGTGGATGAAACTGAAATTGCACAGAGACTCTCCAAAGTCAACAAGTACATCTGTGAAAAAATCATGGATATCAATAAATCGTGTAAAAATGAAGAAAGGAGGGAAAGTGCAAAGTACAATTTGCAATAAATTTTGGATTTTTAATAAAGTCTTAGTGTTTTCCTTAAGTGTTGGTTTTTGATTTGTGTGGCAGTTTTGCTGATGGGAGAAGCTGACTCGAAGCGTTACTCTACATAACTGAGTCATTTTTTTGAGCGGTTCTGTCAAAAGCCTTTCTGTGGTGTAACCTGCTTTTAAATAATGTAAGATATATTGTAAGTTCACTGACTATTGAAACAGTGCATTTTTAAAGGTTTTTTCCTATGAGTTGCAGTATTTTACCTGCAGTTCTCTCTATAGGTTGTAATTCTGCAAATACCAACCTACATTGCCTACATTTTGTTTTCCTGGAGTTAGAGGAACCTGGGCTGCAGTAAAGTACTGCTTAGATGGAAGAACTGTACAAAATCCACTTCACTATTGAAAAGTTTTTATTGTATTTTACAAAGTGTTTTTTCTGAACTGAAATTTTAATCATTTGTTTTTATAAATCTTTGTTTTGATCTCTAACAATATATTTGGTCAAAAACACACAAAGAATGCTTCTCTTTCACTTATTATCTTGTAGTGAGATCACCATTGCTGTCATAAAAAACACCAATCAGTAAAGCTGTAAGTTGGAAAAATCATGATAATTTAAAAAAACAAAACAAAAAACATAGTCTGAAAGAAGTTCTTTTTCAGGGACCAAGGCACTTTTCAGGTTATGATTGAAACCACTTCAGTATGTCCATATTACTGTTCTTGAAACATTGTATTTTTAGTGTATTTGTATTTTCAGGCAATTTAAAGATTTCCACACTATGCTAAGATTATGTGTAATAGAAAATTTAGTACCATTTCCTCTGAATCCATTTAGCAGTGGAAGCTTTTAGCACATATTTAAATAAAAAATAAATCAGTTTTCTATATTGAAGTTAGATTTGGGTTGCAAAGTTACAAGGAATGCTTTGTGGGTCTGAATTATATGTGATTGTCTGTAAGTAAAAGAAAAGAGCCTTAATTCTTTTCTTGAAGGATTTTGGATGTGAGGCTTGTTGAGATAATTTAGGACCTGAACTGAGAATTTTTGTGGATTATGTTTGTGATCTTAGTTAACCATCCATTTATTTAGGCACACAGCTATGGCTATCTGCCTTTCAGGCTGCCAGTTCCTAAGTATCAGTATTTATTTTCTGCCACTGAAGTTCTGCATTCTGTAGTTTTGAGATACTTACCATTTCTTATCATCTTGTAGCATCACGTGTCGCACTTGTAAACCCTAACATTATGTTTATTTCAGTGTCATGTATGTATAGATAATTTGAACAGAGCAAGGCAAGGGTTCTGTAAAGAGCTGGGATGGAGGGAGGGAGGGGATGGATGGGTGGATGGTTGGGTTTAAGGAAGAGGGAAAGGGAAAAGGAGGAGGCATGCTAGAGCTGCAGTACTTGTTTTGAAAAAGATGGAGAAACCCACCAATTTTTCTCCTCCTGTATAACACGTGTGCTTAAATGGTTTCTTAATTCAGGACATAACTATTTGGTTTTTGCTTTCTAAAGTGCAATGTCATGAGTGTCCTGTGCCCAGCAAGTATGCTGTGCTGCCAGGCAGGTGTTTCCCCACTTTTCCTGCTCAGGTTTCTTCATTCCAGTCCCCTCCCTTTAACTTGCACTTGGGATTGCCCAGATGTGTCAGATCGCCCTGGTGTCCCACGTGCCAATAGTATGGAGCTGGGGAGTGACAATAGATGGCAAGTGGAGCAGTGTCTTTCTACAGTGGCTTCTGTGTATTCTGAAATTGCATTTAGCAGCCTAGCTTGTCTCCTGTTAATCTCAAAGTGTTCTTAGGTAGTGTTTAATGAAGTGCATAAATGTTTATGCTTCCTAATTTGGGATGCTAAATAGCAAATTAGTGTTTGTAATGTTAGTGCATGTATCCTTTTATTAATTAAAGAACAAAGTAGAGATAATGTTGAAGAAACACTTAAGCAGCAAGTTCCCACTTTTCAGGATGACTTGAGAATGTAGGTGTTTTTAGGACAATCCACTGGTTTGGGTGAGATTGTCCATAATTCTCTCTGTCTTTTATGGTTTTAGTACTAACGTGTTTTCATTGTAACAGATTTCTTAATGAGAAAATCATGATGCATTTCTTAGAAAATAAGCCTATTTGAGACAGCATTTTCTGAAACCTGGCAAAAGCAGATTAGAATTTAATTAGAGTTAGTACTCTAGCCTAGCCCCCAAAATTAGAGATTCTAAGTCTTTCTGCAAAACTATTTCTCTAAGGCTTCTCCTTCACAGACTTCTCCCATCAGATATTAATGCTGCAAATTGCTGAAGAGTTGCAGTTTTCCCTTTGGAAAACATACCTTGGAGGCTTTCATTGATTTCCTCACAGAGTTTCTATGGGTCCAGATTTATTCCATTTCTAATGTAGTGTTGCAGGGGCTAACAGTATGTCAGTTTGGGCTTGGTAGCAGGCAATTAATGTGTCATCTGAAGGTTTGTTGAGTTACAGTGAAGGAATGGGATGAATTAAAGTGGATATACGTCTTCATTGTGTTATAACTTGAGCTAAGCCTTTGGGTTTCTGGAGAAAAGGTTTTTGCTGGAAATAAGGCAGCTTTGTGCACTATAGTTGAAAGGCAATGTGTGGAGGGCTCTGTAGTGGATAACAGATGTGTATCAATAACTTCTTTGCACTTATATCTGGGCATTATTCTTGTTTTTTCCTCATGAACCCATATGGAAACTGCAAGTCTTTTCCCATATGTCTGTTTGCAGTGGAGAAGAAAGGTACAGATTTTGCATGTTCCAGCATTACCCAAGGAGAAATACAAACTTTATTTGGGTGTGATCTTCTGCAATGACATCCTTATACATGAATTAACTGTGATTTTAATTTCAGTGTGTGATACTGCATTTGTGGCCAGTACTGTTCTTGTTGGTACATGAACTCTTCCTTAATTGTGCCTGCCTGTACAGTTTTGCTTTGTTCATAATGCATCTCCCATGAATCTACCACAGGAGACTTCATGCAAAAATTGTGCCTACTGACTTCTTCCTGCTTTAGCCTCACTTCATACCTGTACATCATGTAAAACAGGAGGGAATTTATACATAAAAGGAAGTAGGTTTTATGACACCCTGTAGGATACCCTTTGTTCATCATCCTAAGGTTTGTGCTTCATGTTCCTTCATTCTGTAAATCTGGATTTCTAGGTATCAGGAAAACAGAATTAGGAGGAACTGACTCACTGTCCTAAGAGATCAGTGTGTAGTGTTTACTTTTTTCGTGTCAAACAAAGTATTACTGTTATATGAATAATCTGATCCTTTGTTGCTAAACATTGCTGCTGTAATTTGTAATATTCATGACTTAATCCATATTAAAGTGCCTCTGGCACACTTGTAAGGAGGCTAGATTAGAGTTAACAAAAAGGGCTTTATTTTCTATTAATGATTTTATGAGGGAAATGAGCTATTATATTAAAGGAAAGAATCCTAACAGGGATTTTAATACCTCTGTCGAGATGTCTAGCCATTTAATTAAAAAAAGAATGTGAGATTCAGCTTCTACAGAACAGGTTTGGATTCCACGATGCTTTATAGGGATGAAAGTATTTTTTTTAAGGCAGCCAGATTAAAATACTTGTTTTGTCATGTCAAAATTGAACTATAAGTAGTAGGAATTCAAGGCTGCATTTGGTTAGCTCTTTAGCATGAGTATCAAAAGCAGGTGCAAATCTCCCTGTGGGAGGCCCCTGCTTTGCACCATACCTTTGATGCTGTATCTGGTAGATGGCTACCATGCTGGTTTTTTGTCTTAAGCACAGATTATTGTCTTCTTGGAAGTTTTAAGTAGCAATAAATCGAGCTTTTCTGGATTTAGAGAAATTGTAAAGATAAGTCAGCTTCTAGAATTTGTAGGGTAGGTAATTGTTAAAATAATGCTAGTGAGAATGTTTTATATTGGGAATATTCCATGGCAACTGCTTTTGTAACCATTCAGAATCCCAAACTTGGACTGTTTGTGGAAGGTGAAGTATGGTTTTGTCAGATGGAGCTCTGCTGATTATTGTTTCGATATTCTGTCTTTTGGTGTGAGAATGGCTACTCTTCTGAAAGATGCAAAGATAAAACTTGTGCTGCTTCAGAATGAGGTGGTAGTTTTCTCAGTATTCTTGAAATTATTTGTCATTATCTGCATGTCTTTATTGTTACTGATGAAGTCATAGCATCAGTTGCTCAGGTTTTATTTGTGTCATTTTTTTCATCATAACAGTGGAACTGTTTCATCATAACTGTGGAACTGAAATGATTCATACAACATTGGAGCAATAGAAATGTTATGAAATGCACTCGTAGCATGTTTCATGCTCAGTAGCTAATTTTTAACTTCACCATCTTGTACATTTGTTTATCCCCTCAGGCTTCCTAAATAGGAAAAAAGTCATTTAGACTTGGATAAAAGGAACAGAAAGAATTAATTTACTTGGCTGTTCATTTGCTTTACTTGTGCAATTATTTCTGCTGTGTTTATGTTAGAGGAATAACTGTTTCTGTGCCTCAGATACTCACTTGTTCAGTCCTGCAGTGAAATTACAGTCTTGTGGTTGTGGCATCATTTATTGTCCATAAAGAGGAAAGTACCTCACCTGTGGCATCAGATGAAGTAGCTGTGTGTCTGGATCAGACATAAAGATGAAAATCAGTCTGCAAGGAGAGGAAGAAGCTAAGGCTGAAGGATTTTTATCTTTGCTGCTTTCTGACTAGAAAACTGTTTCCTGTTAAAGAAATTATTTCCTCCACCATGTTTAGCAGAATAGCAACTTTATGTTTCTTGTTTATTGATAGTAAAGCCTTAAAGGAACTAAATTCTATGTTAGTATAGATGTTTAATGAATTGGACGAGCTGCTTTCATGTTACATTGTAGTCTTTAGTGTTTTGAAATCAGAGTTACAGAAAATTTACTCAGCACCCAAAAGAGGAGGAGGCTGGGGGCAGCTTAGCTTTTATTGTAGCATAACAATTGCTAGAATGCCTGTGAAAAATAAGAAATTATGGGGTTTGGGGTGTGTGTATGCTTTGTACATATGAAATTATATCTATATAAAAGTGACCTTCATGCTTTTGTGCTGGAGGAAGGTCCAGGTTTCATGCGATAGGCAGAAGAATTGGCTGTGAGGACCTTGTGTTGTTTGTTCACCTTGCTGAATGTGAAGCTTCTACTGGAATGGCAGTGGAGAGAAAATGTCTTGACAGTGTCATATCATACTGGTACCAGCTCCTTCCACGGGAGACTCATTCAGACTGAATGAAAAACCTTATGTAGTAGAGTTTATTTCTTTCACACTCAAACATGTCTTTGAAATCGTCTTGTATATTTATGCAAATTTTACTTTTTTGTTTGGTTGGTTTTTGTGGGTTGGTTGGTTTGCTTGTTTGTTTTTTGGTCGCTTGTTTTGGGGTTTTTTAATATATTTTCCTGTACTGTATTTTTTTCTTCTGTTAGCAGAACAGAAGTTTAAGGGGAGAAACCATGTTTTAAGTTGGGATATCAGCCCACAGATACTTGAAAATAGTCCATGAAGATGTTTTGCATCTGTGAGTCTTTACTTTCTCTATGGAGGCCCCTGCAGGGTTTATGGACATGCCTTTAAAGAATAATTATAAAAATAAGCAGTATTGGAGGTGGATGGGTGAACACCTGTCTCCCAAGTTAACATTCTGTGTTCCCATTTCTTAGAGAGTCTTAGATAATGAAAAACTAAAACTCCTTAAAGTAGGGTTTACTTTTTTTTCTTCTTCTGTATATTAAAATACTTTGAAACTTAGTGGTGTCTTTGTGGTTGCAAGGACACTTCCATCCTCCACACTGTCCAAATTCTGCATTTCACTGTATTTCCTTACAGGAATAAGCAATGGAGGATATAAAACTTGGGGCTAAGGAGGGGTGAGTGGAATAGTGTAGCATCATCTCTGCTTTGGAACACAGTGCAAGGAACCACCCTGCCCATTGGGACAGGTTAGGACAGTCCAGAGGAGTGTCTTCATTAGGGACATTCCCTTAAAGGCAACTGAGTCAACAAAGGTTCATTGCCACATTGGTAAATATGGACCTGATGCTGCTTTTGGCTTTCCTAAACATAAAAAATAACTGTGATCTGCTTGGCAGCAGCCCAGCTTTGAGGAGGACTCTATGGGAGCCTAGGAACATGTGATGGAGGAGTCATGTAGCCATTTGCACCTTCCCACAGGGGATTAATACATGCAGTTTAGATGAAGTCAGTAGCCAAATAGCAAAATCTCAAGCGGTTTGACTGGCAATTAAGGTTTCAATCACTGAGAAGTTCTATGAATAAAATAAAATTTTAAAATCTAGTCACTCTTTCGTGCCAAGGATTTAACCTTTAACAAGTAGAATAATCAGTGTTTTCTTCTTCAGCCAGGGACCTCTATCTAGTGCACTTACACAGCTGTATGTTTACAGATATAATGTACTGTTATTCTGCATAAATCTGTCTTATGCCATGTAAATCCACCAATTGGTAATTTTCCTGATGTTAGTCAGCCCTTACTTTTCCTGGTCTTCATTTCTGTTCCCTCTGCAAGGGGGAGGCAGTCTTCTGTGGTTGCCTTGAAGGTGAAGAGATGGAAGTGTTTCCCAATTCCTGCCTTGCAAGTTGTCAGCGGGGTTTTGAGGTGAAATACTTGCTTGTTATTCCTGGAGATAAGTGACACCGAGCTGGAGCATTTCCTTAGGAGATCTGGTGGTACCGCTGTCACCAGAAGGCAGACTTTGCAGTTCAGGGACTTCACAAAGCAGCATTTTCTCTTTTTTTCTTTGCTGTGTCAAAACACAGATTGTAGCAAAGGAAATTGTACTCTCACATGAAGGTCTCAAAGTGGTAAGATGGACAAAGTAGATCTTTCAGCAGTACCTCTTAAAAGCCTTCATTTCTCAGAGTGGAAGATCCCCTGCTTTTTCTGACTCAGTGGCCTGAAGTTTCCTACCTAATTGTGATGCCTACGTTTGGATTGTCATTTCCATTGGATGAAGAGTGGAAAGCATTAGGCACTTTGACAGGCTAAACTGATTCATGACTTCTAATTGCCCTCTGGGACTTCCTTTTTCCATTTGCTGTATGAAAAACACCCACCTCGGGCTATTTCAGAAAAACTATTTCAAAATTCTGTGATCTAAATAGAGTTCTAGAGAAGAATGTTCTTAGCTTTTGAGTTTTTTGCCTAAAATGGGTGGGAGACAGCATTGCTGTGGTGCAATTTGATTAGATGGTTCTGTCCCCTGCAGAAGGTGTCAGAGGGACATCAGGGCTCAGTTGCTTCTTTGAAGAGAAACCTTGTGCTGGAGCACAGCACACTGCTTAGAAAAACAAGCAGTCTTGAGAAAGCATCAGTCTTAAATCCAGCTTTTCCTTTAGTAGTTTATTCCAGTGGGCTGCTCAACTTGTGCCTTGTTCACCTGTGAATTTTTCTGGATTAACTTCCAGTTCCTGGGTCTTGATTTGTCTTTCTTAATAATTTTTCTCTTGCTTCAGTATTTTTCCATCTTACGAGCATCTCAATAGACCAGGTGTCTTCATTTTACCACTACCACACATTTTATAGGTTTCAACTCATTTTTGTAATATTTTCCCTCTATATCTACCTAAATTCATTTTACTCTTATGGAAATACTTTCTATACAGGAGGTCTTGCTATTCTCTTAAATACTGTATTAGTTAATGTGATGCAGTCTCATGTTTTAGGACATCTGTCACTTTGTGTTAGAATGTCTCATACAATAGTTGTTATTTTCATTTGGTGGGGCAAACTTCATTTGCCTCTGTGGCAAAACACCTGGTGTGTAATTGATTCTTGTCCAAGTGTAATTCTCCTTTTATTGCAGTATTAAATATAGCTCTGTCATGAAAATACTGTTCTTAAAAGGAGTGTTTCTCTCTAGTGTGTTTTCCACTTTGATTTGGTACAATCCCTGTGCCAATGACAAGACAGAGCATGTTCTCCCTGCTTGCCAAATTACTTGTTCATGTCTTTGTAGCTCAGCCAGACGTGGGTGATGGTGTCAAACCAGGCTGAAAAGAGCAACAGGTGAGTAGAGTTTCACAGAAAAGAGGACACTGAAATAATAAAACTTAGAAGGGGAGCTGCTGTCATTCTGCTGTTTTTAAATTGTACCATCTTCAAGATGGCTATGGAGTTTTCTTGGTTGAAGATAAGTATGAATTGTTAAAGAATGCTGAAGATAGAGTATCATTCTCTTGTATAGATGCTCAGAATAATGTATGGTATTCCTAGAGAGAAATCACATTTTTTTTGGACTTACTTCATTCTGGAGCATCCAACCAAATCCCATAGTGGATTTGGACTTCACAGAAGAGCTTGCTATGTGTCAACCCTTGCTGTGTCTGCTTTGATAAATCAAAGGTTGCTTTGTATAGACTTATGCATATTTTGTTTGGCCATGCCTGCTGCATAATTAATACTTTCAGGATGAGGAGCTGTCAACTTGCACCATTAGGATGGTTTAATGAAAATTGTTCCTTGTCAGAATTTTGAAGGTCAAAACCAGCTTAAATATGTAAACAGAAATTATATCAAGGTAAAGCAAAAAAAACCCTCGTAATTAATATTTTTTTAACAAGTCTCTTCCTTTGAGAATTTCAAATAGTGTCAGATGGGGTTCTTCTAAATTTCCTTCATCATCTCTCTGAAGATTTCCTGTTAATTAACTTAGTAATTTATAAATGCTATGAAATCATGTTATAGGCTTATTTCTATTTGTAAAAGCATCAGGAAATCTGTGTACGGCAGCTTTTGAAAAGTAATTAATGTTTCACTCTTTAATGCCTATTGATATTTTTCTATTTCCTATTGATTTGAAATTAATACCTCTGCCAATTTAGAGCTCGTGTGCTGATTCATCCAGGTTTCATTTACAAAGGATGGACAGGCCAGTGCAGTTGGGCTGATCCCATTAAAATGACCTTCATCTGATACAATCAGGAGAAAATTCTTGTCATGTTCTACCAAATCTGGGCTTCCTCCCTCTCGGGGGGTGACAGAAAGTGGCCCTTTCCCACGTGATTTGGGAGGAGCTGCATAGGTTTTACCTACCTAGAGAAGCTTAATGATGGGAGGAGTAAGATCAGAGCAGTTCTGGTGTGTGTTGTAATACCAGGGACAGAAACCAGTTGATTTTCCCATCATCCCACCCTGGTGCTGCAGTATTATTAAAACTTTGGGCAAGGCCTTGGTGCTGTTTTGCAGGGTTATGGGTGGTGCTGAAGGCGCTTTTATGGTCTACCTGCTTAACTGACTGATCTGATCTCCACTTCTGGAGGTCAGGTAGAACGTATACATGAGATATTTCAACTTTGTGGTGCAAGATGTTGCCAGTTTTTCACCTTTGGGTAGGGGATTTGCTGTCTCATTGTAATCTGACCAGTGGTGGGGTCCATAAAGTGCCTCTTGGTCCACCATCTGTGACAGCTCTGCTAGATTTACTAGGGGGAGAAGGGCAACATTGCTATTCAAGAGGGCCACTGTGGCATGCCAGCCTTCTGTGTCCCACGGGTGAGGGCAGGAGATAGTTAAAACTGCCACAATTTGAGTATTTGTGTATATTGGCTGGGCTGGATGTATATTGGATGATTAGATTGTATATTGGATGGGTTATGGATGGGTTTCTCTGGAGCTGGTGCATGGTGAAGGCAAAGATCCTCTAGTGAACCTGCATGGCATTTGCTTCTCCTTGAAGAAGGAATAGATAGGCAGTTCTGCAAAAGTTGGGAATCTTTTTTTTTTTTTTTTCTTCTGGGAAAGAAACCTTAGTGGAGCTTTATTAGCAAAAGTATTTCTTGTAGCTGCTATTACCCCTACTCTGCATATGAATTGCACTGTCAGGTACCCCAAATGTAATTACTGGAAGAATCAGATACAGTATGATTAAAGGAATTCATAGTTGTTATTCCAGGATTTTCTCCCTATTAAATACTTACACAAAAATTTCAGTAACCATTGACCTCTTTTGAGAAGTGACTCATTGCATTTTAAAGGCTTTATAACCAAGTCATCCCTTCTTGTCAGAGAGATGGAAGATGAATAGATGGTTCTTGCCTCCGATTTCCAGTCTCAGGGGAAGTCCCTTTTCACTGCCTGTGATGCTCAGATGCATCAGTGCTTCTAATTGCCTCCAGGCTCCTGCAGGACTTGGTGTGTCCCCTCTGGCATGACCTATATCCTTGCAGAACCATGAATCCCTTGGCACTGCTTAGTGAAGTCTGAGCTTAGGACAGAAAGCCCTGTTGTTGCTAATCCCTAGATGTCTCCAGATGCTGTCAGCTATGTGCCAATCTCTTTCTTATGTCCTTAAATTTATCCAGAGTTATTTTGCCTCTAGAAGGATACAAATGAAATTCCTGGATTAGAGCCAATGGTAGAGAAAGTGAGTGCTATTTAGAGCATTCTGGATACTGCATGTGTTATTCCACTGTAATGCAGAGGAGGAGGTCTTTATTAGAGCACAAATACCTTATCAAATCAGAAATCTATACATCATAGTGTATATGTATTTTTTTTTCCCTTGAAAGAGGGAATTCAAGCTGTAGCTTGAATTGCACTGCTTCAGGTCACATCAGAGAAGTGTGTCAGATAATTCTGCTTAATTTGGAAGGCTTAGGCTAATGGATGAATAAGATAATGACACTTATGGTGAATTAAAGTAAACACTACAGTCAGTATGGAAAGCAAACACTTACAAAATACAAGATCAACTTCTTAATTTTGGGAAGGATAGCACTCTTCTCCATGAGGGTCTGTCCACCACGACTTCTTACAATGAAATTGTTTGACTGTACTAAAATAGCATATCCTGAAACCTAGAGAATCATTAAATGCCAAACTTCTAAATTTGGAGCAAACAGTTCTGTGGTGCTGAAGATGTATGGACCTGCTGCTGGACTTTGTCACACAGGATTGAAGTTACTGGTCCCATACTGTTGAAGGCCCAGTGTTACACAGGCGCATCAGTTCCTATTTTGCTTTTTTTCCACATAATGCTAGCTAAGCCTAGAACATTGTTCTTCAGGACTTGTTTATTCATCTCTGCACCTAAGCAGAGATGTACTTACAAGCAACACTTGCCTATTTGTTCTTGAGCAAATTTTGTTGCCAAGTTTTAGCAGCTCTTTTTTTCCCTGTTTTTAAAGAGTTTGAGAGAACATAGCTTCTCTACCTTTGCTAGATCAAACTGACTTTTCAGCTGTGCTTGGAATATGTTCTCACCAATTCATCTGCTCTTATCCTGGTCAGCTTCTTCTGTACCTGTCTGATCTTCCTTGATCAGTGATGCTTTGTGCTGAATTTAGCTGAAGTGGAAGCAGTACATTATACAGTGACAGTATTTTTCTAGAAATATCTTCTGTGCTTTTCATGGCTTTGTCATGCTGAGGACTCATAATTTAGCAATAATCAACAGCTCTGCTGAGGTTGCTCTCCTTCCTTTGAGTTCCTCACATATATCAGACTTCCTGTCAGTCTTGTATATAAGTTCCTGTCAGGAACTTGTATTTGGGCTGTCAAACTTAATCTCACCTCCATTATTCCACTCTTGAAAGTCATTGTGTATGATCTTTTCTTCCCATCTCTTTTTTTCTCCACATCTGTATCATACTGATGTTACCCTTCAGTATGATGCCATTAGTAGGTATCTCCAGGGTCTGTGCTTAACCAATGCTTCAATGAAAACTTGCTTTGCTTTTATGTAGATTTTTACCTATTCTAAAGGTACGAATTAAGGAATTGTTTGTAAGCATTTAAGGAATCCTTAAGATTGTCCCAGTGGGGCAGATAGTTGTCCTAGCAGTAGATGATTGATAATGCTCAGAAATGGGGAGCTGGTGACTTGTTTGGTGTCATGCCTCAAATCAGAAACGAGAACTGATGACATGATGCTAAGTCCTGTGCTCTGAAATTCAAAGAACACTATGCTTTTTATCAAGAGACTGTCCAAAGCCTTTTAGAAAGTGTGGTATATGTCATGCAGACTTGAGGCTGGCATCTGGAGGGCCATCTAGAAGATAAATTTAACGGCGTCCTGATTTGAGTCTGGAAAATGGGGTTTTCAAAGGTCTTGGGTAGCTTTAAAAGGATATTTTAGCCACTGATACTTCGGTGGATATACTTTCTTTGGGTACCATCTTTATACTTTTCCTGGGTAATGTTGCCATACCAGGCTGAGCTTCACCATTGTTTTTATTTATGTATTTATAAAAGATGAGCTGATAGTACCTAGTGCCACATTTATCTGTATTTGCTGTTTCAGTAGCAGTTATCTGGAGGACTTTTGGCAAGATTAATTTTAAACTTTCCAACACTTGAGCTGCTCATGTAATATCTGAAAATAATCCATGTTTCTCCCTGATGCCCCCCATTCTGTTTGTCATTGTTGTGTTTATTGCGCAGATTAATCTCAAAGCATGGAGTGAGTGTCAGTTTAAGTAATAAAGCAGAGTGAAATCTCCTAGTAACCAAGTTACAGGGAGTGCATTCATGAAGAATGAATGCTAAGCTTTGCATCCAGCTGGGTAACATGGCACTTCCCTTGTAGTTTGGGTTAGCATAATTTCCTCTGCTGTCCTCAGCACCACCTTGATTTACTTCATTTCTTGGGAATCCAAAAGACAGATATTTCCACAAAAGTTGCCACTTGGGGATTTGCATACATCTTTACTTGCCTGTCCTCTGAAGCCACCCTCCTGCCTCTAAGCCAGGGAGAAGGCAGTCCTAACTGTCAGCTTCTAAAAAAACCAGACAAAAATTGTTGAAATTACTTTGTTTATTTTGTGTACAGGTTAAGACTACCCCAGTGGTGTACAAAGGCTGAGGATAGCACCTAGCTCTTGTTTGATGAGGAAGGTTCAAATCTGAAATGAAATTGCTGCTGCTGAGCATTGTGTAGCTTTGTATAACTATTGCTATAGGAGAGCATTTGGTCTACAGCAAGTGCAAGCTTAAACCTCTGTCTGCAAGCCAATAAAAGTCAAACTAATTCAGGGTTTTGCTGTGGAAGTGGTGGGAGCTCCTGATGCGTGGTAAGAACAGAAGTCTGAGTGCTTCTGTGGGTGAGGTGGGTGCCAAGATTTAGAGTGAATTGCATTAATCAGGATCCCACTGGAAAAGGTGTTTGGTTTGGGTTTTTTTTTTCCCCCCCATTTCCTGCCATTTCACTTGAAATGGTAATGCCCCTAAATTAGTTTTGTTTGCAGGAGTTTTATTACACAGAATCACAGCCCTGTGCTTGTTCACAGATCTTAGGGCAGCACAGATCTTAATAAAAGGAAGTGTTTATTTTCTTTTTAAGTACCTGGATCACATTCCTACAATGTAACCTGCTCTTGAAGCCCCAGACCTGAGGCTCTTGGTGCCTCATCTCTGCATGTCCCGTGGGGTTCAGCCACATCCCCAAGGGGCCTCAGTGCAGGATGCTCTTTGCCTATTAAAGTCATTGGGAACCTTTCCAAGGGGGTGACAACCCCAGCCCACAGAGAAGGAATCTGCCTTCTTAAGGGATGCATGGTAACAACTGTACTGCTCAAGCTCAGAGCAGATACAGGAAATCTGAGGTGGCCTTGAGAGGAGGTTTCTTGTGTGAGATTTCCTAGTATGGTGTGTTTACATTGCTGTGTGTGTGTGTTGCAAAGAGGATTTCTTATGAGCAGCTTTTAATCTTCTCCAGTGAGGAGTGCAAACACTGTTCTGGCATCAGTCATGGTAACAACACATTTGTACACAGAATAGCAGTCACCTTTTAAAGATGGGAGTCATAGATACACATTGGGGGGAAAATGTATTTAAGCAGTTTCCAGGCTGTGCTGTAATAAGTCATCCAGCCATTGTATTCCACAGAGCTGCATGCCTTAAATGCTTTGCAGAAAAAACCCAAACCCTAAAGTGAATCACACTAACAGAAAAGGAAGTGTTTGTATTTCTCAAAACAGTCTGTACAGTAGTAACTCCTTCATTTTAAATTTAATTTCAGGAAATTTGAATCCAAATGAGATGAAGTTTGAAACATAAGCTTTCATGGTAAGGTACAATTCAGTGTGTAATCTTTTGCAGGTGGCTGGTAGTTATTTAGTATTTGTATTTCCATATTGCTTAGCAACCCCAGGCCTGGACCAGGACCTTGCTGCTCTAAGTGCTCTGCTAACATTGATGGAATGGATGGTGCCTGCCTTGGAGAATGTTGTATTTTGTATTGAAGCCAGAAGTAAACTAATGATTTCTCATTCTGTCCTCTCTGAATGAGAAAAAATGAAGGCCAGCAGGTATTTAGTTATGTGAGTACCAGTGTATCACTTGAATTACTGAATCAACACGAATATTTGGGGAACTGTTGAGCATGCAGGCTCATGTATGTACTTTTTCCAGATTTTATATTCTGATGGCTGAAGCAAGGAATGCAGCTTCTGACAATGGCTGCTCCTCTCTGAATAACTTGAAGTTGCTCATGCAAGCAAACAGCTGCTTGTGCTTTGTGTGACCCTGCAATCAGAGGCAAAGAGCCAACCCTGCATTTCCAAGTGTGCTCACTAAAACCTGCAAGTGGCCCAGCACCTGTATCCTTCAGACAACTGATGCATCCTTCAGACAACTAAAATGCATTTACTTGAGAAGTTCTGTAAGTCAACACTTGCAAATCTGTATTACCAGGTCCTCATTTAACCTCTTCATTCGAACTGTCCTGATTTTTCAAAGGAAGTAGAGTTTGTAGATAATACCTTCATTTGAAAGCTGGAAAAGGCAGACAAACTTTTAGTCTCAGGGTCCTTTTATCAGCGAATTCCAAGCTAAATGCAGCTCAGATGTAATCTTACCTGAGCTCTTGGGAGTGGAGATTGCTGGGTTGAGGCAGAGGAACAACTTCACTTCCATTTGTCTGTCCCAACTAAGCTCTGAAATGGTGAGATTCATACTTCTGATTCAGTGCATCCCTCTTGCCTCTGAAACAGCCCTGTCTGTGACAGGCAGGTTGTTCCCCTTGCTGCTACCATGGGCAGGGGGCCATATGATACCACTCTGATTGTCGTGTGCTAGAAGAGAGCTTGGATGCTAAACTGATAAGAGCTAACACTTACTGTTAAAATGCACTGGGGTCCCTCTGGAGGGAGGTTGCTGCCTTAGGATGTGTTTGCCATGGCCAGGAACCTCTGAGAGCTACCTCAGGACCTTGGTGTTTTGCATACAGGGCTTTATTTTAATAGCAAGCTCCCCCTCATGCAGGGGAACCAGGTAAAATGCTTCTTAATCAAGAGGTGAAAACCAGCTTAGGTTAATTCTGGATTCCAGCCCAAGTTACCCAGCTGTTTGGCTGAGGCTGGGAGCTAGCAGACCAAATAAAGAGCATACACAATTAAAATGCCACTCTCTGGAAGGAGAGGTGGCCACCAACGAGTCAAAACTGAGGCAAGTTTGATGGCAGATTTATTTTGGAGATAGTGGCCTGGGTAGTGTGGGCATATGCTCAAGTGCCCCCTGAGTACTCAGGAAGATGAGAGGAACCTTCCCACAATGTAATGGTGGATACTGGGAAGCTCATGGTAAGGAAGGACACTGTAAGGTTTAGTTTCTGGAGCTTTGTGGCTGTAGTGTCACTAAATTAACATGGTGACTGAGGGTGAGAAGTATCTGATGTGGAATTTGCCTTTGCTTGGGGGAAGGGGGAGGCAAATACAATTTTTCAGTTTTTAATGGTCAATATATATGGTCATTCCTAAAGCCATAAACTTCTATATCATGTTTACATGAGCTGATTTACTAGCCTGTAAGTGCCATTTTGTAGCCAACTGTTCTTAATTTCTTAATAGTGTCCTGTAGGTCAAACACTGCTCTGTAAATGCCAAATATTTGAACTCTGAATGCAATGGTCCATGATTTAAGATTGAGTTTGCCATCCCTCCTTTCTGCCCATGAAAATCATATTGCCTGCATGGGAGCACGTTTCCTTGTGCACTTCCCTTTCCAGCAGCTTAACAAGTCGAGTAAACTTACTCCTCTCTACCCAAATACTAAAAAAATCATCAGAATGCTCTAAACTTTTGCAGCAGAAATATGGAAGGTGGTGAAAAGGCCAATTTGGAACAGTCAAGTCTTCTCTATCAGTAAATGGTCCTCCTGAGAACTTTTCCATGCTGGGCTGCATTAGTAGTTGTTTTCACAGTGGCTGTGACATGCCCAGATGCTCTGTTAATGAAGTGACATCTTTTCAGCCTTGAAGTCCTTGCCAGTGGATATGTTTGGTGCTGGTTAAAAATCCAAGCCACCTCTATTTTCCTGTGTTTTCTGAGTTTTTCTAACTTTATTGTGTAGGACTCTAGATAGCACAATGCCTGGCTGGAATACAAATCAAATGTTGTTGTATGTGCAAGCCAGTCAAAAAGCTCTAAGGGAGAAAAGTTAAATATTTTAGGGAGAAAAACAGCAAACGTTGTCTGCTGTCTTTACAGACCTAGAAATTATCAGTGATAGCAATGTAGAACACCAGACATCAATCTTTAATCTAGGGAAAAAAAAAAAAAAGGGTATTACTTTTTAAAGGATCTTGAGTTGTGAAAACCTAAGTCCTTTCCACTAAAGTAGAGCTGATAAAAAGATAGGGAATATTTTTTTATGAATGCCTGATAAACTCTGACTCCTTGTGGCCTTATCACATGTTTTAGTGACAAAAGCAGGGTAATTTTGAGCTCCAAATCTACTGTGGCTGTGAGTTGAGGCGCAAAAAAAAAATTGTCTGCATCTTTTCTAAAGCTGAAAAGGGAAAAAAAGCCCCTAACTATGATCTTCCTGTAAAATAATCTGCAACTAATGTTTATTCTGTGCCTGAGTTCTCATCGCTCACGACACCCTTCCAGAGCAGAAAGATTTGCCTTCTTTGCATCAGAGACTTAGAAATGGAGATCTGATGTGGCAAAGATTTCCTAAATTCATTGCCTTGGTTGCTTTCAGAGCTATGAATCTTCATCCTTCTCCTCCCCAGTGTAGTTTCCTGTCTACTGGAAAAAAAAATATGATCTATTGTATACCCAGTCTGTGTTGCTATTTAACTCTTTCAGAACATTTCATTCATCTTAAAAATGCTTCCTCACTTGCTGCCTGGAGCAGTCTTCTTCTTTTCAACTGTAAACTCCTTGTGTGAGCTGTATTTATTTGGAGGTCCTTCCACCTGATTCATCCTAGTTCATATTTGATGCAACTCCTGTCCTTCCTATGTCACTGAAATTTCTTCTGTACTTGTTCTCTTTTGGTTTGACTTCTCTTCTCCCTTTGTTTAGTGATATATATATATTGGGGTTTTTTTTTGTTTGTGTTTTGTGGGGTTTTTTTGTTTTGGGTTTTTTTTGAGGGGTGGTCTTATTTCCTGAAGTATCTCTCACCTTCCCTTGCTGGAATATTAGAGGGCTCCAGAGATCTTTTTCTTTCATTTTCTTCACTCTGTCTCTTGAGGTAGATTATATTGCTAACTTTATGGGTTCAGCTTTCTGCTAGTCTCTGAAAGACCTGTCCCTCTGTCCAAAATAAATCACAAGTTGTCCATAGTAACTTCCTAGGGAGCTGGCTGTCAAATTTGAGGTTGATTTAAAGTAAGCAATGAGAGACCCAACAGTGAGTTTCATGGGAGAAGTGACTGTGAAAGGGCTGTTGGCCAGGGAGATCTCAAGGGGATATCAGGCAGGGATATGAGCTGTTGGTCTGGAATGGAGTAGTGAGAAAAGGACCTGGGAATGTCGGGTGAGGAGAAGGTATCTGGACGACACTGCACTGAGTAGCTAAAGGAGAAACTGTTGTAGGGGGCTGGCAAAAAGAATTATGTTGGGAAAACCTGAATTGCTGAAAATAAGGCTTTATTGGCTGTGCTATGCGTGGAGCAACTTGTTACAGCTGTGAGAGTAATGAATGAGGAAAGAAGGGCCTGCAGGCACTAGAGACTTGTAATTTTACAGCACGGGGCTGGGCAAGGAAGAAAGGGAGTTCTGTGGCTTCAAATCCTCTGTCTGAGGTCTATAGAAGCTGGGGCTGGTAGGTGGACAATGATGGAAACTCAGTGGGTAATACTACCCTGGAAAGGGTCAAGACAAGAAAAGTATAGCAAGGAGAGTTAGTCCAGAAAAGACCCAAAGAAACAGCAGGAAAACCCCGAGAGTCTCCACACTTTGGAAGGTGAGAACCTGGGCACAGGGGAAGGGCACATACAGGATCAGAAAGTTCAAGTAGGGGCATTTTCCTTGTCAGCAAAGAAAATTCTGTGGCTGGGCCAGTGGCAGGAGGGAATCACCCTCCCCAGTGCTGGGCTTTCTGCCCCAACACAGACACAAGCATCTGCTCCAGATATTTTCCAGGACCTCTTCTTCTCACCTCAAACAGAGACTCTGCCACTTTCAAGAGGACATTAATGCATGCTGCTCATGGAGTTGGAAAAAGGGAGAATTTTTTTTCTGAGTACTGATGCCTTAGAAGAGGATCTAAACCTCAGCATGGCTGTAAATGAAACAGTCTTGACTGCTGCTTTCTTTGCAGTAAGTTTAAACAAACAAAAGTTCAGGCAGGCTCCTGCTAATTTATTTTTAATTATTAGGAATATCACACAGTTTTAAGGATAGGAAGAATCACTCTCTTCATAGCCTCACTCTCTTGATTTCCACAGCTTCCTACTGCTCTGCTTGAGATGTGACATCTCCTTTTGGATACATCCCTCTTGCTCCCACCTGCCTGGGCCAGGCAGGGACATGGGGAGCTCAGCCTGTCCCACTGCTCCTTCAGTTTTCCTTTTCCTATGTTCCTGGTGTAAATGGCAAATAATGTGTACAGAGGCACTACATGGAGACCACTGCATTTAGAAAATTAGAGGCTTAAACCACATGGTGGTTTAAAGCTGGGGTGGAGAGATAATAATACACTACTTTTCTACTTTTCCTGAAATGCTAAGTTAAAGCAAATCTGTGTTGGTTTTTTTGTTTGGGTTTTCTTTTTTAATAGTATAATTCTTTTTATATTTAGAAGTTAAAGCACTAGGCCTAGATTTAGATCTTTTTTTTTCCCCCGACAGGCATCCATTCTGCCCAAAGCTTTCTGTTATTACATTGTAAGATTAATCAAATACCCTGGAGCCTCCAATTACCACAATTTGTGGAGATTTCTGTTTTTCTGCGGGTCTGGAATAGTAAGAATCAGACATTTCTGCCTTTGTATGTACAAGAGCATGACTGGAGTCAGAAGCTGATCAGTCTCATGTCACCTGACAATGGGCGGGTGGGATGTTCCAGCAGAGGAAAAAGCAATGTGCTGATTTAAATTAAAAAAAAAAAAAAAAAAAAAAAAAAGAAAAAAAAAAAAGTTTCTGCACCAGCCCCTCTGTTTCTTTCTCAAATTAGAGTTTACAAATTTCAAAAGCAACGTGGAAGAAGGAGGGAACTGCAGCTCCTCTTGCTCAGTGGTTCCCAGCTCTGTCCCACTGCTGGTCACATTTCACAGGGTAGTTTTGGGGTTTGTTTTTTTTTGGCAGCTGTGCTGTAGGTTGTTGCAGTTTTGCCTGGTGTGGGGCTGAGGGTCCCATGTTATCAGCAGAGAGGACTCGTTCATTGTCACCGTGCTGGCACTTGTGTCACTTGTCCCAGGAGCAGAACTGAGATAATACTGGCTCATGGGATACTGTGGGAATGGCTCCTTCATACTCCTTGGTAATATAAGGCTCAGTAAATTACTGTAGGGTTTTTTTAATGCTCTCTCTCTCTCAGTAGTCTAGGGTGGTGTTTGTCATATAAGCAAGAAATACTTTTAATATACCTTTATCTACAGCACTCTCTTTAGATCAGTCCTTTTAAATTTGTAGATAACTTGGAGGGGGGTCCACATGACAGACACTCTGTGGCTACAATAAGCTTGTTCTGGTTTGCTCAAACTATAAACAGCATGCAGGGAAAAACTTTTGCCTTTCATTCTCTGTGTAAGCTTTTGATATTAGTAGCTGAACAGCCACTTCTTAGAATTATTTATCTGCTTTGTATATGCAATTTGTTATCTCCCTTGTATATGACAACATCATAAGGCTTTTGTTGTACGTATTTTTAATAAAAAAGCCAAAATACTTGAAGGCTAAAACGGATATTACATTTCTCATGGAACAGGCAGCCTTCTGTTGATAGCCTAAAGCTATAAAGTGTGTTCTAAGCTAGGGACTCTATTTAGGAAGCATTTAAATATTTGGAAGTGGGCCTATTTTCTTTCCAGCAGACTGGCACATGGGTCTCAGAGGCGTAGGGACAAATAGTTATAATTATAGATAGTGCTGAGATGGGATATTCAGCCTTTGATTCAGAGCTGAACTCTTTCAAAAATCTTGTTGCTTCAATTTGTTGTCTGGCTTCATTCTGACAGAAGAACTAGGGGGGTCAAATCAGCACCAGGAGGTGTAAATGCTTGGCTGTGCAGTGGGTAGCTGTGGAAGCTGATTTTCAAGTGTCAACAAAGCTAGGAGAGAGTTCTCCTATCTTTTATCCAAGATCCTGGTGTGCTGGCACTGGGAAGATACCTAATGAAAGAGCTGTTGTTGCTCCAAGGGTTTTGCAATCTGCTTTTGGGATGTGGCACAACAGGCAGCAGAAGGAAGCTTCTGCACCAGGAAGCCACAAGGCAGGGTTGTCTGGTGAGCAGAGCTACCAGCTGTGGTTTCAGCATTCTGCCAACCAAACCTCTGGCAGAGTTTCTGGAGCTCTCCTGGGAGTCTCAAAAGGCTTGGAAAGTGAAGACACGACCCAAAGATTTGATGCTGTAGGGAACCAAACCAGCATACGCTGAACTTGTGTGAACTCCTCTTTCTCACTCTGATGTTTGTCTTGGAGGCCCTGGGCTAGGTGATCTTCCTGGCATTTCACCTGCTGGCCCAGAGCCCATCATGGTATGAAGCAGTGTATAACCTTGTGTGATGTCTTCTTGTGAATGACTGGAGAAGGTGCCATTACATTATCTGCTTCTGCCAGGGGGCACACCCAAAAAAAAAAAAACCAAAAAACCAACCCACAACACCCTGTATCTAAAAAACCCAGGCACCACATGAGTTCTCAGAGCCTTCAGCACACTGATATTACAGCAAGATCTGGTGGTGCTGCACAATACCCAGTTCCAGAAATATTTTCAGTTTGGCTTTTTTTCACATAGGGGTCTGCACTTGGCCCTGTGCAGGCCATTTTTAAGGTCTGTGCTGATTTAAATTAAAAAAAAAAAAAAAGAAAAAAAGACTTCTCCATAACTATGGCACTTCTTTCCATAAGCCCCTACGTCATTACAATTTTTACATTGTTTCATTTTTGCATGTCTTTGATATCTTGCCTTTCTATGAGGTATTCCCTGTCCTCGTGCTCCCTGTCCTTAGCAGTAAAGGTGACTCGAATGTGCATCCATCTTACTCCACCTCTGTCTCTCTGTTTCATTGCTGATGATTTGCAGATCACACATGAAAGTGCCTTTATATTACAGAAGTAGAATAAAGACCAGGAAGGAAAAAAATGAACTTAAAAGAAATGCTGAAGCTGCTCTTAGTGAAAATTTTTCCAGCAGCGTTTGTGTAGATTGAACCCTGGCGACAGGAACAAACTGTCAGTAGGAGAGCTGGAAAATGTTCTTGCTTTGTAAATAAGCTGCAGAAACTCCTCTCTGCAATGTGCTTGTGCCCTCTGTGAGAGATAGGCATCTGTTCACCTAACCCTTGGCACTAATCAGAAATATCTGCTTATCAGCTCTGCTCACCCACCTGCCCTGGGCTCTGCTTTCACCTCCCACGCTGGGGCTGGGGTGGCTGGAAGGGGGGACATGGGGTGAGGGCTTGGTGCAGGGCAAGACACTGGCTGAGTAGATGAAATGTTTGAGCTGGGTTTGCTGCTGGAGCTCTGTTTTCAGGGCAATGTAGGGTCTCTTTCCAAGAGCTCATCCCCCTGTGTAGCTGCAGGAGCTGCCTGCAGGTCAGAGAGCTCAGGTTGGGCTGGTGGCAGACCTGTCCTCTCCTTTTGACTTAAGGGTATAACTATGGGTAGGTTCCACTTTGTGCAAGTTTCTCTATCTCACAGCATTGCTCCTGAACAAAATTGCCTTCCCCTGAAACAACCACCTCCTCACGTGCACATTTTTCTACAAGATGGCCATTTTCTTTCACATCTTTCCAACTTTAAGTGCTATGGCATTATCAAGATTTTACACACACATCACACAGGGGCTCTAATCTAAGTGCTGCACAGCAAGTTATGAATTCACTAATTAGCACCTATCCTTTGCACTGGCTTCTGGTTTGCTAGGAAATCCCATAACCTTTCTGCCTGGAATTGCTCTTTAAAACAGGGATACTAATCTTTATGGACCTGAGGGGTATGAGATGCCAATTGACTAGTTAATATTTTCAAAGCACTTTGAAGATGAAAAATGCTGAGTATTATTGGCCTTTTATCTAAAAAGACATTTTGAAACATGAAGCTGGGGAAAGATCTGCATAAATTAATGCATGTGTTGATTATGCTCTATCTTTCCTTTTCATCTGAATGTATTAAGTAGCAAGAGAACTGTGAGAATTTGTATCTTTCCTTTTCATCTGAATTTATTAAATAGTAAAAGGACTCTGTGACTTAGTTATCTCATTCGAACATCAAACCAAAGGCAAAATTCTTCCTAATCCATCTTGCAGATCTCTCATCAGCAGTAGAGATTTCTTGCATACCTCAGGTTGAAGGATGGTATTTCAGGCTCAGGTTTGGATGCTTTCTGGATTGATGGGACTTCAATGAAGAACTGGTTTTCCAGCTCAACCTGGAAGGTCAGTAACAGCTCTACTTCTTAGTCAAAAAAATAAAGAGCATCAATCAAAATCAAGTTGCTAACACAAATCAGTAATGGTGAACAGGGTAGTTCTCACTGATTTCAGGAGGAAGCTCTACTTTTTGGACTCCTGTGATTTTTCTCATCATTTGAGTATCATTAGCTCATTGATTTGAACTTTTTTTCTTCAGTAAATATGCATAATAATGACAACTTTTTGCACTTTGTGAGATTTAATTCACACTTTCAAGTTCTTTTCAATTCTTAAGTGCAAGATATTATCCCAGTGTGATTTGTCAATTTTTTGCTTCCTGTACATGAATTTCTGGAGGAACAGATATTGATTTTTTTGATAGAAGGGATATAGTGTAAAAACTAACGAAGGATTCTATCTTGACTATGATTTGAGGCCTGTTACAGCTGAAAAATTTTGGAGAAAGTCCCATTACCTGGGATATCTCCAACTTGATGTTGATTTCAGCAGTAGATATATGTTTGTTATAATAGAGCCAGCAAATGAAATGAGAAAAATGAAGTCTTGTTGTTAGTTGGTTTGCTGTTTTTGTTTCGAAGTATGGCAGAATTTTATTTTAGTTTAGTTTTACCATTTGAAACAAAAACCTTATATTTGAAATTATAAACCCTTCTTTTACTAGTAAACTTTTATCCAGAAGTCATTGCCACTGGTTTCCATGGTGCCAGGAGGAGTGGCTACAGAAATGGTCCCCGTCATGGTTGATTAGGTTAAGGGTCTGTAACAAGCAGCCAGAACATCATTCCAGACTCCTCATCCTCAGTTCCCCACATCTGAGACCTTGAGGTACCAGTATATTTGGTCCCCTAACAGTTATAGTCCCCTAATATTAGCAATATGCTATTTCTCTGACAGTGAGACTTGGAAGAAGTATTCCTATGCATTTTCTGTGCTATGAAGTTGCTCTTTTTGTTTTAAACTCTTTGTGCTCTGGTGAAACATACTGGGTGAATGTACCTCCATGCTGTGGAATAAAAATTAAACAGCATCTTTTTCACAAAAATGAAAGTCACAGGGTAGCCACTGGAGTAGCTCTAAAGCTCATCTACCCGTCAGTTTGGTGTTCAAGTAATTAAAGAGGTCAGGCACAAAAATATCGTGTACCTGGAGCTTTGCCAGCCTCTTTCTCCCATCTCTTATCGTGCTTGTCCATTTGGGATTCTTCCCCAAGCTTTGTTATATTCATCGTGTAGATTAACCGTCTGCAACTATTAACAACAAACTTTGATGCTACAGAGTGGGAATTGCTTGAATAAACAATTTCACAAGTAAATGGAGCCACAGCTCTGAACCAAGAGAGCTCCAAACTTCTTTTAATTTACCGAGGTCAAAAAGTAAATGGGATTGTTGCTTGGGGAGATAAATTGAGGAAAATGTGCACCGCTTGCTCACAACAAAGGGACAGAGGGTGAAAAATTTGATTGACTTCTGGAGTCTGGTTTTAATTGGCTTTATTCCTACCATCCCCAGCACAGTGGACAACCCTTACAAGCAAGGGAGAGGTACTGAAAGGTAAAGGTAGAGTTTTTTTTTTTCTTTCTGTTATTCGTTCAGAGCAATTCAGTATAAACCCTTCAGGAGGTACAAGCAGGTGAGTTTCCTTCAGGAAGCAGGAGACAAGTAGTGGGGCAGGACTCTGAGAGGAGGGAATCTGGGCACTATTTTCTGCTTGGGTTTCCTGAGCACCCTTTTTCCAGATGCCCCCCAGCTACTTCTGAGGAAGCAATTTTTGTTTGTTTGTTTGTTTGTTTGTAGTTCAGGTTATTTGTGCAGGGGAGTGGAGTGCTATTTCCAGAAATTTTTAATTGCAGAAGCCTGTCACTTCCAGTGCATAGGCAGTAGGGCTTACTGAGTATTTCCTGAGAGATTTAACAGGATATTAGAAGATCAGACAAGTATCTGTAAAATATCCGACCTAGTGCTAATCACTCTGGATTTATTCACAGTTGGTCTCTGTTGCCTATGGAAACAGGGCTATTTCCGCCTGTTTGCCAACCCCTTCCACCCTGCCCCTCTGCTGTGGGATGGGGTGGGCAGCCAGCCTGGGCCCTGGCTCCATATCAGATGGGGCAGGAAATGAGGGACTAGGGAATAACGTGAAAAAGTCCTGGGGGAGTTTTTGGGAGGGGGTCACAGACCATGGGAGCATCAGGTTTACTGGGGGAGCACAGAGGAAGTACAAGCAGCACAGATCATTCGAGCTCAGCCGCTAGTGAAACCATTTATCCCCAGCCTTATTTTCTGCTCAGAGTTGTTAGGAATAACGGGAGATTGCTGACTATTCTCCCAACCCAGCAAGCTTCCCATTTCCTTTCACCCCACCTCAATTCATGAGTCTGTAATCACAAACTTCAGTACAGTTCCTGGCAGTATTGCATGCAGATTCTCTTCTTCCAAGCCTTGTAAGGAAGCCTTTGGCTCTCCTTATCCTTACCAAATGCACAGTGGTAGCTCTGCTTTCTGAGCCCAGCACAAGCCAACACCTAATCTAGGGTGTTAATAACCATCACCCCCAGCCAGCACATCCCCGGGGCAGGTGCAGATTTCAAACCCAAAACCTCAGCTTTTCGCTGTCAAATGTGCCTGTCCCTGTAACACAACCTGTCACCTAACCCCACGCTTTGTGGTGACCACGGGTGGCTCTCGGCCACAGCAGAAGAGCTCCTCAGACTCCTGTCCTGCCTTGGTGGCAGCTTTCTGTTTGCTGAATGAATCCTGAAACACCATCCGGGTGCTTCCTGGTGATAATTAACAGCGACACAGATGGTGATGCCTGCGATGTTTTCCTTAAGTCACAGCACGCTGCAGAAAATGAAGTGATAGTTTTAGGTGGTGGCACATGTAGCTTCAGGTGTTTATTTAATATTCAGCGTTCATGCTTGGTGAGAGCTGGGATGTGCTTTCAAATGTTACTCCATAGCTGTGCATCACTTCACTTTTCTTTTTTTTTTTTTTTTTGCTTTTTTGTTTTTCCTTTTCAGGGCCTGACAGATGGTGATGTTTAGATTAAAAGTAATTTCCTTATTAAGCCAACGCCCATGTTGTCAATGATTTTTAACAAAAGCTTTGTTTCCTGAAACATGACAGTTGTGTAGTTGAAGCGTCTGAAATGGATGGAGGGCTTTGGAAAGACACCTGAGAGAAGTTCAGTGTGCTGAAGAGGAGGTAATGATAGTCACACCCTGGGGCTGGGATCCATCTTCCATGTCTTCAGTTTTCTGAGTGGGACTTCAGGGACATAAAGAAGTCTTTTTTCCAAAGGTCTCTGATCTTCCAGTTCCTAAACAGGGAAAGGAATCTAGCAATTGTCAATGGGAATCCTGGACAGCCTAAAAATAGGCTATTTTTCTATGATGTTTTTTCACCCAAGTATATTCTTCTTATCACGGACACAGTGTATGAGATAGGAGCTACAGGCAGCTTCATGTACTGAGTCAGGGCCAGACCACTGCCTTCAGTCTGAGATCTGGGCAGGCTTCTGACTTCTGAGGAGGGACTCTGCCCAAATATTTGGAGTTTTGTTGCTTAAACTGTGTTCCTCAGCAAAATGGGATACTTGGCGGGGGACTGAAGGGCAGGAGGTAGAGAATCAGAACTGGGAAGAGAGAATTGCCACCCATTGCAGCACAGTCCAATGCCTGTGGAGTAAATATCAGCCTGTATCAGCCTGTAAATATCAGTAAATATGAGCTCTGGATGCTGTCCTCAGAACCACTTCTGCCACTGCTTTGTTCCACTCATTCATGTCCTCACACCTCTTGCTGTTTGGCTCATTTCTGGAGGAAATTCAAATGTTCTGCAGGTCTGGTCCCCATGGACAGCCACCCTGTCACAGTGTTCTACAACAGCCAGGTCCAACTGTGTAGATTGCTGTTTGGGTGGGCTTTGTTTTTTTTTTAGCAAGGGAGATGGATATTAGGAGGCTTGACAGCCTTCCTGTTTTATCAAACCCAGTTTATGAACTAAAAGCATGATACCTAATTAGTTAGCTTGAAGTTTTTCACAAAGCATCGTGTTGTAACATGTTCTTCTTGGGGATGAAAATGTCAATCAAAGGAAAACAAATTTTAATTCTGCCACTGAATTTTTTTTATTCTGTTAAGTTCCTACAGGAAGGTCTATAAACCTTGGAAAAATGAATATACACTCTGAAATTATTCTGCTTTTGGGGTCATATTTTAATCAAAACCATACCTGCCTTCAGGAAAAAAAAAAAGTGAAGTAAAACAGATTGATTTTAATAACTAAAAGAACATAAACTGTCTGCTCTGAAATGTATAATCTCACATGACATTTATTTCATAATATGATCAAATCATGTATGTTGTTATGGGGACAGTCATTATTAAAAATGCCATTTATTTTAACAAGAGTAATAAAAAGAAACCTATACTTTTTATTGTGGTAGAGGAAAAAAAAAGCTATTGATCTGCTTTCAACTAAATGAAAACATCTTTCAAGATTTGCTCTAAAATATTTAAATAAAGTGCTATAGAATTTATTCATTTGCTGCCTTGCAGCAGGAAGAGAAATGCATTACATTATCTTAAATACAATAAATGCTGTAGAAGAATTTGTTTCGGTTAGGAATATCCTTTGCTGATGAAGAATAAGATAGTTTATAACATTTTAATAGAGGCATGTATGACATGTAATCAGGTCACTGAAAGCCCAGTTTCAAGCATGGCAAAGTGCAGAGTGGGGTCTCCAGCCAGAGCTTCCCAAAGCACCTGAGGGAGCTGCCAGTCCATGTCCCCATGGGAAAGGGAAAAACTGGGGGATCATGAAGCACACAGGAGCCCTTCATTGCTGCCCTCTGGACTTACTTTTCTTTTCTGTTACCCCAGACTGAATAGTACCAGAACCAGGGGCAAAAAGTGCAACACTACTTTAGTACAGTTGTCAATTTTGCAGATACAAGTTAGGTGAAGGTGACTTGTGATGATTTAAAATTCCAGAAGCCAGACTAAAAGGGAATGAATTTGACTCGGTTCATTTCGAAAATAATTCTTACACGAAAGCAGTTATCTTATTCCCATACTCTGCCTTGCTGGAGTTTATAGAGGAAATGTTATGCACCACAATGGAGTTAGACTTTATTTTCCACCTAACAAGGCTTTGGGGTGTAACCTGCCAATAATTAGCCAAATACCACAAGAAGCATTGAGAAACTGAACTATGCCCAGCATCTCAGTGGGATGAAGAGCCTTTGTTACGAGCTGGATGAGGTAGTATAATGGTTCCTTCTGGTTTTAAATTCTGTTGAAATAAACTCCCACCTCTATTAGTCATTACCTCTGAAGATTTCTGGCACTTTTTCCTCAAAAACCGGGGGCAAACACTTGGAAAAAAAGGCAGTTTGTCAGTGTAGTTTCAAAGAAAACTCACTTTATGGTATATGGAAAGTGGAGGATAGTCTGTGAATGTGCTATATCTGTGATGTTTTCTTGAAGAAATTTTTTAAGTTTCTAGCCATGTAACTTGTAGCTATACAGCTTGTATCTACAGCTCTTAACAAAAGGAACAGTTGTGCGTGTGGGTCAAAGCTTGTTCAGAAGTTGTATGGAAAGCCACAAGCATTTCCTGTGCAGAAGGTCATGATGTTAAATTAAATGAAGATACACTGCTGGGCAAGAAAATAAAAGGTGGGTAATGTATCTCATTTCCTTAAGTCTAATACTCCTTTTACTGATTTGCAGTATGACAAGACAGAGCTGAGCTGCATCTGGTTTGTGTCTGGCCCTTTAGGATGTGCTGTGCAACCAATAGTTGGTTGGTGTTTTTTGACATTTTTGTTTGTTTGTTTTGGAGGTTTGGTGTTGTTTTTTCTTATTTGGGGCTGCTTCATCCACAGAAGTGCTTATGCAGTCCCAAAAGTAACAAAGCTTAGCTTGGCTTTCCACTGACTTGCCTGGGATGTCTCTGGTGATGTCCATTGAGGTTTGCTCTGACAGTCCCTTCAGTCTCCTGGAGCACAGAGGGGCATGGAGTGCATTGATTCTTGGCAAAGAAATTCATTGTAAAAGGCATTAGGGACTTCAGGATGAAATGCCACAACCAGGCTTCTCTCTGAAGCATCTAAGAAAATGCTGAACTGTTGTTTGGGCCTGAAAGTCAATGAATAGTTAATGCAGTTCCATGACAGCAAATGATGTTAAGGTCAACAGTGTTCAACAAGACAAAAATGCGATTCTCTCTCATGAAAATCCAGAATTTTAAGGATCAGTCTTAGCTAAATATAATTTCAATGGTATTTACTTGGTACCTATCTAGCACTCTGATCACAACCTTGCAAATCTGTTACAGGTGAAGATCTAGGTCTAGGTATGATAACCAAATTTATGTTTACATCCATACCCAGAGCTTGTCCTGGTCCTGAAAAAACAAAGATTCTTGGTCATCAAAGGGGATAAATTTTCCATAATTTATGTATGCAAGTTTGTTTCAAGAAATGAAAAGTATATTAGAAATAATCTTTGAAAGTATAAAGGTGCCAGAGGGGCAGAGTAATGCTCTTGACTGGAAGTGTTTTGGAGTGAATCATGGTTGTGCAACTAGTTTACCTAAACTCATTTTAAATCAGAAGAATGACAGGCCCAGAACACTAAGTGATGGAGGATTGCTCCGTGAGGCTGTTAAGGCATCGGGTTGGACTGTGTGCAATCATTTCCTTCTAAATTGGTTGTAGTCCCCTTTCAAACTGTCAGAGTGGTTTTCTTCTGCTTCATTGCACTTGAGAAGCAGGTGGATGGCAAGCTGCTCAGCCTCGTTTGATCCACACGTTGTTGTTCTATGGGGAGAGCAAATCGAACTGGAAAGGCTTTCTGGTCCTGCTACCAGTTCAGTGGCTCAGGCAGCTGCCTGCAATTCAGAGAGGAGGATATCTCTAATTTTGTCTTTCTCGGGGCATATTAAAGAAGACAGTGATAAATTTAGCTCCTCGGTGCCAAGAATGGCAAGTGTCAGCATGACACTTGAATGCAAAATGTATAAACTCAGGCCATCACTGCATGAGGCATCGATTTATTGGTTTGGGAGCCCAGAGTGGTCTAGCTCCTGAAGTGGAGGAAATTTCATTTGATCTATCTCTGGGTCACTTTTCAGCATTAATACAGGCCTCCTATCCCATCTCTTCCTGAATTCCCCTCGTCTGAAAAAAAGGGGGAAAAAAGAATTACTTGGCAGAGTTGTGGAGCACAATTCATAGAAGCCTGAAAAGTCTTTTTGATTTCTTGCATGCAGTATGAGGGAGAGGAACAGTTTTTGCTAATATGTTCCTATGCTTTCTTGTTGCTCTATGCACTGAAACATAAGATGCCAGTGATGTGCTCTACACTTTTGCTTCCTTTGGAGACTACAAGTGTTGCCCCAATTGAAAATTCACTTGAGCTTTAGGCCATAGGTTTTGGAGCAAACTAAGAATGGAAAGAGGAAATTTCTTGTCAAATGAGTTTGTGTTCTCTTCTAATGAGAAATCAGCATCCTGAAAAATGAATTTGCAGAGAAATTCTTTGGAGCTGTTCTCTACCTAATCCTAGTGAAAGCTTATCCTGGCTCAAGAGAAGGGCACCCAGGCAGTAATTTGAAGAGCAGCTCTGCAGTCTGCTTTCACCACTGAGTCTTACAGGGGGCCTCATGGCACCCACATGAGCTGTACAAAGCACCAGGGCATATCCAGCAAGGCCATGCAGACTGGGTGGTGATACTTCTGAGGTTTCTTGACACTGCTTGTCCAAGTGGGCAGTAAACTCTCCCTGTCTCTAAAGGAACCATACAGAAATCATAACTCCTGAAGCAGGCAGATGCTGGGAAAGATGTGCCCATCAATGATGGTTTTATTCATCTCTTCTTTCTCTGTAACAAATTGGCACAAAATGTTCCTTAAACATCTCTTTCCTTCATGAGACAAGCTGACTGGGTTTACTTGTGTGCATGTACATGGACTTGACTTTTTTTTTTTTTTTTTTAGCATACTCTGATATTTGTCTTGTGACTCTGCCTCATGTGGGTTTTTCCCACACATGGTTTGCCTGACCAAGGCCCACTCAGTTAAGAAAGGCAAAGGCAGAGCAAATAGCCTACTGGGTTTATAAACTCCCCAGCTCCATTACAAACCCTGTAATCATCTTCTAATTTTGAATGTACTTTCCTTAACTGCACAGTGTGCTGGGAGAGGGATGTGTGTGCTGGAAGGCTCGGATGCAGCTTCTGGAGGAGCAGGGAGGTCAGGTCCATCAGCAGGAGCTGACACAATGATAGAGGAGGAAGAAATGACATAGCAGTGTGGGGACAGAGCAAGCAGAGGCTGCGGGACTTTCACAGCACCTGCTCTGCTTCACGATGATGCTGGGAAAGGCCAGGTGTTTGGAGAAGAGAGGAAAAGCATTTGTGCATGGCAGAGGGAGATCTGGTGCTTTCAGAGAAGGCTGTGAATTGCTCCTTGCTGTCCATCTCACTGCTGGCAAAGAAACTTGCTTGAGACAGAAGGATGGAAAGAGTGATGGTGAGAGGATGGGCAGGACACAGCCCTCACAAGCTCCTCAGCAGGGAAGGGAGTCTTCTGGCTTTTCTGCTGGGAGCCACGTTCCAGGAAAACTGCTCTGGAGGGTACCAACAGCAGCTCCATCCCTGGGGAAAGAAGCGACTGCTGGGAAAATGGACCAGGCAAGAGAAAAGAGTGCAGCAAAATGGAGGGAGAGGAGGAGTGCCCCCACAGGCAGGGCTCAAAGTTGTGTCTTAGTGAGATCTTTTTTAAGGGTGTACTGAGTACGTGTGGAAGTTCTGCTCCCTGAATTAAATCACAGAATGGTTTAGGTTGGAAGGGACCTCAAAGATCATCCAGTTCCTACCCCCCTGCATGGGAAGGGACACGTTGCACTAGAACAGGTTTCTCAAAGCTCTGTCTGACCTTCTTTTGAACACTTCAGGGAGAGGACTTTGGTCTTTGCTGATTCCACCTCCAGTGACTGAATGTGGGTGTTCAGTAAGTGATGCTGCAAGAGAAAAGCAGTGTGGGGAAACCCTGTAAACCCTATGCCTGAAGGACACAGAGCTGGGCTGAGCCAGAGCCTTGGGGTACATCCCATATCCCTGTGCCTACAGCCCCACATACCACCATGCACATGGTACTGACAGTCATCTCTTCCTCACTCCCAGCAGGGTGGACAGCCCCAGCCTGGACAGGACCACCAAAACCTGAAAAAGAAGGCTCTAAATCTAGTTAATTTGGGTCGTGTTGATGTCAATATATAAAGGTGATCCTGTGCAGCAACAGGATGTTCTCAGGTTGGATCCTGGTGGTGGCCTTCCCCAGTGAGGCTTGCTTTCTTTTTAACACTTTAAACAAACGTAAAATGTGGGTAAGAAACACGAGGCAGGAATAGAATAAGGCCAGATTTTCTTTTAAAATCCCTCTACCCACAGATACTGAGAATTGCAATGGCACAAAATTGTTAAATTGCTTTACCTTTGGGAAACCTCAGTTCATAAAAAATTGCTAACAATTTATTTTTGTACTACATGGTTGACATCACTCTCTTCTCTCACTCTCTCTGCTGGTTATATGTTGTTTTTTTTCACTGCATGTCTGCTGAGATTCCAAGAAAAACCCAAGTGTGTCATACAACATTGCTTTCTGATTTGCAAGTTAAATAGTTTACATAGGCAAAAATGGAGCAATTGGAATATTCCCTACCCAAACACTTTGGGACTCAAACTGCACATTTTAGCCTGGCAGGCCTCCACTGATATTTCTATCTAGAAAACAAAAACAAAAAACAAACCAAAATATTTTGAAGTAACAAGGAAAGACAGATCAGATCTAGGAAAAAATGAAGTTAAACCACTCTTGGACATTTTTGTGAATGTTCTACTTCTGGTTCTAGTATACATCTCGCTCTGTGTATACAGGAGGGCAGCACACATAGACTTTGAAAGTTTAGGGCCTTCTGAAATGAATGTTCCTGAGATGGGGTTAGCCTTCTTTCTGATTGATTGAGTCTTTTGGAAACAGACAAACCATCTGAGCTTTCTGCTCAGAAAGATTAACATTCACAGCCTGCTGTTTTTTAATTTAAAAATCCATTTAAATACAAGGGTTGGGGTTTCTGCCAGCAACCATTAAAAATACCTGTTTTGTAATTATTCCCCAGCCCCTTTTTCTGTTTAGTTGTTATTTTTTTCTTCTTCTTTTTTTCTTTTTCTTTTTTGTTTCTCTTAAAATCTTGACAGATCCTCCCTGTTCATCTACCCACTCTTCTGGAATTGTACCTCCTGCTAAGGATAGCAGCTGGCTGTAAATCTCATGCCAGCCTTGCTGCAAGCAGCTGCCAGGAGGGGTGGGAAGGATGTGTTCAGCATCAGTTTTCCAGTGACTGAGTTTATCCTCTGCCTTCTCAGTAGGGGCAGAAACTGAGCTTTGCCACGGCTGCTGAGCTGTGTCAGGGACTCAGGACCTCAGGGGCATCATCCCACCAGGGATTGCCCCCCCAGTGTAAAAGTGTCACCATCTGCACATGCAGGAAGGGTATGTGCTGTAGGTGGGACATATCCTGGCAGAAGTGTAAATATATCTTAGTTAATTAATATGCCAGGTCCTCAGTGTGTATTAATTGGGTTGTGTGCATCTCTGGTTGTCTCTCTTACAGGGATTATCTTGTAGACAGTGGTAGAAACAAACTTACTGGGGCAGATCCTCAGTTCTCTAGGACTTGGTTGAAGTTTTCTGTTTCATTCAGTTCTAAAATCACCCTGGGTGCACTCATGGATTATGCTTGTGTTGTATCTGTAGGTGTTAGATATATTTTTAGACACCATTAAAGAAGAGGTGACCAAAAACATTAGCCTGAGTGGTGGATGCTTTCCAACTTCCTTCTGACGACTTTACACCTGATGATTTTTGTGGTTTTAATTCTTCTTGGACTTCAGCCCTGGACTAGTGTAGAAACCCTGCCCCACAGTATGAGTGCCTTTATCCATCAGACTCATTTGCACAGAGTTTCTAAGGTTTTCACTGCTCTGCAGCAGTGTGGGGGGTTCATGTGAGTCAGAAGGTGAGGAGACAATTCCTGTTTGGCATCTGACAGGTGACTGACAAGATCTCAGTTCATTTTCATTCACAGTAGGAGTATCAATTCTGCAGTGCCAGCCTGTCCTGATCCTGGTTTGCCCCTTCTGCTTTCAGAATCCATTTCTGTCTCCCTCAGCTCTGTTGCCTCCCCCTGTATATGCAACTGTCTCAATTCATCTTCATTTTCTACCCCCTTTTATTTTTTTTCCTCACTTAGCAATCCTGTGGCTGAAATCTCAGTTTGATGATGATCTTTGCCTCTCCTGGCATGTTTCCAAATGCAGCTTCTGGATTTAAATGGTGAACATGAATCTAGTGTTGGAAAACTGAGCAAAGGCATGTCACAGAGGCCGTGGGTGCAAGCTAATACTTGGAGTTCTGTCTCTCATTCTATCTTTGTGGTGGGTAATTAGAATTGCTGTCTTAGAGAGGCCCAGGACAACTGGTACAAACCCAACCCAGCCTCCTGTTCACCTTGGAGCTGATGCTTGAGTTAGAGGCACCCAACAGCCTTGATGGCACCTGGCTCTTCTCTGAAATTCTCCTGCTGTTGCTTGAGCAGCAAGATGCCTCCTGAGAGGGTGTTTTATTACTGAGAACTCAGTGCAGCATGCTTCAAGCTTGTCAAACCATGAAAGAAAGGTTACTAGTGACTGGCTTGTATTGGTGCCATGAAAGGGATAGAGGAAGTTCATTTTTGGTCACCAACAATAGAAACAAAAGGTCACCCTTTTTGCTGCTGCCTTGCTACCCTGACTGTTGCGAGCTCCTAGTGCTGCCTCTTTCTTCTCCAACATCTGCAGTCTCCAGTTTAGTGTTACTGATTAGGTGTTACTGGTATCCTTTATTAATAGATGGATAAAGAACCAGATGCCAGCCACTCACTTGCTTTTAAAAGATTCCATCTTCTAGAGCTCCCTTTAACTTTCTGATGCCAGTTTTCAGTTGTATTCTTCAAATGAAAATGATCCACATAGTATTTTACAGCTATGCAAATACCATTCTCATCTAACTTACTGCCTTCACAAAAGCTTAGTAAAGAGTGTCAGAGAAATACTAAGGCTCATAAGTGTCTCTATTCAAACCAGTACTTAAAATTAACTTTAATTTGTGGTGGAAATGCAATAAGACTAGAGCAGAATAATTTTGAAATCCCACTTGGAGTGATTGTATAAGTTATGAGATATCTACCATCCAGTGCTAATCCCATGAAGATGTTTTAATGCCATGGGATTTCTTTTTGAGCTGGTATTTCCCCTGCCCAGGTAGAGTAGTGGTATCAAACATCAGATTGCACTTTCGGTGTAAATGTCGATAAAATATGTCAAAATCCAGTAAAAAAATATTTTCTTGTTTTTAATTGAATTTTCTCTTCACAGAAAATAACTGGACAAGTGCAAACACTCACCTTTAAGGTTGCAGAGGCATTGGTGCAGTCACCAGGAGGGACTACCAAGGGCAGGTGTCCTGTGTTGTCCCTGGGCATTGCCAGGCTCACAGGGACTCTGGAGCAGAGCAAGGTGAGGAGCCAGCTCTGCCTCCATGGCCTCTTCCAGTGTTCAAGGACAAGCTGCAGAGTGAGACTGAAGGATTAAGTTTCAGATAAAAAGTGCTTTTAGAAAGGCATCCTTCTTCTGACTGGCTGCAAGCTCTTTACAAAGAGCCATCAAGGCTGCTGGTCGCCCTATTAATTTGTGACCCTCCAGGTCCCATGAATTTACCCCTGGAAAGGTGTCTTCCCACACTGCTCTCCCTTTGCAAAGCCAAGGAAAACAAGAATCTTCTTCCTCCTTCAGTTTACTCCACCTGATAGAAAGATCCAGATCTCTATCTAGACCACTCTGAGAGCATCTGGGAGCATGGAAGGTGTTCCCAACAGCCTGAGCCTGCCCACCCAGCCCAGAAATGCCTGAAGACAGTCTGTGCTGGGCTGGTGACATCCAAATTCTCACTTTATGCTGTGAAAGATACTCCAGCAGTGTCTTGGGCTCTACTTCCAGCTACATGGAGTGGTGGACCTGCAAAATACAACACAGGCACATACCATGCTCACCTCTTCAATCTGAGCAAAATTTTCTAAGATTCCTCTACCAGATCAAGGTTTTTTGTGCCAAGGGGACATGCAACAGAAGTTTGGTCCTTGCATACCTCCTTTGCAAGAAGGTTTGTCCTTGCTCTTTCTGTGAAGAACTGAGATCTGCTGTCTGGCAGTGAGTGCTGTAACTAACCTGGCCTTGCCATGAAGTGAGGGGGTTGATTCACCATTCAGAATTTACAGGAGGAGCTGTGCCTGCCAGATCATAGCCTTTTAAAGCAGCTGGAATGAGTCTTAAGGTTCTTTCTTCTTCGTACTATTTTGCTGTCAGGAAACAGCCATGAAAGCCAATAGCAAAGTATATGTCTGATCTCATCTCCTTTCAGAGCTGATGCTCAGATAGGATGAAGGCTTTTTTTCTGCTTTTGGTTACTAGATAAGCTCACATGCTGAGAGCTCGAGGTGGATCTGAAAGATCAAACCCTGCTTATAATTCATCTGTGCTCAAGGTGAGGCTATGTGATAGAATTTCCATTTTTATAAGTTTGCTTTTAGAAAAAAAAAAAAAGAAAAAAAAAAAAAGAAGAAATGGAAATACACCAAAGAGCTTTGTTCAAAGAGCCCCACCTTAGGAAAGAGCAAAACGAAGTTGGTTTTGGTCTCATTTCTGAACTCTTGCAGGACAGTGTTAATAACCTTCTTCTAATGTAGATTTTGAGTGTGCAATACATGCAGAGAGGGGAATGTGCTGTGCTTTACACATCTGTAAACCATAGGCCTTCCAGAGTGCAAAAGTCAGACTTGTGTAGGTTGCAAGCAGCAGAAATCCTTTCTTTGTGCCCCTTATATTTTGTGTCAGGGTTTGTTTTTTTTTTTTTTTTTTTTATGACATTCCAGATGTTTACAGAGTGCTTTATTAGTTTTGTCATGCAAAATGTTGTGCTGTTGGTCCTTATAGGAAAGGCTGGACAAAGAGAAGAAGCAGTTCTTAAGGTTTTGCTGATGTTTCCTCTCTTAGCCTGGGATGCCCTGGACACAAACATGCCCTGGGATTGCCATCTATACCTGGAGAGAGCCCAGATGGCCCGTGAGGAGTGAGAGGTAGTGAAGCATTGTGTTTTATTATGCAGAACGGAAGATACTCTTGAAAAATAATGCATTGGAATCAGGTCTTAGCACTTTAGGGAAGATGCTGCCACCATCCAAGTGATTTTCCTGTATCACAAAAGTCTGGGGGAAGTTGCCAGTGCCTGTTATATTGAACAATGAAATATATATGCACTCTTTTTTTCTCACTATAAACATTTTTGTATAATGCAAGATGCCGATCTGTCTGCAAGCTATTGATAGGTTCTATGTGTCCTCATGGGAGAACAGGGAAAGGAGTGAAATGAAGTATTTTAACTGATATAGTTATACGATGTCTGTGTTTAAAAACATAAAAATCTAACTGCCTTAACACTCTGCCACATAATTCCTCAGGACATGTGAAACACTGCACTCTACAGCACTTAGTCTGCGAAGGATTCCCTTGTCACTGTCAAAATTGTTTTAGAAGTCTAAATTAATGCATAGCACTGCATTTATTAAAATGTGAAATAATCATAAATTTTTCATTCTTTGTACACTTAAGCTAATTTTCACATAAATGAAGCACTTGGCAGTTGAAATTCCACATATGGTTGACAGTGATGTTTGATGTCAGAACAATGCCCTGAGCTCCATGCAAATTAAACATATTTTAATTATTCTGGATATCCATTCTTCCTTTAGAGTGTGTCTAAGCAGAATATTAAAAGGAATTTTAAGTGTAATGTCTTGTCAGCAACTGCCTCCAACAACCATGGTGAATCCTCTCTCCTTTTCTGCTGCTGAAAGAGAGGTGACTGAAAGTGAAAATTATAAATGACACAAGAAAAAGAAAAACTTTTCTTAAGCTTTGGAAACCAGTCTGGCTTAATGGGAACCCACTGAAACTCCCTATCCAGCAGTGACTTCTGTGAACATTAAACTGAACATTGGAGACTCTTGATGGGAGGGAGCCAAGCTGGATGCTTTTAACTCTCATCCTCTTTTTGTTCTTTCTTTATGGGAAACAGGTTTTTACAGTTGACTAAAGACAGGCAACTAGACCCAAAGTCACAGGAACTTTAGGTGTCAAGAAAAGGAAAGGAAACAAAGCATTTTAAAATTTACCAGTTCCATCTCTCTTTAAAAATATTTAAATACTAATTGAAAAAAAAAAAAAATCTAGTCTGGTGTATCTAGAGCATGGTTTGAAGGCTTCCTCAACCCTTCTTCTCTCCCTCTGAAACTAATGTGTTAGTCTCATGTCCGAGCATTGCTTTGCTAGTTTGCTTAGAATTTATTTGCATTTTTAGTATCACTTGTGGTTATTTATAGGCATAGGTGCACTGATATTAAGAAGCTGTAAGCAATTAAGTATGTAGAACAAGAAGAATTATTGTCTTTGATTATTGATTCATCTAAATGAAAAATTTTAGCTTGAAAGAGAAAAACATCACCCCAATGGAAATTAAAAGAAATTTTTCTCATCATTGCCATTGAAGCCATTGATTCTACATTATTAATAGAGGACAACTTAAAAAATCAAATGGAACTCCATTTTTCTTTGGATTACCTTTCTTTGTGTGTAAATGAAAGCCTGATCCTTCTGCTAACTACAAACTGTGTAAAAATTTACCATCAGGGTCAGGTGCTTTTTCTTTTGTGAAGGTGAGAAGATCTTATAGTCATAATCAAAGGCACTGGACTTAGTCCTTGTTCATGAAACAATGGAACAGGTGTTGTCTTGAACCTCACTTTTTTCTTGTCTGGTTCTTATTATATCATCTGTCACCTGGGTGAATTTAAATCTCTGCCCCCCTCTAGCTGCTGTCCTGTTTCCTTCCTCTCTGCTGCAGAGGTGAAGGGGCCCTGTGGGATTTGCATCTCTAAATTGTCTTCTGTCCCCATGGACTGGTTCTGCTCCCACACCAGCCACTGAATACCTCCAGTTCTGCCCTCTTCATCTATTAATCATGGTGCCAGGGGCAAAATATGAGTCCTGGTGCTTCAGTGTTCACTAGAGAAAGCTCAAAACCAAAAGTATTAGTGCATTTGTGTGGGTATGTTGATGTCTGTTAATTTTAATCTACTAGTTCTGGTTATGTTGTGCAGTTCATTTCTTATGATGCTATAAGCAGGAGATGGCTGCAGGAACAGTAAAGAAGATTTTTGGCCCCTAGGAAGATGTTAGGAGACAAAGTTGAGGGCATGAAATCAGTGAACCTTAATGGCTCAAGAGTCCAAATTAGCTAATAAGCTTCCAGAGTATATGGAGGAGAGAATTCTTGCCGTTTTTTGAAGCAGTATCTTATTTTCTGTGGAGAGGTTTTAGTTTTTGAAATGGGGATGTAAGCACTCCAGTAAGTTCTGGTTCCCTAAACGTTGTTCCTGTGGTTTTCATGTGGAGGAATGGCTCTTAAAAATGAACAGAGGCATCATTAAAGATGGGAAGTAAAAATTCTGACATTATAAAAGTATTTTTTTCCCCTCTTAACTTTTCCTTTTTCGACTCAAGGAATGAAAGCTTCAGTGTACTTATTAACTTCCCAGTTAATGAGATCTTGAAACAGGGATGTTTTGCTTTGCTTTCCTCTGGCTCATCACACTGCCTTCCCTTTGGAGAGTGGCCACAGGGTGAAGATGAGGGAAGAAGAGTGCAAGACTCATTTATGTGCTTGATTCTTGTGAGCAGACAGATACTAAGTTGGCTTTTTTTCAGCCCTTCCCCTGTGTGTGGCTTGTTTTTTTTCAGGCTTGCTTTTTTGGCACTTTCAGACATACCAATACTGGTGGGTAGTGTGCTGTTCACAGGCAAAATATGCTTACAGATTTTTGCCAGGCACCTCAACATGCAGCTATAAAACTCCTGGAGATTTTCTCTGTTTCTCATTTAACAACTTCTGCCACTCTCCTTAATTGTGCTCCTACAATAAGGCAGATAGCTAGGAAATTATATGGATCAGGTTCCATTTGCACTGAAATAATGTTGACAAGTGTCACATGTTGACAAGGACATGACATGGAAACTAAAGGAGAACTCTTATTTTGTGTTATTTCCTGTGAAATTTCCAATTTATGATGAGACTGGACTAGGAGATGTAGGAACAAACTTCAATTTTGGGAGGAAGGTGAAAGTTAAAAGCATTCAGACAGAAAATTATCTTGCTTAAACTGCCAGAAGACTGGGCTGCATAAATATTGAGTAGCCCTATCTTTGCTCAGCAGGGTAGTTCATATATTTGTTTTTATAAAGTGAGCTCTTTCTTCAGTACTATCTATGCCCCAGAATTAGATGCACAATAGGTAATTTGTGTGTTTGTGCACGTGTATTATTCTTTTTCAAACTGAAGAGTGTGAATCCAATTTTAGAGACAAGTTGATCCAAGTTAGTGTGAGAGCAACAGGCACCACTTCATAAAAGAGGTGGCAGAGGGAATCATGCATATGTCTGAATTTTAGGAGGAATTTGAGCCATGGGTTGAATTTGGATACAATGGGTATCCCTGGGTACACAAAAACGATGAATTCCCAAAGGAGAGAGAGATGCTTAGTGACTTGGTCTTTTGGTGGATAAAATAGTGAAGAGAATCCAAACAGAACATCTGCACAGGGTGGCAGGATCCAAAGGAACTCCTCCATCCCTCTGCAATGAAAAACATCAAACCCAACCTGGCATTTCATCACATCAGAAGGATAGATATTTCTCCTTTTTCCACTGGCTCCTACCACACTACTACTTATCATTTCAGTCCAAAGCAGATGTTTAAACAAATAAACAACCCTTTTGCTGTGCTTAAAGGTTAATAAGGTTAATGCTGGGAAACAATGAAGCCTGAGAAAAATGGTTCTGTATTGACTTGCTACCTTGTAAGTATTTAACAGGCTGCTTTGGAAAGGCAGTGTGGGGACAGGCTGGTAGATATTACTTAATAGATTGCATCAGTCTAATGAATTGGTGGTCACAGCAGATATTGTTGAGGATGTGGCATGTAAAGACAAATGGGATTGCATCCCTAGGTTTTCCTGGCTTCAGTTGCATTCCCCCTCTTGGGAGGGGGCAGTGGCAGCATCTAAGATGGTTGCAGTCATAGTTACCCTTCAAAAACAAATGGCATTCTGTCTTTTGCTTCTGTCCAACCCACCACTGCCTGGCTGTTTGTCTAAAATATATGAAATTCCTCCCTTGGTAGCCTTCTGACTGCTGCTCAATAGGATTAAATTAGAAGTGGGATTTTTTGAAGAAAAGTCCTGGAATCAATTGGAGTCTTGACAATATTCCAGAAAAGAGAGTCAGCATCTCTGCAGTAAGCCTCAAATAGTGCCCAGTGCCTTTCTCTGCCCAAGGCATTACAGGTTGTGAAGATGGAAGGGGCCTGCACATTCAAGATGCATCTGAAAGAAGCAGGTGAACCAGGGGCCCATCTGGTGGGCTTTTAGTGGAGATTCCTACTATAGAAGTGGACTAGATCAACAGTCCAGTTGAAAGTAGTGATAGCTTTTTTCTTAATATTATTTATTTGAGTCAGGTGCAGTGATGTCATTTGTATGGATAACTTTAGGCAGTTTAGGAAGTATTGAAGAAACTGGATTTTCATTCCAGTCAGACAAGAAAATTAAATTATTCATCCAGGCAAGGTAACTGAAGGAAGGAGAGCAGTTGATAAACTTTGCCACTTCACTCCTTAGTTGCAGAATGAATGTTTAGATGCTGTCCTGAGCCAATTTTTGGGGTAAATTATGGAAGATAAATGTGTGTAAGTTTAACTTAATTTTTTATGAGATCTATGAGGACAAATTTATTCCAAGCTCTAAGCTAAATGTTTTTTTAAAATGTTTTTTTTCTTGTCTAATTTTTAATTCATAGTCTTCTGTCATCTCCACAACATTTTATATTTTGTATGAATGATTCTTTCTGTTCAGTGTAGCTGGTTGAAGAGTTTGTATTTGCATATGTAGAAAATGCTTGCAGATAAGGGGGCTGAAGGACTAGTCTAGGTAAAGAAATTTAGCTGTCTAAAAATGCCTAAGTAAAAATTGCCAAACTTTAAAAGGTTCTAACATGGCTAACTCAATTGGTAGGAATTAGACAACTTGGAAAACTCTTGGAAAATTCTTGGTCCCTGTTTCTGTCCTTAGGTCTGTGAGAAACATCATATGTTTTAAGGTCTGAACCAAAACGTCTCTGGAAGTCTAAAGCAAATACCCATTCATTCCTGTGGCTTGCATCAGACTTCCAAGGTCAGGAGGAGGTGCTGGAGAGGGCATGTGTACATAGGAAGGACATGATGTAGGCTGTGTGCATCCATCTTCTGGGTTAATCAATAGTGAACCAGAGTATGAAAATCTTAATTCACAATGTAAAGTGTTAGGATGAGCTGGCTGTGGCTGAGAGAGGGGATTAGATGGGCTGAGAGTTCTTCAAAACCTTGTAGGTTATGTGACAGCCATGTTTTCAGAAGAGGGAGGATTTCCATTGGAACAGGTTGGTGTCTTGCCTGACCCTAGGGGAGATATCTAGGGATCTTCTTGTTGGGGTTATAGAACACACTTCACATCTTCATCTGTATATATAGCAAAGGTTTGCTGGAAAATAGGGAAGGTTCAGCATTTAGGACTTTGTACCTAGGCTGGGTGCAAGAGTTGTCAGCTTAGAAATGTTTCCCCACTGTATTAACACAGAGATTCCTTGGCACCACTATAGTTTTTTGCCATTACTAATGTTGATATAAGGCAATTTACAGTCCTTTTCAGGATGGCAATTAAAAAAGCCAACAACCACATAGTTAATTAGTGGGGAAAAACCATCAATATAGTATACAATAAGCCCTTACAAGCAGGAAGACAATTAAGACAGTGGAGATAAACCAGTGACCAGTGTTAAATCTTTTGCCAGGAGAGTAGGTAAGAGAAATAAACCTGATCCCTAGGGATATCTAGACTCTTTCCTCAGCCATACTACTGACTCAGGCCACCACCTTTGCCATACCTATTAAGTCCTAAATTATTTGTGCCACAGTAGTAGTCTCCTTCAGGAACTGTAATAGCAATTTGAATTTGGGCCTTGATGTTTCTTGAGAGGTCCATTTTGATTTTGCAGGTGCTGACTGGTCCAGCCATAACTTCCTGGTGCAAATGATGATTCTCCCCAGCTTTCAAGAGCATTCCAACTCCCACAGAACTGATTTCTCAGGGTGTAGACCTTTTTGGGTTGCTTGCTTTGGTCCAATTAATAAGCATGAGCTTACTGTGAATTGTACTATGGCATGGTTAAGGAAAGCCATTGCTCCCAGTTGTGATGGGCTTGCTAAGAGTGAGGGAAATGCCTCTGCACTGGCACTGGGCCACCAGGGTTGTGGGCCTTGGAGAGATGAGTGCTACATGTTGAGTCCAACAGTGCTCATAAGTAGCTGCTGAAACAGGAATCGTGTGACAAGTTATGCAAGTGTACCCGAGATTAAAAGATTTAGTGTGCTCTGTAGCTGCCAAAGGCATCTAAGACTCAGTGGGGCTAGTGATGCACTGAGGGCCAATCTTTTAACAGCAGTATCCGTGTCTGCTTGAGTGATCTGATAGAGTCTTGAAGAGCAATATATAGGTTTAATGTGCAACAGCACCAGAACTGTGTTTCCTTTCTCTTTGGTGCATTAGTAGTGTCATTCATAAGTGTTCCCGTGTTACCCTGCCATACTGCTGGAGTGAAAAGTGCAGAAATTCATGAATAAGTTATAACCTGTACCCTATTAATAGTCCCACTGATGATATGTTATGGCAATCCTCTAGCTTCTCCCCAACCCTCTGCCTTAACTCTTCCTTTGCCTGTCAGGAGCTATTCTGTGAAATGCTTTCCCAGCAGTGCTGTAGAAGCTGATTGCCCTTCTAGTTGATGTTGGTGAGCTTCAGCCTGGACATCTCTGATGTCTGCTTTGTTCTTCCGTTGAGGAAAGAACCTCTAGATGTTGACAGAGTAATTTGTTTTCATTCAGCATCACTGAGGTGGGGTTTTCCAGGGCAGAACCACCCTTTTTCATTCCTGCTGCTGCTGAAAGACAGCTGGTTCTGGTTTACTTACTCTTAGCCAGGATGGGGATGGTGTTTCCTAAGGCTCATGTTTAAAGCCATTATGATAAATGAGGTGTCAGAGGGTGTTGGTGGAGCATGGTTGAGATAATCTCATTCAAGAGACAAGAATATATAACTTAACCAAAAACATTAAGCTTCTAACTTCAAAATACTTGCTAAGAGGAAGATAGGTTAGAGAAATGCCTCCTGGCCTTATAGAAGCACTTTCCCCAAGATTTTAGAGTGGGGTTTATTGTGTGATAGTTAATGTCAGAGTGAAAATAGTTCCTTTTTCCCTCTGCAGGCACACTTTTTACTCTCCATCCCTATTCTATCTGCATCACTTATTTCCTTCATTCCATATCAAAAGCAAACTCTTCATGATTCAAGAATATATTTTTTTTAAATTACTGCAGACTAGATTTTCATGTTTACTCATCCTGATAATTACAGAAAGCTAAATTGTGAATTTTTCAGGTGCTACTTCAGTGTCACCATTCTGGGCCCAAATGCTTTGCCTTGCAAGCAGGGTTACCATTAAGCTGGCCACAACCATAATATAATTCAGCAAAATAATCAAATATTAGCGACACTGGTTTTGAGCTTGGAACAGCTTTGCAAAAGAGAAAAAATGGTTTTGGCAGCCACTCATAGAGGTGGTAACTGAAGTTTTTCATACACCATGTGCAATCATACAACCCAGAAATCTTCAGCACTTCTGAAATGGTTCTTAATGTCAGTACTGAAAAGAACACCTATGTTGTCAGGTGCCCGTGCCATGCTGGAGCCTTGTCTGATCACGGGATTGATTTGCAAGCAGGTGACCTTTGGGGGAGCTGCAGTAAGATGACATGAAATAACAAATTGCTCATGGAAGAGTTTATGAAAGTACAATGATCCCAATTCCATCTCTAGAATAACTTTCAGAGTACTTTCTGTACATAGCCTCAGAATTCTCCATTGCATGTGTTGTGAGTGTGGACAAAACTGAACTTTGTTCCTTCCTTATTAATATAAAAAAGGATTAATTCTAATTTTGTGGGAGAACAAGAGATTTTTCATTACCGATAAAGGTTGCATTAAGACTCTATCTAGATTTATGGAAGGGAAAGTGGGGTATTTATCCAGTGTTTAGAAGCATATGCCCCACAGATTTTCCAGCAACATAAAGAAAAGCTCTATAAGCTAACCCAGATAGATGGGAGGCTGTGATAGGTCGTCAGCTGAAGGCATGGCTGAGATATTACAGTGATAGTCATGTTAGAAAAGATAATAGATTAGATGCAGCCCCACTGGAGGAGGCATGTGTGCACAGACTACTGAATGCTCCATGCACATTGAGATACAGCTTTGAAGCCATCACTTAGCAGCTCTGAAATGTCTGTACAATTTTTTATGCTGTAATTTTGTATTGTTCATAAATATTCATAGGTACTGCTGCTTTCCTTGATCTTATTTTAGTGAAGCAGCACAGTCTGTTGGTTAGAAAAGGAAACTTGGAGCCAGTCAGAGCTCCCAATGTCTGCCCAAATGCTGCTGAATTCCTGGGTGGCTGTAAACTAGGCACTTAACCTTGTCATGCTCCAATTTTCCTATCTGTAGATTAGCTATCTCATTAATAAGTGTCTTCCTTGCAGGGGAGTGAAAGAGATTAATTAATGTTTGCAAAATGACTCAAGCCCCTCTGTTGAAAGGTGCTCCAGAAGTGCAAATGGATTACTGTTATTACCACGTGTTTCCATATGGAACCCCATGGAACTGAGATGCTCTCCTTTTTTTATCTGTCCTGGGGCTGGATCAATATGGGTAGTGAGACATCTCTGCATTTGGGAAGCAGTTATCCCATTCCCTGTGTTCTGGACAACATCCACCTCGTTAAAGCCAGCAAAGGTGGAGATCAGAGCATCAACTGGTTAAAGTAAAAAGGGGGAAGGGCAGGAAAAGTGGCAGTCCCATGCTTTTGAGGAAAATCGGCATTGAAGTCCTGGGGACATTATGTTAATGGCATTACTCAATTTCTGGAAGCAATGCTGATTAAATATTCATTGACTTTGATTATACTGAAATTAGGACTAAAGCGTGAACTCAAATTGAGTGGAATAATGGCAGTGTAAATAATGCATACTTTCTAAATTGAAAACACCAGCTTGTGCTCAGCTCCCCCTCTCCCCGCCCCCTCAGTTTGTCATTGTGCCATTTGTTTAGGAGATGATTATACTGATGTGTGCATATCTAGCTATCATTTTTACCAGCTGGAAAAAAATGTGAAATTAAAGGTTTTCTACATTGTTTGCTTTTCCTTAGTATTGGAAAACAAGTAAATACAGTAGAACAAAGACTGAACTTGTCTTAGGGGGTTAGAAGCTGCTGCTCAGTATTAGTCCTCTGTAGCTTTCCCAGAGGATGAGAAATGTTGATGGGAATTGGGCCCTTGGAGAAAGAGACCAGGAAGAAACTGATGCATGAAACTGCAGGACACAAGCTAGAAGAGGTTTGGTCGAGCTCTGAAGGGGACAGCTGGGGACTTGGTTCAATTCTCTGGTCTGCCAGAGGCTCCACGTGTAACCTAGGGGACAACATCTGCCCTGTCCTAGGTGTGTTCTGGAGGCTCAGTCATGACTGCTCATGGAGATTAAGCTTTGAGGTGGCGTTTGAAGGGTGACAGGGGGAGTGAGAAGAGGTCTTTCCCATCCAGATAGCACCTAACTCCAGCCCTTGTCTCCAGATGAAGCTGGGTCTTCCAGTTTCTTCCTACCAGTTTCTGCTGCAGTGCCTGCATGGCACTGGAGGACATTCAGCCACCTCCCTGCGACCAGCAGTGCAGAATCTCCTTTGGGAACATCCCTCCAGTCCTCTCTCTGCTGAGGGGGTAAGGGCAGAGTCCAGGCCTCATATTCTACCTCCATTTCCCCTTATGGATCCTCTACTCCCACCCTGACCCCCGTTGGCTTCAGAAGGGTTCATCTGGCTGCAGATGTGCAGGCGTGCTGTGCGGCCCTGATGCAGGCTTTCTTTTTGCTTATATTTCTCTTCCTAATAATGCATCTTCTTTGGCTTTTAGGAGGGAGACGTGCCCAAGGCGTCTTTTTAAAGAACTCTTTTTAAAATCAGAAGCATATTATTTTTAATACAATACATGATGTAGGAATTGCAGGGAGGCTTTTGATGGCCGCGATGCCAATCATGTAGCTCACGCGCTGGGAGCCGCGTGGGTTCGGTGAGACCAGAACTACACACTCTAGAAACCAAACTGGTGGGGTTTTTTTTTTTTCAGAGTTCACATGCTGATTGCAAAGAAAAAGCCTGTTAAAGAGCAAATCGTTTAAGGCACAGCCTTCCTTCAAACCCCAGGGAACTTGCTTTCTGTGACAGCGTGATGGAAGGGTTTCTTATTCATACTTGGCTTTTCCCTCCGCAGCAGGCCTCATTGCTACCTGAGATTTACTCTATTGTGAAGTTCTCACCAGAAAATAGCAGGGGTGGGAATATTCACTTGATCTGCCTTTTCTCCTCCCAGGCAGAGCAGTGCCTGCTCCTGCCCCAAGAGTGCATTTTGGAGAGGAAGGAGTAGTGCTGACTTGGAGGAGGAAGGTGCTGCTGCTGTGCTCACAACCCTGCAGCCCTCCTGCAAACACCACAGGCACTGGGACCTGTCCAAGGGTATTTCTGCTTGGCCTTTTACCTTGGTGTCATCTTCTCCACCATCCAAGGCTGCCATCCATGAAGCTACCAGGGCTGTTATTGCAATTTCCAGCTAAACGAACTGCCTCTCTTTCTCCTTTCCCAGAGCAACTCACTTCTCTCTGAGTCTTGGAGAAGCTGAGATTCATCCTGGCTCCAGGTTTCTGCAGCCTTTGGTGTTTATCAGAGATCATTTTGCAGCTGTGGTATCACTCCACAGATAAAGGGCCATGAAAATGATCAGGGGACTGCAGCACCTCTCCTACAAAGACAGGCTGAGGAAGCTGGAATTGTTCAGCCTGGAGAAAAGAAGGCTCTGGGGACACCTAGCAGTGACTTTCCAGTATCTGAAGAGGGCTATCTACAGGAAGGCTGGAGATGGACTGTTTGCAAGGACCTGGAGTGATAGGATGAGGGGCAGTGGTTTTAAATTAGAGCAGATATAGATTGGATGTTAGGAAAAATTTCTTTGCCATGAGAACAGTGGAAAAATGGAATAGGTTGCCCAGGGAGGCCTCATCCCTGGAGATATTCAAGGTGAGGCTTGAGAAGGCTCTGAGCAACTGATCTAGCTGAGGATGTCCCTGTTTACTGTCCTTTGGAAGTCCCTTCCCTCCCAAATTATTCTCTGACTATGATTCTAAACCATGACGTTTAAAAGTTGTGTGGTGCCTGTGTGTTTCTGTTCCTATATCTCCGTTGGGGTGTCTTTGTGCAGAAATAGGCTAGCACCCCATGAGAGTCTTCTCTTTGAAATGGTGGTGAATAAAATCCAGGACTAGGGATCAGGAATGGTCTCCCCTGTCACTTTGTGGGGACAGGATGGGATCCTGCCCTCTGCTGCTCCAGCAAATCCCTGACCCAGCAGGCTCCTGGCTCAACCTGTGCAGCTGTGGGTGCATGATCTTAGTGTGTGTGGAGCCAAGCATCTCCTCCATCTATCATGGTAAATTTATGCCTGGAGTGATTTACTTAATCCATCTGTGATGCCATGACAGCAGATGTGAGAAGAAACTGCATGCCCTGCTAAGTCTCATAGACTCCTGCTTCCCCCCCCCCCCCCCACCACAGCCTGTGAGGTTTTGGTGAAAGAGTCACTTCAATTAGGTTTTTATTTTCCAGTCCCTTTTCCTAAGCACTTGTTTTTTTGTCCTTTGGTTTGTCCTCTTACTCATGTTCGCATCGCTGCAGATGAGGAGGGTTGGGAGGGTTTTGCTTTTGGGGTATTTTTTAATGACCAGAAACTTCCAGTCAGAGGAGAAGGCTTTGGGGCATTTTACACTAGAGATTCTTCTGTTCTATGGAATATCTTTTATTAAAACTGTTATTCACAAATCAAAGCAAAGTTGCCACCTGATTAAAACTTGATAGGATAAATTTCTTTCCAGGCTGAATGAATTTAATGACATAAGCATAAAGATTTGTCACTTTTCCTCCTTAGGAATTTCCTATTAATTTTACCACTGCAGCAAAGGAGGATAACAGCACCATTTGCTAAAAGCATCTGGACTTGCAGAAAGTTAGCAAAGTGGTTTTTGGTCTGCAGATGATAAACAAATGCAGAGGAATTTGCAAAGGTGTAAATGTGTTTCAGGCTGAATGCTTGTACAGTGGTTACAGTTTTCAGATTTCAGTAAACTGCAGAATTTTGTCTGTGGTCTGAAGAGCTTCTTAGGCTCATTTTAATTTTTCATGGAAATATTTCAAATGAGATCATCCCACCTGAATAATTGGCCAGGCTCGATGTTGTCATTTATCAGTAGGTCTCTGAGTTGTCTGTTGAAGTATATTGGGACAAATCTCCAAGAATTACTTGATCTTAGGAAAAGATGATGCATTTTAGACGAAGGTTAGATATTTTCTTTTTTTTTTTAATAAAAAGGAGGTTAATATGTGCTTCCCCCAAATTACAGTCTACTTAAAGAACTTGTGGCTGTTCTTTGAAATGGGTTGGGTATTTGATGCATCTCTCTGTAGTCTTGGCTATTCTCATGATTCCATTTAGCACCTCAGAGATGTGTTGCATGGAGGACAGCCTGCATTATATGATGTTTCCCAGGTATCAAGTGCTCCTGTGTGGCATTTTGTTAGGCTTGTAGCTATACACAGCTTTCCTTGATAGGTGTCTTGACATAAGAGTTTCCTTTCTCACTGTAGCTTTCTACTAAAGTGGGAATTTCTAACATTCCCTGTAATGTCCTGGATCAAGTCTGTGCTTTGAGCCAATGTACCAGTACTCTTGATGCAAAGTGCTGGGTCACAGGGTATGGAAACACTTTGCTGACTCTTTTCAAGAAGTTTAGTCTGTTTCTTTCCTTTTCTTTTTAAAAATCTCCTTGCAGCACACGTACTTAATAATCTAGGCTTGTCTCTGTGTAAATAATTAATCAGAAAGAGAAAATAATATAAATCCTAGCTATCATATTGCTATTAAAATTGCAGAAGCATTAGTGCATCCAATGAGTATTGTTTCTGTAATTAGATAACCTTTCTGGGTTGTATCAGCACTTAGCATGGGGAATGTATGACCATTTGCTTGGAGGCAAGGAAGGAGGAAACTTTTTTCATTTGGCTACATGAATTTCTGTGCAGAGGGAAGGTATTAGCCTAGAACAGGAGCAGAAATAATTTATGCCTCTCTTCTCCAGTCTTTGGCTCAGTCACAGTTGTTTCTCTGAGAGCTGTCCTCCTGTGTGGCAGTAGAGCTCTGCCTTAGCTAATCCAAGGTCAGGATCACCAGGAACCAAGTCAGCCCCAGCTGCCCATCTCCATCCTTTGCTCCAGGTGGTTAATATCCTGCTTCTCCCCTCCTCTGCTATGAGGAGGGGCCAGAGACCCCAAGCTGGGCAGGTGTCTGCACCACCAGTGCAGTTTTCCATTGCTGCACAGGTAAAAAGATGTTTTCAGCTCAAAGGAGGTGTCCTCTGGACTTGTTCTTGACCTGAAACAATCATTTCCCCAGACCATTAAGGGGAAGCAATGGGGATGGATAGCTGAGCAGAATAACTGGGGACTTGCCAAGTATTTTCTCCGGATTTCTATTTTGTTTTTACTTGAGTGCAGAATTTTCAGTCCGCAGAGAAATGGGTAGGTGAAGGAGTACATTGCAATCACTAGGTTCTTATCTGTGACTTAAACACATGTTCTGTTTGCAAAGATGAGCAAATACTCACTATTTCCCCAGCTGTGTCACCTGCATCACTTTCTGACTGCAGCCTGCCTATTAGCAACATCTCAATGCTGACATAAATTTATAACCATGATTTGGTTTTTTGCATAGATGATACATGCTTTTTGCTGAATTACTTTTGCTAAAATCCCATCAGTGTGCTGCAGAATTTCTGTAAGAATGGCATTCTCAGTAATACCAAATAATTCAGGTTTTTGCTCACAGTTTGAAGTCTTAGAACTCACAGCAGACAACCAGGCTTTTGTACCTGAGTACAATACCATAAAATAATTATGCAGAGAATTCTTCTTATTGAAGACATGTGAGAGTTTTTTCACAATGCATTTTCTAGGCAACTCGGGCTCTCCCTGCAGGAACATAGATGGGCTGTACCTGGTTTTCTCCTCCGGAAAGAGCTGGGTTTAATTCTGTCTCAGTCTAGATTACAAATGGAAAGTGATCTGGCTCTGTCACCACTCTCATTAATGTATTTTTTTTCCATATGGCAAAGCTAACATACTGTTAGTGGAAATTAGGGTATTTCTATTGCCTAGATCCAGCACAGGATTAGAATGGATGATGTTTTCCAGGACAGAGATGTATGGACAGATGCTTCAGGAGCATCTTATTTAGCATTCATCAGATTTATACAACCTAAGAGTCAATTCTACTAACTCATAGTCTCAAAAGTGCAAAGCTTCTTCACAGATTAATTTAAACTGAATTTTTCAGGGGAGTCTAAACAGATTAGGTATCCATCCCATGACATTTAAGTAGCAGCTGGACACTTTTCTTTATAAGGTTTTTTTGAAAAACCTATCAGTTACAGATAAATCAGTGGAATAATTGAAATGGGGCCATATCTTAGTAGCAAATAATTAGTTGAAGTTTAGGGCTTTTTCAAGTGTCTAAATCACTCTTAAATAATTTGACAAAAGCATCTGTGTGTGCTGGCATTGTGGGGTGAGTTTCAGAGCTCCTGTTCTCATTCAGACATATTTGCTAGAGAGAATTAGAACTCCAAAAAAACTACACCTCAACAGAAAACTGTTTCCCATTCACTTTCCTTGGAGACAATGATTGCAAAATTCTGGTTTTGTTAGAAATTCTGAAAGAAGCCAAACCACCCCATCACTGATGGAGAGGATGGTCCATGTTTTTTTTCTCTCTTCACTAACATGGGAGTCTGGGGCCTGTAGTTCTCTAGTACTACTGAACAAATGTTCTTTTGTCCATGTCCAGCTCTTTTCAAGGTTTCTAAGCTTACCAGGTTCTGTGGGTGGTTTTTTTGTGGGTTTTGTTTGTTTGTTTGTGGCTTTTTTTGTGTGGGGGGGGGTCGTCTTGTTATTTAGTTTGATTGTTTCAGGTTTTTTTGTTTTCCCTCTGCTGACCTTTGCAAACATTCATGTGTGCATGCATTTTTGCTGTTACAAATGAAGACTGAGTAGTAGTAATTCATCTCCTGTAGGCAAATAAGCAAAGGGGAAAAAAAAAAAGTCTGCTTTTAGTAACAGTTCCAGAGTGGCTTTATTTTTATTTGAAGCATCTGATGGATGAAGCTGGTCAATCATCCAGAATCTGGGTAAAGTTGTTATACAGAATGAGGACTCCAAATCAAAAATCAATTATCCTCCAGCTGCTACTGAGTTCTCCATCATGTCCTATCACAAGGATGCTCCTTGTACAAATGTTTCTGTGGCCAACATGTGCTGTACTGATAGCTACTCATTAGCTCTTCACATTGCAAGCTCAGTGCTTTTGCCAGTCAGGTTAATGCTGAGTTAGGGAGAATCTCCTTTCCTACAGGGGCTGGGCAGTGGTTAGCCTGTCCCACTGGTGTGGATATTTTTTACTTGTAAAATACTCCAACTCTGTTACATTGGGCACAGCTATGAGTACATTGTAAAGGAATACATGCTGGATATGAACTATTGAAATAGTTCACTCATTTGTTCACATTAGCTGAAGAAATGATTTTCAACATGAAAATCCATACACGTGTGTTTTGATTTGCTTTTAGTTAAATGTTTCTTCTGTATTGGTGTTTAAAATACAATTAATACTAATACTGGCTGAGAGGAGGTAAGGATTGAATTATTTGTGTTACAAGAGGGAATGAACTCTGGTGTGTAATCTGTGAAAGTTAAAAGAGAGTAATGTGTGTTCATTTATTTTCCTACCAATTTTTAATTTTAATGTGTCTTTCCAAATTGCTCTTTTCAGTGACTCTGGATTCCAAATCTGAAAAATTATAATTTGTTTCTCTGCTGATTTTATGTCAATTGATTTTTACCTTCTGAGGTTGGGGTTTGATACTTTTCTTTATTTTTCTTGTTTTTTCCATATTTTATTTATTTTCTCTTAGTTTGATAGTGAATACTTTTTAGCTGATTATAAGAAACTATAAAATTTACTTTTTTTTTTTTTTTTTTTTAATGCATAGCTGATATATCACGAGTAGAGGAGCCTCTAGACAAAAAACTATGTGGGAAATAAGGTGTTGGTTGGCCACACCTGTGACTCCTTAGCAGCAGGTGTTGCTGGTTTTCATTTTGTTCTGCCAATTTATTCAATGTCTTAAATGGGCAGCTGAAGGCTGTACCCCTTCAGTAGGGTAGAAACAGGGGTGGGATGTTAACTGGTGTGTAAGGGATATATTTGCAGTTGAAATACGGTGCCCTCTGCATGGTGTGTTTAACTGTGGAGTTGTGCAGTTTGTTAAGAAGAAAATTGGACTTTTTGTTGGCTGGAAGTTGTTAATGGTGTGTGGGACCTGGCCCTGTGACCAGAATCATCTCTGTGACCCATCTGCCAGCAAGGAGCTCTGACCCTGGTGGTTTAATATAGGTCCTGGGCTTGCTGTAAAATCTTCTGGTTGTTGCAGGTGAGTAAATGTGAGTGGGATATGTCAAAAATGGCTTGTGAAATGGGGGTGTAGGACTCCTGTTTACATCTAGTTGTTGAAGTAATCTCTTTCCAAGGTAATAAGGGTTGTTCTCCAGGGTGTGTGGAGAAGAAGACCTCGGCTATGAATATCCTGATTTTTCTCTGCAAAGGTTTTCTGGTGCATTATATAGCTGAAGGCCCCTAGGAGAGGTTTTGAAGGGCCTAAATCTGCCCTAAAATTGCTTGTGTTGGAATTGAGAGGAGCAGGGGAGCCCAATGGGAATAATTTTGGGAAGCCTTATTGTATTGGGGAGTGCTGTGAGAGGGGAGGCACTATGCAATACCTGGTTCCCAGAGAACCACTGGGCAAGCAGGCTCTGAATTTCTGGGAGATTCCTCCACATGTATCTACACATATTTATGTATCTACAGGCCTGAGCTGCTTATGTAGATTCATGTGCTAGAGATGCCACAGTCTGCAGCTGATGCTTTGAGTCTGGGAGGAGCAGGTGCCCCTGGAGATAGAGCAAGGACAAGGAGCATCATAAAGAGTGGTCTGGTCCTGGATATATCCCCAGGGATTTATCCATCAGGTCTTTCTCTTCTCTTACTCAGAGGGAACTTTCTGAAGTGAGCCAGGAGAAATCTCAGGGTGTACAGGCACCAACCAGCATTAATGGAGCCTTGGCAGGTAAAACTCAGTTGGGTAGTTACTTGTGGTTGTAAGTAGGAAGGTGTAGGGCTGTGTCCATGATCAGAGGGTTCATGTGTAGCACTGATCACTTTGTGCCTGTTAGCGGTAGTGTGTGGCCATGGGGGATGGAATTGGGGCTCTCTCTGATGCCTGTAGAGATGTTTACATGTGTCTTGGTGGGCTGCAGGGCAGCGGAACCACGCTGAGCAGCACAGCGTGTGGCAGAGGGATGGGTGTCTGAAGCCACTGCCAGGCTGTGGGTTTGACCACAAGCTACCACAGTGCTGTTGTGCTACAGTGAGCTGGGGTCTTCCTGGTGAAGAAATATGGATTTTCCTAGCTCAGATTCCCTGATAAGTTTATTAGCCTTGGACTTCTTTCTCCCCCACCTCTTTTCCATTGTACAATGCAGGCAGTCCTTCATCATGGCACTGAGAATTCTTTTCTTGTTTTAAATCTCGGTTTGAAAATGTCAAAGTTCAGGTTTTGGAGAGAGAAGTCTTGGTGCTAAAAACAAGAATGTTCTTTTTAATTAGAATTATGCCCTCGAGCAGTGAGAAACCATTATGGTTTTATTCTTCCTCTGTACTTGTTCCAAAACCTTTTCCACGAGCAGGCTAAAAGGTAAGTGCAAATGAGTGAGCAGATAAAGGAGTGAAGTGGAATCTTAAAAAAAAATAAAAAAAAAATCAAAACCTGCAAGTCTTGCTATTTTATATTTATGAAATAACTGGCATTTTAGATTATGCTGCTGTTTCTTGGGACAAGATACTTGGAAAGACCATTTCCCTATCAGAGCGTTGTGCATGTGATGCTAAGCACTGTTTGTATGACACATTTTTTAGCATTTTCAGTAACCTGATATGATGGGTGACATGATGCTTCAGCCAGGGAGGCTGAAGAGGCTGCAGTGCTGATACATCAGGCCCTGATACAGCTGGGTGTGCACCAGTGGGTGTGATACCTCTGTTGAGTGTCCTGGGATTCCATCCCTTACAGCACAATCAGAGAGAAATAATTTACTGCTTGTCTTGGTTTATTGCTAATTGGGCTTTGAACCTTAATGATCATAATGAATATGGGGAATGAAAGATTTTAGATTACTAATATGTTACTAGAATACAAAAAACAAACCCTCCCAAAAAGAACTCCAAGGCCTTTTCTTTTCCTAAAACAATAAAATCTCTGATTTTAATTTTTTTTTCTTTGTGGATTCCATGGCACCCTCACCATCCTAGTGGCAGAGTCTTTCTGATGAATGTATTTGGCTTTGCAGATTTTGCTAGGGGTCTGTATCCCTTTTGGCACTGGGACTGCACATGACAGACCTGGAGATGCCAGGACTGTTGTGCTTGAAGCTTCCCAGCTTTGGCTGAGGGTGGCAAGCACCACACAGCCCTTGTGTGAGCCTCTGTACCAAAGCCCAATTCATGTCACACAATTGTGTGGTTCCTTCCCAAATCATAGAGTCATAGAATCAGCTGGGTTGGAAGGGACATCAGAGATGATAAGTCCAGCCCTTGCCCAGCTCCAGGCAAGTACTACTGCCCAGAAAAATTGTGCTTTTGTCCATACTTACCAGATCTAACTATTCATACAGTCACTGTGTAAGCTGTTTTTCCCAGAGGTGCCCATATGAGAGCACACAGAGCCCCCTAACACACACTTGTAGATGCATTCCTGCATAAATTATATTTATGTGACACACAAGACACATCAGCCAATGTATGAAACTCTGAAAAGCAGGAAATTTTGAGATATGAGAGGAAAAAAATTAAATCTCACCTTATCTGGCTTATGTTTTTTCTGATAAATATTCTTGCTGTGTATGTATAAAGAAGGATGTTATTTTATGCAAGATTTAAAACTAGGAAGGTGCTATCATGGAAAGGAAGGCATTTTCTTTACCCTTTTCAATTGTTGCCACAAGGTTGTTTTCTGATAGGAAAAGTGGGAGGGAAAGGCCTTGCTTTCAAAGGTATTTGGGGCATTATTTTATTTTTTAAGGCATATGTTTTAACAGGGCCAGTGAATGGCTCCATGTTGGGCTCCTTGTGGAGCTTGTGACCCTCAAGGGGAGGTGCTCACCGTTCAATTATTCTGTAAATCCTGAAATAGAGAAGGAAGAGAAAGCTGCAGCTGTGTTTATCTTTTAGTGGCTTGGGTGGTGAGAATTCCAATCCAGGGCTGGATACCTTTGAATACAATTCAAATGTGTGGCAGAGTCAGTTGACCCGAGAGCCAAGAGCTGCCTCTGTGGGCAGGTTGGTGGCTGGGACAGCTGAGCTCAAGGGGAGAAGCATGGCAGGATGAGGACCTGGCTGGGCTGGGTGCCTCTGGGCAACACCATCATGTGAAGTGTGACAAAAACTAGAGGAATTTTTTTGCTGGAGTACCTGTTTGCAAAGGCAAACTGATTGGAGGCCGCCAGTATATTCTAGGAATGGAGATAAAGCCGTGACATTTCTGGGAGTGTTCTCTCAGTGTTAAGGAGACCTGTAGGCATTCCCCAGTGCATGGAGGCTGTATTCACACTGACCCTCATCTCCTCCCTCATGGGAATACTAGTTTGGGTGCTGGGATGGGGCTGGCACCACTGGCAGCTGCCACTTGGGCTTCATTGCTGCTCCAGCCAGCAGCTGAGAGGAGCTTTTGGGTTATGGTAGCTGCTTTTCCAGTATCCACTGAACTAAATCATCTCATTAGAGGGATGCCTGGAAAAGATTCACAGTGGCTGTAGTTATGCTTTGGACCTGTGGTTTGCACAACAGATGCATCTTATATCTAGAAGCCTGTGTGAGTCTGAGACCAGATTTTCTCTTATGGGTGAGAACTCGGGATGATGAAAGGGACCATGAGGAGAGTGATTTAATGGAGCACTGGTGAAGTCTGACTAAAGAAAGAGACTTCTCTTTTGTTTTGTTTTTCTCTTGTTTCTGCTAGTTCATTAAAAAGTGTTTTATTCACTTTATAGGTTTTGTATTTATTCCCACCACAAGGGATGGAATGAGGGAGGGCAGAGAAATCAAAAAGAAACATTTCGATAACAGTTGCTGTCTGTCTAGATGCCAGCTTTCTTCAGGGAAAATCTTAACTGGCATTCTAGCTTGTTGAGTCTTGAATAATAAATAATGAGGTGCAAGGTGGACAGATGGGTGATGGATGAGTTTTGCAAGGCTTAAAGGGAAGAGAATTTATTTTTCTTTTACTGTTTTGGTTTTTGTTTTGTTTTTTTTCCCCAAGGCCTGATTCAAACAAAGCAGAACTAGATGATCAGGTGAAAAAATCCTCATCCTTCTATTCAAATAGAGTTTCATTTTAACTGAGTTTAAGAAAACTTTGCTTTATTTAAAGTCACTGTGGCTCCACATGCATCAGTCCCAGGGATCCTTAATCTGCTCCAGCCAGGCTCAGGTTACATCCCCAGGTGTTAAAGCATAAAGCAGAGGATATTCACACAAAGTGCTCTTCCTAAGTGACATCGTCTTCATTATTTTTTCTTTAATTCTCCTTAATAATGGTCCATTTAAGTCTGGAAATAAGTCTTGAGATGTCTATGGCATGAGTGGGAACGTGTGTCTGTTTATTTTGACAGGGACCATCTCTTCAGAAGGTGTTTATTGTTGCTCTCTGATTTCCAGCGTGTTGGCAGTCTCCTCCATTTTCTATGACATAGTGTATATACCACGATTTTATAGCCTGGATTTTTTATGTTCTCCATTTTTTCAAGTGATTGAAGATTATTCCTGGGGAATCAGCCTGTGGAAGGCTGGGCATTTTTTTTTTTTTTTTTTTTTTTTTTTTTTTTTTTTGACATGAAAATGATTGACAAGGCATGATGATGTGTCAGTGGGGCTCTCAGTGCATGTTCCTGCATCCTGCTACCAACTGATCTTCCCAGGACACGGGGAGGCCATAGTTTGCTGGGAGCATTTGAGCTGAGAGGGATATGCATCAGGATGAAGCTCCTCTGCCTCTGTTCTCTGGAAGATGCTGAAACGCTGGGCTCTCTTCCACTGCTGAGCAGTGCTGGAGTGTTTGCTGTTTCCCCAGAGGACTGCAGGAGTCAAAGAGAGGTTAAATGAGTGAAATTTGATGGCCTAAATGTCAGCTCAAACTGCATAATCAAAGTCCCTATAATGCCACTGCCAAACTTGTCCTCTCTGCTCTTTCCTGAGCCCAAGTCCATCCACATCCCCAAGAGGTAAGTCCAGCTCTCCTGGCAGGTGCAGTTGGCTGCCTCCTTACAGCCTCTCCCCAAAGACTCAGCCCTGGCCCTTGGGCTGAGCCCCTGCCAGGACTTGGCTCCCACCAGCCCTCCTCTCACTGCAGAATTGCAAGCTGGTTCTGCTGCACTGGCCCCAGGAAGGATGAGACCCCTGGGAAATGAGGGTGAGGATACATTTCCAAAAGTGGTCCTTCTTACTGAGATGTTTGTGTAGCCTGGAGTGCCATGGAAACACCCCTGGATGCAACTGGGGGGCTTGATCCAACTCTGTGTTGGCACACAGTGACCTGGGGGTGACAGACCCTGGCCTGTGTTCTTCTACTGACCCTGCCAGTTCCATCCCTGGGAATGTCAGATTATTGAAACACCTGGACTCTGGGTGACTTTTCTGAAATGTCATGCCTCATGCAAACTGCATAAGAGAACTTTTAATCTTTCAATTAAAAAGCCAACTATAGAAGAGGCTGTCTCAGCTGCTCTGCCTTGATAAGAAGGGAAAGCTTCACAACTCGCTGTCAAGTTGTAACTCCTTTGCACACACACACACACAGGTCTACTCTGCCAAAAGCAGGCAGAAATGCAGAAAGAAATCCTCCCATCAGTTTCATCTCTTTATTGAGAACTATCTTGTCAGACAGCAAGTCTTTTGAAGGCAGACTTTTCCCACCTGAGGAACTCGCCCAGGACTGGCAGCATCCTATTGCTGTTGCCTGAGATCTTTCTTCCACTTCCTCACTGAGTCTTCCAGTCTGAGATTCCCACTTTGCTACTGCCTACAGAAAGAGGAAAAATAAAAACCAGACCTTAAGAACTTGGGTCTGGCTGTCAATCCCAAACACGTCAATGTTAAGGCATCAAAAGCTCAATCATCCACTATTTATCTGCTTCTAGGAGAACATGATATTTAAGTTTATGGCAATGGAAGAATTCCTGCAACTGTTTCTCTATTTGTAAACGTTTAGGAAGAAGGAAGTAATACCTTAAGTTGAAATAAACTTGCCTTGGATTCCTGGGTAAGTGATCAGGAATTTCTATTATTTGAGCAATGCTTCTAATCAGCTGGAATAGCAAGTGCTATGTCAGAGGATTAGTCTAGGAAATGAGTATTATGTTTGATTATAACATTGATTTCGCACTTATTAAACCCTAGCCAAAGAAGGTGTTGAAGAATATTATTTCTATCTGCAAGTGTTTTGTTACAGGCAGCATTTGTGCTTGCTAAGCCTTCTCTTAAGCTGGTGGTTATCCTTTAAGAACAAGTGTTCATTGACTGACAGAGAGCACTTCTACACTTTGCTGAGAAGAGGGAAGCCCAGACATTTAAATCACCTTTTCTTTGCTTTCTGGGGTGCCTGTGCTATTTCTTCTCTAGAAATACCCTGTACAGGTATGCATCACCCTTCTGTGGGGGTGATGCTCTAAATGACACTGCATGGTGGCATGGGATACACTTATTTCAGTGAGTTGGAGCTTTGGAAAACTTGCATACTTATTTACTGGGAGAGTTTAATAAATTAGAGGAGTTGAGACTTGACTGCAAGATCCTAGTATGTCTGCTTTCAAGCACAGCAGTCTCCTGATGTGTTTAAGCCTGATGGCCTGAGCCAGGCTCAGGGGATAGCAGTGTTCCCAGAGGAATGGGGCATCTGCTACAAAGGTGATCTTGAGTAATACAAGTGCAAATAGACACTGTTTCTTTGATATTATTTGCAGAAATGGAGGATGTTTACTGTTGAGGTTATTTAACAGTCAGAAGAGACTGTTGTGAGTGAGTATCCTTCCTGGCAGCCCTGTTATTGGCACTTGGTGGTTCCTAACCCCCTTCACCACCAAATCATAACTTTAGCTTGGGCTAAGGTGTTTCTGCTGGGAAGATGCCTGATCTGCCATAGAGTTTGCTGCCCATCCATCCACCTACTGTGCAGCACACATTGACACAGGGTGGATAAGTAGGATGGAAAGCTGACAAATATTTTAGAAAGCTTAGTGGTTAAGTATGTATTTATTCTGAAACACCAGTAGAATGACCATGATGATCAGGGTTGTGTAGAGGTCATTCTGCCAGAGAAGCTTGCTGAAGGCTAAGATCAGGTATTATCTGCCACCTGAACCTCACTACCAGTCCAGCTGTATGCACTTTACCTGTGGCAAGGGGATGCCACTTCCTATTTAGAGATGATCTAAAGGAAGGTTAGGAGATATTGACTGTGCTAGCCATAATGCACATCTGTGGGAGGATTTCTAAGTCATTGCCTGTGGCTTGGCTGGTTCCCAGCAACCTGTGAAATTCTGGACACTATGAGGTTAAGTAGCTGGTTCCTATCCACCAACTGAAAAGAGAAGGGGACACCAGGAACCTGGAATGTGGTGGTCTCCTTCTGAGTCAGCTAATCTATAAACATTAATCTATGATGCCAATTAAATGCCTAGAGAAGGTGAAACACTATGTAAGTGCCAGGTGTTGTGGGAAGCCTGGGTCATTGCACTGCCAAAGGTGCCATCTGATGGATGGGAGATTAAACAGAGGTCTCCACTACAACTGCTCATTAATGGTTCTGTAGCATTTTTCATGACAGAAATCTTCCTTGGGAATTGAAGGTGAACTCCTGATCAAGATCTGAGTTGTGGTTTTTTTGTTTTGTTTTTTGGGTTTGTTTTCAGCTTCTGGTCAGTAAAAATTGGATGCAATGTTGAAAACTAGTATAAGCTATGAAAAACACTAACTTGAAGGTAACAGATGGTAAAAGAATAATGAAGGATCCAGTCAACAATAATTTCCTGTCCTATAATTTCTTCTGGCTGTGGCACTATGCTGTGAGCTGAAAGGCTGAGCTAATTTCCGGACTGTACCATGATCTTTCTGTATGATGTGAGATCAGATCATATAGGGCCACACTCATCATTTTGGATGCCTGGCTCATAATTCCCCTGAGATGATTTTGAACTGATTATTCTTCCAGTGTTTGCACTGCCTGTGCCTGGGGCTGGATGTGGTCCTCAGCTCAGCAGAGGGTTTCTTGTTCTGCTTGCCGGCAGCCAGCTCAGGGATGCTGAATAATGCCCAAGTGGTTGGATCCTGTGCCATTTGGCCAGTGTCACACAGAAAATAACCTGGGCTGAGTCCCCTTCAGGGTCTAGGCTAGTCCAGAGAGGAAGATTTCCAGTCAAACCAGTGCCTAGACCTTGAAAGAGGAGGCATCCAGAGTGAATGCTTTCAGTTGGCAGGAGAGGGGATGAAAAAGCAGCATAATAGGGCCATGTTTGTTAACGTTTAATAGGTAATGGTGAGCTGTACTCTAGAAATGCCTGTAAGTAAGCAAACCATCTACAGATGGCCACTTAATAGGCTTTGCTATCAGGCTGTAATACCTGACCCCACACACAGATGTTGCTTGCCTTGAGCAGCTGTGCCGTGCAGGGCTGCGTTCTGCCAAGGAAACCTCCTCTTCCTTCTCTAGCTCCATTTCAGCTTCTTGAAGTCTATGTACTTCCTCTCCCCATACACACACACACCCCGAGCCCTTTACCAAGGTATTATGATTTCCAGAGTTTGTTGTTTGGAAAAGCAGGCTGTGGTGCCTGTCATCCTTTGTGTGTGCTTTGTCTTTGTGCCAGCTCGCATCCCGAGGAACTGCAAAGTGGCACCCGTGCTCTCTGTCTCACAGCAGGCATGTTTTGCATTTACTGACACATGGGGAGTGACTGACTAATACTAACATGAAAACAATTCTGACAGAACAAGGGCTTGATGCAGGGGAAAAAAAAAAAAAGAAAAAAAATATCCAGGAAAACAGAGCGTGTTCAGCATATGCTATTGCTTTCACCAGTTCAATAAATATTTATTGTATCTCTTATAATTGAGTTTCCCCAGCATAAACCTAAGTGGAAGAGAGTGTAAGGAGAAGTTTAGGCAGATGGCTTTTTTTTTTTTTCTTTAAAAAAAAAAGATAAGCAATCAGAATAATAATACAAGATCTCCCACCCAAACATACCAGTGGAGGTTTCTCACAATATAAATGGGAAAATATTCCAAAAGCGATTTTCTTCCAGCAGTGGACAAGATGGGGAAAATAAAACAACCCAACAACAAAAGAAGTGGAGGAAACCCTGCTCTCTCAGCCTTTTCTTGGTGTTGATCTGGCACTTGGGGTGTCTGTGTGTGTGGGAACCTTCATCCAGCAAATCTTGATATTAGATGAAGCCTTTCATCATCAGAGCTTTTTGTACACTTAAAACCCCAATAAAATCTGTGGTTAGGAAAAGGAAATAACAGAGGCCATAGTAACAGATGGTCTGAATCCATTACAGACAAGATGATAGAAAAGGTACCTGGTCTGGTGGGAACAAATTTAAAGTCTGTAGGTCTCATGTTGGCTGGTTATTGTGCTGGATAGCTTTTCCCTGGTCACTTCATTTCAATCCCGCAGCTGACTGTGGGACCTGATTTTTCTTTTCTTGGTCTACCCACTCTGCTGGCCCTGGTTGAGGTGTTAAAGCCCCGCTCCTTGGATTTAATGAGAGTCTTCAGGCTGTTTGGAATTTGTTATTTTTAATGCTGATTTTTGGCAGAAGCACCCATGTTCTGTGACATTTCCCTTTAATTTAGAGCCACTTTGGAACATCTGTAAATGGTCATGAGATAGGAATTTTAATTGTTTTAATTATATTTCTATCTTTCCCAACCCCCTCGCTCCACTGGACCTTTTTATATTGCATCAGAGAGAATTTTCTTCCCCCCAATACATTTTTCAGATACTGACATCTGGAGACATTCATCAAAGAATAACTTCTACTAGCAACCAAAAATCCATTAATGAAGCTGGGACTATTTGCATAGTAGAAATTATACTTAATAACCTTTAAGGGGAAAACTCATGTGATTGATGTAGAATACAATTATAGTTAATGGTCAGGGTGCAGGGGTGTTAAAGCCTGGTTTTTTTCAGCTCCACTTCTCAATCTCTGGCATGCTGGGGCCAGTGGCCCTTTTGCAGGGCAGGGGAAGTGGAGGGGAAGGGGCTGTTCCAAATAACCCTGCTGAAGGGCATCATCTGGGATGCAGATTACACCTGAGAGCTGCAGGGCTGAGAGAGGCAGAGAGCTGGGCTGGTTTGTAGCAGCTGGGCTTTTCACTGAGGCCTGTAGAGATGCAATAGGATTTCTACAGGTTCTGTTGGGGGAAAAAAGCCATCTGTAGGGACTGCTGTGTTAGGAAAGTGGGAGGGGGAGGGAAAGGAGGTTTGCTTCAGACTTGAGTGTCTCTCACCCGGCTGTTTTCACCTCCCTCGGTGTGAAGGGCACAAGGAGGCTCTAGAAGGAAAATGTTGCTTGTAGTTTCTATGGATTATGATAGGTATTTTGGTTTGTTTGGTGTTTTAGTTTTGTGTGTGTGGGGAGGGGGCTTTTGGGGTTGTGTTGGTTTTTTTTTTGTTTGCTTTTTTTTTTTTTTTGTGGTTTTTTTTTTTTCTTTGCTTTTTTTTTGTTTAAAGTCCAGATATTTCATGTGTCCCCCAAAGATGGGTTAATGGAGCAGGCAGGCACACAGCCCAGAGGTCACTGGAAAGTGCAAAGGTGCACAATTGACACAGCTGCTGATCCCCCTGCAGGGGAGCTGCCAGGGCTAATGCCATTAAAAGAAATGACTTTGCACCAGCATGGAGGAGAGAGCTGGGAATTGGACCTGTGTGTCTGTCTTCTGCTCCCTGTGTTTGAGAAGGGAGCTCAGCTTGCTCTCCTGTAGCTGCACTTCTGCCCTGGTCCTGAGGGCAGCCCCCTGAGGAGGGGCAGCTCATCCAGCTCTGTACCCAGCTGGGAAAGGACAGGCACATGGACAAGGGCATCACTTGTCTTTGATTGTCTCTGTGTGCCTGTGTAGTCAAGTGAGCAGGTTGCACTCTGGATTCATAACAGATTTGGGTCTTTTGCACTGAATTAGATGGTATTTCTTCAGTTAGCAGCTTCTTCCATCCAGTGCATACCCTTAGTGTTAGTGGTGTCAGTACCTGAGAAGGGTTAGTGCTGAGATCTTTAACAAAGTCCTTTGAAGTATTCTCTCAGGACAAGTGAGAAAATTGCTACAGAGCTGCCCCTTATCTCTGCTCTTGGGCATTGCCCATTGCATTTTCATTCTCCAGCACTTGGGTCCTGGCCTTAGGCCAAGCAGCCAAAAACTTTATTCTAATTCACCACAAAGGGAGGGGCATCCCAGCATCTCTGGTGTTTGAGGTGAGGCACTGAGCCCTGGGGAAGCAGATGGATATTTCAGTCTGTGTGTACTAGGAGCAAAATAGTGAGGAGAAAACCAAACCTGTGTAAAGAAGAACCTGAGCAATTTAGGGAACCTCCTGTTTGGTATAGAGCTCAGTCCTCCCCATTTCTGGCAGAGAAATATTAATGCTAAATTCCCCTTCTTTTGAATTGATGAAGCCATGAGGCTTGGTGTGTCCTCAGGAAGGCTGAAGAGCAAAATCCTCTCTCACATAGGACAGGGAGCAGAAATCATGTGTTCCACCACCTGCCCATGCTGAGCCCAGACCTGCTTGGTGTGAGTGCTGTGAAGAAGGGACACGGGCACCTGACATTTGTTTCCCCACATCTGCAGTGTTGCACCAGAGGTGCTGCATAGGAGGATGCTAAAGTCCTGTGTTCCTCTAAGGATTTCCAGATTATGGAGTTTGTTTTTCTGTTTTTAAAGGGATCAAAGTTTCTAAGCTGATTTTTCATTCCGATGTCTAACTGATAATGGTGACAGCAGAGGAAATCAAAGGAGGGAATTACTGTCTGTTCATCTCAGTCATTCTTGTGGCTGCCTTTATCTGTGAGAACATTTCTGTTCCTTAAAGCCACGCTTAACATAAACTTAAAACCTTTCTGGCAGGTGGGCTCTGTGCTGGTACTCGGATTTTTGGATTTCTCTGTGACAGATGGAGTCTTTGTCCCTTTCAGATCTGGAGCTTTGCACTGGCATTCTGTTTTCAACTACCTTTTTATTTATTACTCATCAAAGGGAAACAACATAAAGGAAGCAGGAAAAAAAAAGCATATTTAGTATTTTATCAGCAAAAAAGAGCTTAAATGAAGATCTTTAGTTGACACTCCATGAGCCTGGGGTCATCTTAATATATTTTTGCAAGCCGACTTCCTTTAACCAGAGAATAATTCACTGTTACACCAAGATTTTAAATTTTGAGTTGCAGGATTGTGTGTACCAAGGAATTTTCCCCTAGAAATTATTGTTGGTAGTGGTGGAGAATGATGGCTTTGCATCCTTTTTAGCTGGTGACCATTGTATTTAAAGCTCAGGCTGACTTGAAGTGCCAGCTATTCCATATCAACCCATAGTATAACCTGGTAAGAGATCCTGGTACAGAACAGCCCAAGCATCTAAAGTGTTTCAAAGAGAGAGGGCTCCTTATTGCATGGCCTGTTTGCTGATGAATGCTCTTTAGTCACTCCTCTAATTGGACTGCAAGCACTTTCTGTGCTGGACTTGCTGGCCTTAGATGAATGTGAGGCCTGGAGTGTCCACTTGACCTCCAGACTCTTCATAACTTTGCAAAGTCAGACTTGAAGTTTAGGGCATGGCCTGGCCTTCTGAAGGAGGCAGCTGCAAAGAAAGAGGCGATGCCTGTAGCTCTGGTTGAATCAAAAGGTGTGAAAAAGGCAGGGCACGACACTGCCTCCTGCTCTCCCTCCCTCTCTGCAGCAGACCTGATTTTATATTCCAAGCATCCCTGCACCTGATGCCTCCATGGTGTGAGTGGGAGTTCAGTGAGTAAGTTACAGAGCAGCCTTGTCCAGGAGGCAGAGTGAGCCCAGCATACCCACCTCAGACAGGAAAACAACCCCTTCTTCCCCAGGTTCCTTGCCAGGTTGTTTTTTTTTAGCCACCCACTCAAAAAAATAAACAAAACCTAAAATGTGCTGGTGAGTTCAGCCAGGAGTGCAGGTCTCTCTGAGGAAGCAAATCAGCACACCTGCTGAAAGCTATGAGATGGGAGATAAGAAACAAGATGCTTAAATCAGGATGCTATTCAAAACTAAGTCTGTGCGTGATTATTCTTTGTCTTTCCACTCCTTGAGGATGTTTAGAGGACATTAATGACTTCACTTGGAGAGATCCCAGAGCAAATCGTAGATCGCACAGAGTATGATAAATCTATTCTGCAGGCAAATGCATGCCTGGACCTGTCTGAGGCACGTTTCATTTGTATTGCAGTGCCATGAGGTGGCAGAAAAAATAATAATTTGTTAAGCTTCTGTTTTGCTTGAGCTCATCAGTGATCCCACTGCAAACCACCACTGCCCCTCAGCCTGGGCAGTGGGGCTGGGGAGCCTCTGCAGGGTACACTCTAGGTACACCCACACAGCAGACCTGGACCTAGCCAAGGTGTGTATGTTGTGTGTCTGTGTGTTTTTGCATGCAAATTTGATCTCTATCTGTGCTGCTGGGCTACAGCTACCTACAGGGTAGGAGTTCAAACCAATGCTGAAATGCAACCATCTCCAGGGTGTTAGATACAGGTTAGTTTTTCAACCAAGCTGTTTAGGATGTGTGGCAAATAAGATTGTATTTGGTAGAGATTAGGAAAAAAGATTAGGATTGCTCAGATAGCACTTACTCTCTGGTGTTAGTCTTACTCTTGCAGAAGCCATCCTGGAAAAGACTAAGGTTTCAGTCTTGAGGTTTCTCTAAAATCCTAGTCTTTCTGCTCTCTCTTTTCAACTCTAATCTGTCGGCAGACTGGGTCGTAAAGTGACACTGGTCCAGTGACTGTCTGGTTTGAGGAGAAGCTCTTTCTCTCTATGAACCATCATCATATATTTATTTTTTTTTAAATGGAGTCCAAGTTTGACTTTCACTGAGAGTCCTTTCTTGTAGCAGTGATCCAACCAGATGGCTTAGGTGGTGGGATCACAGGCAGAGACAGTGAGGCGAACAAGTGGATTGAGTACTATAGTTTCCACAAAACAAATCTCACAACCACGGATAATTGGATAGATCTCTGTGCTTATTCCAGTATTGTGAGCTCAAGAGATGCACTTTAAAGTGCTTCATTTTACCCCCAATTAACTTCAGTTCATCTTGTCTTGAGCTCTTGAGAATGGAAACCATGCCAGATTGGTTGTCTTAAGTCCTTTTTAAAAAAAGGCAAAAATGTGAGGTTCACACTGATTACACCAAATTCTCTAAAGTAAGGGCATTCGAGTGAACTATTAAATCTTCACCTCCATGGAAATAAGGCTCTGTGCAAACTGGAGAGCCTGACAAGTGATTACTATTTTCTGTGTGATGTGATGGCACTGAAGTATAATAGGAAAAAAAAAGAAACAAAACAAAACACAAAACCTATCACTTTAACTCCTTTACTTGGTAAGGTCTAATGACTAATATTAAGTGTTCCTACCAGAAAATCAGCATTTTAGGGATAAGCCACTGTAATCCCATTTTGCATTAAGACTAGGATGTACTAGATATGACTGCAGTCCTCATTTGCCTCAAAGTCATAAAATACTTTGGAATTATGAAAATGGAAGGAAATTGCTATCTGTGTGGTCTGAACATGGCTTCAGTGATGCCATTTTACATAGGGACTCTGTTCTGTAGAAATTAATAATTCACATACTGCATTTTCTTCTTACTCCCCCACTTTTCAATATGCAGAGATGCCAATGTGATCAGACCTTTGCTGCAGTGGGCTTCTGTGGGCAAGGAAATGGGAGATGTAAAGTAAGAACAGGAATAATGCTGAGGAAAAGTAGAAAAAAGGAACTACAGGTGTAGAGCTTCTCAGAAAAGGAATAAAAGTAGACAGAAACCTGTTGGGCTTGGATTCTTCCAACACATGGATATATAAGTATAGCAAACTTAGCAGTAGTGCAGTTTTGGAGCACAAGTGCAGTAAAATGACAGACTGAGCATTAGCCAAATGGAAACTGGAAAACCATTGAGCAAGCTACAGAAGCCTCCCTGGTCTTTGACTGGAATCCTTGCCAGCAAACTTGGGAGTGAAAAGTTATTCTTATTGCTTTGTTACTCTATTTAATCTGGCAATAAAGTCTCCCATGTAACAAGAATACTACTTATTACTGCCTGACCACCTAAAATTACCATGCAACAAGAGAATACCTAATAGCCAATGTGTTATCCCCATGGAAGGAAATGATCCATTAGCAAAACACTATAAACTGGTAGGCAGGAGGGCAGCTAAGCATTTTGACCCTATTAGCCTGGAGACAGAAACCTAGTAATCCTAAATGTGATTGCCCCAGAGATAAGTTTAATTACTGAAAATGCTAGAACTGCAGAAAGCTTGCAAAAATCTCTCTTTCTTTGGGAGCAAAAGGAAGCAATGAGGTAGTGTAGCAGCTGGAAATGGGGACAAAGAGCCCCATAACTAGCTGATTTCATCCTTATGTAATACTAACATGTAAAATGTACCAACCACCTCCCAGAAGTTATGGCATGGCCTCTTGAATAAGTATTTCTGTTGCCTCTTTTTTTTTCTTTTAATGTTTTCCTCAAGCATCTGGATGATACCTTCAGGTCTGAAGCTGAGGGTGGTGCAGGGAAGTATGTTTTGTCCCATCCTTCCAGTTAGAAGCATCCAGAGAAAGTGTGGCCACAAAAAGCCATGTGCACAGAGAAGCCAATGTCACAGACATAAGGATGCCATACAGCTATTAATTGTTTCTGTCACAGGAAAGCATAGAAGTTATGTTGTGTGAGGTGGGAAACCTCTTGGAAACTAAAGGATGATTCTACAGAAAGTTTTAATATCAAACTGCATAACTACTTCTTCAACCAAGTGTCCACGTGGGGAAGTGAAATGCTGATGTGCCCTGATTTGAGCCAGGACAAAACCAATTTTCTTTCCAGTAATGCTACTTTTTGGCTAAATATTTTCTTACTAACTGCAATTGCTAAAATTAACATTTTTTTCTGTCAGTGTCTGCTTCTGGGACTGATAACATTTAATGTCCACAGTTACTGCTGGAGAGTGGTATGCAGAAAAACTCTTATACCTGTTCCTATGGAGTTCAAGATCACTGTTTGGTTCTCTTAAACTTTTGTAGAAAACCTGTCAAATCTTAATGCTGGGCTGGCAGTTAAACAAATGGCATGATGACGTGGGTTCGTTGTGGCAAGAATATTTTGGCTGCTCCATGCCATTCCTTCAATAGTTAATACTTCTGGCAATGAAAGTTTAGGAAAGCAACTCATGCTTCAGCTGAGAGCTGGTGACAACAATATCAAGTAAGAGACAGGTTGCCCAAGTCCTGTATCCTTGGATATGTTATACTGCTTCAGGGGCAGGGATGAGCAGCTAGATCAAGGGGTTTTTTTTCCTATAATACTGTCTGAAACTCTTCTGTTTTTCTACATAAAGCAGAAGTAGCAGTGTTTTATGTTGTCATTAATTTAGGTCCTTGCTAATGGTAGCTGGTCAGTAGCTGTTGGCTACTTTTATTTACAGTAGTATTTACATTGCTTGAAGTTGTAGGAAATCTGTCCATCAACAGCTAAGGGAAATTCAAAGACAGACAGAAGCTTAGCTGGGTTTAAATCCAAACAGAGATACATCTTGTATACTTTAGTGTCTCTGCTTGTCTTTAGCCTGTGGCTGTTTAAATATCTGTATCTATGGAATAGTGGAAGTTATCTCATGCAGTCTTTATAATCTCTGCTATGTCTCTGAAGCAAAAAGGCTAAACTTAAGAGAAGTCATGCTAGGAACACGGTCGTGATAGGGGCAGAAAGAAATGGTTGACATCATGTGAAGCTGAAGGTAAAGTGATGGATTCTTGCCTTTTTTTCCTGGACTTTCTCAGAATAATATTAAGAGCTACAACTCAGATGTCAGCTGCATCAAACAATGTTCTGCTAAATACCAGTTGCATTGTGGAGTATTTGGGGAAATAATAATCTCTTTTTTTTTTTTTTTTTTTTAAGAGTTTGAGACATTTCAGTGTGGGTCCTATGGTCCTATGTGTTTGGTTGCTAATATGAAGAGAGGTGGTTATTAGATTTTTGAAGCTACCTGTTGTGTGATGCAGGGAAGCCTTGAGTGGAGATTTTTGTATCTACCATTGCATGTCAGAACTGACCCAGGGAAGCAACTCAGGAGAAGTTCCACAGACATATCCTCAGACCCTTGTTAGTTTAATACTTAAAATTGTTCCAGCTAACCTGTGTGGAACGAAGCCAGGGCTGCATTCCCAGGTGGGGGGATTCAGGCAGCCCCAGCCACCTAAAGGCAATATTTCCTCCTGGGAGAAGAGTGTTGGGGACAAAAAATGATGTGACCCTGGAAGCCTCATCTGCAGTCTCAGGGGCTGGATGTAAAACCCACTCCTCTCCTTAGATGAAAGCCAGTGAGTACCTTGTAATTATTACAAATATGGTCAGATGGGCAGGAAAAGTTAAACTTCAAGGTATGATTGCGCATGTCATCTGATTCAAACCATATAGAAAACAGTCTCTCTGACAGAGAAGAAATAATTGTGCTCTTTAACAACTTGATAGCAGACCGTTGGGATCATGAGGAGGAAAAAAAAAACCAGCCCTACCCTGACCATTAAGGGAAACAGCAGTTGGTTAGCAGCACCCCTTCTCATGGCAGAGAAACTTGGGGTTAAGGAATGACTCGGAAAAGACTGGCATTTCTGATGTGAGGAAGGGCCATGTCTTTATGTCACTGCAGGAGATGAGCTGGGGCTCACAGAGGACTGGCATCAATGCAGTGGCCTCCAGCAGGTGTCTGACTTTCTCATACCCAGGCTTTGATGGGCCATTGCATAGGGCTACTTCAAAAAGCCTCCAGCAAGTCTGGGACTTCAAAAGACCAGATGTGAGAATTTCATGTTAATGCACTAACACTAAGCCCAGGGTCATTGGTAATATCATGGGGAAGTAACAAGAGATTGTGTAAATACGTGTCCCCCAGCCTTGGCTTCTGTGAGACAGCGCTGGGTATTTTATCACAAATTAATCATGCATTCTGACAGTAGCTGGAGTGACATTTTCTGCTAAACTTATCCCTTTAATTAAATGTAGATGCTCCATCTTCAGGCTGACAGTCTCGGGACACCTGTTTAATTTTTTAATTGGAGCCAATGGCTTGCCTGTTCATCGTGCTTTTCCTTTTTGCATCTTCTCATCCCCGCACATGTTTGCGAAATGTACCGAGCAGAGCTCTGGATATTGAACAGGACAGGCTGGGCTGACAGCTAAGGTCACTTCAGTGAAGAACTGGAGCACTCATGTGCTTGAACTGAGGAGGTTGCTGTTTCTGTTAAATGCAGATTGACAGAAGTGTCCCAGGGACAACCTTTCTTTTCTATAGGAAGCATTTAATTACTGCTTTGCGTTCAGTGGAAATGCTTGCGAGTTTCTGCATTCAGATCTCCCTAAATCATGATGTGTCTGATCACAATTTTCTTTCTCTTCCATCTAGCCTGCTTGAAATGTGTTTGAGAGAGATTTGTGTGGAGGATTTTGAGCATTAAAATGGCCCTTTTGATCCTCTTAGAATCCCAAAATGATGAGTAGGCGAGCTGCTCTTTTCTTGTGAGAATCCAGAGCTATCTGCCCTTGCTGTGTGTAACTTGCAAAAAAGGTTTGGAAATATTGTCTTGTTTATTGATTGTGTTCTGCAGTGAGTGTTTTATGCTTCTTTCCTACAAATGGGAGATTTGGCTTATTCTTTTCTGAAGTCTGAAAAGGTATTTTTATCATTTAATGAATTGTACCTTTCCAGATAAGGAGCTTTGAAGACCTCGCAGATTGTAATTGAGCTATACAACATGCCAGGTCTGCTTTCCTGCATGTTTGCCTTGCCTGCCACATGAGATGGCTGGTGGTAACATCCCTTTGTGGAGAGACTGAAGGGTCTTCATGGCCTTCCAGCTCTCTGACGACACATTCGTGGTAAACATTTTTTTTTTCTGGGTGCTTCAGTTCAGTGAAGAAGAAAAACAGAGCTCTTTCTGCTCATTTTTGCACCTGTTTCCACAGTGCAATTTACAAGGTAACAGCTGTCAGATGGCTTCTTCTGGAAATAAGGCCTGGAAAAATATCCCATTTATTCAATTGCTTAGGTCATCATATAGTAGGTCTGTAACTATGGTTAATTCACATCACTGTACCTTGTACCCTCTTCATGCAGCTGATGCCTTAGGCTGCAGAAGTAAACATTCCCTGGAAGAAAGTGACTTCTCTTCACTGGTGGTTTGAATGATGTCCTTGTTGCTCAGAATCCTTCCTGATTACCTCATTTGTGGCAGCCTGCCAGCTGCAATCCTAAGCTATATTGCATCATATCTGCTTGACCTTCCTTTGTGTAAGGATGCCCTGAATTGCCCTGCAGGCACCTTAATGTGATGTCACCTTTTTGTCCTGAAAGACACTAAGATCAAAGTGTCTGTCCTTTAAATTGTGGTAAGTGGTTGTAAATTCCAGCAATACCTGTATTTTTAGTCTTCTATGTGGACTTCACTGTCCTGTTCAAGAACTTCATGTTTGACTCACCTGGACCAGACTCACTCGTTCTGCAAGGCTTCCCCAAAGTCACAAAACTGAGCCTGAAATAGTGCACAAAAGGTGTGTTTCAGATACACGCAGCCCATATCCTAACTCAGGCTGGAGAGGCAGGAAATCTTTCCCTGTCAGAAAATGGGACAGGGGAGGGCCATCAAAAAGGGGAAGGAGAAGGCAGCAGAGCAGGAGGGACTTCAGGTATGTTATTATTGATGGAAGTTGGAAAGTGAGGGGGTGAGGAACTCCCTGATATTTGTGACTCTGGAAAGATATCCTAGTGCTCAAATACAGCAAGTCTGGCAGTGGGCAAAGGGTCTCTTCCTCTCTCTTCCTCACGGTCTTTGAGTGGCACCTCTGGTGACAGAGTTGTGATCAGCACAATCCCTGGAGACATGGCTCTCCCAGCTCTGCCTGGGCTCTGCATGCTTCCAGGGGGTGGGATGTGTCAGGCTGTGTTCAATGCCCTAGCATGTTCAGAAATTCATTTATCTACAGCAGTTTGGTTTTTTTCCTTTTTATTTTACAATTTAAGATTGTTTTAAAAGTCATATACTCAAGGATGTTTGGACTTTTTCCTTTTTTGTTTTAATGTCCTCTATGCCAGAAAAAGGCTTGACAAGAAAGAGAGAAATTTGGCTTCTTTCACAGAAATACCCATTAACAAATATCAGAGTGGAACAGTAATCCTCTTCTTTGTTCCTTTCTGTACTGTGGGGTTTTTTGGGTTTTGTTTTTTTCTTGTTTTTTCGTGGGGGGAGCAGGTGGGAGAGGTGGATGGGTTTGTTGTTGTTGTTGTTTCTTTTGGTTTTTATTTTCAGTCCCCAACATGCAGCACATGAGGGCTGGAGAAGAGACAGTCAGAAAGGCAATCAGAGCTTCCTACTTGACCCAGCAAGGCTGAGAGCTCTGTGTTCAGTGAGAGCATCTGAATGTGAAGCATGAGGAACAAGAATGAAGTACTGAAGCTGAAATATAACCCTAACTTGACAAGCTTTGGTGAAATACAAAACCTGGCAAATGCTGATATTTGCCACATTTCAGTGGTGTTCCAACTGTCAGATTTTCTGAATGTCCAAAGAAAAGAAAGCTCCAGCAGCTCTGGTTTGCATGCTCCTTGGGTATGGTTGGTTGCCTGGGTATTGCTCTTACACCTTTCTGTCCAGGGCTGGACTTCACGCTGGTTCATGCCTGTGAACACAACACAAACCACAGCAATCAAATGAATTCTTGGACTGGCTCTGGGTCTTTCTATCCCAATTCAGACTTCTGAACCAGTGCAGAGCACCCTATGAGGCTGTCCAGACTTTGTCCCAAGTCTCTGGCACTCATGGCAAGCTACGATGTGTAGTTTCACACTAAAAACCTCCTATTTGAGAAATATTTTCCCTTTTAGCCCTCTCTTCTGGGATTTGCCCACAAATGCCTTATGTTTGATAGTCTGGTAGCATTTATGAATGAATTGGTCAGAGTCCAGTCCTTAATAGCCATCTGTATTTCTCTGTGTCAGACTGTGGGCCAGCTCAGTTGGTCTGATTAACACAGCCCTAGAGAGGCCACTAGCTAAATATCATAGCGATTAAAACCATCACACCAAGAGGTAAAGGGATGATGGTTTTTTATAGCCACTGATGGTGGTATTTGGTCAGAGTCTCTTTTTCTGATCCAAAATATTTTGAGCTGGGTTTTGATTCCCTTAACTCTTGCTTGATCTTAATTTGCCCATAGCAATACTACTGAAAATAATTGCAGAGCAAAGGATTTTTTGGGGTGAAGAGAGGTGGAAGAATTGGGCCCCTGACTAAAGCATTAAAAATAGCTAAACAGAGTTTTAAAGAAGATGTAATTACTTGTTTTAGCTGCCCAGCTCGTATCATTTGTGAAAGTTGCTGGATGTTTCTTGGTGTGTTTTCAGACCTGTGACTTGATTACATATTGCAGGGTCTTTTATGTGTCTCCTGAACATCACAGCAATCTCTGCTTAAACAAATGTAACAATGGGATTCAGGTTCCTATTGCATTTGCTATTTCTGTCCTGTCAACTCATCCTTTCAAAAGGCACAATTTGAAATCCGTTTCTTCCATATTTATTCTCCATCACTGAACTCCCAGATCAGATTTGCTCAGGTTTAAAGTCAAAACAAGGTTTCTCTACCTGCCAGTGCTGAATGCTCAGCCTGGCATCTGAAACTCAAGCTGTGCTCTCCCCGCCGCGCTCGTTCCCGTGTCAGCAGTCATGGCTCTGGAACTGCACTGGCAATTTGGCTGGAGGTACAGGAGGTGGAGAGAAGATTTTGCTTGCTGGTCTTAAACAAGTTTTGTTCTGATCAGAAAGCTAAACATGCATTAAGCTGGACATTGCAGTGGGTTAACTCTGTTTTCCGAGCTGCTCCGATGTTGTGCAGGTGCTGGTGGGGGGAGAGCGGGACCGTAGGCTTGAAACAGGCTCTGAAGGCAGCAATAGGTGGTACTACAGTGCCTGTGAAGTGATGTTACCCTTCTGCTTAAAAGCAAACAAAGAAATACCGCCTTCAGTTTTGGAGGCTTTATTGTTTCCTGGTGCAGCCCATTAAAGAGACAAATGGGTTTACAGTAGCCTGCAGTACCGTCCGATGCACTGTGGTTGATGCCTAAATGACAGCTTGACAATTTCCTGTGTGTTTTCTCAGCAAGGCTCTTTTTAATTGTTAGAAAGTTTTCTCTTCGTCCATTCGAGTGATGTCATCATACTGCAGCTCATGGGAATTTACACTAAATATTTCATGTGGGGGAGCAGAAGTGGTACTTTTATTTTGTGTGCTTGTCATGGTTTTGATTAGGAATTCCACTGATCCCTGTCCAGAAGAGCCCTTACTAAAATGCAGCTTGAGAATTAATAAGTAAAAAGTACATGGAAACTTTTTTTTCAAAGTTAGGATAATAAGCATTCCTACAGCTTAGTCTTCTTTGTCTGTCTCTCTGCTCAGGCTAAGAGGGCTGAGAGACAAATTAATATTCTATTAAAAAAGACAATTTTCTCTCTTCTTGCTGAGCTAGTTTTGGCTTGATTGCCCTGCTTTGTGCAGGGGAATTTGCAAGGGCTATTGAGAGGAATAAACTGTGCTTTGGGTATTCAGGAATTTTCTGGGGTCTCTGTTCATTACAGGGTTTTGTTTTGGGTTTTTTTTCCTCTTCTCTCTAAGATTCAGTATTCTGGATCTAGCTGGAGGACCTTTGGCAGAGGCAGAATGAAAGTAAGAAAGGAAATTCTATTTTTTGAAAATAAAAACAGTCCAAATATCAGTGTAATTTCTGTGTGTTCCTACAATTGGGATAGTTGGGTATTCTATGTTTTTTTTCTGCCCTAAGGTTAAATCAAACTATGTATTCATATGAGAGGAAAACTCGTCCCCCCCAGTTCCTTCCTCTGGGGCTAGACTTGATGTGTGCAATCTATGGGAAGCCAGCTGCCAGTGCAAAGAACGTGAGCAGAAATGTCTTTCTCTTAATGAATGAGTTTACTTGCCATCAATGTTGTTGATTGGTCTAATGACAAAATATTGCAGTGTGAAACAGAGCTGCCTTGTCTTCCATCCAGGAGCTGCTTATCAGCTTTGACTTTACAAGCTGCTTCATTGTATGTTTTCAAAGGGTTGTGAAATTTCTTAAAGCAAGTGGTAAAAGGTGATTTATTTTTTTTCTTCAAGTCTGTGCATGCCAAAGTCTTGACAAGGTGAAGCCCTCTGTAGTGTATTTGTTGGCATATTTCCTTGCCCTTCTGAAAGTCTGTTTTGATTGTGTTGGTTTTCTGCTTTATACCTTCAAGCAACAATTCAACTTTAACAATGCATGTGAAAAACTCTGCAAAGAGTTACTTTTATGTGATAGCTGGCTCAGAAACAACTCTCTTCTGTGACTTACATCCCTACTTTCAACTGCCAGCTGAGACATACAGTGCTTGCTCCACTGGATAGCAGTCATACAAATTGTACTTGTGTGGGCAGCACCTGTCAAGTCCTCAACCTAAGTACTCAATTCGGAGTCCTTAAGACTTTGTTCCCATGATTTGTTTTTATTCCTTCCCCTCTGGAGCACATCGTCATAACTTCTGGAGCCACTGATTGCTATCACCTAACCAAATCTGACAGAAAATGGGTAGCCTCAAAGATAAGCTTCTGAAATTCTTATGGAAGGTAGCTGATGAGGCACTTCTATGACAGTCTCCTCTGCCTGCATTGAAAATGGCAGTGTGGCCTTAGCTGTTTTCAGGCAAGAGAACTTGGATTGAGAGAGCTCTCTGGAAGGCCTGACTGCAGGAGGGATTTCAGCTGAAGGTTATTCCATCTTGGTTTCCTGCTTTGGTCAATGATGAGTTAAGAGTCTGCTGGGAAGGAGGCTTCATCCTATGCTTGCAGAGGTCACTCTGTGACCTACAGGGTGCTGGGTTGAGCAGGGTACATATTCTGCTCTTTGAAGAGTTAAGTTCAGGTGCTGAACTCTTCCCATGTTGATGGTGGGGTCTCTCAGACCTTCCAGTGGGCTTTAACTTCTCTCTCTTCCTTTCAATTACTTCCATCAGTTTCCCAGATGGGTTTTGTTAGGAGCAGCAGACAAAGGCTGATAGGGTCGATTCTGCTGCCACTTGGAAGCACAAGTCCTAACTCAAGCCATACTAAGCATTTCCATCTGCAGAACTGGGCTGGGAGCTATGGGGCCAACAGCCTCTGCAATTTGTGAGTTTCCCAGCCCTCTAAAGAGAGCTTCCCTCTAAAGCTGAAGCCTGTACCCTGAGGACATGTGGCTTGGAGCAAGGGCTGATGAGCCAGACAATTTCAGCAGTGCAGAGGGAAGGGCAAGGAAGCTTTCCCAGATCCCTAAAGTTTATGTTCAGACTTGAGTCTCGACAGTTTGTCTTTCTCCTTTACATTTAAATGTTAAAGTACAGGAAAACATTGGTTAGAAAAATGGTGTTGTTTTGCCTTTGGAAATGTAATCAAACTCTTCTGTAATCCTCATCTGTTCTGTTTTGGTGAGGGTAAGAGGAAATTTGGATGAAGCTGTAGTTTGATGCCAGGATGAGAGGTGTTTGTCCCATCTTCTCAAGGAGTTTGAGAATCACTATCCGGCACCATCCCTTCTGATTCTGAATGCTATTAGTGTCTTCCTCAACCTAAGTCTTGTTCCTTTTTCCCTGTCACCCCAATCTCCATCATCTCTGTGCCGAACTGTGCACAGATCAGTATCCTTCAAAACCTTTAATTTTACAGGTGCTGTGAAATCTGTAGCCAGCACGCTGCTAAGATGTAAGAAAAGACCTCATATGATGGCTCACCTGCTTGTGGCTGATATCATAGCACAGGATTCCTTGCTATCTATCTTGGCATACCCTCATACTTTATTGGATGCTCTGAGATTAAATCTGGTTTCACTTCATAAAGTGACTGTGAAGCATGGAAACAAACCAAAGCCCAAACAGATGCAGAGAGTCGATTGCACTATGTATATTTTTCACTTCTTTGAGTGGATGAATTTGCAGCTTTCTTAATGAAGTTTGGCTGGTCTCTGAGTGGGGCCGAGCTGGCAGGTTGCCCAAAGTGCTGTGACTGATCTGAGATGAGCTGGAAGCCTCCACATCCTATTGGGGTGGGGGGGAAAGGGACTTGGCAGGCAGCACATCCCACCTTCTAATGTCCTTGGCTTCAGGAATTCTTCATTTCTTTAGCAGAGAAGCCCAGTCAGGCCCAGCATGTCATAAAACAAATCTGCTGCAGATGAAAATGACATGCTTGCTTCTTAGCAGATCCCATTTAAATGGCAGCATGAGCCTAGATATCATCTGCTCTGTGTGCTCTTTGCTCTGAGCTCATCCAGACGGGTGATTTGCATGCCCATAATTTCCAGAAGTGTCATCTGCCTCGGACCAGATGTTCACCCTTCCTCTACTGAGACTCTGCTCTTTTCTTTTTGTTGCTTACTTTCAAAACAAACCTCTTACAGACAGTATCATCAAGACTGAAACCATGCAGTCTCCTTTTCAATGCCAGGCATCCAGCTTGTGTTAGTACAGTGGATACCTGGGCATAGGACTGGTGAAGCCTCCCCCTGCCATAACCTACTTTCCCCCCAGCTAGAGGAGCACTTAAGGAAGGCTCAATGTGGAGGCTGCTGTCATGCTGGAAATACCCTTTTAGCTCTGAAGAGGCTTGCAAAGATTTCTGCTGCTTTTTGATGTGTAGAGCTGAGGACTGAAGCAGCTCCAGATGAAGCTGGTGGGTGCAGTGTTAGGTGATCAAAGCTGGACTGGGGTTTGTAGGTTTTAAGGGCAAGATTAGGATAAGGTCAAAAAGAACTTCCTGGCTGTGATTTTTTTTTTTTTTTTTTTTTTTTTTGGCTGTTTTGAAACCATTGAAACAACTGCAGTTTGTTTTGTTGCTTAAGTTACTTTTCCTGTATTTAAGTCTACCTCTGAGTTCTCACGTGTTCTTGCAATAAGTGAAACCAGCAATCATCCACTGGGAAAAGACTGAGATCTTGAATTGCAAAACCAACCTGTTGCACAGTAAAAGGAAAACTTTTTTGTCCTTTCTGCTTCCCTCCTACCTTGCCATTATGCCCACCAAGCATTTCTCTAATGTAAAGGTAATTTGAGACTTTCTCTGACTGAATAGGACACATAATCCCTGCGGTAGGATTACTTTTATTTATAATGGTATCTTTGAAGATTTATCATTCTTTAACATTCCTTGGATGCTGCTTTTGAATTTGATCCATTTTTACAGATAGCAAGAATCTTGTCCATTGCTTTTGTGCCTCTCTTTCTGAAATATGGGTCAAATGATGCAATTAATTTTAGGGAAATGAAAATGGCTACATGTTTGTTAGGCCCAGAGAGTGTGTTCTGTGCCACATGGAACAGGAAATCACAGTCCCTGCTTCAGTGCTCTCATGAGCTGAGCAGGGCAGTGGATATGACATCCAAGAAAGTAATGTCTGGGATGAATCAGATTGCTGGAGCTTGGTCTTAAAGTGGTACACAGTTTTTTTTATTACAATTTGTTGGTGAGCTTGTTAGCAAGGTCTCACTGAAGCAATGTCTCTGCAAAGATGTGCAGGGCAGAAGCGTGGTCAGGCACGTAAAAAATAAGATTTTTATGGTTAGGTGGAAGCTGAGAGTTTCAGAAGAGTGAGTGAAAGACAGAAGCTGCTTGGGAGTCTTAAAGGGAGCACTGGGAGTAAGGGGATAGGATTTTAGGGAGATGCGAATGGGGAGCCAAAGCTTGGATTTTGAGTGGTAAGTGAAATGAAGCCCGTGGTGGATTTTAAAAATGGGTTTAGCACAGCCCAATGCAGGGAAAGAACAGAAGAGCAGAGGAAGTCCATTGATCACAGAGAAAGCAAGTGAGAGCTGGAAAACAGTAAAGCTGGGGCCATGCATGGACAGTAAATGTGAATTAGATTGCACCTAGATCTCTGAAAACAAAATTCAAGGTTAAACTGAGCAAATAAGAAGTGAGCAAAAGCAGATGGCAGGGTGCTTTGGGTCTCTGAGACTAAGCAAGAAAGCTCAGTGCTCAACAGGCCCAAGAAAGCATTAAACAAGTTTCTTTCAAACTCCTTTTTTCCCCTTCATCAGTTTTAGACCATAAAAGCATTCCTGGTTTTACAGAGATGTGCTAGGACCTGACCTGGTAGGATGGGGCTGCCATAGGATGGCCAGCACAGATTGATGCATTGGGAAGAATTTCCTCTTCCAGAGGTGCTAATAGGGTGGATTGGGTGTTGGAGCTCCCTTAGGGCCCTTTTGCTCAGTACTCAGGTAAGAGCCCTTGATGCTGAGTGAATAAAAGAGGAGCAGAGGTAAATGGAGAGACAGTGCAAGGACTGCAACCTGTTTTGCAGGAATTTGGATACAGCTCCTGCATGGGGTTGGCAGCTGGGGCTGTGCTCAACAGTGATGCCTGCTGAGATTATAGTTTTTTCTTTTCTAGTTGCATTTTCTTGGAGGCTGATTTGCATAATGCAATGCAGTAATGGGATGCTGACACGTGGCATGGTTGAGTTAGATTCTGGAATGTCTTGGCATTAATGCCAATCACTTGGTGCTGTCAGCTGGCTTTTTTCTTTAAAAAGGGAATTTCCCAGGTCTCCTTGCTACACCTGCCAGCTAATCAGCAGGAGATGGGACATCAGATTCTCTGTCTTGCAGTTTCTCTGGATTAAGACTCGGAGATGATAATGCTCAGGAGAGGCAGACAGTTCATCTCAGCTGGAATGTTGATGTGTTTTTCCAGTGTCTCCAGTGCCAATGAAGTGAGCTGATGCACATGCCAAATTCCTATTGAACCTGCCCTGCTTCTTCCTTTCTAGCACAAATTTCCATCCACCACCCAGTACTTTGTGCCATTTTTAATGCTTCCCCCTTCTAATACAGTTCCCTGTAGTGGTTTCATGAGGTTGTTTCATGGGTTTTCTTCATCCCTTGTGGCTGATGAAGACAGTGCTGAAGTTCCCTTTCCTTTTTGCCCAGCTGCTGGGGTGGTCCTGTGAGACCCTCAAGTTGGGGGTGGTGAGTTTTGGGATGCCCTGGGCTGATGATGGTGAGTAGCATATTCAACTGTAGCTAGGAAACCTGAAAGCAGAGCTGCATGAGGAGTGTACAGAGGTTTTTTTATAACAACTGGAGTGTAGAGCTTTAGTTAGCACAGCTGAGAGTGTCAGGTGAACTATGAGTTAATGTGTAAAAAGCCTTGGGAAAGTTCAAAATAATGTATGTTGCTATGAAGTCAATAACCAAGTGACACTGGGCCTGTCTAGCTTGAATACATTTTGTGTTCCCTTAATTCTCCTTCAAGCTTTACTTCTCCCACTCTAGCATTATTTTTTGCTTTGTTTTCCTTTACTCCCTCATTCCCCAGTATTGCAACCACACTTCTGCTGATTTTTTTTTTTTTTTTTTACACACCGTAAGCTAAGTAATAGGGACAAGTTTTATTGCTGCTGAGATTAAATGAGGCCTTCTGGGGTATTTCAAGAGGGACCAGGCCCCTTGAGCAGACTGGAAAGGGCCCAGGACAACATATGGGCAGCATCTCTCTGAGTGGATGAGACTGCGAGGGGTGAGCAATCCCTCAATACATCAGCTGCCTGCAAATGGTTATAAAACAATCCACCACAGACTGGGTTAAGGTTGCAAACATGTGGAATCATTCATTTGGCTATCCTTGAACTAGAAAAAGAAACAAAGCTGTACAATTGAACCAAAATATGTGCAGGAGACTGTCGATTTTTTGGAGGCTTGTTTTAGAATTTGGTGCTAAGGATGGATGTTTGTGCTGGTATTCTCAGATGAAGCTCCTAGTTAGTTTCTGCACCCCAAGTGACTGTGATGTGGCAAGTTATCTGCTGCTAGTTTTTTTATGCTCTGCACAGAAAGGAAAAAAAAAAAAAGTAGGTGATTATGGGAGGACAGTCACACTTTGAAATAATTTGCTCTTAGTCCTCACTGCCTTATATTAGGATTCTCCATAGTAAATATGCTGGGCTTTCTTTCCTAAAAATGGGACTATACTGGTCCATCCCTCTGAAGGTAGCCCTCCTTCCTCTGGACTGAAGTGCCATAAATCAACTCATCCTAACTCCTCTTATGTGATTATCTATCTGGGTGGAGGAGGGAACTGGTCCAAACAGTCCCTTCCAGTCCTTGGACAGTGCTTGCTAATTTGCAATTGCTTTTTACAGTTGTCACTCTGAAAGAGAACAGGCAGATCAACAGCCATGAGCTGGTCAAAAACCAATCAGGAAAGAAACTGAGCTGTATTGGAAGCCTTTTCTGGTAGCACTGTCTGCAAACAAAACAAGATTTGCAGAACAAAACCTATTAACTCGGTTTTCTATATTTATGCTTTGTGTATTCAAGAACAGCATGTTGCTACGGGCCATCGTGTAATCCAAATTGCCTTCTAGGGACTCAGGGCTTTAAACCATTCCAGAAGTTTCACTTTTTTCCTTCACTTTCTTCCCTCTGGAGGCCACCTGGCAGCACTGCAGATTTCCACATGTGATTTTAATCTAAGGTCTTCCCCAGCTATATATAAATCATGGTAGCAAAATTATCTGAGGGTGCTGGTAACTTTGAAAAAAGCTCTTTGAGGCTGGGATGTAAACAGGCCCTTCCTGATGGGATTTGGTTTATTTCATTAAGGCTAAATTCTACCCTTGGATCCACTATGCGGTTCTTAAGTAAATGGTTTGAAACTGGCTTTGGGATGTTGTATAAATGTTGTTTCATGTCTGAGCTGCACTGGGTCAGTTCAGTCTGAAAGACTGATGCTGGATTTCAGGTGTTGGACAGAAAACACCTTGTGATGTTTTGTCTGTGATGGTGGCATGTGATAAATCTTCATGGAATTACTTTGAGGAGGGGAAATGGTGGCTTGTCTGACTGAAGACACAAAATGGGGAATTTCCTCTATAACAGGACTTTTGGTCAACCTTCTACACTTGGTATATATCTGACATCAACAGGCATTGACTAAAATTAGGAAATCATGAAGGTGCTGCTTGTGTAGCAATTCCTCAGTCCTGCCAGAACATCTCTATTTAAAAATCTATTCTTTCAGATGAAAGAATTTATATCCATTTATGTCCACAGGAGACTCTGTTGCCTTTGGGTTTCTTTTCCTTTCCAGTCCCTCAGGCACCTGGAGTAAGTGAAAGTCAGTTTTGGTAAAATGATTCCTTCTGCTTAGTGAAGGAAGACACGGGGACCACCTTATCCCAGGAGAGAGTGGAAGAACAGGAATCCAGGTGCTAAGAGTGCTGGTGTAAAGACTCTGCCATCAGTGCAGGCATTCAGGAGGTCAAGAACAAAAGATTTCCTCCAGGGGTTGTTACTTCCATGGTCATCCTCAGGACATCCAGGCAAGACATCCCTGGTTTCCCTATCATGAACTGTCTGCCACATCTGGAGGCAGGTGGGAAACAAGCAGCAACGTGGAAGAAAAGAACTATCACACTGGGCCAAAACATGCCACAGAAGAAACATTTATAGTGCTAGGAGTAAGGTGGTGATAAAACATCTGGCAATGAGGCTGTGGGCAGGGTGGAGCTGTTTTCCAGGTGCTTTTGAATAAGCAGGAAAACTAATGGAAATGTGGTGTTCTGGTTTGTTTTGTTTTTTGGTTTGGTTTGGTTGTTGTTGTTGTTTTTTTTTTTAAAAACTCCACTCTTTAGGTGGAGTCAGCATTTTCTCCTGCTCTGGGCTGCCATGGCTTAACTGCTGTTACTGCCCCAGCTAACAGAACAGGTGCATGTACAATTAGCCATAAAATAAAACATGAAAGTACTATTGTTTTGTTAGCATTGGCTCAACATGTTGTGGAACTAATGGATGTTCAGCAGAATTTGGCATAATGGCAGAGATTTTGTCCAAAACCTTGTAATTCATTTCCACAGGGCTCTGCAGTTAATAGCTGTTTTTAATACCTAATACTTACGACTAGTTGCTGATCAAAGTTTAAATATATTTATTATTCTTTTTAAAGTACAGAAACTAGTTTTATTTGTGTTGCCTGATATCAGTGGTGGGTAGAAGTGATTAATTTATTCTGGTCTAAATGGACTTGAAAATATGCACAGAAATGCAGCAGGTGGGTGATGTGGTGCTGTTACATCTTTCCTTTAATGTAGGAAAGTGGAACGTAATTGCATCAAGTAGTGGCTTTGAAATATCAGATGTCCATTAGTACATAATTAGCAAGTTAATGATGTGTTGCCAAACATGTGATGACCTCTTTTTCTCCGCCAAACTTCTAGACACTGTTACTTATTGCATTAGCTTCTTGGAAAATGTGTGCTGGTGGCAGTACACCTAGCAATGTGTTCTCATAAGGGATTGTCTGGCTTAGTTAGGCTCATCCACATGAAACTCTGGAAGTTCTAGAAGTGGATTTAATGCCATTGTAATGCTGAATGTGCATGAAAATAATATTATGAACATTTGCTCTTGCCCTGAGTACACCTGGGCAGTGATTGAGGTACTTTAAAAGGCAGAGCACAACAAAAAGAAAAAATCATTTATAAAATTAGAAATTTGGAGCAGAACAGAGGTAGAAGTGAGTCAAATTCTTATGAATTTTACTCTAAAAGGATGGAAGAACCCACGGCCAGGACGTAGCACTCATGCCTTTTATATGCTTTTCTGGGGTACATACATCATAAATAGTTGTTAGAAGGAATAAATAATTATGGATTTACCTTGATCTTTTATTCACATAAAATGGAATCGCTTAGGAGACCCAGGTTATTCACCAAAGTCAGTCTCTTGCAATAAGTTTAAATCCAAATGTGGGTATTTTAATTGAAAATGGTTGCTGATTAGAAGGGAATGCTCTTTTGTTCATTTCTGACATAGTATATTATGTTAGGTCAAGTTCCTTTTGGCTCATATTAATGAGATGACTGCACTAATGATTAAAGAATAATTTTAAAATTACTCTCTTTAGCTATGAAATCTCTATCTGTTTGGACAGCAAGTGTTGTCTAGGGTGAGCAATTGCACATTCCATCAGAACCAATTTTGGTGTTTGATTATGGCCTGACAAATAGCTTTGTGCACATTGTAATATTATTCCAAGAATGGTACTGGCTTCTGAAATGCATCACACTCAATGGAAGATTCAGCACGTGTTTCAGTGGGTAAAGTGAAATATTTTTAAAATTTTCCTTCTAATTTGGCAGCTACGATTTAGAAATTTGCCTGGCTTTTAAGATATTTGGTGGACTTATGAATACAAGAATTATTTATTGTCTCAAACTAAGCTTGTATTACCTTAACCTCAAAGTGTCTGGCATACCTTTTTATACCTGAGTTCCTCTTTGCCATGATCAAGTGTTTTGCTTATAGTCTCCCTTTGTTTTGATCATCACCTCCCATGGTCATGACTTCTTCCATGCTAGCTTTCACATGGATCTATCTGCCTTCGTCCCTTTAAAGATTAAGTGATGTAATGCTCTCCTTTTTCCTGTTTGTTTTGGATAGAATTAGTTTCCCCCATGAAAAATTATGCTTGTGTCCTAATAAAGGTGAGTTCAAAAAATTGCTGAGACAGTCACTCTTGTAACAGATTTCACCACCTCTGAAACTTACTCTATTTGTACTCAGCACAATCTAATAACAGATAAATAGAACAGAAAACTTTGCCTATTATCTTCCTCCACTTGAGATTGGGGGTGGGGAATTCATTAAAAAAAAAAAAAATGTTATATAGCAAAATGATTCAGCATTTCTCCCAGAGGAACACAAAAGTACTTAAAAGTGTAAATCGGAATTAGTGGTATTTTCTTTGCAATGACAGAAGTAAATATTTGCTAAACATATGAGGCAAGAGAGACAACCTTCCTGTCCTGTTTAAGCAAACCTTACTAGATTCCAATGTACTAGAGATTTTTTTTCAAGAAAATTGAGATTTGTGTGGAAAAAAATGTCTACTGTAAAGTTTTATGGGATTTAACTAAATCCAAGTTTGAAGTTAGATCTTCTGGAGTATTGGGTTGGACTAGAGACTGCCAGAGGTCTTTTCATATCTGAATTCTTCTATGGTTTCTCTACAGTCTCAGCAGAAGACATAGAATTTTTTCCAGTAATACCCTGAGTGATTTCTGTTTTGTTATGAAGAAATCTTTGCTGTGAGAGTGGATTTTCATACATTCACCTTTTGTTTTGATACTTTTTTGATGGAGTGATAGGAGGCAAACAATGTCAGGAACTGATGGATCTAAAGAAAGCTAAAAGAACAATTGTCACCATTTGACAATTTAAGAGCTCAGAAATCTTTTCCATTTTGAGCTGGATGAAGCTGAGAGTCAACAAGTGATCAGTGTTTTGGGGGGTTGAACTAGGAGAGGAAGGATTGGCTGTATCCTTCTTTGAAAATAAGTCAATTAAAATATGCCTCTTATATTTTTAGCCCCATCTCCTACTCCCTTCCCCTCTTTAACTGTAAACCAGTCAAACCAGGACATTGTCTAGAAAATGGGGACATGATAGGCACAAACACTTAGGAAACTTGGGAAGGCTACATTACTTTGAAATTAACTTTTTGTTAAAATCCTTTCTAGCAAAGCACTCATTTGAATTAATTGATGCATTACTTGATTTTCTTTTCCCAGATAATACCATTTATTTTAATCTTCCTATTTGTTTAAAGGTGTTATCTATGATCAATGCCTGGGATGTTCCATACGTAAGCAGGTTTATTCTGAGGTGAAATATGTGTGTAGAAAGTGTAGTAAAGAAAATTAAGGAATCATACCTTTACCTGCTCTTTAAGAGACTATTTTTAATCTTGACATCCTAGATAACTGTTTAAATCATCTACAAGAAGAAATATATCAATACCACATCAATACCATAATCTTATATTAAAAAATCCACCAGATGTGACTGGCAGTGTATGTGTATTTATAGCTTCTCTATTGCTGCTGTAATCTACATTCATTTCTCTGTGACTCCACAGAGCTGTACAAGTGAGACTGAATCTCTTAAAAGCATTTGAATGATTACTTGTTCATGTCAGTGTGTGTAGTGGAGGAAAGGAAAAGAATTTTCCCTTGCTTCAGTAAATACACCCTGTAAATAAATACTGTCAAAAATTATCTTCTACTTGTTTGATCTATGTTATGCATATTAATTCTGTAGAAAACCTTATCTTTTGTGGCCTTGGATGAACTGTCTCTTTCTTTATTTTTTCCTAGCTGCTTTTTCCAAAGTGGAAAATGCTCTTTAAGTTTTGTGTAGCAAAAGAAGCTGTCAAGTATTGTAAGCAGTTCAATTAGAATATGCTTATTTTAGAAAGTTGCTTAAATGAGACTTAAGAGCAGGAAAAAATGATGCTAACTCTGCTTTCTAGAAGTGGTGCACCTGGGTTCTGATACATTATGCTCATGTGAAGAGGACAGGACTGGGTCTTTTTGGAGCACTCATTTAGCTGTTGGCAAGTGATTAAGTGGTACTTGAATAGGTTCTGTAATATGTGGAAAAGTCTGATCTCTGGCTTCTAAAACTAGAAGCTGTGAACGAATAGTGAAGGAAAGAAATACATGGAATGTAGTTAATAGTTTTACACTTTCTCCACTCCTTTTCTTTTTTAAACTGAAAAAACCTCTTTAGTGAACTGGAACCATCAACTACCTAGAGATACTCCCATTAAAGTTTTCTACTGCAGTATCTTATTAGAAACTCTTCTTCAGTTTTCTTCAGAATGAAACTGTATTGACAATCTCTGAGAAAAAAAAATCCATTCCCCACTGTATTTTCCCAGCGGATTGTTTTTATTACCAATGTACATGAATTATATACAGTAGGATGCAGTATCTAGATCAGGAATTAATACAATCCTTCAGTGTAACATTGCAGCCTTAAGATTAATCTAAATTTACCCAAGCTTCTAAAAACTGAATGAGTGGAAGTAGGAAATGAAGGCAGGACAAAAAAGAAGGGGGGGGGAAGGGAACAGTTGGGAAGAGGAGATCTATCTTGGGAGAATGATTTATATAGGTTTCTGTGATTATACTGGGATCTGTGAGCAGTGAAATAGAGACACTGGATGCTGTGGAAATACAAACATCAAGTGCCAAAAAGCCTTTTCTGCCAGTGGAGTGGGAACCATGCTCTACCATGCCAGTGCCCTGCTCATCTGCCTTCCTGTAGCACACAGATGATGTGCTAGACAAGAAGGCTGCACACTCATATTTACAGGGGCAGGAAGATTTGGGCAACTTTTGGACTGAAGTTGGACTTTTGGGTGAAGTCCTTGTGTCTGCAGAGACAAGACTGCCTAGATGGGGAAGGGTGAGGACTCAAGGTCATTAAAACTTGACCTCTCTTCTAGTCTTATTAATTGACAAAGCTTCTATCTTTAATTGTGTCACAGCTTTCATCTTTTACCTTCATGCCCATGACTTTAAAAACATTTGGAAAACTCAGTTTTTAGGTTTCAGTGTTTTAGAGGGCAAAATAGAGTCTGTGACTGGGGACCCTATGGTGAACTCCTACTGCTCTGAGATCTTTTTCCCTGGTTTCTGCTGGTGGGTTGAGATAGCAGAGAACACTGTGACTGCCTTTTCCCACACAGATGTGTAATGATTAATGTAACGGAGTCCAACCTGCACTGGGGGCCTCCAGATGCAAATTAGTAAAAGAGTAAAGAGGATTGTTAAATATTTTTTTTCAATAGTCACAGCTGATCAAATAAACTCCTACCATGCTTACAAATTTAAAAAAAAAAAAAAATTTCCATTTTAAAGGCAAAACTACCCACACAGTACCTGCCCTGACTTTTTTTTTTTTTTATTCAAGTAGCACATCTCTGCTGATGCTTGACTGCAGTGACTCATCAGAGGATGTTAAATCAGCCATGTAGCCTAATGCAGCATGACTGATTTAGCCAGCTCTGATGCAGCATGATGAAAGTAACTTGGACCAGGAAATTTCAGCTCCTTCCCCCTCTGCTCCAAGACTAAGAACAAAGGAAAAGTTACACATCTTTCCAGCAGTTAAGTATTTTGCTTAGGGGAGAATCTTTTTGTTTGTGGTTTGGTTTGGTTTTGTTTTCCTGTCAACTGAGAAGCTTGTTTAAAAAATAAGCATTAAGATCTTGAACCAGAACTATTGAGGCATCTGTAGGCAGAGCTTGCTAGAAACATCTGCGTGTAATAAATATTTAGCGCCTACATCACCTCAGACATTTACCCAAATGTACAATGAGAATTTTTGAGGATAATTCCTTCAAATATTACCTTTTTAGATCCTGTATATGCTGGCACGCAGGTAGCAGCTGAAAAACAGTTTTCCTGCCTCTGGGGCAGTTCTTGTGCCACTCTGCTCAGAAGCAGTAAAATCATTCTGCCCAAACACCTTTTGCTGTGATGGAAGCTGATGTATTTCAGTGGTGAGCCAGAGGAGCAGTCTCAGATGATCCACAGTAGCTTCTTAGGCCTCAGCAATTGGATCCGATGTCTGAATTTTTTTTCTTGGATGCTCCCTGTGTTTTTGCTAATGTAAACTGGCTTTGTGCTCCTGCCACTGAAATTCAGACCAGAGTATGTAATAGCAGGTCAACCAAAGGGTGGCATTCTGAGAAGGCTTGCAGGAGGAATAGGTTCAGAGGCAAAGGGTGAATGAGGGTCTCCATCTGTGTTATGTGTTCTCATTTATATGAAAATCAAGTGGGTGCAATTATTATTGTTCAAAGGTGGCCGTACTTGGCAAAGGGGAAATGTGCCCAAATAATTGTATTTGGGCTCACAATCTAATTGGGTTGTTAATGAAATAAAGAGGATCATTTGAAACTAGATCATAAAATAGAAGAGCAGAAAGTAGAAGTGTGGAGAAGGAGCTTTTCTAAACATCCATTTCTCTAGATGATTGGCTGAACCATGTCGGAGAAAAAATGGCTTTTAAATTTAGATGATATATATATTATTAAATATAATAAATATTAGTTTTTATAGTTATATTTAGAAAATAATGAAGAGCTCTGCTTACACAATCCTTTCTTCTTTGGATGTAGTCCCCTGCATCTTTTCTTAGTGAGTATTGTTAGTGTCAGTCTTGCAGCACAGATGTTTTGTTTTTTTTATTTAGGTACAGTTTGAAGAGCAGGCCTGTGTGTGTGTGTATATATAAAAAGTGCTTGCTTGTAAAGCAAGAGACACGCTGAAAAAGGTGGGTTTGACTTGACAATTGCCTAAGTCCTACCTGGGATCACTTCTGAGGCCAGAAAAATCAGTTGTCAACCCCAAGTCCAAGAGAACATCCTGAGAGACTGCATCTGATTTTAAGTTTTTTCAGTATTTCCAAGAGTTTTGATTTGAAACAAGATATTTCAGCCTCAGAGAATAAGCAAATAAGCTCCTCCACCTTCAAATGAAAAGGAAATTTTCATTATAAGGCACACAGGTACTTCCCCCTCCCCCCTTTTGCTATTCTGTGAAGGGTAGATGAGTGTTGACACCTGTCTCTGTACAACAAATGTTTACTCAAATCCCCCTCAAATTCTGTTTCCCATGTATTGGTTTTGAAATACTTATTGATTACATCTTTTCTCGAGACATGGTTCACAATACTACCTAAAGATTTTTAGATATTAGGATAACAGTGATTGTGATCTGCAAATTGCTCTGCAGCCTGAAGAATGCTGATGCTGAGCACAGCCTGAAGCCATTCAGCTGAACTGGATGATGTTATATGGTCAGCCAAAACAGCTGGCTAGAGTCTTCTGTGGCAACCAAAACTTAGTTATATTTTTTCTGATAATTTTTTGCAAGACCATAATGTCAGTTCCTTAAAGAACCTAGAAAAAACCCACCCTGTCATGAATTCTGATTTTTTTTTTTAATTATTATTTTTTTTAATAGGATTAAAGGAGTAGGAATAAGCAGAAAGCAAAGTTGTATAGTGAATGTTGAGGAACACAGGCATATTTCTATTCAGTTGGAGACAGTCTTTTTATAATGCTTATTAACTACACACCACAGAAATATATTAAATCTGAAAAAAATACCTGAAACTGTCCCGTTGTGCTGAGGGGTAGGGCCCAATAACTATTGTGAATAGCAGATCTTTGAATTTAAGGTAAGTAAATAAGACATCAGCAATGCATTGACAGGGCAGGAAGGATGAGAAATTGGAATGGGAGATGAGTGTCTGGTCACAGGAAGGTTTCTTTGGTTATGATTTTTTTTTTTTTTTTTTTTTTTTTGGATACAAGATGAGAAAAATGGTATAACAGGGCAGATGAATGATGCAGAAATTAAATACTTGAGAAATGTGCTTATTAAACAACACAGTGGTCTAGTCTTTTGTATAACTTCTTGAAGTTGCATTTCAAATATGTGCAGAAATACTATTTTCCTGTGTAGCTTCTTTAAAATTCTGCTTATGTCAAATTTGAATGTTTTATTCCTAATGTTTAAACAACACTTTATTAAGCAATTGAATCTTCTTCATTGCCTTCAACAAGAATGCTAAATATTTTCATGTATTTATTCAGGTTTTCTGCCAGTACCTGCCCGATATTTTCTAAACATACTTAGTTGATAAGAACTGACTTAAATATTTAGTACAGATTTGATAAATGTTTATAGTGTACAACTTAAATGACAGTTCACTTCTTTCTAGTCTTAATTTAATTGAACTGTTGATGCAGAATTTCCTAGACTGCAGTACACAAACACTGAGTTAATATTTCCATTGCAGTCCTTTCACTATCTAGAAGTGAATAGTGAGTGCCATTATTCAGTGTCGTGCTCTTCAGAGGAAATCATCTTATTTATGCTTATTCCCCAGGGCCTGGGGTTAGATCTGGGGTTTAACTCTATAACTGGGAGGTCACCAGTGATCTTTTGTTGTCTGCAGTAGGAAATAATTTAAGCTCTATGTTCCTGGTGGGTCAAACCTTTCTGGTCTCTAGGCTGAGGCCATCTTCCTGCCCACTGCCCCTCCTGTAGGATGTATAATTTCTATTTTGAAACACATGATGATTTTGCTTTCTGAATGTGTAAAGGTGTTTCTAAAACCTATGCTAAGTGAGGGGTGATGTGCTTGCACAGCATTGCATAGAACACTGAAGGCTGGAAATGTCCTCTGGACATCACCCACCTGACACCTCCTGCCAAGGCTACGTTGAGTTTCCAGCTCTACAGCTCATGAACTCTACATCCTTGGATAGGAAGTTGAACACCTTGTGCCCTTCTGTGTGTATGAGAATGCTTATCTCACAGGTAGAGATTAATCAGTGTTGGAAAAGTAATTTGAGATCCTTGATGAAAGCCACTATGTCATAAGGAAATACGTGACTGCACGGGAGCATGGCAGAGATTATGATCACTGCCATTTCCATTCCAGAGCTTAAGGGAAAGTGGTGAGAGAGTTTGTAAAGGTGGAGGAAACACACTTCTATCCGATGTATTTATTTGTAATACAAAGCACCAGATACCCCCAGAACCATGTGTTATGTGGCTTCAGTTATCTATGCAAGAAAATGACTCTTCTTGCTCCTGAAACCTATTTAAGCGATTATGACCCAAGTTAGTTCCCAACCACCATCCTTTATGGTGCTTAATCAATAAACCCTGCAAGCAAACTAATCTTCATTTACTTTCAGAGGCAACTGCAGGAAAACAAGACTCATCAGCTAAAGCTGGGGATCAGCATCCTTACCTCAAGGCCAAGGGTCAGATATTGGTACGCAGAGAGATTGTAAATAGAGTTTGGTCTAACAGATGCTAAAATAAAGACAGGATATAGTGGAAAATTATACCTCCAGGGGACAGCACTTTAATGCATGCAATAACTGATAAGATAAGCATTCTTTACAAGAATGAATTTAAAAGCCATATATAATTTGTCTTCATGCTTAGGGAAGTGAGGGAAGAGAGAGGACTATTAGGTGGAGATAAGCAGATCACTGGAATATTGTATTAATATTGTGCTGTTTCCTGGGGATATTAGGTACATTAGCAGAGATTTGGGAGGCAGGGTACCCCAGGTAAAACAGTAATCAGATGAATGTTTAGTGTGGCTTGTTTTCTACTATTGAAAGTTTTCTTCATACAAACTTGATTCCCAGTGTGGAGTCATTAGTAATTGAATGTGAAAGGGGGAGCAGTTACTACAGAGGATACTACATCATGGATTACTACTCTGCATGATGTAAATGGACAAAAGTCTGTAGATGTCTTTCCAGCACCACTGCAGAATCTGTCCCCAAGTTTAGAGATGCAGTCTTCTGAAGTTTACAGATCCTGAACAAACAGGCATGACAGGTTAAAGGATTTATCTTTGAAAAATAAACATTGTAGGTATTAACAGTAAATAGAGGGCTAATGCTACATAGTGTTTTATGTGGTGAGCAGTCTTAACCATACTGTGTTTGACTCCTTCCCATCCACCTCATTTTTTCTGAATTTTGTCATTCATCTCACTTCTTTTAAATTCGGAAGCATTTTGATATAGAAGGGCTGTAGTAATTGTGTTTGTTCTTCTAGGTACCTGGTCTCTAGGATAATGTATATAGAATTTCCTGTAAAACATCTGTAAAAGCTTCTGTTAGCAATTTATTTCATATTTTTACTATTGTTTCCAATGAAGAAAGTGGTAATTGGTCTGCATTCCTTCTAGTGCTGGCAGAGAGAGGATACAGGTTATTTGACCAGAAGACAGGGTAGATGCTGGAATGCAGATTTTTAATCTATGTTTCTAGATGTAGTATCAGAAATTCCTTACTGTACCTAGTGTCTGTGCTCTGTGTGTATGTTGAAGCAAACACCAAAACTTCCAAGTATAGTACATGACTGGTAAAATTCCTTGGCATTCTGAATGGCCAGCTGAAACAGTGATGTATGGTCTTGTGTTGTACATATTGCTTTTGAAAATTAAGAATAGCATCCTTAATTATAAAAAAACTTGACATAGTAAAATGGATGACTCAGTTATAATTTAATACTGTCCCTGTTAATATATGTTTGATTGTGCTGCTTGTGAATATCCCATTTGTCCACCATCTTTTTTGACAGGGATATCACTTCATTACAATTCTCTGCCAGAGGAAAAAAAATTCATTAGATGGAGAGCTTTCATGTTGCTTTTCATTGGGTGAATAACTGAGTTCCTGGAGAACCTATCTGATCTGAAGTCCAGAACTTTCTTGTAATACAGACTATATAAAAGTAGTATAAATCACAGTGGGAGATGAAACACATTTAAACACACTCTAAGAAAGGAACTGCAGTATAGTCAAGTTCTTTGATTGTTCAGTAGCCAATTACCCACGTTATTTAGAAATCATCTTGATCTTAATCTTTCAAAAAGCTCTTGTATATAAATGATCTCCCTCTACTTCTTAACTTCACCTTTCAAAAATATATATCCTAATACATACAGTGACTGCTTTGTCCAATTTAAATATATTTCGTCATATCAAATTCTTTTTCTATCCCAATTTATTTCCTCTTCTCATCTGAATGCTGTGGATAATTGACAATTGATGATAAGCTTTACAGAGGAGATTATGATAACATTGTGGGGTTTTTAGGGTGGAGTAATGTAGAAATTCTAGACATGGATAAAAGACAATGGTACAATTCCTGTCCCTTGAGGTGTAGTGTGAGGGGTTACCAAGAGGTTATACACAAAAGCAGAATTATAATTATATTTATAGGAGAGCATATAAATATAAATTACTTAGAAGTGCTTTCCCATCAGCTTTGCCAACCTGACAATACTTTTATGTACAGCAACTTGCCACTATATCCTCCTTATCTTCTTGATCTTTTTCCCTCTCCTCTGCTTGTGAGCACGTTGTTGTAATGATGGGCTAGATGACCTGGGTGTTTATGTGCATTTATTTAAGAATTAATTGTCTTGGAAATAGGAAAAGACTTCAGAAGAAGTAGTAAGACTAGAGAATTTGAGAAGTAAAATAGAGAGCTATCTCTGAGGAAGTTGTTCCTAGAAGTCTTTGATTCTGAAAGTTTTTTGTCCCCAACTTTGTCATCTACCTGGAGGATTCATATTGGTCAGAGTTTAGGTTTAGATTCTTAAGGGTCAGCGTTAGTGTTAGCATCCTGTATACTGTTAAATGCCATCAGTATGGGCTATTTGACTCTATATTATAATATTTCATTAAAACCAGAAGAGATATCAAATATTAAATCAACCCCCCTGTTGTTACTTGAGGCGGTTACCTCTTGTCACTGGTTAGTAAAAGGATAAAACAAAACCATGCAGGATTAGCTCTTTATTTTCTGGACAGTGAAGCTCAGTACAATGAGGCCTGGACTGCAATTGTACAGATGCTTGAAATTGTTGTTGAGATGTTTTTTATATTAAATTAACAATACATAATGGATAAACGTATGCTGTGGTTCTGAACTACCCAAGCAATTTATGTTTAGGGCAAAAAAACCCAAGAACAAAACAAAACCCAAAACAGCACAAAAACCAAGCCAAAAAAAATCCCAAAAAGTTCTAAAAAAATTGAAAGACCAACCTGAGAAGAACAAAAGATGATATCAGTGAGGGCTGCTCGAGTATATCCTCGTAGCAGTTGTGCAAGTGAGAGTGTGAAAATGTCCCAAGAGTTGGGAAATATAAATCTAAATGCCCTCTAGTGATTGCAATGAGAACTTCCACTGGTTTGGGCCTTAAAAGATTGTTTTCTTTTGCCTCAGTTCTCTGGATGCAAACTGAGTATCTGACAGCTTGAAACCTCTGCAAATAGCCTTACAGAACACAAATGTTTTTACCATGGAAAATGGTGATGTGAGAAACATTTGGGAGTTGGCACAGATGATGAAACGAGTGTGAGCATTGAGCAAAGAGTTCTCTCCATCTATGCTTTTTTTGGGGGGAGGGTTTTGGGGGCTTCTCTCATGGCTGTCACAAGTGGTTGATCTTTTGGAGCCAGTTGTCTTGTCTTTTAACTCCTCTGTGACTAGAAAAATTCCTCTCTCTTGAAAACACTTTCTTTGTGACCAGCTTTAGGAAGCTGATTATCCAGGTTCTGCCACTGGGGAATCCAACTTGGGAAGAGTTTATGAAGTTATAATTAGGTTTCTGTCTGAGCTTCAAATTGTACAAGTTCATGGATATATATGCAGTGTGTTTTGCCTAGTTTCAAAACCCTGCCAAGTTTTTGCCTGAAACTTAAGACATCTGGAGGTGGAAAGAGACATCAGAACATTTTAACTTAGGGGAAAACTTATAGGACACATACTTCTACTGTCAAAACCTCATCCACCAGTCATCTGTAACCAGATTGCCCTTGGCCACCACTGAACAAGGTCATCATCACACCTTAATAATCAGGATAGGAATGGAGGTTTGCTTTGTTTTTTTCAGTTCATCTTATTCTCAGCGGTGTTTTTCTCATAATTTTAGCCTCCAAGTAAGACAAAATGACCAAAGAAAGTGTTCATGGAGGTTCAGGGATTTTATGCATTGGATATTCACCTACTGAGACATACCTTCAAATACCAATCTGACTTTCAGATGAAAATGAGCTTGCTATCTGCCTCCTCTGATAGTGGAGTTTGCACCTTCAATAAAAATGATGCAAGTTTGCTTCAATGGACAACTGGTATGTGTACAAAGGGATACATGTTGCTATCAAGGTGTTTGCAGTTGTAGGTGCTGTATCAGAACTCTGGAGCCATTGGTCAGGAGTAAGGTGAAAAGTCAGAATCAAACTGTTTTAGAAAAAGCCACTTTCTAAGGAGGGCTGCTTGTGCTGGATTTTTAACATCACATTCTCCTTCCCCCAGGTGTATCTAAACATAGCTTTATTCTTTAACTAGGAAAGATCCTTTTGTCTGTTGTTTCACCTAGGTTTTTCTGCTTTGGTGCATGTTAGTCATTGCCTGATTGTATTCTTGTGAAGAAAAAGCATGACAAGGACATCTAAGCAAACTGCATTTTCATTAGTATAATGTGATTTTTTTTTTAATTTTTTTTTTTTTTTGTGCCTGCTGTGTTCAGGTCATATTTATAACTGTGCTTGTATGCAAACAATAAAGATCTCTATTCTTATTTTAAGCTGACAAACAATACCCAAACTGTCTGAAAAGACCCCTCAGGTGAGTGTTTAAGAGACCTGGATGCTGTGTTGTTTCTTTCCCTCTTTTGCCTCAGTGCAGATTCTCATTTGTTGTGGGACAGTGACCTCATGATTCAGGGACAGGTTTCATTTTTAAGTTTCAGATCCAGTTCAAGCTCGATATTTTGGCTTTATTTACTGGCCTCAAGAGATCTCCTGGAGTTCAGATGGTTTGAGCCTGTCCTTTTGGGTCTGGGGAAGAACATGGGGACTCCTTTTCCTGGTTTTTCAACAAATGATACTCTACAGACATGACTACTTTAGAAAGGAAAGAAGTGGATTCCTTTCTGGGAATACAAAAAAGAACAATCCAGTTTTATCTACAGACAATGTTAAGAGGAAACTCTACTGTGCCTGATAATTTGCCACTAAATATATATCCACAGGCTTGAATTAACCTTCTCTTGGCCTGACTTTCTTTGCTAAATCCTTGGGGCATCATGAGATGTGTGAGCCTAACAAAGAACTTAAAATATTCATATACAGGTGACCCTGTAACTGACAAAGTTATGTAGCACTTTTATTGTCTTATCTGAAATTATCCATCAGGATAACAAATGTGAGGGACATGTCTGTGGGAGTTGTGGGGTGGTCACATCTTTTAGGAAATCAGTGTACATGAATACTGCTTTTGCCAGGGTCTGTCAACTCACTTTCATTAAGGCAGAATTAGATTTCAACAGCAGGCAAACTTGTGTTCACCATGGTGGTGTTTGCACTGTTGACAGAGCTGAGTGATTCTTAAGTGTTCAGTAAATCAGTGAAATCTTCTGAACAGTGGGAAGTTTTGATGTCATTAACAAAAGATGCATGTTAACTAGCAGCTGCAAATTAATTAGAAAAATGTAGTAGAAATTGCTGCTGAATTTTTTTAATTTTCTTTCTGCATATTGTGTGAACCATTCAGGCTGGAGCAGGGATGCTCAGTACTCCAAAATGTCCCCTGTCAGTGACAAAGATGGGGACAGCAAACATTCAGGATCAGAATATTTCAGCTTTCCAAACATCAGCTTAGCTTTTATGGCCTGCTCCCAGAATATTATGGGTCATGTGTTGCTGGCCTTGCTATGCTTTTCTCTCAGTTTTCACCTCACATTTACCTGGGGAGCACACAAACACCTTTCAGTTCTGTGCTAGCCAGGATGACCACATGTCTGTCTCTGATCAGGGTGCAGCCTTGCCAAATGAGCTTCATTTGTGCTGAGGCTACCATCCAGAAATTGGCAAATGGGATCAGGGAAGACAAGGCAAACAGCATTAGATGTGTAATGATACCAATTAATGAGTGCTTGCCTCATGTTTTGGAATATGGGAAACCATTTCACAAACCTGCTAGGGCTGTGTTTAAACAATAACTGCCTACTTTCTTTTAAAGGGAAACGATCTTTATTTCAGTTTGCTGCTTCTAGCAGTGTCAGCTTCTTTAATTATTGCTATTTAATTATGTCTTAGCATTTGAACTCTCCTTATTAACCTTCATCAGAGGGAGACGCCTAAGATAATGCAATGGCAAAGCCAACATCATGTGTAATTTTTTTCTTTTCCCCTCCCTCCTTTTCCAAATCTCTGGAATTCATTAATTGAATGTTAGAGCATCTGGGCCACTTAAGTATTCGAATCATGCAGCACCATGGGTAGTGTTAGCCTGCTATGGCTCAATAAACCTCTCATTCTCCTGTTCATGGTTCATTTGAATTTTGCAGAAAACTCTGGGAGAGGAAAAAAAAAAAGGCATTCAAATAAAAATAGTGCAGATAATGGTAGGAGGAGATGAAGAACTCAGACAAATGTTTACCCTAAGTACTGTGTGTATGTGGCACTGTCATTCCTCTAATTGAAAAAGGGAATGGGCTTTAGAGCAGAAACCTACAAGACAGAGTATCCAGACTATTCCTGTGTGACCTTCAGCTGTCATTATGACTGTCCTCTCTATCTGAGAGCAGAGTTTTTATTTTATACTGCTAAAGTAGCAGAGCCTGATTTCTTATTTGACAAGTGCTCTAAGATCTGGGAGGAAAGGTATAATAAAAGTGCAAAATAAAACTATATGTGGCAGCATTACTTCTGATTCTAATGGATTTTAGTAGGATATTTAATCCCTTTATCTACCATGAATAGATGTATTGTCTATAAAAGAAACTTTAAGCTGTTTCACTTTGGTAACACCTTGGTAATGCAAATATGGCTTTAGAATGTGTGTGTCTCACAACAGTGGAAAATGAAAGTGCAGGGATAAAATGTAATGGGTATAATGGGGATTCTGTAATGCAACTGCTGGACCTAGGCAGGACTTCTCTAGTTCTCCTCCAGTTCTTTACTCTCCACACAAATCTGCTTCCTTGTGTCCTACCATAGTGTATTCCCAAGGTCTGTTGTGGATTTGGTTGTCATGGAATAAAATGTAGGCTGTTACACACCAAACAAAACTATGTCTGTGAACTGATCCAAGGCTTTAATCAGATCCTTCAGCTGTAAAACTCCTGTGTACAGGAAAAGCAGGATGATGCTTTTGCACTAAGTGCTTGTGGTGAGTATGGATGGGCTAGCAATAGGAAAGGGCTGATATTTATTTCACTGAGGGGGAGAGCTGAGCTACTCCAGGCTCAGTTCTTAATCAGTGCAAGGAGTCTGGTGCTGCAGAGGGTGCCTCATCCCACTAACATCTGCTTTACCCTCTGGAAGTGATTGGCTCATTACCTAAATACTTAAAGCCAGGTGGCATGATTCCTGGTTGAAAGCCAAGGTACAAGAAGGCAGTTAGGTGCCTGACTCCTCCTTTATGACCTAAATCCCATGGATTCAAAGATGACAGAGGTTTCTGAGGATCTTTTTGGATGTATTCCTGCCTAATCTCTTTCCTGCAGCTTCAGGACTTCCTTTGTCAGTCTTTGCTCTCCTGTATTTTTCCAGGGAGCCAGAGGAACTCTCCATTCCTTTGCCTGAGGCTGTGAGTGACCTTTTTTCCATGTAACATTTATTGTTAGTGCTGGCAAAGGGGTTCTCACATCACCTTGGCTCTGTGCTGTTTGACTGCTGGGACTGATGTAGAAACCTTGCCATTGTCAGCACACTAAAGACATCCAAGGTTTCTGTCTGTAAAAGTCAAGCTGAATGGGAGAGGACAGGTTTCCTTTGAGTTTAAGATCTGAGGCACTGTGTATGACCCAGATGTGGTTATGGAATGCTCAGTCCCTGAAGAAATTTCTTTTCTTTGGGGGAAAGAGTTGTGTTGTGCTTTTCAGTGGTCACATCAGGTTGGCCAGTGCTGTGCTGGCACTCCTGCAGCTCATACCTGCTGGAGCTCTGCAGCTGCATCCCTGCTGAGACTGGCACTGGTTTGCTTTGGCTGCTTGTTATTTCTCATTGAACTTGGTGGTATTTGGATTTTCCAAGGACAGATTCTTCTATTCACAGACCTTGATAATTAGCATTCTAGGGTTAGATGCTCATTCTGTTTCTCTTTACTGTTTGCATCCTGCATTTGCTGAGCTCCAGTTAGGCTGCTTCACTTGGACTCTCTCACCATCCAAAGATAAAAGAGTGAAACCTGCCCTCTAGAAACCTTTGAACTTGTCTCTAGGATGAGGTCTTGAATTACCCTCAACAAGGCTGTCCGTAACAAGTCTAATTTACTACTGCCCTTGATATTCCCCTCTGTTCCCTGCCCACCCCTTCACGCAGAAGTAAATAGTTTTCTTTCCATCTTTTTTTCCCCCCCTCTTCCCTTCTCTGAAACTGAAGTGGGAAAGAGAAGTGGAAGAGCCATAAGCAGTGTAAAGAAAATGACAGACTGCTCTGTGTCACTGACTCGGCAGAACAGGTCACTGGTCACAGACATTAGCCTCTTATTGCCTATGCTCAGTGTTTCATATTTTTTATTTGTCTTTACTGTTATTTATCCAATGTAGAGACATGCATTTTTTTGACAATCGCCAGCCAATAACTCCACATTTGTCAAAGAGAAAATGAGATAATCACCTTGTGGCCTGGTTTTACTGGAAGGGCAGATTAGATTTGCTCAAAAATGGTGGCATTTTATGGTTACTTTTATGCTCTGTAAATAGAGGAAGAGACAGATTGCAGAGATTACTTCACAAAAAATTCCATTGCAAGCCACTGGGGAAGCAGCTGTAACCTTCAGGTCTGAGCTTTGCATAAGAATGCATCGGGAGAGAATTCCTACTGACACTGCCAGCTTCTTTCAAAAAATTTACTGTCTGCTACTCCACATCAGCCCTCCTCCCTGTCTATTTTCTTTCTTCCACCCACCTTGTCCCCTGGCAGTGCCATTAAAGATGAGCCAGTGACTCAGGGCTGCTCCTTAGCTGAGACAAGTGGTCACAGTCCCATTGGCTTCAATGGAGCAGGAATAATTTATGCTGGCTGAAGGATGGTCCCTCGTGGTATGATTCTGACCTGGCATGGATATTTTTTTTTTTTTCTTTCTACAGTACTGGGATATTTGGTTCTGGGAGGTGTCAGAGTTCACTTGTAGAGTTTTTTACCTGTATCCACAGTTTGAGGCTGTTCTATGACTGGGATATTGATCTCAGAAGGGTTCTGAATCAAGAGTTGTGTAAACTGGTTTGGGTAGACAGTAAGTTGGGCTTCTGATAGAACAGCTATGGGTGTTTTGAAACAAATTTAAAAAAAAAAAAAAAGGAAAAGTTTAGCTGTCAGAATCTGGGAGGAAATGGCTGAGGAAAGCTATCTTTGTATACCATGTACTTTTCTTACTTCATAGGTATTCTATAAGGTATACTGCTGGGGACAAAGCAGGAGGCTAGATGCACCTTTGTCTTATCCAGATCATGTGTCATCAAACCAGATTTTTATTCTCTTGTTTATGCTCATATTGTGGAAGAATGGAAATATTCTGCCAATGTTGTGACAGCATTTGAGGAAGGGTTGTTTTTATGCAGAACATAACTCAGTGCATGCCTCCTTTCTTCAGTAAGGATCCAGAATCACTACTCTACAAATGCTCTAATAATATTGATCTGTTTCATGAAAAAAATATTCTCTTGTGACTATTTGCGTAACTTTGAGTGACAGTTGATTAAAAATAGAAATTTCTGGATGCTTTATAATCCAAACAGCAAAACTATTTCTATTTTTGCACCTGCTTGGGACCATTTCAAGAGAAATAATGAAATCATATCATAGCCTTTCATGCTTACCTGTACCCACCACAGAAATTCAGTTGAGACAGTTGTGTTTAAGGTTCAGATGTGTAGCTATCAAAATATTCCTCAAAAATGTTTATTTTAATAAAAACAATTTAAAGATCATATCTTTTTCATTATTCTGATTAGGTTTAAGTAAAAATTATTTTTATGCACAAGAGCCACCAACTGAGCATTTGCCTTTCCAAATACTTAGGTGATTACTTGTATTCTTCAGATTTGTCTGGGTATTTAACTAATTTCTGCTAATCTCTACCATTCTGAAAGGAGACACCAGTTTCTTTGGCACTCATCATCTGTATTGTGCAGCAAACTGTGAATTCTGAATCAGAGTTTGGTTATTGTTAGTCACAGAAACTTCATGTAGCAAGATACACTGCTGTACTGACTAGTATCTAAAAACACTCAGGGGAATCGTATCTATTGAAGTCAATGGCAGAAGTATCTTTTTGTCCCAAAATTTCATGCTTAGGGTGACATATTACTCTCCTGAGAGGCCTGAGAAGGTAAATAGGTAAGACTGGCAGCTAAACATGGGAAAGGGAACCAAAAGGTGAAACCAGGCTATTGTTTGGGCTGTGATGATGCTCTGGGGCTCCAATAAGACAGTTTGAGAAGAGAGTTTTTCATCACAGTCCTTTGGACTTGCTCCTTTCACCAAGGTTGTCTCACTTCAGAAACAGGAGGTGACTGTCTTCCTTGTTTGTGATGGCATCTGGGTGCCCTGTTATCTACAGCTTCTTACACAAATAACCTCTGTAGATTTTGCTGTCCAAATATGAGATAAAGAAGTGCATCTCATGAGAAGTCAAATATTTATTACTGGACTACCCTCTTCTGCTGTCACAGTATTTTTCATATTATTCCATGGCCCAACTGTTGTTGTAGGTGGTAACTCGTAGGGTTTGCTCAATAATCTGTTTGGTTGCTAAGTAGAAAGAAAGATTTTGTTTGCTTTATTTAAAAGTCAAGGAAACTTAAATTTGGATAAGCTTTGTACACAAATAGAGTAACTGCTGTAGCTTATGCCTACTGTTGAGCTTGTCAGCCCTGACAGTGTCCTGTTGAGAGACCTCCTGGTGTCAAGTGCACTCTCTCTCAGTCTGAAAAGGAATTTATATTTGTAATGAATATTCATACAATAAAGACATGGGTGATCCACAGACAAAACAAAGGCACACACACAAAAAAGTACAAAAAGCAGTACTGTGAGAATTAATATGAAGGCAATGCTATATCACACAGCTCAGTGTCTACCTCATCACAGGATGCAATTCTGCCCAAATTGATGGAGTGGCTTTCATTTACCCCAACAGTGAATTTGTTACCTACCCAGCCAGACCTAACACTTTCTGACGTGAATAGATGAGAGGATCAGTCTATTAATGCAGAAGATTAAGTAGCTATTCGGTGAGTTTTTGCCATCTTTGACATTTCAGAATGGAGCTTAATGATGCTGCAGTTTAGCATAAACAATCTGACTGCATGGGGACTTTTCTTTCTTTTCTGCTGCCTTCTCCAGGCTTGGCATTCTCAGTGTGTGTGTGACTTGGGACAGTAGGTTCCCTTTTCAAGTTGCACCTAAGGCTCTGCCACAGCTGCTGAGCTTTCTTTGTGAAGCAGAAGTTTTACAAGGGCACAGGTTAGTCAGTTTTTCAGTGCTTAAAATAATCTCGTTTCCCTGGTTCCTCAGAAGATGTTGTGGTTAAAAAAATAAAATAAAGTAAAAAAAATTACACACTTTAATAGAAATACTTTTCCTTCATTAAATTAAATCTCTAAAGCCCAATAGCATTTTCAGTGCTTATATGAAAATGCCAGTGGGGATTTGAGATTAAAAGCGGTATTTTTGTACAAGTCAATGAAGATCTCAATAGGAAAGAACACTCTTCAAATATAAATTCCTCCAGTATCGAAAAAGACAGATTTTCTACTTAGGTCCTTGATAATACTTCTCCCAGCCTTGTTATGAAATTCTGTTTTCACATATCTGATATAAGGCTGTTACACATTAGCTCTCCATTTAATGAAATCTTATTAATGGTGCCTTTTTTGTTCTAGAGATATGCCAAGCTACTCAGATTTAATTCATGTTTAACAGTAAACATGAGGTGCTGTGACCCATTTGTATGCAGCTGAGGCTCTCTTCTTCTATCAAAAAGAAAGGGATTAACTAGCATATTAAAAATAAAAGCAAAATATATTCACTATTGACTTATATTGGTATAATCTGGACCTACATTGCTATGAGAGGCCACTACACATGTATGACCCACAGGTGGAGGAGTATGAAAGGAATGTATTAAATATATTCTCAGGAAAGCTTTGTTTGGTGCTGTGGGGTTTTTTTCTCCCTCTTCTGATACCTCCTCTACATTCAAGCAAGAAAATCTGAAAACTTGGTCTGTGTTTTTGTAGATAAAATACTGAGTGATCAGGGTGCAGATTTTGGGGGAATGCTTTCCAATTTGTTTCCCAGTGAAGAGAAGAAGCAGGCGTAACTTGTTTTTAGTAATAAATGCATGCAGATACAAAGGCTTTTTCCATTTAGGGATCTCAAACCAGAGTGAAAAAACAGGTAAACATGTGCATTATTGAAATAGAGGGAAATAAATCAGGAGTTGTGAAAATGGATGTAAAATAATAGTGTGGGTACGTACATACCCTCTGCCGATTTTGAAAGCAGATCTGCTGCTTACAAGAATCATCAGCCCTGTAGTATTTATCTGTGATCCTATAAAAAGCAACGAATAAGATTTAGAAAAAAAGCAAATTCAAGTTACCCAAGTAGAGCATGCTGAAGAATGGACCTTGAATTCCATCCATATCCTGAATTCACTTGTTGTGTTAGCACTGAGAAGGTGCTTTCACTCTGCTTTTTTTCCAAGAGTTAAAGAGGCAAACTGAGGCAGACTGGGAAAGAAACCTTTTGACACAGTCCCTGTAATTTTAGGTTTTTCAAACTGTGTTCTTTCTTCATGATGAAGCTACTTTTCTTTGTCATCTAAGTCAATGTTCCCTCAGCTGTTGAGCAAGACAACTGTGATTGTGTAATCTGGTATTCAGGGTGTCAGTGTGGGAGGAGGAAAAAGAAGGTTCTGGTTTGTCTGGTACTTAAAGCTACATACTTAGACTTAAAACCAAGCAAAACAAGCAAACAGAAAAAAAAACCTGCAAGATAATGTGTTTTGGGTACACCTGGAGGTGCAAATCTAGCTTCAGATGTCTTTGGGTTGGGAAAGGGTTTTGCCTGAGAGCTTCCCAACTGTTAGGTGAGGCTGCTGAACCTGTAAGTAAACACGGATTGTTGCCACTTCTTTTTCACCACTGTGTTTTCCTTTGTCACCACTGTGTTTTTGTGGTACTCTTCCATTTGGTGCAGTCTGGAAGTGCTTGCCAAAACCAGTGGGAGAGGCAGGGTACATGTTTTTTTCTGGGGGATTGGTCAAAGGGAAAACGCTGGTTGCCTATGGATACTGATGTCTCCTAAACTAGGTGGCAGATGAATGCATTTTTTGAAGATCTAAACTATGGACTTAAATGGGATTTAGTCTACTTTAGTTGCTAAATCTGTTTGTGGATTTATTTTTGAGTGTCTTTTGAAAGGTTACTCATCAGTTCAGTGGAAGAGCAATAAAAAGAACACAGGATTTTTGACTTCTATCCTCATATTCAGACAATGCTATGTCATGTGTTTGATAGAGGACAGTGACCTTCAAAAAGTTTTCCATCATTTTGGAAGATTTCTCAAAATTAGGACAGTGGTTTTGGGCTCAGCTTTGACAACTTCTGAAAAATCTCTCCAGGGTTCAGTTCTAAATGTCATCAGTGTGGGCATGGCTGGTTTGAAAGTTTAAATTTTGCAATGATGAGAAAGTCTGCTTGAACTTTGTGTCCCGGAAGCTTTATTTTTCTTTCTCTTCCTTGGAAGTGTGCAGGACTGCTTTACACCAGCACTCTGGAAACAAAACTGTTTAAATTCTCTCTGGCTTTTGCATGCTGTCTGTATGTTAATAATTGTGGCTAATTGTGGCTTCTACAATTATTATAATCAATAGATGGAGAATGCAAAGATAAAGCAATTTAGGAGTAATCTCTTTATATTCTGTTTTGGTTCACAAGCTGAGAAGGCAGTTATTGCAAGTGCTGACCTAGCTTTCCATTCAAATCAAACTTTTGTGTCATTTACTGGTAAGGTCAGCAGGGTGAAGTCTATCAGTTTTTCTTGTTGTTTGTCCACTTGTCCAGAGTATTGCTATTAATTTTTCTTTCATCCCCAACAGCTCCAAATGTCCCAAATGTTTTTGATTGGAGAATGATGTGGTTGGGTAACGTGGCTTCCATTGGAGATGTGGGCTAGAACAGTCCTGGGCTGTGTGGACAGGGAGGTGTGGGGAGATGGAGTACAGATGTTTTGCTGGCAGTTATGCCAGTGATTTAGTAGCCTGTGTTGGTTGAGTTGTTTAACCCATCTTTGCTTCAAGTATTCATCACTTGAATGGGCTTGAAATTGCTTTTCCCTTACTGAAGAAGTGCTGCTTGAAAAATACTTGTGCTGTAGCCTGAGGGATATTTGGGAGTGATTATCAACTCCTGTGCAATTGGGGGGTACTTAGCACAAACAGGGATGTATGTGGTCATGTTGTGTTCACTGATTTTCAACTCCACAAGGAACCCCATGGTTGACAGTTTACTCTGAAGTCTACCTTTGATAAAGGGAAGTAGTGCTGGATTCCAGCTTGGCTGAAGGTTATTAGCATTCTCCTGCTATACTACATGCAGATTTTCCTGGCTCACAAGAGTAGCATTACATGGAGTATGCATTCTGTATCAGCAAAAGAAATGCATGCGTGCAGAGATATAGCCAGGGTTTATAGGCTTATTAGAAGATGTATAAACAGCCCTCTCCTCCACCTCCTCTGTCCTTATTTCCCACTGACATTCCCCCTGGCTGTGTTTTCCCTTCTTCACCCTTATATATTTTCAACAGATTGGGGTGAGAAGGGTTGTTTTTACTTAAAATCAGTAACATAGACTTTGATCTATCACCACCCTGTATTGGCTGACCCTTAAGTGCACTGAGAGTACGTGGGGGTAAATACAAGCTCAGTTCTGTAGATCTGGCTCAGGAATTCAAATACCAGGTGGTAAAATTGCTTAGGGGATGCAGATAGAGCTTTCCTTCAAATAGGGAAGTCTGAGTAGCTGTAACTGTATCCAATGACATAAGAATGCATGTTGAAATTTCTCCTATATTTCTTTGGAAATTTCTGTGCCATGGCAGAGCAGGAAAAATGAGCCCATCTGGCACTAGGGTAGTTTGGCTTTGTATGGGATTATGAGAAGTAGGGTGGAACACAGGTAAACAGACTTCTCTGTCCCCTCTAATTAATCTTTTCCTATTTAAATTGTGATGGGGGAAATACAACATCTCTAGAAGTGTGTTACTATGTCTGCAGAGAAAACCCTGATGCTTAAGAATAGAAAAGTCTGTTTCAGTTGTAAGCCATTTATTATGTTCATCCAAACAGAGTCTCATTGGCATTGGTGATTGTCTGGGTGAGTGCCAACAGTCTGCACCAAATGAGACAACACCCTCACAGCCCTGTCTGGTGTGGTCCTGCCATAGCAGAATGCATAGCAAGTAAACCTCAATGTTTCTGGAGTCATTTTCACTGCAATCATTGCCCCTTTGTTTTGGAAAGCTGTTGCTGGCTGAAAGCACCTCTGATGCTCTGCTTTCAACCACCCAAAATAGGTTGCATCAAGTGAAGATGATGTCTGGAGTAAGAATCTGCAACATCCCAGGCTATTCTCCAGACAATGGAAAGGCAGCTAAAAGCAGTACTCTGTGAATAAGGGCCATCTTCCTGCATGAACCTTCATTTTTATTGACTTGTATCCAACCTGCCTTAAAAAGATAATGAGGTTACACAGATGCTGTAATTGACAAGGTCTGAAGTGTCAAAGATCTGAATGAGGAAGAAAACCATAGGCAGGGAAGTTATTTAAAGGTCATTGAAGTTATTTTTTGCACTTTCTCCCATTTTTATTTTTTTTTTTGATCTCATGCAGTCTATACAGCATGTGAAGCTGGCACCTTTGATAGTGTTGGATGGATAAACATACCACAGACAAATTGCAGGTGGCCAAGTCCTAGGTTCTATGCTTTTGGCATTGAGTAGCTCCTTGGGTTCAAGCCACTTTTAATTAAAGATTAATCAACAACATGTCAGTGCTGATGGAAGCAATGAGACCATCTCAGGCTGTGGCATCCCTCTGTGATATCAACTGCAATTTGAAATTTTTTTTCTCCCTCTTAATTTTTTTTGGTAAATATCCCCATTGTGCACCCTGACTCACAGTTTATATTAATGAGAAATGTAAGGCTTAAAAAAAAACAATTGCACTGTAGCCTCATTACTATGAAAAATCCATTACGTGGAAGTAATTTGTCAAAGCCAACTGTTTAGTTGGTGTAATTTACATATTTATCAAGTTTGATTGGAATGTAATGACTTTGACTTTCTTCATATTTTTTAACCTTTCTAACCTTCTTTCCATGAAGAAAACTTTTTTTTTTTTCTTTACGGAAAAGGGCAAAACCTAATTCAATTTACATTCATTAATAAATATCTTATTAATGTTTCATTATTTTTTATATATTTGAAATGAGTTACATTTCCATGTTTTTGAATGGAAATTGATGTGGGATCTTATCAATCCATGAAGTTTTTGTCTCTACCAAGGGATACGGCTGGCAAAGAATAGACAGCACAAGACTCTGTAAATGAGATAATGAGTGTCAAGATATGCAGTTAATATTGGAGACCCATAATTCTTGTAGTTGAAGGATCAGACACGCATGGGTTTCCAGCATAATCACATGATTTATTATGGATGATTACTTTCATTTGCATCTGATGCTGGGAGGTTTGTGACAGAGCATGAACTAGGAACATTATACTCTCTCGAATACAGGGCTGGAGACCCAGGAGGCTGCTAAGGACACTCATCCACACAAGCATCTTACACCCCAGTGAGCTGTTACAAGACTGACAGGCAGAGGTGAGGAGAGCTTGCTGAAGCAGCTGATACTGGGAGTTGTTAAAGCTAAGCAATGTGGCACTGCTTGTTTGCAACTGGCCTCAAGTGAAGAAAACTCTTCCCCCCTCCTGTGGAAAAGGCTAGAAAATACGATACAGTGGCCATAAGAATGACAGGTGAAGAGCAGAATGCCAGCTCTCATCTGAGCACTGAAACTGTCTCCGTAAAAAGATTGTAAGGACATGAGAATTGAGGAGATGCGTGCTGTGCCTGCATGTAAGGGTTCATCTGAAGGGGTCACTTGGTTCCTCTGGAATATTCTACAGCCTGGGAAAAAGCTAGAGCTATGCATACAAAATTAAGGCATTTTAAAATATGTAAACACCAAAGAAGAGGCAAATGAGAAATAGATCGAAAATTCAGCACAAGAAATTGCTGGCTGAATACCAAGAAAAATATCCTCAGGGTGAGACAATGGAATAGTTTTCTGCAAAAATTGGGTGCTGGCCAGATGAGGGTGGTCTAGATGAACTAAAAGGTTCTTGCCAGATCAAATGGGAAAGGGAGCACAGATATTTTAGTGACTAACTTTGAGAGGCAGTGAATATCAAGCAGCAGGTGGCCAGCCACAAATACAACCTACGTGACAAAAAATGATCTGCTATAGAAGCTGTGGCATCCAGTTTGTCAGCCCCTTTTCTGTCCTCTACTGCTTCACAGCATCTCCCACTTGACATTCCTATCTTTGACGTGTCCCATCCTTTAAATAAATGATGACTGAGTGATCCCCTTGAGCTTCAACTTGGAGCATGTTTTTATTAATTTATTTCTTGCTGTGCTGGATTTCTCCCCTTCCACTTTTAAAGGCTCCTTTGACTTTAATTAAAATTCTCCATAGACTTATTGCCTTGAGAGGGAGAGACTGTGTGTGTATAAATTGGTTTTAACAGTTTGCTGACTGGATGTGTTTAACAAAGCTCACAGAGCCCTCCAAAGTGCATGTATGCAGCAAAAAAATGTCTTTTCACATATGCACTATCCTATATAGATGAACTGTGCCTCTGGAATTTATTACTAACTAATGATGAGACAAAAAGGGCAATCAGGATTGGCAGACTCTTGCGTGCGTGTGAAGTTAATGTGGTGCTTACAGAGATTTTTGGGGAAGAATCATGTCTGTAAGAGGAACTGTTCTTGATTTGATGTAAAGCAGGGGACAGAAGTGGCAGGTTGGTTACAGTGGGAGAAGTTTTTGTCTCCAGATGGAATTTAAACATCTTTCTGTAATTGTTTTTGCAACTGAGGGGAAAATGTCATAAGCAGCATCTGAATAAGAATGGCAGCTTACTTAATTCTTGGCTCTTAATGAGTATGGAAGTGCCTTACTTCTGGGCATGAGTTTCACCATCTTACTTTTGAAGAAAAGGATAAGGGTGTGACAAGGAGTTTCTCCTGCTGGACTACTGGATATGTGGTATAGGTCAAATATTCTTAGTACCCACCTGTCTGAGGCTGTGCCTGTGACACTTGATGATGCTGTTGTAGTCAAAAATGAGCAGAATACATACACCAAAGCAAGGTAGGTTTAGGATTTTTGGAAGTCCTCCTAGCCACAGAGTCCCCAGTATCATGTTCCTCTGATTCAAAAGTGTGATGAATCAATGAGCAAAAGCCAGGGGCTTGGCAATGCCTCCAGAAGAGGTAGCCCTGATTTGTGAAAAGGGGGCATTTTCACCCCATCTTTGCCATCCCCCTTACAAGAAAAAAAACTGTTCCTCGTTCTAATTTAAAAACAATGCCTAAAATTACAATAAAGAAATATTTGCTTCTGGCTGTGTGTGAGTGTATCAGCCCCAAGGGTAGTCTGCATCTCTCATTGCTGAGGTATTTTGAATTTTGGTTTTGGTGTGTAAAATGCTTTACTGAGCATCTTATTTTTTGGTGCTTCGTGTTGAGGTCTGAATTCTGATTTTGGACAAGCTGTGAAGGTGAAGAGAAAGGCTGGTATTGTTTTTCTTCTGTCTTGCAAGCTCAAACCTCTTTCTGAAGAGAGTGTTGGTGCTTTCTGGAGGGGTCAGCATCACATTCTGAGGAGCACTGCTCTTCATGAATCTCATTTCAGCAGACTGCTCTTTATTGACCAGCTAGCTCAACTACTGAAGGAACACACTGTCATAGTTCAGTAAAGGCCAAAACCCCTTGCAGAACACCTTGAACATCCTGCCTAGGATTGCTGCTTTCAAGCCAAGCCTTGTACATTAAAGGCTTTATTCTGCTTAACCCTGTCAGTCCCTCTGCTTTCTCCCAGTGAGGGTCAAATGTAAAATTCCTGTTTCCTTTAATTGAGCATGGGGTGCCCACACTTCTTTATAATGAGTGTTTTGGGAGGAATAAGAGAGAGAGTTCATGTTGCTTGAGTCAGTGTCTAAAGGTGGAATATGGAAGATTAATCCAGTGACAGTGTTGGTTGTATTGCTGCACTACTTCCCCAGGTCTAAGCCTTTAGCTTAGCTGGCCAAAACTTGGTTGCTTTCACTTTATGATTCCCTTCCAGAGTGAGACCTGGCCCTGCTTAGAACAATATAGCCAAAGAGGTTTCTTTCCAGCTTTGCTCACCATTTTGTGACTCTTCACTTTTTTCCTCTTCTTCTCTGCTTGTGATTTTTTGCCTAAGTGAAGAAAACAAGGCAAAGCTCTTATCTTTCCTGACTTCTGGATGTCATCTTGCAGCTTGCTTCTTCCCTATTGTTTTATCCACTGGCCTTGAGAGATCAGAAATGCTGTACTGGAGGATTCTGAAGTTGCATCTCATGGCAGCTATAGAAGTCATTTTTGGCACTGCCTTCCTTTGAAGGATCCATGATGAGTTCAAGAATCTGGTTTTGCATCCTGGGGACTCTGGAAGAGTTAAGGGTAGAGCTCCACCAGGGCTTCTGGTTCTGTTCTGAAGTGCCTGTGGTTTTTCTTAACTTTTATATGGGAAAATACAAGCACTGAAGTTACTGACAAGCAAATCCACAACAAAACTGTGAAGAACAGAACAAAAGTGTCCTGGCTGCTCCTGTAACTTTTGGACCACTCTCTGAGTGGTTGGTAATTCCCTCTTTGCTATCTTGGCTGAAATTCTGACATAAATTATTCCCTTATCTTTCAGCCCATGCATACTTGTTGCAAACAAACAAACATAGCCTTAGCTGTCTCTGCTGGAGAGAGCTGATAGAAAATTGTTTATAACAGGCTCTAGCAACATCTTTTGAATCCTGGATTTTAAAGACAAACTGGAAAGATATTCATGTAACTGCAGTATTGCTGGTAGAAATGTCTTGCATCTGAATATTTCTATTCCTTTGCATAAAGTGAAGGCTACCAGGAGAGTGAGCATTTCTAGAGGGATGATAGTTGAGAAAAGAGAGAACAAGATAGTACAAGTTAGTTTTGATCCCTTCCTTAAAGACTATGCCTGCTTCCTATGTGGATGGAGGCAGCTCCTCAGTGTTCCTACCTTATCTTCAGTGATGGGGGGTTGAGAAGCTCAGTTAAGAGAACCCTGTGAGATGGCTGAAGATCTTTATTACCCTTATTGGTGGTAATGGGAGAAGTGTTGCTACATACCTAACCTACTACATTTCTATCTAATGTAAAATTTTTAGAGAGAGATAAGTAGTGTGAGTTTAATTTATTTTGTTTGTTATTTAAATGTCAAACATTAAAAAAAAATAAAATTACTGTCGATCAGAGTTGATGTATTCACATACAGATGGCTGAGTTCTGACTCTATGGAATTTAAGGAAATAGCATTGAAAGACACTCGGGTAACATCAGGACTTTTAGCAAATCGTGTCTAGAATGTTTTTGACTTGGTGTTGTGCTTTTTTTGTTTGGTTTTGGTTTTTTTTTTTTCTTTTCCCTGCAGGTAAACTTTACTTTCTTCTTCTATATCATCTGAAGGACACATGCATTTTCTGGGATTTTGGGAATGATTTCTGGGGTTCTGGGATTAGACATCAAATTTAACAAGATGATATATAGCTTTGAAGAGACACATTTGATGTACCACTTAGCCTTCCCATAATTTACTGCCTGCCTCCAGTCTCTGGAGGGCAAGGGGTTTATCTGCACTCCAACCTGACTTTATAAATAGCAAAGCAGGAGAGGGGAAAAAGAAAGCAGGCTGGGGACCTGCCTGCTAAACTGTTATGATATGACAATGATGCAGGTAGGTGACATTAACTGTTACTCTCTGCATCCTTAATTGTGAATTGTCATCACCTTGGCCATTTGAGAATGATAATGTTCTGCTTATATTCCAGAATTTTGTTCTTTTTCATAAGACTGTACGTTCAAACATTCAAATGCTTATGTATAATTTAAAAACAAAGTCTCAGGTTTTTTTGGAAGTCTTTAAGGGAAGGGGGGAAAGGGAGGAAAGATGTGACTATACCTTGCCGTTTTTGCATGCAGTTAATTTTCCTGCCTCAGAAACATAGCAAGATGACAGTATCAGAAAGCCCAAATGGAAAAATGGATGCTCCCAAGATGTAATGAACACAAAAAAAAAAAAAAAAAAAAAAAGGTCTGGGAGGTAAGGGGCAGCTTGCCCTATAGTCATTTACAAGTAGTCTGCAGTGTCATTTTACCTATGTTTCAGCATCATTTTACCAGGAGATATTTCTGGCCTTTTGCTTTACAGTCAGATCCCTTTGCTGGGCTATTAGGTTGAAAATGCAGTCAAGTATTAACATTAAAACTGTTTATGTAACCTTCCATTTCATGGAACCCCTCCAAAATACCCTGCATTTGAGGGAGGGAAGAGGAAGGAGGGGATGAAGAACAAGAGCTGGATAGAAATAATACCTGCTCAGGGATTTAAATAGGTCAACTCATTTCAATAAATAGAAAGCTGTTGATATATGTCCATCTACTGAAATTGTCTTGAAGTTCACTTAGTTGTATTCCAACAAAGATTTGTTGGCTGTTAAAGTGAAAGGCATTGTTGCAAGGGAGGTAAAGAAGGAAAAGGAAAGAAGAACAAAGAAATAGCCAGGCAAGGAGATCAGACAAGTATTACACTTTCAGATTCCTGGTGGCACTGACAAGTGTTGATAATTCTTTTAGAAACTGCCTTCAGAACACTGAGTCCCACTTTCCTACTCTGCCCTTGTTTGTCCTTATAAGATGCTCACATATGGCAAAAGTCTAAATATTTTTTTTTTCTTTTTTGCCCCTTTTCTGCTGGAATACATTTAATTTGCTTTGAACAAGAGCAAACCCAATCCCAGGGCCTCTGAATAAGGGAGAGTTATGGAGGGGGAATACAATGAACATCTTAATCCTGTGTCACCCTGTCTTTGAGACATTGTGCTACATTGCTACATTAAATTGATTTTGCAAATGAAAGCTAAAAGCTAAGCAAAAGCCACCAATCTATTTCGCCTAAAGATGATTTTAGTGCTCTTTATGTTCCCCTAAATGACAAACCAATTTGTTACCTGCCTACATAAACATTTGCCTATATTAGCACCAGAAATGTTTTATTTTTATTAGCCCAAACTTTATCTTTTTATGAAGACACAGGGGCCCAATAAAATTGGTGTGCAAATATAATACCCAATTTGCATTTTTCCATGGTCAGCAGAAAAGCTAAGCAAAATCAATTTATATTAGGTCAGCATATACATCAATAAAGCATATGCACACACAGGACCATTGTAATGGTCCCTGTAATTTCTACGCTGGCAGGGTAAAGAGATTAAATAATATTAAATGCTCCAAAATAGCCTCGCTTTTAAGAGGAATGTAAAAAGAAAGAGAGACTTTGGCATAAAATGGGTAATAAAGGATGATAGTTGCCCAATCTCCAACTCTAAAACACTGTGATGATCTCAGAGGAAGGCTTCTTGCTAAATGGCCCCAGTTCAGCAAAGCTCTTACACACACGTGTTGAAGCACATTTTTAAAACACAATAGATCTCCATCAAACAAATCACATATTTAAACACCTGACAGAGTTGCAGCCAGGACCTGAATGAAAATCCACAACTTGAGAGGTTGGGATGCAGTTTTGAGCATTACATGCAGGACTGCTGCTGGGTAGAAGGTTCGTGCACAAAAGAGGCTTTGCTAAAAAAAAGAAAACTCCTCTGGGACTGTCCAGACCTGGTGAGGTGGGACAAGGAGCAATGAGGACAGATTGTAGCAGGGCTGTCCCTGCACAGACCTGACCTCCCATGGATTCTGCATGGGAGCCAGGATACTGCTTGGCTCCCTTTCCATATATAACATGCATAAGAATAGGTGTCTGCCTTTCAAAAAAAATATTTAAAAAATGTAGTCCAGTCTTTTTTCATCTCTGAGGTACAAATGGCATAGTTTCCATAGTTTCTACCTTTTGTGCCACTTTTTTTTTTTTTTTTTATTTTGTACTGCTCAAGCCAATGATAAGAAGGCAAGAGAGAAAAATGGGTTTATTTGACCTAACGAAGTCCAGTTGGATTTGGTAGTGACCAAAACTGGTGTGCTTTTGCACTCTGTGTTTGAGATATACATTATTACCCGAGATGGTGTTTGTGATGTGAAGTAACAACAACAACAAAAAAGCTAACTAAGCAAACAAACAAACAAAAAAAACAGCAACAAAAAAATGGATTAAGGTGCCAATCTGTTCTCTTAGGAAAACTCAGAGTACAGTAAATGCTGCTTGTATTTGATTCACCAAAGCAGGTTAATGTAGTAGAGACTAGGCAGTCAGGACAGCATCTCCATCAGTGTTTGCTTCTGACACAGATGTTACAGTTCTTTTGGACACAGACAAGCAGAGACAGCACCATGAGGTGTAACAAAATAGAGTTCTTTGGATTTCCTCTGTGGAGTTTTTAGCTCACAGGGTATTCAGTATATATGAATTCTGGCTGCAATCCATCACATACTGCAAAGTACCAGAGAAAGGAAGACAAGATGGAATTTATTTGCAATTGATACATGTATTTCGTGAAAATATATGTGAATATTTAAATCAAATGATTTGGGGGCATATGTTTTTAGGGTAATAGATTTCTATTTCTGTTTCTTCTGATTAGAGCTTTCTGGTCTTCTACAGATGGGTTGAAATGTGGCAGAGGAGAAAGGCAAGCTTTTCCCTAGTACCTTACCCCAAGTTTGAAATCCTCTGCAAAGGAGTAGAATTCTCTTCAAAAGTCTCCTAATGTCTGCCAGTTTAAACGCTTTCTTGAAGTAGACTTCTAGGGTCAGACTTTCTCTTCATTTGCTCTCTGTCAGCCTTAGTACTAATTTGTGAACTTTCATCATTACCATATCATGGCTACAAGACATAAAGAAGCCACATATCTGCAATGTCTCAGCAGTCTATTTCTGATCTGATGTGTTTGCAGGGAAGATGCTGAATGCTGGACAAAGTTCTGTTCCAGCACTACATTTTGGCAATGCAAAAGTGATTTAATAAATGTAATATTTCTACATGAAATTTCTAAATACTTAATAATAAGCTACTACATAAAAATACTGTAGTTTTCATGGTTTTTATAGCAGCATAAAAATTGAATTAAAATTGCTAAGTGAATTTGCTGCCTTCCCACAAAAGTCTGGATTTTGATCTTACTGACTTTTTTTTTTTTTTCTTTTGGTAGAAAGTGGCTTGTGTGGAACTCCATTGTAATTGCTCTAGTGTAATATGTAACCAAGAGTGGGAATTGCTGTTCCCTGGGTGAGAACTGGGGTAGTGTTGCTAGTGGGATTGCTTTAGGTACATTCTGTAGCACTAGAGGAGAAGGATCATGAGTTTTTGGCCAAACACTGCAAGTGATACTCAAAGGGAGAGAGTTTAGTTGTTTACTTGTGCTAACTGGGTTTCTTTTAAGTATGATGTTCACTTGGTGTTTATCATCATTGTAGTAGCTTTAGAGACAATAGATGTGGAGGTTATTGTTGTTTATTCTTACTACCACCTTAGATCTTCACAGCTTTGCCCAAGGGAATTGTCCTTTCCAGCAGAGCAACAGGATGGTGGTGGATGAGTAGCAAGTTACAAGAGTGTAACACGCAGTGGCAGATTGTTTAGGTCCCAGTTGGAATCTTAAGTCAAGGCAAATATAAATGATGATGTTAGTGGAAGCTTCAGAAGAAATTTCTGTGTTCCAAGATACTTTCTGGAATAGAAAAAGAAATAATTTCAGAAAACAATACATTTCTTCCCTTGGAAAAATTTTTGCTCTAATTGTTTTGTTTCTAAGATTCAATTCTGTGGCAGCTGGGAGGGTAGCAGGGGTACCAAAACAAACTATTTCCCTGCATTTCCACAACTGGCAAAAGTTATGGTAAAAAAAGGGAGTGCCTTTCTGTCATTTTTCTTAAGTGCTTTTGGCATCTACTCAGCAAAGCTGTATATTTCTAATATTTTTTTAATTTTGGTCTTTTTAATCTTGAAATAGAAAATAGGATGCATTGTCATTGTAATTTTTAAATAAAAAACATGGCATCCTGTAACTGTTGTATTGGTTTTGTGGGTTAACCTTAGCCACCTTCTCCCTCTCTACAGGAGAAAACAAGATGAAAAAGCTTGTGGGTCAAGATAAAACCAGGGGTATCACTTAATAATTACCATCATGGGCAAAGCACACTTGACATGGGGGAAAGTTAATTTAATTCTAAGTAAAATAGGATTATATAGTGAGTATCAGAGAGAAAAATTAAAACAACACATTTCCTGCTCCCCTCCCATTATTCCATGAGTGATTTCACTCCCAAATACTTTGTCTCCCCTTCCTGCTTACCTTTAATGGTGTCAGAGATGGGTAACAGAGTTGTGGTCAGTCCAAAGCAGTTCCTCTCTGCTGCTTCTTTCTCACACTGTTCTGCTCCAACTTGGGCCCTTCCTGTGGTCCTTCAGGAGAATCTGGTCTGGCACTGGGTCTTCCATAGACCGCAGTGTACAGATTTGGCCCTGTCTGGTTTCTTTGGCCCCAGAAGAGTGGAGCACTCCCTCCCATCCCTGTCCCCAGAGCACTTGGCCCTACAGCACCCAGGCACCCACACCCCCTGCACTTGAGAAAGGAAAAAGAAGGATAAATATTGTTGTGACTTTTTTTAACATCCTGACTACTGCAGCCTGATCACAGGGGTTTTTTTGGTTTTTTTTTTTTGTTTTTTTTTTGTTTGTTTTTTTTTTTTTTTTTTGTTTTTGTTTTTGTTTTTGTTTTTTTTTTTTTACTTTTCCATATTTAGGCTACATATAGAGAAGGCAGTACTGTTGCTTAGGGGACATGGGGAATGTTTGGAGATGTGTCCATATATGTTCATTCTTGCTATTCCTTGTATCTCAGGATGTCTGAAAAACCCAGGCAGGTGTGCAAGGCAGAATATATGATTCTTGGGGCCTCCAAATGGATGGAATGGATGGATGGGTCATAATGTGCTCTGTCAGGGTTTGGGCTGGCAGCCCAGCCTATAAATAGTGCAATGGCCTGCACTACCCAGGTTGAAAGCCCTCATCTCAAATTTTAGGTGTTATGGCATTAAGTATGAACTAGTCTTTGGTTTATATTGGAAGCCCTTGGTGCACCTCGTCCCTTAGATTTTCTACTGGGCATTCATGCTGCCTCACAAGTCCCCCATTTATCAGTGTTTTCAGAATAGCTGAACTGTGACTGAAGAGGATCTGCAGAGCTGAAAGCCTGTGTGCCAGTTTTTCCCCTAAATTTATACAGCTTTGTACTTGGGGACTTTACCAAAGCAATATTTACCAGAATCATTCTCATTTAGAAGCCACTACTGAGTTTTCTAGGCTTTCCAAGATGTGTTAAAGACAGAAACTTTTCCAAAAGGTTAACAGAAACATTTAAGAAATGTTTGCTCGTGCAGATGTGCACATTCTGAAATCCAAACACTGAACGTGAAAATTTCCCTTAAAAAAGTTAACATGTCACGTTATTTTATCCAGGCCAAGTATCAGAAAATGTGCTCAGTCATACAGACCATGTGGTTTATTTTTTCCATGTGACTAATACAGGATATTTCTTTAAAGAAAAAGATTTATAAAGGTGGTGTTGGGTTTGACAAATGTAGATAAAATACTACAAGATGATGGACAGCCAGCTGTGCCTGTATCCATTTTGAGCACTGCATGTGCAAAAACTTCTTCCCTGAAAGAGTAATTAAACACAGGAATAGCTGCCCAGGGAGGTGGCTGAATCACCATCCCTGGAGATGTTTAAAGACACAGAGGTATGGTGGTTAGGAACATGATTTTAACATCAGACCTGGTAGAGTTAGGTGATGGTTGGGGTTTTTTTTAAATATCTTATCCAACCAGAATAATTCTGTGAAATGTACTGGATGAAAAAATGAATGATGGATTGGGAATTGTAAGACAAGGCAGAGTGAAGTGGCTTTGGCATTCAGTGCAGGGTGGCAATTTGGTGCTCTTCCATCCCCCATGGAAATAGATGAGGGAGGTCCTGGTTACTGCTCAGTGCCACAACTCCCACGGGCCCCAAGCAGCTTTGTGATGAGCCATAATTGGAAAAATTCTCTACAGTTTAAGGAGAAAAGGAACTGACTAATGTTTTTAATAACTGTTACAATGGGTAAAACATAAATAACAGAAATATTGTAATTAAATACAAACAGAACCAAACCCACAAAAACCCCCCCAAATTGATCCTCTTTCTAAAATTTTTCTAACCAGGGAGCTGTTCCATCTCCAAACAGTGGCAATCATGTTACTGAGCATCATTTCTGTTCTGAGCCACTGTCCTTTAATGTAAGGCTGTTTTTCCAAGAGAGGAGAACTCCTCTCCTCTTGAAAAGTGATTCCAGCATTTTCCTTTTGCTCGTTAAAGTTGATTTGCTGATTTATCTCTTTCCTCCCACACTACTTAATGCAAATGATGTGGGGTGGTCATCAACTTGTGGCTGAGGGTGTTGTGTTCCATTTTGCTGCCTTCCACTTTTCTTCTGCAGACAGAATTGACCTCACCAGGTGCTACGTTTGTCAGAGACATTCTTTCTTATATTTCTTTGCCTCTGGGGCTCAAAAACACCAGAGTGGTGAAGCTGGAATATGAAAGCACAAATGAATGGCTGAGTTACAGGGTGAGCAGCTGTAGGACATTTAGAGAGGCTAAGGAAATAAAAAAGAAACCTGCTGAGATTGTTTCCTGAGAACAACCAAAAATACATCTATTATTCCTGTGGTGCTGTTAGGTGTGATTTACCACTGGGGAAACTGAGCATTTCTAAGAATTCTGAAAATTAAAATAACTCAGGTATCATCTCAGACTCCAAAACATCTTTAAATTAAAGTCTGTGTTTGGATATATATGCAGTGCATAAAATAATAACATGAAATAAAAGCAAACAAATCCTCTCACCCCCACAAAAAAACAACACACACAAAAAACCCCAAACAAACAAACGAAAACCAACCAACCAACAACAACAAAAACCACAAAAAACACCCTTGGGTTTAGTTTCCAGTCTCTTAGTGTGAAAACTTCTTTTTCTTCCAAAACAAAAATTTAACCTGTAGCAATTGGATCCTGCTGTGCTTAGTATTACCCCTGCTGTGTATGTTCAGATCTAGATAAGCCATCCTGACCCCTTATGGTCTTTAACATTCCCTGAACCCATTTTAAGAGAGTGTATTTTTTATTTCCTGTTTATTAAATGCACTCCTTGCACAAACAGAGGAAAGATCTTGCTTGACCCATGCAGATTATGGCAGAAACAAGTGGGTCGAGGAGTGTGGTTTCAGTACTGGAGGATTAACCCACAATAAGTTCAGTGTCTGTGGTATCCGAGTCTCCCAGATATCTGTAATTTGAAGGGGATTTAGAACATTTTCATGCCCTCAATGGAGAAAGTTGCTGGGTTTCATCTTGGTCTCTTTTCCATAGTTTATTGGTTTTTACCATCTCTTTTAGGCAGGGTAGGTGAAATCTCCATTAGTTGGGAGGTGGAAAAAATAAAAGCAAAAATCCCTCAGAAAAAAAAAAAAAGAAAATCCCCTAGAGCAAAGCCAAATAAAGGTCATTTGTTAGCACTTGTTGTTCAGCACTGTTAAGGTTTGTATCAAGTGTAATGCCGGGTGCAATTGGCTTTAGGTTGTGAATGGACCCCTCCTGTTGTTCTTGTTGCCCCAGGGGGACATTTATCACAAGTGAGAGAGCAATTACAACGCAGTTAAACTCACTGTAATAAAGCTTGGTTTTTAAAAAGAGAGTGAACTTTGTTGCTGCAGGTTTGGCTGCCTGTCATTAGTTCTGCAGCCCTTGTGCAGTCTGCTATATGGCCTGGTAGAGAGACCCAGTGATGCGTCCTCCTTTAATTATAGATTGTGCTTATTTATAATGCATGATCAACTTTAATGAAAGGATATGCTTTAATATTAATGGCCCTTTGTGTCCTACATATGGGACCCAGTTTAAAGTTCTTTCTCTCTCTTTTTCCCCTCTATCCCCTGCCACCCTTTTCTGCTGCAGCAAACCTGCGTCCAGGGGCCGAACAGAAAGTGGTGTTCATCACTGCTCGAGTGCATCCTGGGGAAACACCATCTTCCTTCGTGTGCCAAGGTGAGTGGCTGCATGCAGATGGCAGATCTGGTGAGATCTGGTTTCCTGTCCATGCCTGCGTTGGGTTTGCAGAGCTTTGGATCAGGCTGAGTTCACACAACAGGTGAAGAGTGAGGATATCAGCAGAATCTCCAACCTTTGCACACCTGTACTTATGAAGTGTGATCATGTAAGGCTCCTTTTCCTAGGAAAAGAGAAAGGAAAAGCTCTGGGAGTGGTTATCTGTTAAGTGCTTATGTTTTCTTCCTGTCTACTCTCTTCAGTTTCTTTTCCACCACAAAGCACTGACCCTGGCTCTCCAGTTTAATTCTAAGAGGCCTCTATTTGTCTGAAGCTGCTGCTCTGAGGAGCACAGCTCCCAGTGGCTGACTGCTGTTCCCTCTGCATTCCTCCTAAAAATAGCAAGCAAATTTCCTAGCTTGTATTTATAAAGAGTTGTAAATCTCAGGCTTGTGGGGACAAATAAATAAATAATCCTGGCATGTATTTATGTAACTTCATTGTATAGGTATGAAATATTGTATTTACGATATGTGACTTTCTGCAGTGCTAAATTGTTGATGGTGTAAATCAATGTAACTTCCCTGAAGCCCAGGCAATATGCTAATTTACTACATCAGCCTGGCCAATCAGTTGCATCAATCAAGCATATACAGAATTTATTACATTGGCTGCTTGTAATGCTGCAGATTGGTTTGCAACTGGCCCTGTTGGTACCTAAACACCTCGGTGGGAAAATTCGGGCTCAGTTCTATGGTCTTACCCACATCCTTTCTCATCCTGGCAAGGCCCTGTGTTTGGCATCTCTCTAGGGCCAAAGATTAGCAGCTGTCACTTCTGCTGTCCCCATGGGCTAACAGGACACAGAGCCTCTTCCTGCTTGTCTGTGGAGTAGCAAAGGTAAAACCCTTCCTTTAATAAAATGATGCTTCAGACTGAGAGCAGGAGAACTCAGCGAGTTTCCCATCTCCTGTGGTGGCAGAGTCAATGCAGAGCATTGTAGTACACATGGTGTTTGTTAATGAATATGGATTTTTAATTGGATGCTTTGATTCTCTTTGTGGCTGCTGGCATACCCCTGTGAAATGAGGGCTGTGGCACGCTGCTGAGGTGGTACTTTGTAAATGATGTTATTTTATTTTGATAATGGAGAGTTTATTCAAAGGGAAAAAAGGGAATTTGAAGAGGCAGGTGGTATGCTTAGCCTGGTGAAATAACTGGATGGGAGTCATGCTCTGATTGTCTCAGAGAAATTTCATGTTTTGTAGAAAAAAATTAAAGAGAAGTGGAAAAATAAGAAAACCAAAAAGGAGGGGTCAGTCTTGGAGAAGCACATCAGAAACTTGCTGTGACTGCAGTTATCATGCACGCTTGACTCGCTTGGAAATGCAGAGATTTGGAGGCACTGAACTGGGCTGTGCATTGGGCTGTTCTTCCCAGGGCAGATGAAGCTGCCTTGTGTGTATAATTAGTGTCAAGACAAGTAGAAATGGATACATTTCAAGGCCGTTGTTGCATGTTTTTCTAGCATTGACAAATGTGAAATTGGGTACTTGCTCCATCTTTGGAAACTTCTATGTGAAAGAGTCAAAAGAAGGGATGAAAAGGATCCCTCTGGCAGTCAAATGAGGGAACAATGAGGAATTTTTTTTTTGGAGTCTTGAGAATCATTTTGGCAGTTAGTTGTTGCAGATTTAATATCCAAATGCCAGCCCAGTGCATATGGAATATGTCAAGATTTTTTTTTTTTTTTTTTTGGTAGATATTTCCCCTTGAAGGTTTGGTTGCTCACCACCTGAAATATTAAGATATGGAAGCTATTCCCAGAGATTCCCCAGGTACAAGCAGTATCTTACATATGGAAGACCAGAACTGTTGAGTGCTGAGGCCAGGAGAATCAGCCCATAAGAGAACAGATAATTAGTTGCAAGCTATCTTTTTTTTTTGTTGTTATTCTTTATTTTTGCTTGGTTTACATTCTGTTCAGGCTCTGTCTTCCTCTTTAAAACTCTAAGCTCATAACGAAGTCCTTGCTTATTTTTCTACCTGTCTTTGAGCTAGACAAGTCGCTTCCTGCCCTTTTTGGGCTGCTCTCTGCTAAGGATCTCTAGCTATGTATAACCAACCACTGAGAGAAGCTCCTTGTTACATCTTCCATTTTTGGATTAGGGAAGATACCTCATGAGAAGAAAGTTATCTAGCCTTGATACATCAAGATATTATTGGTCCTGTCTGCTGGTCTTTTGTCCATCACTTTACCCATGGATTAAATCTAATCAAGGTTTTGTCTTCCTATGGGAAAAAACTGGAAGTTGTCTCCTCAGTCAGAACTGTATTGTTTCTGTATCATCTATCTTCATATTACATATGTCACATACATATTACATCTGTCTTCATATTCACATTATGAAGAATCCACTAAACACTGAATTTTGGATACAGATACCCTGTATTTCTGTAGATGTACAGGTCTTGTAAACTTGGATCCACACCTCTGGCTGCTTAATCTGTGGAGTGCTTGCAGCAGTAGCCAAACATCCCCTAGAGTCATTAGACACCTCATCCAGCAGTGCAAAAAAAGAGAAATGCTGTAATATTTCACACATGATGCAGCTGCTGAGCTGTAGCTCACTTCCTTAAAAGGCAGACAAAACCCCAGAGGGCCTCTTCATAGAAAGATGGATTAAGAACCTTTTGTTTCATTTTGGTCTTTTAAGAGTTATTACAAAGCTTCAGGTTAGCCTTTTTAGGAAGTTTTCCTCATAAGTCTTAACTGCTGTTTTGCAGCTCAGTGGCAGAGATGAAGAGTTATTCACCAGAGAGTGTATTTGCATGAGTACCCTTTACACCCAAAGGGAGGATGTGGCTCTTCTCAGGCTGTGATGGTCATCGTGAGCATTGATGCTTGTGTCATGTTTGGGATTGAATTTAGGTTTAGGAAGGACAAAGATTCTGTTGTTCTTACTTTGCTCTTACAGATCATTTTCTAACCAGATGAAATCGCTGGCACTCCTGGAGGGCTTTTAGAGTGCAACACAAAAGAATGTGAATCCATCTTACAGCTTGAGCTCATCTCTCAGAGGCTCTTCAGATTTCAGAGAGATTTTTCTGTAGTTGTGGTTTTAGTTTCTTTTTCTTTCTTAGATACCTTTCCTCGTTCCCACACCTCACCCTTCCCCCAGTATTTTTATTTATCAAAATGTATGTTATTTTCTGTTTTCCATCTTATACTCCTAAGGCAAGTAAATTATTAGCTTGTACATATAAAGTCAGATGTCAGCTAATGCCTGAATATGCAGTACGTAGTGCTAATATAGTCCTAATACCTATGCATATGCAGTGCACACAAATACATATTTGTAAAATCTGTACAAGTCCCTAACCTCTAAAAGGCTTGGATTTTATCCAAGATCTGGAAATAGGACTATTTCTTTCCACAGTATTCTTACAGTTTTATTTTCCTTCTTTTGGCAGTTAGGTTTTATTTTTAATGGGAAACAAACACTGTCCCTTGCTGTTTGTGGGCAGGGGAAGTTATAGGAGATGTGGTGACAGCCATGCTTAAGTCTGTCCTGTTTGTATTGGCTTTTGCCAGCAGTCAGTAATTTCAAGCATGTCAAGGTGTACTTGTGTACTTTCTTCATGGACTTACCATGTTCTATTAGTAGGATGTCATTTATCATCTCTTTAGCAGACTTGCCAGTGTGGTACCCTCCATGCCACCTAAATGCAAAAATAAGAATTTGTACCCTAAGCATTTAATTTCAATAAAATTTGCTGGGCTGGAAGCATAGCGTTAAAGACCCAGTACAAAGGAGATGGATTCCACAGCTGGGTTTGCAGATGCTGAGCATCTTCTGCTAAATTTAATTTGACCCCAAGCCAACCTTGAAGCTTATGGGCTGAATAGGGAACAGCCATTAAAAAGAAAATATAAGGAAAACAGACACCTGGGACTCTTATCCATAAGAAATGGAGCAAAAATGACTTTTCAATCAATCTTTTTTCATTACCGCTGCTTAAATGAATGTTCCCTCTTGCTTCACCTTAAATCAGTTGATCTGAAATGAAAAATCAGACTACATGGGGCAATGTGTCTTGGTTTTATGTTAACAATCTTGGTCTGTGTTTTTAACACCCATGTTCTTGCCACCAGAGGGCAGGAAAAAGAATCTGAAAACTTCTGCACCGATTTTGATTCTAAACTTAAAGATTAGGGTAGAAGAGAACAAGCTGCCTGAAAATGTCTCTCACCATCTGTCTCAGAAGTTCTGGTGTTGTACAATAATTCACTGGGCTAGTGGGATGCTGAACTTGCTCTGGATGTGACCAGGGTTCTTCATATACTATGAAGGATTTTACTTCTGGACAGATTCCAAGATGACCTCTTGAAAGTGGTGGCAGTTTTTTAGTTCATCTAATGGAAGTCAGTGCCTTCCCTTCAAATTCTCTGAAACTCATCCTCTAAGATCTGAAGAAGTGAAGGAGCTACTAAAAGGATGGAGCTGCTGCAGTATCAGTGGGACTTAGTTTTTGTTTGTATGTTTGTTTTGGCCTTTTTTTTTTTTTTTCTTAATGAAAAAGATAGTTGTGTGAGAAGAGTCATTTTGAAACTTGTTGCTCCTACTTGGAATTTTAGCCAGCCTCTGTCTTTTATTATGAAAAAAGAGGAGGGATAAGGTGTCGGGGTTAAAAGCAGCTTTTCTGTTTCCTTCAATTAGCATAAATATTTTGACCACTAGGGCGTAGAGTGGTAGCATCTGAAAGAAGGACAGGGCATGTTTTCAATACAGGAGTAAAAGCAGCTAATGAAACCTCTACATGTGAAAAGAACCTTTGTGAAGTAACAGAGGTGATGACCTTTTTTAGATCTTTCCAGTCCAGCGTATAAATTTATCCTAAAGAAACAAAACAGAGTTCTGTAGGTACTGGTATAGGATGCTTTTGGCAACAGCACCTATAATGAAAAAAAACACTGAACCTAGAAAGTATTTGTTGTGGTAGTGATGGAGCCCTCAAACGCCTGAAGGTTTAATCTTCCAGGCTTTCTATCAGATTGAATTTGCATCTGAATGTGTGCTGAATGTGTTGCATCAGTCCTGATATCACTTAGTGTGTTGTACTCTTCCTTCTGGCCTGCCAAATCATCCTCATTTCCTACCAGATGAGGAAACAAATAATGGGGACCATACAGGTGGGGGTTTGCTATACTGTTGTCATGTCTCACTTCTGTCTTTGCCAAATGAGACTGAAAGCAAATGGTTATGTTCTCCTGGCTACCTAGACACAAAGAGAAAATCTCTGCATGGAAAAAGGCTTGGTTTGCCTGTCACCTTTGGATGCAGGAGGATGTTCTGCCATGCAGCAGACCTGTGAGTGCTTTCTGGTGCAGAAATGCCCTTTGTGGGGCTGTTGTCACTGTTTCAGTTTGTGGGTGGCATTGCTAATACTGAAGAGAAGTGAATTAAAGCTCAACTGAAAAAAGCTGACCTTAAAGCTCCCCTTTCAGGGAGTTTATCTTTTACTCTCTTGCCATCCCAAAGGTACTAAGTACCACAGAGGTCTTATTCTCTTTCAATACTTGCTGTATCTTTTGCAAACCTCTTCTGGCTGGAATCCATAGGAAAATGCACCTGATATTGCACGGTTTCATCCTAGAGGTAGCTGCTCTTGGTCAAAAAAGAGCAAAACCTTTCTATAAAATGAACTGTATTCTGTTTATGTAAGATGATAAAACTAAGTTGTGGCAGGAGAGGATGGAAACACTCTCCTGTATATTTAACCACTTCTTAGCACTTGCAGCTGGTGAGATAACATGGCAAAGAGAAGCTGCATTTCATGGTCTCTTTTATAAGTGTTCAGGAAACCAAATGCTGAGAATCAAAGACAACAGAATCCAACATCCCAACCATAAAATGAGCTGTAGTTCTCTTAGTCCTGTTAGGCTGCAGTCATCCTTCTCACTAGGATTTTTTTTTTTCTTTAAGTGCACAGCTCCTAAGCTTTAACACAAAAGGAAATACACTCTCCTTGACTTCTAAAGCAACATGAAAAACAATACTGTCTGTCCATTGTAAATCTCCTGGATGGGATTTTAATGTGAAGTGTCCCAGGAGAGAGAGAGAGGTTGTTCTGAGAATACAAAACATCCATATTGGAGAAATGGATATAAAACCTCCTCCTAAAATTGTGTTGATGTAAATAGAGCATTAGAACAATTCCTGCTACCCAAAGTGACACGAGCTGTTACAAGATATTGCAAGTTTTGAATCGGCTCAATTTTTTATGTCAGACAGATATAAGAGGTTATAGACCTGGTTTCCTGAGCTGGAGGAAATTCATAATGAGGTCAATTTCTCTAGCAATAGGGTTATCTGATTCACTCTCTTACCACACACGTGTTCTGTATGTGTCAGGGAACCCCTGTTCAGAAGAGAAGAAGGTGTGATGGGGGCAAGGGTGAGTAGAGGGGCTGTATAGAGGCTGGGGGCTTCAGTCTGCAAAGGGAAGAAGGAATCCCCAGAGCCTGCCTCTGAGGGAAGAGTTGCTGTCATCTTAGGGAGAAGCCTGTTTTGTGGCTGAGACCCCTTTCCACCAAGAGCAGGAGCTGCTGCCTGATCTCTTCCATCCTATCAGTAATAACAAGAACAGAAAATTGGAATTGCCAGGCTCACCCCCCAAGCCAAGCCCTGCATTCACCTTGCATCCTTCAGCAGGAGGAGCAGGTAAGTACTAACTCCTCATCCCTGGAACAACAAGGTCCACTTTGCCTATGCAGACAAGAAATGTCAAGTGGCTTGGACTCAATTTGCCCTTTGCCCAAGGCAGGCCTGTGACTACCTCTGCTTAACTAATCCTCTTTACAGTAATCAGAGATCTGAAGGAGCCCTTGGTCCTCTGGAGGGACAATTGAGAAAGGCTTCACAATACAACAGCAGGCAATTTTTTATTGTCTCCCGCTGGGCTTGCCCCATTAATCTGTTCTACATACTCTTTTTGCAATGTTTCTTGATTGCTCATACTTTTGAATAATATTAAGGCTGGAAGAAAATTCCTTCAAGCTAACCAGCCTGTCTCTAGGACAAAGAACATCTTTGTAACAGCACACTGTGTTACTTTGCTGATGTCTGATGATAGGAAAGAAAGAAAATATTGATTTAGCTGAACTTCATGGTCACTTAATTTTCCTTAATATGGCCTGTTTTGCCCACTGGAAGTTGCAGGCCAAGTAGATTTTGAAGCTGTTTATCCATGTTTTCCCAACATCAATTAGGTTAGAGCCATTTTCTGTGTGTATTGCTCTGCATGGTCATGAGCACCAATTCCTGGACTTCCAAGGAGCAGTATTATGCCTAAGCAATAGATCTTCCCTGGGCCTACATGGGAGAGAATCGAAGTGTTAGCTAATATGTTGCTTGTGGCATTGCCTGCTGAGTTTGGCTGTGCCAAGAGCATCCATTGTGCCATGTATGCAGGATTCTCTGACCTGGACTTTGCATGTATGGGTCAAACAGTGCTGGAGCATCTCTTGCTCAAGGGGAAATCACAGGCAGAATTCTTGAATTCTGCCCCAGCTGAATTAGTCCAGGACATGAATATGAAAAATCAGAGCTGTAAAGAACTTAGGAAGTTTGGGCTTGTCATCAGATCTCATTTGCATGCCTCTGTTGTTAATGATAAAACAAATGGCTCCTAGTAAGTGGCTATCATTAATTTCAAGAAATCTAAGTTGAGATGAAACCCTTTCTGTAGGAGCAGCAGTGTGAGATCTGTAATGATCAAGCTGCAGATGTGGCAGTGGTATGTCAGGCTTCCCAGATAGGCATCTCTTCTCCTTTTTCTACTTTTCCTTGAGCCTTTTCCATTCTCCTTTAGAACTGTTCAAGCTCTTCCTCACAAGTGATATTAGTCTTGCTGGTCTATTGTTTCCAGCTTTGTCTTCTGACCCTTTGTTCTTTGCCTGCCCTGCTGCAGTTCAGCTGAATTGATTTTTTTTTTTAATTGTTGTTTTCATTTTGGTTTCAGTTCTTTTATCTCAGAGGTGCCCTGTCTTTGCAGCCTTGCTTCTTCTGCATTGCTATAGCTATTGCTCTGAGGAACCAGCATTCAAGAGTGTCTGAGACTTGGCCACTGGAAACTTTTCTTTGACACTAGGGCATCTGGGTGAAAACCTTCCTCTGCCCCTCCACAAATTGCTCACATGCTGTGTGTGTGCCTCTCACACACATGAATTAACATCTCCTTGTCTTCTGCATCTTACAGAGAAAAAAGCTTGTTGGGAGGGTAAGAAGAAGGGACTTGGGAAGAGAAGAAGGGACTTGGGATGAAAGCAGGCTCCTGCCCCAGGCAATAGCCTTTTAGAGGTTGTTTTTGCTCTTCCATGCAGTTATGCTCCTTGGAACTCTGAGGATGGAGAGGGGAAGGGTAGTGGTGCACATGGCCCAGCCAAAAGGGGATACAAATTATTTACTGCTTCGTTTTTATCTAGGAAGAAATTTAGGTATAAATTGCTTTGTCCTAAAAAATGGACAAGCTTCAATTGAAGACTTTGTGGACAGGAAGTGTGGATTTAAGGTGGTTTTGAATGATAACACACAGCTCTCTATAAAGCCTATAAGGTTATGCTCCTGAAGAAGATTGTCACCTAGGGGCCACATCTGTCACTAAGGAGCCAATTTCCATATGTTCCCTATAATATCCAATTACTTAGCTCATGTTCAGCAAACATTAATAGATCCCTCATATCCGTGGTCTGATTTGGAGGTTACTGTTTTAGTCTTTGCTACTGCTAAATGTAGATGACAGCTGGAAATGGATGGAAAATAATGAATTTGTAATCTTTTTTTTTTTGATGGCAAAGGTCTTCAAAGTGGGTGTTTTATTTGAAATTTTATACAAGCCCACTTTTACTTTTCTCTCATTTTCCCTTTTTCTATTTTTTTCTTGTGTCCCAGTTTTTTTGTCACTATCACTGACTGAAAAAAAACACGGGAGAAGGAAAATTAAAGAAAGATAGAAATCTCTTTCAGTGTTCAGTCAAAAAGGGAGGAAAGGAAAAGTCTGTAGGTCAGCTTGTGAAAACTTTTCTTCATATTTTTCAAAGTTTACCTCAAAATTTCGAGCCAGTGGTACAGTGGTTGCAACATTTTACAAAGCTGTATCCTGCCTTATGTTATGGTCATGCATGAGCCAGGTCTTTGGGTGACTATAGGAAAGATATGGCATAGACAATGACAACAGGGCAAGTCCTTGTTCAACAAGGCATCCACCTACCCAAAAGGAGCTATTTCTAGCATTACTGAAAGATTTCTATTTCCATGGTAATTAAACTTCTACTGTCATGGTAGCTTTTTTGTCACTAATCACCATTACCGTCAATCCCCTTCTGAACACCAGTTCTTGGTGTCATACCAGCAAAGGGATGCTTTGGTTTTTTCCCCTTTCCTTGGTAAAGGAGAAACTATTTGGCCTCACTGAGCTTTAACTATATTCTGTCAGATGAGAGACAATCTGACACAGAATCAAGAATAAATCTAAAAAATGTTGTGGCCCAGCCTTCTCCCAGGTACCATCTTTGCAAAGCTGGGTCTGGCTCTACCTCCTGAGGAGGAGCAGGGAACTGCTGTCTGTACTGTCCTAGGTCAGAACTGGAAACCTCTGGAAAGTGAATCCCTAATTCACAGGAGGAAGGTTGCTTGTCCTGCACTGGAGATAACATCTGGGAAGTGACTGCCACCCTGCCCAGCTAACAAGACCCCTCTAGTGGCTCTGAAATAAGCCCTTTTGCAATGTGCACTTCAGTCTGGTGTCTCAAATTGTCCAACATGTTCAGTGGTGTCTCTGCTTTCTGATGTCTGTATCTTTCATGCTGTAAAAGAGGCTTGTTTGATAAAGTTAAATTTGCCTTTAAGATGTTAAAATTCACTTTGACTATTCAAAGTAGAAAGTTAGACAGTCTTTGCCCCTGGTTAAATGTGAACTTTGATTTTTTTTTTTTTTTTCTTCCTGGCAACATTCCTAATGGACAAGGATATGAGGGAAAAAGATACCTTGACATTAGCTTATGTGGTCACAGGGCTGCCAGAGTTTAAACTCGTTGCTGTGGAGTGCTTGGGGAGAGCTTCTGTCTGAGGGTTTGCTGGCACTTGAGAGTTCATTTGCATCTGAGGCAGACTGAATGTAGAGTGCAATAGAACATTTCTTGAGTAATTCTTATTTTGGAACAAGTGCATCTTATTCCTTCTTAGTTTAATATGCTACAAAGTCGATTTTGCAATGAGATTGTCTCCAAACAGAATTCTTTAGGAAGTGGTGGGATTTTTTCCCTTCCTAAAACAGCAACAACAAACCCCCTCAACATTTAGAAGAGCCCTGAAATTTCTATCCTTCTAACTTCCTCCCTTGTGTTCTTCAGATGGAAACATGTATTTTATACCCTCCTGGAGAATTTTACCTCTTCATAAGCAGACATGTCAGTTGCTTGTTGTGGCCCTACTCATGTGAGGACAGGTTGTTCTCTTGAATATTCCATCTTCATTGCTAATTACCATCACCTTTAAGATCTGCAGTGCAGCTCCATTTTTCACAGAAAGATTTTCTCTGGAGAGGAGGTGGGGGCTTAAAACATATTCTGCTGTTGTGCAGCCAGGAATATATCTGTACTGACAGGGAGCAACCCTAATTTATTTCTGTGGAGCTTATTCTTGCCTGGATGTCATGGAGTGTAAATAAAAGAAGAGATCCATCTTTACTGGTGAGGGGCAGAGTTTTGCAATATCCTTCCTTGTGTTAGAGTTGTAGTCATTTTTGGGTTTTCTTTGACAAAAAAAAAAAAAAAACAAACCCAAAAAACACAACCACCCAAACAAACAACTTTTTCCTACTGGAGCTCAGTGCAACAAGTCCCCTCCAGCACTACTGGAAGCAACTTGCAGATACACAACTTCAATTTCATATTCAGCGTGAGAAAACTCAGGTGCAGCCAGCATTTTCTTGGCTGTCAGATTTTCCCAGAGAATTAGATTTTATTTTTAATAACTCACTCCTTTCACCCTGCCTGCAACCCCCAGTCTGGTCAGCTCACAAGCCTCCCAGAAGTGGTTCAGGTGTTGGATATAGTCCCTGCTTTCATTTTCTGCCACAACTGAAGTTCCAGACATCATTGTGCAAATGGAATTAAATGTTTCATTTCAGTTTTGACTGTTCTTTGACTCTCTATAGAACTACTCAGCCTCTACTACCAGCTTCCATGTGTCAGAGGGGAAACAGATACAGCTCTAACTTGTCTCACATACTGTTGGTTTTGCTCTTGCAGTACTTTTAGAAGTCTTATGAGGTGCAAACCCAATACAAGCAGAGAGTTGCTAACTTCAGGAAGAGCAAGGCACCCTGGATGCCACTCTTTCCTTTCTCATGATCAGAAGGCTACCAGAGGAAACTGTCAAGAAGATCTTTACTGAATTAACAGGGCTCTCTGTTTCTAAAATCTGAGGGTTGTCCATTTTGTCCTGCTTAACTGAGTGACACTGCATTACATAGTGCTGCAGACTGTGTTCTGCTTTACTAAAAGTCTTACAAGTGGCTTTGCTTGAGTGGAAACAGTTAAGCTGCCTTGCACCTTTTTAGTTGATTTAAATGGAGTTGATTTAAACAGGAAAATCCTCTAAAAATGAAGCAGTATAAAGTGCAGACCTAGTAAAGCTGGAAATCAATGAAGCAGCCAAAAGTTGCCATTACTACTGGCTTAGTTTTCCCATGTCAGGAATAATAGAAAGTGATCACTTCACTCGTCCCCGTAGGGGAAATGATGGCAAATAGTTGTGCAGGTTTCCTATAGGGGCAGGCTGTGCCATAGTTAGGATCTGGGGAACATATGTCTGTATTGTCCTTGTATATGAATGGCAAAACAGCAGCTCCAGTAAGCAGCTGGGGTTCAGACCTGAGGAATGGACACCTCAGCTCTTCTTGTCAGCTAACTTCTAACTAGTTCTAAACTAACTAAACTTCTGAGCTGGAGCACAAGGAGAGGAAATTTGTGCTCCTTCCCAAGTTCCTCTCAGTTGAGATCCCCACTTTATTCTGAATCCCACAGGTGTATCTTCTGGAGAGGCTCAGAGTGTTAGGGCACATCACCCCTGAGGGCATCTCCTTCCCTTCTTGCTCCTTTTCAGCCATAGATGTTCTACTGACAGTGGCCAATAGCAAGTACCTACAGGCTATTAAATGTCAAGGCAGAGTAATAGAACCGTTCTCCAATCTGCCTTTACAACATTCTAGCCAGCTGAAAGAAACTGGAAAGCATAGTTGTGAATGACTGACTTTCTGCAGTGCCCCTCAGGTCCCTCTATCACAGAGCTTTGTGAGCCTGCCTGGTTCACAGTTATTGCCTCTGGGTCTTTGTTTGGCTGAGCAACACATTTGCAGATGTTGGAAACCATTACTAGAATGTGTTTAAAAATACATATTTTTCATTTCTTTCCTAGCATTATTTATGTAATGCCCTTTTTCTTTTTCACTGTGTATTAGATTTTCATATGTAAATGTATTCTCAGCCTCCCTCCAGAGAAATCTACTTTTTGCCTTCTTGGTTAATAACACATTCTTTGCTTGGGCTGATCTATCCATCTTAAGACTTTGTCATTCTTATTGCTACCACAGCAAATTCTGTAAGACTAAGAGCACAATGTAGGTGCTTGCTCGTGCTCACTGTAGATGTAAACCAGCACTATATGATAAGGGAGACATTAGGTAGAACTAGTCCATACCTACATTCCCAGTTAGTGTCCACCTTTGTTAAACAAAACATGGTTAAAACTCAGGTTTTGGTTCCCCAGGGAAAGGCATCACTGCCAGATTGTGGAAAGGTAACTCTGGACACATAGATTGAGTCAGGGACAGTGTCTCATTGGGGTGAGACAATAGCACAAGGTTTGAAAGGACAAGTGTCATCATCTTTGGCTATTCCTTGTAATCCAGAAAACTTTAATGGTTTTCCAAGTAAAACAAAGTCTGCTTAGTTCCCCCCCAGGTCCATAAAATTGTTTCTTTTTATGGCTTACAAAGCTCTAATTTCCCTGGTGCAGGCCACCTAGAAAACTTTACATTTGTGGTGCATTCTCCTTGCTGGGTCTGGAAGGGTTTGTGACTTCCACATATTCAGTTGTCATGGAAGAGAAGAGGACAGTCATCATCCATTCTCTGGGATGCTCAGCTTGGTCCTGGGTGGAGCAGCAATAATAATGATCTAGATTTTTTTTTTTTTTTTTTCCCTGCAAGACTTTTTTACCTCTAAATAGAAAACTGAGGAATATTTTTCCCCTCTTTGCTAGTGCTGTTTGAGGCATCACTGCACAACTGAAACTCCCCTTTAGGACCATGGTGAAATGCACAATGTTCCATAAGTCAATGAAGATAACGGGAAACAATGCTAGGATGCCTTTGTTCTTCCAAAGGGTCTATCTGCTTAACTCTGGTTCTTACATTCAGGATTTTTTACTCTTGGGTCCATTGTTTCCTCTTTGCAAACAAGCAACTTTTCTGACTTGCAACCCTCTTGCCTGGTGTATCAGGGAGGGTGGGATCTCCTGTGTATTTCTGTTCAGTTCTAGGGCTTAAATCTTAGGTGTATTTAACATTACTTAATTCTGTAAAAATTGAGGTCCATAATCCAGCAAATGTCTTCAGAACCAACTGTCTGGACAACTCACAGTCATGGGAAGGACAGTCTTTGAATAATGATGATAAAAGACATCGTTTTCCAAATCTATGCTTTCAGAACAATTCTGATAAACCCCATGTAAATCGTTACTAAAGTAAGATTATTTGATTCCTGCAATGGTTCTCCAGGAATGCTTTTGTTCCTTCCCAGGAGAAAAAGAGAGGAGTCACCTAGGGGGTAGTTGTAGGCAAAGAGAACTCCAAGCTCCTTACAGAATATTAGGAAAATTAAAGAAAACCAAGACAACCAACAAAGGCACACAGCTATCAGTCTCTGCAGTGCACTGATTTTTATGAACCCTTCAGCAGCTGTGTACTTCTGCCAATATGTCCTCACTTTGACAGCCTGACACATTCTTTCAGATCAATTCTTTGGGTCTTTGCTGTTGTGCTACTTCTCCTGAACTGTATGACTTCCCTCTGGGCCTGGGGGAGATTAGTTTGTAGTTAAGCAAGTGACATCAGCCATCAGGGTAATTAAATGGCTGAGGTATGGGGTCATCACTACATAGGTCAGGAAGCAGGCTGCTCCCCTCTGCTCAATCTTCCACTTTTTGTCAGACAAATGTAGCCCTGGCCTCATTCTACTCTCCTGCATTAATCTGAAGTTTGGAAGACAGTAGGGATCCCATGGCTGTAAGGAACAGGAGAGCTAGATGCTATGAAATAATGGGTTAAAAAGATTAACCCACTGTACCACCTTGGCTGATGGTGAGCACTAAGTGTTGCTGAAGAGAGTGTGTGAGTCCCATGCACTCAGAGCTGCAGTGGGATGAGCTAAGATCATGCTGCTAACACCCTACTGCTCTCTCATCAGGTGTTCAAGCAGCCTGGTGCTGCCATAAACCCCCAAGTTTGAAGCTGTTGAGAATCTAGCTTTTTTTCATCGTTCTGTGTCTTATTCTGAAGTCTGAAAAGACCCCCAATCCAGATCAATGACATCAAAATGAATCCCGAGGCCATAAATTGCTGCTTCCAACAAAGGAGAGAAAGTCAAAGTATCTAGGTTGTACAAATTGGTGGTGCCCAGCTGGGAGGCTCTTGCTTCATTCACATGGATTTGTGTTTCGAGCATGATGAATGCCAGATTACTTATTTGTTCAACCCTGTGTGAACTGGAAGAGAGATAGAGGGAGAGGCCAGGAGCAATAATTTTCTTAATGTTCTATAAGTCAATTACTGTCTGTGCTTACCAAGCACATTAAAACTTGAGTTAAAATCCATAGTGCCTTGCTCTGCCATTTTAAGTATTTGTTGCCAGTCATTATCAGCTACTTTGCATGCAGTGCCTACCACAGAAGTGCTGTTTTCTCTGGAGCTGACATGGGCACTGTTACACTGGGCTGGCAAAATGCAGGGAGCCTGGTGCGTTCCCTGGGAGACTGGCTCTTTTCCATCTATTTCACTGCTCTGGAAACAGGCCTAGTTGTAATGCCCTAACATATCTTAAAACAGAGAAATTACTAATTCAAGTCAGTGAGCATATTTTCATTTTAAAAGAGTAACAAATTAAATAAACTCCCTGCATTCTGCATTTGAGACCTCAGCGTTTCATCTGCTATAATCTAATTCACCCATTCATGTCCTGCACATTCGTTTTATCCCATTATTTGAGATTTCCTTTGCTTTTAATCCTGTGTTTTGAAGTGACATAGAGTTACAGCAGAGAAGAGATATGAGAGTAAACGGTAAATAAAAGAACAAATATGCCAGAATGTAGCTTGATGTGCTCCTAATCAATCTGCTTATCACAGCTTCATCCTTAAAGTTAGGTGCTCAACTTTAATGTCTTAAGTTGATTAAAACTTCTTTAAGAATGGGTGAACTTGGGCCATGTATATAATCCAGCAGGGACTTAATTGTTGTGCTTTTTTAAATATTTTTTTTTTCCTTTTTAGCAGTAGCACTTATGCTTGCAGACAAAAAACAACTGAAATGACCACAGGAGCCTAAAGACTTCTCTGGTCCTTTCAACCAACAGTAGTCAAGCAATGAGATCTTAAGTAGTACTGAAATATTACTTGCCATTTGAGGTCAAACTGCTCTGCAATCAAAAGGCTTGGTACTCCAGGAAAATCAATCAGGCCTTCTATTTCTGTATGCTTTAGATGAACCCTAACCAGGAATGTCTCTAGTTCACCCTATCATATCTTTCCTAAACTTATTTCACCTAATTTGGTTGATTCCTGCATATTTTGTCACGGGTAATTGTGTTGTTTAGCTTTGTCTCCCTTGAGAGTCTCCTATCTCCGGATACCTCTTGGAAAAAAATTGTAAACTTTACATTTTCTAAGAACTTGGTTGGTTTTCATCATTTGACACCTGCTGGCCTGTCCCCTGGGGGAAGGTTAGATGGAATCTGAGCATCAGCGTAGAAGAAATGGGAAGAGCGGTGGCTGAGAAATTAAAAAAAAAAAAATTGGGTCTGAATACTCACTAAGATTTTGTGCACGGTACTGCATTCTTCTCTGAGTGCCATTCCCTGCTACTTTTGCAAGTCCTGAGGATGGCCACAGAGGAAGTTAATGAAAACCAGCTACTCTTCTGGATCTTTCCCTTCTCACTTAATTGCAGTAGCTACTCAGAGAAACGCATGCAGACATACATCAGGGTTGGCAACTGGAAACTCTTGCTTTACTTCAGGCAGCAAATTTTCCTTCATCTAGTGGTGTAATCAGGTGCCTGCTTTGGTTTTGCAGTGTTCCTTCATCACCAACATTATTTTTGGAATTTGATTAAGTAAACCTTGGCTTTGCTGCAGGTACTAAGGGGACTTCGGAAAGATAAAGGAACAAATTATTATTATGTTTCAAATTTTTTTAAAAAACCCAAATCAACCAGTTGAGTTAGGCAGTCTGTTTTTCCACATTAAGAGGAGGAGCAGCACTGCAAGAAGGAGCAGAGTCAGCATCTGCAATGATCTCGTGCTTATGGATCACAAATGCAATGATCTTCTGTAGGGATAATTTCAGTGACAGCATGGTGTTAGGTCACATCAATAATCCTGCTGAGAGTCAGCTCTGCTCATTTATCACCATTCACATGCTTTTTTTTTTTTTTTTTTTAGTGTTGAATATTGGAAACACTTCAGGCTATGACATGATTGGATCATTTCTGTCTGTTGGCTTGTGCCTGGGACTGAACTGAAAGCACACCTGCATGTTCTGGACAGACCACTCTGGCACTGCCTTGTGACTTGTCAGGAATAGGGTTCAGTGTGAGTGTGATACTTCCCACCATGATGGGATGGAGAAGAGTGTCCATCTGTCTTGTTCATGTAATGTAACATAGGTTTGCATTGCTTTTTCTTCTGCTGTCTCAAGAGAAAGGCCAAAGGCTGAACAGACAAAGGCTCCTTTGCAGAAATTTTTTTTCACAGGCAAATGGTGGCACACAAATCTCTTGCTGTTGTTTACTGCTTGTACTGTATTTGTTCTGTGAAGACAGGGTATTATAGCTGCTTAGCTCTATATTAATAATTTTTTCACAATTACATAAAAAAAAACCCAAAACCAACAAAAAAACCCCAGTCCCATATTTTTTTTTTCTGGTCTCCAAAAAAGTTTAAGTATAGTGTCTCTCATATTGGTTTCAGTCTCCTCTAACAGAACATTTCAGTTTTATATAGGCACAAGCATTCCAGACTCCTTTATATTTGTTTTCTAACGAATGTATCCATGTATCCTATTGTTGTTAGAACCTAATTGCTAAGTTCTCTTTAACCTGCAGGCTATAGTGAATTGACTGCAGGATACCAGCAGCTACTCAGTGTAAGAAAAGGGTCTGAAAATACAAATCACTTCTTTCCTGTCATATAGGAGACACAGTCCAGGATATGTATGCATTAGCAGTTGCTATTAGGCTCTGTGGTGATTAGATTTTCAGTAATAGGAGCAGGGCAAATGTATTATATAGTTATACAATTAAAAATATTGTCAGACTGAGAGTGGAAGGATGGGCTAATGCAGAAAGGCTTTTCTTTGGAAGGAGTAAATGTGGAGAGGTCAAGTTAGAGATGACAGGAAGTTTAAACAGAGTTTAAGGCAGTTGATTGAGGAAATGTCCAGACAGAACAGTGGAAATCATGTGAAAACAAAAGGTTGCTTTGACGTGTTATGGAAGAGGGAACAATCAGCTTGTTTGTGAAGCTCCAGTAGATAATTTGAGCTTGCATTAAGACAGGCAGAGAGGTGCCATGGGATCTGGTGTTTGAATTAGTGAGAGGTGCTGAGCTGCAGAAGGCAAGAGAAATTTGAGAAAGGGCATTTAGCCTTGAGAAAGAATAATGACAGAGAAGTGCCTCAGAGGAGAGGGGATTTGCTCTCAATTTAGGACAATTTCAGTGAAGTTGTATTTACTTAGACTTTTAAGGAACTTGCTAAAATTTTTAGGCCTGTTATGGCTGTGTATCTAATGACTTGCCATTTTCACCATTGTTTTTCCTTGTTTTCAATTTTTTCTTTCCCTCACAACTGTGAAAAGCTGCTTGAAGTTAATGTAAAGACTTAGGTTGATTTTTACTGAACTATGGATAAGCCTCTTCTTATGTCATGGCTGAATGCTGATTTCTGAGCTGTTCTGGTTCCAGGCAGCATCTATAATTGCATGCTATTATTTTAAAAATAATGATTTTAATTACTTTCCAGAAAGCTTGATAAAAATAATCTATAATGTTTTGCTGCTTTTAAACAGACAACTTTTCCACATTGTAATGTGCCTGAGTAGACCCATTCCATCATGTTTTCCATTTTACTGTGAAGTTCCTAGAAGAGCTACTACTTAGTTATTGGGCTATTTTCCTTGTTCTCCAGCCACAGAGATTTCTTTTTAAATAATGTGTGTCTTATTTTTCATAGCTGATGTGACTGATTCAGTTTGGATTATTACATCTGACCCAAGATGGGGTTGTGGTTCGAAGATCCAACCAATCCGTGGGCAGCTTTTTTTTTTTTTTTTTTTTTCTTTAATAGCAGACTAATTGGCAGACCAATTAATCTGCTCATCTGTGAAGAGAAAATTCATAGCAATAAGTAGTTCTATTTCCAGAAGTCATTCTCTAAAGTAATATTACAGTGGCCTTGTTTACTTCATGCCCTGCAACATGATCCAGTGCTTCAACAGTAGCACAGGTCAATTAGTGGACAAATCAAGCAATTATTAGCCACTAACAAGGGTGACTGGCATCATTACCCTTCCTGTTTACCAGCAAACTGTTATTTTAATACAAAGATCAACAAATAAATTAGGGCATCTGTTTTATTGCCATGTCTGCCTTGATGTAAATGATACTAAATGGGCTTCGGTTGCTGCCAAATTCTTAACCCCAGCCTAATGAGATACACTGATATGTCTCTTGCTGATTATAGAAGCTGTAAAATTTAGTTTGTATTGATTAACAAGAGGACCAAGTTCTCTGTGATGGTATTTTTTTAATGGTCTGATATTTATCTTTTTACTTTAATCATTATCAATCCGGAAACTATTGGGTTTCTCTGAAAGACAAAGCTATTTGCTAATTGTATTGATTATTTGGATGTTTACAATGATTTTATGGCAAGGTTTGTATAGGTAGATGCATGTTTTCATCTGAAAAAAATGTTCATTTCTCCTAGGCTTCTTAGAACTTCCTTTACTTCCAGGTTAGACTTCTGTGAATCAGTTATTTTTAACTCTTGCTTTGTACTTTTATTATGTGGCAAGACTTCTTCAGATGTAATTAGCTGTCTACTAAATAAGAAAGGACAGTAAATCTGTTTGGCTTGGGTGAATTTGGCTTCACAACCCACTAATAGATTGTGGTACATTGTGAGATGCTGGCTCTTGTTTGGCACCAAGCTGTTGGGTGCTGAAGGGTTCTCTCTTCCCTTTAGCCTGGTGCAATAGTGAATGGTGCAGGGCAGGGGCTCACCCATCATTTGTTTATACACAGCCTCCCACATCATAGCACATTCTTTTTTGGGGGGAATATTAATTCCCCATGTGAAGCTGAAAACTGTAGCTTCTAGTTGCCAAGATGCCTTTGCCAAGCTGTGTGGAGTGAGGCTGCATCAATAAAAGGAGCAAAATGAGCAGAATCTGGACAAGCCTCTTCCTTGGCACAGCTACTGCCAAAACAAAGCTCTGAGAGTTTGGGGTTTTGTGTTACCTGTTGAAGTACAAGCAGACATGTTATTCCCAAGGTATTTGTCATCCTCATGGCTGCATGAAGAGCTGTCAGGAGTACACACTCGGTGCACTGCCAGATCTATCTCATGGTAAAACTCTTCCACCAAAATCTTTGGTGAAGTGATGATCAATGTTGCTCAATGCAACATTTATGCTGCTTTTATTGTGGCTGCTTTGAAAAAGATCATTCCTGACCTGGCATAAAGTATTCTCTGGACATACTGATTTCTGAATAGTTAACTCTTCCAAGTATTTTAGAAAACACTGATTGATGTGATGGTTTGAGTCGAGTTGCAAGCTCCTTAAAACTAAACCAAGCATGGTCTCTTTAGAAGCCATGAACTAAGTGTGAGGTTATATTCCTTTAAGTAGTTTTGAGTCCTTCAGGTGTGTGTACTGTGGGTTATGTCTTAGGTACTGCTAGAAAACAGAGCAGAAGTTTAATGTAGCTAAGCCTTTCACGTTTGCATACAGCTAGAAAACCAACTGTGTCCCTGCCGTTTCTTCATGTTTCTGCTGTTGTATAATGAACAAAAGACACAACATCAGCCAAAAAGCAGATAGATGTTTGGTTTCCTTCACTGGGAGGAGGTAATTGCACAACAATTTCCTGAGCAATAAAATTCTGGGTATGCTAATTCACCTCAGAAATCCAGGTTTAGTCTCTTCTCAAGTTGAAAACCTGGTTACAGAAAGGGACTTTTCAAGATTTGTCACTACTAGATGAAAAAAATTGCTGATGTTTAGAGTCAATTACACCTTGATCATCTTGGATGTTTCAGAAGCCTCATTTTCTCCCATGTACCTGAGCAAATTAGAATTCATTCTAACAGCAGCATAGGTTCAGATTTGTTAGCACTTGAAATACAAAATGGGCAGCAGGAAATAGGCTAAATGAAGGGCATGCACAGAATGAGAGATTTTAGTAACATTTTAATGCATGTTTCAGCCAATCTATAACTATGTGTGTTTAACCTGGCATGTACCTGCATTTAGTTTGTTTTTAAAGATTTTGATTGGATCACAAAAGAGCAGGTCTAAAGTCAGCTGTTTTGAAGTCAGCCCATGCCATCTTTTCTGTGCTGAACTGCTCCTTGTTGTATCTATTCCCTAGGGCTTTACTCTGTCCAGCAATAAATGTTTCTGATGATGGGATTCCACTCTTCCCCTGGAGAGACAATTCCACAGACTAATAGAGCTCGCCATTAGTGAAATTTTACTGATGAGCAGCCCTAATTTTTCTCTGTTTAATTTTATCCTGTTACTGGAGAGCCGTGATTGATTTATTCTGGAGAAATTCAGTAAATGGTTCCTGCTTCACAGGATGGACATCACAATAAATAGCAAATTGTCATGACCTATCTGTGGGTGTCCTGAGATTACACAGGAACTCAATTTATCTCGACATTCATTCCCTGGAAGCTATTTCTGTCTGTACCAACTTGGTAGAGGAATAAGCAATGAATTGAACTGCCAGACTGCTTGCCTCCTGCCCTGGCACCAGCCCTGGAGCAAGGAGATGTTGAGTTACTCCCTGAGCACAAGGCCCAGAGGCAGGAACTCCTGTGGGGTCTGGTGCTGTGACTATGCCTGAAGAAAGGGTATTTAGGATCTGGATCCCCTGTCACTTGCCTTGGTTCCCCATTAAAGGAGCTTCAATGAGGAGGTGGAGAAACTCCTGGTTTTTATGGGTGTAAAGTGAGGAATCTGGCCTTATCAACTCCAGTCTAACAGTCCCACACTTTCCTTGTGCCTGGTACAAAGTTTGTGATTCTCACAATTTTAATGAGGCATTTAGTACTTCTGTGTATATTCAGATTATCTGAATTCTGTGTTCATGTGTCAAGGGTAGCTCTGGGCATATGGGCAAACAAATTTCAGGTGCCTCAGCTCAACAAATTGCCACCTGTGAGCTGAGCTGCTGTATGCACCCTTGGATGTATGCTGGGGATGTAAGGTGCTAGCTTTAAACAGTAGCTTTTACTTCATTTTACCACTTAGGAGGAGAAATGTTTCATTATTGTGGCTCACCTCATGAGCAGCAATTTTCCCCTCTGTGGAAACTTGTCTGTGTCTGACAATGTAGCTGTAGTGTACTTGCATTGCGAGGATGGATTAAGATATTTATCCTTAAAGATCTTAGTTCTGCAGTTTTTTGAAGGTGGCAGATGCAACGTGACTGCAAGTGGTTTGTTCAGTTGGAAGCAGGAGCAGTGCCATGAATCAAGAGGAATCATAATTCTCATCTTTTATGCAGGAAATATCAGATAGGTATCTAGACCTCACTGGTGTTGTAACCCCTCCTCTTCAAACTCTTCTTTTGTTTTTCTCAGGTATAATCGATTTCCTCGTGAGCCAGCATCCTATTGCAAAAGTACTGAGAGACCACCTGGTCTTCAAGATTGCACCCATGCTCAATCCTGATGGTGTATACCTGGGAAACTACAGGTACGGTGTGGAGAGTGAATTTTTGTTATATCAGCCTTCTACACCCTTCACTGTCTTGTCATTGAATCCTATATGGCTTGATTCAATCAATTCTTCTTAAAGTGGAGGTTCTCATATGGTTGTATGCTTCCCAAAGTTGCTTTTGAGAAAGGGAACTCAATGGAAAATTTACTTGCTTTAGGGGGTAGAGAGCAACTCTCCAAGATAGCAGGGTATCTGCTCTGCAATCCTTCTCTAGGTGTGGGAGTTAAGTCAGCTTAGAGTTTGACCTTAGCTGTTTTATAAAGACATTCATTATGCTGCTCATCAGCGCCTATGTAAATGTGTCAGTCAATCACAGTTCCCTTCAACTACCCAGATCATCCATTAAAATCACAGATTTCAGGCTATTATTGTACTGTAATAGATAGGGATGTGTGGAATGGAATAATCATTCCACTCTATGCTAATTTTGCTTCATTTTCGTATTTGAATTACTGCTTTACCACCTCCTCTGTTGAGAACGTATTCAGATAATCTTTTGTTTTCCCTAAAATTGTTTGCTCTTAATGCATTTATTTACAACATAAATGTGCTGCTGGAGGTGATAATGAAAAGCAGTTGATTAGTTGATGATTTGTTTGTGGGGGCAATTACATCTACCACATAGTTCTCTGGAGAAGCCCCTGAGAAATGTAATATACTGGATGTGGTTTTGCTTACAGCGCAAGACTAAATAACACAGTGTGCTCTGTAGCCAGGCTACCCTGAGCTTTGATCTAATTAGATATTGCAGAATTGCTAAGCAGAATAAGACTGGCTTATTGTGTAGATGAGGAGACCACCGAGGAAAAAAGCTAGAAGTTGAAGAAAAAGGTGCTGCTGGTTCTGTTCTTTGTTTTGCTATGTGCTGCTTAGCCCCCCTGTGCTTTCCTCCTGACTGAACTAAAATAGCAAGCAATTGTGTGGGTGAGCTCACAGTACTTGTAATGTACATGTTTTATAACTGAAACTTCTGAGGACACATGGTCTCCCTCCAGCTACACTGATACTCCTTCAGCTCTTGGCAAATCCAAAATCAGAGACCAATATTGCAGTAGTGGCTCTAGGATTTCCATCATAATGGATATGTCACCATGTCACCTTGCAGGAATAAAGCCCTGAACTGGCTCTAGCTGCTGGTATGACCTTGCTCTGCTCTGTTCCAGGGGTCCAGCACATAGGCAGCTCCAATAGCAATTAAGTAGCTTTCTCTTTCCCTCATAAATTCACTTGCCTGGTAGGTTTTTTTTTTTCCTCCACTATTATTTATACTTTCCAAGAGGCCTGCAGCTTTACAGACATGCATGGCTCATAACATGAAAAGCCTTTTGGGAACCCAGGTATTATGAAAGGGCATGTGAATTCATTTGGAATTGCTGAGCTTGATGGTATACTGTTGTTTTAGCCTTTAGTGATACACGGAATTTTCAGCCCTCCTGAACTAAAGAGACTTTTAATGAGGTAGTTGGAAAAGCATTTGATTTTCTTGCAATTCTTCACTTTATTTACAAAAGGCCTAATGTAACTAATAACTTAAAAATGAGAGTAATAAGCAAAATGCTACCTATTATCTTGAGACGAATATTAAAAAGCCTAGTAGTGTGCTGGCATTATGGTTAACTAGTGCTGAGTGAATAATTTACAGCAAACACTTTATTTCCTGCTCATACAAAATCCACAAGCACATCACAATTTGTTTGAATCTACTGGATGAATTTTTAAAAAAATCTCTAAGGATCAATTGCTAGTAGTTGAAAATTTAACTCCATGTCTTCTCTGTGATTGGCTAGATAAGTCTGCTTCATCTCTTGTGGTCTCTTTTGAGATTAGCACATAAATAGGACTTTCAGAAGTCTTCCACGTAGTGTGATATAAAACAGATCTGTTGGCTGGGGACTGTTCTGCTTTTACAAATAGGGTCTGCAGTGCCATATGCAGTGAGAGCAGTTTTAGGCATTTGAACTTCTCCTTCATGTTATCTCCCTCTTTCTCAAAGCAACAGCTCGTGTCTGTTTCTTTGGTTCATTGAAGGTTCACATTCAGAGCTATGCAAGCTAAGAAAATGAAATGGGTAATTAAACCTCATGCTTGAGTTTGTAAGTTGATCTCCTGCCAGAGTAAGAGCGATATGTTGGGGTTTTTTTTGGGTTTTTGGTTTTGTTTCTTTTTTTTTTACCCCACTAGTACACAGCTTTGTACAACTGGCAAAGTGTACTGTCAAATGCACTTTACTGTCCTCTGAAATCCCAGCACAGTGGGATTTCACAGCCCGAGTATGTCAGCAGTTATCGTAGAAGGGATTGGATATACCAGTTTTCCTGTAATCAAAATGGGAACTGACCACTCATTTACTCAGGTTTATATGGTAACAGTTGGCTGATGGGATTTTCATCACTGCCATTTGGGGGGATGTGGGACGTTCACTGAGGGCATGGCTCCTGTGCTCTTCTCTAAAAATCCCTTTTCCTTTATTATGAGGGTCTGTGAACTGAGGTTTAGGAATTGAAGCCAAAACTTAAACAGTAATGCCAACAGTTATCTGTTATCTATAAACTGTTGCTCATTCTCAAGAGAACAGACCAAATGGGTTGTGACTCCAAAGAGATTTTATTGTGGTAAAATCTTCATAAACAGCAACAAGCAAGTTAAATATCCAAGCTATAAAGCACAAGTGGTTGTAGCACAGACACATCTGTGGAGAAAGTTGTTTATATGTTGCATGGTCAGTCAGGCAGCTCTAAAATGGAAATGAACATCAATGCCCAGTGTACCAGGCTGCATGGAAAAAGGAGGCTTCATTGATTTATCCAAGTGTATGCATCTGGGATAACTGGATTTATCCCATGCAAATGGGATATTTGGGGTCACATACTGTTAGGAATGATAAAACAATGTGGCTATGTAACTTGAAGGGGTCGTTAAGCATCCCCTCAAAATTAGAATGTTTGAAAAGTCGATATACAATGTTTTAAAGTATTTTAAAAAAATAAATCGACAGAAGTTGCAATTTGATTGTCAAATTGGACCATAAAACTTTTAATAGAAAATGAACTAGTACTGTTCTAACTCTTAATAGCTATTACTTTTGTACATAAACCAAGAAAGTTGGTGAATTTACCTCTATTAGAATTTATTCCAGTTAAATTTCTGACTATTTTAGAAATCAGAACATTTAATTTAACCTGTATCTTTCTGAAAAGTGCTGAGAAATGAAAAATAATGGGCAAACCAAACTACAACAGATCAGAGTTGACTGGGTACAGGTGTTGGAGGGGTTAGATGCTGAGAAGTGGAGCACTCAGAGTGCAAATTCATCTGCAAGCCAAAGTACTAAATGGCTAACTGGGATTGCTCCTGCTTGCAGCATTAGCTGTTGTTTGCTGGCATCATACCCTTTTGTGAAGTTGACTATTAAATAGCACTCTTTCTTCATTAAAAAAACCTGTGTAGTCCTTTTCTTGCTACATGAATGTACTCAACTCTTTCTAAAACACAATATAATGATAGGTACCTGCTCTTTACTATAGTCAAGCATGAAGGGTCTTTCCCAAAGCAAGAAGAGAGGTTTGATTCCTTTCTTGAGGTCTCTGAAGCCTGATACCACTGTATTTCTGAGTTTAATGGGCTTTGCAGTTACAGGGTGTAGAAAATGTTATGCCACATGGGCTTGTTTGTTAAATTGCCCGGGAAGATGGTATTGGCTGACCTAGCTCAGCTAGCAAGTCTTCAGCATGTTTTGCTTTCTGTTCTGGCTGGTAACTTGTCCTCAGCTCTCACCTGCACTGAAAGGCCCCTTTTGTTGGGGAGGATACATCACTTGATCTTTAGCTTCATGAAAGAACGTGGCAAAAAATAAAAATATTTTTGAGATTCTCCATTATGCTAATGTCACCCTCTCTGATGGATTAAACTGTGAAACACTTTTAGGAAATAAACAAAAACTAGTGCTGGAAACAAATTTCTTGAATTTTCTCTCTCTGTTTGCTGTATAGAATTATTATCTTCTGAACCTATTACCCTCCTCGGGGATAGTGGGGTTAGATTAAGAAAAAAAAAATGTGTTCTTGATTTAAAAGTCGTGCATCCTCAGGCTTGGCCTGAACTTTCCTTTATCGAGAGCTCGTTCTTAAGCTGGCATTCTGCAGCTGAATGCTGAAATGTGTCCCCGCAGGCAAGATGACTGTACCACACTCTTAGATTAGTTCCAATTTGTCAGCCTCACCTTCTGGAGATGAAACCTTATACTGGCACCAAAAGGGATGTCTTTCTTAGTCTGGCCAACTCCTCAGGTATCCTTGAAAGGCCGTGACAAGGCAGTCGAAATATCCTGACGATTCTCAAAGCTTTGTTGCATGACCTGGTAAGGCTTCTGGTTCCTTCCCATTTCTGTGTTGCTTCATCTGGTTAGCTGTGAGAGTATCAGCCTTCAGTAAACTAAAGCCATGAATTAGCTGAAATGTTCTGAACTGTCATCACTACAAAAATGTCGTCACTACAATATCCTTCTAGCTTGATTGTAGGGACTGGAAGAATTTTTGTGAATTGGGAGAAGAGGGCACACATTAATTCTAATATTTTCTTGTTTCGTGGTCAGGTACAACAGGTTTTTAAGCCAACACAATCATTTATGCTTGCTTGTGTTCAGGGTTACCAGTTTGTTGGACAGAAAGGAGGTTGGTCCTACCCAGAGTGGGGAGCCAAATTCACCATAAGCAGTAACAGAGTCCATATTTCAATGAAAGCTTATTGGGATCAAATGTTTTAGTAAAATGATATATTTTTACCCCAGAAATATGGTTTATTAAGGACTGGAATGGTTTGTGGAAGTGAGTTGAATTTGTCAGACTGTTACAGGTGAAAAAAGCATCTGGGAAGGCTTGAGAAACATTTAAAAGTATTCATATCATTTTCTAAAGGACAGCCTTCTCTTGTTTTTGTTTGTTAATGTCATGATTTGTTTAAAAACTGCCCATTTTTTAAGATCCCTTTTGAAGAGTCTGAAGAACAAACAAAACTTTGGATCAGATTAAATATTTTGATAATTTGAAATATTTGATCTTATTAGGGTTTTGTGGACTTTATTCTGCGACTCTAGAAATAGTCAAAAGTTTAGCATTCACCTTCACTTATAATTTGTGAGGGACTTTTTTACAGTAAAAGTTTAGGTGAACTTTATCCAGGAGTGCTGATTTTGGTTTTTGATCACACTTGGAGGGATATACCTGCATACATGTATGCTCACAGTGACTGGATATGCTGTGTGGTTCTTACTACTACTTGTACAGTTGTGAGGCATGGCTACTCATGTGCATAGTGTCATTTGCATAATATCTCATGATTATTTTTCACCTATTTTTCAGGTAGGGAAGGGTTTTTTCCTTGGCTTCAATTAATGCATGTGAAATTCATGCATTGCCTTGAACTGAAAAAGAATCTCCATCTCATATGACAAGAGGAACCTCTCGATGGAGTTTATTTTTCCTAATTAGGCATTTGTCGTTGTGTATTCTATATAACAACATATAAGTAAACAATCATGGACCTTTTGAATACATTTATTTGTTTTATTTATGTTACTGGGCATAAAAAAAATCTATAATTACCAGGTAGAGCCGCAGTATAACTGGTATTTAATGACAATTACTTTTTGTTACCATAGAAATGAGTCCAAAGTAGTTACCTATAATTTCTCATTCCCAAACCTCACACATGTTGTATTGCAGTATTACCATAGTAATTGCCTATTAGTCATCATAAAATAAGCAGTTACCCAGAAGATATCAGGATAGTGTGAAATTTCTCATCTTCTTCACAACTTGCAGCACATGCCTCTTCTCGTCTTCCTTTAGTGGAATTTTTGCCTGAATGACAAGAATGTCCATCGTGCATTAACCCAAGGGAATAAGGGATGTGATTGAGAGAGTTGTACTCTAAAAATATAACAAGTCTGAAAAAGTGTGTTCCATCCCCAGAAAATATAGAACTATTTTTTCTTACTAAAAAAACAGCAATTTTTTTATCCCTCAAAATGAAGGTTTGTTACTTATCGTGAATTTCTGATTGTTTTCCAATCCTGTTTTGATCAAAGCAGAGGACATATACCTAAGGGGGTCTGTAAAAAGAGCCATTTTGTGTGAGACCTCCCAAGCCCAGTATGAGGGCTTGTTCAGCTCATGCCCCAGTACAGAAAGACCACAGCCTGCTGTGATCTTCATGGGCTTCTCCTCAGTGGACTTCCACTGTCCACTGTTCTTCTCAGACTTCTCTTCTCCTTGCACCTTGGTTTTTATCTTAATTTAGGTTGCATGTTATTGTGTCTCTCATTTAGTATCAGCAGGGAGGGGGTGACTCCTATGAAGGCAATCATAGAATCATTAAGGTTGGAAGTGAACTATAAGATAATCAAGTCCAACTATCAATCCAAGATTACCATGCCAACTAAACTCTGCCCTGAAGTGCCACATCTATACATTTTCACTTTTTATTTTTTAGTACCTCCAAGGATGGCAACTGCACCACTTTCTTGGGCAGCCTATTCCAAAGCTCGACCACTCTTTCTTTTCTAATATCCAATGCAAACCTCCCTATGTGCAACTTGAGGCCATTTCCTCTTTTCCTATCACTGGTTACCTGGGAGAAGAGACCAACACCCTCCTCACTAAAAATACTGGGCTCCTTTCTTTATAGCCAGACTATGGGAGATGCAGACCAGAGGTGCTCTTTGTCTTACTGACCTCCTGGTGGAAAGGTGGCAACTGAGCTCTTCTCCTTGCTTTCCAATTCCAAAACTGGAAAATCCAGTGTGGCTTTTTAATGCTTCAGTGTCTTTTGGCAGCCTGTTGCATTGAAGACATAGCTGTGGCCAGGGCCAACCACCCTGGTCATGGGGAAAAACAGAATAAGGGAATGGGGATTTCTTTCTATTATTGCCTTCTCCTGTGCAGCTGGGAGCGAGGGTGAGGGATGGCAGAAGCTTTCTCCTCCTCTTCCTTGGCATTGAGGAGAGGTCAGGAACTCTCTGTGCTGTCTTCCTCCTGTGTCCTGCATATGTTTGCTCATGAAATGTACTAGGTTTGAGCTCCAGAAATCAAAGTCCAGGGTGGATTTGTAGCTGTGGCAGAGATGCCCTCTGAACAGCAGCAACGGAGAAGACCAAGGAGGAAAGTGAGCAGCAAAGGTTTTCTCTGGCCTTTACATCCATCTGGATCATAGCATTGCCATTCCTTTCCCGCTTGGAAGTTTTCTTTCCATTGTGGTTTTTATTTTCCAGAGAGTGCTGTGATCATAGGACAGCTACAGTAGTTGCTGTTTAGCTCACCATTACTTAAAAATGGTCTTCTGTGTAAAAAAGTTGTCAACCCTTATCTTAAAACAAATACTAGGTTTGCAAAAGGGTTCCTATCTACTGCCTCTGAAAATGCTCTTTATATTGATGTGGTAACTGCTCATTTAAACCATATTACAGCTCCTGAGTATTTTTCAGTTGCTATTGATGTGACAAATTCTCTTGCACAGAGGACTGCACCAATCAATAGAGTCAGTATATGTGCTTTAACAACAAAGCCATATGCCTTGGGGTTCCAGTTGAATCTGAACCTTTTAGTAGCATTAAATAAAGCTATATTTATTTTGCTTTTCGTGCAAGAAAAAAAAAAATCCGAACACAACCTAATTTAATACAACTTATTGGTAGAGTTTGAAGGCAGCATTATGGGGCCATTTTCACATGTGATGAATATGTAACTAGTGTCAGAACTGCTATTTTGTTGTTGTTAGCAGACCCTTCTCTTCTAGTTAAATTCATCTGGGACTACAGAGTAGCCTTTTATTTTTAGACAAGCAGGGAGAGAAGTCATAATGGGAAGTACTGAAATCATAGCATTTTTGTATCTGCCATTATTATACTGAGAATGAGACGTGATGTCCTTAAAGAGACAGAGCTATTTATTTTCCATTTAAATAGCACCATTTGTGATTATTACCTCGGAGCTGTTATATAGAGAATAAGCACCCGACTCACTAATCCCAGCCAAGTGACTCAAAGTTTTGTACCTAAATACCATTTAGGTCTGTGAGTTGCTGGAGCAGCCTGTTCTTGACCTTCACTGACTTTAGTTTTGCATGATTTTGTCTTCTAGAATGTATTTGTAATTAACAGGGGTCTTAATGTCGATCTGGTTGAAATGTTTGTTTCCTTTTCTCTGCTTCTGAATAGCTGATCTTAAGTCTGAATAGTCCCATCTGGGTTTCTTAGCTTTACTTTCTATTAAGTAGCTAAACATATTAGGCTTTTTTGTCTTTTTTACTTTCCTCTTTGTAAAGTCTGTCTTGTATCTGGTGATTTGAGTTCTTGTCCATAGCAGCAAACAAAGGACCAGTCTCCAGTCTTTGTTTTCTTTGTTTGGTTTTGTGTTTTGTTTGGGTTTTATTGCATTTGTTGTTTTAAATTCTGCAAGTGACTTGGTACGCTTCAGCCAAATTAATGTAAAACTTTACTTTGGTTTCCTCATCTGCACTTTAGGAATTATTAGTTCTCATATATCTAAATTTAGATGTAGAGCTACATTTGTTAGTGTGTATTTAAAAAAAAAAAAACCAAACAAAAAAAGCAAAACAAAAAAACCCAAACCACAAACTATTTTGCATTCCTTGGCTTTGAGACACTATAGAAGGTACCAAGCAGGGTTGTTTAGAAAGCCAGTATTTCTAAATATAGCCATGCAACAAAGCAGTGCTTTATTGTTAGTTTTTCAAGTAAGGGAAGGGAGAGACACTCTGAGTTGGTCCTTGTCTAAGAAACAGAGCTCTGCTTCTGGAACAGCAGTTGCCAGACCACGATCCATGGCATTTTTAGAGCTGATACAAAGACTGGAGGGCTGCTCTGAAAAGACTGTGCCAGCCAGACTCAGGAAGTCAGGGTTGTGACACAACCCAAGAAATATGCTGTGCATTCACAAGTGCCATCTGCTGGTACAATTTATTGAGCTTTTTCCAGGGACAGGTGCAAGCCTTGCCCTTAATGGGCTTTTTTTAGTGGTGGTCTTCAGGCAGCTGCCTGCTTACACAGCACAGATTGTTTGTTTCTAACATACATTGCACCTAACTGCAACTGCACCAAAGCCATCCTCCCACCCTTGCAGTTGCCATGAAGTTACTATGCCAAAGTTCCTTGAAAGAGAGGTGTCAGTAGAGTGTCAATGGGCCCAAAAGGTGTTCATGGGGCACTTATCCCAAGAGTGTGGTCTGTGGTACAGAAAGTGTGTGTGGAGCTGGCAGCAGGGGGGATAAGCCAGATTCCAGATCCCAAGGCTTTTTCTCCTCCCTATAAATGAAATGAGTGATACTGCTTCTTTCTGGAAAGTCTAGTTGAGGGGAGTGCCTAGAAGTGTGACTGAGGAGTGTTTTGTTAGTTCTCTGTGGGCATTTCCCCCTCCTGCCTTTGCCTTTTGTTCGATTTTGTCTCCCTAACACAATCAAAATGTGGGGTTCCTTGTGGAAATCAAGAGCAGGCAGAGCTTACTGTGAATTGTGCTGCATTTGGCTGCATGGTATTTGCCATTCCAGCAGCTCGTCTGGGAGCAAATCCCAGAACCTGAAGCACTGACCAGATATTGAGTTCAGCACCATTTCTGACCTTATTCTCCTGTGCAAGATGCAAGGGATGCAAGATCTGGGATGCAAGAGCTGCATCCAGGCCTGCAGACACCCATGTAAGTGAGGCTATAAGTAGGGATTCTGTCCTTGTGCTATCAGTTATTGAGAGGGGCTATTTCCTAACTAGGCTCATCTATTCTACCTCATCCTTGGGAGTTACTTTGGAAGAGATTTCACTCTCCTGACTTCTGGCTAGCTGTGTTTTGCCTGCTAGCTGTGAGCATGGGAAAGCTCAACATGGTTAGTTAGTGTGTATCCCAGTTTTGGGCTGTTCCACCCCAAACCACATTTCAGATTATTTTCCAAAGTAACAAATACTCCTTTCTCCTCCACACCTCCATTTCAGCAACATCTGCTCGCCTAAACCTACAGATTCACCAAGTGTCAGGGAGGGCAGCTGGGGAATTAATTCTTTATGGACAAAGATCCTGGGATTTTCTGAAGTTGTACCCATCTGCACAAGATCACCGGCAACTAGTTATCACTTTTGTGGTCTCTGCAAGAGTCCCCTTCCTTGTAGTCAAATTTCATTATGTTAAACAAGTGAGGGGTTCAGTCTCACCTTCAGTTCAGTGGAGAATGATTTATCACCTATCAGTAAGAAAAGTCATCTTGTTGCTCCAACTGCCACTAAGTAGGTGGAGAGGGGGAAAGCCCATCCAGGTTATTAGGAAAAACAATATCAGCCTGAGGAAATGTTTAAGATGTTTTTTGATTGTTTCTTTTCCTGGTTGACAGCTGCTCTGTTCTTTTTTTTTTTTAATTGCAGCACTTAAAATGATGTCAGCTTGCTCTATTATTTATAATATTAGTCCTAAGGGTGGTGTCGTGTAACACAAAACCAATCCTGAGACAAATCTAAACAATAAGCAGCCATTATCTAAACCAATATTATATTAATAAACAACATTAAATAGTCTGAGGATGTACATAATTTCTGAGGAGTGTAAGGGGGAGACACCTGCCCCAAGGTCCCACTCAGATACTTTGTCAGCACATTTACTCCCAAACCCTATCAACTCTTTTTTTGACTTAGAAGAGCTTTGTCTTCACTCTTTGCAGTAAGGTATCTCTGAGTGGTTCAGAGTCCTGATGTTCCCCTTTTTTAGGGGGAGGAATACCTGCTTTCTTGGATTAATTCTCATAGGTGTCTGAAAGAAAAATGGCTTAGTGTTGAGTTTCAGGACTTTCCAAGGTGTTGAGGTCTTGAAAAATAGTCCTAGTGCTCATTTGAAAATTTAGGTTGTGGCTTTAAAGGAAACTTTTTATTTATATGAATCTTTTTGTTTAGCTACTAGTACACAAGGCTTTCTGCTAAAGCAGTGAGAGGTTGGAGACTGCTGTTTCACAGCTACTTCAGGCAAAGCCAAGTGCATGTTGGCACCCAAAGGGGCAGTTCAGTTCTGTTTTCCCTCCTGGCTGTGAATCCCTTTTTGCCAGGACTGGTTCTTGTGTGGCAGTGCAATGAGCCACAAAAGGATCAATCTTGCAGAAAACCATCCTGACAAAACAGTTCTCACATGGCTTCCCTCTATAGCCAGAAAAATAGGATCAAGACAGGAGGGAGGAATGAGTAGAGGGAACCCTTTTTTTGTGGCCACTTTGGTGTAGATGAACTTGATTGTAAAACCAGAGGTCAAACATCTAGGTGGCTGTTTTGCAGTTAGTTGGGGGATTTTGGAAATGAAAGACAGTGGTATCCAGTGATTTCTTAGGTGGTTGTTGGTTTGTTCAAATATAACCATGCCTATGGTTCTTTTTTTTTTTTTTTTTTTTTTTTTTTTTTTAGGATTATTATTTGCTGAAAATTATTATTATTTATGCTACTTGGTAACAAGCAAGGTGACTTGGCATGTCCATTCAGGAAAACAGGGGCTCTGGGGTGCCAGAGGCTGGAAATGGCTATTTCCACAGAACTGTTGTACCACATTACACACCCATGGGGAGAAACTGCCCATGAAATCCTTTTCTCTATTCACTCCGTATACTACAGAATGCCATGCTGACACAGCAGAGAGAGCAAGAAATCTCCAGGCAGAGGACTTCTTTCCTGCCCCTGGCACCAGGGATGCTGGGGGGATGTCAGGGTAGCCTGGGAGGAGGTAGACGTGACAGCTGATTGGCAGCTGATGGCTTTACTTGGTACCTAGGAGCTGGAGGAAGAGCTCTCTGTCATCGTGGAGAATTTGGGAGAGGAAGAGGGATGTGACATTTCTGGCCACAGTGTTGAACCACAAAACCATTGGCTGTCTCTGCCAGTGTGAGTGGGACAGGTATTCTGCCTCTTCTTCACCTCCCAGACTGGAAAGGATTTATATTAATAGAAGTATATATGACTTAACGTGCAGCTACTCAGTGTTAACCCAGGTCCCCAGGGAAGAGAAGTGCTTATTTCAGGTTGTGCAGATCATAAACCTGCTGCTGCCTTGTGTTGTGCATGTGCTCTGAATATTAATGCTGTTTTTTTCTTTTCTTTCCTGACGCGGCCATTGAGCTGATGAATTGTATAGATTATACAACAATAATGGATGGGGCAGGGGGATTTCATCTGTCTCTTTAAGCAAAATATGAACAGTAAATCCTGCCTGTTTGCAGAGAACAGCTGGATTTCTAGTAACACTGGAATGCTGTGGTTGGGGTGGGCTTAGCTGCCCCCCTCCCTTTCATCACTGCCATTCAGACAGCCAAATGCTTGCTAAAGGACTGGAGCTTTCCAACACCCTCAGGCTAATGTAGCCCTTATCCTGGGAGTCTGCCAGCTCTGTTGGATCTAGGAAAAGCCTGAACCCCTCTGTGGGGTAGAAGGGAAGGCAGGGGCCTTTCATTTTATTCTCTTAAGTAACAGCTGGGGAAGAGAATGGGTTTTTCTTGTAAACAAGACCAGTCTCTGTTCACAGAATGGGCTGAGCTGTGATCTGATCCTGTGCAAAGCAGCGAGTGAGCTGCAGTGAGAAAGGGCTTATGGTAGGATTGCCTGTATCTTTAGGCATCTCAAGAACTGAAAAGAGAATGTCACAGAAATGTGTAAAGCCTCTCAGGCTCAATGCATTTTGTATTATCAATAATAATTTTTTATATTGGTTTGAATAGGTTAGCCAAGAGAGCCTGAGTGTTCAGATGACCGATTATACATTGATACTGAAGTGTTGATCAGAAGCCACAATCCTCTTAATTCTAGGTTCTGTGCAGGTACATCATAAATGATCCTCACTTCCTCAAAGTGCTTTCAGGACTAGGAGTGTGGCACTGCAGTTGGACAAGGAAACAAAGCCAGGTGCTATAGCAGCAGAAGACAGAGTACTAAATATAATAGGATAAATAGTGGTCGTTGGTGTGGTTTTTTCACCCCTTTTTAATGTTTTTTCCCCACCCCCTCCATTGGTGGTAGAAAAAACAAGAGTTGACTGTAGTAGAACTATTCTAATTTTGGTACACCCAGGGAAGGAGCTTTCAGTGACAAAATCAATTTGCAAAGGAAGGTTGACCCAAAAGGGGTGTTTCTTCAGAATAGATTACTGCTAGGTGGTCTTCTGTTCTCTTGTTCTTTACTCTTTGGGCAGAACTGTGGAGCTCTACTCTACTCCCAGTGTAAGCATAATTTAAATTCTAGAACTAGAATTTCCATTACTGTGTCGCAGCTGAACAGTGTTATGTTTCTGCACAATGTTTTACATCTGGATTAAACTGACATTTTGTGCATCTGGAGGGAGGTTTGTTCAGAAGGTTTTGGGAATCCACACAGGTGTTCAAAACCCAGTGTATTTTTTCACAATACTTTCTAGTGAGGAAGCTACACAATAAGAATATCTATTCCATGCAAGCACTTTCAGCAAGTTTTGTATCCCAGTAGCTGTCCTTGGATAGATCTTCTGTCTGCCCTTCCAAGACTGAAAAGAATCCATTGACAAACTGCCAGTCTATCTCCTTTACTTTCTACCATGCATTTGCTAATCTACAGTACCTTTTCAGCTGCTAAAATCTTCCTTTGTTTTTAATTCTTCCAGTAGTGTTTACTCTTACTCCTGCTGTTGACGTGCAAGGAGGAACTGATGTGGTGTGAGTTTGTTCTTGACGTCTCCATCTTGATGATGCTTTGCTAAGTAGTGTAAAAAGAAAGACAGGTGACATCCAGGAGATATGCTGTTACTGGTGTGGGTGAGAGGCAAGAGCAATCCTTACAGACAGTTCTTATTCCTTACATTGGTCACCTTTTCAATTACACATCTGATCTGCTAGAGCCTTGTCAGTCTCGTTCTAGTTTCTGTTAATGAAATGCATTTAACTGTCAGATCTTGTTAACAGGAACAACACAACCGAGGATTCATAAATTTCCATGGAAGTCAAATGACTACTACCTGAGAGGAACTCAGTCAAGTCTTGTTTCATCTTGAAGCTGAAGGAGCAGACAACCCCAGATTTCTTGATCCAGCCAACCAGGATATTTTGAACAATTAATCTATCTCCAACTTTTATCTCTGATTGCTGTTTTAACAGGTCTATTCTGGTTTTAAGAACCAGGGGGTTCTGAATCTGTGTCATCACTCAGTTGTGCTCTGTGTGTCTTGGATACATCTCAAATTTTTACTTGTTACCTGGAACTTGGCATGAGCAAACCAAATAATGTGGCTACTTTATTAATGTATCACTTGGATAGGACACATATCTTTTATTGTGTCTTGGGAACAGTACAGAATTTTCCTATATCTAGAGACATACATTGTACTGAACTCTGAGCTTTTAAATAGTCTGAATGTGACTTTGATCAGTGATCAAGGTGAAAGATGGTATTTAGTTCTGTCAAGAGGAGAATATTTTGTCTTTGGTCTCATCTTAATTGAATTGATCACCTAAACTTCTCCCTGCACATGTGCTCATACTACCATTAAATTACCCCACGAAGTTATCTTGCCAATTAGAGTACCTGCCAATGATAAACTGATAAAATACAGGAGACATGGCAAGTGATCATTTACACGGTTGGAACAACTTTAATGTAAGTGGTAGATATTGAGCTTTGTTTTATGTCACTGTGTTTCTCAAAGAGTACTTCAAGAAAGCTACAAGGGAAATGGAATCTGAATACCAATTCTCTGCTCTTCACATGCTCCTTTGCCTTCCTCACTACATCTTGGAGCAGAATGGTGCCCAGGTACCCAGATGGAGAGTCTTGTTTTACTTGTGAGGAGCTCTGCACTGCATTTGGAGGCTTTTGCTCAGGCTTTGACAAGCAGCTAGTGGGTCTCAGGTGCTGAAGTTTTAGTTTCTTCCACTAAGTCAGAGGCTTCTGGAGTCCAGATGAAGTTTGTGTAGCAGTTTTTAAAGATTCGGGCCCTCCTATAATTTATTTTTCGAATCAGACACCTAACAAGTTAGTAAATTTCAATTTTTTTTGTTTTGGAATTTTAACTATAGCTCCCTGTTCATCCCATGGAAAGACTCTAAAGTTATTTGTGTTGCAAATGGAATAGAGAAGGGGGTGGATTTGAAGCTTGAAGCTTTCTATTTTGATTCCTGTTTCACTGCTTGTTTCCAATCAGATCCACACGTATCGGTGCCTTTTTGGAATTTCCTGTCTATTACAAATCAAACATCCAGTTCTGACGCACAAGTTCTGCTAACAGCTTGGCTGTCTAACACAGCTACTGCCACTGGATTTTGTTCCTTTGCATGAATGAGTCCAAAAGGACAAGTGAGCCTAAACCAAATGAAAATAAGAATTCTTAAGGGATTGCCTGAAGGCATAAATGCATCAGTATAGGGACCAGAACAGCTGTCACTGCCCTGCTAGCTAAGGATCTGGGATCTGTTTTGGGGCAGGATGGGGCATCTCAGGACACACAGCTGCAGGACATAATTCTGCCTTGCTGTACAATCTCTTTCTTCTTTTTTTTTTTTTTTTTTCCTCACTCTTGAGATGACTATTAAAGTTCTCCCAAGAACAGATGGGAATCCTGAGCTTCTCTATCTGTCTGTTTTAAAAACAAACAAACAAAAAAAGCAGCAATATTTGGCATATACAGTTTGAAATGTTTCCCTTTGTCTAAAATTTTGTTTATTAGGACTTTTGTGGGTGCTTGTGGGTTTTCAATTAAAACCAAACCCAAACAAACAGCCAGCAAAGGGCACAAAGGGCTTCTGGTAAAAGACAGATTTCTAGAACTAGCTCTGTAGTTCTCTTCCTGCACTTAAGTGAATACAGTTTTCACATGAAGATATATTGTATATCTGGAAGAAGTTGATGCTATTGCAAGCAAGATCCTTGCTGTCTGTGCAAGAAATTATTAGATCTATAAGTAACAAGAACATAAAAACATGTTTCAAGGCTCCTCTGGAGCCTGTTTTCAGTCATCCTAAAAGATCAGCATGATTTGCGTTGTTTTCAGAACTCTTTTTCTCCCAGATTAAAAAAAAAAAAATCTTTCAGAGGGTGGTATCACTTAATGGGCATTTGCCTATATAACACATTTCTGTAACTACAGTATGTAGGAGTCTCAGGCTTCTAATCTCATGAAAAAGTTGGAGAGGAGGCCTTCATTCTACAGACCTGAACAGGAGGGGGAATGCTGTCATCTGCTTTTTTGTCTTTTCAAAATACCAAATCCCCTGCCCAGAGATTAGAAGCAAAGGTCTGGTGTTAGTGCTGTAATACTTAATCGAATTATGATCCCAGGTGTAGTCCAGAGAGAGGACTTATCACACATTCTCTCTGATTTTTGGCACTTAAATTACCATTCAACCAATGACACCTGGTTTATTTTGAGTATCCGGATTGCAGCTATTGTGGGGCATATTTTTGAAGGCATTCTGTGCCTAATTCCCATAGATGCCAGCAACATCTCATGGGACAGAACCTGATAACAAGAAATTAAGAATTAGCTACCTTTTAACTGGCAGACAAGGACCTGATGTCTACCACCCACGGGACATACCAAATGTGAGCTTGAGTAGAAAATGACAGAAGATTGCCATCAGTGAGAATTTCTATGCAATCCTTGAGTTGAGAGGAGACAGAATTCAGGAGACTTTGGGAAATGGCAGTGGGGAATACAATCACAATAACCTTTGATATTCTGCTTTATGCCTGAGCATAAACAGAACCAGAACCTAGGAGCTGAAGTCTGCTGTGAGTGTGGTTGATCATTTCCTAATGATCAGTGGCTTTCTGTCTCTTTTCTTGCCTACTCTATGTTGGTGAGATTTCCTTGCTGGTTTCTTATACAAGTCTGATGTGCCACTGCCATGATGATATTTGCCATTTTTAATGTGGAGATGCTGAATGGAGTAACTGTGAGATACTTTTTGTTAGCCTGGGCTTGTGTGACATCTTTCTGAGTGTTCCAGGAAGCTTATATGTGGCTGGGCTACACTGAGATACTGGCAGAGCTCAGCTGGGCATCTGGGCTAATCCTGGGCACTCATGTAGCTACTGCATCTTGTTGTGCTGACTCTGCTTTGGGGGATTAAAAAAGTGTGGAGTGTGGAAAAGAGAGACAAAAATCTACCTGAGGTTTGGAAAACATCTCCCAATGCAAGATAAGAGATTATTTTATTTAATATAGGAAGTTGATACCACCATCATCAACTGATTCAATCAGAGGGGCAAGGCAGGTGCTGAAAAGTTTAGCAGGTGAAGGTGTGACAAAAATATTTGGAAACTGAAGATTTCACATAGGAAAGTAAATGTTTCAATGAGGAACAAGCTACAGAAGCAGATTCTTATCTCAGGAGGCCCAGAGGCACAGACCAAGCTTTCTCCTCTCTTGTAAGTGTGTCTGTAAAAGTTTGGTGTCACTGAGTGGTCTTTTGTTTGTATAACTCAGCCTTGCTGAATCAAGGCTCTGCTCTGGCTTTTCAGAGTATATGAATATTCTGAGGTTCATCACAACTTTCAGAGTTTCTCAAAGATTAGTTTTGTGGTCCATTTCTGCTTAGCTTTCTCAAAATCTCTAAGCCATGAAAGATCAACTGCATTTTGCAGCGATTTGTGTTCTCATGACCAGAACTTCCTTCTGCACAAAAACACATTAAGTAGAAATAGAAAACTTATTGAGAGAATGTTATAGAGTTGAAGATGCAGTAATTATACTTGTTCATGTCAGAGTGCTGTTATAACAAGAAATAATAATGAAACATCATTTACTTTATCCTTTTTCAGGGGCCAATAAAGGATAATGTAACCATATTAAAAGGAATCTTTATTTTAATGTTCCATATTGCCTTCATTAACACGTTTGACATTTTTGTTTTGTTGTTTTGTTTTTTTTTTTAATTATGTGATAAGAATTCTAATTGAAATGGGAAGAAGCATAAGAGGGACACGTTTTGGAGGAACAATGACTTAAGAAAAGTTTCCTCCTTACTATTACTGGTTTCTGTACAAAATCAAGAATGCTGCTTCCACTATCTTGAATTAGAGTTTTTATTGAAATCTTTTGTTGAAGGTCTTTTTTACCCAAAGTTTTTCTTTAGAAGTCTCATTCACTTAAGTGTTCTGTATCTTTGAAGTTCACCCAGGATCAGCAAGACAATGACTGCTTCTTCCTGGCAAGTGACACAGTAGCACAGAAGTCATGCAGGGTAGCAAATCTGTTTTTTTTTTGTTTTTGATTGATTGGTTATTTTTTTTTACTGCATAAGGGTAGGTGGAGAGGATTTGAGAACCCTTCAGCTTTGGACACTTTTTGTCATTCTTGAGGTTCATTGACTTGAGTGCTCTGGGGTAGGCACTACCCCCATACCTGCTTTTTTGTTGCTCTTTTGTTGTGCATATGAATTCAGTTGCCAGAATTTTGCAGCTAATAATGTGCTTTTAAATTTATTCACTATGCAGTGGTGTTTTGAGTTTGCATTTTTAAGAGGGTTAAAAGTATCCTTGTATACAAATTCCTTGGATATAGAGCAGCATCCAATAGAGAACTGATACAAGAGAAAACAAGTCAGTGAGCCAAAGCTTTCCTTGTCTCCCCCAAAGGGTAGACTCCCCAAAGTTAACCTAATTAAGGAGGGCTCTTAGGCCATGGGGTTAACAGCTGTTTGGGAGGCAAGAGAGAGCTCCTTAGAAGCTGAGGTTAGACTTTGGAAATAGTACCTTGTGGGATTTTACAGGAAAACTGGTGTGCACGTGTTCATGTGTGTGCTTGGAATTCAGAATGAGAAGTTTAGATGCAGCAGCACCAACAAGGATGGAAATAGGTCAGTCAGTCATTTAAGTGCTCTCTATGTGTTCCTTCTCTGTGACAGCTCTGAGTAGCAGTTGGAAGAAAGCCTGGGATTTCATTTAAAAATGTGAACCAGAAGAAAAAGAAAAAGGAGGGGGTAATTTTGCTTGTTTTGATGCCCACGTGTCTCATTTTCAATTATCCCTCTTATCCACTCTCACTGGGATGCAGTGAGATGCCTACAAATGAGCCATGAGAGAATTTCAAAGGTTTGGATGCTCCATTTGAAAAACTCAGTGAAAAACACTGTGCATCTCTTTGGGCTGTGAAACTTGACTTGAAATTTCTTGAAGACAAAGTTTCCTTTGGGGATTTAGTATTTTGAAAAGCTTGAAGGGCTTTGTGTACCTGATCAGGAGATTACTGTCTTCATGTTGTCAGATCTTACCCTATAGTTTCTGGTCTTGGTTTAGTAGGTATAGCACCACCTATGCTTTAAATACCTTTTTGAATAACACAAAATGGATTAATTTTGTTTAGGTCTTAGCCATCTGAAAGTTAGTTATCTGCTCTAGACTGATGGCTCAGAGCTCTCTGTGTTCAGTAGGTGATTTCCAGAAAGTGATTTAGCTGAACTGCCATGTGGGCAGATATCTCTAACCCTGGTAACTTAGAGGAGTTGAGGGGCTTGGGCTTAGAGTGAGATTGAATTTGTTTTTCTTAAGCTGTTTAACACAAGTCAGAAGATCTGATCTCCAGCTGCTGTACATGTACTGATATGCATCCAGTTATCAACAGAATTCTACCAATTTACATTGTCTGTGGAGCTGGTTTTTATTTATTCATTTATTCATTCTTTTACAAAAGTATAATGATAATGTTGCTAGCACTAACTAGACTCCAGTTCTGGTTCAGTAACCATACCTGAATGGTCAGCCTGGTTCCTTATTAGCACTGAAGTGTTTTTTAAGAGCATTGCTCTTAAAAATTGTGAGAATTGCTACCAGGGACTAAGCCAACAGCCTCTTCAGTTTGTTTGTGACAAGCTGATGCCATATGCTATTAGGTGTTATGATGAAAATTACTACACTTGTGGACAGAGTTTTGATGATGCTCTAGAAATAGATCCAGAAGCCAAACTTTGTGATTGCTCTCATTCTCCACTTGTCATAAAGAGTGACAGAGTAACTTGTGGCCATTCTTAATGTCTGTCTTCCGACTCTGGTTTTTCTGTAACCAGCTGTGTGCTCAGCACCTCCTCCCTTCCACTTTTGTCCCTTTTCTTCTCACCCTGCTTTTCATCACTCCCTTATCTCTTCACTTCTTATTTTCTTATCCTGATAAGTGATTTACTGCTTTTATACATCTTCCCCACCACTGCTGCCACCTGTCTCCTTGAACTGTGAATCCTAACACGTTTGCTGCCATTTATCACAGTGTTTTTGCATCATCCCCTCTTCCCTTCACCTTTGCCCACCACTGTCCAGTCTAATTCTGTGTGTACATTCCATTGTGGCTAGGGCAGGATACTATTCTGTGTACTGCTTCCTTCAGTCCCTTAAGTTTAAATATTTCTCCTCTTTTTCAAATTTCTTGCCATCTGCTCAAATATTAGAGCAAGCAGCATGGCACAGTGGAGAAAGAAGCAAACAGGGCTAAAGAGATTTTGTGATGTCAGACTTGGTCTCAGAATTTCCCTTTTCTTGCAGCAGAGGATTTATAAAAGCCAAATGTCCCCTAATTACTGAAGAACTTTAACGTTTTACAATTTTAATTTCTTTTTTTTCCAGTTTGGGCAAACTATGTGTCAGGTTAATGATCCTAGTTTGCTCAGGAGTATAGCCACAGAGGTGGGTACAAAGAATATTTTGCACCAGTGACAAACAGTTATTCTGATTTATAACTCAAAAGATAGGGGATGGTCAGGAGAGCTATGAACACAAATTTGGAGAGAGGTTTTCTTTTTCTTTGAATTGTACCAGTTATTGTACTGATTTCCTCAGGTAAACTACTTTTCAGTTTTCATTGATGTGCTTATGTATTGTTCATTACTTGGGAGCAGTTTCAAATATTACTGAAGGAGAAAAAAGTTGGTAATTGGCCATTTTCTGCTTTACATCTATCTCTGAACCTCCATCTGATAGTCATCTTGTCAAAACTGTCAAGAGAATAAAAAGTAAACAGCCTTTTTAGCCCAAATAACATATTTTAAGTTTTCCAGTTAAGCTTGAATTTTGCATTCTTGGGAGTAAGGAGGTATCTGTAGTGCTCTGTTGAAGCAGAGCACTTTGGGTTTATTCATTTTTTCCCCATGCATACCAGTTAAGCTGTTCTGCTACACAGGAGAGAGAAATATAAATACTAATTTGTTTTAAGCTTGGCTAAAGTTGTCTGTCCTAGTCTAGGGCAAGTTGCCTTTTCAGATCTGAAGATAATTTTGCAAACCTGGCATATTTACCTGTCTTCTCTCCACTTGGCAAATGTTGTTTGCTGTTTATTCTTGCCCATGAGAAAACATGAGTAAATTTGAAATGGGGTTTCTTCTGATAAATTAGGCTTATTGAGATATCTCAAATCCTTACACCAATATATGTATATGCTGAGGACTTTCTGTGGGAACTCAGAACAGTGATATTTCTTTTCCTGCTCTAACTCAGTATCATGGAAGGATTAACGTTAAAATTAACCAAATATTTTGCTGTTTCTTCCAGGGGGAAGGTGATTTATTTAATTTTTGTAGTGTCCTATTTTCTATTTATGACTTTGTCAAACAAGTCCAGACTGATCTTGGATGCTTCACTCACTCCACCTGTGTCTCAGACATCTGAGCTGCAAAGTGAGACTGATCCTATGCATCTGCCTCACTGCAGCATTGGAGAGCATTTCACTCATGTTTGTGAAACACTCTAAGAACCTCAGTGGAAAGAAAACCGCAGATGTCTGAATTTTAGGGGATTTGATTTAGCTCTTGAAGTAAAAACCTTTAGTTCTGGAAACCAAGAAACCTGCGTAGAACTGTTTATGTCTGATTGCAAAATGTCCATCCCTAATTACAGGTTAAGTGGAAATGTTCATATTTTGACCTGAGCTTCACTCTGTTAATGCTGGGTACTTAGAAATGAACCAAGTAGCCATGTCATGCCGTGAAACAATCTGTCTGTTTGATATGGTGTTGCATTCTTGTGACCTAAGGGGAAAACAACACATCAGGAAACCTGTAACTAAAGTGTGGACCTCAACAAGGGTGGGGAAAACAGGGAAAGTGAGCTGCTGGACATGATTACAACAGCCAGAATGCTGAGGATGCCATGACTTTATGCTTTCTACTGGGTTTTAATGCAGGATTTATTCATCTTAGGAAAATTTGGAATTTTCTCCATGCATTTAATTTTATTTTTTTTCCACCCCTCTCCTACAGACAAATGTTTCCTCAGATTTTTTGCTATGTGTATTTTGTTAGAATGTGTTATTTTTGCCTCTGGCACGAACATATGGATTTTTCTATTTGTGTGACAAACAAGATAGCAGTTTACTTAGAAATTTTTGTTCCACCTGTTGCTCAAGATCCCCAGCTTTAAATCTCACTCTTTACTTGGAACTGTTGTCAGGCATCCACTGTGACACATGATGATGTTACAAAAAATGTAAAAATTCAGCATGTGAGCTGCATAATTTCAAGTGGCTGTCCAGATATCAGATCTTTCTTTTTTGTGGATTTTTCCATCACCTTGCATTGTGCTTAACAATAATACTAATCCATTCAATCACCTTGAATATTTTCTTAATCTGTACTTACCCTGAAGCTATCTTCAGTATTTAGATAGGAAAGGCAAGCTGAGACCAGGGAAATACAAAGTGATTGTGATGTTCTTTTTCTTTTGAAGGAAGAATTTGATGCCATCTCTCTTAAATGCACATGCTTTCTGATTTGGTCTCATGTTATTAATAATCATGGACTGCTGCTGTGCACCACTTTTGTTTGGGAACCATTGCAAAGTAAACTCCTAAATGTTGCTTTCTTTCCTGTGTGGCATTGGCATTAGCATGTTTCTTTTTTTTTTGTTGTATGGAAGTGACATTTACTTTTTTTTGCTTAACCAATTTTATTGGGGTGTTTTCCTCAGAATCTTTTGGGCAGCTACATCCTGTGGGTTTTACTATGGCATTATTTATCTCATTTCATGTCTCTTTCATTCAATTATTATCATATGTTCAGATAATAGAATAAATGGAAGGCACTTGTGTCCTTCATTTGAACAAAATATAAGTTTGTGTAAGAAGTAAGTTAGAAACCATGTCTGAACATGGCATAACTATTTGTCTGGATTTTCATCCTCCTTCTCATTATTTCTAATGCTGTCGCTAAAAATGATTTCTCAACTTTAAATTCTTTCTGGAATGAAGTGGCTTCTGGTTCTTGACAATGGAAAATTTTGATGCATGTGTTTGCCACATCCTGATTAGATTGGTATAACTCCTGCTCTCTCAGGTCCTTCTCAAAACTCAATTCATATACCAGAGTTTGATACAAGTTACTACCACAAGGGTGATGAAACAGAGAAATTCAATCATACCATGCATAGGTTATCCATTTTCCAGAGGCTGATGGGAGAGATTGAATTTTCAGAGATCTTCTGGGCTGTTTTGGTTTCGTTTTCTCTTTGCCTCTGCTCTTGTCTTCAGGGTTTCAATTTTTCTTTTAAAGTGGAAAAAATAATTTTAAACTCCTCTCTTCCTGGCTATGAAACTATTTTTCCCATATTCATTTATTGCAGGTGAGCCACTTAATTTTTTAAGCATCAAAGTTGTTTACTTTCTCTACATGCCTCTAGGAATCCCATTCCATGAACCTTACATTGACTTGCATTTTTGGTTGGGAGGCCAGAATGAGAGCCAGCTTCTGAAAAACTCTCCAGGATGGCAGCTAAAACCAAAGTCCTAAATCAGTCTACACTGGAAGCCCCAACATTTGTTACTAGATTTAGCTTGAACAAACCAGGCATCCAGAGTTTTGAATACTTTTTTTCTTGCATGACAAATATTTGTCTCAGGGCAGAGCACAGATAAAAAGACTGATTTCAGAACCCCATCAGGAAGATGACATTCTGGGGTGAGCTGGGAAAACAAGGACTGGCAATTTGCATCCTCATACCAGAATCAGAGTTTTTGAGGATCTGGGGTGTAGTCTAAACTAGTGTTGACTGAATTTTGTCAGCAATGCTTTGAAAGAGATTTACTGCAGGTGCTAAAACAGAGAGCAATAATCTACACAGTTAATCATTGCTTTTACTGCTCTGAGAAACAGGAACTAATGGGCAAATGAGCTGGGAAGGTGAACTTTCTTTGTTTATCTGTTTACAGCTCAAATGAATGTCTACAAGGATCTGTAATAGAAGCAAGCCATCTCCCTAATTGCTTCGTAATCACTACAAGATCACTGCACTGTCTGTCAACTAAAGGGTGTAGAAATGGGACCCCATCTCATTGAGCATTTTGAGTTTTAGTGCAGTGTCAGCTTGGAGATGGGCACAGGATGAATTCATGAAAACTAAAGGAGGGGGAATATAAAATTCAAATACATGATGCAGGCTCATAAAGAGACTGAGGTCAGTGTGACTCTTTTAGATGCTATTTCTGTGGCTTTCTCTAGAAAAGTTATTAGACTGTTCTTATTTTTCCAAAATCTATTCACCCACTCTGAATTTCAACAGAGATTTTAAAAGGTTGTGTTTGTTAAGGAGAAAGCAACACTTGACAGAGCTGGATTATTTTTGACAGTCTGAGGGGTAGCAGTGTACGAGGAGAATTGTTGCTACAGTCCCAGTGATTGAACCAGGCGAGCTTTGTTTTTCCTTCTAACTTTACTAAGGGTTTAAAGAATTTTTGAAATGTTCTCCTCACTCCAGGCTCCCTACTTCTCAGTCTCACTGTGTGTCTAGAGGACACTGTCAGTATCCCCCTCCCACCTCTGTATTCTGACAGTGAATTGTTTCATGTTTGTTTGTGCTAAGCCATGAAAGCTTGAAATTGAAATTTGTTTGCTCCTCCACTTCCCACTCATATATGTTCTCATTTGTTGTACATTTTTGCTATAGGATTTTATCTCAAAGGTGCTGAACTGTATGGGGCTGCAAAAATGCAGAAAGAAAAATAAATCATTCCAGGAGCCTGTGAAGTCTCCTGTCCCACAGCTGGGTTTTCCGCTGTCTACAGAGTCAGGAGCAGTGATTGAAACTGCCTATATTTGAGATTTGCATAGAATTATAGGGAAAAGAAATTACTGTAGACCTCTGCAGATCCTCGGTCTAAGGCCTTTCTCAAAGAAGGGTTGACTTCAGTGTTATGTGGGTTACTTAGGGTTTTTTTACAGTCAGGTTTTGAAAATGCTGATGCATAAAAAGTCATAATGTGAGAGGGTTTTTTCCCCATGTAGATTCTCTGTTGCCTGACAAAGACTGGCTTCATTATGTCCAGAGGAGCTCCCTCTTCTGCCTAGCTGCCTATATTCATAGAACTTCCAGACTGAAAATCTTTGAAGTTATTGCCAAATTTGATTCAAGTTCTGTGGACTCAAAAGTTACTGAAAGATAGCACAGGCACAAAGTGCATGAACAAATCAGCCTTCTGTCCTTTAACCAAAAGGAGATGAGTCAAATGGTAAATCTTTCCCCTCCATTAATGTAGGAACATGTTGTCACCTCTAAATTTCTCTCTGGGTTCAGATGGACATGGGAGAGCTTAACAGTTTTAGACTAACAACCTTGGTTCAAATGAGTGTGTGGAGTCCAAGTCCCAGGACAGAGGAAGTTACTTCTAATGCCAGGCATATCTGATGGAATTCCTTTCAAGCAAGAAGCTGAAAACTCACCAAAAACTTCCCTTAAATTACCAGTATCTCCTACATCTGTACATGGCTGATGGTCTGGGGGACCCACTTTTTGTGGCACTGCCATGTCACAGTACATTTCATCATCTCTCACCCATTTAGGAGTGCACAGGAGGCCAGATGAAGACCAGAGCTCAGGTTTGGCTGAATTTACAAAAAAACTTGTAGTGCATCTCCTTTCATAGGCCTGACCTTTTCTCCTTGTGCACACACACATTTCATATGTATATGTAAGCCTCTTTACCATTATGTCCTTTCCTGTGATACTGGTTAAGAGCTGGGTAGTGAATTTAAAGCTAGATGGGATACAGGTAGAGAAGGTCAAACAGGCAAAACTCCACTTTTGTACATGCTTAGGATTTTTCTTAAATTGGCAGACTGAAAAGTGGTACTTCTTGATGCTCTGGTGCAGGTGTGGTGAGGAAATGGAACTTTGACAACAACCATCATGGAAAAGCAACAGGCAAAAGCACTGCAGCATGCACAAGAATATAAGCACTTTTTAACCACAAGATGATCTTGCACTGAATTTTCTTCTACTGCCATGGCATCTTTGATTTCACATGTAATGTGCTTAAAAGGACAGATATAACATTCACTATCTTGACAGAGGATGACATGGTCTGCCTCTTGTCCTTGTTATGTTCACAGTGTCAGGTGTAAGAATTTCTCAGAGGTGCTACTGAAGTGAATATCATTTTCCTTATAAAATCTGGCTCAAACAGTATTTGGCTTGTTCTCTACCTATTCACTTTTTTGAGTGAAAATGGGCAACTTTGACAGTGAACCAACATATAGTGAGCTCTTCTTCTTTGATTCACTTACATGATTTTAATGTACCCATGCTTTAATATTCATCATAATTTCTTGCTGACTGAAAGGGAAGGGCAACTTGAAAAAAGAATATAAACCATAATTCCAGAAAGATCCAGTTAAACTGAAGGGTGAATTCTTGTCTTTGGGGCTTTCAGCCTTTCTAATATTTAAGTTTAAAAGTGAAGTATCTAAGGACAAGAAGAGATGTCATAATTTACCATTGGGTGATGTCTCAAAGGATTAAAGAAGAGAATAAGATCAGTTTTGCATCACAGGTACAATTCAAGTAACTGGACTAACAATTTTTTTTCAGTCATGAATATTTAGGCAACACAGCTGCTTTTTTTGATGAAGCAAGCTTAATGTATAGGGTGGGGTAAAAAGGATGCTAAGGGCAGCTTCCACTTGAAATCCTTCCTGTTCTGCCTGTATAACAGTTACATGAAGATTTAATTTGGCATGGTGTTTCATCCTTACCTCCTTTCTTCAAGTGTTACATGTCTTCAGTAATTATTCTATTCTTCTAAACATCACAGGAAAAGGTATAATAATAAAATTTTCTATAAATTAGTTCACAAAAATGGCTTTCCTGACATTTTCCTCTCCCCAAAGTGCCTGTTTTTGAGAGGTAATAGAAAAAAGCAAATGTTTCAAATCCCAAAGGTTTAAATTTCTCAGATTTAACATTCTCATCAGGATTCTCAAACTAATCTTTCATTGTACCATTATTCATTGCAATGAGATGTTTCAGTGCTCCGGAATCAAAATGTGTAGTTTCAACTTGGCTTGGTATCAAATCACATTCTGCTGGTGCATTGCAGTGATTGATAGAAGTTACAGTTTGAATGCTTTACATTCCCATTCTTCTGCATTGGACAGGCATCTGTACCAGGCAACTGACCCATATCTCATGTGATGGCACCAAATCCTCTCATCCATTGTTTTGGGTTAGTAAGAGGAGATGTCATGGAGTATTATGAGAAATGTATCTTTGTCAGGTGGCTTTCTTTCTTTCTAGGGCATATAGCATACTTCACTGATGGGGTTGGTGGGAAATATAAAGCCTAAATGATCTGAAGTAGAAATTGGTAATGGAAGAGACACCACCACAGTGTCAAAGAGTTCCTCCTCCTCTGTATTGTTTGGGCTGAGGCAATGCCATGCAGTGAAGCTCAGATGGTAAAACTCTGCCTCTTAAATTAGCAAATGATTGGAAAAGATCTGAGCCTGATTTAGCTCTCTTAGAAAGCATCTGGGCTTTTTGTTGATTGCAATCAGAGACAGATCAGGGCTTTATAGCTTGCCTGCCATCTTCTGAAATGTTATGTGACAAACAAGATACTGGTATTATTTCTGTTATGGAATGTTTGTCATTTTTTCACAGCAGTGATTATGGGGAGAACATTTGCATCATGCTCAGAGTTTTTAGTGGGCTTTCCAAAGATTAAATTGTCTGGTTATTTGGTGTGGGTTTTGTTTGGGTTTTGTTGTTTGTTTTTTTTTTTTAACTGACTTGGCCACATCGTCCCTTTGCTGCAGACCAGTCAGCTGACAGGTACTAAAAAAGTCTAGCAGAATAAGGTTAATCTTCTCCCTTTAATTAGACAGCAATATCTAGCAGACCCAGTGGACCAGATGACCTTGAAAATTGAAGTGAGAATAGAGATACATTTGAGAGGAAAAAATCTTTAGTTACAAGGGCTTGGGGGGGGGGAAGAGGGGGTAGAAGGAACATGAGGGGAATGTTCACTGATTTAACAAAAGAACCCCACACAATCACCATATTCCACCCAAACCCTCAGGGAATTTCTCTCATAACATAGACTGGGATAGTCCATTTTATGTCCACTCTGACATAGTCTGTCAGAAAATCTTTCTGTGATTACATGAACCTCTTAATCTTCCTCTACGGAGCCTAAAATATTCCTGTCAATGTAGCCCCAACTATTTCATAACCTTTTACCTACATCCCTTCAAAACATCATAGAAGGTCAGTAATATAATAATTTCTACAAGAGAATGACTGAGACATTGCAGTTTTCCCCTAGATTGCATAAGAGGTCTAAGAGTCTCATGTTGTCACCTTGCATGAGTCACTGAAGTAATTTTTTCACTCTTCTGTAATATTATGAGACCTGAGATTTTATTCAGGACTGCCCATGCAACTGTAAATTTGTCTCTCAGTAGTGGTAAAAGGACTTTGTGTTGGAGTGCTTGGCTTATGGACACATCCTCCACTCTAACTTGATAAAAATTTTGGCATGCTAACTACTGGATCAGGAGTACTGGAGCAGGAAGCCTGCTTGCAAGCAATGTGTATGAGCTGAGTAACACTGTATAGAGAAAGTAAAAGGGACCTTCTCTCCCAGTAACCCAAAATAGATGGGTACTTCTGTATCCAGAAAATCATTTGCATGCTGAATGACTTAGAGACATGGCAGGAACATGCAGGAATACAATGAATATTCTGTCTCTGTGTGGGAGTGAGAAATACTTTAAGTGTGTTAGAGCCTGTTAGCAAACACAGTTATAATAGGAAGCCAGCAATCCAGCTCTCTGTTAAGAGAGTTAACAGAGTTAACTCTCCAGTTAAGCCTTGCTAGTTAGTATTCAGCCAGCAGTTTGCCAGTCCAGTATTGGTTTTCTGTTTGCCATCTCATCAGAACACAGCACATACCTTGGCAGTTTTGGTATCAAACCCTCACTTTAAGGTATCAAAGGGAAAAAGGTCTTTCTGATGCTGGAGATGGACTTATTCAGGCTGAGTTTTGGCATGAACTATTGAGAATGTATGTTCATCATCCAATAACTTCTTACCATTTTATAATAACCTCCTAATTCCCCAAACTTGGATGTTTCTAATATTCTATCCACTCACGTTGCCATTTTGGGATCCGATTTGGAGAAGCCTTGAGTACAGTCAGTTTCAGCTCAAACCAGGGTAAGTTAGCTGCCAAACATCTATGCTAATGCCAAACAATGCTACATAAATTTAAGTTCTTTTAAACAAAATTTCTGCTTCTGTCTCCCAGATGCGGTAGCCCAAATTAGCTGGTGTCCCTTATGTAAGTCACTTTTTGTCCCAATTGCTCTTTTATGAATTGGGGGACAATGTGAGATGCTCTTTTACCAGTGCTGTTGGGAAAATTAGTCCATCAGTGTTTATAAAGCAGCCGTCTCCTGCCGTGCTAAGCACTTTAGAAAAGCCATGAAGAACTGAATAGCTCTGTCCTCAGAGCAGGCTTTGAGTAGCATGCAGGAAGCAGGAGCCTAGGGCTGCATATTGAACAATAAGGAAAAGGCAAAATATTGAATAATCCACTCATTAATGAACAGTGTTGATCCTGGGCACAGAATAAAGCAGGACCCCTGTGGAAAACCCCCCTGTGCTCCTGTAGTTAAAGGCTGTGTCATAATAATGACAGACTCAGGGCTGAATGAAAATTGTATGTACCTGGGAAGCTGTGGCATATCCAAACTTTCAAGAGCTCAACTTTGTGACATTAAAGTCAGTTCCTTTGATTGCAGCTTTCTGTGTGCAATAAGTCTGATCGTAAGAGCTGAACAATCTTTGAGGAGTGTTCATCTAATGTTGGTCTACAGGGAACATGATGCTAATTTACTCTTGCCAGAAAGTGAGTATGTTAAGCAAATCTGCCACTTTCATCTGCCAAGGAGTATGTGAAATCTATGGTGTAATGTGGGGAAATATTCTACAGCAGCTGGAGTATTCACTAATAATTGTGAGGTGCATTGTGTATTAGATCAGTTGCAGAGTTTGAGGAGGGGTAGAAGCAGGAACAAAAATATGATTCAAGGTGAACTGTGTTGCCAGAAGTTCTAAAGTGTGTATTAGCTGTTTTCTGTGAACCATTGTGAGGAGTTTACCTTATCTCCACCCAACCTGCCAAAGGAGGCTAAAGCCAGGAATGTAGAATGACAAAGAAATACAGATAGTTTAAAAAAGATCTGTCTGTCTGGAGGGAAAGGTTTATAAAGTGGGGCATTGTGTGGAAGTGTCAGGCAGACTGGGTGGGAGGGTCCAGGGGAACTTGTTGACTGCAGTCACAGAGGTGGGAACCCAGTAAATCGAGCAAATGTGAAGTTAAAATTCTCTTTCCTAGTGTTTACAGTTTGTGATGCATGAATTTTAAGTGGCTTTTAGAACGTATCAGAATAGAAAGTTGACATAATAGTGCACCATGGTCTAGATAGGTGAAATTCTTGAAGGGTCAGTTACTGTGGGGCAAATTTTTTAAGATTGAAAAGTTGGAAAAAAAACCTGTCTGATGTGTTCCCCTCATGTGTTTGGTTTTGAAAAGGCCAAACAATGAATCAGGCTTTAAAACAGAGGAACTGTAGGTGTTCTCAGTAGCTTGTTTAATGCATCTGGCTGCACAAGATTGATGTCCCAGTGTCACTCATCCTGCAGCTGGGAGCTGGGGTCCCTAAAACACCTTCCAGGACAGGACAGATGAGACCTACTCCTGCAGAATGGTCATTCCAAGAGATCCATACCTGGGGCCAGACATATGCATCTACGGGAGAACTTTTGTAAACTGTGACTTGCCTCCCAGGGAATGTGCTGGAAACCCTGTTCCTTGAAAGACTAAATATTGGACTGGGCCCCAGGAAAATATTCAGTAGGGAGGAGTCCATTGGTAACCACAGCAATGAACCACACTAATGATGGGATCTTGGTCTTCCATCCCAGGCACACTCACAGGGTGTGATTTTCCTAACTGGGTTTTAATTTTCATCATTCTGCTTCCTGCCCAGGAACATTTCTGGCATTACTGAGGGCCAGAGGTGTATTGGGTGAGGTAAATACTGGGATTGAGATATATTCTGAAGATTAGAGAAGGGAGTCTGCCTATGTCAGGTGGGGGATGTGTGTTCTCCTTGGTGTGTGTGTGTGTGCCCCTAACACCTATTACCAGCTCTGAGAAATGCATGTATTCATCAGAAGGAGAAAATATCCCTTTGTGTTTATTCTTATTTAACATTGTTTGCACAGAAAATGGAGAAACACATCTTTTACCGTCGTGTACTATTTGAAATTATGTCAGTACACCATGCAGTGCTCATTTTGCAAACATCTACTCCACCATGTGGTCTCTGGAAGCTAATGCTCTTCTGCTCGGTATGGCCACTTGTGTTCTGCCTGGAGCACACTGCAGTGGTTATGTTAAATAGCCCTTCAGAAGGTTTCCAGAGCTCTAAAATAAAAATGCAGGAAGCTAGGGAGGAGGAAAGAGAGTCGGGAGGGGGGATTTTTCGTAGCATTAGGATGTCTTGCTACCTAATTGCCTTAGAACATGTGGGCTTGAATGAATCCTCTTTAATGAGTAATAGGCAGATGTATAAGTCTCAAACCCCAAGCACCCAAATGATGAAATACACACTAATGAAGACTCAGATTTTCGACAGCGGCAGGTGTAGAGTTGATTTGTAAAATGTGAATAAATTGGGTTTAAAATGATATATTTATTTAACGAAGCAAGTCTTCCATGTGTGTTCCCCTTGTATTCACTCGCTCATACTGCAGGCTTACACATCCTGCTTGATATTGCTGCCCACAGTCTCTCAGCAGTTTCTTGCTATAACTCTTGCTTCGAAGAAGTGCAACAATAGAGACCAATTACCCTCTGTCTCTGCTCTTATTGCAATGAGCTAGAGGGAAAAAAAAATAAAAAGAGTGAACCCCTCCCCCCCTACTTCCTTTTCAATTTCAAATGCTAACCCTGTTGGTAGTGCCATTTGTGGATTTGAACTCCCTGGCTTTGTGTACAGTATTATCTGGAGATTCACCTGGTACTGATCCAATGAACCAACACAACCTTACAAAGCTGAAGGGACGAGTGTAGAGTTCTCTTTGTAATAAATCATATGCCATGAAAAAGGATTTCTTTAACTCCTTTCCTCCATTATTCTCCATATCTCACCTTGTGGAAATGGGTCTGTTAGTGAGAGACTTAGACTCATGTAGTAGGAAAAATGAACAGGGGAGGGAGAACTGAAGTGAAAGGAAGGCAGAGTTCCTGGAGGATTCTGTAGCCTGGAGATGCCAGAAAGAAGAGGCACAGCTTGGAAGAATAGGAAGCACCCTAAAAATAAATCTAAAATGTGCCTTGGTACTAAGCCTTCCTCAGCTCTAGACATGGAGAAGGATGCTTTCAATAAAGCAGCTGCACACAAAACCTTAAAACCAGTGAAGAGTTAAAACCCCCAAGGCAAGGAGTTTTGGTCCAGATAGCTGCTCAGCAAGCTGAATGCTGGTCTGAACATCTTTGATTTTACTGAGTCGAGCTGGTAACCTCTTGAGATCTGGCTGCCTCCCAAGTAGGGAGGGATGAATACTGCAAAATGTTTCAGTTTCCATTTCAATTTTGAAGCTCATTTGCTTTGACTGAATTTGCACTGTGTTTATGTAAATTTATAAGCGCTGTAATAAATTTATCTCCTTATAGAAAACATACATTTTAGAAAAAGGCTGGAGAATATTTGTGAAGTGCAAATTCTAATTCAACAAGTATAATCACAGAACCTGACTTAAATGTACATTCCATCACAAAGCAGAAACATAGTATGCTCTGTGTATTCAGAAAAGCCCAACAAGCATAAGCTAAAATGCAAACAATTATTGCCATCTAAAATATTTTAAATTACATACATGTCATTATTTGTGGTGGCAATGACTGTGGCACACAACCCAATTTTTCCCAGTATAAATGAAGACAGCAGTCAGGTAATAGTAGCAGTTTGCTTTTTTATAGAATTTTGCATTTTTATAGAAAGCTCATCTACTTCTGGTTACACTTTTTTTCCAACCTTGTAAGGGTCTGTGCCAGCATGTCATTCTTATCTGGCTCCATGTCAATATTTCCTGCCACATTTATATGAGCATTCATGGATGTGGGCATTAAATCTCATCAAACTGAGTATTCTCCTCTAACCTTATTTTGAAAATGTTTACCTACTTCACCCCTCAGTACTTTTAAAGCTCTTTTTTCCTTCTCTTGAACCTCTTGGATGCCTGCTGTTTTGCTCTCCTCCATATCCCTTTTCGAAGATCATCCTTAAGCAGTCCTTTGATATAACTTGAAGCTTTTTCCTCCTGTAATTTTTGTGCTGAACATATTTTATTTACAGGAGAAACCAAACTTTATCTGAATAGGGCAGTTTTGGAGACTCTGTCTAAATCTTGGGAACACTTACAGTCATATGAGCATTCATATTGGAACCAATGAGCACTTCCAGTCTGACTAAAAGAGCTGGACTGCAATATTGAAATATTTTATATACTGTAACACAGTTGTTTCCCATTGTGAAGATGCTCCTTCCAAAATATACCTATATTTCTACTTTGCCCAGTTTTTGAAGGAGCAGGTAAACAGTTAAATAATGGAAGTACCAAGCAATGTCTGCTAGGAATGAGCTGGATTAAGATTGGTAGGGGGAATTAGAAAACAGTGCAAGATGCCATTTGTAGGTTATCCTGTTCAATTTCTTGAATTGAAGGTATTAGCCACAGGGGAGATCACATCATCTGGGAGCAAGAGAATACACTGAGTGCAGGATCTGTAATAGGCATGTGGGAGACTTTTACTGTATGCTTTTGGTGTATGTTCTGATATAGGTGAGCTGATGGAGACAGCTCTACATCTAATAGAGTCAATAATCAAATCTGAAGTACCAAGAAACATGGCTTGATGTTTCCTCAGAGAGACCACAAGTTTGCAATATATGAATAAAGAGAGAATGTGGTAGATACAAAATTTCTTAGGCAAAAAGCAAAGGAAAAAATTATTTTAAAGAGAGGATAAGAAAATCTTACACTGTCCCCAGACTGGAAAGAAATAATGCCTACCTAAGAAATTTAATTAATTGTTGTTACATTGATTAAGATGTGATATACCACATCAAAGACTAGTTAAATGATATTTGGAAATTAATTTGAGTTCCTATTAAATAGAGCTCAGAGGAGCTTCCCAAATGAATAACTTGTTTGTCAGACATCAAATCCCTCTGCTTACAAAGTTTTCTCTCATAAAGACAACTATTTTCAACAGTTCTTATTTCTTGAAGTTAACCACAAGATTCATCACTAACCAGACATTCATGGCAAATTCAAATATTGCAAATCATAATTCATTAGTATCTTACAGAAATTAGATATTCCTTACTCTTGTTCCTTATAGGGATGAGTTGTATAAAGTTTTCTAAAAAGTTCCGACCCCCAAATTAAAACTGTTATTCCATAATTTAATTTAAAATTTGCTTTTGGTGCTCTGTAGCTTGGCCACTTCAATGTGCTTTGAAGATGTGCCATAATGGAATCAAAATATAATTGTCTTCTTTAGTGTTATTAGTTTTAAATAGTCTCAAATCAAAATGTAAAAGGGACACATGAACCATACAAGGGAATATCATTTCAGGTTCTGATCTCTTAAGAAAGTTATCCTATGGAGCCAGCATGCTGTTTTCTTGAGAACTGTGCCAAAATACAGCAAGATTCATGATGATCACTGCAATTTCTGTGTTTGTTAAATGAAAAACTCACTCCTGAGGTTCTGCTTTAATGCAAGTTTTATCCCAGAGTAATTCTACCAAGGGTCTCTGGAAGTACTTCTAATTTTGTACGGATATCTGTGAGTTCAAAAAGAAGATAGGATTTAGTAGAACTGTGTGGAGGTAGTTTATGAGAAGACAGAAAAAAAAAAAAAAAGAGAGAAATCTTGTATGTGTTTTGCTTTACAGTGGAAAGGCCTGTTTGTCTGTGTAATTATGGCTGTGTAATTGGACTGTTCAGAGAAGAAATCACTGAGTTCTCTAGACAGACAAGTGGCCAGCAAGACATCAAGGTCTCCATCTCCACCCCAGTGAGCTCTCGGGCTTGTCTCTGCACCAAGGCAGCAGCAATGGAGCTGCAGAGCTGGTACTTGGGTGTTTGAACTCCCAGACAGCCTGGTGGTTGGATTGTCTAAAGCCAAGGACCTTAGAGAAGTGAGGCATTTCCCTTTCTTTTTGCCAATTAAACTTACATTTTTTGGTCATCGGATTCCTAGAATTTTTGTTGAAGGAGAGCATTACTGGAGTAAATCTCTATTGTTTGCATAATTGTGTTTAAAAGATTAGATCTGAAACGACATTCTCATAATAGACCAGGGATCAATGAAAGCACTTCTTTCTTCAACAAGCTATAAGGCTTAGCAGTAGGTTGATTTTGTTGTTGTATTTTTATTTTAAATACAGAGGTAGTTACATCTCTGACTGGGATTTTATTATATGTGTGGTCTTTCATATAATTCCTGAGCAAGATCTACCCTCCAAGGTCCACTGGTCCCAAGTTCAGCTTGAGATGACAGAAGGGACTTCTCTCCTTTTTTGTTCTGTGTTCACTCTACCAACAGCCCATGGAGTTTCACTGGGGCTTCAGAAAGAATGATGGGCTGTTACTCTTGATAAGCAGAATCAAACTCAAGACAATGTACTGATAGGGATATGTATTAGGGCAGGTAGGGGAAGCCAAGGTGGCATATCTGTTTCAGCACCCACAAGATGTGATGGTCAATAAACATTTTAACTTGGTGTGTTGCTTGGCTACCTTTTGTGTAGGCAATTGCAGGAAAGGGAGAGACTGAACCCTGGGTTAGCTGAACAGTTACACTCATGCTTTAAATCCTTTAAGCACATACTTAATGGCATTGATTTCCATGCTTTTAACAGCTCTGCTGAGTTAAGGCATGACTGAGGGCAAAGTAAAGGCCTGGTGATGCTGCTTATCAATCCTCCTCGTAGATATAGATTCTCAGCTAGAGCAGTGAAGAGAAGAGAATCTCAAAGAACAAGCAGGTTCTTCCAGTGCCAGCATGGTAACCTGGCAAAAGGCAAAGGAAAGAGCTGGTATTGGTATTGTGAAGGACAAGAATGCTGAGTGACCCAAGATGTTTCAGTCAATACTGTGTTGTTCATGGTATTTCTAAAAGTGGCCATTCCTGCAGGCTTCCCATGTCCTCAGGGGAACATTTACTTGTGTTTTTTTCCTTAAGAATAACTTGCCTAAATATATAACATTCAGAATATAGCCCTAATTCTACAGCTGAAGATAGAAGCATCTGCAGCCCACATATGACCTTTGTGTGTTTTGTTTATTTTTTGTGTGTGTGTTTGCAGATGCTCTTTGATGGGGTTTGATTTAAACCGGCACTGGGCGAATCCGTCTCCTTGGGCTCATCCCACACTGCACGGAGTGAAGCAGCTCATCATTGAGATGTACAACAATCCGGTGAGTGGGGAAAGGGGATGCCAGAACAGCCACTTGGTTCTGTCCTGCTTGCAGGGCTTTGTACAGTGCCAGTAGTTCTGATGTGACTTAATCCAGTTGCAATACCAGAGGAGTAAGTGAACACCACCTCCGACGCATGAGATGGAGGAACAGTTCTGTCTTTTGTCACAGGAAGCATCAGAGTGGAGAGAGCAAGTGAAATGAAGTTCAGCTCAGATTAAATATGAAATAATTCTGAAAGCAGGGCCTAAATTCAATCGAGCTGCTCTCATGATGATCTGAGCTAGATTCAAAACAGCAGGCCCCCAAAATTGAATTACTGAATGGCATTGATGTTTAATCCAGAGCTCCGGCAGGGGTTGCTCTGTAGCGTGCAGAGCAGGAGGGGGATAATATTTGCAAATATTATATAAACACACAAGCATACACTCGTGCTCACTCAGAGGAGCAGAGGTGTTCTTGAAGGTGAAATCTTAGCTAATCAGAAGAGATGGATTGCAGAGAATATGGAGAAGAGGAGTGGGAGGGAGGCAGACTGCTATCGAATGTTTGACATCAAAGCACAGAAGGATTATTGAACGTGGCACCTAAGAAAAACTGCTGAACAAAGACAGAGATGGGTAGGAAAAAATCACTGCCAAAAAGCATGAGGAGACTATACATGATTATTTCTTCTGTATGGAATTATTGGTATCTGTCCTTTTTTTGTTTCCTCTTATGGAGATTGAATTTGAATCTTTAATTCCATGAAGTTCTGCTAATTTTATTTTATTTCTGTTAGTCTGGTTTGCCTTCTGAATAAAGAAATAGGATTCTTACCCCTGGCTACATCATGTGTAGGATAAGAACACCTTTAATTTAACTCCTGATTCTACCAGTACATCTTAATTGGACTTTTTATCTTCCAGCTAGGAGTAATAGCTGTACAGAAGGGGTTTTAGGTACAAGGAAGATAGGTCAATAGATGAGGTCCTTACATATGGAGTGGCATCCAGTTGCATGAAAAACATTTTCTTAGACTGCTAATTGTTTGGCAAAGAATTTGTATTCCTATTCTGTTTGTGCAGCACCTAGCATTGTGCCTGTGGCCAAGACTCCTAACCTGCTGTATTAGAATGATGATGATGATGGGAAGTACAGAAAGGAGCTTTACAGCCAGGGGGGGTCTTTTCTCTGTTTCCTACCCCAAATAAATAATTTTCCTTCTGGTTGTTGAAGAGAGCATGCAGGCTGATTTGTCTAAGAAGAAAGGTTTATTCCTAAAAGCAAAGATGTCCCTAAACATTACAAGATGGATGTAGGGGAATGCTTCTAGCTAGTAAAGCAACAGATCATGGCATTATTAAAAGTCACTGTCAGTAAAATAAAGCTATGCTTGGAGAGGGGAAATTCTTTGCAGCTTTGTCCCCTTCCTGGGGAGCTTTAAAAACTCTCTAGCTTCCCTATGTGTGAAGATTGAATTTATTTGCTGCGGTGGTTAAAATGAAAAATCAAAAGAAATTTTTGGTCAAAGTTGGTCTGAAATGGAAATTTTAGGGGTTTTTTTTCCCATCTCTCTGTCTCTCAGCCCTCCCCAGTCATCAAGCTGGTATGAAACCAGTTCCAGTTCATTTCCTTCTGAGGGAAAGGAAAAGGAGCCTTTCAAAAACAAATGTAACATTTGATTTTCAAGGTCATTTATTTTTTTAAAAATACTTTTTAGCGATCTTTTTTTTTTTCTTCTTTCTAATTAAACTACCAGCAAAGTTCAGGTGGCTCTTCAGAGTTTCATTTCTCAGCTACTCACCAAAAAACCCTTCTTGTCTGGTTTTATCATTCCTTAGTCAATCCCAGCCTCTGACAGTTTTAGAGACCCTCAGCAATACAGTGAAGGATAAGGGATTATTGGGTTTTTGAGGCAATACCAGATTCTTAGTCCTTCTGATCCCAATAATATTTGTATGAACAGACCATATCAAAAGTGCTGGAAGAAAAGGGGACAACGTGCCAGCTGCTTCAGAGAAAGGGCACGGGGCTGTATGGTTGCTGTAGCAGGGACTGGTTTTAAGTACTGGCGAAAAAAAAAATAATAACAAACACACAGCCCTCCTTTTCTGACAGAGTGTCAGAAGAAAAACCTGCTTTGAATCTCTTCAGGCTGCTAAAGATTTTAACTACCCTCCAGGAGCAGAGTGTAACTTTTAGATGAGTAAGATGAGATAGGTGGTTGGCTGCATGCATAGGGGAAGGGGTTGTGGGGCGGCTGTCGTCAGACTGCGACACATCAGGGATTATGGATTTGAGCTCTTCTGTCCTGCCACCTGCTCCTCACCTGAAGTTTCCACACGCTGGGTAATATGAAATGAAATAAAATTCAAAGTAAAGCTCCCTGCAAAATAATGTAATAAAAAATACCCTTCATCCCTCCCAGTCTAGACAAAATCTGCTGTGAGGAGCTGCCCACAAGAGATTGGATTGTTTAAAGTAGAGGAGGTTCAGCTTTATGTTGCTGCTGCAGAATGGCTCAGTGCAGGCCTCTTAGGTGTATTCATTCCCTTAAATCATTTAAGGAAAATTAGCTGCCATGAGAGCATAAACCCACGTTTTAAATATTGCTGTTTAGGAGGATTTTTCTTGTGCTACTGTGCTATGGAAGATAAGCAGTTTCTTTTGAAATAAAAAGTTCATTCTGGAAGGGGTGAGGATAACTGACACAGAAATAAGTGAAGTGGGTAAGAGGTACACACACAGTGCCATAGCTGCAGTGATTCTGGTACGGAGTTATCCAAGGCTGTTTACTGCAGTTACTATATAAAAAACCAAAGCACCTGGGGTTCTCTGCTCTTCTGTGTTTTATGAAGTGTGATTTATTTTTTTTCAAAGTGTTTCAAATTCCATAGTGATAATACCATCTTAAGAAGGGAGCGAATGGGTCAAGAAATCAGAGAACGATAGGAAGCTTTTTATCTCCATGTCACTGATATTGAAACACCCGTGATGGTCCATCACTGTAATTGTGTTGGCCTATGTGGAGTGAGGGGACATTCTCAGCTGTTTCTGGTTGTGTCAGTCTTGCAGGTGAGACTGAAGTGACAGACATGCTCTCATCATGTCCTGTTGGCTGAAGCTATTTCTGTTCTTAAGTACCTTTCCCTGTCCATATGCCAAACATCACTGCCTTACCACCTGTCCACCAGATGATACATGTAGATGGTTTCCCTGCATATGCTGGAGCAGGATAGCAGAATTAACTCAGAACATTAATGTCCTGCTTAAATCAGCTCAGCTGACTTTTATCTGAATTACGTCAAAGGATGTTCATATGGAGCCATTCCAAGAGCTGAACTGTTGGACCAGAAAGTTCTGCTTGGCTGTGATAACACATTTCATGTAGTGAACTGTTTGGAGAGTGAATGTCTAGGTAAGGAATCTAATGAAGCCTGTATGCACAGCTAGATTTAAACATGTGAACAATTGGACTGAATTCAGCAGGGTTCCTTGTGTGCTCACAGTTAAGCAGGTGCCTGAATGTTTTGGACTGGAGATGAAGTGCTCAGCACTGGCAAGCTTAGGATATGGATGGTCTGCAGAGATCAAACAGTCCTTATCTCTGGAATAACATGAAGCCTCAGAGACAGAGAGAGCAGAAGAACTGCTTGATTGTTGGACAGGTTTCATGTAGCCATCCAACACTTATCCCAACAAGCAAATGGACTCTTTTTTAAAAACAGATTTAATGAGTGAACTCATGAGTAGGGTGTTTGATGTTAGTTCTGTTGCCTGGAGTATGTGCATTGCAACATGGTCTTTAATCATAGGGGCTCATGTTACTCCTTCAGCTAGACCCCTGCCTCACTGAGTTCTCCAAATGGAAAACTTTCACATAATAAGTAACTATTCAGCTTTTTGTTTAACTTCAGTGTTCACTGTGCAGCTTTGCCCTGTATTTACTGTACCCTGTGTATTTACTATTCGGATCCTGCTTTCAGGATAGAGTTGTTAATCTCCTCGTTGTTAGTTTTTGTTTTGCTCATTGATACACCCTGTGAGCATTTCAGAAGTGGTAATTAATTATTTTTTGTGGACCCCTGTGAGAGACAAATACATTATCTTTGTACAGATAGGAAACAGAGGCAGAGACAGTTATGATCAGAAGCACCTACTCAGTTGAGATAGATTACTTGAGATGCCCAAGATGGTATTTCAGGTCATTCACCAAGGCTTGATACATTCAGTCTTTTTTCTACCCCTTCCTTCTCTAAGGAATATTAAGATAGACTATTTTGGTAATTTTGAGTTCTTAGGACCTAGAAGGGAAGGAATAGGCAGCAACTGAACACTTGGGAAGAAGCTGTTTCAAGTGATTTCCTCCCCTCAGGTCAAAATGCAGAGATGTAGTGTGCAGTGCTCCAGGTACTCTCACTTCAACACTGTACTTTGTCTTCTTGAATCCATCTTTCTTCTGCTCTTCCTGTTTTGTACCTTCTTTTGTTGCTGGAGCTGCAGTCCTACATGCAAATAATTCCTGTCTTAGACACTATTCACCTTGTGCCCTGAGAGAGCTGGAGACCTGAACAAAAAGAAAAGAAAAGAAAACAAAACAAATACTCACCTGAGATGTTCTCATTAATTATCATTTCCTTTGTCATGCACACATATAGCAAAGTCTTAAATTATTTCAGCACAAGAAAGTTTTCTATTTCCACTCCTGACATTGGAATGTTTAATATTGCAGCCTTTGCATACTTTTAATGGTATTCTGAGTGAAAGTTTTCATTGATTTAAAGCAAAACCTACAGCTGAAATAAAGCTCCAACGTGCTCAAGTCTGAGTCATCTGCTGGGCTGGAACCTTTAGATCCACCACACAGACATCTGACACAAGAGTTGATGAATTCACTGATAGAGGAGAGCAATCTGCTACTGCTGTGGACTGATGTGAGGGAGGGAAATAGACACTGCCTGGGGGCTTTGTGAGTATCTGCTGACAACAGAATTAATAATAAAAAAGGATGAGTAAACATAATACTGCAAGCATAAGGGGAAGGGGGGTGATATTTAGGGTTAAATGATACCTTTTATATTTTTGAGAAGGTTTTTTGAGATCTCTAGTGCAGGCTTAAACCTGAACAAAAGCGTGATTCCAATCTTCCTCTCCTGAGGAGGCCTGGAGTCTAGTCCAGGCAGGCTTAGGTGTGCAAGCAGTAAGACTACAGATGAATTAACATTTGTCTAATAAGTCAATGCAACTCTGTATTCTTCAGCAGATTACTATGCTCTTCTCCAGAAAGACTTAAACATAGTCTTTAGACACATGTCTAAAGACTTAGACATAAATCTACTTTTTTTCCAAACATACTGAACGCTGTTCTGGTTCTGTGTTACCATTTGTCTCTAGACCCTTCATTAGTGGCATCAGATATATGAAACTCATTGACTGCCCTCAGTACCTCATGCACCTTCACTGTTGAAGCAAGATAGTAGAGATGGGTTGGCCTGGGGAAGAGGTCTGAGCTGATCTCTGAGTTCCAGCTTGTTGCTTTCTCTGTTTATAAACCCAGATACTAGAAAGCAGGTGAGGGTGAAGACTGAGTGGTGTCTGAGGCAGGTTGATATAGCCAGCTGAAGGGAATCACATTATCTTCCTAACAATTTGTAACTCATTCAAGTTGACTCTATTGCTCAGCTTAGGGTTTTTTCTAGGTTTTTCCATCATCATTGCCAAAGAGTACAGGCTCAGCTTTTCTCTTTGCTCACACTTTTCATCTTCTGTTTCTCCCATTTTGGTACTGAGCTCTGTTCATCCCTGTCTGGATACATTCTTATTCATGCTCTTTCCACTCCAGACCACTCCCTATCTCTTCCATAAGGTGAAATTTAAATGGTTATGCTTGACATAGGCCCTTAGTAGCTCCCCTTCTGCATGCTGCTCTGAAGATTGTTGTCTTCAGACACTGTTTAGCCTGGTGACAGTCAATGCTATGGTTCAACCTATGAATTCTCTATGCCTTCAGTAGCAGCATCTAGAGCACTCTTTCAAGAACAGTAGTTTTGATTGTGCAGGAACCATGTTCAAAGTTGTGGGAGTGCTCCATGGGCTGCACATCCAACCCTTAACTTTCTTCACTACCTAGAACTTTTGTAGGGATAGAGATCAGGATCTTTGTTTCTCTAGTATCTGTCTTAAAGACAGTGCTGTATTTTGAGGGAAGCATTCTTGTTCTATGGAAAACTAGGTCACAAAGTTAAGACTTAGAATCCTGTAAGTGATATTTTACAGTTTGCAACTATCCCTAAAATGGCCACATGGCTTTAGTGACCTCCCAGCCTTTCTGCCTTTGGCATTGCTACATTCTTCACAACTCCACAGTAAGAAAATTATGTCTGGTCTCTAAGATGCATGTACTCTGAGTGTGGCATAAATTTTATCTTTGCCAATCTTGCAAAATGTGTCAGTTGTAGAGGTTCTACTTCCACTCCTCTTGCTTAATAATGTTATTGGTATTATCACCTATGTGATGCTGGATAGTTGACAAATAAAGAATAACAACAGATTTTGCAAGGATTTCACATCAGAACTGTACACTTATAGTATAAGCTCTCAAGTACTAATATCCAATCTAACATTTCAATGACTGGAAGCAATTGTCTTCTGTTGAAAATTATTCTCCTCTCTCATCATCTTTCCTTCTCCTCTTACAAACTGGAGCATCAAAGTGGAATAGATTTCACTGGAAAATTATAAGCTGATTCTCGTTCCAGCTGAATCAAGTTTGGATGTTAATAAATGTTTGGAAAGGCTATGGAATGGGGTTTGGTATCTGTCAGAAATCACTCAGAGCCAAAAAAATCAGCTGTGGTCTGCATCATCTGCTATATGGAGTCATAACAGATTAACAGAGGGTAATAAGATCTGTGGCATAACATGCTACCTGGCTCCATTTTGCTGTTAGCAAAGCCCTTAGACTTCCTACTCCAGCTAAACAACACAGTAGTAATGAATAATCACTTTTAACACAATATTGAATTTTAACAGCCTACTATGTTTAGATTAACAAACTACTAGGAAGTGATTTTTAGATAGTCCCGAGATCTCCTGGGTTGTTGTTTGTACATGATGGTTTTCTCTCAGATATCAAAACAGCTGTCATCAGGCATAATATTTTGCCAATATTTCTCAACCTAATACACTACATGTTATTCTGAGTTCTCAGGCAAAATGGCCAACATGCTGCCCCTTTATTTCTCTCCTCTTGAAATTAGAAGAGAATATTACCTCTTCTTATGCAGTATGTGTTCAGCTATGATAACCCTGTGGCTGCTTTCTGCTGTAATGTTGCTGTTTGTGCCAGTTTGTTGACATAGTAAAAACACCCTGTATCACATCTATCTTGAAAGTCTTTATTGACTGAAGTGTAACTTTTTAGTGTTGTAAATATGAGTGTCTCAGTTCTCTGCTGAACAAAACAGTAGTAAGGGCAACCTTTCTTTTCCTGGTGCTAGGATGTAGTTTAGCAATATGATGTATTAATCAGTGCCTGGGATTTTGACTCTATTTCCCACCTTACTATTTGGCTAGCACAGTAAGAGTTACTAATGCTCTAGTTAAAATTATATTTCATATAAACTATTCAAAAGTATTCCAGTTAAACTCTTACCATTGTTCAATATAAATACATTGGATATCTGCTAACAGAAATAAATGTGAGGTACTTGATCAGTTTGTTATCTGTGTTATTTTCTGATAAGTAATCTCTTGAGAGTAGAAGTAAGAGTTGAGAAGAATTTCTCAATTTCTTTCATTCAGTCTTAAGAAATCTGCTTCTAGTTTTTTCTGGAGTAAATATTATTTCTTGATCTAGTTCTATATTTCTGCTAGGTAAAACAGCTTCTGGTCTTAACAGCTTCCTTCCTGAGGTCCTTTAAACATGCACAATATTGTGAGAAACTTGCTAGCAGAAGAGCTAGTTTGTCACTAGAATTGATTCTTTACAAGAGATGCTGAACCTTTACCACTGGGGAGTTTTATGACAGGTATTTATTGGGAAAGATTTAGATAGACCTAATTCCCTTTTGAGGCTGTTGAATAGACTCAATAACCTCTAAAAATTACCGTCTAATGTCCAATTAATCTATGAACTTTACCTCTTCACTTTGATATGTTTTCAACATGTAAACTACCTAGATGTAAGTCTTCATATATACAAATGCATATATAAAAGAGAATATGTAATTTCTCTGGTGACAGTTTAGGAATCATTAACATTGTTAGATGAAGTCCCACCTGGAGCTGTGAACTCCTTCTTAAAGTGATAGTCATGGAAGGGATGTGCTGTTCAGGCACACTCTGCTAATGATCTTATTTTTTTACAAAGGGAAATGTATAATTTGGGACTTAAAAGCCACATTTTGCCTAAACTGGACAGGTGTTTTTGTTGGTTTTGTTTCATTTCCATCACACTGACATGTTCATAATCTAGCTCTGGATGATGCTCTACTATATTTTTGTCAAACACCCTCCAGGGACTCTTCAAAGAATGGGTCTACAGCTACCAAATCTCTGTTTGTACTCAATGTGCCAATCATATCATTATGGTGATAATCTCTGGTACAGGTTTTGGTTTCTTTGTTCAGTTGGTGAGTTTTTTTGCTATCTTCATTTGGTAATATTTGTATCTAGAGCAGGAACAGTTTCAGCTCAAATTCATCTCACAAAGAAGAATGAAGCATTTTAATGCCAGAGACTAAAGCCAAAATCTCCTTTGTTTCAATTAAATTATGTTTAGTTTTTGTTTGTGTCTGACACTTCTTAGCTGTTCTTCTCTATTACACCCAAACGCCTGTTTGAAGCACTGTAGAAAAATTAGGGGGTGGTTCATTATCATACCTCTAGATAGGGAATCTTTTAGCTAACTCCTTCAGTTTCTTGAGTATTTTATTAATATTTGCATATTGTGCCTTGTGGTTTCTGTTTGCAGTAACATTTCAGGTTGCTGTTCTTAACAGCTAAACAGACACATGATTGTGTTCTTTCCTGTACTTTGCCATTCTGAAAAATCTTTGTACTGCTGGTTTTTGTTTGGGCAGACATGTTAGTTATGATCTCCACTTTGCAATGATCTACAGTACACCTTACCTTTTCTTTTAGGTGTTTTATTACTATTACATGAAACTTACATTGTTGCTTTCTTAATTTTACCTTAGTAGCTCTGTCTCTTTCCACACTTCTTTAGGGCCTTTAGTCCACCTCCTCTGTTTTACCTTGGATCAAAATATTATCCATCAAAGCTTTGGTATCCTCTCTACCATCAAAACATGGTTGTATTTTCCTAGGACATGCCTAGGGTGCTGAAGAAACTCAAACCTCTGAGGAAATAGCATCTCCTAAAATAATATTTTTTAAGATGTACAGCCATGTTCTCAGTTTTTCTAGGGGCGCCTGCCAGCACCCTGCTGATGAACCAAAACCATCTCTTCAAAGAATTTACCCTTCTTCAGTGGAGGAAAATATATAATCTTTTATATAATACACACATTCTTTTCCTTAGTTGGAATGGTACAAGAAGGATTCAGTGCAGATTTATTTCCTGCTCTCTTGCATTTTCTTTCTGCTTCTGCTTTCTGTGTTTCTTTCAGCTGTAATATTGTCCAATTCCTCTTTAGTAACTGCATTGGGAAGAGTTGTTTTTTTAAAAAATTTAAGTAGCATTATTCAGGGAATGGCTAACACATTCAGTGCTGTGTTGAGAGTTTCCCTGAGACTGCAAGGCATGTTTAAGCTCCTCCTCAGTAATTCTGGTTTCATGTTTCTCCTCGCCTTCTCTGTTTTTCAGCGAGAAACAGAGTCGAGGTTTTTTTGGTTTTTTTTTTTTACCCACTTGTGAAAAATTCCCCCTTCACTCTTTTCCTCACCCAAGTGCTTCTATAAACTGCTTCAGAGTCAAGGTCACTGAGAAGTCTGCTTCAGTCAATGGTTGCATTTGAACTGATGAGCACTGAGGAGAATGACCTCCTGTGCAATAGAGCAGTCGATTCCAGATGGCTCTTGCCAGAGCTTCTTAGAGATGAGGCTTCTCACAGACTGCAAGTGGAAATGTCTGGAATGAGCTGATCCATTTGTTTTTCCTACTTCAGACAGCACTGGGAACATGCCCTTTGTTCATGTAGCTCAATTTTCCGCCTGGGATTGCATTTGCCTTTTAAGACGTGGGGGCAAAGTCACTGCCAGGGCTTTTTTGTTTAATACAAAAGAGCTCTTAGTATTCAAAAAATGATTTAGACACAGCTGGCCAAGTGTTTGACCTAACTATGTCTGCTCATGCTATTCTACTGGTGCAAGATAGCTGTAATAGAGGCTTGCTCAGCCAGTGGACAATTAGCCCAATGTATGCAATGAAGATGGGTAAAGTGAAATGCTGGTTTTAAATGAGGATATTGGCATAATAGCAACTCAATCAGTGAGCACTGGAATAGCAGAGTAAAATTAATCACGAATAGCAGAGGAAACCAGGGCAGTGGAGTCGTGACATTGTAGTTAAAAGAAAGCTCAGAAACAAAAAAGGAAGAAGAAAAATAACAAACAAACAAAAAAAAAAATGGAAGGGGGCAATTTTATCAACAAGTACTGAACAATCTGGCAATCTCTATGCATCAAAATTTCATGCTGAAACTGGATTGTAAGAGGAAGCACCTTTACAGCAGGATTCCTAGACTTACTAAAGAAGCAATGAGAACTCAAAGAATGAAGTGATGGGGACTGATTAAGTGTCATGATAAAATGTGTTACAGAAACCCTTTTTATACAGTTTAATAATTATGTTGTCTCCAAGTAAGAAATCAGAGAGCCTGAAAGAGAAGACAAGATTTTTTTTGTTTATCCCTGAGCAAAGATTAAATTTTGATTAAGGAGGTAACTGTCAAATAACCATTCTGTAATAATAAATATTAAAATGGTCAAATTTAGCATTCCTGGCAGAGTACGAAAGCCAAAATGTCCTTAGATTGCCCCACACTACTGAAAGACTACAGAAAATGGAGTGAAAACTGAAAGTAGCTAGAAGGGCAAACCAGAATAAAACAAGACTTCCAGGTGACATAGCAGCTGTATAAAATCACCATTGTAGGAAGGCATTTTTGCAGCTTTACCATTGCAGGGTAAGCCTATTACCCTTGTTTGAAAAACGCCACAACTTTATGAAAGGTCACATGAGAAGTTAGCAAAGGGGATTATTAGACTGAAGAAGGCCATTAGCATTGAAAGGACAGCTTTGAAGTCTTGCCCAAATGAACTAAGGAAAAAAAAACCCTAGTACACTCTGGCAAGTTAAATGCAAAAACATAATAATAGAGGACAAAAGCAATTTTGAAGAATAACTTGCTAACGGCATAAAAACTAATAATGAAAACTTTTTCAAACATATCAGAGGCAAGAAGCCTGCCTGAAGGTCTATAAGGTTGATAGATGATCAAGATGTAAAAGAAGTGCTCAAGGAAAACAAGGTCTTTGCAGAGAAGCTAAATGAATTATTTGCTTTGGTGTTTGCTGCGAGGAGCCTAAAGGGAATTCCCAAATTAAAGCTGCTCTTTATAAGGGACAAGTCAGATAACATGGAAAACAGTGGTTTTGTGGTACATATCATTTTGGAAAAGGAATTTTTACCTTGTACATCTGTTACTCTTTTGTGGATAAACTAACAGACTTGAAGATAAAGGTGATCCAGCACTTGTTGCATATTTTTTTAGCTTCTGAAAAGCTTTGGCAAAGTTGCTAAGGAAATGATTTTTAAAAAATGAAGAATCCAAACTGTCATTGGATATGTCATCCAATCCTTCCTTAGGATTAAAGACTAATGAAGTTCAAAGTGAATTTCCCCATTGAGTGAAAGTTACATGTGCAGATTCCTTGGGATTACTCAAAATACTTATAAATTATTCAGAAAAAAGAACAAATTGATTTTTCTGATGATATACAATTATTTTATGGGGTCAAAGTTGCACCACAAAAAGATCTTATGATCACAGATTTACCAGATTTGGAAGGGTCCTCTGGAGATCATCTGATCCAACTCTCCCACTAAAGCAGGAGTGATAAATGATGATACTGAGTGATAAAATAGGAGATGAAATCCGCTGTCATTAGATAGAAAGATATTTGTGTGTCCTTGTGATTAAGAAGGAGGGAATTCAAGTCAAAGCATCAGACAATAAGTTCAGTGCCACTCAGTAACATAATACTACTTGAGCAAAGAGCTTGTGAGACATCTTTCAAAATGCCCTATCAATGAGGCAAAGATTGTTAGATTTTTCATTATTGTACTTCATATGTTTGCCTCTGTCTTGACAAAACTGTATGATTCTGAAAATCTTCACTCAAAACTGAATAAATACTTTCTAGAGAAGGGTAAAGAAAGAAGACAAAGTTTGAAATTATTGGTGTATGACAGAACTTTATATAGCATAGACCCTTAAATTTGGAAGAGAGATCTGAGGAGAAATAAATTAGTTTTTTTTAAAAAAAAAAGGTTATCCAAAAGTGAGAGTTATCTGTCAAAGGCTGTGAATGCTGTTCCTGGAATTGGGAGATCTAGAAGCTGTCCAAAATAGGGATGCTCTAATTTGGAGAGGCATTGTTCATATTTGTGATTTTGCTTGCATTATTTTCTTAAATAGCCTGTGTTACCCACACTCAAGCATCTCTGAATTGCCACCCTTACATGAGTTCCTGCATGACAAGGAACTCAGCTTCTGTTCCTGTTCTCTCAGAGTCCCTTGCACTCAGAATAATGTGGAAGGGCTGGACTGGCATGTGAAACTGTATTTTTATTAGGAAGAGGAAAGACTACTTACTATATGATTTCCCTAGATGAAATTATTCTCAGTAGAGGCCATTATGTTGCCTTTGTGAGTATACACAGGAGTGTAGTATAAGTATATATAGTATAATATACATATATGTATATACTATATATAGTATAAACTAGGTCTCTTGATTCCTTGACATATCTCATTACAAAACAGTAATCCCAAGTCATCTTGTAGATTGGATTCTCCACTGTTTGTGCTTCTTGTTCTTCTTTCACTGTGTCACTCAGAGCCTGGACCTGAGTACAGAAATCCTGCAAGAACGATGCAGCAGCTGCCTAACAGCTTGAAGAAAGGGAGGGTAACCAATGGATCCAGTGGGGATATTTTAGGCAGACAGGTTTTAGTTACAGAGTGAATGACTAGAGCTGAACAAATAATATTGTTGCTCTTCTGAAAAATATAATAGATACCCTTTATGATTTCAAGTTGCTAGGATGTTTGCCTTTATGAAGACTCATCCTATGAGAATTATAATGAAGCAGAGTTGCTTCCAGAGTTATTATTTTTCTTAAACCTGAAAACTGCACTTTCAGACTCCTAGGCATCAGAGCATTACCAGCTGAATTCTGCAAGCAGCTACCCTGCAGTTTTGCATATGTTTTCTTGATCTAGAGCCCAGTTTAAGCTGTTGAATGGGGTCCATGTCTGTAATGTTCCCTAAATGCTATTATGCAAAGAGATTGCTTATTTGAATCATTAATCAGTCTCTGGATGGCTGCAAATTCTTATATTTCATGGCTGGTTTTCATGATGTATGTGACCTATTCATAGTGTTGCTCAAGCAGCACTGGAACAAGACTTAATTCCTGTTCTTGTTAAAGCTTTTCTGCTGACCTCCTTTGCTAGTATATGTTAGTATCCCAAACCCAGAGGACCACTACGTGAACAACTGCTGGAAAGGTTTCCCACACAAGAAAACTCTATTAATAGCTTAAACTCTTTCAAGTCAGAGTGCACATAATAGTTCATTTTTTCCTATATGGATGAATTCAGTCATCTTTACAAAATCAAATTACTGTATGTCTTGTGAAAAACTCAATTAAAATCAATGTATTAATTAGCAGAACTTTAATTTTCTTCTTGTCAGGAGATATATCACAATGGTAGATTTTTACAGCATCAAAGTTAGCAATAGTCCCCATCTCAGAAGTATTTTGAAAGCTTCTCTTTGCTGTCTTCTACAGTGCTGACACCAGTGGATCAATAGGTTTTTAAAACCAGACAGGAATCACCGTGATAATCTAGTCTGACTTACAAAGTGCTAAATACCATCCATCATGGTTTTCCTAAATGGGCATCAAAGTCTGAGCTTCCTCAACTTCTGGTGGCTTAGCTGTTAGAAAAAATGACTGATCTGAAAGATCCTAGAGGGTTTATCTCACAAGACCATCTGGAATACCAAATCTTTCTCTAGGCATCTTCAAAACCCCATCCCTGTGCCTGTAAGGTTGTTAAGATACTTTTAAATTCTGATTATTATTTTTTTAAAATTTATTTTTTCTTTTTCTTTCAATTAATTATTTGCATTTCTCTTTAGTATATATACCTTCTGAAAACTGACAAATAGGAAGCTGCAGCATGGAGCATGATTACTAAATTGGACTGCTTTGATGGTCTGAGCTGCAGAATCTGAACATAATTCGTGTGATAAATCCTCCTGACCGTGCAGAAAGCCTGAGATACTCCAACATGTGAGCTTCCTCCTTCATTTCTCTTGAGGTTGCTCATGTTCCAGGGTGACTCCTTTAGAGACAATGCTGGTGATTGTTTCACTGTTTCTTAAAACATGGTAAGAAGAAGAAATATCACACTCAGGATTGATAACCCTTGGTTCATCTGAGCATATGGCTAGGAGAAACAAAGGGTTGTCTGAGTGGAAATAGCAAAATCTAAGTTAAGATGAACACACACGGTGCAGCATTTGCAGAAGAAGTGAACAATGCACTTAATATTGCTGAAAAGGGGGCTCTGTAAAATAATTTCCATGAAAAGTTTATAAAGCCAGTATAGCTTTGCTTCCTCCTTCATCATAGTAGTTTGGTCTAGTTTACCCTTCTTCAGTGCTGATGTATAGAATTTTATAATTTTTTTTTTGTCATTTTGGTGCTTTGCTCAGTCAGTGCAGAAAATGTAATGCTACTAATGTTACTGTTTTATTGTGTTAAATAAGTTGTTGTTTGAGATGTTTGTTTTATTTATGAACTGTCCCCTGAAAGATAATTTTCTAACTGTGAGAATATCTTGCCTTTAGGTTTGGATTTTCAAAACCCCCTTCTGAAATAGGACCCTCTCCTGTCACATTATATCCTAAATCCAAAGCTCCAGTGTTTAAATGCAAGTTAGGAATCAGTTTATGCCCTAATGAAATGTAGTCACCCCTGGAAAAGACCCCATCTGCAAAGTGCTACTTGAAGGCTTTTTAGTTAGACGTACATCAAGAAAATTCTTTTTCTGTTCTGTGTTCAGCTAATCTATTGTTTTGTATTTTCTGAAAATAAACTGCCTTCATCTTAGTACTGGTCTTCTGCTAGGGAATTTGTGGTGGTTTATGACTTCCTCCAAAGAGGGTACTCACTGTAGAATTAAATCTCAGCAGGAGTAGATTTAATCCTCCCTGATGACTTGTAGTCCATGGGAACATTATTGCCTGTGCTTGGTTGGCGAGTCTGCCCTTCAGGAGTTGGATGTTCTCTTCTTGCTGCAGTTAACTCATGCAATAGAGACAGCTTTTTATTCTGTTTATGTCCCTTGGTGTAATGGTTGTATTGATCTGGCCTGATGTAAGCAAAGGTTCACAGTTCACCAAATGTTGCTAAGGGTACCAGACTATTACTGCCACGAGCAGACACATTCCATCATCCCTCAACCTTGGTGTGTGAAAGCCAGAGCAGCAGGATGCCACATGTTGGTGACTCAGAAAAATAGCCTGGGTTGATATCTGGCATATGTCAAACTTGGATGCTTCTAAAATTAGAAAGAGTATGATTTTTGTCATGTTTGTTTTCTCTGCCAAGCAGTGCAGGAGCATTTAAAGGTTAGAATAATTTTCAGTTGTTTGGAAGTGAAAGTCACTATGAGAGTGCTGTGCAAGAGCACCTATGAATTTAGTTTTCAAATAAGCTAAGCAATCCTTTAAAAATATAAAATATGCTGAAACTGAGCTGAGCTGGGAGTAAGAATGGTGAGAAAGATGGGCTGTTGTACTACCTGACAGCTCTAGGAAAATGACTTAATTATCTTTCTCAGTTCAGCAAGGAATTTTCCCTGGAAGGCAAAGCTAAGAGAAAAGGTTTTGAGCCTGAATTCTTACTTGTGGCAACTCAGAGCTGTAGAAGTGAGAACTGTTGAATAGCCTAATACTGCTCCGGGGATTTGGCTCTTTGTTTAGAAAATAATTTAAATCTGTTTACCTGATTTTCCTAGCATGAAATCCCAGTTGTCCTTTGAAATAAGAATTATTCTTGCTCTGTAATGATGAATATGTCTCAAAATGACAGAATAATTTGATGAGTTTTAGACCATTTTAAAAAGTGAGAGGCCTGAGTCTATAGATGGTGATGGTGAGAGAACAGGGCTAACTATTGGACTCTGGGAAACAAAACAATTTAATAATCTAAGATGGAGGAGAGATTAGTTGATGTAAAGGGCAAAATTCTTTCATTTTTTTTTCTGCTTGAGAGCTGGAAAATGCTGATTGCTTGATCCCATCTCGTCCTGGTTCTAGTCTACTAATTCCAAAGATCATTCTCCCAAGTGGCACGGTTACTTTCTAACAAGATTAGAAGGAGAGAGGCAGTGAACTGCTCAGTTGCACTCTAGAGACCCTTGGAAAGTATGATTTGGAGTGGTTTTGCTAGAGAATAGCACAGAGAGGCTTGTCCAACCTAGCATATTATTGCAAGGATTTTACATCTGTCACAATAGTGGATTGTTTTCCACAAAAACAAATATTTAGTGATTATTGGCTGTGTTAGTCAAACTGATACATACCACTGCTGAATGACAAGGTGGTATTCTGCACACAGGGTTTGCAAATAACTTTGTTGATTTCTGCAGTATTGTAAAGGGCAATGAAAATTTATATCATAACAGACAATGCCATTTTATGTTATTAGTGGAAGGAACTTTGATGCAGTTTGCTAGATCTGAAACACAGAAATTCATCCAAGTGAAATAATATTTTATCTTTCAATGTTGTTCTGAGAGTGCCACTATCTTCTGCTGAAATCCGTGGGAGCCATAAATGATTACTGTCACTGCTTTTAGCCATTCAGATTGATTTATCATCTCAGGCCATTAATATATGTGCACCGAGCGCCTTAGGGAAAGGGCATGTGTATGTGTCTACACATATATTACAACTACAGTGTGCTTTATGCATCATTTTCCTGTTGATTATGTATTTTGCAAAGGTATTTATCTGCATCTCTTCCCTGTGGAGTTCAGAAGTATGATTGGATCTAGTTATCCTGCAGTTCAGGGAGAGATCAGAGCACTTGGAGGAAAGCTTGGGAGACATTTACCAGGCCATTACAAGAACTGTGGTCCTCACTGGGTACCCAGGCCCATCATGCCAAGGAGAAGCTGCCATCTGGCTTTGCTGGCTGGCCAGCATCAGAAGGGTTGGTGCTACTTGGAGCACAGCCCCTCAGTTAGCTGTAGGGAGCCATCCTGCAAGAATTCACAGAGCAGCCAGATGACCTGATAGAAAATTTCTTTCTCTGACTTGTGTGATAGAGAGCTGGCTGGAATGTACTGCCAGCTGCCACCCTGAAGAGAGAATAAAGATGAACTTTGGCTAACTGGCTCTGTACCCTGGCTAACTTTGTTCATAACAAAGTCAATATCCCCTCAGACCATACTGGGACTCGATTGGGTATTTTAATTTTTTTTTATCCTCTGGATTGGAATAGAGAGAACAGACTGCAGACAGAACAGATTAGAATTATCCCTCCCTAAGTATACTTTTCATTTGGCTGTTGCTTTTTTCAGCTTTTCAGAATAGTTGTAGTAGTGCTCAGGTGAAGCTCAAAAACTTTCCTTAGAGAATTGTTAGATTTCACCAAGAGTGGGCAGAGTGATCCTGATTTACCATAGCTATGCAAATGTTTTTAGAGTCATCCTTAATAAAGTACTTGCTCCCCATGTGCTTTGAAAGCCCCTCAGGTTAATGCTTGGCAGCTGTTTAGACCAAGCACGTGAGTTGTTCTCAACATCATGTCTTCAATTTAACCAAGCCTCCATTCAGCCCTCAGCCCTGAAGCTTTTGCCCAATTTCCCTCTGTCTTCAATGTAGGGAGTGTTCTACAGAATCATTTCCTAGTTTTGATTCGACCCTTTGGTCCCCAGGTAGGGAAGGTACACACATGAGATATTCCAATGCATGCTATAGTCTCTTTGTTTCTGGAAATGGGATTCTTGTTCCTTTGGCACCCAGATTCCTGGGCACGGAATGACTGTGGGAGTAGTTAAACCCCCTAGGAAGGCTCCTAGGAGAAGTCTGCTTGAGGAACTTGTTCTGTAGGTGGCTTTTGTCAAGATGGCATGCAACTGGGAAGTGACAAATTGGGGAAAAATTATTTTCAAAGACAACCCTCAGTTCAGACTTTCTTATTTATGCATATGCATGTTTTAGTCAAATTTCTCTGATCTGGCTGTCCAGAAAGCATGTCTTCATCTATGCTGAAGCTTTGAAAGACACGCAGCACGATTCCAGCAGTTCTGGGCAGGGGAAGGTACACTTGATTTCTGAACATCTGAAAATTAGGCTTCTCTGACTATCCCTTTCATAACAAAATAGTTCTAGGATGCAAGGATGCAGATGCTGTTGCAGTTTTCTTTGAGCTTTTTTATTTCAGTAACAGTAAAGTCTTTTTTTTTTTTTTTTTTTTAATTTTTCTCTGCTCATCTGAACTGATTACACTTTATAGTCCATACTTTTATCACGGTGCATTAAAATTAAAGGAGAGGAGGAGGGGATAAACCACAAAAATTCAGAGCACTTATGTTTACAAACTAAGAATATGTGCCAATTTTGCTGTAAGAGTTTGACATCAAAACGTGTATTTGCAAAAAGAGGGGATTTTTAAGATCAAGTGCTTATTTTTCTCCTCTCTCACAGTATCTTTAAAAATGCCTCTGGTAATGGCCTTGAGGATTGCAGCTTTCAGAAACAATTCTCAGACAGGATTTATATGAAAAACCTTGCTGAAATTTCACTGAAGGTGCAAAAGGACAAATAGTCAGCCAGACAAATGGAGACAGAAGGGCAGAGAGAGGATGTTAGCTTTCCCCTGAACTTCTTATCCTAGTAGGCATTTTAAAGTAATTTTGAGTAACCTCATGCAATATGAGGGAAACAGCTTTACTGTACATTGGGCAATAACTGAGCAGACTTGACATATTTTGCAAGGTGACACCCTTGAATGTAATAAAGTGGATGGGTTGAATTTAGTAGCAAAATAAATAACAGACAGATTATTAAACTCCTGGTGTTATTCATGAGCATATTGCATTCAGCAAAACTTTCCATTCTTAAATCTGCTGCAAGCTGCCATGGAAAATCTGGTCTGTCCCAGGGGAGCAATGGAAGAGTCCAGGGAATGCCATAGCAGGCACATAGCCAGTTTGTTTTACAGCATATAGAGTCTTGCTGATGCATTAAGGTGATATGCTAACAGAATAAAACCTTCTAGGAAACAGTTCACTAGACTCTTAGGGGAGCTGATGACTATTCTTATGTTATTATAGAAGGGAGTGGCTAATGTGTCTCCTTTGAAGACTTGTCCTCCTATCCAATGTCCAGCCAAATGTGGAATCTTGAGACAAAAAACTCCATTTGGATATCTTGAAAGGTCTGTCAGAAAGGAAAATTAGTTGGAGGTTTTGCTTGAGGAGCTGCCTGGTGCCAAGTGGCCTTTAGGTATTCAGTCTCCTGGCAGCAGCACTTCGCTGCTTGAAGGGATCTTAGAGTTGTGTGTGAGGGATAGATAAGAGTGCTTGGGAAGGAATGGCATTGCTTTTGTATAAAGATGCATCTGCAGCCTCCCTACTGGAATATAATCCTTGCAGTTCTGGGCTTATATCACTCAACCTTAGAAGACTACCTCTTAAATCTGGCTGTCTTTAAAATGGTACCACTGCCACAACTCACTGTGGAGCTTGTTGCTACCCCTACCAAAACAGGAGGATGCATTTATTTCTGTGTTCAGCTGCATCTGTGGAGCCAAAGGAAAACAGATCAGGGAAGTGAGCCTCATTTAAAGAGAAAGGGTAGGAACACCGTCAATTGAAGCATGTGCCTTTGCTACAAGTTATTGGCCCATAAGCACGTCATGGTTGGTTGAGTCCATGAAAGGAAAATTAATTGCTGTTTTTAACAAATGTGCCTGTTTTGTTATTTGTTCAAATTCTGTCCCCTTATGACTGCATATAGAGTTCAAACCTTATAGTTCATGCATTTGGTCAAAGAGACCATTACAGTTTCCCACTTTTTCCTTTCCGAGCTATTGACATTTAAAAAGTTCTTTAAAAAAAACTTCATGTCCGTCTTGCACTGGATCAGGTGCCAGGTTCACTCACTCAAGGTCAGATTAAAATCCCTGTCAGTGGGAGAAGGAAGGTTAAGGTGCTTTCATTTTCCTTCCTGTGGAGAGCATCATTTGGTAAAGGTAGAACCTGATCTCCTTTGCTGTAGGTGGTTCACAGACCTGAAAATGGCTTTTTACTGGTTCAACAAATGTTTCTCTTTGTGCCAGGAACTCTCCTATCCCTTTGGACATTAACTGAGCAGATGCCTAATTAGACTATTATTTACCATGGTTGAGATAGCTGAATTTTGATGAAAAAGACTTTACTTTAATCATTGATTCATGACACAGATGCTCATATTGTGCATTAGGTTGTTTAACCTTCCACAAATATAGTTGCCCCGTGCACCCTTTCATAAATATTCTGGCAACTGCTCTACTTCCCTTCATTCTTGGTGAGAGTGAAGCTTAGGAGCCCCCAAATCAATCCTTAGTGCAGTAATGAGCATATCAAATGCAAGCAGAAGACACTGAATGGTACTGAGGCACTGTGTGGCTTAGGCATACTGCTACCTTCAGGGGAAGGAAGAGATTCCTGAGCTGGGGGTGGAAGGTACTTGCTCTGAATTCTGCTATGCACTGCCTGAATCCAGAAAGTTGATCTGGAGCATCCCAGAGAACAGTTCTCTCAGAATATCCCTGTATTGTGGGGGGCAGGAGTGCAGCTCTAAACCCAGGAGGAGAGTTAGATGAAGACGAGGTTGTTCCGCTCTTCCCTTCCACTGCTCCCACTGTGATTGTGTTTAGACCCTATCAACCTCATTTGTAAATTTTCTTCTTTGAAATTCTTGAGACTCTTGGAGGAGGAACAGTGCTAGTCTGAGAACTGCAGCTTTGAGGAGGCTGAATAGCCACATGGCAGTAACTCCTCCTCATGTTAGCTTACTACTTCTGGGCTCCACTCCAGGGCTGATGATGCTTTGCTAAAGACATCAGAAAGGCTAAGAAGCAAATGAGAAACTTCCATCAGAGAAAAGTTCAGCTGTGTCGATGAGCAAGGCTGAGTGTTGGGGGACTGGGCTGCTCCAGGCAGCTTCCAGCAACCCATTCCCCAGTGGTTTCACAGCCAAATCTTTTTTGAGAGGGTGCCTAACTTCTGTAGAAAGTGCAGCAGAACTATTACCTAATTCTTTCTAAAGATGGGAAGCTTTCTTTCACGGAATCCTCTTCCTCAATAATGACAGAGTTCCCTAGATATGATCCTGAATTCAGGAGAGGACTGTCACAAACATCACTTGAGTGGGGTAGGTGTCAGTAGGAAAGCTGACCCTTTTTTAAAGGTCTTTCCAAATGCATTTTTATGCACCTCTGAATACCCATCTCCCTAAGACACACTGGTTTTTGTACACTCACTGTTTTATCAATTGCCTATTGTACATCGAGTGCTTGGAGAAGTGAGGAGCCCAGAGAGGCAGAGCTGAAAAAAGAAGCTGGGTAAATATCGATTGTGTTTTAAAATCTGAATAATGGTTGGGTCTCGACTGTTGGGAAGAGAAAAGGAGTTAAAGATTTGCTTTCTGTTTGGTGTGATAAATGGCATGTTCTGTGTAATACCAATGATGGATGCAGCCTGAAAGGTCAGGGGAATTCCCAGCACAAGGTCTGACCTTTATTTTACTCAGTTCTGTGCACCAAGTTTAGAATAAATTCACCGGTTAGAAGGAATCCAGCACTGGAGGTTTTCTCTTTGTGTTTTATTTCTGACTGAGCTCTTTCACTTTAAATTATTTTCAGTGATTTTTATTTTGCGTGAGGTTTTTGGTTGTTGTTGTTTGCGGTTTGTGGGTTTTGTGTTGTTTATTTTTGTTTGGTTTGGTTGTTTTTTTCAGTAGCAGAGGTGCAGAGGAGGGAACTTAAAAAAAAAAATACTTGGAACATTCCAGAGGCCAGACAAAGAGGAGACACTTACTTATTTTGGAGCTTTGAGATTAGTCATGCTGCTGTCTGTTTTGGAAAAGTGTTGATATAATAGAAAGCCCAATCTTGTGTTAATATGTCTGGACTGATACAGCATTCTCTGGGCTGTGGAAATCCTTCCAGCTTAAATAAATTGGAAACCCTTTATTCTGAGAAAAGCAATTATCAGAATCCAGCATATTTTTCCCCCTCACCCATATTTTTCCCCATCACCAAACTTTGTTCTCTTTTCTAGATTTTTTTGACTTTCATAAGCCCCAGAGAGAAAAAGATTTATTTAGTGTTGACCAAAGCTTTAGCAGTGCAAGTTATCAGGAATAAGTTGAGGGTAAAACTTTGCTTACTGTGGGTTCTGTTAAGATTACTGTAACAGTCTCCCAGTTGAAACAGGGAAGGAGAGACTTGTTTTCTAATTGATTGAAAACAGGCACAGAGAAATTCTTTGGATATTTGCTATGTCAGGACCATGACTGAGAGGATACTTGTACTCCAAGATTCTAAATTAGGGGATATGCACTAGTGGAAGATATAATGGAGCAACTCAACTATTCTGGAGGCATTGGTGGGCCTCTGCCTTCAAAGGTATCTGCTGTGAGCTGGATGAGTAATGTTATGTCAGCATTTCTAATCAGGAGGCTAAACTAAAGAGACTTCAAAACTGCACTGAATTATCTCAAAATGGATACACAGCAGTAGTTGAAGTCACTAGGAGAGGACAGAAAAGTAGCGTTAAGTTGAAAACGTTGCTTGCCCAGAAAAATGACTGTAATTTTGTGAGTTAAATTAAGAGTGGACCTTTCTCAGGCCAATAAGTGATGCAGCATGGCATAGAAACCAACTAATTGTCTTCTGCCCCGTGTTCTATTGCATGGGTCTGTCTGTGTTCATCACCTGCACTTTCTTTTTCATATTTTTGTGAGGGAGTTTCTCAGATTTGTTAGACTACACAGTGAAGACTTCTGGGATATATCTTGAGGGATGAGGTGTGATGTTACTGTGGTGCCATGGTTTCAGAATAGAAAAGAAGCAAGGTTTTTAGGAAGAGAGGTAATTTTTCTCAGCCCAGCTATGCCACCAGGACAAGGTTGGACATATTATTGGACAAGGAGGACAAGTTTGTCTTTTTTTTGTGACGCAGACACTCTGCCAGCAAGCTGCATCTTATGAATCACATCTGGTCCCTTAAGAGCTGGGCTGGATTTTCATTTGGGAAGTAGAGGCTCCTAAAAGTCTATTTAAATTATGTGTATACTGGCTTCATAACCAGGTGTTCATAATACGTTGTTCAACAATTTTGAGGCCCACTGAATGTAACTTGCATCTTTCTCACACAGTGTGGTGTATGAGAAAAAGGGTGGAGGGACCATTTTTCTTTTCTAAAAATGTCTCAGAGGTGGCAAGTTGAAGAGCCTGTAAAATCTACTGGACATTGCTGGTTATTGGTCTTGGTCTGGTCCTGATTTTCCTGAGGCAACAGTAGTTTCTCTACTCTGGTCTTGCCACAGGTTTGTAATAGTTCAGAGCCTCTGAACATACTAAACATATTCAGAAGATCAACCCAGCCCTAGCTATTAGCCTGCCATTACCAGTTCTGAACCAGTCATAATGAAAAGCTTTATCTTTTTTATATATCCTTTTTACATTCAGGATTCTGTAACGGGGTGTTAAATCACTGCATACTTAGGAGAGCATACTTAGAGATTTTTCAGGAGAACCCCCCCCCAAATAATCCCATTGAAAAGCAGGTACTGAAAATTGGTGAAAAGTACAAAATATCCCCTTCCCTCTTCTTCTGATTGATTTCTGACTTATGTTTCAAATTACTTCAAAAATTACCTGCATTTCAAAGCTGAAATTCAAGAAAACACTTGCAATACAGGAGCTTTTGTGTTTTCTGAATTTGAACCTAAATTTGAGACTGTTGCATAAATTCGAGGAATCTTTTTCAATGTTCATTTGACTCGTTCAACAGTTGTAAATTCTCATCTGAGCACAGCTGAAGATAACATTTTCAGTTTTTTCCACCTAACAGGCATCATTTGCAGAAGACAATTCTTAGGCCTTAGGCTTTATTTCCAAAAAACCTATATTGGAAACATGATAGAACTTGATTTTTGTTTTCTTAAAAAAGCAAGTGAATGGGTTTCTACTGTTTGCATACAGCAATTCCTGAAAGAATTAACTTTGACCCCTTAATCAGTACTAACATTTATTATTCAAAGTGTTATCCCTTTTGATCTGACAGGCTTATTTTGGATAATTTGTTAAAGATGACAAAAAGGCTCATATGCCTCTCATTCATTTTGACCTTTCTTCCTATTAGAAAATTAATTTCAGAACTGAAACAAATGTATTAGTGTTGTCACTTAAAACAAACAAACAAACAAACAAAAAAACAACCCAAAAAACCCAACCCCCAAGACGAATACCTTGCCTTCAAGCTGTTTCTTCATATTAATCCATCACACTCTAACATGATCGCTTTTTGACACGTAACATCTTACCAAGATGCTTTCGACATTCACACCAGCTCTTATTAAATACTGCACATAAATTTCAAGTGCTGGAAGTTATTGATAGAATAGGGTGAATAATAAAAAGTATGCATATGGGAGGAATGAAAGGGAGAAAGGTTGTTTGGGTTTTTTTGTAGTGAAAAGATTTATCAAGTCTGGACTTGCGGATTTATGATGGTGAAGGATAAGAACAAGCAAATGCTCAGTTTTTCCCTTGATAATGTTTTTTTTGTTTGTTTTTTTGGTTTTTTGTGGGGTTTTTTTGTGACTAGCAAATCAGGAATCAGTAAATACTTCCAGTCAGTAGCTTTCTTATTGAGAATTTCTAGGTTTTCTTTCAGTTTTGCTTAGTGGAAACAAGTTTTGATCCAGTCAGATTTCAAAGACTGGAACTGCATTTTCTTGTTGCAATATTTTTTTTTCCCTTTTAATATTTACTGTTGTTTACCCATAATTCCCACCACATCCTCCCCCTGAATTGCCTGTAGGTTTCAGAAATGTGTCAGTAGGTGCCTTACTGAATTACAGTCATGAGCAATCCCTTTCATCCTTTTCAGTTATATATCAAAGCAAGCATTTGAGCTATATAGACAAATTAAATGATGCACTACTCCAAGACATAAAGAACTACAGACTAGCTAAGCACTGGTGGCTGTCAAGCACAGTCTCTGGTTAATATTAAATTGCAGTCACAGTTGTTAATGAGGGTTTAAACCTGGCAGGGTTTGAAGATCAGGTGAAATCTGAATAAGCACTCAAACATTTGGGTGCTTGTTCGGAAAAGAAAAAATAAATTATTTACTCTTTGTATTGATGTCTATAAATCTGGGCTTCACAGGTTTGGAAAACTTCGGTGAAGGTCATGGTGTAGGAAAGAAGGAGACTCACTAAGATATTGTTAAGGTTTCTTTTTATCCAAAAACTTAGCATCTGATGAGCCTTGTAACTCTACAGTTGTATTCATTGTGTTAACCATATTACTGAACCATAGTAGCCTCTTTAATTTGGAGATTTCATCTTTTTAAGAAATCCACTTAACGTGTGGATTTTAAATCTATGATCCATGGGTAGATTAGAGCAGAAGGGTCACATCAGCTGCATCTTAAATGCCACATGGATAAATCAGTCAAGTATTATCACATCAGAACAGCAACATCTACTGTTTTTCAAAGATGAGTTCAGCAAAGTGCCAGTTCCACACCACAAACAGTTCTGCTTATGCAGTTACCAGCAGCTGCTAATTCTATTTTCATAACTTAAATGAAACTATGAGTCCTAAAACCAGAGTACACAATTTGGTGCTGCCAGTTTCTTGTACTATGGGATCAGAGGAAAGGAAATGTTGAGAATGACTTTAACTGAGGGAGGATATACAGTGTCCATAATGGGAAGGGGTGGAGTATCTATTTATTTTCAGTAGGACATAACAGCACTTACTGGGAAGGGGGTGAGTCCCAAGATGTGTATTTCAGCTTCTGTGGTCACCGTGGCTTCCTTGTTCCATTTTCCTCAGCACCATTCCTAATTCCAACTCCACGTGTTCTGGGAGGGGCATATAGAGGTCTACATGGTACAGGGACAATTTTAAATTGTGTTTGGCTGTTTGAAAATATGTCAAAAAACCCCAACAGCCATGCAAAGGTTAAAGGGAAAAATGGTCACCGTTTCTCCTTTTCCATTCCTGTCTCAAATAGTGAACAAAAGACCATGATTTTCCTTGACTATCACTTGAGAAGCAAAGCTAACTTTTCCAAAATTGGAAGAGAGCTTTGAAAAATAAAACTGGAGTCCTGGTGGATGTTTAGAAGACTTTGAGCAAGGGAAAGACGTTGTCTTCTAGGAAAGAAGGACCATATGCCATAAAGAGCTGGTCAGTTATATGCCTGTGAGAATCAGTCAAAGGCAAATTTTGGGTATTTTTAGACCATTGCAGCCAGGAAGCCACTTCCTAGCTGAGTATCTCTGTTTGCTGAGGACTGGGTTACCTCGTAAATTTAAATTGTGGAATTTAAACTTATTTTTAAGTATGAAAAGAGAAAGGAAATACTTGAATAAATGTATTATTATCTAAAACCTAAAATCTCGCTGCCCCCCTTGTATTATATATTCATATTTTGCTCAGAGGAGTTGAAACTATTTTTCTTTGAAGTTTTGTATTGTTTTGCTTTTCTTGAAAACATCCTTTCTGCCACATGAGCATGCATGAGAAAAATGCAGTCCAAATACAGGGGAAATATAAATGCTCCAAGGATGGACTAAAATGCTGAAAAAATGGTGGTGGTAGCTGAAAGCACCACCTCAATGAAAAATACAGCATCACATACATAACACCAGAATACGTTGATTTTTAAAAAATTATTATTATCCTAAATATATTTACTAAATTGGCTAAGTGAAATAACCTAGACTTTAGAGATTTTCTGTCTTTCTCCTCTCACCTCACTGAAATTACATGTGAGTACCTGTGCTCTGGCTAATATTTCAACAGATGGATATAGTGGTGAAAAATTTGTTTGTGGATTCCAATCTATCTGTAAGAGCAAATGCTTTGAGCTTGTGTACTTTCTGTACTGACATGAAGATGGTGTGAGTTGGGGGTACACACAGCTTTCTGAAACTATTCCCCATCTAATCTTCAATCACATCATCACAATCAAGGGGCACACTTGTGAAATTCAAATAATTGTGCATCCCCTGTACTGGCTCTCTGGTGGATTTGTCATTTCTGTAGCAACTTGGAAGACAGGGACAGGAGCAATCTTTTAGATTAGCCAGACCACCCCCACAGCCAGCAAAGCTGTTTTGTTACCCTACTGTGTTTTTTAAAAAATCACTTTGGTCTGTTCTAGCACTTATTTTCTTTACTGTTATGAAGAAACCCACTTGCACATTGAGGTTGCATTTACTCAAATCATACAATGATCACAAAGGGACAATTCTTTGCAGCGTGTAGGACACTCTGTACTACATACATGAAAATTGCCACAATAAAGCAATATTAGGAGAGGTCTGGTCCCAGGATTTTTTGTACTTTGTAAAGCTTGTGACATTCATTCTTTAGTTTTTATGAAAATGAATTTGCTGTGGGATATTTAGCTTAAACACAGTTTAATATTTTATTTTGATGGGACATAAGAACAGAAAAACACATTTTTGTGCAAAGTACTCCTAGACATTTTTTTTTCTTGTCCTGAAAAACTATAAGCTTTATTATAGTCTTTTAGCTGAAAAATCTCAGGTGGTAACACTTTGGTCAGCTCTCTTCTTTTGAAGGGTGTGTACTGATTGCACCTACTCCCTTTGTCAGAGACAGAATTCCAGTTGGTTCCAGTAAAAAAGTGATGAATATCTTGTTTTTTGCTAGGCTTTCTGTGTGGGTAGGCAGACATGCTGTTGAACACACTTCTCAAATGTCAGCTGGGCTTGATTCCCCATCCAGCTTGCTGGTGAGCCACCAATTCTGTGAGCCAAAATAATGAACTGATAGAGAAAAATCATTGCTTTTGCAATGTGAACAGTTTGCTTCTGAGTTCCATGAAAAGCAAGCGATTTATACACCCAGTGACTTGGTTATTCTATGCCGTTTATTGGGATCTGAGTTTTCTCCCACCAGAACTGAGATACTAAGGGATATTCCATAGTTTCTTTTAGGAACATAAGAACAATTAAAAAAAACAAAACAAAACAAAACAACAGCAAAACAAGCTGTTCATAAGAAAAATTAAATCCAGCAAAACAAGCTGTTCATTTTCTCATGCTACAGATCCATAGTGGTAGAGAATATCTGGGGACTGAGTTGAAATTAATCTCTTTCTCATCAAGTCATTGCAGAACATTCACAATTTTTAGAGGACCTCTGATTAAAGGAATGGAAAAGGATAATGCCTCTGAGGAAAGAGGGTGTTGGTAGGGAAAGGTAAAGCTGGTAGAAGAGATTTACAGATCAAACCAAACAGTTGAGTCCAGTCCAGCTCATGTCCTGCAATTGGATTTGGCCAGCATGATCCAGCACCTTCTCTGGTCCCATATTCCTGGCAACAGGCAACACTCCAGCAACCAAATCCTAATTCTTGGACCTATGCTTACAGCTGAGGCTTGCTGTGTCCACAAAGGTGGAAAAAGTGGGAATATTACAAGGACCAGTGATATTCAAGGTAAGGAAGGACAGGTGAGCCAGCCCCAGGCATGCATCTGGCTGGGGTTGGGGCACTTTTCCCTCTTTACCTTGAATATCCGTGGTCCTTGTGCTGCTGGTGGCACTGCAGGCATCTGATAGTGAACGAGGAGCAGCTGCCCTCTTGATGAGGCTCTAAAATTTGATTTCTGCAGCTCCTGTGGGGGAACTGTCTGGGCTTTTAATTTATTTCCCTTATCATGGGCTTTTCATCCAGCTGCACTTAAGGACTGTGTGTGCGTGTGTCTCCTTGAAGCTTCTTGGACAGGGCCTGTGAGTGTCTCCCTGTTCTTCTTTGAATCCCTTTAATTACTCTGGAAAGGAAAAGCCTGACCCAAATCCAATAGTAATATCATTCCTGCCCCTTCCCTAACAAACTGCACGAAGCTGGGGAGAGCTGAGATTGGATTCTAGACCCAAACTGCTTGCTTAGACCCCCATCTTGCTCTATAGAATTAAGACATATTATTATACTATTTCCCCAGCACATGTCATTTGTGCAGGTGGTTTCTGTACTTTCACTGAGCAGGCAGATGCAATGTTTAGCCCCTCAATCCACAGAAAATACTCACTGTTCCTTTAAAACATCTGTACAGTGACTTTCCTTTTCCCTTGATCCTGCTGCTCACTACCATTTTCCTAACAAGGGAGTTGCTACCCAAAGACTTGTTATCCCTCTCTCTGCTGATGACTTGCCTGACAGCTCTGTCTGTATGTAAATTGACTTTTTTTGGTTTTGTTTTATTTTTTATCCAGTCATCTCAGGTTTCGCAGTCTCATTAAAAAAAAAAAAAAAAAAAAAAAGCATATTGTGCTTTAAATTACCCACCAGTTCTCCAAAATGCCTCCCACACCACTCTTAAAAATCATTCTTCTTTCTTCTGATTGGGAATTTCAGCAATACTTAAGTCTTAAAATAAATGGCTTGCTTGTAGCTGGATGCTTTCTCCACGTGACACCTTTTGTTATCAATATCTGCACATCTGTTTGTTTAATTATTTGATCTCCTGCTTGAAACCAAAAGTCATAATTTTTTTAGAAGTTTGTTTGAGCTGATCAAAGAAAGTCTTCTCATTTGGGGTCACAGCAGCTTTCATTCCTTTGCCTTTTGGGCAGCAGTCCAATGTCAGTCACTTATCATAAATAATCCATTTCATCAGGTTACTGCAGAGATTTGGCCAATTGCAGACAGGCAGAGGGTAAATCTGGCCTTAACTCCAGGCTGAAAGTGGCCTTTCAAAACTAATTTGGGGATTTACAAAACGACAGACAGGCTCTCCTTGTGTGCTGAGTTGCCTGCTCCTTGGATGTGTTTTTTTAATTGCCTGGTTAATATAATCTGACACACTTCTAATGGCCCGCTGGTGAGTTCAATAGGGTAGTTGTTTTCATCAGGTGCTGGTAATAGGGTAAAGGAGCTTGCCTTAAAACCTGTTAAAGGTACAGCAATCTTTTTTTTTTTTTTTTTTAAAAAAAAAAAAAGCTCACTGTTAGCAGCTCTTCTGGAGCCTGTGCTAAAGGATATTAATGTCAGGAGTTGCTTTGGTACCAGAAACTCAAGCCAAATTGTGAGTGCTCTTGTGTACATTTGGTAAGTGGGAAATTGCCAGCCCTGGTGACAAATGCTGGAGTGAGGCTTTGGGATGCAGAATTTGCAGCTAAGCCTGGGGCAGAATAAACCAGGCCCCAGGAGAAAAACCCCACAGAGTGTTGCAGAAATACTGAAGGCCCTGATCATTGAAGTCCAGGTCTCAGTCTGAGAGCCTGGATGGGTCTGTTCATGTCTATATAACCTGGGGGATATTATTCAGGGGAGAAAACTTTTAGAGGGCATGCAGGAGGCAAGAGAACCCCCTAGGAAGCCATGGGCTGTGTGTTTGGAAAGTCATGTAGGAACTAATCAAACTTACTCTGTCCTTCTGAGCCTGAGTTGAGTATAGTGTCTTTTGCCATGGCTATTAAGTACAGAATAAATTCATTGTTTCTCCTGGAAGCATGATCTACTTTAACACTGCTGCAAAGAAATGACCACTTTTAAATTCCCCAACTGTCCCAGCACCAACTCCTGGCTCCATTTCTTATCAAGGAGGAACTTGTAATGAAAAGGTGAAAAGAAAAGGGTTTTTTTGCTACAGTGCTTTTCTGAAATATGTTGCTTCTTTCAAAACATTAGACAGACTGCTAGACCTGAGCTTTCTCATTTGTGCACACTTTTAATTTCCTGTTCTGTGTTCTGCCTTAATTCATGCTGTGGTTTTGCTTAAGAAATGTAAGCTTTACTTGAAATTTCTTCTGCCTGACAGTACTGTTTTGGAGGGAGAACCTGCAATAATTTTTCCTTGCCCCTTGCTGTGAACACCCCAAAGGGAGACAAACTTAGCTACGTATCAGCCCTTCTTTGCCTTTGTAAATAGGGATGGCTTAAAGCTATGGGCTAATTTAGTTTCAAAAGATAAAGTTGGGATACAGGCTGGCACCTGAACTTTGAAGCACAAACTCACTTCTAATTGCAAACCACTCCAGCTTTATTGAGGTGGTCAGTGTTACTTCTTAAGGGCCTTTTGATTTTCATGGTTTCTTGGCACACGTATTAGTGACTGAACTATTGCACGTGCTCTCTGACCCATGCTGTGCCTTTGTTACACAGTCTGCTTTTTCTGCCTGGGGGTCTGTGATTGACATCATGAGCTAAGGGGTCCCTTAGCATGAAGTATGATGTGGAGTTTAGCCCTCTGTACTTCTGTTACAGAGAGACCACACATACTGCTCGTGGAGCTTTATCCACATAACCCTGGTGGGGTGTGGGGGGGAAGAAGATAAAAAGTCAAGATTCTAGCTTCAGAGGGAGAGAGGACATTTGAACTGGTTGTTTTGTAAGGCTGATGTGAGGGTCTGCCTGCTGTGCCCACTCACCTTCCTGTCACAGCAACAGGCACGCTGCAAAGAGCACCAAAGCCAAGGTGATATTTTCATTTGGGGAGGGATCTGGGCTGTGGGGTACTCCTGAAAAGGCTTGTGCACACTGTGTGTTGTAGGACTGCTCTGTCTGTTTCGAGGTCCAAGGACACAGATACCAATTTTCCTCGGTACCGAGAGCGCGTTGCTTTCCTTCTGCGTTTTGTATCACAGTTGAGATGGGGAAAGCCTTGCTGGTGCCCTGGTATCACATTGCTATCCCTTTTATTTTCTTTGTGATCACCGCTGGAAATTTTGTCCGATTAGAAGAAACTTTTACCTCTATTAAACCCCTGAATCTCCATCAGGAGTCTGATAGACTGGGCCCTAACGGCAGCCGCTTTACTTCTTTTCAGGCACCATCCATCAGGCTGACAGTGACTGCCGATGGGGCAGTCATATTGTCTATATTTCATACACAAACATCAGGCCTGCTGACAGCACTTTGCACACTCGGAAATTGCTTTTGCTGTGAGCTGAATTTCAACTAGAGCTTTTTTTTTTGCCGGCTCCATCTCTCAGTGTTTATGACCCTCAGGAGCAGAGGAACTGCTGTGAATAGATAATGCTGAAAGCACTCTTGTAGCACAGAAGGTTTCATGTCTGAAGTATTTAATGTTTACAGCAAATTTGGTGTTTGTTAATTTGCATTTTTACTCTTTCCTTAAAGATCCGTCACCTTATTCGTCTGCTTGTCCTTTGTAGGGATGCGTGGCAATTTGTGCTGGGGGGACAGTGCTAATGGGGTGGGGGGAAGAGGGAAGGAGGTGTTAAGGGGTGGGAACAAGGCTGGGTAGAGTTACAAAATGCTTCATGGCTTAGGCAGCAATTCTGAGGGATGCTGCTTTGGAGGATGGGGAAGGAAAGGCTTCCAAGCAGTGTAAAGCTACCCCTTTGCTCTAAGTCAGAGTAATTTTGATGGGTAACCCATCTTCTGCTTAAAAATCAAATACATTAGCATATAGGAAAAAAAATCAGGAAAGAATCCTATCTGCTTGTCCTTTACTCTTAGAGAGCAAACAAATTATTTTCATTACTGGAAAGAACAGTTTCCTAATAATAATGCACCCCTCCCAGTGTATTTCTTGTTGGTATAGAAATGGTTCTGCTGGAGTGTTATTATGTTTGTATATCTATATGTGGCTTTGCACTGGGATTGGTACACAAGAGACTGTGTTTGTGGGTAGGACTGAGTCTTTATATATAGCCCTGTGTACATTTTCATGGGAAGAAATGTATAGGTGTTCACCCCTGTATTTGTTTCTGGCTGTCCTTGAGAAAGTGTGTGCCTGGGAATCACTCAGAAACTGAAGAGTGGATGAATAGGAAATAAAGATGGGTGTTTAGAAAGTTGTGCAGCAGTTCCAGATGAACTATGAAGGTCACACAGATTAACCTAGCCCTACCAAATGTTCCCCAGGTAATCAGAGTGCTCTGTCTGGACAGAGGATTTTATAAGGAGTGTAAAGAATGTACAGAGACATCTCCCTGTAAAACCATCTCTTACCTGAAAGCTCAATGAGCCATCAAATTCAGGAAAAGATCAGCCATTTCTAGGGAAAATATAATGTTAAGTATCCCAAAATTAAACTCCAAGCCAGTATATTTTGATGTGCAGCTTGAGTAACCTATGTTCAAGAAACATTAAAGAGAAATTTTCAGAGTAAAAATCCCATGTTAACAGGAGGAAAATAACCACACTCATTCTCCCCTGGTACCAGGATCAGCTTCTATGTGGTTAAAACAGACAGATTTTTGAAGTGTTATTTATTCTTGCAGTTGTCCTGCTTTTTTTCTGTTTTCTTTTTTCCTTTGGTCTTTTTTTTAGTTTGAAGAGAGCTAGAGACTTGACCAGTTGGTTTGTCTGCATATATGTGGTAGATTTTATTGTCACACTCTAGCTCAGTGATATTCTGTTTGGGTTGCAAACTATAAAGGGTAACATTTAATCTCTACGTTGGTTTTTTGTTGTGTTGTTTTGGTTTTTTTTTGTTTTTTTTTTTTTTTTGCCGGGCCCAACTGACATTTGTGTTAGTGATTTTTGTTGGTCTTTTTCCCTTACCCTTTTACACTTTGATTTTTAACTGGAAACTGAATATTGTGCCTATAACTTCCTGACAGGGTTAAAGAATGACACTTCTATTCCAGAAATAATTTGACTATATGAAAACTGTGGGGCAAAACTGATTTTCAAGAGACAGTATTTTATTGATGATATATTGTATGACCTTTTGCATCATTACTGTTGAGATATGGGAATAGAAGGAGTATTTCCTGCACTGATTTAACCTGAGATACAAAACATTAAATAGAAAGCAAGGGTAGTTTCTTAAGTAAACAGCATATTTTCAAATAACAGGCTATCTGGATCTTCCTATTACAGTAACTTCCTGCACTTCCATCCTGAAGCACAAGGAGATGGAGCTGTGTTTAGGTCTGTATAATCACAGGTTATTTGTAGTACAGCAGTTCCTGGGAGCTCCATTTCTGAACAGTCTCTCCCATTGAATTTGTACTACTCTGCATTATGAGAAAGTGTCTTCCATGAGGTGGTGATTTATAAAGATCAAGCAGACTGGCATTTTGCAATCCCCATTAGAAGAGTGAGAGCTGAGAGGAGCTGAATGTCTTGCTGAAGGTCAAATGCAAAGCCCATCTCAGAACTGAGAAATCAGTGCACGTATAATTTCATAATATGGAGGCTTCCTGCCCCTTCCCTTTCTTCTGGCTTGGAATCAGAGGAGGCAGGGCCTCCTGATTTTAGCATTGTAGCAAGAGTGTCATGAAACAACAATCTGCAGTGTGATAAATGAGCCAAGTGAGTTGGGAACCAACTATAGAAAACCACAGAATCTCAGAGCACTGGGAGTTATTCTCCCGGGTAGCTGACACCACATCCTGATCACCAGTTGCATGGAACAGAACCAAAATTAGGTGTTCATATTGCCGTATTTCTTTCTATCTACCTCAAAATGAAGGAGGTGAGGTTCACAGTGTAAAAGTGCAGAAAATCAACCTCTGTCTCCTTTTTTGCCCACATTCATTTGGCAGCAGCAGCAAAATGTTCAGACATTGGAAGTGTGTTTGACTTTTTCTAACATCCTGTATGACCTCGGACGTATTTTTTTTAATTCTGGGCTTCAGTTTGCCAAACTTCAATGTGACCCAATAAATTTGAGTTAATTGGTGGAGTGTTTTAAGACCTGCTGAACATGAAAAGTACCATAGGGAGCAGAGGCTTCTTGGACAGTAGACAAGTTATCTGTGCTGCTTGTTGAGACTCATTCCATCAGGAACATGGTGGTGGTGGCTGGAATGCATGAAACTGTAGATTAACAGATTGGGAACCTATGATGGGTCCATCTCTGTGATATCCCTACAGGAAATTTGACAGTGTTTCCTGAAGTATGCACAGTGTGAGTTATGATGGGCTTGACTGAGGAAGAGAAAGAATGCAACCACTTAACTTTCTTCTTTGATAAATCTGCACACAGCTGTTAGAATATAAACACTTGGGAAGCAGTGAAAGAAGTGCTTGATGATGGTTTTTATCAATTTCCAAGCTCATCTTAGAGCAATAGGTGACTTTTGGGAGTCATGGGGCCTTTCAGAAGTGACTATCTACCATACTAGACAGTATGATAGTCTAAGGCAATAAAATATCCTCCAGATCTCTTTTGATGTAGAGGATGTGTGGCAGGTTCCATCTTGACAGGGAATCTCATTAGGTATTGCTGGAAGGAAGTGACACAGTCAAGAAGCTACTCAACCTCTTTCTTTTCTCTTTTATCATGTTAGCCATTGCAAAGCAATTTTCTTTTGTTTTGTGATCCTTAGAGATGAGCTGATGATCACAGCCTTATTCTCTGAATAAGGAAAAAAGATTTTGAGGTGGGGTTTTTTCCTGCCTTTCCTGTCATTTGGTTACACTATTTTCCCAGGCCTGATAATACCAGCATCTATAACATGTATCTGAAATATCAGGAACTCCCACACAAGCTGTGTTCTGTTTCAGAACTCTAGAACTTCATGTCTCTCTTACCACTCCACACATATATGTGTGCATACAGTTAATCTTTAGCATTGAAAATAACATTTAAAATCTCCTTAGAAAATTTCAGTGATCCCTGCAGGTCACTTATTACGACATTTCAATTTTAGTTCAATAATTTCTAAGCTGAGATCACTTAGCAAATACCCGTGGGTAACTTCTTTTCCCTGTAGATGAAAAACAGGAACTTATTTCCCTGTCAAAGGGTAGGTAAATTTTGCCACATCAATACTAATCTTTATATTTTCTTGATGATTCTACAATAAATGACAATAAGTTTGTTATGGAAGGGAGATCTAAAGGGTGTGTAATTCTCATGATTTGTTCCCCTAGAGCATTTCTGATTATTGATACATTCTGTCACTTAAGATTTACATCATCGATTAGTGTGATTTAGAGTATCATGGCTTCATATCCTCCCAGCCTTTCTAGCAAAGCAAGCAATTTAAAGTCATTGTATGTGATACAAGATTTCAAAGCAGTAATTCAGATGCAGTGTTATGTTTGATCCAGCATTTACTGCCTACATGCTATAACAACTGGCAGTTTATAAACTTAGAGATTAAAATGATGAGAGTTTTAGAAGCTCATATAGCAATAATGAAGCAGTAGTGTGAGAATGCCTCTTTTATTCTGTTTTTTTCCTCAGCCTGCTCCATTAGTTGGCAGACACTGGGTATGTTCACAGATGTGTGCCCAATCCATGAAGTGCAGATCAGCTATCATACTCAATCAAGCCAGAGAGAATGCAGAGTTGGAGGGTTTGTTCATCTCTGCCTCCCAGATAGTTTTATGCAATCTGAATATCTGCCTATCTGCAGTACATTTCTGCTCAAAATGTGAAAGTAAACTGCATTTTTTTATTTCCTCCATGCCTCATAGTTATGTATATTATCACAGGATATTGTGTTGTCTAAGGCTTAACAGTGCCTTATCAGTCAGAAACAAGACACTGAACTGAATGGACTTTAAGGTCAGATTATGTCAAGAAATCTTTAAATTCCTGACTATGTCTGTGCTCTTCAGGAAGTGGGCAGGACCTCTCTGCTTCTGTCCCTGGACTCACATCTTCCTAGCCCCAAATTTTCATAGTGGAAGGTGTTTAAAGGTTGTCTCAGATGGAGCTGTGTCTTGGCTAATCAGATATTACACTGCTCCCATAGAACTACAATTTCCCCAGGTCCTTCCATGCAGGCTATCTGTAACATACCTGTTGACATGAAAACAGAAGTTAAAAAAAATGTAATTCATAAGAGAAGTCTAATTATTTGTGACATTTCATCCATCAAGTCCTAAGCTTCTCCAGAGGAAAGTAGTAACATTTTGTCTCCTTGACAGCAAACAACACACTGACGAACTGAAAAATGTGCTGCTATATTTCACACTGCAGCATTTATGAGTAAAGAGCAAGTGTAAAATAAATAGCAAGAGTAAAGAGCAAGAACCCACATAAGTAGGGGGCAGAAGCTTGGAGAGCTTTCTAAAAGCTTTCTCTTGGGTTAAAACCAAAACAATCCTTCAAAAATAACCAGAACATTTCAAAGTAAGCAATCTGTTGGATGGAAGCTGTGGCAATACCACTCAGTGCAGTTAATGGAGAACTACAGAACCCATCTGGAAACAGTTTTTTAGATTATCCTTCTGCTTCTTACCTCTAGTACTTCAGGACTGCAAAAGAAGTGCTTATATCATCTAAAGGGAAGGGAAGCAGAGCAAGACTATGAAGCCTGTCCTCGTTTTTTTGTTTTGAAGGTGGTACCTAAGCCCCTGAAGCATTGCTACGAGTTCATGCCAGTGTTGATTTGCTTCTGAATGCTCTCTGTGACATGCTAAGTCAGGTAATTCCCCAAACTTTCATTCTTTCTTGTTACTGTTAGTCTTCAATCAACTTTTGGTGACTATCTGGATGACCCATCTCTTTCTGGGTGGCTGTTACATTCCTGTTTGCAGATCTAGATGCCTCTGCTCCAGAGCCTGCATCTCTCTCACTTCAGTAAAAAGAGAATCTTTGTTAGTAACCCAGATTCCTACAGACACTCAGATATTTAACTCCCACTGTTTTCCTGTGGGGCTCTCAGAGATCTCATGTCTGTGAAAGATGCTATTTTCATCCATTGATAGAGTGTGAAGGTCATCTCTGATAGCATGCACAGGCAGATACTCATCTGTTTTTCAGACCCTTGTTGGTATCCTGTTGGCAGATCACATGCTCTCCAAACTTTATAATTTAAACAAATAAAAGTGCAACATCCCAAAATAGGGTATCAGTCAAATCTAATGAGGAATACCATTGAGGTGGAGAATTTTTAAGTCATCTGGATGTTCTTTCTTTGCTGACCTCATTTTAGAAGAAATCCTTATGTGCAGAAGTTATAGAACAATATTTTTCTTTTTAACTCTGAAAGGTTACGATTGTTCTTTGAGGAAAACACAAGTTTATTCAGCCATTTTGTGGAGGCTCTTTCATTTCCAATCCTTTTCTTCTTTTTACTTTTACACACACACAAAAAAAACAACCTTAGGAGTACATCATGAACCGAGCTGTATTTTCTGTTTATTGCCACCAGGTTAATAACAGTAATGGTGCGAGGAGAAAATGAAGTGTTATGTAAAATCCTGCATTGCAGATTTTGGTGCTGATGCAAAGAGCTCAATAAAGTGCAACACTTTAATCATGGAGATAAAAATCACACAGCAACTTCACAGTCTTCCAAGATGCAGAGCCTTAAGACAAAATAGAAGTGGGAGAGAAAGAGAAACCGACAATGTTATTGAGTCCTGGAAAACTTAAGAAAGAAAACAACCCACTTTCTTTTCTTGTATGCTTTGATTCAGTCTTCGTATTCGCAAGATAAACCACTGAAAATGTGTGTAGGTGAATTTCCTGGTATTAGAGGAAGTGCAAAATGAACAGCCTTATACGCAACTCAGTGACACATACAAGAACCTGACGACTTCAAAAACCCCAAGCAAACAGCTCCCTCCCCAAGAAAAATAAAAGTAAATCAAACCAAACAAAAAACCCAACAAAAACAAACAAACAAAAAAACCCAAGCACAGCAAAATCACCTTATCACCAGAACAGTCCTCTAGCACGGTATGATGATGTGTATTCTTCATTTGAAGAAGCTCAGAACAGTTTTAGCAGTGGTGATCTTGAGTGCAAATTCAGCATGCAGGCAGAGAGGAGGACTCAATTTTGTATTGTGCTTATGCTCTGCATCTCTTTACTGTTAGTGAGCTTTGTGTCTCTTTTTCCCCTCTGCAGTTTAAAATTATAGTCCTGTCAAATGATTGTGCAGAAAGTTGTAGGTTGCTGGCTTGTGGGGTTATTTTGGGGGAAGGCAGTGGAGGAGGAAATGTTATGTGAAGGTTTGCCTTGTACAGGGAAATCTGTGGCTATAATGACATGGAGCACAGTGCTGAAAAGTTGGGAGAGTGCTAAGGACTGTATAGTGGACCTGTTGATGTGAGGCACCTGACTGCAGTTATGTGCCAAGTTTATTCTTTGAAAAATGTTTCTAAAAAAGTCTCTTTCCCCACAACTTGGCTATTGAAAAGAATATAAGGATATCATCCGCTGGAACAAACAGAGAAATGTGGAAATACCTAGTTCAGGGCTTAGAAGAATGCCTCAGGTAACTCAGAAAAGTGTCATGTAGCTTTGCTTCTAGTATCTGAAAAGAGAGCAGCTGAAGTGCAGAGCCCAGGGACCATCCAGCCCCTCAGAAGGTGTTTCTGCACACCAGGGTGGTACAGGGCCAGTGGAGAAGCCATTCCAGAGAAGTTACATACTCACCATGAAATGTAATTCAGTTTTAGTTGGTGCCTGGCCATTTGAGGATGAGTTGCTATTACTTAGAGGAGCAGAGCAGCCTGCTGAGCTGAGCTGTCTAGTACCTGGACAAGCAGGAGAAGGGGGCAGTGACTTAGCTTTATTGTGGGGTTTCCATTTGCCCCGTTCTGTCCCAGTGCATACATGTTTGCAGCCAGTTAGAAGTGCCTGTCTCAATCCAATGCCTAGTTATTTCCTTAGGTAATATTCAAGGTTAATTCAAGGGCATGATAAGCCTTGCTGGAGCTTGAAGGTAACCCAGAAGGCTGAATGTTTCCACCAGCTGTGATAACCATGTGCTGAAGTTTGGGACTGCTGATTGAAAAATTCCTACAGAGACAGAATCAGACTCATGTATTTGTGGCTTTTGGTATTTGATAAACTCTGTCATCACTGCTTACCCATGATATGCCCATCATAAAAAGTGTCTGATTACATGGCTGTCTTAATCCGTATAGCAAGAAAGCTGACATTTTATATTACTTTATATCCTCTTGTCCAGCCAAGTTCACTTGTGTGGAATTAAAAGATGTCAGGTTTGGACATTGTGGGCATAGATGCCACAAGAAATGTGTGTAAATAAACCAGACCTTGTGTAGTATGTTAGAACAGGTCATGGTAAGAGATGGTAAAGAAATGGAATGTGTCACAGGACCCTGTATAATTTGCTGGGTGGATTTCTGGGAGAGCTGAGAGATGAATCAGCCTGATGTAACTCTAGAAAATAAAATCCTGTCCTAAGGGTTATCTGAAGGAAAAAAACACCAACATTTTTGCTTCAGATATGAACAGCATCTCTTTCTCCATGGTGTGTTAAAATATTCATTACCCCTTCATGCAGCTGCAGTAATGGCACAGGGATATCTGTATTATCTTGGTGCTTTACTTGATGATCGGGGTAAAAGATCAGGTAGGCTTTAATTACTGGCATGTCCTGAAAGACAGCATTGTTTGTAGTTTTGAGCTCATCCATAAAACTGGGTGGACAGTGGTTCTGGGAGACCTGCCACATCATGTCAACAGGCCCTGCTTTTAAAGATTGCAAGCAGCTGGATGGATTTGAAGAGCTGCCTTCTTAAGGACAGAAACAAATTTTTTTTTAAAGGCGTGGGGGTATTAAGAAACAAAACCTTTGAGTGGGCTGTGCTTTGCAGAGGGGCAATTCACCTGGAGGCTCTGCCTGGGTCCAGGGAAGAAACCACCCACCTTGGCTTCATGTGTCAAACCTGTGACATGGATGGACACAGCTGTAGAGGTGTGAGTTTGGGGAAAGGAGACATTCATCTTCTATTTCTTGAGCACACTCCTTAAACCCATCTTCATTTCTATTAGACAGATAGTGCTCAAATCTCAGTGCTCCAAATACAACCAGATGCTCCTGGTAGTTTGAGAAGAAATCTGAGATACTGCTTCTTTATATGTTAATATAGCTGTCCTGCTGGCTCAGTTTAAACCCTTTTTATCTCAAGATAAGGCTTAAATTCAGAATAAACTGCTTTAGATATTCCTGTTGTTTTGTATTTTTCCTGCCCTTCACCCCCAGCCCTGCACACAGTAATTCTGTATGAATCATGCAATTGATTTTTAGATGGGTGGGTGACATAAGAACAGCTCAAGCAGATGACTGGGCTGGAAAAAAGACAAGCCTCTAAATATTTGGACTCTTTTTGCCTAGCTGGACAGGTTCCCTAGATCATAACATGGACTGCCAGCAATCTGTGCTCTCTTGTAGTTTTGTATGGAGCTGGTAACCCATCTGTGGGTGCAATGGGGAGGATGGACTCATTTCTGGTTGCCAGAAACATGCATGTGAAACCAAAGGGTCAATCCACAATGGGGCTGTAAGACCTCCTGAAAGAAAGGACTCTCATTGGGGGTGAATACATTGGAATTAATTTTGGTAATGCTTTTAAGTGCTAGAAACCATAGCACCATTTGTTGAAGAAACAACAGACTTGCAGTTTGTGGGGGTGTCAAAAAAGGGGTAGATGGGCCAATGAAATGGTGACTAAAGGTTAGAAGATACTTTCTGATAGTAATGAGAAAGCTTCTTCCAGTCCTGGGAGACTAGAAACATTGTTTGCAACTTTAAAAAGAGCAAGTCAGTGATTTTCTAGTGTTGGGTACATAGCAATAGCACTTTTACCTCCCAGGCATTTAGATTTTGTGTCTGTGCCTTTTCCAAGCATTTATTACTATTTCCTCTGCTTTTAAAATATATTCAGAGTAATTTCACTGGGTGTGGTTGTGGTCTTTGAGGTTGTTTTTGGTATGTTTCTCTTGATATAACATGACAGTTGAAAAGAATCAGCAGGGAACCCTACAAATTAATAGCTGAATCTGTGGTTATCCCTTGGTTTTTGGGGTTTTTTTTGTTTGTTTTGAGGGGGATGTTTAAATTAAGTTCCTTTTTGCCTATGTCCTTTTAACACTATGGATCAGCTCTATGTCAGAAAAAGCCAGAGAGAGGTAATCCCACCCAGAATTGAGTGTGCTGCTATGATATATCAGCTGTTACTTTTGGGGTGCTCCACTGAGACAAAGTGGTTAAAAATGTGCCTACACCTTTGCATGGACTAGAGTAGCCTTCTCGGAGCATGTTGCTTCTAAGTGTGTTTGTCATACAAATATAAGCTTTCCTTGCTGGGGAAAAAAAAAAAAGAATTAAAAAAAAAAGGAAGGTAATTTTTTAATAGCTTTAGGGGTCATCACAGTATTTGTTTCTACTTCCAGTCATTTACAATGGATGTAACACTGTGCCATTATGGACTTTTTCTAAGTTTTTTTTATTTTCTCTTACAAGCAGGCCCCCTCATGTCTTAAACATGTGCACTAGTTCCAGCAATGAAATCAGGGCTATTGTAGCACTGAAATCTCTAAAATTGCAATGATTTTCAGTTGGATAGTGATCGACTGTGTATCTGGAAACGTAGATGTTACCCTCAAGAAGCTGTGTTTAACATAATTTCCTCCTTGGGAGCAGAGCACAATGGGATCACAGCTTCTCCTGTTTCAGCTGTTGAACAAATCCCTGTCAGGACTAATAGCCAATGCTCTTTTCCCCTTGATCAGCTGGGCTTTGGTCAGTGATGAGCTGAATATTGTTCACTAAATGAGGAGCTCCCAGAATGCAAGCTTCACCTGTTATCCTTCTATTTAGGAAAATTGAGAGTTTTTAGTCTTTTGTACTCTGCATTCAAAAGATGAGAGGGAAAAAGCCAAACACTTAAATGCCTCCATTTAAATGTAAATTTTGACTTTTCATGTCTGACAAAGTAGGGTGTTTGTTTTTCTAAATAAAATATATATAAATAAAAGCTATGGAACCGAAAGAATAAAACCTCTCTCCTGTTGAAATTGATATATTTCCTACATAGTAATATATGCTTTTTTTTTTTTTTTTTTTTTTGCTTTTTTTTTTTTTCTTCTTTGAAATTAATTTTGCAGTGTAGGAGATAGTTAGGAGGAAATACTCTGGCACTGGCTTGTCCAGAGAAAACGTGCCATTTATTTGCTTAATGTGTTTCATCTTGTGTCAGGCTAAGATGTGTTGCTTGGGTTTAACATGCCAGTCACTAGTGTAGGCAGCAGCTCTGACACATCTCCTGGTTAGGGCTCCAAACCTTTCCTGATTTTCATTCTCACTATGAAACAGGCCACAAAATCTTGGGCAGAAGGTAGACTTCTCATCCCCTGCAGTGTCCTTGCATTAGAGTCTGAGGGGCATTTGTGCAAGAAACTTAAATGTTTGGGGATAATGTCACATTGGTAAGAAGCAAAAGCAAAGCCCCAGCTTGAATGTGGGTTATTTCAGAGAGGTCTGGCTGGTGGGTCTGAGGAGCTGCTGGGTGAGGATGGGGTGGTGTGTCCCTGGTGACAGTCACACAGTACAAGCTTCACCCTTCTCTGCTGTGTTAGGGAAGAGCTGGAGAAGCCATTTGGAATAGCAGGACATGGAGACACATATCCCTGAGTGCCCAAAGCAGAATACTCATGCACTGGAGTCTTCCTTGCTCTGAACTGGAAGGTTTCTCCTGTCTGTGGCAGGTCAGAATGAGCTCAGCATCTGTCCCTGCTCCACTGCACACTGTGGGCTTGGCTGGGGAGTGTTTTAAGGCTCTCAGTGCTATGGCCAGGGTTTGGAAATGGGCCCTTCTTCTTTTTCAGAGGTTTCCTCTTTCAGTCACGGAATTCTTGCCTGAGAAATGGATGGTGCATGTCTCAGCTGAGTAAATGTAGCTGGTCATATTGTGTTACACTGTGTGTAATAAAGATTTTAGCTTATTTTTTTTATTAAGAAAATAAGTTGGCAGACAGCTTTAAATGTCTGCCTAAGGACAAAAGCGAACTGAGTTTTGTAGATAGCTGCTTTTTTTTTTTTTTTTTTTTTTTTGGCTTAATAAAAAAATAAATGGAATGATTTTTATGTTGATAATAAAATCACTAATGCAGAGCTTTTTTTCACCGGTGCCTGGAGACATGGACAGATGTGGGATTTTGAAGGGATAAAGAATTGAAATCTTTTGGCAGGTAGTTGCTATAAAAATTACTATCCTTCCTGCCTCTTATTACAGACCAACATCCAGCAAATGAAGAGTCTCTGAGAAAGCTAATGATGATGGGATCAGATTCCAACCATCAGAGACAGCAATAGCCTCCTCCCTTCAGAGAAATCTGAAGTTAAAGGGAAGTGGCTGGGAAAACTGGGAGCTTCATTAAAGTATACTTCTGGACTTTCTCTGACTCACAGCGTGATGTGTAGGAGTGTGGAGGGGCAGAAACTGCCAGAGAAACTGAAAAAGAAAAAACTGCCAGGGAAACTGAAGAGCAAATTCACTGAAAGTTTGGTTTGCCCACGAGCTGACTGCTGAAGTTTTTTGGGTTTTTTTTGTAGTACCTTTCCGCCTGTGGAGAACTTAGAGGAGTTGCATGTGGTTGGTTTCTGTCTTGCTCTTTGAGCTGTTGTTGGAATAAGATGGTAAATCTTGTTTTCTCACTTTTAAGCTTTGATTCTCTCCCCAGTCCCTCTGCAAGGGGAATGAGCAAGTGACTGGGCAGAGCTTAGCTGCCTACCAGTTGAACCCCAACCCTATTGCTCCTCTCTGCAATCATAGAGCAGGGCCAGTTTCCTGAGGTAGTCAGTAACACCTACCAGAGACTTGGCTGCACACTCCAGTGCTTGGTAACTCCACCTGAAAACAGCATTTAGGAGAGGAAAGATCAAATGTTGGTCTGATATATTTACAGCTCAGAGCAAATTGCTTTTCCTGTTCCTTATAGACAGCTGTGACAGAGGGGAAGGATGAAAAGAAACTTCATATATTTTTTTGTATTTAAAGATTTCTACATGCAAACTTATAAAGTTGTATATACACGCAGAAGAAAATGAAGGAAAAAAAAAGCCTAAATCTGTAAGTCAACCATTGACAGTGTGGGTCAGCTGCTTCTGTCTACAGTGGGAAATACCTTTCCTTAGAGTCCTACTCTACCTTTGTTTAGTTATGTCCTAGTGAATCCTCTTGAGATTATCAGTCTGAGAATTTCTTTATGCCACTATGCTTAATCTTGCATTCCTGATGCTCTGTAAGACCTGAATCCTTTCTGTAGGAAATGCTAAAAATAAACAGTGGTCTCCAATACTTGGTTGTAGAGGATCCATCATCTCTGAGATCTTGTGACTTTACTTATAGGCACAGTTAGCTGCTCTGCTCTCTGGGCTGACAGGCAGAACACGAGGTGCTATTGTCTGTAACAGTATTTTTAACTATTGGTCAGTGTGGGTATTAGATGAAAAATTTCAGGTCCAACTAATTCTGATAAGTGCTGGGCAAAAGCCATGATATGTTGTCCTTTCAGGTTTCAAAGTGGATTGTTCTAACATGACCGTTGCCTTTTAGCTTTTGTATCATTCTACAGATAAATACTTCTAGACGTAAAGCACAGAGAAAACATTCTGCAGTTTGATGCAAAATGCTATGGTGACCCGTCTCTGACTAGGTCAAACCCAAGAAAGCCTTTTCTTCCAGATCTGGATGAATCTTGAGTCAAAAATACAATATCAGGGACAATTATTTATTTATTTATTTATTTGGTAATATGTTGTCCCCCCCCTCAGTAACTAAGTCTGATTGTATAGTCCCTGATCTCTCCCAGTGTCCCTGTGTTCCTTTTTATCAGTCTTCTCTTTTATCTCTTGGATTTGCTTGTTGCCTGCACTGAGTACAAGGAAGGAAAAGAAAGATGCACCTTGCAAAGGAACAGAATAAGGCTAATGACCATGGATAATTTCTGCTCTTGGTGAGGATTTGCCAGGAAGATGAAGAGTTAGTTTGTTTTCCAGCTGTCAGTCACTAGTAAAGCATGTGCACAGTGTCTACCCACAACCTTCTTCTTGTTTTCCCAAGCAAGTAGATGATCACTAAACCCTTGAATGACACATTTCATGTTGTTTTCTTCCACCTGACTGGGCAGGTTGGCAGTTTTCATGCATGTGTGTTTGTCTTTCTTACAAGAGCAACCAGTACAGGTTGTCTTATTGGGTCAACTAATCAGATTTGCTGGGTAAGTTGTTAGTAGGTGGAAAAAAGATACTCAGAGGCCTCTATAAGAATTTATTCATGTGTAAAATTTACCTTCAGTGTCCCACTTGCCATTATCATTGCTTTAGGGGGATTATTGAGCTGAAACTCTTCTATAGAGCAGGACCTATTTTACAGTAATTTGTCTAATCTCTTTTTAAGGTAGACAGTTTCAACTGTAGAAATACACATACTTTTCACCACTAGGCAACACCTTAACTTTTCAAGAATGACGAATGTCTCATTCTGCAGCATAAACTAAGGTCTAATTGGAAAATAGGAAGAGAGGTCCTGCATCAAATCCATCGTCTGTTTGATTCAGTATCCAATGACCTATTGCAGATGCTGGGGGATAGACTAAGGACAGGGCAAAGCTCGTGGCAACGTGTAATTTGGGGAATTTCTGACCAAGAAATTGTTTCCATTGCTTTGTGTGTAGTAACATAATGGAATCTTTTTCTCTTAATTTATCTTTGAGTTCATCTGGGTTTTAGGCAAAATCTGGTAGCACTGAGTTCTGCTGTGTAAGTATAAGCTAATTTAAAAAGCACTTTATTTTGTTTGCCTTAGGTCCTCTGCCTGATGAGTTTATATTGCACCAGTTGTTACGTATTTTGTAAGAAATAGTGAATAATGCTGTAGATTATTTAAGAGACTACAGAAACTGGTTGTTACCAAGTTTGATTTGATTACATGCAATTTGTCCAACTAAAATAGTTCCTGGGAAATTACAGGACAGAGACTCATAACTCTTAGCCATTGTTTTTGAGTTTATCACTCTCTGTCTTTCTAATTGGAGGAGAGGCAGGCAATGTCTTTGGGCCTTATTTATGCACTTGCAAAACAAAGACTTTGTACCTTGGTCAGAAGGTTCTGCAGAGGTATAATTAAAATTTATTGGTAGAACAGAAATCTATTTATGAAGTGTGAACAGTTGAAAAGGCAGTCTTGAGCTTAATATAGTTTCAGGTGTATAAGCAGCAATTAATGATGCCTGCAGACATTAAATGACTTGCGTATGGTTACACAGCAAGCAAGTGGCTGTCTAAGGAACAGTACCAAGGAGTGCTAAAATCTTTGATACAGCTACTGGGAGCATTTTATCTGAGCAAACTTTCAGAACCAGACCAGAGCCAAATAGTATTATTTAGTGAAAACATGGTCACTTAGATATTTCTGTTTCAAAGCACAGTTTTCTATCTTTAATTATCAGAATAAGGAACAGTTACAGCCTCAGCTTCTTTCATCTTTTTTTTTCCTCTCCATTTTTTCCCCTTCCTTTCTCATCTTTCTCTCTCCTTTCTTTTTTGTAGTAGGGTTCCTTTCCTCTCACAAAAAGCTGTTGATTGTTTTGCCACAATTCCTCTGTTTCTTTGCTAAAAAACCCTCTTTCTGTAAAACCAAAGCTATTCAGTAGCAGACAAGTGAGGGAGGTAGGATTTTTCAGAGTTCCTTCTTCAGGGTGTAAGGTGCAAGTGAGGTTTGGGATGGGCAGAGCCAAGTGAGATCAGGAAAGCTGAGGGTGAGGTAATGCCTCAACCCCCAGTTCAATCCCAAGGCTTTGTTATAATTATGCCAATATCTAAAAAACTTTGAGATTGCTAAGGTCAAGACCCTTACTGCTGAGTGCACGTGTGTTGCTTTATGGGTGAGGGGGATAAAACAGAACAACCCTTGTTCAGAATTAGGCTTCTAGTTTTGGCTGGGGGTCAGGCTCAAAATCCAGGAAGAGGATATTTCCTGGTTCCTATTCATTTAGGGTAAAAATTATACAAGAATTATCCATGCAGCTGACTCAAAATCTTGTCTAAACTTGATCTGGGTCTTAACATTGTCTCTTTGGCCCCTCTCTAATTTAATATGCATTTGAACAGAAGTGGCTTCTTGATGGAGCCTTTCACCTCCAGGTCACCCTTTCAGATCCAATTCAGGCCTGTCACAACCAAATGTTACCACCATCTGATGGCTCTTCTGCGTCCTCTGGGAACTGTTGGCTCCAGTCCAGTAGCTGGTGGACAGGTGTCTGAATTGCAAAAAACTGCCCAAGATGACACTAACCACACATCTCTGCAGAGAGGTCAAAGAGTGAATCAGCCTGGCAGATGAATTAATACTTAACTCGTATGCACTGTGATGCTTTATATCTTCAGAGGGCTTTACAAACGTCAGCTAATCCTCAGGAGGTGCTGTTATCTGCACTGGCAGGTGAGAGAAGCAAGCAGATAAAGAACCAAGATGAGAATATGCATGTAGCTGACCTCCCACTCTGAGGCCAAGGCTACAAGCTTAGCCCCTTTCAGGGCTCCTGATGGGCACAGCAGTGCAGGGTTCAGGCTGGCTGAAGGGGGTCTCATTTTTTGTGAATAAAAGTATCCCTTACTTTTTAAGACAGGGAGAAAAGCAGTGTTGATGGATATATCATCCTTTTGCTGTAAGACTCCATGGAAAAAAAAAAAAAGTTATCCTCTCCATCCTCTTTGGGACACTAATGAGTGATGTCAGATAATGCCTGTTATTAAGGGGTATCACGATGCAGACTGAGAACTTGAGGTATAACCCTATTGATAAATAATTACTTTTGAATGGCAACTGGGTTGATGTGATTCGTCTTGAAGGACAACAATTCTCTGAACATCATTGAAATAAGCTGAAAAAAAAAATCATTTAGTGTTATGAAGAAGTTCCAGGAGGTCATGCAGGGTTAGTGGTACCTTAGTGTCTGCAAATTCTGCAGGGACACTTGGAAGACATTGTCAGATTGTGTAAGGGTGTCTGCAGGAATAAGGAGAAACTGGATTTTTGCTTCATATTGGTGAGAATATGAGTAGAATATGAGTGGCAATCTTTTTTCTTTTTTTTTTTTTTTTTTTTAAGGTTTTATCATTAACAAAGTGTCTTTTTTTAATAGTAAGCTAGTTTTATACAACTAATTTTTTATATAAAGAGTTGCCATTGTTGCCGTGCTATTTACAAATGATAATGGAAGAGGTGGTCCATAAGATGATGAATGGAAGCAGAAAGATGTTGCCCCTGTGTCTCTGAATTGGTGCCTCTAATAAGAGGTGGTTTACATCAACTGCAAAACTGGAACGATGCTGTAGGGTGGACTTGTCAGAGGCTATAAAGAAAGATAGAAGAAAATCTTCCTCATGTCTCCTTCTATAGTCAGGAGACAAGTCCTGTGCATCTCTAAAGATTGATTCAAGGCACTGGGCAAAGTTCCCTGGAGCTGAGAAGACCAGGACTAAAGTTCTCAAGCCGAATGCAGACTGCTGAACATGTGGTGCTGAATGGTCACTTTCCCTCTATTTTTCTTACTAGCACTTTGTATTTTCTGGTGTCACCACTGTAGCTGTTGCCAAAATGATGAAGTGTGGGGTATGGTCAAAATGGATACGCTTGAGAACTGTATAGGATTTTCTTTTGAGAGATTCTGGATGAGAGGAAGCATCAAGGAGTCAGTCTGGTGGGAGTTTCTGAACTTTTTCCGTACTAAAAGTGGCAAACACCTCATGCTGTGCCAACTGTTGTATGTCCATTTGCTGCAAACAGTGGCTGAGCAGTAACAGTGGAAACTCTGCCTGGAAGTTGTTATGTTTTCTACCACTAATGACAAGTCCTGGTTTTAGTGGGTTGTATAAAACATTGCAAGGAGTTTATCCCATCCCCTGGATGAAATATTGCAGTGAAGAAGGCTTTTGTACACTCTCTCTGTAAACCAATTGCTATGCCCAAGAATTAATAAAATCCATATTGAAGTGACAGCTGGTGGACAGAGCTGGCTTCTTCCTGCATCACTTGTCTCTCTAGTGGCCCATGTTCTGGGCTCAGTGCACATTTATCCTTTTATTTCAACATTTATTGATTTCTATTTATTTGTTAAATCTCTGTTTCCTTAAGAATTATAATTGCAATGTCCAAAGTCTAACTTTTGTCATATCATCCCTAGCTATTAATATTATTATGTCCTTTTATTCTTTAATTACTAGGCTTCCAAAGACACTCAGCTAATGCAGTAAAACTGCATACAAGTGAGAATACATTTTCTCAAAACTTTACATCATGAACAAGCTTCCAGTTTCTGTGCTAGTTTCATATCCTGACAATTTTTTGTTTATTTCATATCCTGACAATGAATGTGAGCTCTTTTCCTTTATCCATTATTTCTTCCATTTCCCCCCTCCCTAATTTATATGTATATTTCTCAAGCTGCCAGAAACTTGAGACTGACTGAGGAGAACAGTAGAAAGTGTGTGTCACAAAGGCAGAGATTCAACTGAACTTTTGTCGAAAAATTTCTTTACATATTTATTTATTCTGGTTTTATGTGGTAAGTGGCAAGAAGAGGCAAAGACCACTCTTTTCAAGGGAGAGAATGTTGACTGTTGTCTTCCAGAAAGTGGAGTTCAATCATTGTTCCTGTCAGTCTAGTGAGTGATTTCTGTTTTGACACAGAGAAAAGGAAGACCAAGTCTGCCTTTGTTTTCTCCAACTCTGTTAAGCTGGGTCATCCAGGTAATCACAGCTTTACTTAGGAAAGAGTGTGTCTGATAAAAAAATCTCTGCTGCTGCTTGTAAGCACAAAGAAAAGACTTGAGGGAACTAAATTGCATGATTATTTTTATAAGGCATCTGAATCATTTTGCATTCCCCCTCTAAAGCAGAAAATGATGAGTTTAATATCATATTGTAGGATGTAACTTGCGAGTCTCTCAGAAGGCAGCTCTGGCACCCAGAGATGTTTGAACCTTGTTATTCATTAATTTCTGCTTAAAGGCTGAAGCAAATGTGACTATGAGACTCTGATCCACTTCTAAATTTATTCTCATTTTTACTTGTGAATGCCACTGCATCAGAAGCCATAACCAGAGTGAGTTCTGCTGTGGAGATGCTGACAGATACCCCTGTGGCTTAACAGCAGATAGGACTGGTTTATGTTTTCAGTGTGTTTGCATGTGCTCATGTAAATGCACACATACATTTATTAACTTTGTTCTCCCATAAAATTATCCCCTATGTCAAAGAGAAATTCAGAAGGTCAGCATTCTGATCATTTTCCTGAAATTCCCATCAGTAGGTGACATTATATATTTAATAAAATGTTAATTCTGCGGTCCTGTCTAAATTGCAGGAGATCAGTAATTACATCAAAAATCTTGAAGAAAAACTTAAGTGAAACATGAAACTGTATTCCCTAGCTTAAATTTGTAGTGTGGCAGTGGGTGAAACAGTTCCTACATGTAAAGTACTTATGAATATGTATACCTCTCAAGAGAGAGGAGAAATACCATTATCATTCAGGAACATATTTTAATTCTTTTGTGAAACTTGTGTCCAAAAAAATTGTCTACTACTTGGGGCATGATGTGGAAAACTTTAATGTCCCAGTGGCTGGGCTGGTGTTGTCCATTTTAAGGCCACAATATCTTTGTGAATAAAGAGAATTTTTCATTAGCAATTCGGGTGTTATATTGAAAATACATTGAATTATTTTTTTCTGTAATGGAGAGTGCTCAAGATGTTTCCCTCTGATAAAATAATGGATGTGGTGAGAATAAATGTTATATACACTGACACTTACAGCAGAGTCTGGGACTTGTAGACCCAACTAGAAATTACTCTAGCAATACTTAACAACTTACTGAATAGGATGGACAATTGCAAATTTGGACTATATTTATATGTACCATAGGAGGGTAGGGAACAAAGACCAGGAAAAAACAATTGTTTTTGAATAGTTATATTTGGACTGACTAAGGAAATTACTTCTGAAATACATTGTGAAGAATAACTGAATAAATGTTTTTAAACACTTGTCTGGGTGATGAGCTCTGAATGTCCTGAATGTCTCTGAATGTCCTGGTTTCCAAACAAGCAATCTGGAAGCTTAACCTTTAGGTGAAAGTGATGTCTGTGAAGGACATTGTTCTACTATCACAAATAACCATTGTAACCAGACTATTTGAAAATGGTTTTGATGATGAAGAAAGATCCTCAAAGACATTTCAGCACCTCAATAAATTTTGTAAAATTCTCTGGAACACTTTCATCAGTAATTTTTTTAGTGAGAATCCTAGGACAGTTTAGAAAATATTCCCTGGTGGTACTGTATTAGGCTGGAGGATTTAATCAGTTGAATACTAAGCTAAGGCTCAGGTTTCCCATGTTCTGCAGGTGAATTACTTGCTGGATAGACAATGAAAAGTTATTTTAATAATCTGTGCCACTGTTTGTAGACACCTTCTTTTTGAACCAAATTGATAACTGTGGAGGAATGAATATATTCTGACACAGCACAAATGTTGCAGTTTATGGCAGCCTCTTTATTTGTGTTAAGACACAAGTGACAGTAATCTATTGTTCCCCATTTATTTTGTATTAGTAAATATGTCCCTACAAAAAATTCTGCCTAGTTGTTCTAAATAACTATGACTTCTATGTGAAGGACATTCATGCTTTACAGATAACCAGTGTAACTAAATTATCTCCTCTCTTCATCAAGTCACTGTTTTCAGACTCTACAACATATTCTGTTTTATGGTGATATGCCTGTGTGCATCTGATCTCATCAAATTCTGTTTCTGATGGGGAAATTCTCTTATTAAAAATAATATTACTCAATCTTGGTTTTAATTTCTGTATGCTTGGAAAGGAAGAAAATCCTATGTGGTAATTCATCCTGTCAATGCTAATCTTCCCCCTCAGAGCTGTATCTCTGAATAGCAGATGTGTGCTTTATTGCAGTGTTGGTCCTCTATAGCTCTGCAAAATGTTTTGGCAGAAGCAAACAATTTATTGTATTAGAGTCAAATACAATCAAATGTTCCTTTTCCTGTGAAGCATGGTCAGATATTGATATTGCATTAGCTAACATTTTAACATAGGAGAGGTTTAATAAGATACAGTATTACTCTCTCTAGGCTGTTTAATTAAAGTGAACAGTCACTGTGTATTGTGCATTGGTTTTCTGCCAAGGGAAAGTAAATCTGTATCAAATTATGTTCTCCACCCATCAGCCACTCTCTGGAAGAGCTGACACTGCTGTCACATGAACTGCCTAATAAAACTGTGTTTGTGGTACTTTGGACTGTCTTGTAGCTCAGTAGTCAGAGCAAGCTTTGTGTGCAGATGAGATGTGTGGCCAGAGAGCTACATACTGTATTTTACTGGCCAGGGTCCCTGTTTGCCACTGAGTGGTGAAAGACTAAGGATCATAATCCCTGTCCTGTTACGAGAGCTCTTCTCCATCCCCCTTTTGGGGTAGGGAGATCTGAATTTCAGTCACCAGGAAATTTCTTTCTGGCTCCATGGTGGGCAAGTGACAGGGGTGGGTTTGGCACTGTCTCCTCAGAGAGCACAATTTGTTCAGCACCAGAAGTTGCAAGAATTTGAGGAAACTCTGGGTAATCCAGTGCTGTCTGCTCTGGTAGCACTTTTTTAGGTGTGGATGTTGCCTTCTCACTGCTGTCAATGGCATTGTATGTGGTGATCAAGCTGAATCTTTGCCACTGAGAGCAGGGCAAATAGTATCATGTACATATGTGTGTGGAAAAAGATGTCCTTGGACACTGAACTGCCTGTCCAGGGAATCTGAGGAGAGCAGGGACTTCTGTCTTAGGGATGCAGAATCACCTGGGAAGCTACAAGCAGAGTGGCATTCAAGGCCAACTTTTTGGAAGTTGTTCTGCTGAATTACTTCTGCAAAGAAAAGTCAGACAAAAACATTTGGAGTAGTTCTCCTTATAAACTGAAATAAATTGTACAGGAAATAATGAAAGCTTTTTAACACAATTCTGAGCCTGTCTTTCCTGGCAGAAATGTACATCTGCATATTGTAATGCAGAACTGTGCAGAGATGACAAACTTATGCCTGAATAGTCACATTTTAGAACTGGAAGGTGCACGTTTCTATCAGTGGCACTAAGCCCTGTATCAAAGTGAAGGATAATGCTTTGGCTCTATTTTGCACAGTGTCCTGTGCTGCATAGATGTTCCAGCCTTCTCAGAAAAGCTTAGGGAACATCTGTCACTGTCCTGTGTTGCATGTCACATGCACCCACAAAGAGGCATAAATGGTTGGATGTGTCAGAGCAATGTCTTTAGCATGGGTCTTGGATGCTGGCATCATGGTTAGATTCAAGGATGGCAGTATTGGATTTATGGGAGGCTTCACCTACATAACACAGTTATGATTTATCTCATGCTGAGTGGGTTTTTTTGTTGTTTTTGTTCTCCCTCAACAGAAGATTAACCTGGAGTTCTATATTGACATCCATGCCCACTCCACCATGATGAATGGCTTCATGTATGGGAACATCTTTGAAGATGAGGAAAGATTTCAGAGACAGGCTATTTTTCCCAAGCTACTCTGTCAGAATGCTGAAGACTTCTCTTATGTAAGCAACATTTCTCTTAATTAATTTTTCCTTTTTTATTTTTTCCTGTTTTTTCCTTTTTTATTTTTACTTCCTTTTTGATTGTTTCATTATTAATATTCTATTGGCCAATTGTTTTTACTTGTGTACTTCAAGTGATAGGATCATAGCAAACAGAAGTAGAAACAATAAACTTAAATAAAAAAGGTTAGATAATTTTCTGCTGAATGCTGTGGCAAAGGCAATGTATGCTTTTGAAATTCTTTGAAGATACCATGGAAAAATGTTCTGCAATGAATCTGCAAATGCTTAATACATGTCTTGTGGCTTGGAAGAAAGTATGTGTGTAGTTCTCTCTGGTATTGAAAGTAAATGGTAAACTCCTATAAATGAGCTGGAAAGAGGCACATGTTTTTAGAGCAAGTTTTGCATAGAGTAGAACAGAAGCTTGGCACACACTGGGTGCAGTAGGTCTGTAAAACTCTGTACATTTAAGACTCTGGTCTACTGGACTGTAACTGTGTTCAAGCATGACATCTTGGCCCTTGCCATAGCCTCTTTTGTGCACCAGTTTCCTTGAAAGCTGTGCAAGCATCAACACATCTCAGCCAAGGTACTGGGAACATCCAGACATGAGCTGCAAAGAGGGGAGGCAGTGGATGACATTTGGCACCTGTATAATTTAAACAAACTCAAGTAAAAAAGACTTTGGATTATTTTCTAACTGCTGTATTCCTAGCCCTCTTTGTTACCCAACATACATTTTCCAGTTTCTGCTGTCCACTTTCTGCTTATACTTCATCCTCCTGGTACTGAGAGAGAAACTTGTGTCTCCTCTCAAAGGTGAGAACAGCTGGGACATGGTGACTGCCTCCCATGCAGTGCCATCCCACTCAGGTTATGGTAGAGGAAAACAGGGATCCTGCAGCATTCCACATGCTTAGCTCTAGAGAAACCAGATGAGTCTGCACAGCAACAGAAACTGTAACTGGAAAAAAGGCCATTTTCATCACGGCAGGCATGCTAACCTGAAGCTTTCTCATCATCAAGATGCAGCAGAGATTTTTTCTGTCTTGTGTTTCTGCATGTTGCACTGTGGAGTTTGAGTCAAAGTGAGTATAGAAATGCAGCTGTGCCACTGTTATCTTGACAGATTTTTTTTTCCAGCAAAAGGAATGAGGAATCAAAATGTCTGGATTCCTGTTTGTGTTATGCAAGTGTGAGAATTTTGGATAAGTCTCTGACTCTTCTAAGGCTAAGCAGAGGGTATCCTTTCCTATGCCTTTTCTCTTCCCAGGAGAGGGGCCTCTAGTAAAACAAACATTTCCCTTTTCTTCTTGGGATCAACAGTAGAAGCTGTCTGGGTAACACCTGGGGGGGTGAGTGGCTGCTGTTGCTTTCTCTATTGCCTCAGCATTGCTGGTGGTGTTTAACCATTGTCTATGTTTTGGGGGCTCAGTGGCAAGGGCTTCTCAGAAACCTGCCCAGAATGCAGAGGATGAAATCCAAGCTAAATAAGAGGGACAGAAGCTGCATCTCTTCTCAGCTCTCTGGAGCCTGGGGAAGAGGGAGCTGGGTTTAGGGAACAGCCTGTTCTTGTCCAAGAAGACCTCAGTGATTGAGTTTCTTATCTGCACCTGGTTGTTTCAAAAACACATTATAGATAAGGGGGCATTCACAGATCATAGCAATGAAAACCTGCTATTGACAGGAGTCTAGAAATTTTGTGCTCAAGTGTGGGATTTCTCACTTACTGTGGGAGATTAAGTGTTCCTCTTAGTGCAAGCCTGGGTTGACAAAGGGAAAATCTTTTAGAAAATGACTTAGGAAATAGAAGCCAATAGCTAAATAAACAGCACAGTCTCTCCCCTTTGACTCTCAATTTCCTTTCTGCAGAAGGTGGCAATCGGATATATATGTTGGCTCAAGCAGACCTCAATTTGACCTGGGTGCTGCTGGCACTCAGTACATTGGGCTTTTAACTCAGATACTTCTGGTCTCTTGAGACCAGAAGCTTTTCCTCTCCCATCCATCCAGGCCATTCGTAGGGCAGCTGAGGGGACAGAGGGTCTGGAAAAGGGGACAGCCAGAGAGTGTCTGACGTGTGTGAAGCAAGAGAAAAGTGAACATTACTGCTGTGTAAGTGGGAAAGTCTCTTGTTTTCAGCTCCAGCCATGTGAGTAATGGGACTGGTTGGAAACACCAAGGGTGAAGTTTGCTGCTCAAAAGAGAGGAAAGGAATCCAGAGCTTCCTACATTTAAAAGGGAGCTGAGGGAGATTGAGGCGAGTGTTGAAGATTAAAAATAGTGTATGTAAATATGCCCTATTGACTGCTCAAAGGAAAGGGGGGAAGTGCATCGTTAACGTTACCAGGCTGGTGCTTGAAAGTGTGGGAATGGACCACTGTTGTTACTAATTAATTTTCCAAAGCTTCAGGAGGTCTCATTTACATTGTATGCTGCTGTGGCCATTTGTTGGGATTATAATACTTCAACAGCAGCACTTCAAGTGAAAACTGGCGGCTGCATGAAGTGTTGTCCATAATTGACTAGCTCCATGTCTTCACACAGCACAGAAACAATGTTCCATTATGTTATCCATTGACAGTATCATTGAAAAGATTACTCTCCTTAAAGCATCTGTCAACCTTGATTGATTTACAAGGGACAAAGAACTGAAAAGGTTTGAAGTGCGGGTACAATTTTTGCCACCGTTTAGCATACATAATGGTTCTCCTTTGATGTCAAAAGCTCATCTTCTATTAATAATGCAGAGGGCTTTTGAATGCAGGCTACTTGTATGGAGTTCCACACTAATAACCTACTTGCTGTGAAATGGGATTCACTTTGGAGAAGCAGTCATTTGTCTGGGTTTTACATGTTCGGAATGAATCCCGACTCAAAGGGATTTCTTTCAGTGCTCTCTCTGCATGATTGCAGCTGAGCCCGGCACGGGTTAGGGAAAGCAGGCAAATCCCAGCCTGCTCCTCCAGTCCAGAATCTGGCAGAAATCACACAGCTAGATGCAAAGAAGCATGAAGAACAAGTCTAAGTTGATGCGATCAAATGCCTTGTGCCATTTTGTCTGGCAACCTTCTATTAATATACTTTAGAGTGCATTTCATGCCTGGACTACTCTCTTCACCTGTCATCTCCAATAGGCCTTTTGATTGAAATGACAGCATCCAAGGGAGATCAGTGATTAGAGTAGGGGACAGATAGGGGATTTGTGCCTTCATGCCTCTTGCAGGACCAAAGGCAAATCACCCAGTGTCTCTGTACCCCATCTGTTGAGCAGAACACTTAACCTCACAGGACTCTGGAAAGCTGACTGTGCTTTGCAGGTAAAAATTGTGAATTTCCAAGAAAGTTGTGAAGGTCCAGAATTTCTTTATTTGTACATGGCTTCAGAGACAGAGGCCTGCCTTTGGCTTACCTCTCAGCACATGAACAGGAAAGCGAGAGAAAGAAGAGCTAGTGAGTCTTGCTCCCGAATAAATACACGGAAGAGATTCTTGGGCAGCTGTCTGGGGCATAGGGACAAATTCCACAAGAAAAACATGTTTCCAAGGTTTAAGAAGGATATTTTTAAGCATTATGGAGTAAATATAATCCGCATGAAAGCCCTAACAGTGGGAGCTGACAAGTTCTTTCCAAAGGGCTGACTCATTGGGTTTTAGGAGCTGCTGTTGAGACCATGCCTGAGTGCATTACACATCAGCCATGGCTAGGACTTGTTGCAGAATTTGGAAGAGTGTTCTTCATCTGACCCTTCTTGTTCTGGAGAGTGGATTAGTCAGAACGACCAGACACAAGCACTTGAGCATTTCAAGAAACTGATAATCTTAGGGGTGGCTAATTTTGACCTCTGTGACAGTATGAGAGGAGACCATCTGTTCCTCTGGTTCATTTAAAAGAAACAACCACAGCCATTCTTGAATGGCTTTAGCACTTCATAAAGATTGCTTTGCTTTGTAGTTAAAGGATAAAGACTGTCCAGAGGTACTTGGCTTAGTCTTGGGTTTGGTTTTTTTGTTTGTTTTTTGGTTTGGTTTGGGTTTTTTGTTTGTTTGTTTTGTTTTGCTTTTTTTGTTGTTGTTTTTTGGGGGGGTTGGGTTTTTGTTTAGGTTTTTTTGGGGGGGTTATTTGTTTTGGGTTTGGTTTTTAATTTTCCCTGTGGAGTCTGAACTGGAGGTACTTGGGATACCTCTGAGTTCTCATTTCATTTTCTCATATTCAGCCTCCCAGCAGAGCACTTTCCTTAGAAATATTGTTTCTCATCCTTCGTGTGCAAAGGTTAACCTGATAAAAAGCTGGGGTCCCATTACATACTACTGGGTAACTACTGAGAAAGTCCACAATCCCAAGAGCTTCTTCCAGGCATGCTGGGAAAGAGACAGTGGGAAGTGACTTGCTTGGGGAAATCAGAGAAAAAAAAACAGGTCTCCAAAGTCGCTGTCTGGTTTCTTTGTCAGCAGTTCCCTGTGTTTCATACCACACTGCACCACTCAACAGGGAGGTCCCTGAACAGCCCATCCAGTTTCCTTTAGGGAAACATGTTGTTATTCCTAGTGCCATAAGAGTGTGACCTAAACCATATTTTTGAAACTCTAATTTTCTCAGCACTAGAAAATGCCAATATTGAATTATTTGCCCTGGTACTTTGTGTGGGTTTTGTTTGTTTGTTTGGTTTGTTTTGTTGGTTTTTGTTTGTTTGTTTTTTTCTTGTTTTTTTGTTTGTTTTTGTTTTGTTTTTTTCTGTTTTGGTTTTTTTTTGGGGGGGTTGGGTTTTGGTTGTTTTGTTTTGGTTTGGTTTTGCTTCTTTTGTTTTGGTGTTTTTAGCCAGGATGTCAAACACTGAGCAACCAGGGAAAAGATTTAAATCTATCTATATTTTCTATTGTTTTCTTTTTATTCACTTCCTCCAGGTCTCCTCTTATTTCCCCAGCACCCCCCTCATCAATCCAAGATTTCTTAGGACAGATGTGTCGCTTCCAGCAAACCTCCTCCTAGGTACCTGTGGGAATCTTGCTGGGCAGATACCACCCTGGCTGAAACATCTCCCTTTCAGTCTTGTGATCCCTGTTATTAGAGGAGGAATAATAAAAGCTCATGAACACTGGATGAGCAAATTATAATAATGTGTTCCAAAATAAAGAACAACAATTTTGTACTGCATATGTCTGCAGGGGAAGCAGGCAGCAAGTTGCTCAGACCCAAAGTTTGCCCCACAGTAAAATACATACTCCCTTTTACCACCATCTCAGAAGTCTCTCTCTGCTTCTTTTGGAAAAAAACAACATCAAAAATCAACAAAAAGATGCAGGGAGGGAAAATTGTTTGCATCCAGGTAGGTTTTGTTAACATTATGCAAGCTTAACAGATCTACTCAGAAAATCTCTTAAAACCTGAGCACAACAAATGATCCTACCTTCTTTTTTGTTGCCTTGTACCAGGCCATTTTTAGGAAGATAAATACAGCTATTATGTACTTTAGCACCCCTCTGGGATGCATTTCTTCTCGGTGCTTTGTGGACATGTTGCTCCATAAGTTTATTTGTTTATTTATTTATTTATCCTGGAGGCTTGGTGAGTAGAGAGAGGAAAGATGTTTCTGGTGGCACAGATTGTAAAGCCTCTGCTTCTAAGCACTATAGGTTTTGGTCTCAAAAGAGCTTTGCCCCCTGGATAGTCATGGCTAAAAGAAACTACTCCATTACATTGTGCTGAACTAGTCCCTCTTTTCACACACAGAGCTGAATTAATTTCTATTGCAAAGAAAAGGAAAAAGAAGGGGGGTGAAGTGTTGGAGTAAATGGATTTTTTTTCACGACCTTCTTGCTGTGTTGTTTGTGCACATAGGAGCTGACAGTCCCTTCTCCATCCCCTCCATCTACTACACAGGTAGAAATTGTGAATATCCACAGAAGTAACAAGTTTTCATAGTAATTTTATGGTGTGTTTTCAAAGACCATCATTACTCTTACCTAATGTCAACAAGCTGGGAGCAGGTGATAGCCTCCCAGAGCAGCACAAATGAAAGGAGCTTGCTCTACATTCATATCCAAGTTGCCTCTTTTGCAGAGTGCTGCAAATTCCACTCACCTGGGACAAACTGATGTGAAGGAAGGATAGGAACTTGGTTAAGAAGTGGACACCTATCCCACTCCAGGTTCTCTTGACCTCTTTAACTATGTGATATTTTAACATATGTAGAATATAAGTCTGGTTCAGAAAACTCTTTCAATGAGAAAGCCCAGGAGGGGTTTGAGCAATGAGCTGTCCTGGGTTGCTCTGGGAGCAGTGTAGAGGATGCTGCCCCTCCTCAGGAGACATGGTAGTCTCCAGCTTTAGACCTACAAGTGAGCTAACCACCTCCTTGCAACAGAGAAAACCACTTTTTCAGCAGACTACTCAAAGCAATTGCATGCATGATGGTCGTATTTCCCTTTCTGTTTCTCATTGTCCTAAGTTTCTGTCATTTGTATAAATGATTATGAAAGCACTCCCAGGAGACTGCACACACGCTCATAAAACTATTGTATAGAGAAGGATTGCAGGCTATTGCTAGAGGCTATTTGATTGTATATTTTGAGGAAACGTCTCATTTTCTCCTGACAAATAGAGAAACTGAGAACTCCAGAGACACGAGTTATTTTCTAAAAGGTGTGATTATTCTGTAGAGCTTAGACTAGGAAATGCTTTGGCATTTTGGGGGAAGAATGCTCCAAGAAGCAGAGGTTGCTATTAGTAAAAAACAAAGTGGAAAAGGCAGATCTTTTCTTCATTATTACCCTGAAGAATTTGCAGATCCTTTATTTGTGTATATCACTAGCCACAGCCTGGGGTGGATCCTCAAAGGGAGATTGCTTTCCCCAGGCTGATTCTCTGGTTTATGGGTGATGGGTTTTTGCATAGATTAATGGTTGAGTAGTTGGCATTGCTATGTGTGGCTAAGTGCACTTCTGGTGAGAGGGAGAAGGAGCTCAGCTGAAGAAGGAGCTGAGAGAACTTGAGGAAGTGTGTTTTCAGAGACAGTACACCCACCTGTTTAGGAAGACAGAAGCTAATGTCAAGAGGAGTTCCAGCTGAGGTTGGCTTAGAATATGGGGTGAAATCTGAAAAAAAACCCTCTGTCTCCTTCTCCTGCCTTTTCTGAGTAGGTTATGATGTGCTGCTCAAGCCTGTAGGGGAGCCCTTGGTTGACCTTGTGAAGGTCTCAGCTGAAGCCATCACCAAGCTGCTTTCTTTGGCTGCAGGGTGCTGGATAAGGAGGTGTCTGGTAGGAGCTGATGTTTTGATTTGGTTTCCAGTTGCTGTGGTGCAGTGAGTGCGTTCAACAAGCATCTTCAGGGCTGTTGCACTCGTTGAGGTAGGAGCTGCCAGCAGTTTCAGTGCATGTGAGGATGAGTTCTGTTTAATATCTTCATTGATGATTTATATGAGGGGATTGAGTCCATCATCAGCAAATTTGCAGATGACACTAAGCTGGGGGGGAGTGTGGATCAGCTGGAAGGCAGGAGGGCTCTGCAGAGGGACCTGGACAGACTGGAGAGTTGGGCTGATTCCAATGGGATGAGGTTCAACACGGCCAAGTGCCGGGTCCTGCACTTTGGCCACAACAACCCCATGGGGAGCTCCAGGCTGGGCACAGAGTGGCTGAGAGCAGCCAGGCAGAGAGGGACCTGGGAGTCTGGATTGACAGGAAGCTGAACAGGAGCCAGCAGTGTGCCCAGGTGGCCAAGAAGGCCAATGGCATCCTGGCCTGGATCAGGAACAGCGTGGCCAGCAGGTCCAGGGAAGGGATTCTGCCCCTGTACTCAGCCCTGGTGAGGCCACAGCTCGAGTCCTGTGTCCAGTTCTGGGCCCCTCAGTTCAGGAAGGAGATTGAGGTCCTGGAGCAGGTCCAAAGGAGGGCAACCAGGCTGGTGAAGGGATCCAGCACAAGTCCTGTGAGGAGAGGCTGAGAGAGCTGGGGGTGTTCAGCCTGGAGAAGAGGAGGCTCAGGGGAGACCTCATCGCTCTCTACAACTCCCTGAAAGGAGGCTGGAGCCAGGGGGGGGTTGGGCTCTTTTCCCAGGCAACTATCACCAAGACAAGAGGGCATGGTTTCAAGTTGTGCCACAAGAGGTTTAGGTTGGATATTAGAAAGAATTTCTTTACGGAGAGGGTGATCAGCCATTGGAATGAGCTGCCCAGGGAAGTAGTGGATTCTCCATCCCTGGGGATATTTAAAAAAAGACTGTATGTGGCACTCAGTGCCATGGGCTGGGAACCACAGGGGGAGTGGATCAAGGGTTGGACTTGATGATCTCTGAGGTCCCTTCCAACCCAGCTGATTCTATGATCCGATGAATGTGAAAAGCAGGCCAGATCCTTGTAATGGTCCTTGTGCAAGGTGCAGAGACAGGCAGAGGGCTGCAGATAACTCCATCCATTAGTCCTGGCGCTGGACTGCAGAACACTGTACAGAGCAGGGCACAGATATTGATGAGCAGTGAAAAAAGCAGTGCAACTATCTATAATCCTTTCAGCTGAAACACTGGAGCATGAAACCCACTTGATTCTCTTAAGTAAAGTTTCCAAAAAGGGAGCTCTCTTGGTAGTTTTGGTTTTGAGGCATAAGGGAAGAGCTTATAAAGCTTCCTCCTTCCAACTCCTCTGCTAATGACCATGCAAATAGGTGTTTTTATCAGCCGAGGTAACCAGGCATGACTGAAAGGCACTTAGGAGGGATGATGGGGAAAGAGCTGGAATTTCCTTCACTGAACATTAAAGGAATAATGAAGCCCCTCGGGGAGCAGATGTGTGTGTGGTGGCAAAGTACCTTTAAACTGTTGTTTTTCTGGGGAGAACTGCACTCTAAAGGCTGACAATGTGGTGCCAGGCAGGTTGTGTTTGTGATACTGCTACAGTGTGATGCTGCTTTGAAGAAAGGGTGATTGCTGTCTGCTTCCCACTGAGCAGTAGAAGACAGAAAAAGATATGCAGTAAAATGGTGAAAATCTCTTAGGATTTGAGGCGACTTGGTCTTCAAATTTCATTTTCAGGCTTTTGTCTAACATTCTTAGGACAGGTTAAACTGTTTCACATCTCCTCTACATGCCTTTTCTCAGGTTTCTGCAAATCAAATTCTAGTTTAGAGAATATTCGCTTGTTTAACCCAAAGTTTGCTGCTCATCTCAGTGTTTCCTGACTTATGAGGCAAAAAGCAGAAGTAATGAGAAAAAGTGCAGTAAGCTGCAGGGCTGTCAGTGAGACTGAGGGAGCCCTTTTCACTGGAATATCAGTACAATCTGTCCCTAAGGGATCTGGAAAAATTCCAAGCAGAGTAATCCCTCTGAAATTATCCTGAACTTTTCAAAACCTCCTCTTTCCAAATTTTGGTAGTCACAAATGATATTGAGGTGAAATATGTTTTCCTCCTGTGCATCAGAAACAGAGCAAAGCTGCGAGGTGAGATGAGTCAGGGAGTAATTTTGAGGTCTGTTCCCATTTTATCACATTTCTGCTCCCAGAATCCTCCTCCTTTTCCTGCTGCCTCTGCCAGATGAGCTTTCTCTCTTTGGGATTTTTCTTCTTTCCCTTTCCCTCTATCCTTTCTTCTTTCCTTTCCTCTTTCTGTTTTTTTGTTTGTTTGGTAGGTTTTGTTTGGTTTGGGGGTTTTTTTGTTTGTTTTTTGGTTTTGGGGTTTGATTTTTTTTTTGTTTTAGTTTTGGTTTTTTCCTAAGAATCCCACCTACAAGTCCCATCTGCATTTCAGATGCTGGCTGCTGATTGTTTGTAAAATAAATTGGAAGAAGGCTGCCTGATAGCAGCCTCCCAAATGTCACAATTTCCAAGTCTCCAGACCTAGTTGGCATGGAGTTGATAGTCTGTTACAAAAAACACTAATACAGATGCTTTCCAGTCTATTAAGAGAGTTAATGGAGCTGGTGAGAGGTGGGTGCGAGGGAGAGTAAACTTGGCTTTTGAAGGAAGAAGCTTCATCAGTGGTTCCAGAGAAGTGAGGAGACAAATTTTGCTTTAAAGCTATCATCAAGATACCAGAAGCCAGGAAGACAGGGTCAAAGCAGTAATTGGGCACAGTAATTACCCCATCAGTATGAGCAAAGTGAGCTTCCAGCTCAACCTCTCTTAAAACATCCTATAGAGGGGCAGACAGAAGAGTCACAGTTTATAATGTTGCTGTTTACAGTCTTCTGTAGCAAAGATTTCAAAACATTTCTGTGCTCTAAGTTTTGCAGACTTCAGTAAAATGTTCTAGAAAATGAGAGTGAGTGAGTTATAGCTAATACTGTAAAACTCTTCACTGGGATGGATTTGACATTGTCTGGGCTCCAGTCCATTTCCCAATGGCATGCCTATTCTTTCTTGATGACAAGTGTGCTATTCCTTTTTTTCTGGAGCACTAACTACTAAGTTTTTTATTATCACTTTTTTGCTACACTGGGCCAGTGAGTTACAGGCTCAAAGAGGTCAGACCTCCTTTAGGAAAAAAGCTGGCTTTTCAGATGTAAGAGCAGCATCAGCAGGCAGCTCTGGGGAGGCTATAATTGAGTCTTGATTACATTGGCCATTGCTGGTGCTGATTAGCTGAAGAACATGAAGCAATTTGTAATGCATAATCCCAGTTTACGCCAGCATGTAAAGTACTTAGTGCTCAACTTCAGAAGAAGCAAAATGTCGTCAGGTTCCCTGAGTTTGGTGGTGTAGGTTTTTTGTTTGTTTGTTTTGTTTTTTCTTTGTTTTTTTTTAAGGAATAGTAAGCCTCAGTTGTGAAATACAACTTATTCCCCAAATGGAAATGGCATAGACTGACCCAGCATAGTTTTAATTGCGTGTTGTAATATGAAGCCATTCACTAATTATGAATTGTGTTAGTGTCCATGTCTCTGATCTTCTCCAAGAAGGATTTCTTACATCCTTCTCTGATTCTTGTGAGCATGCAGTTGAGCATGCTGAATCCTTCTGTAAAACATCTTTTTATATCAAGAAATGGGAAAATCTCTTTATTGTGAGTTTCATGCAGATACGCTGTTTGTGAGGACAAATAATCTTCTGGGAAACATTTCTGTGCACACCAGAGCTCAAGTTTCTGATGATACATGCAGTTTGCTACTTCCTTCCATGGGCACATAAACAATCAATTCTGTTGTAATAGATGTGAACAGCTGGTAAAATCTATCTGACGGATTTCAAGAACCCCTAAGACCTCACTACACTGGAAATTCATCTTTCTCAATCTGCCAAAGCCTGTGAATAGATTTGTCTCCTTGATGATTTCTCTCCTAATTATTTTTCTGAGTCATTTGTACCTTTTAGTTTCCTTTCTTACTGTGTTGGAGAAACATTTTAGTACTGATGATAAGTGATGTGCACTCTGTACCCTGGTTCTCATGTTAGGAGCCTAGCAAGGTCTGGCTTGCACTGTGGCTATACCATCCCTCCCTAATGCATTGAGCAATTTCAGAAGATGACAAAGATTCATTCACCAACACGTCCTGTATGTGAAAATACCCTTTTGTGCCCTGTCCCTTTGCCCTGCCATCAGTGAAAGGTAGAACTGAAGCTCCCATTCATCACTGGATGCACACTGCTTGACATTTCAGCCTTTTTTGGCTTCTCTTCTTCCACTGAACAGTAGATGCAGATCTACTGGGTTTTGCCTCCAATTTTTCCTTTTGTGCAACCTGAGGTTCTCTGCTACTATAGCAAACCAGGTCTGCTGTGAAGTCACTTCTACACTAAGGTGGAGGTCCCAAGCAGGACCACTCTTGATTCCAAGGCCATCAGGATGCCAAGGGGTGGACTTGGGCAAATTCAGTCTCAGATGTGTGAGAAATGTTCTCTTCTCCCTTTTTGTCTTTGGAGCCCCTCTTGTGATACATTGATACAGGCATGCAGTAAACTGCTTGCCTTTACTTTATGAATATGGACTGCTCAGGGCATTCACTCCAGTAGCTTTTCACAAGACAATGGAGCAGTGCTGAGAAAGCAAAAGTATTCCTCTCCTTTTGGAAGCTGCCTAAACTATTGAGCTCATAAACTAGCTACCAGGGGGCTGAATTCATTGAGAAGAGACATTGTGTGGTAGAGAGTGCACTCACCAGCCAAAAGAGAAGATGGGGATGGCTCTGGGGACAGGGGTTCTGGCACGTTTAGGGGTCTGATCAAGGGCCAAGATTTTACTTCTGCTTTGAGACTATTCCAGAAAAAATCAGTGTGCCTTTTTTTTTAATTTTTATTTTATTTTATTTAATTACACACACCTCTGTGTCTGCTGCAATGTCTGAATAAGGTCCAGTTGCTTTACAAATTTCTTTATGCTGCCTGGCTGTTCACTGTCCCATTGGTGACACTGATCATACAGAAGGTATTCAGCACACCATGGGGAGGAGGAATGACAGCTGGGAGGAAGGATAGACTGAGAAAGCTGCCGCTAATGCTTGAGATATAGAGAGATGGTCAGCAGATCTTGAGGCTCCCAAGTGTGTGAAATCCAGGTGTAGTTTTCTGGTGGGTTTCTTCCGATCAGAGTATGGATGATTCTTTGCCCTTTCTGCTCTGCTCTTGTAACACAGGATTCTTGTTTCTTGGCACATCCTAATCCTGTAGATAGCTGTTTGTTCACTATATTTTCTCACACAAGCTGAGGAGCAGAGTCCTTCTGTGAGCTCTAATGTATCCGTGTGTTTTAATAACAAATTACAGTTGATTTTATACAACTATACCTATTTAGAACTTTAAAATCTTTGGTGTTTTCCCCCACCCTCCAGACTTGGTGCTTTTTGCTGTTGTTGACACTCCTCTGTGATTCAGCCTTGGAGAAATAAATATTTGTATAGCTGTCCTCCTACTGGGCCTGCTCAGTGCATTTGCTTAATGATGACTTCAGTTCATCTTTGCAAGGGTTTTAGGGTCATAGATTCTCCCAGAAAAACAAGACTCACTTACAGACAACTACCTGTGCTCTTTCCTCACTTTTGCCTTCTCCCCTCACCAAACTCATTTTTTTTCCACAGATTAGAGTTTGATTAAATACATGTGCATGGGAAAAGCTCCTTTTTTTACCATAATAATACATGGCTCTTCATAGTCTGTGATTCAGCATTATCAGATGCCAAGATCAGTTCTGGTTAGGAGTTAAAGTTTTGTCTGGGTATTTCTTCACTCCATTTATCTTGACTTGAAACACTGAGTAGAAAGTTGGACTCAAACAAGTACCTGCTGCCCTTCCTTGTCATTAGTTGAATTATCTTCAATCTGTAATTTTCTTCTTTTCATCTAAAAAATCAAGTCACATTCTGATTTACAACACTTGCTCTAGAGTCAAGCCCACACCATTGTTGCAAAGCATGCATATGTTCATATTTGAAAGGTTTTATGTTGTTTTCTCTGTCCCAACCTTCTTGAACCAAATCTGACATCTTCCTTTTTATTCACAACATCAAGTTGGTCCACTCCATCAGATTTTTTTTCAAAATAAGGACAAAGTAAACCTCCCAAATCTACATTTATGCACTTAAATGAAGGTTCAGTTCTCTTTATTCCTAGAAGTGCCTGGCAAAGAAAGGACAAGGTGATTGATTTTATTAATGCCATTGTGATTTCAAGTAATTTTACACATCAGAAAATGGACATCTTCTATTATACAAAGTATTCCTTTATACAAAACAGAAAACTACCCCACAAAATAAAACCAAAATCCCTAACTCCCACGAAGCAGCATTATAAAAAGTCAAACTCTGGAAAGATCCAAACTTTGGTTTATTTTTCTTGGCCATCCATAAAAGCTTTTTCAAATTATTTGAACTACTTATGCTTCACTTTTGAAATATGGCAAGTATAATTTTGCCAATAACTAGATCCAACTTCTGAGCTATTTTCTGCCAGAAAGCAAAAATCACTTCAGTGAAGTAATACATCAGATTCTCTCTTCATCTATTTCCAGATGATGAGGTTTCAGCTTATAGCAGAGATTATTTTTTATTAGACCCCAAGTACATGACCTGGCACTTGTACAGCTGAGTTTCATCTGACTGCTATCACTTTGGTCCTCCAAGTCATCCCACTGCTTTTTGTTGGTATGATATTCAGAGCCTCCTCCATAATGGTGATTCATTCCACAGTGTGTCATCAGCAAATTTTGCTGGCATGGTCCTCCTTTACCATGCCAAGGACTGCGATGAAAATATTATGTAAGATTTATCTCAAGAATCATCTATGAGGAATTCAACTAATAACCTTCCTCTACCCTGGCTGAAATCATGGGAAACAGAGCTGAAAAGGCCCTCGTGTCCAAACTGTATCCCAAAGGCATGAACTCTACTCAGCACATACTTGTTGAATTTTTGCTTAAACATAGTTGATGAGATTCTGTGATCTTCATAGAGACTCCAAATCAGTAATTGCATCTCCTAATCACTAAAATACTTCTGTCCCAAATGTCTGCCCAGAATTACTTCTCTGACATTTTCCTTTTTTTTTTTTTTGACTGTGCTGAATACAGCCATAGAATTAGCTCATTCTACTGTGAGGGATGTTTCTGTTAGCAAACCACCCAATATCATCTTCTGACATGTTTCTTGGCTTCTTCCTTTGAGCTGCCTGCATCCACCTGTATTCATCAGCTTATGCTTTTGTGCATTAAAAGTTCCACCACAGGCATTCATTTCAGGCAGAAGCACTCTCCATTGAAATCAGTGTTTACTTAACTTATGAAGCAATCCCCAGAGCATGAGCATCATCTGTTACCTTTCTGAATTTTAACTGAAGGAAAAGCTTCTCTTGGTTTCAGAGTCTCAGTAGTCTTGTGCAGACTTCTTTTTCAGGAAGTCAGGGAATATTCCCTCTTGTGGACCTCTGTATATTAAATTAATTAATTTCTCCATCAGTCCTTATGAGCACTTTACCTCCCTGTCCCGTTGGTGTTCAGAATACCCTCAAGGTTTCTGCCATGTGACTTGGGGGAAATGATATCATATGTACATAGCACAATGCATTTACCACAAAACTAAATATTATGTTACCACAAAGACAGAAAGTTGTATTTGGAAACTCCTATTTATAATGCTAATAAGAATCCCAATTTCATCTTCTTCTAATTAACCTGGAAAGCCTTCCTATTTATAACATGAGAGAGACTCTTCAAAACATTCAGAATGTTAATAAACCCACAGCTATTTCCATTTATTATATCTTCTGATATACACTATTCATCAAGAATTGTTGCTCGTTTCAGTATTAATCCAATTTTCTTGGTCTAGAAGAGTTTAGGTTTTGAACCATTGCATATAGTTTGTTTTTTTTTTAAATAAGAAAGAAATCTTATTTTCCATGTTTTGAGAAGAGATGGGATTGATAAATACTAACATTGTGTTGGCAAGCAAAGATGGTATTATTAAGGTTCAAACGGGAAGACCCTCAATAACTCACAGAATTCACCATGGGCACCATGACTGAGCAGTAAGCTATGTTAAGGTTCCTTTATATTTCACTGGCAATATAAAAGTCTTAAAGCAGGAGATATTAAGGTCTTTTACGCAGCACATGCAAGTTGGATCTACTAGGCACTTTTTTCTTTTTTTTTTTTTTTTTTTTTTTTTGTGTGTGTGTGTGTGCTGGTTACTACCTTGTGCTGAGCCCAGATTGACTCAGTTTAATAGTTATGATGTTTCTGAATAGAGTCTGATAACCAAAACTGAAATCAGGATCCATTTTTCTGTCTAGTTGGTAGGAACAAGCTCTGAGACTTCAATCAACTTAAGATGAGTTCCCCTTTAGTCTCCAGATGTCATGTCTCCAATGGAGACCTGAAATTCATTTATGGAAATACTTGGAGTCCTCCCCTCAGATGAATAGCCATAAAGCTGTAGGGTTCTTAAAGCCAGATCTTCTGTATTTGCACAAAATACTGCCTTTTATACTGTGCTGGTAATGCTGTAAAATAGTGCAGTATATTTTTCCATCCAGAGAGCAACACCCAGTTAACATTTAAGTTAGTGAAGTGGAAATTTGTGTGACCTAACTTAAGAACCAGTCAAATGTCTTAGGTGAGGAAATTGTCCTAAAAAAGAAAATGCCACTGTCTTTCTACTCTGCTTGAAAGAGTCCAGGGTAAAGGGATGGGGGAGAATGGTTCTGAAAGAGGTGAATGTACACAGAGAATAACCCAATCTCTAAATAATAGTCCACTTCTGAAATTAGGAGATCTGGAAGGTTCACTTTCAACTCATGCATATGACAGGCTTAGTGTTATCCAAAAGGGGAGGAGAAAAGCTGATGTTACTAGCAAACTGAGATTAATTTAGTAAAGGTTTGCAAGGTGTTATTTATAGTCTGTGTGCCAGAACTGTTTTTCTATTAATGGTATCTGCAGCCCACTCTCAAAAAATAGTGCAGTCTCATATAGTGCAAATAAGACTTGACAATGTAAATTTAATTATTTTCTGTTCTAATAGATCCTTCCCAACCATTTGCTCATTCTCCTCATGTCTGTGTTCTTCCTCCTGCAGTCCAGCACATCATTCAACAGAGATGCTGTGAAAGCAGGGACAGGCCGGCGTTTTCTTGGGGGGCTGTTGAATGATACATCCTACTGCTACACTCTGGAAGTCTCATTTTACAGCTACATATTGGGTGGACCTACTTCTGCTGTCCCCTATACAGAAGAAGCATGTATCCTTTTAAAATCTTTCCACCTCTTGCAGCACATGTGAACTGGGCACTTAAGGTAAATACTTCTATCTCAATAAGAGTTTGCTGAGATAGGAACACACAAGTGGAAATGTGAGTCTGCTCCTGATGCTTTAATTTCCCTCATATTGATTCTCCATACTGTGGAAATTCAAGAAGAGAAAGGCATATTAGATCAAATAAGCCATTTCCCTCTTGTAGGAGATTGGCTCACACACTTATTATAGAAGCTAGTCCTGGAGAGCCTGTGATCCATTCCCTTCCACAGTCTTCCATTTCTTTCCTCATTTCTCTCCTTACTCTCTCATTACCCCTCTGTTTTTATTATTGTTTTATTTATTTATTTATTGTTTTAATAGCAAGTTGAAAGTGCATCTTTGGTACCGAGTTAAAATATCCCCTCTGCCTTTGAATTGCAGCCAAAATGTTCTAAAGGATCCTTTAGGTTCTGCAGCTGCCTCAGGGCCAGGCCCTTACCACCAGTTTGCAAAAAAAAGGGAAAGCAAGTCCTAAACCCTCAGAGTTGTTTGTTGGTTTGAGTACTTAAATAGAAACAGTGTCTCATTCTTCAAAGTCATATATACATCTGGCTACCTCAGTGCATTTGTAGAATTGTTCTGACTGGTGTTACTATCTGTTTTAATGTTGTGGGGGTTTTTTTGGTTGTTTATTTTTGGTTTGGGGTTTTTTTTCTTTAGTTGCTTTCCCTTTTCCTCCTCCTTCCCCTTTCCTCCCTTTTTTTTCCCTTCCCTTTTTTTTTTTTTTTTTTAAATTTTTGTCATCATACTCAATCAAATAACCATACTTCAACCTCAGTTGTGTTATTTTATTTTGGCATTATATCTTGGTAGGTTCTGAAATTTCCACATGTTCAGAAACTCTGCAGAGGGAGAAAGAGTATCTGTGATTGCCTATTTGCCTCTCCACTGCATTTTGGAAGTTGGAGAAGGTTTACAGCTTTAGGATAGCAAGTGGGAAATTTTCATAGGAGATATAATTCTTCACCATCTATGCATATGTGCACAGTGTGGGAATAAGAGTGAGAAACAGGGAGCAGGGAAAGTAATTCTTAATCATTTGGGGGGTTCTGGTTTGGCTTCTCCACTGAAAGTGAAATTTGGGGGAAGGAGTGGGATGAATATATTAAGGTGACTTTTGCACTGTAAGGTTTACTGTTTCCAAGGAATATGGTTTTGCAACATACACGTATGTAGTATATTTTGCCACTGAGAAGAAAAAGTTGTACTGTTAGGCTTAGGTATTTATTTTCTCATGCTGACATTTTGTTTTAAGAACATGTGCCTTAGTTTAACCTTTAATTTTCCTCCTCACTTAGTGCTTATTGTACTGACAACTGCTTATCTTCCTTATTTATCAAGAAAAATTTTGCAGTGGGAAGAGGTCCTGTGCAAATCAGATCATGATTCCCTTGAATGTGTTTTTCTTCATGTCTTGTAGGTCTTGCTGGATTAGTTTCCATTTTTATTTCATGTTTCATATGATGGAGGTTCCAGGTGTGGGGTCTAACATCTCTGTCTGCTTGGCAGGCAGAGCTGCAGCATTCTCAGTTCATTCCTTGTGAGCAAGGAGCTAGAGCAGCTAGGGCACAGAAAACAGATCCCATCCCTTCTTCATAGTGATGTATGGAAAGTACAAGCAGCAGCTTGATTTCTACAGTTAGAGTTTCACCTAGCTGGATGAAAAAGGAGGAGAAGCTGGTTTTGACTGTCCTGGAAGAGAGCAAGCAGGGAAGGCTCTTTGCCCATGAAGAATGCTCTACTGGCATTCTGCCCTGATAGTTTTCATTACTTTCTTTGCAATGGAGAGATTCTATCAAGAATGCTTCTTATGACAGCTCTTCCTCATGTGTGCAGTTTCCTAGTTAGAGAAAGAAATGGAGCTGATTGAAGCAGTCTCTAGGCTGGTCAGCTCTAACCCAGGAGTGGCTGGATTTATGCACAGCTTTTCCTGGCCTGGGAGAAGTTTCATATCTTCACAGAAATGCCTGTGACTAAGAGCTAAACAATTGCAGAGCATTCCAGTGTAGCCTGAACAGCTCTTCCAAGGTGTTTGCAAGTCAGTGATTAATTAATGCTCTGAATTTTTAAATGGAGCTGAAGCAAAGACACAGCCAGTCAGTTCATACTGGCCTCCAAGGACAGGAATGCTTCTAGTGACTATCTAGCTACATGCAGGGAGCAAGTCAAGCAAAGAAATGATGAAAATACAGTAAGCCTGAGAAAAAAGAAAAGTGACCTGATAGGCAGGAAAACTACCTTCAGAGCTTTGTTTCTTAGGACCTTTTTTGGGTTTTAATAGAAAAAGGATCAGGGAGGCTAGAATTGTTCAAAGCTTCTAGGATTGGATTAAGAAGTGCAGATGGAGACTCAGTCTTAAATTCACAGAATTCATGGCCTTGAACAGAGACTACAAAGCAGATCACACCCACATTCAGAAACTGGCCATACTGGTTCCATGTGGAGAAAAAACAAATCAGGATGTCTAGGTTCTACAAATATATGAATTTAGCTTAATGTTGTTCCTGTTGACAAGTGAGAAAACTGAACAAACTGAATAGTCTTCTGTTTGCATTGGTGGCATGGAATGATACCTATTAGCTTCTTTCCTTTACAGAATTCATGGCAGATAAGATCATAATACTACCTCCTTTCAAGCTGTTGTAAGTGGATTAGATTTGCTGTTATACTTTTTAAAAAAACCTCTTCAGGTTCATCAGAGTTTATGTGCTAACTCTATGATCTATGCAAACCTCCACAGGAGCTTGTAAGAGATATATTTCCACAATGGTTAAAATTATGCATTTTGTTCAGACTTGTGTGACTGAAACACACTCTGTACTTACTGAGCTACATAGATACCTTACATGCATGAATATGGGAGACAGACTTTCTGTTAGTGTGGACAGTAAGTTTTTTGAATGGGAAAAGTAAGAATATTTTAAAGGCAGTGAAAGTATGATTAAAAGAGGAAATTTATTCCAAACTACTCCAGTCAGTACTATGCATTCTCCTAAATGAAATATCTCAAAGATTCAGAAGGTTATATCTGGTACGTTTAAAAAAAAAAAATAAAAAAAAAATTAGCCTCTGAAAAAATTAGGCTGCATTATTTAAATGAAATCCAGGAGTACAGAATCTGGCATCAGTCTGTTTGGGGGGTGGTATATCTATGGGACATAGATGGTGGGATAAGAGCATCCTGCAGTGTTGAGTTTCTGGCCTCTTCTAACATAGAAAAGAATGTTTCAGGCCTCAGTTAACTCTGTATCATTAATGGTACTGCTGTAGTGTCTCTTGTATTTTTCTCCAGCATCAGGTGTAACTTCCTCCATGTCCTATTACACATTCCTTCAGAGGTATGTGTGTGCCTGGTGGGTCTGTGTCTAACTGATACATACCTGGTGTATGAGAAACATTAGGGATCTGTCTGTAAGCCTGGCTCTGCAGAATTCCCTGTGATAACACGTGCTGTAGATAACAGTGAACAGACTCTGTTTTGAAGGCATAATAAGAGGATTGTAGGCTTGTCTGTTACTTGCCTGGAAGTGGACAGAGAAATGTTTAAAACCCTCCTCACACGCACACACACATTTGGTGGTACCTGATTAAAAAGGCAACACTTTGCTCAGCACCAGGTAAGGAAGATTTAAAATAAGCTGATATGCTTCCATTAAATACCATGTTTTACTAGGCATTTACAGGGCTTCTGACACGAGGCATGTAAATTGCTCTGTAACATTCACCACCAGCATCTCAGCTGCTGAGTTGTGTAGATACATGCTAGCCTCCTAACTGGGCAGGGAACAAAGGATAAAAGAGAGGGAGGAAGGATGAATTCCCAGCTGTAGGACTCTGAGTGCTTCACTGGTATCACCCCCACAATTGCTTTCCACAGCAGCTGCTGATCAGCAGCCCTCATAGCCTGACCTGAGAGTGGCCAGGAAAGGAATCTCACATCACCAGTTTTAAAATCTCTTGGATTAATTTTTTAGAATGTTTGAACTGGATCCCAGATGCACAGCAGGCAGCCCATAAGAGAGTGTAAAAGGTTTTACTCTTCCCAAGACTAATCATGAGGTAGGAAGAGACTGGGCAAGAACGGGTATGATATATTTTAATCATAATTCTAAGCTTACTCCAGGTGAGGAAGGCCCTCATCCAAAGATGGGGCTTTAGTAATCTGTGCACATGAATTTACTCATTGAAATATCTTCTGAGTGGAACTGGAGACCAGAACCCTGGACTGAGGGTCTGGTGGAATAGTTCTCCTTTGTACAACTTTTCCAAGAACATCATTTCACCTCTTTGATTTAATGTCCTCAATATAAAGAATGAATTTCATGAAACTTCTTTTGTAAACAGACAACCAAACCAACAAAAAACATTTGGAAGCCATGGATAAAGAACACAGAAAAAAAGACATTACTGATATTATCCCAGGGTAGGTCTTTTCACACGGCAAACAGATGAGAAATTATCTCAGTACTTCAAAAAAGTACAGCTCAACCACCTAACAAAGCTACTACGTGTTACTTTCCATTTCACTGAATATGCTGAACTAGAAGCTTTACAACCCTTAAACAGGGCGTGGTTGCACTCCTGAACTCTGTCTTCTGTTTATGGACATAAAAAATGTACTCGTATGCCTACAGCCACAGAATGAAAGCTTGGATTGCCTTGAGCCTCTGCAAGTGACTAACAGGAACTCGAGTCTTGGACTCTTGGCACAGCTGGGACAACTGTGTTCACTGTTATTCTTAACTTCAAGTAGAATATCAGCCTGCTGCTTGACTGAGGACTTGAGAAGTCAAATCCTCCAGAGGAAACAGTCATTTGCTTATTTTCAGTGCTGGTAAAGCTGAGAGAGCTCTGCAGAGGTTGTCCAGTGTAACTTACATTTGAACCTGAGCTACAGCTTGTTGCCAAGATGGTTTCAAAGTAAATCAGGCATATGTTCACAAAAAAAGACCTCTAGAGGTTTACATCTTCATCCTTCTACTGATCAGTTCCTAGAAACAACCTCCTTTCTGCGTGTTGCAAAAAGTGGCATTAATCCTAATTGTGCAGATTTTCCTAAGAGTGATGTGCACGCACACCATCTCTCTCGTATTTGGTTATTTCTCAGTACTATGTTTTGGGCTGTCTTTGAGGAAAGAGAACAAAATCCTCTTTCAACTCCCCAGTCTGTGTGAAAGTGTCAAGGTTTACAGCCACAATTTCAAATGCTCTTAATATTACTGGAAGCATAGAGTTAAATCATAGAGTTGTAAAGTTACTTTATAGTGATAATGCTGTCAAGCATCAATATCGCTGCCCGAGGGCACCATAGAAACTCAGTTAATGATATAAGAAGCTGATATTTTTCAGGGTTGCAGCTGTTGGCTCATACCCAGAAGGAATGTGAGTGTTTGTTCACATAGAGTGTATACAGGGGGACAAGCTCAAAGAAAATTAAGAAACAGTCCAAGTCTGTTTAATGAAGCAGAGTGGAATGAAAGTGCAAAGCAGTATATGATGCTGCAATATGCACACCTCTTTCCCTTACAGAATTCAGTACAGTGGACTGTATCAGTGATGTGGAAAAATACTTTTTTTTCCCTTAGGAGAACATGGTTCTGGGGGGAGAATGTATGTTTGTATGTGTATTTGTTTATCTGGGCTCACTAACTGCATCAATCTATGCAGACAGCATTTGAGAGTATCAGTAAAGAAATGGAAATTAAAGGAAGTTACTACAGTCACTTTAGGAATATCTATAATTTTTGCAATGGATTTCTTAGCAACTGTGTCCCAAAGTGCTTTGATAGGCTCAGATGAAAGATCTTATAAAAGTGCGAAGTGGTAGTATAAAGGTGTTTTGTTTTTTTTTTTTTCTTTTAAAGAACTTTTTTTTTTTCCTGAAATGTAGAATATCAATCTTGGAAGGCATCTTCAAAGTATTTCTTGGGGATTTAACCACTATGATTCCAGTTACCTTTTGGCTAGGTGCCAGGTATGAAATACCATTCATGTGAATGGTGAAATGGTCTTGCAGATAAATTCTGCAGTAAGAGTGGTCTTGAGTGAGAGGTTCATTTTTCTGGGTGCCCAGGTGCTTTGCATACTGCCTATGTGGTAAGCAATAACATGGATTTCTGTGGGATAGGAGGGTGAGCAGGTCAGACTCATGGGCCTGTTTTAAATAGAAGTAAAAGGGAAATTTTGTGTAAATAAATACACTAAGAAGTAAGCTGAAGATCTAGTGTTGATAGGAACAGAGCATCCAATGGTCTGAGAGCCTATCTGTCCTATCAGATTTTAAGGCACAAATTAGACTGAGCACTGTGGTTTGTTTCAGAGTTGTGTTGTCCTGAGAACTGTAAAGGAGGATCCCACGCGGGTGTAGATTAATTTCCTCCATCTTGTGTACACAGGTTTCTTTTCCAGGGATGCTAAGATACAGGGAAGAGAAGAGATGGGTACTGTGAGACCAGAAGCTAACCAGGGTGCAGATACAAACCCAGAAGAAATGCTCTCAAGTCATTTTTAGACATAAATGGAGGAGCTTGCATTCTTTGGAGAGCAAAAAGAGTAGGAAATTTGCACAGGCTGACTTGAGAATCATCAATATTTACAACCTTATTCAGGACTAGGAACCTTGTGGACAGATGGAGTATAAGTGTATTACTGAGGCACATGTTCAAATATCATCCCTGCTTCCCACCAGCTGCCTTCAACTCAGAGCATGTGCTCTTTGGCCTAGGTTTTGCTCTATCCAGTTCTGCAGGAAGAATGATCATTATAAGCCAACCAAAATGAGGAAGTCCAACTCTAAAAGTTATCTTATATCCAATGAAGCCGTTGGTGTTTCTGTTGAGACACTGAAAGTTATCTGGTGCCAAACTGTCACTGAGGTTTTAGTGATTGAAATCCTCATCAGTGCTTTCCTTTCAATCTAGCAATGACTTGCTCTTGCTACCAGGCCAGCTCTATCAGTGGCCTGCAAGAACAGAACTTTCTAAGTCAAAATAGCTTTGATGGTGGTATAAAAATTAGAAAAAAAATCAGTTAATAAAAATTATTACATTTTTCTATTAGTATTTCTTTTACATTCAGAAGAAAATAATTTAGACCAAAGACCAAGTGATGCTTTTGCTTAATGTTAGTGAGGTGAAATAGATTATGTGAATGATTGCAGAGTTGTGGCTAATATAAACAAGGGACAGAGCTCCCTCCAGGCACTTCTGTCCTTCCTGGAACTGGCTTTCAAGGTCTTGAGCACTCCTCTTATGAAATGTCTTTTCTATAAACTTCTATTCTTCCTTTGTCTTATAAGCAACTTAGGCAAAACAAAGCATATGGAACTGATAGTGAGGCTCTTGGGTGCTCAGAGAGCCATACAAATGCTATTAGACCTGTGGTTAAAATAATTCTTTGGTAAATGTTAAATTCCTATTAGTAACACTTGCTAAACTTAAGTGCAAAGGAAAGGGCAAGGCTAATCTGAAAGGCAAGGGAGAGTAGGGCTTAAGACATATTAGCAATTTGTTGGAAACGTCTGAGGGGAGTGGTTAGTAATTCTAGAGTAATGCCTGTGAGATGAAGATTTAGGTTGGGAGTGGGCTTTAGCTACTACTGTGCTTTGGAGCTTTCCCAAATGTCAATGGGAATGAAAAGAAAAAAGCAATTCAGAAGGAGGTGTTTTTCAAAAAGCAATAAACAGAAAAATTACAGTGCCTCTGATAGGTCTTGGCTTTTCCGCCAGACTGCAGTGGTGTTTCTGTGTCTCTGTGTTTGTCACCTTTTCCTCTTTGTGTCTCTTCACTTCTGGATGAATCTTCTGCCCTGTGCCTGATTGTCTTGTGTCTTTATCCTCACCATCTTGTTTGCAGTTTTAGGTTGTTACACCAACTCCATGCCTTTCTGTCATCTCCCTGGATTTTTTGCAGATGGTGTTTCATTACCCAGACACACCCATCCTTTGCTTTTTGATCACTTTGTGCTGTCTTTCACCCAAACTATGCCTCTTTCATTTACATTTTGCCATCTAAAAGCTCAGCAGGGCTTTTTGGTAATTAAATGGAAATCTAGGGTGGAAACAGAAGTTATTTTTCACTTCTAGTTCTTTAGTCCCAAATATCAACATCTGAAAGGAAATCAGAAGTGTTTGTTGGGAAACTCAAGAAAGAAAGAAGTGTCTTTGTGTGTCTGTCTTTCTGCTTGACCAATTACAACTGAATCTGACAGTGATGAAGGTCTTGAGGATATTACATTCCTACAAGTTTCATGAAAAATAGCTGGCTGAATGAGTAGAGAGACCAAAATTAATCACTCCCGTAGGGACAGCTGCATCTCTATTGTTAGAAACCAGAGGACAGTAGGCATGAAAGTCACAAGAAACAGATCCCACATCTCCCTGCCTTCCCTGGGCCTGCCACTGGGGAGCTGAGACACTTCCCTTTTCTCTACAAACTTTTACCCCTAACATATCTGCAAACCTTAACAGAAGATATCTCATGGCATCCGAAAAAGTAGATTGCATCTTCTCCATCAAGCCACCACTGCTGAAAGAGGCCAGAAACGTGGCAGGTGCAGTTCACAGGTGAAAAGAACACCCATTGAAGCCAAGGCCAATACATGCCCACTTGAAGCCAGCAGCTTTTCTTGTTGCCTAGAGGTGAAACTTTGTCCAGGGTTCAGATCAGCACAGTCTGAACATGTCTCAGGCAGAAACTAAAGAAAAGCTGCAGCTTTGATCTGCTGTTCAGAAACCTCTGGATTTCAATAAGAGCAAGATGGGTCTGATTCTCCCATGTCTCATCTCTTGACAGAAAAACAGCCAGGTCAGCTCAGATCAAAATCAAGCCTCTGCAGTGTCTGGTATGTGACTGAGGCCAAAAGCTGGTGCCTGAGAAGAATAAAATAGTAGACTAAGCATATAACAATGCTTACCCTGAATATTCTTCCAGCTCCCAAAAATTAGTGGTTTGGAGATCCTGAAGCTAGAGATGTTGATTATGTCTGTAGGAAAAAATCAGTGGCTTTGTCTCCCATGAACCTGTATAACATCCACAGCATTTCTTGTGAATTATTTCCACAGTTTAAAAATATCTTGTTTGTTTTACACCTGCCATATGCAAGCCTTATTTTGTGATTCCTAACTGTTACACTGGAAGCAGCATTGATCCCCCCTGTCTTTTCCCATAGCACCCATATCAGTTGCCATCTTTTCCATATTTGAAGTCTCCTACCTAGCCTACCTATTTATCAGCTATCTGAATATTTATCCTGTACATTGGAAGTGGAAAAATACTACCAGATCAGAATCATTCCTTCATTTCTAGAGTTGTTATATCACCTTCCACTTTCTTTCTAGGTACACACAACTCTATGAGTTGCCAAGCAATGGTGAATCAACTCCGATGACTCTAATGGAGGAGTCTGTATTTGCTGTGCATTATGATTTTTATTTGCACTCCAGATAAATCCTGCCCTGGCTCACACAAGCAGCAGAGACAAGCAGTAGAATGAGAGACATGGCTTTCAGTTTCAGAGTATATGCTGTAATAATCTGTTCAGTTTCTTATGTACTTAGCAGCCTGTGTGTGTTCTGCTGTACTCTTTCCCAAAAATTAGAAGGGATTCAAAGGTTTTAAAACAACTGAATTTATGTTCAGCAAAGTCTGGAGTTTTGATCAGCTGGCTTAAGATAGTCTAGGAACCAACTTCTGCTGGAGGAATATGTAATTTTTTATATGGCAACATCCCAAATAGTTTGCTTTCTGGCATGGTGGTTGGTGTGCATCACTCTTCATCAAGTCAGCTTCTGGTTGTAACCCTCCTACAGTCAAGTTGCATTCATGATTCTGTCAGAACAGTTATTTCTTTTTCCAAAACTACACAGTTTTTATTAAACCAGCAACTGTTGTCTGGTGCCACAAAAGATGAAATGACAGGTGATAATCCATTCATCTTTTCTTCATTAGCCAATTCTTCAAGAAATCCAGTATGTAAGTTAACTACTCAAGACCTCTCATGTAGCAAAGAGGAATCCATAGGGCAGTGGAATGGCTTGTGTAGAAAAGCTTCCATTAGACTTGTTTCTGCAGACATTTAGCTGGAGCATTTGTTTGAGGACATGTACAAAGTGAGATCTCTTCCCACCATATCACTAATGACAAATCTCAAGCTTCTTTTCAATAAATCATTAAGAGGCTGCTCAAGTGGAACATAGCTGGTTTAATCAAGGTAGGGGATGGAAAGGGCCCAGAGGATGTGGCTTGTTTTCCTGGTGACTTTCTAGAGAAGGGGCAGCTGGACTACTAAAACTCCTAGGTTATGGGTCTAGGACTGCACGGTTCTGCCAGCCCAAGGGGAGAGAATCTACAGGACTTCAATTCTTGTTCTTGTTTTCAAGCATTTTAATCTCAAGGCTTTCTGTGGCTTTCTTCAAGGTCTACTAAGTGGCTAGTTCTATTGGCAGAATATAGCACAGGTTACTGTGTAGCCATAATACCTCCCCTGGAGAAGATGACCATAACTGTGCCTCTTAACAGTCTCATAAACCCATATTCTTTCTGTGGTAATGTGAAGATTTGAGTCTGGGCTATTTCTGGGCCAACAAGGGCTATCATCCTACTGTCGGTTCTTCATTACTTAATGATGCCTCATTGCACCACATCCTTCACATATCTACCAGGTAGAATTTGTTGCATTGACTTTCTTTCCAAAGCCTGCCCAGAAGGACAGCTTTCCTTCAACCAGGACACAGAAAGGGCCTTTGTCTCCAGAACCATCAATATTTTTCTTGAGATGATAAATGAACTGCCAATAAACCCAGGCAGCTGCCAGATCCATCTGAGAAACAGACCTTCAGCCCCAATTTATCCGTGCTTGGTTTATTTATGTGTCTGGAAACTTTTGAGATGCAAACAGAGGACTAACTACTCTGAGGCAGCCGCTGAGAATTAGATGGTATAGATAGTAATTTATGTAGTAATTTATTTTATTATAGTAGTAATTTATGGACTGGTTCAGATACATTAGGTATTACTCTGTGTTAGCCTCTCCAAAACATGAAGATGCCATGAGATTCATCATAAGGAGCACCACAGAAAAGAAAGAATTCTCAAAGTAAGACCTAAATTCTCCTAGCTGCTATATTTTACAGTTTGCTTTTTTCCGTCTCTTCTTGTCTTTCTTGCCTATAATTCAGGTTTTCACACAATCTCTGAAATTTGTGTTGTCAAGATTTTTTTAAGGAGATGAGATGTTGCTGATCATGTTGTACCTGGGGGGATGGGACCCTGGAATGTGCTTCAACAAGTAAGGTTTCCTGGGAGACAACCTTTTTTTGAACCAGCTGATACAGCTGGAAAGAGCAGTCTTTGTGTTTAGAACCCTTTTGCTGGGCAGCAGAGGTGTGTGTATGTTTCATGTATATTCACCCCAAGATTTCTAAGCCTAGTTTTTTGGTTCCAACCAAAGAGAGTTGTCAGAGGTACTAAGTTTGTGCAGGTTTTATGAAAAGAGGCAGCTGGGCAAAGGGAAGAGACTCAACTAATGTCTCAGCTGAGTAAGTATAAATGTTAATACACATCAGAGAGTCTGTATGGGGGAGCAGCTGTAAAATGCTTCAGCACAGGGAGAATTTCAGTTGGCACAATATCCATATTGCTGGAGAAAACAGGGGTGGGGACAGGGTACCAGTGGCTGTGCTGTTGTTGGGACAATATTTGGCCTGGCCTGACACAGCTCGGGTGATGCAGGAGCACAAAGCTCAAGATCTTTGCTGATCAGAGGGAAGCTGAGCAAGTCCAAGACAGCAAAAACAGTGCAGATGAGTGCTTGGTGTCCTTTCTTAGGAGAAGAGTGGAGGCCCAGCAGCCTAGTGCCTCTTGGAACCTCCCTGTAGTTACTTCCTTGCATAAGGTTGGGCATAAGGAAGCAATTTCCCCCTCCCCACCTTGCCTGCCTGCCTGGGTCAGCATCAAGCAGCACAGCTCTTCTCATCCTTGCCTGTAGTTAAAGTGCCCTCTTCTGGCATGAAAAGTCTCATTTCTCAAGGGCAGCCGATTGAAGAGAAGTGGATGTTTTTCTGATGGTTGCTGAAATCAAGAACAAAACAGATTTTTTTTTCTTCCTTTGCCTTCTCCTCTATGTTCTGGACTGTCTTGGCAGGCAATAGCAGTCAGAGAAGGAGCCTCTGTTGTATCAGTCTGGCTAGGTCAAAGCTTTTCTGTACAAGAGTGCTATGATTGGACTTTGTTTGTATCTCAGACCATTAAATAAAGATCTTTTTATTTTCTTTTGTTCCCCCAGCTTATCTTTAGGTGGTGTAAATCTGTAGCTATGTTGACTTACACCAGCTGAGACTGTGATGGCCTTTTCCTGCTTATATTTTTTGCTCTCTGTTTTATACATTCTCTTGACCTGTTGATGTCAATAGTTTTCACTGTGAATTCCAATGGGATTAAATCTGACCTCTGTTGATTATCAGAGAGTATTTGGCGATGAAATGTGGGGAGAGAAGAACATGCAGCCTCCCATTCTAAGCACTCAGTTGGAAAAGTTTTGATATAGTTGTTAATGTGAATTCAAGGTTAGCAGTACCCAGCACAGCAGCTGCATCTGTCTGCAGAGGGATTTAAAATCAGCCTTTAATAAGAAAAAGGAGTTTTCTACACTGCTTTATTGCATCAGTTACCATCAGAGGCCTTTGTGTGTGCTTTGGCTTTTTCTCTATATTTAAGGAGCATTTCAAGCCATAATTGATTATAGCAGAATTTGTGTTACAAAGCAGGGAACAGCAGATCAGGACATTTGTGCTATGAGATGAGTCTGAGCCTGATTCCCATTTAGATCCTTTATAGCAGAAGGGTAGTGTTTTTCCTCCTGGTAACAAGCAGTGTCTCAGCTATTGAGTACAATGCTCTATTAATAATTCTGTACTTAGTGTGGGCTCCCTGAATTCAAATCCCTCACATACAAGCTGGATTGGCATAAACCAGTTTAGGAAGCACACATACAATTTGTATTGCCTTCCACTGGGTCTTTGGGGAGTAAAAGGAGATGGAGTCTGGATTGCCAGGTTTTTCAAAGTGCCAAGCTAGAAATGATAATCCAGCTTCTCCCTTCAAGGTGAAAAGGACACAGGAGATTCTGATGGTTTTGGTCTGCAGGATCTTCCTGCAGTGGTCTCTGCTCTGTTATATGCGCTTGAAAGCTGACACATGCTGACATTATTTTTATCTGCTCACTTCACTGTCTTAGGTCTGAAGTTCAGGAAATGTGGTTTCTAATAATATGATTTTATTTAAACTCCATACCTGTGTTTCATCTTGCATTCCTTCTCAGTCCTAGGTGCTGAGATGCTGTTTAGGCAGAGGTGGTCTGTGACTCAGGATAAGTACATCACCCTCAGTGTTACAACACCAGATCTAAGAGTGCTGGGACAAATAAGATCATGTCCCAAGAATTGAGATGAAACAAGTTTCTAAGCCAGTAAAAGTTGAGATATTAATGCATTCAATGTAAGCAGACATCATTGAAGCTAATAGACAATACTCAAAATTCCACTTATGACTTTCAAAGTGATTATCTCAAATATGATATAAGTGTAAAGTGAACAGTTTTCTTCTAATGTTTCAGTTTAAGGCAGCAGCTTTACCTCTGAATAGGGTAATACATATGTGAGTGTATAATGTATGCACATATACCAGAAGTTTTTTTTTTTCTTTCTTTCTTAAGTGCATTCTCAAGATTCATGAAGGAAATGAATTATGACAGAGGGAGAAACTCACAGGTTTTTCTTTGTGTGGGTGAGCTCCAAGACACCACTGCAGTGAACAAAGATGCCCCTCTATCAGTCCTCTGCAGACAGCCCTGAAACTGGAGCATCCCAGAGTAATGGTGCTGAGAAGTTGGTATGATAACAAGGCAAAGCGAAGTATAGTCTAACAGGATGACAGCACAAGGCAGCAAAAATAGGTGGCTTTTGTATGACTGTAATAGCACCACCTGCTTTCAGAACGTTAGTCATCCCGTAAATGTGTCCATTCCAGCAAATATCCTTGAGGGAGCTGACACAGAAATCCATAGAAATGAGGCACTGAATCTGAGCAGAGAAAAGGGAGAAGAGCGTGGAGGTGCCAGGCTGAAAGGAGCCTGCTGGTGAGGGGAAGATGAGCAGCATCAAAATGTGTGGGTGTGTATGGGGTAGCAGAGAAGTATGTATGCTTCCTGAAGGGAAGAATTTGTTTCCTTCTCATCAAACCTCAGCCCCTGCTGCTTTCTTTGATTTTCCTCTAGCAGGGCCAATCTAGGCACTCAGTGATGATAAATAACCCAGTATTACAAGGTGACATGCACAGTGGCACAGTAATATGGAGAGAAAAGAAGAACCTGAAGGGACAGAATTTCTGTGCAACTTACTTATTTCCCAAGTGTGCTCTGCAGTGCAGTCAGTTTGGGAACATCATCCCCCTGGCTCCTGCTACAGCTTGGTGAGGGGGTTTAGGGGAGCCTGACAAACCCCAAACCTTGCTATCAAAAACAGTCTCCCCAGAAAGCTGTATTTTTCCTGGTGAGCTATGTTTGCAGTGACCTTGGTAGGATGCTGCAGTCCTGTTTTGATTAAGGGCCTTTGGGGACCTTGTGTTCGATCTGTATTTAAGGGGTAGCTCTGCATGTCAGGATACTTGCATTTGGCTGTGAGCTCCATCACCAGCTCCTTGCCTGGCCTGGGGTGAGTCGGACAATTTCCCTCCCTGCATTTCCTGATTAGCAAGCTTTCAGCTTTGCAATCATAACAGGTTTTTTTAACTTTGAATTTTTCTGAAATTTCCTGGATTTTGTCAAAGCAAACTGAGAGCAGAAATGTTGTGGTGCTAACACACACAGTACATCAGCAGGGCCAAGCCTTCAGCTTCACCAGGCAAGATGCTGCTGCTTGGGCTAACAGAATAGCAAGTTGTTGTTCTCTGTTGGACTGACATAAAAAAAGAAAAAAAGGTACATTTTGCCAGAGGGTTTCCTGGCCATTTTTCTGACAACAAGAGATGTTAAGACTTGGTGTTCTCATTTCTGTTTGTGGCTTTATGGAGTTCTTGCAGACTTGGTGTCTGTCCTTTCCTTTCCCGGCCCTTGCTCAGATGAAAATGCAGGACAGGAGCAATGACGTTGTCTAGACAAGGACATGGGGCTGGGACACAGTCTGGTGAGACAAAAGGAGAATGGAACAGGCATATGCAGCAAAGTGTTTTGCCTAAATCTGCACAACCAGATCTCCTGACTTCTTCACTCTACCTCCTGTGGCTTAATCCTTAGGAGATGAAGCTGATTGATTGAAATTGCCCTTTTTACTGATTACCATTTTAATAATCTAACCAGTAATGTCAGATATCCAGCATTGTGGGGATTTTAATTTTTTTAATGCAATCTGTTACTTGCATTTCTATCAGGTGGGCATCAAAATCTGACTATGTGGGTTAGCTTTTTATTTACAATGTGGGTTTGTGTTCTTATCATTCAGATACAACGTAGTCCTACTGCTGCAGCTGTGTTCTCACATGACAGTGGAATGTTCTTACTACAAGGAAGTGAAAATTAAAAGCAGGAACCCACCCCCCACACACCCCCTAATCAATCTGCAAAAATAAATCTCTGTCTCATAGGTCTTGGGAAAATCTCTTTGTGTATCCATGCATGCTTCATCTCCTTGGCGATTGTTGTCTTGTGTAAAATTCCTGTTTTCAAAGAGTGTGGGATGGAAATTCTGCTTTGACATTTCTCTCTCCTCACAGTTTCCTTTGCCTGTTCTCAGTTGCTTCTCGTGCCACATCTGAATGGCCATCAGTGCTGACAGGGAGTCTTTACCTTGGAGTCTTACATGGGCTTAACTGATCACCCAGTTCCTTCCAGGTTTTAAATAGGTGACTAATAAGCCAGCTTCATGCCCTGGGGTTTTGATTATTGATGGGTTTTCCCACATGCCGTCAGCCTGCAAATAAATAATACCTGCAAGAAAAAGGCACTAAAATCATCTTGGCTCTTTTCACTGAGAGCCAAATGGACCAGTGGCTGGAAGATAGGATATTCCTGTTCCCCCCTCATTTGGCTGACAGAGTAATCACTCAGGGTAATAAATCTTCATTACAAACTTAGATGAAAATGAAAGAGGAATGAGAGTGCTTTCAGAGAAGAAGCTGGGAGGGGGCTTATGTCTCTGGGGAAACCCAGACCCAGAGGAAGAAGCTAAAGGGCTACAGAAGCCCCCTTGATGTTGGGTCCAAAATGGCCCTTAGTGGCTGGGACTGTGCCTGGCAGCTCGTTCCCCTCAGCCCTGGCCACCCTCTGAGCTCTTGTCTGTGCCCTCCATTCCCTGCGACCAGGGCTGCAAGGAGCAGGGCTTGTGCCTTGGCCCTGTAGTAGCCTTAATATGTACCTGAGGGGCCTGAATAGAGGCCAGGAATAAATTGTAGAGATGTAGAGCAGCTGGCTACCTGCTGTGTAGCTCTTTAACCCTTCAGGAGTTAGTGCTTTCCGACAGCCTCAAGAGCAAACAAGGACAAAAAAAACCCAACCATGAAGCTGAAACATTTTATTTCCCCTACTGAGCCTGCCAATTAACCCTGTCAGGAGCTGGAAAACCACACTGGGCACATCAACAGAAAATGAGCTGAGGAGGGAGAGTGTTTGAGTGCAGGGATCTAATCAGCTCCCTGACTCCCTGCAAGAGCTGAGCTGGGGCAGAGGGGCAGAGGGAGGAAGTTTGCAAACACCTCCACGCTTCAGGAATTGCTGCAGGACTACCAGAGGCTCTGAAGACCAGTTCCTGGTGGGTATCTGTCTCCAAGCTATCTGGTTGCTGTGCCACTGCTCCTGTCCACCCCTTTGTTTGCTGTATTTGCTTTGCTGTGTGTTTGGGCAGATTGGGTTGGAGGGACGAAGGAAGTGACAAAGACTTCCTCTCTCCAAGAGCTGAGACTCCCCATCCAAGACCTGTCCTGCTCTTGACCTGCGTCAGTGCTTGGGTCTGTGTGTTTTTTCCCTGTAGCATTAAGTGAGCTGATTGCCTCTTCCTTTGCTCCAGGTAGTGGAAATTTTGATAAGGGTTACTGGATGAGCTGAATGAAGCACAGGTAACCTAAGATGGATGTATTTTGTTTGTTTCCCTTTGGAAAGCACACCAGATAATGTGTAGAGAGCAGGTCAAGTCAAGTGGGCAGAGCTGGGGCATTGGGCTTGGTATCACCCAAAGGGAGGCTTGGTCCGTTCACTGAGAGGGTGATTAAGAACTGACTGTACTCTGGGGCTGTTTGGCATCTTGAGTGCAAGTCTGCTGAATTATCGTTCATTATCAATTATGTATCTTGTTGCATAATTTCCCACAGCATCAGCCTGCTGTGTTTCTATACAAATTGTCCAAGTGACACCACAGATTAAATCTGCCCACAGCCACCTCTGTAGCCTTTGGATCAAAAAAGCACAGGGAGCCAAAGCAGAGAGGCAGGCACAGTGTTTAACTAGTATTGCTTTTGTTCCTTTCTGCAGAAAGCAATCCTTCTTTCCACTTGTTACTTTCTTTGGGACTAAAAATCAGGTGTTGCCCCATCTGCTGTGGGACTTTCTGCCTGCAAAATGGTCCCATGTGCATTACAGGTGAGCCCAGACCAGCCCTGCAAACCCACTTGTCTCCCTGGCCTCTTACCGCATGATGCTGCTGTACTTCACTGCTCCCTAATCCTCCCACTGCTAATTGCTTTTCTAGTGCCTCTCAGATGCTGGTGAGCTGAGGGGGGGAGGGGGTTCACGCTCTCAGCAGAAAAAGGTGGGATGGCTCTGGTTGTGAAAAATAGCATAAATGGAAGAAGAGGGGCCGTTTCAGAGTTTAGTGATACAGAGTTAATATTCTCACTCTCAGGCCATGAAATCGATCTTCCAGGTGAATTTGTGGTTTCTCAAATTCATTTTGGGCACAATGTGCACCTCAGATGGAACTGGCTGCAGCTCTTGACGTCAGGAAATGTTTTCTTCCCTTCAAAAAACCACAGCTTGGATTTCAACTTGTTTTTACAGCTTCACTTCTCCTTGTAAGGCTCATTGTCACCACCAGGTCTGGTGTCATCCAACTGCGGCAGTGAGACCAACACTCTGTGCTGCAGAAATTCCCAGAGCACAACACTCAGCAGTGGCCAAAGCTTTCTGCTGGCACCTGCTCAAGGCAAAAGAAAGAGAGAAATATCACTTTGTCTGCATCCCTTCATTGCTGCCCACCAGGAAAGCAGCATAGACAGAACTTTGTTCCTGTGTTTGAGACACTTGTAGGTTAGATGAGTGAGGCAGACACCTTGAGTTTTTTTGGCCTTTTCAACAACCTGTGTCCCCTTTGTCTCATCCCATTTTTTCCCCATCAGGTTGTCGTTGCCCCAAATCACTGCCCTCTAGAAGCTGTGCTTTTCTTCTGCTTTTTCCCACCTGCCAAAGTCCTTTTTTTAGGTGGCAGGAGTCTAATTATTTTGGCCATGAGAATTGGTGATGGCTGCATTTGAGCAAGCAATAAAAGGATAATTTCAGCAAGGCAGCTCTGAGGAAGATCAAACACTTTCTGATGGTTGCGGGGACAGCTTTCCTCTCACCAACTTTCCCTACCTGGTTTCATTCCTTTCTGACTCACTGGTTGCTTTCGTCTCCTTATCTTTCCACCTAAACTGAAGTGGTAATAAATCTAGTAAATCCCTTCTTTGTGGAAGAAATTCTGCAAGTTGAGAATGTCAGCTCGTGCCTCTTGCTTTTCCAGCTAGTGCATCTCTGAGCAGGGGAGCAGCCAGATTGAATGACAAGAGAAGGCACCCTGAGTTCAGATATTACAAGGTGTGCACAGGTGAGAAAGAGTGAGTCCAGTGCTTCTAACAGCTCTGCAATGAACTCTGCAAAACTGGCTGCAAGTACAGAAAAAGTGCAAGGAAAATGTTGTGCTGATCCCTGCCTATCCAGACCTATCTGGGACCTTTGTCTGAAACTGCTGCCAAGGGGGTGGGCACATTTTTATGTGTCTAGAGCTGATTTGGTGGGCTTTCTGCTGATTTAGGAACCTGACAAGGGCACACACAGTGTGTGTGTCACGTAGTTCCCTGTTGGCAAGGTTGTCCTTTCCCCAGTTTTCCACCAAGCAGCAGGAGCAGGGTTGTACCTGGCTTCCAAATCTTATGCTCCTCTTATGGCAGCAAACTCCCAGGGTACCTTGAGAAATTCATCAAGGTCCATATGCTTATGGGTGAGCTGTGCAGCAGAGGATGTGAGGAAATGGGTGCCCTGAGCAAGCCCCTCCATACAAAGTCAAGACCAGCCTGGTTTTGCCTTTCTGTAGCAAAGACACACACTTTGGAAAAGCTTCTGCTTGACTGAACAGATATAAAACTGAGTTAAACTGGGAGATGTATAACTGCATCACCCCAAAAGGGCTTTAAAATGCCTAAATATAGTTTGAAGAAATATTTTGTTATATCTATCTTGAATTGTGTTAGGGGAAAGATCTTTCCCTTCTATGGAAAGAGGTAGAGACAATGTGGAAATGGAAAATAAAAGTTCTTTTCTGGTGCAAAGAATGTAGCAACACTAGGCATCTGGTGAGCAAGAGAAAATTCAGATGATGAAAATACTCAAACTTGTTTCCATGTCCCACTAGGTTGAAATGCACAAAACTGTAGTTCAAGGAATCATAATGTAACACTTAAAAGTGAATCAGATAAGAAAATCTTTCTTCCTGGTGTTATTTGCAACACAAAGCCGAATACGTGGAGGTTAATTATATTTAAAAATCAGTTTATTAGGAGAGTTGTTAAATTAAACTTGTTAAAAAGTTAAAATTGTTAAAGACAGATTTTCTATGCATCAAAAAAAGTTCATATGCGGCTCAAGTCTTTGCTGGTCTGACCTCAGGCAACATTATGCACTTTGATAAAGCTTTTAGTAGTGATAAAGTTTTACTGATTAGTAATAAAGATGAAAAAACCTGGGAGACATAAGGCAGAGGAAACATTGAAGTATGCATCTATGCACCCAGTTTTTGCAGTCAGAGCATCAAGAACTTTTTGATCCAAAGAGTGCATCAGGCCATCATCAATATCCACTCATCTATTTGTGATTCCCAATTTAGTATCTTAAAGAATCTGTAAAGAATGTAAACATGTAAACAGTTATAATAGTTTAAAAGAAAATTTTTTCGTCCTGAGCATGTTGTGTAAGAGAGGGGCAAGAAATTAATTCCCAGACAATAAAACAACCACTTTGTCTTTACTTGTCGTGTCTTGACCTCACATATAAGGCTTAGTAGGATGAACACCCAAGATTTGGAGAGCATATCTGCTGTGATTCCTCCAGCCTAGAACTGGTAATGCAGCAGGACTACCCTCTCCTAATTCAGAATGCTACTGGGTAAGTAGAGCTGATATGGATACTGTGATCACTGCCCAGCCAAATTTATGGCAAAGGATAAATTCTTCCCAGTGTTGAACTACAGCTTTGTCTGGGGATTTTCCAGGTTCTGTGTGCCCTCTGGTAGAGGACTATGCACCTTGTGAATAAATGTGTGACACTGGGTCAAGAAAATTTGAGTGATTTGCAAAATGCAAGACATCAGATTTTTGAGCTAACATTGGGATCACTGGGATCCACTTTAGGCAGGATAGTGTGTAGAAGTGGGGACTCTATGATAAACTTGTTTATGTTATCCTAAGAATGGTAAAGTAAGTTAGGATGTTAAAATATGTTGGTTAACTGATGGTAAAGTACAATGCCTGTCATTCATTCTCTGTTTTTTTTCTGGTGTGGGTTTGCTAGTTGCTTTGTGATTGAATTTTATTAGGATGAAAATAATTCTATATTTCTTTAGATATCTAGCAGGCTTCAAGACATGCTTGTGTGCAAATCCTCTTAATTGCTTTGTAAACTTTGGGGAGTGGAAAGCTCTGACAGAGGAAGGATGAGATTTGTACAATTCTGCACGTTCTGTCCCCCAGAGGTGTTTATCTTAGGGTGAGAAATATAATGCCTTCCTGGTTATCACACTAAAAAAGCTGACACTTCTAAAGAGGTTCAAAATGAAGTCCAGCTACACAATCATAACACCTTGACAATGTTGCAAGTATTTAACTTAGAGTAACTAATAGAATATTCTAACACATAGTTTGTGATTGAAAGATCACTCAGAAAAGGCAGGTAAGGTGTTCTGGCCACACAGATTGTGTGCTGGGTATTTTTGTCCTGATGCAATATGAATTGCAGTCAGGAGAAAAATTACTATGAACTGACCACTGAAAGATCAAACCTTTGTGGAGGTTAGATCCCAAATCTGTGCTGACTAAAACTGCTTTTTTGTTGTCTCTGAAAGCTGTATAAGCTCAGGGAAGATACGAGTGACTCTGAATTCCTCTTTTTGTCCATTTTATGATTGCTTGCTCTCAACCGAGGGAAAAAAAATTAAATGTTTCCTTGACTACAGCACTTGTGATGTCATATGTGTTGCACTTTTTATTCCCTCTCTTTTAGGTTCCTTTCTGAATTCGTTCTCATCTGCTCTCCCTTTATAGCCTACAGTAGTCCTATAGTTTTCCTGCTGCTCATTTCACTATTGCAGCAGGTATCACTTTGTTGTATCTAGGTCAGTCACTTCTCACACCCTGTGTAATATATTTGTCAAAGCATTGTGCAGGCTGTCTGAATTGGACAATATTATTCCAAAGGATTACCTTCTGTTGTTTTTTTTATGGAGCCAGACAACAGTCGTGAAGCTTTGTTTTTAAAATGAGTTGATTTTGCTTCCTTTTCAGTTTTAGGCTCGATATCTCTTGCCTGCCCCTTAAGCTGAAGTGTGATCAGTTGGCTGTACTGGAGTGAACACTGTTAGAATCTGTCTGATAGTTCTGCAGAATTGGAAGCCATCCTTGTACACATTTGGGTATGAGGCATGGGAATCAGTCCTGAGGTAGTGGCCAAGTTTCCCCCAAAACACCTTCTCTCAAAGGCTTGCTTTTCATTTTGGAGTATGTCATTTTTGCACTCGAGGACTGCTAGTGTAACATAGGACTGACATTTCTAAGCAAGCTTACCAGAAACAGTCCTTACCAGAAATAACCCAGAAGTAACCCTATTCCCTTTCCATCCGGTGCACACAAAGGTTACTACATTCACCTAGATCAGTGTCCTGCCTATACTCAGGCTTTGCAGAATATTAACTAGGCAGGTTTTTCGCCAGATGAAGACTTTACTGGAAAGGTATGATAATAGATGCAGGTCTATCTCATTGCTATTTGAGGGTTATCATTAAGAAACCTGAATATTGTTGCTTTTTTTTTTTTTTTTCCTTGCTTTTTTTTTTTTTTCTTTTCCACCTTGATTCCTCTCTTAGCTTCAAAATGAATTACATGGCTGTGCCACCAGGCCTATGTGAGAAAAGGGCCCTGTCTTCCCACTGTAGCCATTTTAGCCTCTCCCTGCTGAAGTCCACAACAATTCCCATTTTACCCTGAGATCCTGCTAATAAATTGCATTGCTTTTGCATTTATCACCATTAAGAGTTATTTGCTGCACCTTGCCCAAGTTACCTAGCAAAGCTAAGGACTTTGTAGGATTTCTGTACGTGCTTTTTTTTCTTTCCTCTCCATGTCCACTTCCCCAATTTTGTGTTGTCAGCAGGCTTAACCAGTTTGTAGTCAGCTTCTCTAAGCCATTTATATAAATTAGGCTTAGCAGGGGTTCCAAGGATCGTGTGGGGATGAACATTACTTTGCATTTGTTGACTTTAATTTTCTTTTGCCGTATGTTGACCCAGTTCTAGAGTAGATCTAAATTGTTGGATATTTCTTGGCTGCTTTTCTCACGTCCATTACATGGCCCCACTGGCAACTGCAGGAACTCTGAAAACGACCTCGCTTGGAGTCATTTACACCACTTAAAACTGGAGCAGGCAGGGGCATATTCACTGACCTAATTCAGTGGGTCTCATCATTTAAGTCTCTTAATTAACGATGACTCTGTTTGCTGCTCTCTAGCCTGATCACTATCTGTTCTCATTTGCCACGCTAACTCCTTGCAAAATTTCTGCTGAATTTGCAGCTTTCAGTGGAGTATTTAGCCAAGCTGCTTAAATAAGCCACAATAAATTGTATGATGTATACCTTACTCTTTGATTTATTCCCCTCTCCCTCCAAGCCAAACAATCTTTTAAAAGTTTTTGTCATCACTTCTCAACCTTACAAAATTAAAGCATGTGGATGGAGAGCAGAAGCTACTTGTACTTGGCTTCAGTCTCCTGATGGTGACGTGCTAGTAGCAAGAAATACTTTATACCCTGCTCTCTAGCATTCCATGTGGAAATCTGTCTCTCAGGACAAGCCCATGCCACCCATAGTCCTTGTGGAAGGCCTTTTGGAAGCCTCTCTAGACTGGAAAGAACCCACAACCCCTCCTTCAGCCTCATCTGAATGGGTTCAAGAAGTCTACGGGGAGCTTGTCACAAACTGACCTCTGTATTTCACATCCCTGCCCAAAAGGAGAAAGATAATTATTAAACCAGTTCCTTCCAGGGCTCATTTACCCTGTTGTTTGCAACACGTGCTCTGGTGCTTCTGACTGCTTGAAGCCTGTATCTAGCAGAGCTCCCAGGAGAGAAAACATCATGAATGTGCCCTCAGGTCTGCTGTAAATTTGACTGACTTGATCATGTCATCTTTTTTTTTACAGCTTGTCCAGGACTTTTAATGCTTTAACTTAATAAGAATGGACTGGTCCCATGCTCTCAGCTTCAGGGCCTTTACTTGCTATCAGTTTGGAGCAGCTGCATTTAGTGGTTTCTGGGTTTACGAGTGAGAAACCCCTTCTTGGAGCTCTCCATGGGATCGAATATTTCCTAGTAAATTGTATCTGAGGGCACTTTTTGGGCCAGAGATTTTAAGGACAAAATGGTGAAATTAGACCTGTGTGATGTTCTTAGAAAAACATGTGGGGACTCCTGGTTCCTTCCATCCTGCCTCCCTGTGCCATTTGTTGAGAAGGCAGGAGACTGAACAAGGGAGATTCCTGCTTTTACAGAGACATTTTCCAGCCTGTGGGTTCCTCAGCATTCAGTTGTTGTTTGGAAGCTTGCCCTATCTCCAGTAAGGATTTTTAATCTGCTCACAACTCAAGTACAGCAAAGTTAAGAGAGCTCTAGCACTTGTTTTGCTGACTTTGTCCATCCAGCACCTGAAAATAAGAATTCTATCCTTACTCTTCCAGGTTAAATAGTTCACAGAGGTTCACTGTCTCCTCCAAGGCACATCCAGACAAGAAAGACAGACTACCTGTCCTCCTCCTGTGCCCCCTGGAATGGGGTTTCCAATGAGACAATCAGTTTGTTTTATTACTCTGGGAAAAGGACAGCCAGGGCTGTATTTCAGTACCTCGGGAGCCTCTTGAAAAGGTGAGGCCCTTTTCTGTTAGTGCTGTAATGGAAGTGAAGCCTAAAGAGAAGAAATGTGACCATTTCAGGGGCACAAAGTCATCACATTTCTGCTGTTACATTCTGGGAACAAAAATAGCAGGGACAGGTGCCAGCTGCCGGCCACAGTGTGTTTGAAAAGGTTATCAAGACATTATAGCATGTAAACAGCAGAGCTATTAGCTCTGAGCTGGGAAAAGTTTCTAACCTTCACCACGAAAACCTTAAATTATTTTTGAAGTGTTAATGAAAGTCAGCTCTCCAAAGATGGATGTGGAGCATGGAATTGCATTAGACAAATGGCAGTAACATTTTAATAGTTGTTGGTTTGAAAGCCTCCCTCCGAGGATTCAAGGGGGTTGGAGACCAGGCACTTTCATGAGCCTCTTTTTAAGGAGGGTAGTTTATATTGTTTATAGTTGCATAGTTTATATTGAGCTATTTACAGAAGCACACAGGCATTGTGGTTTTGTTTAGCATGTGTTTGGGACCTTACTTTTGCCTCCTTCAAACTCTCAGAAGTGTTTAGTGGCTCAAGGATGTTCAATATGGTTTTAAAGCTAGCATTACCCACTCAGCTCAGGTGTGGACCCCCACCCTGAGACTGGCCCTGTGGGTGTAAATGTGGGTGTAGGAAACCCAGTTATGGAGCTGCCTCTGGGGTAGGGGCCTCTCTGGCAACAGCCACAGGCAGAGTCTGGGTGTCATCCAAGCTGGTTAGCAAACCCCCACCCAGTTCACTGAGGTCAAACTTTCCTCCTGTGCCTTTATTTTCCATGTATGTGCCACTGCACAGGTATCAAAGACATATAGCAGTGAGTGGTACTTACCTATGTGTGTGTTTTGTGCAATGGTGTACAATTCAATTACTCAACTGGTAATTAACTCCAATAGGCACTCAGAGAGAATGGCTGCACAGAGTGTGCCCTGCTCTTTAAGGGTCTGTTTTAGATGTACCCTTTCCATTGCACGTGCAGCCAAACTTTAACACTACTGCATAACCCTGGAACAGCACAAAATGCAGTCTAAATCACAAGTATTCAGCAGGCAATGCCTGGGCTGGGAGAGAAGAGCCTCAAAAGGTCAAGGTATCTGTTACTGTGGTTCTCTCCCACCCTCAGTCATATCTCGACTGCATCCATTTTTACAATTTAGTTTATATAAAGAAAGATGAGTCTTGCTGAGGCCTTTTGACCCCTTGAGGAACTTTTTCAAATGCTTCATTTGGGACACAAGGTATATATATTTTGAGTACATAATTGTCTGCAGTATTGGAGCCAGGGTGGTTTTGTTGTGTTGTGCCTGGAGTACCTTCTAATGCTTCATATTGAAAGAAGATGAAAAAGAGTAAACATGAAGACTGGGGCTGTATTTAAACACTATAAGCAGAGACAGATGTTAGCCAAGTCCCCTGCTATAAACAGCACCAACTCTTGGTGAGGTTCTTACTTCAACCTTTGGGTGCTTTCTCTGAGATCCCTTTGGTGCTTTTGGTTCCCTTGCTTAGTTTCTTTTTTTTTTTTTTTTTTTTCCTCAGGCAGAGCCATTGTATGTAAAAGACTTATCTTTCAGTCACTTTTTATTGTCAGGTCAGATATTTCCCCTCTTCTCCAGTTTTTCCAACAAGGGGGAAAAATGACCCTTTTACCAGCTCCACAACTATTTCATGCATAATAACGTTTTAAGGATTTTATTACTCCATTGAGACAAAGCAGCCTCTGATGAATTTCAATTCAGAACAGAATCGACTATGCTACAGTGTCTGGTCATAAAGAGAAGAAAACCTCTTTCCAATTCTGGAACAGGTTGAAAGCCCAGCAACTGTGATTATAATATCAGAGTCAATAAAGCCTAAAGCTCTGTCTGGTTTCCCCACTAAGGAAGGTGAAACAAAATCTTCCTACCCCCCACAAATCAATTTTAAAGCCATTGCAGAGTGATGACGTTCATCAGCATTTTCATTACATACAATGTTGGACTTTTTATTTTTTTTGCTTAGTGTGTTCAGTTAAAGGGACCACGGTAGCCCAGGCAGATTTTGTAAATTACTTAATTTCTGGCACTGCATCCTCTCCTAATTCTTGCCTCAATGTTTTTAAACTTCAATTATGCTTCCACTTAATATTTTTTAAAAAACTATTCTCTCTTCTGCTTCCCTGTGCATGCAATAAAATCTTGAGGTACAAGGGAATGTGCCAGTGAAGCTGGAATCTAACATTGACAGGTGTTTTGGAGAGTCTTTAGATTATTATTTTTAGTCTATTTTTAGGTCTGCATACAGTTGCATTATTAAGCTTTTCTCTCTGACTGTGAAGCCTCCAATTGTATTTTTAAATGAATGCTGGGGAAACCTCAAATCATCCCATGGCTCCCAGAGCCTAGACTTTTACAGAAAATGGTGTAGACCTGAAAAAACCTTGCAGTTCTTTGTAAGCCTAGTAGCCTGGGAGAAAGGGGATTTGGATGAGGGTAGCTTTTCCATTGTGTGCCAAATGAGTGAGGTCCCAGGCACACAAGTGTCTTTGGGGACACTGCCACCAGGCAGCTTCCACATCTCTGGATTTTCAGGTCACCCAGTTTGGGGGCAGGGACACATGCAGACCACAGTAGCTCAGGCTCAAGAGATAAGGCAGAGGAATGAGGAGGGACACTGATGACTTCAGTCCTTATTTATAGTTTCCATTCATTTTTAAGGAATAAAAATAAGTTAATGTGTTTCTCAAGGTAACTCCTCTAAGTACTTTCTTGTTAGTTCATGCAAGAGGAGATACTTTGCTGATAGCCTGCATGGTGTAATTCCTCAGTAGGATGAGGTTAAGGCAACCAGCTGGGTAAAGCTGCCTTGGAAATCAGGTTTCTACATCTGCAGAGGATTTTATACAGTTCCTCCTTTGATTCATCCAACCTTTGCAGTTTCTTGTTCAGTGATGCATGTTTTTTGCAACCTTGCTGATCCCTCATGTAGTCATATTGTTCCAGTGCATTCTCCTTCTCTTGGAAGCACTGCACCAGCTTGCCACTGTAGCTGGATGAAGTCAGATATTGCAGAGGCTAGAGAGAGTCTGCTTTGATCAGCCAGGCCTTACACTTACATCCAGGCTAAGCAAAAGCCTCCCTGTATTATTCTTCTTGGAATTAGAAGTTCAGGTAACATCCTTCAAAATGAAGTTGCATGGAAAACCTTTGTAAGAGTGACTCAGGCAGCCAGCAGCAGGAGCTTTGAATCTGAACTGAATGGAAAGACTCCTACAGCTACTTGGAGTATCACATAAGCTTCCAAGGAGAAAGATGTGGGGGAAATTCAATGGAGGCCTCACAGTTTTTGGACATCAGCTGAACAGAAACCATTTGCTTAAGACACTTCATATAGTCACTTGGAGCTTTTTTCTTGTGAGATGTAACCATGGTTAGCATAGGATGAGTTCTCCTCCTCACCAATAGTTATGTAAAGAATTTTCTGCCCCTGGGCCCTCTCATGAGAGCAAATTAATGTATTTCAGGAAATGCCATAGTACACTTTTGAGATGGGAGGATGATGTTTATTACTATACTTAAAATAAATGAACTGAGGGGTGAAGGATTTCAAAGGCATTTAAAATACAGAAAAGTTTCTCCCGTGACTTTGTTAACCAGCAAGGGTTTTATCCCCTTTTCATTCCAGTGATGTTCCAAGGATTCTGATCATATCTTAACCTGCTTGTGGAGGTTTTAGCTCTTTTTGTGCTTCTGGCCTGAAGGGATCCATAGTATAATGTGTTAGCTTAAAAAAAACCTCACATGGGCAACCCAGACATCTGGATACCACATCTATTGTTTTGGAATACTGTGTAGATACTATCAGCCTTTTCCTTCTTTATTCTGTGCCATGCAAAGGGAAGGCAGCAGGACAAGAGTTTATCAGTCTCTCCCCATCTTCCTTTCAGTGAAGGCTTTTGGCTTTGTGGCAGCAGGAAGAATTGAGGACCTGAGTGTTTTCCACAAGGCAAGAACTTGATTCAGAGCCTCACGCAGGCACCTTGTTATTTCAAATTGAGCTTAGAGCACTTCAGCTGATGAGAATTTGGCCCTACCTTGTCTTCTTTCAGTGTATTATTTCATGGTTACTGTTTGTCCGGGGAGAGAAACAGATTTTTAGAAATTAAATTAAAGGAATAATAAAATTACATAGAATTTGCTGAGGGGTTTAAATATCTTGCTCTTGGCAACGTAGCTTTATTTTCTATATAATCCTTGCTTTACAGCTTATGCAAGTGGTAAAATCTATCCCTCAGGGTAAATTTTCCACCCCACTTGTACCCAAACCTCTTGACTCTCTTGACATTCATGTCTTCAATTCAAGCCCAAATTGCAGTGGCATAAGCCTCCATTTAGTGATGGTGAAGCTAGAAAGGCTTTGGGATTTGGTTTAGCTTAGCTGAAACCTACCAAAACTTCTCCAAAGAGATTAGTTCTGGAGCTCCTCAGGAGAACATGATTTCTCAAGGAATGTTTGTGACACTGTGTTTTTATTAATTTCAGAAATGCCTGGAATACCCCTCAAACCTTTTTATGGTTTTGGTTTTTGTTGGGGTTTTGTTTAATTTTTTTTAGTTTTGACCTTGGCAAATGCCTTACTTTTCTTATTTTCTGACATCAGTATGGATGCACAGAGTCACTTTTCTAAATATAAAACGTAACAATGTTATCAGGCTTGGTAATTCTTGAGAAAAGAAAAAAATGGGGGAAGAGTGAGAATGAAAGAGCTGATCTGATGATTAAGCCAAAGCAACCCTATTAGAAGGTGCTCCATTCCTGAGCATGAAGTGATTGGTTTTGGCAGAGCCTGGACCCCATGCCTGGACCACCCAAAGCTACAACAACTCAGTCAAGAGGGAGGATGATTTGTGGATTTGAACTGATTTAGTGAACCAGTTTAGTGAATTCCTAAAATAGTTGGTTCTCTTGTCCCAGTTGTTTTCTTAGAGTCAGACATGTCTGTGCTGACTTGTTTCAGCCTGAGGAATCAATGCTGTTCAAAGGCATAGTTGGTCTTCCAGCCCGAAGTGTTGCCACAAATCTGTTTACCAGTGTAATTTGTTCTGAAACAGTGGAGAACCCAATGAAACACTGCTGCTGAAACAGACTCAGAGAACTGGAAAGTGGCCTGAGGATGAAAGTGGCTCAGTAGAGGCACACTGTGATTTTGTTGTAACGACATCACTACCAATATCATTTGGTCTCAGTCTTGACCCGGTGGTAGCTTGTGATTTGGTGCAGTCTTATTCCTATTACCTGCCTCTCTGTATCAGCCTCCACACTGTGGTTACCAGTTCTTTGGAGGAATAGTCTGTGCTTGGCCTGACCCACACCTCCTTCCTTTGAATCACCAGGTAAAACCAGTAAGTATTAGAATTGTTAAGGTATTAATATTCAAAAGTATTGGATTTGGAACCAAACCACTAGGCTGCAGATTTTTTTATCTGTGTGCAATAAATCATCATTAGCCTCCCTATTTTGTTTATGTTTCCACAGTGAGATGGGAGCATCATAAAACCAAATTTGAAATTTTTTTTATTTTTTTTTTTTACATTCATTTGCTAGGGCCTTGTGTGTGAAAGGCAGAGTGTCAATGCAGTGGGGGATCCCCAATGCAATCAGAAAGCCTCACTGAGTCCAGGAGGGGGTGTGCTTACAAACCACCATAATCCAGAGCAACCCTGGGGTGTTCCAGATATTGCAGCAGCACTTGATGTGTCTGTGTCTGCTGCTCTCCATGGATAAAGTACAGCAGAGCAGAAATTGCCCTGGAAAGTAATTATTAAATGTTTTTTGCTGATCCATCTGAACAGCACCATTTACTCTAAGCCAGTCATGGTGGCAGGACTAACTCGGGGACTTCCTCTGCCAGTGGCAGCTTTCCTGGTAAGCAGATGAGAGTCACTGGAAATGTGGTGTCCTCTCTGCCTTTGGATTCTGTGTCTGGACATGTCTGGCAGTGCACAAAGTTGTCTGCTTTACTGTCCATCCTCCTTGAATCCAATACCCTGTTGTTGCAGACTACCTGAATATTATGGGGGCCTTTCTGTAACTTGGGTCACCTTACCCTGCTCAGAACTCTGTATTTTCATGCTGTTCTTTCGGGATGGCTTTGTGTCCATCCAGTGTGTTTCACCTCTTCTTCATCTTTACGAGATGTGCTTCTCATACACAGTGCATCTCAGGAGAATTTCATTGCCCAATGTCACAATGAATAACCACAGCACTTGTTTGAAATTTGCAAAGTGTCCTGGAGAATAAAAGACCAAGTACCTTCCCCATTCTTTGAGAATGGCAACTGTGATCTTGGGTTTAGCTGGAACAGTTTCTTCTAGCTGGGAGTGCAGAAGTCCTGAGCTGTCTGTCTAGGCATCACTCTGAGCCTGGTTAAATTAATATTAGCTTTGAGAAATAGGTAATTATTTTCCCTGTTTATTTGGTTGCACCTATAATTATTGCTTTACCTGGTGGGAGCCATAAGCTGTTGTAATTATGCTTTGTTAAAATGCTGATTAATAACAGCTTCTTTCTGAAAGGTGTGCTGTGGGACCTACTTTTCCCTGGCTAGGCTTATTAATTGTAATGTAGATCTATGTACCTATCTATTAACTCTGAGCTAATATACATAGAAATGATGCTAAGATTGTATTTCAGCACCTGACTTAGACTCAGTAACACTAGGAAGTCCAGACTGCATAATATTTTTCCAGATCAAACAAAGCTTCTTTCTTGCTTTTCATCTATTGTACATTTCCAAACATCTAGAAAAGATGAGGTGAAAAAACTCATAGTAAATGAGCCTGACATAAGGAGCACTTGTGAGCCCCTATGCCTTTATGTTTATGAATTTTAGACTGCTTTTAGGGAGGAAGTAAAATATTATTTTCATTTTATGCAGCAGGAACATGAGGTTTGGAAAACAATTTGCTGGACTAGAAGTATGGCTGTAACACAGGACTTCAGCTAAAACCTAACTTCGTCAGCTACCTGCTAACTTTTGGAGTGTTATTTTGAATTAACTCCTCCTACCTTTTAAGTCTCTTGTCTGTGAGCTCTTTTATCAAACTCCTGGAGGAGAAGGTGAAAAATGTTGAGCCATCTTGATCAAAATACCACTGTCTCCTTTGAGGCAGAACCAGAAGGTGCCTTGAATCATTTGATAGCAATTGTTTTAATACAATAGCAGAACAACAGTTTAGGTGCCATATAATTTGAATATTTAATGCTCAGAAGCTGGGTTGTTTTCCTGAAGTTTTTTTCAGTGTCTGAGTTCCATCTGTCACCTGTATGTGTCTGTGCTGCAGATTGTCCTGCCCTGGTGTTGGCTCAGCTGAATGGCACTGAGATTTATGGCTGTTTGTGGGAGGGACAGAGGGGCTGGAGTTAAGGATCAGTGTTCATAGAGTTATTGAGTGATTTAATGGCTCTGGGATTCAGTAATTTTAAATAAATAGTATAAATCTCCTCCTTACCAAGGATACCTGCCTTTGCAGGTTGAACCCTGCGAGACTGGTAACATTTTTGGCTTGTGTGAACCAGAAATGCTTATATGTTTATTCTTTCTCTTTTGTAATACCCATCCTGCTGTGAAAATAACACAATGGTCTTTAATCTGAGAATTCCTCAGTCCTGAAATGAGGAAGGAATTCATAGATAAGGTTCCCATTTGGGCCATTTTTAATAACATGTTAATCAAACTTACTGCTCAGAGATATTTTTTGCTTTGTCTGGGCTTCCTAAAGGAACTGTCTCCCACTTTTACTTGACCAAAAGGCAACAGCTCAACACAGCCAGTACAGTATCCAGTCACAACAAAGCACCCTTTAATAATTACCCGTTCTTTAGATTTTTTATCAAAATCTGCAGCATATGAAGATCTGTCTATATAGGACAAAGAAGCAGTTGATGTCAGTGAGTGTGTTAAGGATGATTGAGTGGGCAAGAGCAGCTAGAGCTTAATATAAGTGAGGCAAAGATTCAGTCTATAAGTCCACGAGATTGAGTCTATACATCTTCATTAGTGCTTTATGCCTTAAAACATGGTAATGTTTTCAAGAGTGAACACTGTATTTGTACATTAAGGTTTTCACCTCTGAATACCTTTTTTATACCCCCTTTGCCAGGGTCAGACCTGATACTGGGGCCATTTACTGGTCTCCTGCAAGAGAGGGTTCCCAGCTTCTGTATGCTCCCTGTTCTTGACTTTGGTTAGATTTGACAACTCACTTACAGAACCTGTTCTGCTCATGGGTTGTCTTGTTCAATGCAATCAGTGCACTTATATGGCACATCCACTGCTGGAGCTAGAAATTAGGACAGGGTGGGCAAAGGTTCCCCCCTGTCACAAAGAATCTGTTTTCTGACTGCTTGATCTTGGTTTGATTCAAGTTCATTTTCCTTCAGGATTTCTCAATCTTTTTCCAGGCACAAAGAAAGGATACTACGGGTAGGACCAAATACTTTGTAATGAACATGTCATCCTTAACCTCTTCTAAGCACAGGCTCCATTTTGTGACTAGACTAAAAGCAGCCAGAACTGAAGCCCTTGGCTACCTCTGCAATAGCAGATTCTGCTGATGGTTTGAAAGATGGATGGATAGATACCCAACACAAAATGAAGAAGAAAGGCTCTGTTGTGAGGGGTATAGGTCAGTGTGTGCATATGTTGGCAGAAAAAGGCTTTTTTTTACACATCTGGATCACTTAAATTCTACCAGGTGCAGACTATACTAAACAGCTCACTTCTGTGCAGAGGTTGCTTAAAGTAAGTCTGTGATTTACCACTGTTATTTTGAAGCATCTTCTTTGTCATAATCACCACAACTTCTCCTGCTGATGGAATGTAATGGTTTGATTCCAGAGCTACTTTGTTTTGTTGTTTGTTTTTTTAGATGTGCCAACGTTATTGTATCTCTGCATCCCTTTGGTGTTCAGTCTGCAAATACTTAGCACTCCTTTGAAGTCAGGAAAAACACACAAGTGACTTCCAAGACAAGGTTATAGGTCAAGGATTAGGTGCAAAGCATCCCAGCCTGTTGCTTCTAGGGAAGGTATTACGTGATATTCAGACATTTTAATATGAAGTAAAGATAAGTTCAGTAGAAGGCCAAAAGACTGCACCATTTTTGAGAAAGATCAGGAAGGGGAGTATGGAAGATGGTAAAAATTTAAGTTTCATCAGAAACTAGGGCTGAGCTGGACTAGAAGTTTTAGAGAAACATCACAAATTAAGAGGAAGTTTGTATCCAAAATTGGACCTTGCTAATTTTCAAATGAACTTTATCTTTAAAATGGAGCTGGTACCAGATCTGAATAAGCAGATGTTTGGGACTTAAAGATTCACCATCAAATCTTAATTTGGTGTCTGCAGCCCAGACATGAACAGTGATCCTAACAGGAGTGCTGAGTGCTCCTCCATTCCCATACCACTGGAAAAACTGGACTTTCATAGGGAATGTGGCAAACTTTGTGACTGCAAGAAGCTTTGGGGTTGAGATCCCTGAACAATGTTGTACTGACCATGATGAGGATGTAACCATGACTGTCTGCTGAGAATCTTGCCAGTATTTGTTCTTGCATAAAGAGAAGGCTGGTAAGAAACAGATCTTTTAATTCAAATGTATTTCTTCCGTCCCTTTTTAAGAAAAACACATCTAATTGCAGGCCAGCTGACTTCATTTGTGGGGCTGAATTTACTGACTTATTAACGTCTTTAAAACTAGCAAAAACCTTTCACCCAGTTATTTCAGTTTTGGGAAGGACGTAGTGTTATTCAAAATAGTTTACAGCTATGTTATAAAATATTTGGAAAAAATGATACTGCATATTTTAAGAACTAGATTTCTTTGTTCCTTTTTGTCTTATTCCCCTTTTTTTGTTGTTCTGATTAGACAGATGAATCATGCAAGCAAGAGTTCCCTGCAATGCCACTAATTGATGGGATGCTATACAATTGCATTGCAATAACAAAACACTTTCAGCCTCTGAGAGATTAGTTGCATTGGCCTGGGATTAAGAAACCTTTGAAATTCTGCATCTAAATTACCATTCTTTTGACTGCTGTTTGTGACGCTAATTAGCTGTGTTAATTGGATGTTTTGATACTTGAAGAGTAGAGCAATCCAAATCTTTTTTTTGTTTGTTTGGTTTTTGGTTTTGTTTTTTTTTTTTTTTTGGAAAGCCAAAATTATTAATGAGTTTGGCAAGGGAGCCAAAGTTTATTTTAATGCTGTACACTTCCACATTCCCATTTTTGGTTTAGGTTGGAATTTTTTTTTGTTGTTGTTGTTTGTTTGTTTTTTAATGTTGCTATTATTATTTTTTAAGCACTCCAAGTGAGTAATCAGCGTAGGAGTGAATAGTAAATGTTTGAATGTGCTTTCCAACAGAGAGCTCTGATGCATCACTGTCTTCAAATTATTGAACTGCTGGAGAGAAAATATGTCCAAGCCAACATCATTTGTGTTGTTGGAAAAGTGGGCAGATAAAGGGTGAGAAGTATGAAACAGATGAAGAAAATTAACATGAAGCCATTTAAATGTAGGGGCTTCCTTTATAATTGCACAGTAGGTGATCCAAAAGGAGCTCAAATTTACTTTCCTCTGGATTGTCATCTACTAAATTGCTATTCTTGCAGCAGGCATCATGCTGGCTCCCCAGGCTCTGGACTCATAGAAATGAATTGGTGTAAATGGTCAAATAGGAAGGCGTAGATATCCTTTACCTTGAATGATTAGAAGGTAGTATTTGCTTCCAGTTACTGTTCCTATCTACACAACTTTTCAGTCTTGATTCAGCTCTTATAGACAGACATTCTTGGCAATGGCCCTTTCTTTTTTCTGAGTTTAAAAAAATAAAATAAAAAGACAGCAAGCTATGTCAATTTCTAGAGGAATGTCATCACATCTGCATCTGCTCTGTAAAACAGGATCTGAAGTTAAGATCTAAGAAAGGACTTCAGTACCTAAACCAAAATCTGCAAGGACGTCTGGCATATCCTTCAAACACTATGTTCCAAAATGACCTACCTTTTAAACACCACCTTTTAGGGGCCAGCTTTTAAAGCATTTATTGACACCTCTTTTTTTTACACCAGTCTTGGCTTAACACCCAGCTAAAACCTGTGCTCTGTGCAGGGTGCCTAGGAGCCTCACCATCACTGTAATGGTTCTGCAAAGGGCCCGCTTCAACCCTCATCTTCTGAACAGACAGCACCCCATGAGAAGGCAAAGCTCTTCCCAAAACCAAACATAACTGCTTTGCTCTCAACATAGAGATAGGTAGCACCTTTCTTAGAACCTTCTTAGATAAACACCTACCTCCAAAGCAGGGCATCTCTTTTAATGTCATTCCCAACCTGAGAACACCTGTGTCCCCACACAGGTGATGGTTTGGGTAAGGGCATCTTACTCTCAAATCTGTGCTCCTCTGTAGGTAGGAGTGGAAGAGCTGTGGGGTCAGGAGGAGAATGAAAGAGACTTCCAGTCTGTGGAGCTCAGCAAGCAGGATCTGTGTCTGGCAGGAGGGAGATTGGAAGCCACAAATGACATACAAATAGGAACAAGTCTGAGGACAAGGGCCTCTGTGGATGGAACAGTCTTCTGCCCAGGCTTGCTTCAGGTGCTGCAGACCAGGAAGATTTATGGCATTCACTTATGCCTGTTGGTTTTTTGGGGTTCTCACTGCAGAGGTCTTTCTCAGCATGCAGACCACTTCTGGGGCACCAACCTCTTTTCATGTGCCCTGCAAGTAGTGGAGGGCCCAGATCATGACCCTTGGGTGCCACCACAGCTCCAGCCACCAAAAGTCAGGTCTGTATGTCTCTCATGGGTACCTGAGGTATTTAGAGGATGTGGCTCTTTTTTCCCCACCATTTTGCATCTGTGTTTCTTTCACAGACACAGAATCCACTCAGTTACATTTTTTGCTATTGTTGGGTTTTTAGTTCAGGTTTGAAAAGTGTTGTCTGAAGATCCAAATCCAGTTGGAGCACCATCTGGATGGGACAGCCCGCAGAGACTCAGCCGCTTCTAAAAAAAAAACAAAGCAAAAACCTTCCAAATCTTAGTGTGTGAAACAACAAAACTCCAGTTCATCCAACTTCTTGGCAGCTTTGTGCTTGGGCCCTGGGGAGAATCATCTTCCAGAGGAACCTAAGGAGTCAGTTCCTGGGTAAGCAAGAGGAGTGGGACGTGGTGGGAAGCTGATGGATTTGCTCTCTAGGGAAGGACTGGTTTTTTTCCTGGCTTTCAGTGGATTCATATGCTGACAGTGATGACAACTTCAGAAGGAGCAGCACCTCCCAGCTTGGTGGCAGCCTGGTAATGGGAAGGCAGAGGGCAGGGTTCTGTGAGTGTCTCCAGGGGAGGCTGGAAACCATACAGCAGTGAAATGGAGCCAGGTTTGGATGTCTGCAGCCAAAACCACTTCCAAAGCAGAATAAACAACATGTTTCAGCTTTTTACCGTGGATAATAATCAGCTTTCTGTTTTCAAACAGTTTTTGAAAAACAACACAAATTCAGGAATGGCATCAAAACTGTTCTACAAATATTGAGCTAACACAGGAAATCCTTTTGCAAAATGTTTTTTAGCAACAATTTCCATCTCTCATGTCAGCTCTGGCAGCCAAGGTGGTCTCCATGAGGGACTAATGCTTCTGAGGGTCAGCTGGAGATGTGTCAAGAGTGAAGGGCCATATTTGCTTGGGGAACTCGATTGGTCTGACCTTCCTAACATCTTGTGATCCTAAAGGAAGTTCCCTAAGTAACATCATTGTGATTTAAGGGAGTGTAAATGCTCGCACCTTACACAGTCCAGCTTGCTCATTCCCAGCATCAGTGCAGACCAAGTTTTGCCTCACATGCCAAGGCTGCATAGGAACCCAGCAACAGAGCCCTGAACAATTTTTTCAGCTCAGTCTGAGTTGTTCAAATGCCAGCTCAGGGGCTGGTGATGTTTCAGAGAGCTCATCCCTTGCAGACATTGTGGCCCTTGTTTCTGACACTTGGTATTTTGGATAAATGCATCACCTACAATTCATAGAGTAAGAAGCAGCAGCATCTGAAAACCTGCTCTCCTTTTCTCCTTTGCTTGTCTGGAGGACTATCCTGTGCCAGGTTTTGAAAGTCACACCTTATAGTGCACTCATTTTCAATCATACCTTGCTTTGCAAATGATGCTACACCTAAAATTCATGGAATGTGCTTGATGCAGAGATTTGCAAGCCTGGCTTTCTCCTGAGAAGTATATGCCTTCCTCCTAATTAAGGCTGGTTGTCTACCCAGCTATTCCCAGTGCTGGCTGGCAGCAATAATGGCCGTTGTAGTGTGGGTGGAAAATATGCAGTTTTCAAATCTCATTTATTCCATATAGTATTACATTACTCATGAACAGGCTGCTCATTCTCAGTGAAAAAAACAAGCCAAAATGCTCCAGGAGCAGCATGGTCTCTGCCCACATTTAGGGATAAGATGAGGGGATGTTTACCTCAGCATCCCTTTTCCCCTACAAGCTCTGCTGCTTCTGACTCCCACACCCTGTGCCTTTTTCTCTAATAGTTTCCCTGTCCCTGGTCATCCCTTCACATCTGATTTGGTGGATCATTTGACTGTATGGGTTATCCAAGGATTTATTTTCCCAGGCTGGTACTCTTAAATGGGTGTGGGTTATCTGGTGTGGGGATTAAACACATGAACATAAAGAAAGGCTGACATGGGGCTTCCCAGCCCACTCTGAAATGCTGTCTGTACACATGATGATTATTAGCAACTCATTTCACACAGTGGCCCCTTCAAACCATTGTCACTGATTCAAACTAATGATCTAAGAAGGAGCATCACTGGCATTTCCTGGGGCCAGACATCCCAGCAATGGCTGAGGGTTTCATGTAGAACCTCTGAACATCAGATAGCAGATCCATGTCTTTTGTTGTACTTTGATGAGAGAACATGTTTATTTCGTAAGCAAGAAAGATCAAAACATGCAGATCCAAAATTCCAAACAAATGATAATTTTTATAAATGCCCAGATAAGTCTTATGCCTAACTGGTATGTTGAAATACTGCTTAATTTTTCCTCTAAGCCTTTATATGGTAGGAGTTAGCAGAGATTCCTGCTCAGTCTCTGAGGATGGACTGCTCTTGCAGCTGATTTGACTGATATGAAGGGCATCAACCTGGCTAAAATATGGGATTCTAATTAAAGAAGACCCTTCACTAAGAACCCATTTTTTTCTGATGCTTTACACAACTGCATTGGTGGTGGTATTGCTGGGATATTGGTGTTTTCTGGGAAGGCAGATAACAAAAGCTGTGTCACCACCTTAGCTGATTAGAAATGGACACACACTTTCAGGAACAGCAACAGAACTCTAGACAGGGAATAATCAATAATTGCTCTTTTGGCAAATAGATGACCCTGTGGACTCAAAGAAAAGATTTATGGAAGGCTATGTGTTTTTCTTATGAAAAAAAACAATATGAAGAACTGTTGTCAGTACATAACAGTAGCTGATTTTAACTGAAATTCTGTTCCTTCCTTGTGGTATATTTCCAGTGAATGGGATGAAAAGGCAGCCTAAAAGTGCTGTGAAAAGAGCACACATGCACCACATCAAACAATAGGTTTAGTGCTGCTGTGACAGCTGCCAGTGAGCCTCATTGTACAGGATGTGTAGGCACATCAACTGGTGTGTGACTGAGGTTAGCACAGAGTGTAAAGGGAGGAACAGATTTTAGGGATAACGTAGCAAAGGGCCATCATGATGGGAGACTTGAGGTTTAGACCTTTCTTTAGCCCTGACTGACACAAGCATAGATGGCCCCACAGAATAAGTAATTTCACTCTGAAAAAACTAAGCATGTGCCTTTGCTAAAACTACTGTGGTCTGAGGAGCAAAGAAGTTTCCAGTTTTCCTTTGGTATTGAATTTAGAAGTTGGACTGTCTTAATAAATACAGCTGTGCAAGGGGGATCATCTGGTACTATTCCCCAACTAGAAATGTTATACAATCCATTTGCAGTAAACATTGAAATGCTGTGACTTTTGAACCACAAAATGTGGATCTCTTGAACATTTACTGAAGTAGTGAAGGCAGGTGAAAATGTTCAAAGCCAAGGCTTGTAAAATGTGAACAAATATGCATGGGCATTTGTTTGCATTACCCTCCGATCTCTGTGAAGGATCTCATTTTCAGCTGCTCTGGCAGTGTGAATACATGTGCTTTAATTTAGTTTGCTTTAGCTCCCAGGAAGCTCTATTTCCAATAGTGATTTGAACTCCAAATCCTGGCCTGATTGATCTTGTCTCACCTGACAAGTCATGGTTGCTATTGTTTTAGTGCCTGGCTTCATGCCCAAAACTGTATGTATTTGTAAAGGGGTACAACTTGCTATTCTACTAAATGAAGCAATAAAAATAATCATAGTTTTCACTCTGAAAAACCTTTATAGCCATCTCTGATTTCAGCCCCATGCTGGCTCTGTGCCGTGTGCTGTTAGAATTTATTACTGTTTGGTTTGAGTTGGAACAATTTACCCAGATTTTCCTGTGTAAATTGGAGCCTCCTTGTGCTAGGGATGTTACTGGTGCTCAGGGATGAAGTCTGAGATGCAGCACAAACAAAATGAGGGGAAATGTGTTTAATGCTTTGATTTACAAGGTTAGGGAACAGAACATAGATAAAAAAAGTATTTGTTAAGGGGCTCATATCCTCTTTCACAAGATGGGCCCTCTGTGTCAAACTGCAGTGAGAGCTCCTTTCAGAGCAATGGCAAAGACTGATGTGGCAGAAGATAGGAAATCTCTCCTGTTCCAAAACCCTGCACAATTCCTGGTGAGAGAGATCACAACGAGATTTTGCAAATATAACACCTGTGAGGCTAATTGACCCTGATTTGGACTAACTTTTCAGACAAGGGATTGATTTGATCTTTGTCTCAGTTTCCTTCATCACTGCCACAAACAAAACAGAAAATTGAATTTAGTGCAGAGATGACCATTTAGTTAACTAAACACACTGTGAGCTGCTGGGATAGCTGAGATGGGGTGACCAGCTGATACCAAGCACCTGGGATTTGCATCTCTACCATGGGCACAGCCCCTTTGGAAGTCAGGTGCTCCATGACATGCTCAAAGTGTCCTGCATAGTGGTGACAGTGACAGGAACCAAACCTCATCCACCTGAGTGTTCCATGTTACTGTCATCCCCCAGCACTAGTTCCTGTTTTATGGGTGACCTCATACCCAGAGATGGAAAATGTTTTCTCATCTATGTCTTTTTATACCAGTGTAATCCATAACATATTTAGCATGTATATAATTTGAAATAGTAACACTATTCCGTCCAGGAGTCTATTGATTTGCAGAGAAAGAATGGCACTGCCAGAATATGGAGTTTTTATCCCATGGACTTATTTTCTACAAGATGCCAGGCTGTGTAATCCTGCACAGCTAAGAGCCTGGCTGCCATTGGAGAAGGCTGACAGTTTTTCAGCAGTTTTTTAAGCTCTAGCATCCCCCATGAACATTTATTCTCTCTGTGTGTAGGTGGATTGATTGCTAGGTAGCTCAGTAAATAGGTTGGGAAAATAATACTTAATTGACTTGATATTACAGGTGACTTGAAGGAGTTGGGAAAACAGTGTCAGTTAAACAGTGCAAGCATATATATGTATGCCCATGGACAATGTTTTTAAGTGCTTTTAGAGCTGGAAACTCTTTTAATTTGAAAAGCTAATCAACTCTGTAAGGTATTTAATTGTTTGTGTGTGTGTAAGTGGTAAACAGAGTTAAAGCTGTAGTTTAATCAATAGCTTTCCCATAAATCTCATCTAAAACAGAGCCCAGCTGAGCAGAGGTTGATGACTGAATTTCTAAGATATAAAGACCTCTGTCAGATATTACCTGTGATTTTGGATCTCTTGTGGGCTCAGCTTTCTGTATGCAAAAGCTCACAAATGAATAGAGCAAAGTATACTCTCTATTACCAGCAATGCTTCAAATCACTTCAGATGACTGAATATTTCATGAGCCAGCTCCTGAAAATATCCCAGACATCTTTACAGTACTTTCTTAGAACTGCCTGGGTTATAGTGGAACTCTGTAATCCAAATAATATGGCAGTCTGGCTGTCCACAAAATATCTGTCATTTGCTCCTTACTAAATATGTATTTGTGTTAATTTAACATTCATGACATCTCATAATGGACCAGGATCCTACTGTGATGTTGTATGAATGCAGAGCAGAATCTGTGTCCTGCAGAGCCTGCAATCCAAGTCTCCATTATCACTAGTGAAGATGCCTCTACTGGTGACAGCAAGCTAAGTATGCCCATTTCTTTTTGGTAGAGTTTGTGCTATGCTGTTAGCTCCTAGTTTTGGTTAATAACTCGCTTGTAAATGCATACTCAACTTGTTATTTATCACTATTTGCTGAGTGGTCTGGACAAAAAAATTACAAATATCCATCTTGTTAGCGAGCTGTTCACAGTTGACTCTTTGTTGTATAATGGAGCAAAATAGTCATATGACATTTCTGGTCTCCCATCTGGACAGTTAATTCCATCAAAGACTTTTTCAAGGCAGAATAATCAAGCTTTTTGCTATTCTCAATTGTTTGAGCTACAATACTGCTCAAGACTCAAAAGAAAACAGGACTGTTATTGAGTGATGCCAGATCCAAACACTGAGAGACCATCCTTGCCAACAAGGCTGTGCAATTTTAATGGACAAATGTATTATGGGAGAAGAAAAAGGCATGTTCAAAGTGCAATAGGATATAAATTGCAAAGCTGAGAACAGAACTTATGTCTTGTGCCTGCCAAGACAGCACCATTTGCTCCCAGCAATGGGATGGAATTTGAAATTTCACTTGGAGCACTCAGGAATGCACTGATGCTACACATTATGAAGAAAAGAGATGAAAATAAAAATAAATATAATTTTAGTAAGCTAGCAAAAAAATAACCTGAAACTTGCAATTGAGAATGTAATGGCCACTTGGATTTGTTAGTATGCATTTCAGCTACCTCTAGTTAGTAATCCAATTAGTGATGGAAGAACTAGAAACTAAAAACTCCTTTGGTAGTTCTCCTCATAGCAAGTACTGCCTATAACTCAAGGAGAACCTGAATCCTGTGATTTTAAGAGATTTGTTGACCTCTGACCCTGCTGTTGCCTGTTCTTTTCCTGAGTCTTTTAGGAAAAAACTGACATGAGAACTAATGCATCTCTAGGCCCTTCAGATGCTATTAATGCATGTTTAGATTAGATAGATATATTTTTTGGATGCTTACCTCATTAACCATGTTTTTTCTGTCATCTGAGTTTCTCTCATCTGCAGAACCAAAACACACTTTTCACAAATGCATAACCTCTTTTGTGGAAATCAAAATAGCAAGTAATATTTTCACAGCATACCATACAGTTGTGAGTTGTCTGTACTTGCTGGAGTGACTTTCTGTCTTCTACTGGCTTAAAGGATACAGAAATAGTCCAGTGCTTTTTTCTTTTTTTTTTTTTTTTTTTTTTAAATCCAAAAACCCAAACAAACAAAACAAAACAAAAAAAATGCCCTTGGATTATATGATATTGTAATAATAAAGCCCAGAATGTTTAATGTTAGAGCAGCTATCTCTCTTAGCCAAACTGTGATATAGATGTAATGATTTTTTATCTCTCTGAGCTTTCCATGTAAACTTGAGGCACTTCATCTTTGTCTTAAAATTTTTTTAGTATCATTGTCCACTGTTAAGCAGTATTTTAATGTAGAGGTGGTTCCTTGTCAGTGGTGAGTAAATGTCTGTATTATTTTGGATCCTCTGTAGAAGGAGATATATTAGTCCTGTTTTGTAAGATTATTCCAGCTCATATATTTTTATTGGAGGAAAAATGGTATAAAAGGTAGGTATGGAATTTCAGAACATGCTGTGAAATTTAGAGGCATTACTAATTAAAAGGAAAACATGTCTGAATCTCCATACTAAATCCTATAAAGCTCAGTTGTCAAGCTATTGAGAGACTTCAGGCCCAAATATAGGGGTATCTAAATGAAGAAACATATAAATTGTGTGTTTAAAGGGATCTGTCGGTTTAACTATAGCATACATTTTTACTTTTTTTTTTTTTTTTTCATTGATTATTTTTATATAGCTTTTTTCCTAAAATCACTAATTGGGTGCTCTTCCATCTTCAGCATTCCACAAAAGAATTCAGTGACTCTTTCCTTCTGAAAGTAAACCACACTTGTTCAGTGCCACAGTTGTCTATATTCTAGAAATTATGTAACATGTTGACCTAGCACTAACTAGTGGGTTAAACATCACAACCTAGATACCAAGATAAGCAGCCCAGGTCTGTCTACCAGAGGCCTTCTTAGCATCTTTGGTTTTAGCCACTAAAATTCAGTGCTGTTTTTATACCTGAATTCTTCCTCCTGTTTCTGTGAAGACAGCACCCTTCATGGGTACTTTATGGGCATGAAATTTTTGCCACAGATACTGAGCACCTCAGTGAAAAGGGATACTATTCAGAAAAATATTTCAACTGGTATCTTAAACAAGAAATGGACTGGACATATAATTTATTTGCAAAGGTTGTGTCGAGCCAAGTGTCTAGTACACAAACCTTGCTGTCAAATCTTGGTAGAAGGACAAGCAAGGCTTGGCCTGAGGAATCTTGTGGAGTGATGCAGGTGAGCCACCTGGCAAAGTGGCAATTTGCTAAGAGGTGTCCAAGTGTATTGGGATATTTGGTGTATGAGGCAATTGCTTTGGGCACATGTGCCTAAAACTTTCCTGATTTGTCTTCACCTGGGGAAAGCTGTGTATGTGGTGGATGCAGTGGCTGAGAGGAGAGTTCCAAGCTCACAAGGCTTAAATTTCCTTTTAGAAGAAGCAGCTGCAGAAAAGATGGCACCTCTTGAATGAGCGTCAGTTTGCTAATATATATATTACAAAGAGCCCTAAAGTGGTTATCTTTAATCTACATTAAAGAGTAGTATCATTGAGTCTCAGCCTAGACATACTGTCAAAGCACGGATGTGTCATGCAGTAAGTGTCACAGAGAACTGAACAGTATCACAAAGTGTTCTGATAGATAGATAGAACCCAGGGACTTCTATCAGTGGGTCCCAGTTTGCCAGCAGATATTCCCAGGGTTCTTCTGGCTATTTAACATGTGCATTTACTCTGCATTGCATGGAAACTTAAACAAAGCTTTAATTTTCTCTATTCCACTGGTGGTCTACTACAAGCACAAAATATTGAGCGAAAGGTGCATTCCTCTCTCTTTTGGAAAAAGTTCTTTGTGCATTATAGAAACAAGCAGACAAGAGCATGAGTTGAGAATTTCTGACCATATATTTTCATTGAGAATGCTCTACAGTTCTCCTTTTCTTCCCTGTGATTAGAATTAATTACAGCTGCTTCCCCTATGCAGCATGAAAGAGAAGAAAGCTGAAGGTATCTGTCAGTGGTGGTTGAAAACAAAATGAGAAAACAGGAAAAAGAGAACAGAATTGCTTTTTGAGTCCAATGGATTTTGGGTGATTAGTTGTGCTACTTGTTAAAAAAGTATGTGTCAATTCTGTATGCATGTCATCCCATCTCCCACCCTCCCCAAAATCAATAGCATATCAACCAGTCACTCCCCTGAGATGTACAGTGTGCAAACAGAATGGAGATAAAAGCAGATAATTTATTTTTTGTATAGAAAGTATATGTGTCTGCATAGTAAGTTTTTGATATGTTTGTAAATTCAATACCATTGGCTGTATTTATTTATTTAATTTGTATTTTTATTTTTGGTATGCAATAATTCTTTCTTTTCCCCAGATTGCTTCAGCATGCCATGCAATGCAACGCCACTTTTGTCCCAGTGAGCTCCTATTTCCATATAAAAAGTAAAGTGTTTTACAGTCAAGCATATATTTTTAACACTGGGGAATTTGTGTATTTGTAGAGGCTGCTCAGTGCAAGAGCTTCCACTTGAGAAGATCAAACAAATTGGAGAAATTTTCTGGGGGGAAAAAAAAATGAAAGGGAGGGAGGATGCAATTCAGTGAAAGCCATGGCAGGAATTTATGCATAGGCAGGAAGAATCAGCTGTACAGCTTGAAGCAGGCTGCAAGCTAATTATGAAAGGCATTTAGGAACCATTTCCCTTGGAAAGAGGTACTGGGAATGAACCCTCTACTTTTCTCAGGGTTCATTAGGTCATAGCCAGAGCACTAGGTTCTGAGTGCATCTTTTTTCACAAAAAAAAAAAAAAAAAAAAAATGGGGGTCAGGAGGAGAAGAGCTATGGAAACATTTGGAGATCTGGTAAACAGGATTCAAGTGGAAAGGTCAAAAGAACTTGGGATTGTTTAGCACAAGAAAGAAAGGGATGGAGGCAGAACATGTTACAGCCTTTAAATACCTTCATGACTATAAAGAGGAGGGGAATATCTGTTCTCCATGGCTATGGTAGTTAAGAGTAGGAGTGATGGACTTCACCTGCAGGAAGAGGTAGATTTGTCTGACATAGGAAGCAAGCCCCAAAGGTGTGATAGCAAGTTCTGCATTTAAGCACTGAGTGACATGCTCAGGGAGCCCCATTGCTGCTTTCAGATCAAAGGGGGCACCCATCTGTCAGGAGCTGTCAGAGCAACCTAGGGTAGATGGAGAAGCTGGATAATCTCAGCTGGTCCTTCCCTAGAAGGCTCTGTCCAGCAGCCCCACGATCACTCCTGTGACTCAGAGGAGCTCTGTGACAGGCAATTTACTTCCCTGGATGTCCCACCCATGTTGAGCAATCTGATACAAGAGCTGTGCATCTTGGAGTGTCCATTCCAATCTTGTCATAGATAACACTGCTCAGTCTGTTCCTATAACCCCTCCTCAAAAGCAGATGGGTGGAATTCATTGCAGATTCTCAGTGCTGAAATATGTCAGCCTGAAGCAGCATCTTACTGTTCACAAAGAACCAAGGTGGGACACGAACTGGCTTTATATTTGCTAACAAAGTAAAACTGACTCCCTCTCATTCTCTGTTTCTCATGTCTTGCCTATTCTTTGCACTTTTCTCTTTCACCATCGCCAGTTTTTGAGGTTAGGCCATAGACCTTAACCTGAAAGATTTAGTAGCAAAAAGAGGTATAAAGAATGGGGAACTACTTTAGGGTTAGGGTTAGGACTACTAGTTAGGGAACTACTTTATTCTGGTGTTTTGCAGAAAGATTTTGTTATCTAGTGATGGGAGTGAGGGGGGGGGGGGAAAAAAAAAAAAAGTAGTTACTTCTAGCTGAAATAGAATCATAGAATCATAGAATTAGCCGGGTTGGAAGGGACCTCAGAGATCATCAAGTCCAACCCTTGAAATAAATCCAAAGAAGAAAATATTCATACAACACCAATCTCTGTATCCCAAAGTCTGTGATTATTCAATGTCTTCAATTGACTTTCCTTTCAGAAATGCAAGGAAGTGTCCTTAGCACTCGGCTTCAGAGACAAAAAAAATCCTATTAGTATTTCCCTTTTCTGCAAGTTACCTGTTAGCTCCATGGAGAGAACCACTCAGGATGTACTCAGGATTCTACCCATAGAATGTTTCCAGTCTCTAACCTGCAAAATATTATCTCTAACCTCTTCTGATTTTCTGGAGTGTATGGTTTCTAAGGCCTAGTGTCACAGGTGTGCTAAAAGCCCCAAACAATCATAGAATCACAGAATGATCCCACGTAAGACAGCTTGAACAAATCTCATGCTGATGTAGCAACTAGGAAGCACATTGGGATCTCTTAATTGTTTTATCTGCTTTCTGCATATACATAATTTTATCCTTCTCTTCCTGTCTTATATTTGGGAAAGTCTTGTCTGGTTTACAATTTCACATGTTCCAGTGCTCAGGATGTAAGATTTCAGCATCGTGATTCTTGTAGAAAGTCCCAGGGGACTTTCTTTAGACCAAGAAAAGAAGGCCTGGAAAACATTGTTGTGAGAAATATGGTCAGAAGCATATTTAACTGTGCTATACCCTATGTACTGGGATCAGTTCAGGACTGTCAGAGTAGGGAGGGAGCTGTTTGTCAAAATTCCAGCACCACCTTGTACAACAGTGCACTCCTCCTGGGAGGTTTCCCATGCAGCTCCTAACCAGGCAAGGCTCTGCTTCATAGCTATGAGTTGGTGGATTTACAGCCCAAATTTCTGGCTCTGTTTATCTCTCTGGGTGTGGTACAAATTCTAGTTATTAAAAGTCAAGAACAGAAAATCCAATTCTAGGTGTAATATCACCAATTTTGAGTAGGTGAAATAAACTAACTTCAGACACCAACGGACAGTTGACTGCTGCACAGTAACACAACACAATTTAGTACAATTTTCCACAGTTGACATATGTTGATCAATATAGGACTCAGAATTTAACAGGCATAGAATTTCAATTAAACTGAATTACAGAAGAGTATAGTCATCACCATGCTAGGAAAGAGGTGTTTTAGCAAATGAGACAGGCAACCCCACTTTCTGCATGCTGTGCTGCAACTGGGTTGTGAATTAAAAAGTGGGCTATAGCTTTCAAATTTTCATCAACACTTAATTCTTAACCAAACCGTATCATTAAGATAAATTGGTTTGGGTTTTCTTTTTTTGTGTTGGTTTGGGGGTTTTTTTGTTTGGGTTTTTTCCTTTCTCACCTTTTCCATTAGTAATGGCACTTTGAAAAGGGTAAGGACTGCTTGTCTCTAAGCTGACAGGCATTTTGTTCCATTCCATGAGTAAGCAAGGGAAGCAAACCCAAGCCCAAGAGCATCAGCTCCATTTTGATCACATTGGTCAGATTTTGTGGTACACTCACAGCCATGCCCATGGGAGGCACAGCCACACACTTGTGCTGTGTTCCTGTGTTGTGTTTCTGTATGAAAAGCCTTGTGTATGTGTATTAGAGGCTCGATGACCACTGAAATAAATGCACTTGTGTGAATGAGCACACCTCAGATGCCCTCCTGTTTGTTTGCTCTTCAGAGATGCACTGATGGCTTGAGTTCAGAAGCCCTCAATTCATGGTTTTCTCTGCCCCACTGTCATTAAATGGGTACAGACATTGACAGAGAATCCAACTGCTGTAACTTGGTGGTGCTTGTATTCTTTAGAGAAAATAGCAAGAAGGAATCCACTTGTTTCAGTGAGATGGCTGAGTGGATTTTGACTGAGGTTAAGAGCCAGGAGCAGAGCAACACAGTCAGTCACAAACGACTGAGTTCCTAGCTCAGGAAATTTGCATCATCAACACTGCCTTCCAGCCATGGCAGAAGTGTTTGCCTAAGCTCTTTGGGAATGTAGCAGAGGAAGACAGACTGCTCTTTACCATCCTGTTGCTGGGTGTTTCCAAAGGGTCTCTCCCAGATAGCAGGAGGCAGGTCTAGGTTTCCCTGAAGAAGCAGGGAAGAAGCATCCCATTCAGCTGCCTCCAATTTGCTTTGCTCTGAAGAGCTGTTGAGTGCAGGCTGTCTTTTCAGGGCAATATGCTCTAAAATGCAATTGTTGTGAGACAGTTTCTGTGTTTTTGGGCTCTTCCCTGAAACATCCATTACCAGCCAGGCCACCAGGGTGTAGGGAAAGGCAAGTAACTGTGCATTCAAAGGTGACCCAGTGTCTCAGAGTCTCAAAAGGTCTGACCATGCTGTATTTAAATGCTCCAGAGAGCTGCTTTGAGATACTGTGAATGGTGTTGCATATACAAGGAATTGCTTTTACATCTTCTGATGAGAATGGTGTGCATGTGTGTGAATTTAGTGCTGAATTAGCAGCCCCTCAAAAATGTTACCACAGGAGAGATTAACCACACCACTCTGTATTATCCCTCATGTGGAGAGACCAGATTTAGAGGTGAAAAGCAAAGAACTCTCAACTGCCAACTGAGTGCCTTGTTTCTCTGTGAAAATATGCAACAAGGGTGCCAAACCTAGCAGAAGAGTTTGGCTTGTGGGCACATTTCCACTGGCAAATGGGTCAGAGACCAGGATGTGCCCTACAGTGCCTGATGCACACAGTGGAGATGCTTTTTCAAAAGGTCATCTGATCCAAGATAACCACCTGCATCATTTTGCAAGTGTCCATTTGACCTTGCCCCCTCTAAAGCCCAGGCCAAGTCCAGATGAAAGCCTGTGACATAAATGATGAGATGTGTTTATCATCTTCTTGCCATGGTAGGTGCAGACTTTAAATGCCTGCTCATCTTCATTTGGAGACTGACCACCTTCACCTGCCAGCCTCTGGTGTTTTATAGAAAGTTAGAGTTTGTCTTTCTGGATGTAGGTGAGAGAGCACCTTCTCTCCCTTCATTTTTTTGGTTTTGGTGACCTGGAAGGGAAAACAGTGCAGGTGACTAAGATGGCCTTTGCCATCTCTCTGTTTGCTTTTCATTTAAAGCCTCTCAGTGCCTCAGATGCTGACAATATCTGTACTTTAAATAACTCTGCTGTTTTTTCTCTCTCACATGCTTTCTCATGAAGACCTCTTCTTTGAATATTCGGGGTCTGTTTTTTTGTCACTTAGAGGGCAATTGATATTTCAATCATGCTGTACTTTTAGCTCTTCCTAGTAGGTATTAAATTCACTTCTTAGTGGCTAAGGATCCAGAGTCCCAACATCCCTGGATTTGCAAACACAGTAATTATATATCTTCTTTCTCTTAGTTCCGGCAGGTTTAGAGCCTAAGTAATGGCATGGTAGCTCACTTGGATCTCACCTGCCCTAAAAGACAAAGCCTATAGAAGCAACATGACTTTCAAGCTCCACTGGGTACATTTGTGTTCATCCCTTTTCCCAGGAAGGCTTTGTGAGGTAGTAGGTAGAAGTTGAATCATTCTCTGGAAGGAAAAACTGGTATTTGGTTTTTTTAATACCTCTGACTATGACAGAGATACGAGTGAGAATCAGTGAAGATTTACACTCACTCAAGAGGGAATCAGTGAAACCTTTGTGGATTTCATAGTGCTCTCCTGGCATCAAACTATCTTCAGGTCACACCCAACTTGGGCACACTGTGGTTTTAGTCTGTTCAAGACATTGAAGAGCAGCATTGGGTGGACCACAAGTTTAATGCTGGTGTTCTCAGGTGCCATCTGGTGGGTCTGTACTTAGCAGTCAAGGCAGTGACTCCATCATGCCTCTAACCAGGGTCAGATCACTTAGGGGAACTGAAGCTTTGGAATACCTGTAGAGATTAAAATGTTTACTCATTTGGACTCTAGTTAAGGGAAGAGAAATATTTTTAAAAATTAATCTATTTACATAACACATATAGTTATGCTCAGAAAGTCTGGTTTTCCTGCTGCCATATGGGGGACAATCATTAGTGATTGGGCATAATCAGTGTACATCTTCTGTGCTTCAGTGGAATGATCAATTGCATTTATATGACATCCCAAAGAGGATTGTTCTAGTACAGATCAAATCCTCTCTGGGCCAAATAGGGCCTTGCTCATTTTACAGGATGCCTATAAACAGATACTGTTAAGGTTTTCTTTTTGTGGTGGTTTTTTTGCTTGTTTTGGTTTGTTTTTTTTAAATTATTCTTTTAGGAATTGCTATTACTTCTTTTGCTGTCACTAACACTTCTGTCTATGTGAATTAAATGGAGAGAAAAAGCAGTGATTCTGCAGAGCATTGCTCTATTCTTGCTCTCTGCAATACCTGCTAATTAAATGGTTTGCTTGTTACACTTCCCCCTTCGTATGAAATGCATTTGTAGAAAAAACAAAAACACAGTCTGACTGCAAAGACACAAACCCTTCCTGAGAGAGTCAGAAGCACATGGCCCACTCTAGATTGCATCTTTTGGATTCCAAATCTAAGATTTTCTTTCCCCACAGAGATGCTGAAGGTCATACCCAGTGCTTGAGTTGGAGATGGCTGACCTCAGCAATGCTGCTGTAAGGCAGGGAGCTGAGCTGCTGGCAGACAAGCACCAGGGTTAAGACTTGTGAATGAGTCTGTGCCCTGTGCTAGTTCCAAAGATTACAACAGCTGTTCTTTTAAAGTATTGTTACCTGGTTAGAAGCCTGATCTGGGTCCTGCTGGACACAGAGGAAGGTTTCCCATTGTGCTGGGATTTATATTTCTTCTTCCTTTTGGCCAGGAGTGCCTGTTAAAGGAGCACTCAGAAAAAGCAAGGTTGATCTCCAGTTACCAAATAGTGAAATTGCCAATTGGTGGCCACCCGACACCTCTGAAGACAGAGCTGTGTACAGCCTGTGACAGGTAACTCTTGTTGACAGCCACCAGCACTGGAAATGGTTTTTTCTTAATGTTGGGGCTAGCCAAGAAAGCTGGGCAGGTCATGGCAGGTCAGCACACCAGGAATGGTTGCTTTTGCTTTTGTCTGCAGACTGACAATAAATAACAAGGTTTGACTTTTAAAGGGAATGTTAAAACTGAATTGGACTGCAGCCCTGTACACATTTAGTGTTTGTACACATTTGGCAAAGCCAGAGGTTGTGACCTGAGGTGACTGCAGGCTGATGAGATGGATGCTTGCCTGGAGGAGCACTTCTCCATTCTTGCAGTTACAGAAATCCATGGATGAGGTGAAAGCAAAGGATCAAACATGTTTATGCTTAAATCTGTGATCCTTGAGTGAAGGTTAAATAAACATCTCACAGTATAAAAGTGGAGAAGAACTTTCTGAAATAGAAGAGGAAACAGTTTTGTGCAGAGAGGATGAATAGTTCAAACAGACCTATATTGTCCCTAAAAATATCATTCACTTTCCTCTAAATGCTATTGCTGGGTGAGTCTTGCCTTTAAATCCTTCAGAGATGCATCCTCAGCAAGTGCTCCTTAGGAACCTGCCCTGCTTTTATGGAAGCACCAGCCTGTCTTTTCTGTTTTCTGCAATGGGCTAAAAGAAAGGAAGTGTCCAGTTTCTGCCTGACACCTTCATCCAACTTAAGGATATCCTTCGACATAACTGGGTTTTGAAACATTTTGATCATAAAAATTACATCAATGTGTGAGCTAAATCTTATTTCCCACTGTTCCTTCTCTTGCTCATCTCTGACACCAGTATTGGATGAATGCAATCACCTGATCCGTGCTGGAAAGGTTAGAAGTGAAGGATGCTCCTGGCTGTTACAGATTAGTTAAACATTAAAGTAGCTTCAGCTTCATGAGACTTGAAGTAAATTGGCTTAAGCCACGTAAGTGCAAACTCACAGCTTGTTGGACAGGGTATAGCCATGGAGAGAGAACTAGAACTTTCTTTTGGATCAAGTTTTGCTGAATAGACTTGAAAGGAAACTAAAGCACAGGTAGATTTTATGCTGCATAGTGCCAAAATGTCTTTAGGCTTTGGCAAGTAATCTGCAAAATCAAGTTACTTGACAGGATTTCTGTCATCTCGCACTGCAGAAATTTTGTACGACTGGAAATGCTCTCAATTTTTTCTGTAATCTTGAGCTCACAGGTATAAGATTAAGCTAAAGCCTGATTTCAGTGCCAGGGTCTTGCTGGCCATGGATAACATGGAAAGCAGAGGTATGTTCACACTGCAGATTTGGATCCAGACCTTTTCCTCTCTTCTCCTCAGTAGCTTCATTTCTGTTCCTTGCATGTGTAGGCATAGCCTCTCAAAGAGAAATGCTTTATAAGATGCTTTTGATGTCCCATAAACCATGGACTGTGGCCATTTTTTTAAAGATTAGTGGTTCTGTAAAGTACAAATATGTGAGTTTTCCCAGAAGTGTGTTCAGTTGCTCCAGACAACTATGTTGTCTGGCTATGCAAAACCTGTCTGTTAGGATTTGAGGGTCAAATGACTGTCATCTGAAAGGAAACTTCTCCTAAATTATCACCTGTCTCCAGACTGATCTTGCTGGGCCTCCAGCTGCAGAGGGATTGCCCCAACACTCCCCAGAAACTGGTAGTTTTTTTTCCTCACACATTCCTGCAGCAAGAACATCTGTGGTTTTTGGTTCTTATGTCTCCCCTGCATTTGTCCTTTGCTCTCAGCCTCTTATGCCCTGGCTTGTGGGCTGTTCAGAAGGGCTGCCCTTGTTGGTTTGGGGGGATTTTGTGGTTTTTTGGGGTTTTTTTTTTGAGTAATTCATACAATTAACTAATATTATTGTATCTTCTAGTCTTCCTCATGAAGAGGATGGGAGGAGAAGCAGAGATTTGTGGGCAACAAATGTGCTAGCAGTAGCCATTCAGCCTGAAAGGCATAAAAGAGCAGCCACCAATTCCTGATGATGACAGGCAGATTGATAGTCAAGTGGGTGTATTATTATTATTATTATTAGGAGGAGGAAACTAAGAGACATTACAGGCAGCATTTCACTTGAGAAATCTGGATATATTTTTAAGAGCCTCTGTTTAGATTTAGCAGTCAAGGGCAATGCCCATATCTGAATATTTTGGTTTGTGTGTCCTCACTTGATTCCAAGCTGGATGATCTGGGTGTAAAGCAAGACGTCTTAACTCCCAGTCCTACACTTCATCAATTGTGGTGCCTCCTACCTCATGAGATTTCATGGAAACCACTCTTCTTCACCGTGCCTCAGTTTCCCTGCTTGTCAATTGGGAGCTTGCTTAGTTTGGGGAGGGAGTGCAGAAGCAGGGAGTAATTACATTTTGATGATGAGACAGGAAAATGTGAAGGTGACTCTAGTTACCAGCTGTGCAGCCTGTGTCACCTTTGCTTTTAACAGTGCCACAGGACATGGCCTTTTGCAAAGCCACAGAGAGTCTGTCTGCAAAGCTCTCTGTCACCTGAACCCTGTGAGATCCGACCCATCTCCAGGCAAGATCCTCATCGCTCACTGAGCTTTTAATTCCTTGGAGAGGCAGAAGAAGCAATATTCAGCAGCTGGTTATTTCTTCCTTTCCCTCAGTCCCTCACATCGAGTGTCAGTTTAAAAAAAAAAAAAAAAAAAAAAAAATAAATGGCAGAGAACTGGCCATTAGCAAGGAAAACAGTTTAGGGAAGAGAGGAAATAAAAATGCAATCAATTATCTCTCCCCGTGCCCAGGTGTGTGGGTGCAGTCAATTTTCAAAGTCATCGAGAATTTTAGATGAGAAAAGGGAAGCTGTTCATGGGGAATTGCAAGGGCTGGGGGGAGGGGGAGAGAGAAAGCAGAGAGGGGAGAGAAGGGGAGAGATTAATTTCCCTCTTGAGTGAGAAGTGTGTTTGAGACAGGCAGATGGGCTGTAAATACTCCAAAGCAAGGACAGGAGCTGAGACAAGGGAGAGGCTGGTGATTGAAGTGTGACTGTGATGGAGGTAGTACATTTCCTGGCCAAGGTGACTGCTTTTCTTCTGAAAGGGGCAGATTTCTGAGATGTGGCTGCCACACTACACATCAACCTGGACCAGGACAGTGTATTTAGACTTGATAAGTGATCCCCAGGTCCCAGTGGGGTTTTCCTCAAGGGTCAGCTTCAACTGCCTGCCTTGTAAGGGAAGTCTGAAGGGGGAGAGGGGAGGGGATGAGAGAAAGAAAAAAGGGAAGGAGGTGGGGAAGGCAGGAAGGAAGAAAGGAAGGAAGGAAGACACACTTCTTTCCTTGTTAAAATTATTGAGCTGTCTACAAGTGGTGAGCAAAGGGACCATGTGACCGGCAGTTAATCACATTGCTGTGAAATGTGACTGCTGCTGATAATAGGATCTTTCCTTCAGTAGAATTTCTGTTTCAGAAGTAGTGATTTTTACAAAGAAAAAGAGGTTGAGAGAGATATCATTTCAGATCTAACGGAGCCTGTGTGCATTTACTTGAGGGAGAAAAACCTCCTTTTTCCTTTTCCATTCGGCATCCCTGTTTGTATTATTATTATCATCATCAATTTTTCATTTTAACAGCCCAGACTCACTGAGTCCAAATGTAACCCAGCTCCAGTCTGTCTGCTAGCAGATTAGTTCCCATTTAGTCATAAAGTTAATCAACCTTGTTCCAATCAATTAATCCCTAGAATCCTTAATTTATCGATGCCCTGGTCTATGCAAGCTGTCAAAAAGATGAAGATCCTGTTTCAAAATGAACTGGTCTGTCTTTCCTCCAAGATACAGGAATTACAAGAGGGATGGTAGTAAATAAGCATTTAGAAATCCCTTCTGTACAATCAAAGGCAACATAAGAATAAAAGGGATTTTAGCATGCATGAAAAACTGTGCAATAAATGAATCAGGCTCTTGGGACAGGAACAGGAGGGCTGTGGAGTCACTGTGGGCTTGGCTGAGCTGGTTCCTTCTGTCATAAATTGATCTAATGTATGTCATGTTACTGCAAGAGTCCCAGGCAAGTGAAAGGGTGTTGATCTAAACTCCTACCTTCAGATTTTGCTTGCCAGAATCTCTTGACTCCTTTCTGGGGAGCCTGAATTACTTTCACCCTTGTTCTGTAGGCTTTTGACTGGACTTACTGGATAATACAACATGAAACTTCTCCAAAGGATACTGAAATAAGTAGGAGTCTCTCTGTTGGTTTCCCTGGCTTGTAGATCAGGTGTTGCTAAAGCAGATGCTACAGTCAGAACTAATTAGAGTTGATCTGGTTGAAAAAAAAAAATAATGTAGCAACGAAAGCATTGAAATACTGAGGTTGTTTCAATGTTACAAGACTGAGAAGAGCCTATGTTTAATTTTCTCTCCATATTATAAATAGTATGGTCCATATTTGAAATAGTATAGTATAGTCTCCATATTTTAAATAGTAGTTGTTATTAACACATACTCTTTTCTATTTGAAAAATAGAAAACACTTAAAATGGTTTTTATATTAAAAATAGAATATATTTTTTAAACCCCAAAATTGCAACTAGCTCAAGTATTTCTGGAAAAGCAAAAATGTGAAGGCCATAATAAAGGCCAAGTCTCAGCTCTGGTGCCCTTTCAGCAACAGGACACAGTGTGGCTGCTCTGACACCTTTTGCTTTGTCTGATCAGTCTGGCAAACCCTTCTGCCTGACAAATGATCTGTAAACAGACCTACATTTTCTCAGCTACAGCAGCTCAAAATTACTTTGCCAAGCAGTTCTTGGGTGGTTGTTCAATTGCTTCTTCATGGAAGCTACGTTTTGACAGACTATCTGCTTCAAGTGGGCTCTCATCTCCCATGGGTTTGTTTCCTTGTGCATTGGCTGAACGTGGGTAAGGCATCACTTTGTGGTTGTGAGAGGTAAGCCAGCAGATCACTGATTTTCTGCAAATGATGAGAAAGGCAATGTACAGCAAGCACAAAAGTAGCTGGAGCACAGGGATTCTTTTTCTAGAAAAATTTAGTGAAAATATTTTTTATGCTATGTCCTCCTTGGCTTTCTCAGCAGATAATGTGCTTAGGCTGTCTTCTCTCATGCAAGAATCAGCTTTTGACCAAGGACAGGTATGTTCTTGTGGACCAAGTGGGGAAATTGTTCCTTTTCACATTTCTTCTGCTGCATTTCCTTAGGAGGGTTGGAAACATCACATTTCCTTTTGCACCTCATTTTTAATCTACAAATGGAAAAAACTGTCAGCCTTTGAAAGGTTTTTACTAGTGGTTGGTGTTGTTTTATTGGTGTTGTGACCAGCTCTTTATGCCTTAAATTCTGCATTATTTTTTGCATTTGGGAAAAGTGCTTAAAAGAAAGTGCTGCATCAAACTTTGATTCCTGGCCCAGTACTTGAAGGTTGTGCCTGTGTGGTGTTCCCTTTGGTTCTCAGTAGTCTTTCCTGGCAACGGAGAAGGGAAATTGGTCCTGAAAATGACTGAGCCATGTTTGTCCATTCTTGTGCCCAAGCTAAATGGGGCAGTTTACTGATCTGCTTAGCTTAGGGACAGCCCCTTGCTGAGGCAGCAATGCTGCTGCTCCTCATACCAGAAGGGTTCCTTCACTTGAATTCTGTCTTATATTCTTCTTCTGAGCAATGGCTGGTGACAGCCTGTTGGATTAAGTTAGGTTTGGTCTGAGCTGGTTTGGTATTTCTTGTGAAAGAATTCTTTATTCCTGTTCTCTGTGGGTTTTTCTAAACGGGCCAGAAATTTCCTGTCCTTTCTGCTTTCTCTGCTCTTTGCCTGCTACAATTACTCAGCTGTATTTCTCCATTAGCTGCTACAGTCCCTGAAAAGTCATACACAGAGCAAGAACCAATTTCCCATACCTTCTTACTAAACTAAATGGTTATTCTACCAGAACACAGTCCCAAACACATCAACTCTCCCAACCACTGCCAGGCCCTTGCAGTGTGGTCCAGCTGCCTTTCCTTCAGGTTTCCAGCATGCTGGAGGTGGGCCTCAGGGCCCTATTTGAATGCAGTTCAAGATACATAGTTCTGCTTCATTTCCAGTCCCATAGCTACATTGCCCATCCCTTGTCTCCTGTCCCTATACCCTGCAGCACTGCAGCCCCACTTGCATATGGTTCTTTCTGCCCCTTGATTGCTTTTTGCACATCCTCCCTTTGCCCACCCTGCCTTGCTTTTGCAGGCAGTGTATTTATTGCTAGCTGGCAAATGCAGGCACTTGGACATACATTCAATTATCTTTGAACAATTTCCATTTGCTCTGGTTTTGCTTTTTTTCCCTTTCAGTTTCACTGAACACTGCCTGTATTTTTGCAGAGCTTGTTCAACTGCAATAAAGTCTGCTTCTGTTCTCCCTACTTCTTTTTTTTTTTTTTTCCTTTTCTTTTCTTTCCATATTTTCCATGTTTTCATTAAGGTCCCCAACTAGACTGGTGACCATTTCTCCAGTGCTGTACATCTGCACTGAGAAGAGTCCAACTTTAACCTCCGTGTGTTAAATGCTCTCTTCACCTGGAAGAAAATCAGTGGTATAGGCAGACTGGGGTTTTATCTTTTCCCCCACACCAAAAGGTCTTTCTTTTTGATGTACAGTAATCTCCCCCTCCCTTATGCTTTCACTCTTACCTGTTTTTCCATTAAAACTTGACTTATGCTTTCCTTTTATGCCAATGGAATGCCCTGTAAATGGTAAGGGTCACTTTTGCTTACTGTTCAGGTGAAGGTGTGCTTTTGATCTTCAGATCAGTTCTCAAGTACATAATCTTCCCTGAGACCTTGCCTATGCTCAGAGTTACTACTTCCCATTGCTTTTTCTCCCTTCCCCCTCTGGCTGGTAAAACATTACTGCATTTGAACCAACTCTTGTGTAACACCTCTTATATTTTTCGTGAGACATTTTGATTCAATATCCACAAAGAGATGGGATATTGCAAGAAAGAAAAGTGATTTGATTGTCCATTTCTGAAATCATCCAGACTTGATGACTTTGTGGAAGAGTTGCCTTGGTCAAAATCTTCAGGAGCAGGGAAATATCTGTAGCACAGAAGTACTCAAGCTGTTTTTAAACAGCCTTGCTTCAGCACAGGAGAAACAGCACGAGGTTAGCTGTGCAGAGACACAGGATGCTTTAGTTTGAGTTCAAGTAGCACTGTAATGCACCATAGAATCATAGAATGGGCTGGGTTGGAAGGGACCTCAGAGATCACCAAGTCCAACCCTTGATCCACTACAGCTGCAGTTACTAGACTATGGCACTGAGTGCCACATCCAGGCTCTTTTTAAATATCTCCAGGAATGGAGAATCCACTACTTCCCTGGGCAGCCCATTCCAATGCCTTATCACCCTCTGGGTAAAGAAATTCTTTCTAATGTCCAACCTAAGCCTCCCCTGGCACAACTTAAGACCATGCCCTCTTGTCTTGCTGGTAGTTGCCTGGGAAAAGAGACCAACCCCCCCCTGGCTACACCCTCCTTTCAGGGAGTTGTACACCATAGAGATATCACCCTGTCACCCACTCCTCACCTCTGGTGGGGCTCTCTGTGCTGGTTTCCCTTGACTTAATCAGATTCTGGTCATCTGACTGAGAACCTGTAGGGATATCCAAAAGATGGGATTAATGAAATTTATGAAAAATTATGGCAGAGAGTGACGTACCATTAGGTGAACTTGAGCCACTTGTCTAAGCTGCCTTCTACAACTCCATTAGCAACATTAGCTAGTGATGGGAGCTATCATGATGGCATCTCATTTAAATGCTCTTCTTCCACCCACCTACACCATCAGTTTGTAGTTTCTGGGGACTTCAGCCAAAAGACAAAGGCCTTTAGCCTTTCTCCTGTAAGTACGTGGGTATCACTTACTTATTGGGCACGGAGCTAATTGAAGGGTAGTTAATGCTATCAAGCATCGGGATGTATTTATATTTTTAACTACTTGTAAGTGATTATCAACATTATAAATAATTACAGTCTGCCTCCCAGCCCCTCTGCTCCATTCCACCTTGCTAATTGCAATGCTTAGATCTCAATGAGCTCGTTATGTTTTGTCAATATTCAGCTCTTTGACTTGCTCACTTAGTAGGGACCAGGGGGACACAAATGGGAGCTAAAGATTGAAAATGCCAACCTCCTAGGGATTTGAGTTAGTGATCATCACTGCTTCATCTCTATGCACGATTTATTCAGCACTCCACCTTCTCTAATAAATTATAGATCCCTCAAAGGGAAGCTTTGCCAAGGGATGGGCAATTGACTGACTCACAGGGGAGCCCATTCTGTGCTGTATTGAGAATCTTTGACATCTGGTCCTCACAGGATTGGATCCCTCCTGCTCTTCCCTTCCACCCGTCTCTTCCACCCTTTTTGGGAAGCATTAACCTTTTCAATGTGATGTATGTGAAAGGGCGACAGTCAGCAGTGGCAGTTCTTAATGGATTCTGTTTGGTTGTTGTTTATTTGTCTGAATTGCTTGCAATGCTGTCCAGACCTCTTGGAAAAGCAAGCTAAAGTGCAACCAATATTTTAATTAGCAGCGAAAGGCAGAGAGGTTTTTAAAGAAGAACAGTGTTTGAATTCAGAAGAAAGGAGGAGAGGAATGTGGGGAAGGGGACTTGGGATTCAACCCAGCTGAAGACAGTAGCACATAGTGCATTTAAGGAGGAGCTGTATTTTCAAGTGCAGGCCATAGTGGTGAATGGTAAGATGTTTATACTGGTCTTTTGGGGCTCGTGGGCTACAAAGGGGTGAATTTGTGCCCCTTACTCTTCTTCCTGTCAATGCAAAATGAGCAGCAACTTGTCATATCTGCCTTGAGAAAAACTCCAGTGGATTGTGCTACTACACAACAAGATCTGAACTTAAGGAACTGCATTACAGGGGCAACCCTTTGCCCACCTCTCTTTCCTCAAGCAGCATCAGTTCTGCTTTCCATTCTCCTAATTGTGTTTTATGATGGGGATACCACAGCTTCCCCAGATGATGTTTTTCTAGTGCTTCACTAGTCTTATTGCTGGAAATTTTCCCCTAGCATCTAATCCCAATCTGTTTTATTGTAAATTGAAGCCATTTTTTTCTTGTCCCATCACCAGCAGGTGCAAAAAAGTTTATCTGTTCTACAACAGTATTTATTTGTTTGCACATTCTCTTTCTCTTCACTATTCCGTGATCCAAAGTCCACGAACCTTCGTTTTTTTCCTCATCATGCTTTCTGGACTTCTGATCATCCTTTCCAAAGCCCTTCAAGTCCCCAGACAATTAAACTGAAAGTAAACCAGCTTCAGAACTTAGCTTTGTGATTCCACAGCCAAATGCTGCTTCTCACAAGAGCCTGGGCTGCAGCTGGGAGCTTGGCCATAAGGCTTTACAGTGACCAGAGGTTGTTTGCTCAGTGAAGAGATTCAGTCCCTCTCAGCCCTCTGCATCAGGGTTGACAGCTGCAGCAAACATTCTTTGGCACCTTTGGGTGAATATTCCCTGCTGATTCAATGTGGACATCAGTGTCAGAAGTGGCCCTGAGGAGGAGGATCTCTCTGTCCAGGTCATGCAGAGGTTGGTGCTGCTGTGTCACCTGAGCTGTGAATCAGTAAGAATTCTTCAGGAACTATCTTGGAACGATATTGTGAATAGAGGCAAATAGGACTCATGGAATTATTTGTTCTTAATAATATGGAGATAGAGATAGGTAACACAAGCAGACAGTGAGACTATGCCAATAGCAAAACAGGATGTGGCCTCAAAAACAGGAAAAAAGACGGGAAAGAATTCAGTTTACAAGACAAATCCAAACCAAAAACCCCAAAGAAACAGCTTTCTATACCATCTTATCTTTATCTGCTATGAGCAGCCTCTCATTTTGTTGCCTAGGCACTGTGCCAGAGTAGGCAGCACTGCAGCAGCCAAGCCTCCCCACTATAAGGAGAGTTTCAAGGGGAAGTGATTTTTACAGCTCTAAGTGACACTCTGGAAAACGGAGAGATGCAAAGTTGCTGCTTAGGTGTCTCACAGACTCCAGAGGTTGCTGGTTAAATTATGGTCACAAGCATCTTGTTATGAAAACCCTTTTCACCAGGGAAAGCAGTGACTCTAAAGCAGACCCACCAGTTAATTCTGAAACCCCTCACAAGCCCTTGCTTTGAGATGCCCCTTTTGTAAATCAAGGGCCACTCCTATGCTGACTGTACAGTGTTGTGCTTCCAGCCACTCCAGCAAAGTTGGCTGTAGTTTCAATGAGATGAATTGGTCAATCTGAAGTTTGGCAATGGTTTATTCTCACCCCATCAAAAAAGTGAGGGGGAGAGACAGGCGGTGGAGAAGGGGGAAGCTGCAGACCTTTCTAACATCTTTATCCCAACACAAATACACTGCTGCCAGCAGCCTTTCCCCAGGGGACATGATGTAGGAAAACAAATCAGCTTGGGTGAGTGGCTTTTTTAGTAAGGGCTTTGTGACAGCAGTCAGGGGGATGTAATTTGTGGCAGAGACTATATATAACTATATTTGTGTGTGTGTGTGTGGAGATTAAATATATACATATATGTGTAGTGCCTTATCACTGCATTCCAGCTTGAATTTAAAGCACAAAGGAAAAATCAAAGGTTTTAGAAAAAGCTAAATTTATCGGGGAATGGGAATTATAATAGCAAAGATGCAATTAATTGAGGAGGTTATTGGAATATTTTACTCCTTTCCTACAAAGACAAAAATAGCATTAGTTTCTCCTCCTTCTAGTAGCAGCTCTAATTCTCTTCTTCCCATTCACCAACACCATTCTGGGATGACCACCTAGAGATGAGGCATGTCCAGCAGATATGAAGAGATCTTTGGCCCAGTTCCTATGTGTTCCCTGCTTTGGGGAGAAAACCCCAGTACAGCAGAAAGCCTGAGATAAAGTGTGGTATCATCCCTTGAGGCTAAGTCAGCAATGCAGGCAGAAATGAGGTCCTGGCATTTGTGATCTAATGCCCCTTCTTTTTCATTTTACTTCATTTAACTGGCTGTCTTCTCACCCTTTAGAGCCACTCAGTCCCAAGGAAGGGACCCAAAGACACCTTCATCATTGATACATTCCTTGAGCTGGATCTGCTCTCTTCCCCCAGCCCAGCCTGATCCTTGCCTAGTTTGGCCAGGCATAATTCCCATTGCACAACCAGTTCCCAGATCTTGTGTTTTGTGCTCTGACAGCCCTGGAAATGTGCCACTCCCAGCAGAGCTTTCTGTTGCCTGCAGCCTACACCACAGTGCCTTATTCTGAATCAATACTTGCAGATACTGGCGATAACTCAGGAAGAGAAATACATTAACGTAGCCAAAGAAACAAAGATAATGATTTTTTTTTTCTTCCTTTTTTTCCCCTTCCTTCCCCTTTCCCACAGAGTTAAATTTTCTTTTCTTCTCTCCCCCCCCCCATCCTTATCTCTATGATCTGCACTTAGAAGGGCTCCAGACTAGAAGTATTTCCCACTTTTCACTAAAACCTTAAATCTTGCTTTAAAAACTGCTTGTTTTAATTGAAAAATTTCCATGAATCAATTTGCCCCTTTGCTACCCTCTCACCTTCCTCTCCTCCCCCAAACAGACCCATTTGCAGTAAATAATCTGTAGCCAGACTTTGTGCTCTAAAGAAATAAATAATTCTGAATTTGCTGAATCCTGCCTGATCTCCCAGCTTTAAATCACTGCACTTTGTACTGAGCTCAGCTGAAATGTTGAACACACTGAAGCATGACTATTACTTGGAGACTGCAAGTGTTTTTAAAGGTACAGTCTCTGAAGCTGTGGTCCTTTTTCCTTCCAGGACAGTCTGAGACAGAAGCTAAGCCAGTTCCTGAGGATAAATTGTTTCTTCCCTGTATTTTGCCCACTACAAATACAGATCTTGCCTTGTCTTGAAGGGACTTATCAAAGACTGACTGAAGGCAGAATAAATCCAGTGGATCTTTGAGCAAATCCTTTAGATGAGGCATTTTGACTGAAACCATCTAATAACCACTGGACAAAGTCCTTTTTCAGCTGGGTGATCTGAGATAGGTTCCAGAACATTCTCTCCATCAGACACTGGAGAGCAAGTGCCCATGCTCCCAGGTGCAAATAGGTGCACTTAGACATAAAAGAGTTTGGGTTATCCCATCCAGGGAAGAAAACTCCCCCAAAATGATTGCAAATCTTGCAATTACCATCAGCATTCTGCAGTTCTTTTTATCTTTCCTCTATTCAAAAACTTGGTAAAATCAGTTACTGATGTCTCAAGAGAACACAGTCCTCATATTTCTTAATACCTCTTATTTCTTATTTAATTATATTTCTTAATTTCTTCTTTTTTGGATTGCTCTTGTCAAATCTATTGACTATGCCCTGTCTTAGAATGCAAGCTGCAGCTGAAGAGGGAAAATGCAGCATGCAACAGACTACTGATGCCTAGTTATGATTTATACGGCTCCTGAGCGTTCAGCAATTTAGAGATGAAAAATGGTTTATCCACACTGTGATGTGTTGAAACATTCTTTCTACCATTTATCTCAAAACCGATTTTGTTAAGGCGGTGGCAAATGTTACTCACAAAGCTGTGAGTGGAATGTCTAATGGGAACTCTCAGCCATGGAACAGTGGCTGTCATCATGCTTCTGGGCTGAGATGTCAAGGACTAAGAGAATCCTCCAGAAGTTCAGCTCATGGTTTTCCAGTGTATTTTGGGCGTTTTAATTAGAATTGAGAATTTTTAACTCTTCTTGCATTTCCAACAAAAGTGGAAACAAAAAGTTAAGACACAAGTTTTCATGCTGTTTTTCCTTTGGGCATTCAAGAACATTCATCAGTGACAGGAGGAGATTGTGAATGCTGGATTTTCACTTAGAAATTGCTTCCCCTCTCCTCATCCCTTTTTTGGTATATCAGAGAGAATCAGCTCTGTAATTTCCATTGACTGTGTAAAGAGCTGAGGTCAGCTAATCCACAAGGACTCCTTCCCAGGTTTGGCAAGTGACCAGAATTAAACAACAGCAAAGATCAGAAACGTTAAAATCACAAGAAGAGACTCACCCTAGTGTTTTTCCAATATTCTCACTAAAGATCTCTCAGACATTAATATAAGACCAGTAAATACAAGCCCAAATAAATTTGGGGACAATTTGATAGCAGCTGTCATAATCAGGTTTTAAACATATAAATTTTATAGTATGCCAGCACAAAGAGCAATGCTGATGCAATATTTTCATGAATTAAAATATACTGGTGCTGAGATTCATCCTTTCTGCATTTTTATTTTTCAGCTGTGAGCTTGCTTCTGACCTCTGTCCCTTAGGTAACCTCATCAGGAGTCAGCGCTGCTGAGATATTAAATAAACCATTTTCCTTGGTCATTTTATAGTTTAGGCCAGATTACCATTTATTTATAGGAGGGCCCATTTCCATCTCCCACTGGTGCAGAGGGACCATAAAATGGATAAAATGTAACTTACACGGAATGTAAAGGTTGCATTAGGATAATGGCACAGCAGTCAAAGGTGTCCCTGCAAAAACTTGCTCATAGTGTTGGTAAATGGCATGTGGTAGAAATGGGGAGGTGGCCCTATTGTGTTTCCAGTGTGACTTTGATGGTGTCTGAGACATCACGGTCCTCTCTGTTTCTGTGCTTGCTCTTGATAGCCTGATTTTATTTTTTTTTTCCCCTGTCCATGTGTCTTGAATCCCATGTGGGGCTAGGTGTTCCCTTTTCATGGTCACACATGGTAGCAGCTCTGCTGCTCAGTGTTGCACAGAGGCTTTCATCAGGAACAAAATGTGTTTGGTTGGGTGGCTCCTTCACTGGTGCCACTCTGTTGCAGAGGGAGAGTTGGAGTATGGAGATGCTCTACCACATTCCCCTCTGCTCCCCTTGAGTCTCTGCCACCCTTTGATGGCAGCCCCCCAGCAGGGTTGGGAGCATTTGGCTCCATCCTGGAACTTTCTGTTTCTTGCCTTTTCTCTCTCTTTCTCTCACGATCCCTCTTTCTCTCACATTCCAGTGTTAGCTGGGAACTGCCTGTTGCAGTTTAGTTCATGAGAAGGACAGAAGTGACAGCTGATATTGAAATGAGTTCATGGGAAATACGGAGTGGTCCTTGCAGCACAGTCCCTCTGGCAAAAATGAAACAGTCCTCTCCAAGGTATCTGTTCTTCAACCTCCTTTTTCAGAGAAGGAGAGAAAATTACAGGCCTCTGATTATTCAGGGAGAAGAGCACACAACTGCCATCTTCGTAATTTCTTCCACCACAATCAAGCATTTCAGGAAAAAGGCCTGAAAGCCTGAAATAGTCAGTCAGGGATCTTTTCCGCCCTGTTCCTTCCCTGATAACACACGAGGAATAAAAATGAAGACTTGTCATTGCTGTTATGTTTCTCCTCGAAAAGCATCTTTCTCTTCTGGGAACAGGAACTGAGGCTGTAGGGAATGGAAGTACCCTCAGTGGAGGGAAAGTCCCTTTGCTATTTCCAGACTGGCTGTATTCAGGTCATTTAGAGATTTTAAGGCTGGATGGTCTCTAGCTTGACCTGCTGGGTAATATGAGAAGCTGACACCAGGAACTCCCACATTAAGCCTGGTTCTTACACTGGAGCTACAAAAAGCCCTGTTCTCCTTGGAAGTGGCAAGCTGTCCCCAGAAAGCATGCCCAACAGCCACCTTGCAGCCCTGCAAAACCAACAGCCTGAAGTTTAATGCTTGCCTGGCCAGGTCCTGCTCTCTGCAAAGTCAATAGGGAGGGCATGGTAAGTCCTATCCCCTCCCCACATTCCCTTTTAGGAAGGGATAATGATTTTCAAATCTGTAACTGGATCACTGTGGAGACACTGTGAACCTTGTTTTGCTGGAGTGACAGCCTTGGGGAAGGGTGCATCAGGTTTGCACCACATTAAATGATAGTGAAAAGCCATAAATAACCCCTCACTCCTGCACTGCTGCCAAGTCTCTGTATTATCCCAATTACACTTCACTTGAAGTAGGGCCCCCAGTGAGTTGCAATGTGGGCAGCATCTCTTATTAGAGAATAGTGTCAGTCTTGTGAAACAAAACAAGTAACTGGTGAAAATAGAGGATTAACTGGTTAAAATAGAGGTTAACTGGTAGAGAGAGTAACTGATTAAAATAGAGGACTAGTCCTGATCTGGCTGGGCATGATATAACATAGTGGTCTGAAGCCATGTAATGCCATTTTCCATTAGGGCTCTTTTTTTGAGACAGGAAGGAGCGTGATCCATTGATGGAAGCTGTTATAAACCGATGAGAAAAGCTAATCCATATTTCTCTGGAGATTGTATGAAGCTGACAGTATGCTAGCTGGCCACAGTCATCTGGGACTCTCCCACAGAAAATAACCCTCTTTTCATAAATAACAGGATTGTTGTTGCAGAGGTCTGAGATTTGCTGTAGAATTCAGTTTTGTCAGACAAAGACCTGCTTCTGCTTTTTAATTTGAGCTATTAAAAAGATTCATCTTTCTCTTTGTGTCTCATTTTCCTTCCCCTCTCTCCCTTCCCTTTTTCTTTTTCTTTGCCTTTGTCTGTCTTTAGGATAACTTAAAGCTTTGTCTGAAACAAAAGACTTGAGTGGGTCTGGTCAGTGGTGCCTTTGCACAGAATGGTCACGACTTCAAATCCTGCTTAGGACTAAATTTGGACTAATTCCATAAGCTAATAAACCAGTGCAGTGTTTCAAATCGATGGAGGTGCCATCCTCTAGATGAGGCATAAAAACCGAGATCCAATCTGCTTGGCAGAGACCCCACAGGACTTATCAAAGATGAGTGGGGGCTGCTAACTGTTTTGCCCTTGTCAAATCCTTACCACCACCACAGCTTTTCTTCCTTTTCCAAAGCAATGACACTGGACCTTATGAAAATGAGATGGTGAACTTGAAGGAGCCATTCTTTTCCTAATTATTCAAAGCAGTTTGCAGTGTCTGGCAAGAGGGAGAAAGAGAGATAATCCACTTACTTGAAAGTGAAATGACCCTGAATTTCAAAAAGCAAAACAAAAGCAAGCGAATGGTGCCACTATGCTCTGCAGCAGTGACATTATTAAATGATCAGTGAGCTATTAAAGCAGCAACATTTAGTACCTCCCCAAATGACTTGTACTGCTAACTGGTTTCCAAATTGAGATTTTTATTGCCTCCATGCACAGACACAACAAGGCTGTGTGTGTGCTTCTAGAGGCTTCAGCTTAAGCAGATTTTTCACAATAGGATTGATGAATCTTCTCAGTTGAAAACTAGTAGTGGGTTATGAGATTCCCTACCCTGTCCTCTTTTCTTATCAGGGCTGGAAGCTTTGGTGTGAGGCTTTGTAGGGATCACAAATACAGGGGATTTTGCAGAGCCCCACATGATTCTTGAACTTCCTAACATCTGTGAAATTTGGCAGAGTTGTGCATAAACAGACTGCTCTGAAATCTCCCCCCAAACTGCTCATGCCATTCAAAGAGTATGTGAGACCCAATATTCCGGGATGGCTTTGGGTATCTTGGTTTCTGATTCCAGGTAGAAGTATGGAGAATGTGGGAACAGTGAGTCTATGAAGGAAGCAAAAAAAAGAACGGGAATTGCTGGCAGACAAGTGAAGGTGAAAATTCACCTTCATATGTTTCCACTGTGACTCTTCTAAATGTATTTCTGTTGCCTTACAAGAGCTGAGGATGGGAATAGCTGGGAAATGGCCTTGTTTAGTGTGGTTCAAGCTTGTGAGGGCACTCCTGTGAGCAAAAGCACAATGTGTGTGATTGCAGAAGGGAGGCTGGTTAAAAAAAAAAAGAACCAAACCACCCAGCAAAAGAGTTCTTGTTCTACTTGCAGTAATGTATGTGCTCATGATATATTGTGGGCCAAAGTGGAGTCCGGGTCTCTTGTGCACCTGAAATCAGTGCAAATGTTATGGCTTTGATTTGTTTTTCTCCATCAGTTCTGCACACACATGGTGCTGGAGTCTGCTGCGTGACTCAGGCCATTTCTAGCCCAGGCTGGGCAGTCACAGGGAGAGAAGAGAGTGTTACTGCTGTTTCTGTTTTTATGTGTCAGGTGCCTGATTTCCCTGACAGAAACCACTCATCCTTGCAGTGGCAGCAGGCAGAGCAGTGGGGGTAGGATGGTTTGAGAGACTGTATTAGAACATGCACATTTTTTATCCCATGCTGGTTTGAGTCTCTTTCCATCAGTGCTGACTGCCTGTTGTTCCCTTTTTGTGACTTTCCAGTGGCTGCACGTGGCACAGGTTTGTATTTCCATCTTCACATATCTGCCCACCTGTGTGTCCATGCTCTGCAAAATGCCTTTGCCTTTCCTGGTAATTTTAGCAAACAGGAGGTCTGTATGGGCTGTATGTTAAGATTATCTCCATATTAAGAATTGTATAAAATCAGAGTGAAGGGCCCTTAGAGGCCCTTTTATACTTGCTTTTCCAAATTTAATGCAGGACCAGTTAGACCTAAACCATTCTTTTCTGCTGTGGGTTTGACCTGTTCTTGAAGACCTCTAGTCTGGAGATTTCCAGATGTGCTAAGGCAGGTTATCCCAGTGGTTAACTGTCCTCACCTTTAGAAAGCTGTTCCTAAAACCTATGTTCAGCAGTAGCAGTAGATTTTTCCAGGTCAGGGTTAAAGCAGAGTTATCAGGCACCACGTAGGAGCTGATGTAGCCACTTCCTTGGCTGCACCCACCATCCTCTGAGGGCTTCCCCCCCCAGGACAAGCAGGTCAGGTGTTTCTCACTGTGCAAACAAAAGCAATGTGGAGAGACAAAGAAAAGGGCAGCAGGGCCACTTCTGGCAGAGAAGCCTTTTGAGATTGGCACTGACAAAATATCCTCGAGACTTTACTGAGTCCAATTACCACTTATGTCTTTAAAGTGCTGAGTAAATGAAAGAAACTACAAGATCAAGCCATGTTAGTCTTCTCAATCCCTTAAACACTTGACAGCCCTCTCCCCTTCTTTCTCACTTTCTCAAGACTACTTTGAACTCTTAATCTTTGCCTCTGCTTTGAGTTCGCATCTGCAGAAATCAAACTGCCCTCAGCCATCCCCAAATTCCAGCAACAGCCGCAAAACACTTTCAGAGGAACACTGCCCTCCCTGGAACTGATCAACTTTAAGCTGTTTCCAACTTTCTGAACTTTTGTGCACGTAGTGTTGGTCTGGTCCATCAGTGCTGGCAGGCTGCAGGGAGGCTCCCTGGGTACTGCAGCAGCCGGTGCCGTTTCACACAACCAACTCTTGCTGTCCATGCAGACAGCAGCCTTGAACACCAGCTGTTCAGCCTGTGCTGTACTGTCGGGCAGAAGAACTTAGACACCCGAGGCACATATGGTATTAGGATGGCAGTGAGCATATCAGGATAGACCTTGAAGGGATTAGATCCATACAACCACCTCCAGACACGGCAGTGGGAAGTGCGAGCAGATCACAGGAGAGAAAATCAGCGTCAGGAGTCATCCTCACTCACTAGATCAGGAATAGCAGAGCTGGTGGCTGGTTTTTTGAAGAAGTAGAGCTAGAGACTGAGTCACATCAATTCCATCTCCCCTTTAAATAAATACACAAATAAATGATAAACAGAGATCTTGCAGTGATGCCTGAACCTGATGTCTCATGCTCACTTGTTTTGATGTGTCTAATGTAAGTGGGTGGGTAATAAAAGCTTCATTTAGAAGCTAGCATCTTCACAGGCACTGCTGGAAGCCCCAGGGACACGGCACTCCTGGAATTTTCCTGTAATGGATACATCAGCAGAATGATAAAGCAGAACGCACACGCATGAACACGAAACAACCCCACCAAGGTTTTATTTTCCTGGAGTGCTGGATGTCAGATGTACAGGGGTGTTTAGATTTCCCCGGGTTATATACCCACCCCAGCTACTGCATCATCACTCATGAAATGGCCATTATAATGACCATTTGTGGCAGTGCCCTGGAGAAGTGTGTAGTTACTGAAGTGTGGGTAGGCCACAGTTCAGGATAGGCAAATAAAGGAGTCCTCAGCCCCCATAATACAGCTGTGAATAATAGCATCAACTGCATTTCTCCCAGTTGAACATCACCCTGTAGAGGATAAGCAGGTGCTGCTCTGTAACAGGCAGACCTAGTGCTGGCATTTCCCATGACTAGGAGATTCACCCCATGGAGATGTTATCTAGGATGTTGCTTTTCAATACATTTTCACGTTATTCAGCTTCTTTTTAGGCATCTGAGTCTTCAGGAAAGTCTGGTTCCGATGTCTGTGAGATGTCTGTCAGGGAAAGTAAGTAATGGTGTGCAGCACTTGTCTGGTGTTTGCTTGGCTTGGGTTTAGCTGAAGGGGGAATCGTAGCTGGTGAGGAGGGAAGAGGCCCCAGAATTACTGTTGACCTCCTTAAGGAAATCTACTATCCTTCCAGTTCAGTACTAAAAGCACCATTTCACATTCTGAATATGACACAATTAATGAACAGCATAGTTCATCCACAGGATAGCATATCCTCCACAGGACAGTGTGGAGGTCAGTGCTAAAGGTTTGGAAGCTACAGCCTTAATCCCTACCTTGACTGGCCCATGGCTGGTTCAGACCATGACATTTTTGACCTCATTTCCCAGATAGCAGCACAGAAATGCTGCCTCTATCCAACCATTTTTAAGTAATTGAACATGGAAATTGGAAGACCCCTTTGGTCTAGTGTATTACTTTATGACTACCACTGAGATCTGTGACTAGGAACAGGGAGAAAAGGAGATTGTTTCCTCCTGTCTGTGGTTTTATGCATCACCAGCCTGTGAAAACACAAAGCAAACAAGATGACCCCCACTTTATCTGTTTGTGTAAGTCCTTTTGCCTGAAGTCTAAGCACTGTGGGATGGCTAATGTAAAACTTGCTCATGCATCAAATAGCAGTAATTTACCTTTACGCTTTGCCTTTTTAATATTATTTTTTATTATTCCAGAAAAATGATCCTTAATTAAAAACTCACAGATATGAAGCTTGGAAGAAATGTGGCCAGGACATTCTTGGATTACTACAGGCTAAACTCCTTGGTGGAGAGACCTCCAGGACCTACTCCTAAAACTCGGTAGGTCAGAAAGCAATTTCTCATGCTTTAGCAGGGCTGCTTTTTAAATACTTTTCATAACTAAATTCCAGTGCTAGTGCATTATGGCTTTATAATAAGCATGCTAGTCTAACTGTGCTTATTTTATTGAAATTCCATTTGGAAATAAAGCATTTATGATCAGGAAAGATACCAGGTTTATGACTGAAAAAATATTCAGGGGATTTTGGAGATATCAATATCTTTCCTGAATTCTGTCTGCTGTACACCAGTCTCACAACAGTATCTTTAATGGACTTACCCCTCATTTATCTCCTGTGAGTGAGAGGAGAAGCAGACTCACTTTATTCTGAAAAAGTTTTAATTCTGGAAGTGGAAACTTTTTCAGTGCTTTAAGAAATTACTGGCAAGTCTGTGCATGCTAAAGGCAGAGCTTTCCTTCTTCCCTTGGACTTTCTGCAATGCTGGCAGACAGAAGGTTGGTTCCTTTTCTCAGGCTGAACAGAACCCTTTACCTGGGGTTTCCCTCTCACCATAAGTCCTTACACCAGCTGTGCAAACAGTTTAGTAGATTTTTGTCCAAAAGACCAGTGAGCAATGCACAGGCTCTGGCTGGTGTTGGCCAGCTAGTGTTCTTTCAGTGTCTGAGCTTGAGTGAGGAGCAGAGGAGATACCACTGAACTGTTTGTTAAGAACCATCATTTCTTGAAATGATGAAGCTGCATAATAATGTGAGGAGGGGAGGAGAACAGGAACCATGAGTTCTTATTTCATGGCAAACACCATACCCAGAGTTTGCTTCCATTCTGAGGAAAGAACACTAATACCTACAAACTCAAAATTTCCCTTTGGAATGTTTCATTCAGGCTTCAAGTCTTTATTGCCACAACCAAATGTAATTTATAATTTGTGGTGAAAAAGCTGATTCCAAGTTGGCCAGGGGAGGCAGCTAAAGCCTTGAAATTCACTCCCTGCTTCCCCGACTTTTTTTCCTTCTGAAAAAGTACCTGTGGGAACAGTTGCTTGTTTGCAAAGGAACACTCTTATTGAAGATTCTGTAGTGATGTGTAAGATGGATGTTACAAATATCAGCCCAGACTGTAGAGCAATTGCTGGAGCTTTTTCTGCAGCCTTTAAAAATCCTCTTGCTGCAGCCATTCTGGCAGTTCCTTATATATTTGGTCAGAGCCAGCCTGACTGCTTTAGGTGTTTAAATGCCCTGCTTGGAGTCCATCTCCCTTTCTCTGTTCATGATCTTGACACAAGAGTTTAGGCTGGCTCAAGGAGGATTGTCAGCTCTGCAGTTCTCAATGTCTTATCTGCAGAGACCTGCAGGGTTAGCAGAGAAAAGCATCCAGCATCTTCCTTTCCTCCAGAAATTGAATGTATCATTCCTCTCAGACTCCCAGGGGCTGCAGCCTCCAAGGCTAAAAGCCCACGACTATTACTGAACCTAATTACCACCTGACAGCAAAGTGCTTTTCCGTAGCATCACTCAGTTACCTCATCGAAAGGAATGTTTGTTTGCTTTCTTCATTTTAAATTAAAGAACCACTGACAGTGGTAACTGAAGCATTTTAATCTCATCAAATATCCATATCCATCTCTATAGAGACAGCCATGCCAGCAGGGAAAGATACACATCTATAACCGGGTTGCACAGAGCAAATTTTTCTTGTTCCCTCATCAGAGCCTGATGGGGTGAGGGATCTTTTGTTTGGGGAGTGCCACCTTGCAGTAAAATCCTAAATACAGTAAATGTTCAGCCCAAAGACAACAGTTGTTTAAGGAATAGATTCTTAAAGATTCATGTTGTTCATTTCCTGATAGCTTTCCAATACTAGCTTTTCCCTCTAAGTAGAGAAATGCCTTCTATTTGTATCCTGGGCTTTGTCACCTGACATTTGATGAGAGCCTGTATATATATAAAATGCACATCGACAAAATGAAATTGTTCTTTGAAGCTGTCGTGTTAACTGCAAGCCTGTCAAAAAATATCTTGCAGCCTCCTGGGAAACAGAAGGGAGATGGCTGTGGTTTAAATATGCCTTGGCTAGGCAGTGGCACTAAGAAAGGACTGGAATATGTAAAATGATACTGAATATCTGTGTAATCAAGGACTAATTATGTGGTATGGTTATTAGCTTGAAACAGGACATGTTGTGCCCACAGTTTATGAAAATATATTAAAACATTACCTGATTCCACATACTAATTGAAAGAGAGCTGCAGAGTTAATAAACGTGTAAGGGACAACTAATTGGATGCTTTGTCCCAGCCTACTACAGGCAGAACAGTTTTTGTTTAAGGGAATTAGTGCAACTAAAATGTGTTATAAAGATAGCCCTGGAAATAGCAGCAACCTGCAACACTTTGAACACCTCCGACTGAGTGATCTTAGAGGAGGAAATGTTTATCTTGGTATCACTACATTGCAGAGAAGGAAATTGAGGCACAGAAAGAGAGAGAGACAGTCCTGAGAGTTCAAAATAAGGCTGGTACCCAAATCCAGGGACCTTTCCAGTTTCCTGGGGCACAGGCAAAGCAGGCAGTTCAGTGAGAACTGAGTCAGGATCTTCTGGAGCTGGACCTGTGGTTAAATTCCACCTGCCCTTGTCTACAGAAGCCACTGGGACAAGTGTAACTTGTAGATGGAGGCTTTATTTCCTTGCTGTGCAATTGTGCCCACCACCCTTGCAGGAGACAGGCCTCCCAAGAAGCTCCATGAAAGCCAGGTTAGGGCTGTATTTGCTGTTAGGGTTGTATTTGGGAGGCAGTAAGGGTGCTGTGTTTTGTCTGTGAGTGGTTGGTTGGTAGAAATGAATCTCAAATGCATTGTTGTGGCAGTGGTCTGTGAAGTGCTGAAGTGAGCCTGGGTCTACACAACTCCACACTGGGCAATCCTTTTCCTTCCTCACCAGTCAGAGGATGTATTCACAGTTGCAGGCTATAGAAGTAAAGCTTATAGAGTCTGCTTCCTCTGTAACTGAAGGAATTTCAGGACAAATCTCATGGGTTATTCTCTCATGCACCTTGCCTCCCACCACAGCTCATCCAGTCCCTGACAGTCCTCTTCAGCTCCTTCCCTCTTGCTGAACTTCCTCCTGCCTGATCCCCCAGGAGCCCAGCCCTCTGACCATGCAGTGTTTCCCACAACAGAAGGTCAGGACTTGTTTCAAGCAGTAATCTCCATGTGTTCCTGCAGTCCTCATCATGGGAAGACCCCATGACCCCAAACAAACACCCAGTTCAGAAAGATAATGTCCATTGTTATCAACATGCTAAGCAATTATCTTTCTGAAGGTGATGTATCTGTGGCAAGATAGGAGAGCATCAGTGACTCAGCTGAGGAAGGCAGGAAGGTTGTATTTTCCTATGTGAGCTAATGAACTAAAAGCCTTGCTGAAAATGCTGTGAATTTTCCGGGGTGAATTTCCAACAGTATTCTAATAGTAACTGTGCTGCCTGAGGAAGCTGCCAGAGAAGAGAGCAGTGCCACTCAGGTGTGCTTTAGAGAGGCTCTGGAAAGTCAGTCCTGACCCAGTGACATCTTTCTAAGGTTGGCTTAAGTGGGCATAGAGCAGGAGAGCCCCGTGCAGAAAGGGGCTGTTGGGTGGCAGTGAAGGTTCATGCCCTTACTTTTGTGGCCTTTCTTTTTTAAGCTGCTTGGTGACCAACAAATTCTGCACTTCTGGCACTCACTGGAAAGCATTTGAGTTGGGCTCCCTTTGATGCTGCTGGTGGCACAGGGAGATCTTCCCCTTACTGAATCTCTCTTTCTACTTGTGCCAGAGTAAAGGTGAAGATTATTTGGGCTGAAAGTGAGAAATGTCCTCCACTGAAATCTTTGCTAAAAGGTGAAAAACTTGTAAGAGATTAAGAGAAAGCAGAGCACAGATGTTGCAGAGAATGGTTCAGGTAGGAAAACAGAATTTCTGCTGAAAACTTTGCAAATGCCACTCAGCTTGCACTGCCTTAAGTCCACCCATCTCAGTGTTGCTTTGCTCTTTCACTCTGGCTCAATGATGCTCCTCCAGCACAGCATCAGAAGAGGAATTATTGCCCCTGTAAACCCCTGACATCTTTTCTCTGAAAACAACCATTTTAATGTTTCTCATTTTCTGGAATCACTGGAGTTCAAATTAGAAGTGCTGAGTGCTTACAGCTCTGGCTAAGGTTTGGGGAGCAGGGCTTTGAGCAGACACATTGTAGGCACCCTGAGAGATCCCACCTGGGCCTTGCTGGTGGAGCACTCTGCAACTTCAATCTGCACCATGTTTTTCTGTGGGTAAAACTGAGGTTCTCTGCTCAGAGGGGTGTTGGAGGAGAAATTCCTTCCTGTGAGGGATGCTCTTAGTTCCTGCACTGATACACGTAAGAGAAAAGTCCAGAAGGAGATGAATAATTCTGTCTAAAAGCAGGAGGCATTTGATGGCATGCAGCTAATAATGCCTGGGGCCACACGTAGAACAAAAGAAGGACAGAACAAAATATTGACTGGCCCTTCACTAATTGCAGTCTGTCTGTCGTGCCCTGAATGAAGCAGCAGCCTTGGTGAAGAAAAACTGGGCTGTGATGAGGTAATTAACAACCACGTCAGAAGCCATATCCACCAGGAGGTTGAATTAAAATTGCTCTGACAGCCTTTATTCTGGCAATTCCTCTTTTTGCTGCTTGACTTTGCAGCCTTAATGGTGATGTATGAGTTCACAGCTGCATGTCCAACAGGCTGGGGAGGCCCGTGGGACTGTCCCATCATCTTTTGTCATATGCATCGTGCTGGGTAGAGCTGGGCAACATCTCCCTCTGTCTGGGCACAGTCTGATGGCACTTCTGCTGGGACAGCTTAGGCTTTCAAGTTTTGAGCCCCATCTTGACACTAAAGAGCTGTGTTCAGAGATTGTGGTATTACAGACTGATGTCTGTAAATTGATTGATGCCATCCCAAAGATTTGCTTTGTTCTGACACAGGATGTGTATGGGTCCTTCTGTCCCACTGGGTCTGGGATGTTCTTCCCTGTCCACCTCTTGCTGTCTTTCAGAAGAATTCCTCTACACTCTTAAGATCTGCCTTCAGGATTTTTGAGGTTTTACCTACATCTGGTAGTGCTTTCTTTGACCCGGTCATGACTGAGATGACAGCTGAGAATGAAGTGAGCTGGGAGAGAAGCTACCTGTTGTCTGCTTTATGTTAATGCTGCTGCTTCTGCTTCTCTAGGGGCTCTGTTTGCTGCCATCCCCAGCTCACTTCTCCCAAAATTAAATCACTGTCTTGTCATCTTTTCCTCCACCATTTTCAGTGGTTAAGGGGAGTAAAAGAAAAAATAAAAAAGTGGACGACCTAGCAAGAGTTATAAATTTTCTCAAGGCAACAATACTCGAGACCAGATTTTCTCTCAGTATTATATTATCTCAGGTCTTAAATACTCCACAGCTTCCCAGGCACAGTAGGTCTACAATGAGTGAAAGGAAAATGTAGCACCTTTTCTTTTTTTCTCGTTACTTATATGGAAGGAGCCCATTCATTCCTTGGGCTCTGGTGACAGTACATAGGCACGTCTTACTATAGGAAAACACAGACCAGTAAGCAAACTGGTTTGAAAGAAATGCCTGTGAGAGCCAAATAAACATCATGTTCTCTGACATGGGCTATGAGGCAGCTCAGATTTCAGCCCCACTAAGAGGCCACTACTGATACTAAGATCACGTTCAATGTCTTCACTTTTTAAAATTTTTTAACTATTGTAAAATAAAACTGACTTGGGTCTTCAAGGAGAAATTCTCCAGAGCAATCCTGAAGACATTTGCAAGTCTGGCTATTCCCCTTGCCCTCAGAGGGTACACACAGGCTCTTCACCTCTTCAGGCTACTTGTTAACAGCTCACCTGAAGGGGTGAAGGGACTCCCTGGAAGTCCCAAGGGACCAAAATGGTGCCAGTATCATAAACACTACTGTCAATGCCTCTTGAATGGTGCAGCCACAGCAAAGGAAATGGTTTGTTCCCTTTCCTCCAGCTCTGCTCCAGAGAAAGGTCAGCAAACCTCAGGGATGCTGTGGCTTCCCCTTCCCTGGAAGTGGAGGGATAGGATGGGACTTTGAGCAGCCTGGTCCAGTGGAAGGTGTCCCTGCACATGGCAGGGGGATTGGGACTAGATGATCTTTAAGATGTCTTCTATCCCAGATCATTCTATGATACTAAAAAAAAACTTCCAAATCATAGAGAAAGGAGGAAATGACATAAGAGTAGGAAAAAACAATCAGCTGCAAACCCTCCATCACCTTCCCAGCTCCATTGGAGGGAGGACTACAGCCTTTCTCAGGGATTTCTCAGGGTACCCCATAGCTGTATCACTTGTGTAGGGATAAGTGGGTCCAGACACTGTTTCAAAATCTTCCTTGTATTACTGGCAGGGCTGGTCAGGGCTGTAGTGGTACAATCCTACCAGCTAACACAGAAATCTCACCTCACAGCTGGAGCCTGCTGACTGTCTTCCCTGGCTCCCTGAGTGTTTAAACAGTGAAAAGCTCATGTAAGTGTCTAAAACCCCCTTTCTTTATCCTCCCCCACTGGCTGGTGCTCCTTTAAAAAGAAAATTAATAACAAAACAAACAAACCAGCCAACCACAAGTGGTTGAGAAGTCAAAGAATTTCAGTTTGATTTCCAGGGCTCTAAATTTCATTAGTAATAGAAGCACTACTATGGTTTAAAGGCAAATTATATGTTTTACCTCAAAAATTAATTTTGGTTTTTTCCCCCTTCTCTAATGATAATTATAATCTGTCAGCTCACTCCCACAGTTGTCTGCACGTTTTATGCAACTCATGATATGTGTAGCTGTTGTTAAAGAAAACCTTTCAGGTTTTAAACAGTAATACATTTGTGTGGGTTCTATGACAAGGATCCATTTGCAGGTTTTGGGGAGATCTGCAATTCTTGGCCAGCTCCCAGCAGAGGGCTCACCAAAATACCACATTACAACAATTACCTCAGCAAGCACTTTGGAACCAGAATGCAGGCTGGGAGGATTTTACCCTGGATTTAAGAACACACACACTGAGCGCATGCAAGCAGCCAAACACACCTCAAGCTTTGTCCTGCTTTCACACAGTCCCTGAACAGAGTGTTTTGTAAAAATACCTCAGGATGAGCCCAGGGAGCTAAGAGTGCCTGACGGATTGCCCAGCAGGAGAAAATAATCTGCATTACTGTATGAAGTAGATTGGGTCCATATTAACAATCCCTTTCAAAATGAAGGTGCTGTCAGCTGATTTAATTTAATTTACCCTACCTTAATTTACTTTTGGAAATGAGCTAAATGAATAAATTGAATTATGGCTACTCTGAAGGAGCATATCCACATAGGAGCTTACTGTGGTTTCACTAATCAGCTTTACATTTACACTCTAAATGTATTTGGATTAGCTCTCATAGGCATCTTCATATAAATATGCCTGGAGACAACCACCTGCTTTCCTTTTCCTTCCTTGGGTGTGTTGCTCTGAGGAAGCCAGGGTTCAGTAAGCAGATTTACATCATCTGTGTTATTTCATGCCTCACCCTTGTCTGGATTTTTCCTCTATTTCTAAAGAGCAGAAGAGAGCACTCCTGCTCTGAAAGCAAACAGTTGCTATGTGTAGGGTAGGTCGGCCTGGGTAATGTCTGATGTAAATAGCACATTAATCCCAGTATCATATCTGTAACTTCAAGAAGCTCGACAGTCCTTTTTAGCTAGCACTTCATCAGGTTAGTGCAAGCCATTATTCTCCTGCTGCTCTTTAGTAAATAGAAGGAGGAAGAGACAAGACAAAACCTAGCCCCATCCTCTCTGCAGCTTCTGCTCCAGGGTCAGTAAAGAGAGACAACAACAGCAGGGTATGAGCCACGTGCATTTCTTGTAATTGTGGCTCCTTCTCCTTCTCTGTGTGATAAGGTGGCTCCAGTTACAAGCTGCCTCCATGTGCTGTCCCCTCAGAGAAGCAGGAATGTGTGGCTGCAGTGAGCTGGGAAGGAGGGCAGGAACAGAGGGATGGACAAGCAGCAGGATCCCTTCTGCAGCAGAGGGAGAGCCCTCTGCAAACTCTCCTGGGAAACTGGCTCTAATGTTATGCCTTCCCTAGAATCATAGAATTGGTTAGGTTGGATGGGACCTCAGAGATCATCAAGTCTAACTCTTGATCCACTACCACTGTGGTTCCCAGCCCATGGCACTGAGTGCCACATCCAGTCTCTTTTTAAATATCTCCAGGGATGGAGAATCCACTGCTTCCCTGGGCAGCCCATTCCAATGTCTGATCACCCTCTCCGTGAAGAAATTCTTTCTAATATCTAACCTAAACCTCCCCTGGCACAACTTGAGACAATGACCTAAAAGCAACACGAACCAGCCCCTGCACTCAGAAAGGGACAGCCACAGGGGACGGACATGAGAAGTCTGTCAGAGTGCTGGGATTCTGCATGCACCAAGTTTGTGGGGTTTGTATGGCCCAGAAATAATAATATGATATAAGAGGTGGGTGGTCATCTGGCAAGCATGAATTTGTGCTCACTTGCTACAAACAGACACTAGTGACTGCTTGAAAAAGAAAAAAATCAAGCTTGCAGTAATGGCTGAGGATTTCTGACCTTTGCTCTAACATTTCAAATTTGTTTTTATTGCTTCTAATTGGCCTCGCTTTGAAGCACGCACATTATCTAACTGCCAGGGCACTGGCTGTCATTATCTCCTGGGCCATTTGATTTGTGCTTTTTATGTTTGAAACTTGTTAGACATTCCCAGAAAATACTGCCCTCCCTTTGCAGTGTCAGATGTGGGCCTGGTTAATTGTGCATCCCTGAGAGTGAAGCATTTGAAGTAATCAGACACTGATTGTTTAGCTGCAATGGAAGTGATGGAAATTTGTCTCCTCTATATGAAGGGAAAAGTGTAAAAATTAGATCAGCAGCTACATGACAACAGCCAGATCTCTTGGTTTCAGGGATCAAAGGTTAGCCATTTTCCAGCCTTGATTCATTTTTTTGATTCCACTCACATGCCTGGGATAGCTTTGTTTTCTCTTCCCTTTGCAATTCTTGGCTCTGCAGTTGCAAAAGTCACCAGTTCCAATCTTTTCTTCCCACCTCATCTTCTTCACTGGGTGGAAACAAAAGTCAAGAAATGCCACATGGCAAATGCCACATGCCACATGGCAAATGCCACAGTGGCTTTATAAAGCTTAGCTCATCTAAAACACCAGCCTGGGGTTTGGGCCTGCTGATTCATTTAAAGACCTTTACGATTTAACTTCTTCTAGCAATTAGAGATCCAGAGACAGTTGTTTTAGATTTGAAGATACACAGTACATTTGGACTAGGTGTATGTAAGGTATTGTCTTCCTGCAAATGGGCCGAGTGAGCTACTAGATGCATGCAATAAGAATATCCACATTTTGCAGGTGGAATTGCTGGAAACACCAAGATGCTAGACCTTAATGTGAATTATGCATTTGCTGGATTTAGGTAGAAGCAATTCTGCTGCTGAAATCAGAGGTTAGCATTTTTTTCCCCAGGGGTTTCTATAATTCAAAATTATGTTGGGATCAAGCACGTAGTGTTTTGGGTTTTTTCAGCTGTAAAGGTGACTGTATTCAAATTATTCAAGTGGTGATTTTTTGGATGTACAATTATTTGACTGAGAGACGTATAAATTTGGTATTATAATTGCTATGCCTCTGAGATTTCAATTTGCAGAAGAGTTTGCATGGCTTCAAGATTAACTATTGGGCATGCGATGAACATGCAGTAGAGCTACAATTTGATCCTGACTGTCTCTCAATTGGCTGTACATCCAAAAAAAATCACTGTGACACAAGTACCTGATGTAAATAGAGTGCTCACAATGCTTCAGTTCAGTGGATATTTGGATGGCTGCTGAAAAAGGCCAGTGTCTAAAAACCCCACCTGGAAGTGCTGTTGGTTTGACAGAACTTCACTGCTCTGTGTTATCCTCATCATGAAAAAGGAAGGAGGTTTAACACCCATTTTTCTTCTCTTTGCATGTTTCATATTCTGTTGCTTCCTTCACTTGCAGAGAGGAGAAAGGGAATGAAGTTCAGCAGCACAGAGAAATCAGTGTCTGTTGAGGAGAGGCAGCCTCAGCATGGCTGGGATCTGAGTCCATCCCTGGCTGTCAGCAGTGTCAGCCCCAGGCAGAGGATGGATGGATGGATGGATGGATGGATGGATGGATGGATGGATGGATGGATGGATGGATGGATGGATTGACTGTCTGGCTTCCCAAGATTTTGTGTGATTCTCTGTCTGGTCCACAGCTGCTGCTGTCTTTGGGTCTCCAGCATTGTCTAGGAACATGTCAATGTAATTATACACAGCAGAAGAGAAACTGCTTGTTCTCACTTCAGTGTGCCTCTCAGGTCTCCCTCCCAGGGTCCTAATTTATTTATTTTTGTCTCAGTGTTTGTTTCTTCAAAATACCACTGTGCCTTAGGTTACTGACAGAACTGTGGAGATGCAGTTGATGCTGAAGTGGTGGCAGCTGTGATGGCAGTGGGGAGGGCTGGTGGAGGTAAAACACTCTAAGCCCTGTGCTCCATTGGCCCCTACAATATTTCAATTCTTTAAAAATGTATTTTGAAACATCATCCTGCAAACAAAAGCAGAGGCACTGACAAAGACACACCTGCATGGTGCAGAAGGCAGGTTTAGAGGGGCTCAATTCCTCAGGGATGAGTCAGGGTGGAGGGATCTGGAAACCTGGGTTTCTATCTCAGCTCTTCTCAGTTCTCCCTGAATCTGCTGCATGGCCTTTGGTTAGTCACTTCACATGTGACATGGCTGTGAGAATGGACAGGTCCTCCCCTTCCTAGCAGTTGTGTTTCAGTCTGAGTTGGTTTAGCAGCATCACCAGCTTGGCCTGAGTCTCCAGCTGATGTGGTTAAACAGTAGATCAGCCACAAGTAGAGGACCCTCTCCATTTATGTCCTGCCATAGGAGTGGGGGGCAAATGAAGAAAATTGGCAGGGCATGGTGGGTACTGGGGGCAGAGGGGTAAGAGGTGTCTCAGTGGGCACCCTAAAGGCTCATTGGAGCCCCTTGCTTGGTATCAGCAAAGCTGACAGTGTGGTTTGATTTCCTTCCTCGGGATAGGAACAGATAACCAGGTCTTTCTGCTTTTTACAAAGGAGAAGTCATTAAAGTTCTATCTGCTTTTACAGCTGCAGCACAGGCAGCTTGGGAAGAGGAGATAATTGATGCTTTGCCAAAATATGTGGGAGATGAAGCACCCATGGGGTTGAAGCTTGGTAGAGGCAAGGTATAATGATGGCTGCTCAGAGCTGGTGATGCTTAGGGTGAGTGTGGAGGGACCTTGCTCTTCACTGGTGCTCCACAGGCAGGGTTGGTGGCCAGGACATGGTTCCTCTGGCTCTTGGTCCCAGTGTTTGGCTCAGAGGCACCTCTGCAGTTCCACTGTGACCTGCCAGTTCTGGTGGTAAGTTGTGTCCCTTTTCTCCAGGCCTGGCTCTGCCCAGTTGTCAGCCAGAGCAGGGCTGGGGATGTCTGGCTGTCTGTGCCCATTTTGCTGTGAAACACTAGTGTCAGAGCCCAGAGGGAGGAGAGGTGGTGAGAGCTCTGGGCTGTGAGCTGGAGGATTTTAATTAGGGCCTTTAAGCAAATAGGCTGTATAAGTAAATAGAAATGTTATAGTCTTAACTGATAATAAAGGGTAATTTCCTTTTCCTTAAAATAGTAAACATTCATCGTGCATGTGTTAAACACACACTCAGCAGCACTTTCTCTGGGAAACCAGTAGTAAGACCTACCAGGAACCAAAGCCTTACAGAGTAGGTCTGTTCACCTGGACAAGCTGCAGGAAACTGAGGTGCTGCTTCTGTGATGCTGAGTGCTCCTGGTGCATCACTGCAAAAGTACTTTGTATTTAGCAGAATTCTTCTCCTTTGCAGGTCAGTAATTAAATTCCCACTGCTCTGTGCACCAAAAGGTGCACTGGAAATGCCACACTCCAAACTCTAGTGACAACTGAAGTTTTGCATGACTGTTAGAGCGTTGGTGTCAATGGGCACAGAGAAACAGCAGTATCACCTTGGGCTCTTCTAAAGCTCTGGTCCAGGTGCTGGAAGCAGTGGCATCATGTGTTGAGTCGTGGCTGTTCCCCAGCCAGGGGGAGTCTCTCATTGTACAGGGTTTGGTCCCAGCTATGAACATCCCTGGCAGGGGGGACAATCCTCTGGAGAGCAGAGCCATGAACACAATTGTCCCCTGAACAGCATATGCCCCAGATAGAAATACTCCCAGTGATACAAGGGCTGTTAATGAGCACAAAAGCAGTGAAATGTTTCAAGTGTCTGGGAGCTGCAGTGAGGAGAAAAACCAGCTTTAAGTGCTGTAGCCCCAAGGGAAGCAGTGGGGCCCTTCTCTCGGAGAGCTCAGAGCTAACACAAAGCCTTTGAAGTCTCCTGGAAGGACTAACCCTGCTCTGGCCAGAGGAGGATGTGACCAGCTGGTCTTTAACCACCTCTAATTTGTCTCAAGCTGCCAAAGCCCTCCTTGCAGATGCACTTCACTGGGGGACTTTAAACATGGCTTCTCCTTGGAACACATCCCCAGCACAGCTTACCTGCTGCTGGAACACCAGAGCATCTTACAGAACCTCTCCTCTTTCTCTCTTCCTTTGGCAGGAAAGAAAAACTTCCGCTTTTTAAATCCCCTACCCCGCGGGGCCAGGGAAACAGCCATGCTGGTGGCAAGCCAGAGAAGAGGAGCCAGACACACCTGAAGGAGCAGTCACTCTCCACACGATGAGAGAAGAAGAAGAGAGGAGAGAAGAGGAAGGCTGGACTGTGGAGCAAGGTGGAGGAGCACGTCAGAGTCTGGAACTGATGATGATTTTCTCTTTTTCCCAGACAAGTACTTCTAAGATAACAAATAGTCCAAGGAGGAAAGAGGGAGAGGAAAATTAGCTAGAAATTTTACTATAGATTTTTCTTTTTTTTTTTTAATTTATAAATGGGAAATCAATCTCGGGGCTTTTTTTTTTTTTTTTTTTTTTTTTCTTTTTTTTTTTTTTTTTTTTCCCCTTGCCTCATTTCTGGGAAAAAAAAGTGACCTGCTGGATGTGCAGAAACAATTTGCAGTGGCTGAAAAGCTATTTGTTAAAATAAGAAAGCCTCCCCTTCCTCCATCACCCTTGCTCTCTCTTTACAGGGGTAATCCATACGATGAGCTAACGAGGGAGTCCTGGCTCCCCTGCTGCACCATGTGATGTCTCCCCTTTTAGTGTCAGGCTCAGAAGCTCTTATGCCAATTGCATGTGCTGGTCCTGTTAGCTTGCATTGAGAGAGCCTGATAAATAGCTTCTGGGAGTCAGGCAGGCTCTCCTCTATGCGCTGTTTATCATCTGCTGCATGGTTAGGTTTTTTGCTCTTCTATCAGATCATTTGAGGAAAGGGGTCGTGTGAGAAATGTTACTGTAAGGCTGCAGGCACAAAACTCCCTGCAAGACCTAACAGGAAGGAATCGTGGTCCTCCAGCAGTAACTGGTTGGTGTCTAGAAAAACTTCTCACCAGGTGTGTGACTGAGGCATAGTGAGGCAGGAATAGTACTGGAAGGGATGGACAAACAGTGTTGTGCCAATCCCAAGTGAAACCTCTCACCTTCCCATTACATGGCCAGCGAGTGAAATCTCTGCTCAAAGCCATCATCACTGGGCAGTCTTGTCTCCTGTACTGTGAGACTAATTGAAACATCTGCCAGTGATGTGGATTTGAAGTTTCAGGCCAATGGTTCTTGAACTGGAGAGTAAAAGAGAATGACCCTGAGAGGAGTCAGAGTGTTTCCCAGGAGATAGAAAGGGAGAGTGCACTTAAAATTCTCTTGCCAACCCCCAAGAAGACTTGGGAAGCAGCTTCTCTTCACTGTCTTCTGCTAGGAGTTGGGTTGCAATGGTGGCTTGGAGCACAGAAGACTCAGTGTAAAGAGAGGGAAAGGATGAACCAGAATAAGGTTAAACAGGTGAAAAAAGACTGAAAGAGCTCCTCTTGGTATGAAGAAGGCTTGAAGACAGAGTAGCATGAGAGAATTCTGTTCTCTAGTAAAAGAGCTGGATTGGTTGCTCCTCTCCTCTTTCCCAGGACTTCAGGGCCATGATCTAGGAACAGAGTTAGACTCAGCTGGATCATCACACTGGCCTGGGGGTGAGAAGAATGCATCCTGGGGACAAATGAAAAGGTATGAGAAAATAGAGAATTATAGCCTAAAATAGACTTCTCAGGTAACTTAGATTTACTGTCCCTTGTGAAACTACTCTGTGATTATTCAGGAATGGAGACCTGGCTGCATGACCAACACTGAACCAATGTATAATTCTAGGGAGAACTGAAAGCAGGTTGGGGTGCATTTATGTATCCAGGAAGCTAGTAGACCCTCAAAGGTGCTCATCTGTCTTTGAATACAGTTCCCATATCTATGTCTCAATGTACAGAAGGGAGTTCTGTGCAAGGTTCTTGAGCTTCTTGCCATCCAAGGGAACATAAAGCAAGCAGGATGAAGGCTGAAGTCTGCATTCTGTGTCTTGAGACCTCACATGCACATCTGGAGCCCCATGACAACAGACATCCTGGGAGCAACTGGCACATGGTTTCCATCCAGGTACCATTACTGCAGCCAGAGTAAGTAGGTGCGAGTCAGGAAAAAAATTTGGCTTTGTATGCCTCTGAAAAAAGGACAAGCTACTCAGGAGCTGACAAAACTTGAACTGATTATTGTGTCTGTGCATTGTCTGCCCATTAGCTGGGCTTTCATTAGTTGTTTTCTCTCTTATAAGGGGAACTTGGCTGAACAAAAGAAAGAGATATCCCACTGGAAGGAAAATAATTTTAAAACCCTAAGCAAACTTGATATTTTCATTATTAAAATTCAGATAAACCCAGGTGAAGGGTTTAAACTGGCCATGTTTTTAGGGGGAATAAAATGCCTTCATATGATGAATTCCAAGTCAGTGCTGGTTCTCTGTCTCCCTGTCTCCAAAAGCAGAGTAATGAATAGCAGTGACAGTGTGATAGCTAAAATAACCTCTTAGAGATATGGATTAGAAGGTACGCAGAGGGGGGTATAAGTTCTCCTTTGAATTAATCTGGTGTTAATTTCTATCATTGGGTTTTACAGGGTTTTAGTGGGAGACTTTCGAAGTTGGTTTACAGGGGTGATAATGTTCTTTCTGCATATTCACTGCAAAAACACTTATAGAATTCTTCATTATTTCTTTTTGAATGCTTATATCTATATAATGTTAGGGTTTCAGGTTTTTGCTTAGCTACTCAATAGTCTACTATAGAAGTATGAATAAAGTGATAAAAGCAGCTGTGGAATGAGTCTGTTGTTTCATTTTCATTCCTTCCTCCTCACAGGTCCCCAGAGTTATTTTGAAACTGAGAAGTGGACAAGGTGGTTTTGGGAAGCCCTTATGCTGGCCTGTTGGATGTCAGGGGGTCATGCTGTCTGATTTGTAAATGTTTGTCTTTTAAGTTTACATTTATTAACTGGATCTTCCTGGAAATCACTGGCTCCACTTCCTGCTTGTCTCCTGCCACCCCTATCTGCCCCACAGCCTGCAAATTCCAGCTCTTAGTAGAGACCTAATGTAGAATGCTCTTCTCTGTCAGAGATGCTGAAATATCCCAAGGTTTTAGTTGGACAGAAAGGACAGATTGGAGACAGTTACTGGGAAATGATGACATCCCATTTGTCAACTCCCATGCTGGTAACCTTCTTCCCATCCTCTCCACCTGCCTAGCAATCCTGTAACATCCAAACATAAGGTTATCTGCCAAGAGCATCTGCCTAGCTCCTCAGCTGGGCAGCACGCCTATTCCAGAGCCCTCCCCATCCTTGTTCCAGCATGTTATGTTCAAACTCTTTGCTCTTGCCTCCCATTTCACACCCATCCCAGTTTGTCTATGACACTGTCTGGTCCACCCCTGCCACAGTTGCCCCTGCCTGTTCTTTTCCCACCCTTAGATCCTGATTGTGTCTCCTCTGAACCCTTGGAGGCAGACCTGACTCTATATTGCTTTCTCCAGAGACCCACCTCTGCTTTTGGAATTCACCAGTGTGTTTCTTGAAAGCTCTCTCTGATCAGCTGGGGATGGGAAACAGAGCCTTTCATTGCAGGGTCTTTGCCTGATGAAGGATTTCCCTTTGGTGTGGCACAGTCTGTGGGATGTGCCCACAGCATTTCACAAGTGCCTGGGGAGGGTATCATGGGAGCTGAAAATATGAGACCTTTTGCTTCCAGTCTGTAGTTCACTTCCTCCCACATGAGTGCTGAGGTCCTTTTCCTTCACCCGAGCAGACAGATCCTGCTTCAGATCCTGTTTCTGGCTTGCCATGAGCCTTTTTTTTCTGGAGAAAACGATCTGGGTCTCAGATGTAAGTGATGCATGTTGTACACACAACAGATCATTCATTACTAGTCGCTAGTGTCAGGTTAAAAGTATGGTAAGACCAGGGATTTTGAAAGGTTTGGAAGCCAATGTGGGTGCAAAACTGGGCATCTAATTTGACAGAAGAGCCTTCACTCAGAGGCAGGTGTTTAGCTGAGCACAAGCAGAGGGCTGTTAAAGGGGGGGAGTAGCCCAGAGCCCCCCAGCATTGCCCTCTCTGGTTCCACTTTGCCTGGGGAGCTGGAGGGCTTGCCCTTGGAGCATTTACCTCTCTTTGTACAGGCCTGGGAGGTGAATATTAAAACTCCAAAATTAACTTGTTTTCTGTGCATTCTAACAAGAAAATCCCTCTACAGCCCCCCGCACAGGCTGCCTAACTGCACTGAATTGGACCCTCGCTGTGAGGGGATTATATATTCTGATTGGGGCTGTGTTTGCAATTATTTTCTCTGCCACACCAAAGACCTTTACTGCAGAGCTGCAAACCAGTTATAGGAACATGAAACGCTTTGACTTCTTCACTAGGGAAACATTAATCCAATCACAGGTTATGTCCATTACAGACTATGGCAATATTGTATACAGGAATTCCCCAGAGAAGGTTCTACAAAAATTGGAATCTCTCTATAACCATGTTATGAGATTTACTGGCGTGGATAAAATGGGCAGAGTTAAAATTACCAGGCTGGCTATCTCTAAAAGACAGGTGAAGTCTGCTGGCTATCATTGCTTCATAATATTACAAATGGAAAAGCCCTGAAGTAATTGAATAACACATCTGCTGAAAAAAACCTTGTGAACTGCTATAACCTAAAGATAGACTGCAAGGAAACAATGTATGTACAGCACCTGGTTAAAAGAAAAAAGATGCTTTCCTTACCTGGTGCAGGAAGATATCACAAATGCAGATAGATTCTCTCTTTGCCTTCTAGATTATATGTGTGTGTGCTTTGTATATACGTCTGTGTGTGCCTGTTTGTGTCTATCAAACTCTTTTTCTTCTAAAAATAAGTTAAAGCAGTTTCCCTAGCAGCCTGAGGCATGCAGCTGGCTGGTAACAATTCATGGTCAGGGCTCACTGCAGTTCCTTTCGTATTGGGGGTTGCTAAAAACATACGGCATGCTAAAAACACAGGACTTCTGTGCCCCTCCCTCTGTCCCCATGCAGAAAAAGCTCATGAAGCACTTTGCAAGAGTTGATTAAGGTTTTCCCTTAGTGCTTTAGTATCAATATTCAGTGGTCAATAGAGAAACTTCACTGGGTGGTTGCACGCCCATGGCTCTAAGGAAGGTGTGCACTGATACAGCTGCTGCCACCACGGCAAGGAGCACCCTGTCCGTGTGAGTGAGGGCACCCACAGGCACCCATCGGGGTGGGAAGGAGGCCATGGCCTGCCCACTGCCTCCCTGCCTCCCTCCAAGTGCCACCAGGTCACCTCTGGGCATGGGAGAGCCACACGCTGCTGAGCCAGCATCTCATCCCTGCTCCACAGGTAAGGGCACTCTGGGCTGGAAACTTGTGGTGCAGGAGAGGGAATTTCAGAGCAGATGCAACCCATCCTTCTGTGGTTCTGCCTGGGTGTGGAGGAGCACCTCTCATTACTCATGTTCTTCCCCATCTGGTAGCTCTGAGCAGAGATCCAAGGGCACCTGACGTGAACTGCATTGCAGCAGCATGGCAGCCAGGGCTTGTCACAGCTGGTTAATACAGGGAGTGTGATTTATTTCCCATTCCATGCATCTCTCCATGGCAGATCAGCACACATGGGAGGAAGATAGACTTTTGAGAGTGGAAATCTGAAGGGGTTTGAATCCTCCTGTGGAAGGAATGGAGGGACAGCTGAGAGCATAAGTACTGATGGGCAAGGTATGTAAAAGAACTTCTAAATCAGAGGGGTTTTTTTGTTTGTTTGTTTCCACTGAATTTTTCATTACAGAAGTTCTCCATCATTGAAAATGTAAAAAAAAAAAAAAAATGTCCAAATTTATCTAGAATATGCTGCTTTTCCAATATGGTTTAAAATTTACCTTCTGGAGGTAATGGGAACAGAAAGCATCCAACTCTAACTTAAGCTGCAGTATCAATAGCCTGGGTATATAAAGGCATATTTTCTTACCAGTCAGTGTTTGGAATAAATATAAAGTACTAGAGCAAGTTTTGCCACTGGGGACAAAGTCTTTATCACAGTCACAAGGGAGCCAATATCCTGCTGCGATCCCCTATTACATACACAAAATTATTCTGAGTATACAGAGTCCCCTGATTCTTTTGCACATTTAGGGCTGTTACCCCTGGTACTTTCAGCCAAAGCTGCCTGAATAAATGCTGAGGATTTGCACGCATTTCCCTTGTGTGAAGGTTAGGGAACATTTTGGGTTTGCTCCCTCTGTGTACTACTAAGACTGTTTTGTAGTATTTATGACCCATTTTAAGGCTGGATGAAGAAATTTCTAGAGGTGCAAATTTTTTTTTAGGCCTGAAGTGTTACCCACTGCCACGACTGATGCTGCTGCTGGCTGTGTTTGCAGTGCTGAGCACTGAGTGCAGTCCTGCAGGGAGACTCTGTGCTCCTGCTGGGAAGTTGTTTTCTGGCAAATCCGTGTTGTACTTGGCACTTTCTATTTTCCCTCTTGGTCTGTCACAGCCCTGTCACACTCCCAAAGAGTCTGGGCAGCTGATCCTGAGTCACCAAGTGGGAAATACACAGTGTGTCTGGGGAGGCTTGCCTAAAAGTAGGAGGAAGAAGGGAGTGAAAAAAAAAATAAAATGGGGAAACATGATTTAACTTTTGTTCAGGAAGCTGGTTAGAGCACAGAAGTACTCTTTAGTTTAGAGGTGGGTCTTGTAGAACTTTTGGTTCAGCATTGATGCATTCCTGTGTGAACTGCTACAGGTGACCCTGCTCTGGCAGGGGTTGGACAAGGTGATCTTTCGAGGTCCCTTCCAACCCCTGAATTTCTATGATTCTATGACTGAGGGCTGGGTGAAACCTTTTGTCCTTTTAGGTGAAGAAAAATTTTGTTATTCTTCTAAATAAAGCCAAGACTTTACTCTGGAAATTTTGAATGCAGCTCTCAGCTCCTCCATGGATCTGATGTGGCAAGATTTAGGATAAGGTGAGGAATATTTCTTTCTGTGATTCATCTCTACCATCCAAACCCCTCTGATAATTTTACCTCGTAACTAATAACGTTTCTTTTTTTCCGTGTGAGAAAACACCCATTTCTCACCTGGTGGCCCAAGACTCAGGCAGCTGACGTGAGCTGAAGCAGGGCAGAAGCAGCTCCTAGAGGGAAAGGAATGTGACTCCATGGCTGAGCCACGCTGGGGAATTGCAGTGGGTGCTTGGCTAAATCATCACAGATGCTCCCAAGGCAATGTTGGCAGACAGTAAACAATAATTAATAATGGCTGTTAAATGGAGGCATTTTCTACCTCTCAGCTTTGAGAAAACAGAGAGATGGGTTTTTGTGTAACACTTCCTTTTGTGTCACTCTGACACTACAGGCTGGGTACACTCTTTCTTGAGCGAGGGCTCAGCCCCAAACCATTTGTCTGAAAACAGCTGTAAACATTGCAGTCCTCAGGTTATTAGTTAGTCTCAGGCCCGCAATACAATTGAAGGATCTATGAGATGACCAAGACCATAGAAAGCACATAGAACCCCCACTGAAAACCCCCTTACCACTTGCAATCATCAGTGTAGGTGCCACCTTTTGGGCTTAATCTTGTTTGCCCAGGAAAACCTCCAGATATCTTTTATTTCAAAGCAAGATTTCCTAAGCTTCCTTGCTTCATCATTTCACACTTACTACATCCATGCATCCCAAAAGCAAAAAGCTAACAAGAACCTATTTTAATATTTAGGCATTGCAGATAGGGACAGAGATTGTTAACTGGAGTATTTTTGCTACTAATGCCTCCTGATACAGTGGAAATGCAGGACATAATAAGGACATTATGACAGTGTAAAAGAGATGGTCACAGCTATTCTTCCTTCAACCTTGAGGCATGTGGTTTTGGATGAAATCATTCCCCAGTGCCATTTCCAAACAATGTCAATTATAAATTTCAAACTTGTAGCTGGATTTAGAGCAGTCTGTGTACGGGTTGAAAAAAGTTCTCTAATTTTCATTGATTTAGAAATGGTCTGTACAGTGTGGAGCCCAGGGAAGGAATCCAAGCCCTGTTTTGAGCTAAGGGTGTATAGGACATACCAGGTTCAAAGGAGGAATGTTCTGGGAAGGAGAACCTGTATTTGGAAATCATTGAGGGTCATCAGAGAGGGACAACTGAGAGGGACAAAAAGATGCATGTTGCTGATTCTCTGACAGGAATGTATCACACTTTTGGGAGCAGTGTCCTGGCTGCACTTTTCCATCATATGGAGGAGGTGCCTGGGAGTAGCAACAACTCTCAGATATTTTTGTAATCCTTAACTCTTAAATACATATAAGCCAAGATCCTTTGTTATTGCAAATTCCTTGGGTGTATGGCTACAAGTGAGTTAATACAAATATTAATAATAGTCACAAGCAAATGCATCAGCAGTGGTCCAGCCTTTGTGTTCCTGTACTTGAGAAGGAGAAGCACATCCAAAATATTCATCCCTTGGCAGCCCCACAGAATTTTCTTGTGGTTTTGGGAAGCTGGGAGTGCTGTTTTTCCAAAGAGGGGATTAATCAGGGAGCTCACCACCACTAACCCCTTCTTACCGCCTGCCACAAACTTAACCCAACCTAAGAGAAAGAAGAAAGTGGTCCCTGGTGTAACCAGGGATGGCAGCCTGGAATAGCCCAAAGGAACCACACACTAAAGCAGGGACAGGGCCCTGTGAACCAGGGACATCCTAGTCCTGTCTGGGTCAGGTCTGGCATCTGAAAAGCTGTTCAGTCTCAAACCAAGCCACGAGGCTGAACATTGATCAGCATGACTGCATTGACACCAGTGCAGAATAGCAGGGAAGACTCTATCCCCATGTATTTTCAAATCATCAAGCTAATAAGTACCCTGGATGATAAGATGTAATCTTTTAAATGCAGTATGGATTTCTTCCCCTGAATTATGCATGATAAAATCTTTAGGCCTGAGCTTTTTTTTTTTTTTTTTTTTTTTTTTAACTGAAGGAGCTATCTTCTGGTGCTGGTGGCAATAATCACTGTTTTTTACAATTTGGCAGCCTACCCTTGGGAAGGCTCCCTGTTGCTCCACAATTCCTGCTAACTTCCTAGGAGGGCTGGGCCCTAGGATGGTGCCAAAGCATCTCCAGGAGATGTGGTCAAGGAGATGCTAGTCCCCAAGGGAAAGTAATCAAATCTTGAATAAAGAGTGATTAACATGGGCAAAGGGAATGGATACCTAGGATTTCAAAGGTGACTGAACAAATTCAGCTCAAGTCTGGTCACACTGTAGTCCCCATCTGGAGCTCACTGGTTGCTGAGGGGTGTATAGGGAGCATATGTTACACAAGAAGCAACAGGCACCTCTTTAAACAAACACACGAAATACCATCTTAACACAAGAATACATTTTTTAACAGCGGGGATGTTCAAACACTGGAACATGGTGCCCTGAGAGGCTGTGGAGTCTCCATCCCTGCAGATGTTCAAAATCCAGCTGGGCATGGCCCTGGACAACCAGCTCTAGCTGCAAAGGAGATGGACGGCATGATAGTAAGATCCTTTCCACTACCATCCAATTTGTGATTGTTTCCTGTTTTGGATACCCATTTCTGACCTGAAAGGAGGCTGGAGCCAGGTGGGGGTTGGTCTCTTTTCCCAGGCAACTTTCAACAAGACAAGAGGGCATGGACTTAAGTTGTGCCAGGGGAGGTTTAGATTGGATATTAGAAAGAATTTCTTTACGGAGAGAGTGATCAGACATTGGAATGGGCTGCCCAGGGAAGTAGTGGATTTTCTGTTCCTGGAGATATTTAAAAAGAGACTGGATGTGGCACTCAGTGCCATGGGCTGGGAACCACAGCGGTAGTGGATCAAGGGTTGGACTTGGATGATCTCTGAGGTCCCTTCCAACCCAGCCAATTCTATGATTCTATGATTTTGCAGCAAGCAGTGTCATAATACTAATATTTACCTATTTTTGCAGCATTTCTCACCCCTTCATCTGCTCTGCCTTTAATAATCCCTTTTTAACAGGTGGGGGAACTGGGACAGTAAGAAAACAAGTGACTTGCTTAGGGGTGTTCAGGGAGATAGGAGCAGAGGGACCAAGTTTCCTGAGTGTCATCTCCTATTCCTGGGCCAGCACTACACCTGCACCACCTGTGCAAGTGGTATTTTGAGCTGCCAGTTGTATCGAGCAGCCAGTGACAGCAGAGGCTGAAGTCATGGATGCAGCAATACCATGGATGCAGCCCTTGGACTGTGAAGCACAGCAAAGGAGAAATGCTTCTGTGCTTTGCCAGGGAGACAATGGTGCAGGAAGCTCTGCTCTGGTGAGCTCAGCTGAACCACAAACATGCAAGCTGGTGCTTTAATGAAGGTGTATTTGTGGTGGTAAAAAGAAGTCTGTACCCACCCGTGCTTCAAACTGCAGGTTGAGTTTCAGTATATCGTGTGATTTTTGTTTTTTTTCCCTCAGTGCTTCTGTTGCAGGTCTCAGTTTTGGCCAAGCTGCAGAATGTAACAGCAGAAACATTCTTTCTTATTAGTACCATTATTACCAGATCTTAGAGACTGATGTTTCTAATATCATAAAAATTCCTTAACTAAAGCTCGCATTGCTGTGATTTTTCATCTCAGTGAGTTTTGATCTATTGACAAGTACACCTCTATAAAAAAGTAACATTCCTATTTTTCTCATGAATACTGAAAATCAGACAGAAGCACAGCTGTGTGTGCATGGCTACAGACACATGCACAGAGCCCCCACTTTAAGTACTTGCTTAAATCTGAGGTCCTGACAAACAGGAATGATCTGCTTGTCAGTCTTTTGGTGAGCTGAATAAATACATGGGCTGTGTTTGTATGGAACAGAGGAAGCGGGCAATAGCCATTTATGGATGATTAATCATAGCCATGTATTCTTTATTTCCTATTTATGGGTGATACAGTGGGATGAATTTTAATCAGCTCTCACTGTGGTGGGTTTTCATGTTTCTGCTTTCAGCATTTAACACTTTAGAGACACGGTTGGACTTGATGATCTTAAAGTTCATTTCCAACCCAAACAATTGGGTGATACCAGAAGGAAAAGAGAGTGGAATGGATATAGATTGGCATCTCTCTTTGGTTTCTACCTTCAGAGAAGGAGTGAAATAATGTCTCTTGCGTGTGGGCTCCTGGAAAGGTAAGTTGGAAATGGTTGCAATTCCCATAATAGTCAGGAGAACAGTGAGCTGAGTTCAGCTGAAACCAGCTCTGAACTCAAAATTCCTGTCTCTGCCTAATGAAGCTATGAAAACTAAAGCAAAGCAGGGAACAAAATGGTACCACTGGCATGCAGGGAACATCCCTGTCATATACCTTAGAGGTGCTGGTCAAGGGGGGTAGTCGTAAGCAAGTGGAAAAGGGAGTCTCCAATCTCATTCCCCAGCAAGTCAGTGATTCCTCTGACAGCAGGAATATCTACAAATGAATATTGTTTCATCAGTAGATGAAACTTTTTTTTTTTTTTTAATGGCCAGAACTGGGAGCTACCCTCCTGTACCCCCTGGCCTTTGACTTGGTTGACTACTATGGTTGTAAATCAAAAGACAGGCAGAGCAAGTGCAGTCAGACTACAGGTAGATCTCCAAAAGGCTCATTTAAAGATTATGGCAGTAATGGCTCCGGAATTCTTCCTTGTATTTTAAATTAGATTTGCAGTATGGCAGAATGCTCTTCAGCAGCGACACAATCTTCATCCCTTTGTTCAAAGACTGGAGAGAAGAAGAATAATTAACAGAATCCTTACCTCTTCTCCTTGGATGATGCTCAATTCGACCTTTCCACTACTGAAGAGGTATTAAGATAAGAATCATATACTGTATCCTGACCTCAGTTACACAATGGAACAGCTGAATTTGAAGTCAGACCACTAAAGTAATTAGAATTGGTGAAGACTGAGAGTGGTGCATGTGATAGTTGATATTTCTGTTGAAGGCAGCCAGCAGGATCTATTACCTCAGCCCACACCTGCCCTGTGCGTGCCGCACACAACGCGTTCGTTACGCGCGGGACCGCTCGCCCGGCTGCCGATGAAAATGGAGAGCACTTTAAAAGTCAAATTGGCCTTTTACATCGCTTCATTTGGGAGGGGGGCCAGATTGCTCCGGATGATTTAGATACCGAACTCAATCAATGAATATAAGACATTGAAATGCCTTTGGAAGCAAACCTGCAGTTCCTAATCTTTAAATTTCATCTTTAATTTTGGAGTGAAATTGGTGCTTAGAAAATATAGCTCAAGGAGGGCAAGGAAAGAAGAGTCCAGTGAGCAAAACTGAAATCTCGCTGAGCCAGGGATTGTTGTCAGCCAAAGAGGAGATGGGAAATTAGCACCCAGCTCAGGCTGGCTCACTCCTGGGAGTGCATCCACAAAATTGATGCAGGGAGATGACGCCATCCAGCCCCTAAAAACCCCAACGTCTTTTAAAATGAGGGCCCTGGGTGACAGATACTTTTCTGGGCATTAAGACTCTGGCAGTCCAAGCAAAGTACAAGATCAAGAAAGTAAATTTGAAGGAGTTACTTTATTACAGATAACGCTGCCTTTTCCAGATAGCCATGGTTCAGTTAAACCCACTGAACCAAAGGCCATGTTGCAGTTCAGTCAGGAAAAGCAGCTTGCCCTAAGATATGATACAGGACAAGCAAATTTAATAATTTTGAGATGTATCATCATAGGGTGAATGTGAGGAAATTTTTTTCTTCTTATTATTGGGACTCTTGAGATTCTCCTTCAGGACTACTACTGGAAGCCCAACTTTATGCAGCTTGGATACTATTTTCATACCCTCGCAGAAAACCAAGCCTCTGAAAAGAAGGCAGCATCCCTATTCTGGCTATATGCAGTGGGCCAAGTGCAGAAAAGCCATTTCACCAATGGCTGCTACTCAATGATGGAAAGAATTTAAGTGATTTTCAAGAAATGAGGATTTAGCTCACAAAGGGGCTTGGGGATATGGACACTGTGGAGTTTTGTGAGGCAAAAAGATAGAGCTTTGCTTCAAAGTCAGCCTAAGGCTGCAGAAAGTCACTCTGAAATTACCCTCTGTGTTGGGATGGGAATCCTTCAGCTGTCTGGGAAGTCTGGGATTAACAAAGATTTCCTTCAGTTCCTGCTATGCTCAGAAATCATGAACAGCATGGAAATGAAGATCTGCTCTTTGTAAGTAATAATTTAGTTTTTATGTAACAAGCTGTAATGAAGATTATTAAAGCTGCCTTCACAATTTCAAAGTCCAGTTCTTTTATATTTTGCTAGGAATTAAACTTTCAGATTCCTCATGTGGCTTTGAAAATCTAAGTTTGTAGGTCAGAAACACCACGGAGAATTGTAATAACCTTGTAACTCCTTGCCATAAGCTTTGTCCACAAACAGACACAGACTGATGGAGTGGGACTCAAATGATGGATGCAGGCCAGTGACCAACACTTTGTACCTTCCAAGCCCTGGGAATTATGTGTGTGTGAATTGCAGCCGAGGATCCAGCTGGCCAATCTTACTGCATGAAAGCCTCATCCAGTTGCTCTTGTTACCCTATGGTTTTCATGGAATACCATGTTGAAGAAGTGATTTGATCTTCATGAGCTAGACCACGCAAGATGCACAATTCTTCTTCAACATTCAAGCAAATGAACATTAATTCAGGTGTGTATCTAAGGTGGGGGGCTGGCTAAGGGCTCAACAATAGGAAATGTTGGAGACAGCATCAGCCTGGGTTGATCCTTACACTAACTTCCTTCTCTGACTTCTACAGTAAATCTTTTTTTTTTCCCAATTTCTACCTAGATCAACAGGTGTTTAAAGACACACAGACTAGAGAAGAGTAGACTAAAATTGAAGTTAGAATCCAAGCCAATATGTCAATGAAGACAGTTCAAGATGGCAGCATCATTCAATGACCTGTGCCCATGTGTCAGCTGAAAAGGAGTCAGAAAAGGACTGAGATTTCAGCCTCCAGGTTTCTCTCCTCCATCAGGCTTTGCAAGTCATGGCAGTAAGTGTGGTCCCCAAACCCCAACTGTTTAGACAAGAGAGCTGTTCCCTGGGTATCTTTTTGGAAGCAGCAAAGTTCCAGCTTTAGGTTGCTGTTCATTTTTATTTTGTGATCATAGCTAATTAAAAGAAATTTACAGAAACCTAGCCAGATCTGGAAGTTTATTAGAAAAGAAGCATTGTAGTTTAATTATGCCTCTATGCTGTGTATGACATAAAGCCCACTGAAATCTGAATACTTGATGATCTCTGGAATTTGACTAAGAGCTCTTCGGCCTTAGGGAGAAACATGACAATTACTAATCTACATATGCTGACAATCTCTACATATCAGGGGCCCCATGAGGGTCTTTAATTGCTCTGTAAACTTCAAACTGGAGTGTTCTTCAGTTGGAAAAAACAAGATGCTACATTCAAGCTAAAGAAGAGTGCTAGTTGACATGTTTATTAAATACCCCCAGACCCCAAAGGATTGCAGGGTGGAAGGTTCTCTAGGTAGAAGAAGTTATAAATGCAGCATCAGATTTATTCAAGACAGAACAATTGCACATGAATGCTCAGGTGTAACCAAGGCACGATGAATCCAGGAAAACTCTCTGCAAAAGTGTTTCCTTGATTCTGAATCGTGTGTCTATTCCCTTGCTCCCACAGCCCTTTTTGACACATTTGCTTGAGCCTTCTGACTGCACACACAAAATGTCTGCATGTTCTGAATGAAACTGGGCAGTGGATTTAATACGATGATGATCTGAGCTCTTTCAAAAGATAAATACGTGACATTTCCCTTACTGTTGCATCATGGTAGGGCAGTGGGTTTTGTCCATGTGTCGGGGAGGGAGGGACTTTGATCCTCCAAGATACCTTCAATACAGCACCTGAATTTATGCCAGAAATTTTAGTAGGTCTGGCTCAAAATGTAGCTGCAGGAAAACTGATCAGCTTCATATTGCTTCCCTTTAACTGACAGTCTGAGACAAGCCCACACTTTGATGATTAAAGTTCCTTATCTGTTATGGGTGGCACAGAAAATTCTTCTGGCTCATTCTCCTGTTGCAGTATTGACTCAACAATGTCAGCTTTGCTGTTTACCTTGTACATTGTCAACATAATTGGCAAGCACATTCTGATTGCTTCATCTCTCATTTTATTTCTTTGTACTTCAGGAATGTCTAGAGTTTTCCTCCCACTGCCAAGAGTGTTCACTACCCCTACTGAACTCTCAGCAGCACACAGAGAAAGAAATCACACCAGCTCCTCCAGAAACTATTGGACACAGAAGTATTGGTCTTGGTGAGAGGCTTTACAAATTGCTGTGTCATTTTTGAGGAGCAGAGGAATAGATAGAGCTTGGACTGCACCCTGACGGGATGCACAGCACTTGCCATTAGGGGAACATCTTTCCTTGCAATGAAGTTAGGGTTGGACCAGCTGATCCTTGAGGTCCCTGGAGTTGATCAGGAAATAATCGGAGGGAAAAATTCTGGAAACACCCAGTGCCAGCTTCATTCTGGGCTCTAACAACACAACCCAAACCCTTGAGTTGGGGAGGGAGATCGTTATCAATGCAACACGTTAAACAACCTTAACTCCAGCGAGCAGTGGCACCACTGTAACATTGGTTTATTAGCAAAATGCATCTGATCTCAAAGGCCTGCATGACAAGTTCATTACATATCAATTTAATTAGCTGATTTACATTTAATTTACATTTCAATTAATGTCTTTAGCAACAAAACGTTGCCTTAATAGGGTAATTGCCTATTAGGCGATATGTAAAAGAATAAATAGTCACATTTTGAGGAAGAATTCCTATTTTCAATTTTTTGTTACCATAAATAACCTAAATAATTATTGCTCTTAAGGGGCCATGTCCCAGTTCCCTTCTGGGCCTAATTATAAAGACTTAGTACCTCATTAAGCAAAATGGTTTTGGAGTCACAGAAAAGCATTACTCTAATCGTGACTCATTAGTTTCAACAAAAGAGGGGAAAACTGCAAAAGTCGGCACATTTCACCATATTATTCTTGTGGTTCATAGGCAGCAGCCCGTTTGAGAAGTGGCTGTTACAGCTGTGTAGGCGTTTCTGTCACAAAGCCCTATTTTCAGAGGGTTTTTTCTGTGTAACTTTGGTCATTAAAAGAGAGGCTCATCCAACTGGAAAAGCTGGCACGTGCACCCCTGGCACGGAGGGAGAAGCTTGAGCAAACTTTTGGTTTTCTGTTCCCTGAGAGCTTGTCTTTTCCCCACCAAGCCACACGCAGGGTGGTTTGGGGTTGTAATGTAGGACCCATCACCACCTAAATATCTCCCAGTGCACAGAAAGCAAACATGCCTTTCAGGATTTGTTTGAATTCAATACTGCCAGGGCTCCTTCCTTGTAACTGGAGAGCAAAAACTGACTGCAGGCTTGGCAGTGACCAGACTGCTCTTAGTGCTGGATGCAAACCTCTGTGGCAATGTGATGTGAAACACTGATCTCCTACTGCTGGCTTAAATTTGTTTAAAAAATAAATAATTTTTTTTTTTTTTTAAATGGAAGGTTTGGCACGGTGCTGGTGGGTTTTATGCTACATTAGGCATTGACTCTTTGTGCTTACCTAATGTTACACTGGATCCAGCATCATCTGTCCTTCAGCAGCTGATGCAAAGCCAATGTCAAGGCACTAAGCTGGCACGAACTGTGTGTCAGAAGCTCTGGCTGATTTGAGGTACAAGTCTGTGCTGTGTTTGGATGAAGTTTGTTCTGCTGGCAATCCAGTGGTGCAGAGACCCAGAACTGATGGCTGGAACTAAGGCACTGACTGCATTTGCTTAAAATGATGTCATGCAAGGGAATAAAAAAGGGGCTGATGAAGATATTGTTTAGCAAATAATAAATTCATAATATTCTAGGGGTATATAGAGCCTTTAAAAAGGAAGTATTTAATGAGAAAACAACCTTTTCATATCATGTTAGTTTCCTCATTAACCTTTAATGATGATTTATGTGTAAAAGAACCTTAAAATCAAACAACATGCTTTTCTTTCTTACATTGTAGATAATTCTAAAGCTAGAAATAGGATTTCTTCATGATAGTATTGTGCAGCTTATAAGAATACATAATTGGTAGGGGTTGTTTTTACATATTTTTTTTTCTTTTTTGGTGGCTAGACAGTCTTCATTTTACAGGTAATTAAACTGGCAGCATAGAAATGCTAAGATATTTCTTATCTCTAAGCTGTTAGCAGAACGCTTACCCTCACAGCCCAGCCATCCTCTACTGTCTAAGTCAGTGGCAGCTTCAGTAGATTCTGAAATTCATCTTCAACCCCAAAGTCTTGACCAAATCAAGACTGCTGTGGAAACACTGCACAGGACTCTGCCAGATTACCTGCTGTAGTTCCCCCAGTTCCAGAGGCAATTCATCTGGCCTGTCAAATTTAATGCCAGAGGTTGGGCAAGTTCTAGTTCCCTAGTGCTTCATTTTCCTGTAGCAGGGTGCTGTATGAAGATACCAATAGGACAGTGAAAAAAAATCAGATGGGAGTCCCTTTCTTCCAATAATAAAAAGACCCTTTCACTAGGATAAGGAAAACAGTGCTGTCCATGGGAGAGAAAGACAGAGAGATTCCATTTCCACAGAAGTATTTTATTACCTACAGAAGTTAATTGCTTAGGACTCAGATGAATCTCCTGGAATGCTGCATTTTATTTCTGCTCCTACATTTGATGGAGCTGGAATTCTCTACTGAGCTGCTAACTCATTTTTTGCTTTTTAAAGCTCATTTAAAATCTTTCCTACTTTCCTGTGTCTGTGATTAACACTAATCCACTCTACCCTTTCTTTTCCTACAGCTTCTTATACTTGCCCCTTACTGTAGTTTGTGAGAATTCTAATTGGCACCTGCTCTTCTTTCTGGGTTTCCATTTTTTTTCTTTCTTCCTGCTCCATTTTCTCTCTGTTGCTATCTGGGCTGCTCTATGCCATCCTGTTATACTTTTTAGCCCAGATCTGCCTAGTGCTGCAAAGGATTTAATGATTTTCTTTAGGAAGAACTCTAATAATAGCCACAATCCTGCCCCTTCACAAATCTTACTTACAATGAAAAAAAAAAGTATTCTGCTCTCCAGAGTGAATTCCATTGAAAACCAAAAGTTCTTGTTAAAAAAAAAATAAATCCCTCTCTGTTCCTTATGGATTGAAGAAATTTTAAAGGAGGAATGTTATAATTTATGGGGAATTTGAGTGCAGATCTCAGAGCTCCCTATTAGACAGGGTAAGTTCAGCTATTATTTAAGGGAAGTGTTTTAAGTTTTCTTCTCTAAAACAACAAGCTACAATTTGTACCAGGAAAACAAGCCAGCCAGAAAGTTCTTGAGGTTCTCTAGCGACCACGCTGTTGTCAATCAAATCAACACGGAAGATGCTCAAACCCTGCTACTTTAATGGGCAGAGGGACAAAACTCCTGACACACTGCTGAGAAGATTTTGAAAAACAAGCGACTAGATGCCATCTGAGCTGGATTAGCCTAACAGAAGCCAGAGCCTAGGACTATAATGAGATGTGATGGATTTCAAGCTTTAACTGCCATTTCAGATGGCCAATGCCAAGTGTGATTTCTCAGCCCCCCATTTGGTTGCTGCCTCAGCCTGGCTGCCCACAGGGCAGCTTTTCCCCCTGAAGGCTGGTGCCTGACACTCTCCTTCTGTCCCTGCTCAGAAACAGCTCAGTTAAGGAAAATCTGACAAGCTTGGAGCCAGGCTGTGCCTTTGCCCTCAGAGCCTCAGAAGCCAACACTCCCTGCTGCCCTCCCAGCCCCTCCTTTGGCAATGCCAGGTGCTCCAACACACGAGCTCCACGGCGAATTCTTCTGAGCCCTCTCCTCTGGTTTCTACTCAGTAAGCAGTATTTAATCATTTACTTTTTTAACATGCTTTACACAATCGTAGTGTTTGCAGACAGAACATACTGTTAGATGATTAGGGTAGCCTGCTGTTCTGCATGGACCATTAAATACCGTTGTCACTTTTCACTTGGTTTGACTGAAATATGTTTTGTTTTGACAAAAGCATTTCTTGAGTCAGTTCCTCGTTTTCCTTCAGTATTGTCAGAACATCGAGAATTCATTTTTCCTTTGATAGCTTGTTCCAGTGGTTACTCTCTTTCTCTGTTACCATAAATGCCCAATATGTAATTCAAATTTTTCTAGCTTCAGCTTCTAGCAACTGCCTCTTGCTACGCCTTTTCCAGCTGTATTAAAGTTCCATTTAATATCCTGTATTTTTCAACACGAATCCATTGTACTCGAGACACAGCCTTTGGTTTGCTGCTCAGGCCCCTGTGCTGTGGCTGATACACCCAGAGCCACCACAGTGAGCCCTCCCTGGGCAGTGGCTCTCTAATACTGGTGTGCACCTTCATACACTTCCAAGCCAGCTGCCCTGAATAACTGAGTACCAGAGTCATTGGCTCCAGGACAGCAAAAGAATAATTAGTAATTTCTCCTTCCTCCATGACCATCATCTTGAGCTGCTTTGCCAACCTGACAATGTTCTTTTCTTTGCTTTTTAAATACAAAGCCATACATACATAAGGAATAAAACGCTCTAATTTATTCTGCAAAAGTATTCATCAAGTGAGAGACAGGACTCTGGGAAAAGATTAAGAGCTTACATTTTTCATTTGACTTATTTCGCATAAAATTTCATAGAGGATAAAATGATGGGAGGCAAAGAAGCAATGATATTTCTGTTTTATCTCTTTCTAAGGACCATAAATCTTTCTGAAGTATCATTAATTACAGCAGCACCATTCACAACGCTATTGTTAAGGGTCTATCAGCAGTCCCATTGCAAAACCCTATTTTCTGGGGTTTATAACTTGGTTAGAAGAATTTTGTTTCAGGCAAAAACTTTGCTGGGGCAATGTCTCCATCTCAGACATTTTTTTTTTTTAAATTCAAAACACAAAGGAAAGTGTTATCTCTTTTGAACTGAGAAAGGGAGAGCCCACAGGAACCTCCTAGGGGTATAAAATTAATGTTGTCTTGGCTGATTGTATCTCTGCCATTTGTGAATTCCTAAGATTGTATTCGTAGGAGTTATCTCTTAGATGAATTTATATCATTCCTTTGCAACACAAGTTTCCAATTACTACAACTAAATTCCAGATCTAGAATATTTCTCTAGTGGCTGTAATCAAATCAGATTTGATTTCTTCTTTAGCTGCAGCCAGCCATGAAAGAATTAAGCAGACCTTGAAAACTGCTTACATGTTAAGAAAACTTCAGTGTCCTTAGGTAGCTTCTGGGTTTTTTTATTGTTGTTGCAGGCATGACACACATCAAGAATCAGTGAAGTTAATGGTCACATCCACCTAAGAGACTATTGGCTTAGCACTGATACAGAGGAATTGCTCTGTCACTGCTGAACCTTAGCAAAACGTTAGAGAAGCACTGACTTTCTCCTAATGTCTGGTGAAAAAATGCTCTTCAGTAAGTGCTGGCAAGGCTGGGAGGGCACAGGGAAGAAAAGTTGCAGCTTTGCCTAGGTAACAACACGACCAGGTGGCCTTTTGCCTGTAGCAACTTGTAGGTTCATCAAGGAAGCCTGAGAGCTCTGCCTGGTTGTGTCCTTGCACGTTAGGAAAGAGCCAGAAGCTCAATAAGATGAGATCGACAAAATCATTGTGGCCTTTTTCTGCAGCAATAGATATTAATGATTGCTAACTTCTGGGCAACTTTTTTTTTTTTTCCTGTTTTAAAGTAGAAATATTAGATGAAAATATATTTTGCAAAGAGTGTGCTGACACTCTCAGCTAATCTCCATCCTCTGTCCTCATCAATAATCTAATGCTCTGCCTTCCCTGTTACATTACTGTCTGCAGTAATGCAATTCACTTCAGTCCCCTTAGATCCTATTAGAATCTCTCACATTACAAAATTCTTCCAGCTCTGTTCTACAGTGTACTGGGATTGTTTATTCTTACATTCTGCTGGCTGTTTTCCTTGAGTAAAAGTTTTAACACAGGAATTGACTTTTGTGAATCACACATTTAACCTAACAGTGAGTGAGAAGATCAAAATAAGTAATGCATGTGGGTATTGTCCCATGGGGTCCCTAAAGCACTCTGATCTGGCTTTGAACACTGTTGAATGTGTCTTGTGATAATGAGTTCCACTATCTGAAGTACTTTCTTCTCTCCGTTTTGATTGTGTTGTCTTTTAATTTCATTGCATGTGTCCTTTGAAAGGATAAATAGGCATGGGTAAATAGAACTCATTTCTAAGTAATATTCTTTCCCTGATGTACCTCATGTATTACGTCTTATTTTTCTTTTCTCCAAAGTAAAAGCCTTACTGTTTTGTTTGCTTGCCTTTCCTAACAGGGCTGTTTCCATATCTCATCGTTTATTGCTGTTATTTGAGCAGATGTCCTCCTGGAATTCTCCACAGTTATAAATGACAAGACACTCATCCTTGGTGACAATCCCTAAATACAGGGCTGGGTCTGCAGTAACACGGAGATCTCTTCTGGCTGTTCTGTCCACATCACAGGTTTAAGGTATGCAGAAATGGTTCCATGCCCACACTTGTAAGAAATGGAGTAAGAAGTGGAAAAATGTGGAAATCTCCTTAATTTCCTTCATTCTGATTGCCAGAAGGACTGTGCAATGCCACTTTGCACCCAGTGTAACGCTTCCTAAGTTTAAGGTGAAAACCATTATCAGCTTAACTCAAAGCAAATCTCTGAGAAACTCAGTGATGTTAAGACTTGCTCTCTGATCTCCAGTCTTACTCAATCTAATTCTGTCTAATCCACAGAATTTTTTAGATTCTGAATCATAGAATATCCACTGTTCCCAACCTCTGTCCACTTTCCCCACTTTTTTTACCTATTTTGTGGCATATTGCACACTGATATCCAAGAGGCCTGACCATCCCAAGCACTGCAACAAACAGTATAAATCCCGTGACAATTCTCTTAAACCAGGGCAACCTCACTTTTTTGATGGCTACTCCTGTTTTGCAATGATAGAATTAAGAGCAGAACAGAGTATTTTGATTACAACAAGGTTCTTCCATAGCAGGCCTGTCAGAGGGGCTAGAGGACAGAAAAAGATGAAGCTTTTAAATGAAGGAGCTTGCAAAACCTTAACAGAACGCAGAGCTGTCATCCAGGCTCTTTCATTATATGGAACTAATTATAAGTAGCATTACAAGAAGATTTACTTTTGTAAATGCAGAGGAATTCATCCACTTTTGCAGCAGGGAAACTTTATGGCAGATAAAACCTCGGGTCTCTTAAAGTAACGTGCACTTTTTGTGGTTTGGCTTATCAGTTTTGCTTATTAGCAAAAGGATTTGTACGGAAAGTCAAGGATTTCCCCTTGTTGGCCCGCAAATCCCTACATCATTGTTACTGCAGTGAGAATTTAAGACTAAATTATGCACTTCATCAAAATGAGAAGGTCCAGATGGATCTCACACTGCTGCAGAAAGGGCTGGGGAGGAAAAACACTGCAGCAGCAGCCTTTCCTTCCAAGGCCCAGCAGGGCAAAGTGGCAGAAATTCTGCAGACTACAGGGACAGAGAAGCATCTCTGTGCAGAGCACATCACCTTCCACTCCCAGCCACGTTTTCCTTGCTTACTAGGGAAAAACCACTGGAATTCTTCACTTTGGAGAAGCTTTCTGTCCTGCCTTTTGCTCCTTTGTCAAAGGTTATAAAACACTTCTGTTCCAGGGCACTGCACATGGATATTAAACTTTCATCACAAGCATGATGCCACTTTTAATTTCAGCGTTTATCTATCTTCCATTATGATATGGCCACGCTTATCTCATGCTTCACAATCTTTAACACATTATTTAGCCCCTCAAAATCTTGCATATGAAAAGAAGAAATAAAACATTTTAATATTGTTACTGTCTGAGGCTATGGATCTTATAGAATTTTCTTCTCATTAACTCTGGAATGCTATTCATAACCCTGAGACTGAAAATGCATAGAAAATTCTTTTATTTTATACAAGTCTAATCCTCTCCTTGACATATACATTCTAGGTCTGCAATTAAAAAATTAAGTCTTTTTCAGGCCCTAAATACAGAATCTTGTCCTTTGCTCAGCCTTACAGTTCTTTACAGAAGTCGCATTAATGAAAAAAAACTGCATTTGCAGTCATTTTACTTTAAATGACTGAAATCTACAGATGGATTAAATATCACTAATAACAGTTGACGCCACTTTTGACTGCAATGGTATTTTGTTTTTTACTTAGGTGTTTTTTGTTTGTTTGTTTGTTTTTTAATTAAAAACCCGAAACACTTTTGAAATCACTGTTTCTTAAGTGTTCAAAGTCAGGTTGGATGGGGCTTTGGGCAACCTGCTCTAGTAGGATGTCCCTGTCCCTGCCCATGCAGTACAAGATCATCTTTAAGGTCCCTTCCAACCCACACCACTGTATGATTCTGGATTACTTAGCACTAGCTCTCTAGATCACTCTGCATTATATTTTTGAAATTGTCAAATTTGAAATTATATATTTGAAATTGTCAAATTAAAATAAACTATGTGGTGCATCTAAGCCACTGCTCTGTTTCAGAGGCAGTAAAAATTATCCTCTGTTTACTCCCCTGTCTACAGCTGCATTTGTGAATTTGGAAAGAGTTTATAAAGCCTTAAACTTCCTCAGAGCCTGAGTCTGAAATGAACTGCAATTGCTAAAATAAAAGGTCAGACTATTTTGGTGTTAAATGTGACCGTAAATACTCTTGAGAGCAATTTAGCAGCAGAGAATTTGAGGAATAAGAGTGATAGAGCAGTAATGGTGACCATATGGCATAAATTTGAATTTGCCTAGTAATGAAAGCAAAAAGGTAGGTTTGAAAAGGCAGTTTCAGATGCAAGTTTGGGTACACGTCTCTAAAGATGGTGTAAGTCAGAAGATGCTATCTCAACTCTGTGATCTTACAGAGGGCTGGAGAACTGGGTCCTCAAAGAACCAAGTGAACCCAGATGCCTGCAGCAGAACCTAAGTGAAATCCAGGCATGTATCCAAAGAGTGGGGAAAAAAAAAAAAAAAAAAAAAAAGGAAAGCATGGAAAATCATTGCTTTATTGAGAGCCCAGGAGCAGTGTAAAACTTGGCTGGAGTCTCCCAAAGCAAGGGCTCCCTTGGCACCGTCCTGCAAGAGGCCCAGGAGATGGCAGGGACAGACGTGTCTGTGCCACACCTGTCCTTTAGGACGTTCCATAGCAGCTCTTGAGTTATTTATTTGTCCTGTCCGTCCTCCTGCCTTACGCCAGGGGCTTCAGCTTCTCACCACACAGCCCCTTCGGGACACCGAGGGGTTGGAAGTTTTGCCATTTTTATACACCCTAGCAGCTCAGGGCCACAGGTCCCTAGGAAAGGGCCAGAACAGCTCTGCCTGAGAGCTCCGGGAGGGTTGAAAAGCCCGAGGGGAACCGAACCGGGACCGAGCTCCGGGAGTCCCCGCTCTGAGGAGAGAGGAGACCGCGCGGGGCACCATGGGAAGGGGCGGGAACGGCCGCGCGGGGCACCCTGGGAGTGATGATGGCCGTGCGGGGCATTGTGGGAAGAAGGGGGAACCGGGGCAGGGCGGAGCGGTACCGGCGGGACGGGAGGGCAGGCGAAAGCTGGAGAGCTGGGTCTGGCCCAGTCCGGTCCGGTCCGGCCCGGCAGCCGCTTGCCCAGACCCTTCCCTTCACCCCACTGCCCTACGCCCCCAGGGACGTTGCGCGCATGCGCAGTGCGGCAGGAAGCGCCCCGGTTGCCATGACAACGGCGTCGGCCCCGCGGCGCGGCTGAAGCGGGGATTCGACGGCCTCCGGTTCGGTTCGGCCCGGCCCGCACATGCCGCGGAAAGCGCTGCTCTGCGTCCTGCAGCTGGACATCCGCTCGGTGAGTGCCCGGGCTGCAGGCCGGAGGAGAAGCCGCGTTTTGCCCTTCCGGAGCCGCTTCCCCCCCCCTCCTCTCAGCCGCCCCTCCGGGTGCTCGTCTGGGAAGCCGGTCCGGGACTCGGGCTGCTTTCTGGGCAGCTTCTGCTCCTCTGTGCTTGTGTGTGTGTGTGTGTCCTGGGGCAGCCATCCCCTCTGCCACGCTGGTGCCAGCAGCCGCCGTGCTCCCTCACAGCCCTCACCTCCTGTACTCTGTGAGAAAGGAGTAAAACCCCACAAAAACAGCAAAAGAAATCCCGGGAAACAGCAGCTTGTAGGTGGTATGTGCTTCCCTGTGAGGGGTGAGGTCCTGTCAGGGACAGGAGGTGGCACTGAGCAGTTCTGAAGTCCCTGGGGGTTACCTGGGGGCTTGGGGTCAACAGATGTGGGGAGTTTTTACACTGATCATCCTAGGATAGAATCATAGAATCATAGAATCAGCTGGGTTGGAAGGGACCTCAGAGATCATCAAGTCCAACCCTTGACCACTACCATTGTGATTCCCAGCCCATGGCACTGAGTGCCACATCCAGGCTCTTTTTAAATATCTCCAGGGACGGAGAATCCACTACTTCACTGGAAAGTCCATTCCAATGTCTGATCACCCTCTCCGTGAAGAAATTCTTTCTAATATTCAACCTAAACTTCCCCTGGCACAACTTAAAACCATGTGCTCGTCTTGTTGAAAGTTGCCTGGGAAAAGAGACCAACCCCCCCCTGGCTCCAGCCTCCTTTCAGGGAGTTGTACAGAGTGATGAGGTCTCCCCTGAGCCTCCTCTTCTCCAGGCTGAATAGCTCCTTGTGCAACGTTTTCTGCTTGCATATAAGGTAGGAGTAAAGTAAAAGACTAAAATCATTCTCTTGGTAAATTTTAAGAAGTAGTTGAGGTAGACAGAGAGCTTTGTGGCTGTGGTGTTGGTGCCTTCCCAGGGCCTGGTTCCTGTACTCCTGGTAGGGCTCCTCACAGGGCAAGTGCTGCTCAAATACTTGCTGCTGGAAGAAGAACTTGAAAATTCAAGTGCAGATCCTTAAAGTACATCCTGGGAAATGGACCCGGTTTCCTTTTTATTTTTGACCACCTTTATTGGCCAACCTTGTGTGGCTGCTGTAAAATAGAGCTGTGAATATCTACACATACATGTATGACAGCTGTCACCCTGATGGTGTTCTGCTGTCTCATCAAGCTAGGATTTGTCTTCATAAGGCAGAGGCCCACTTGGTTCTTGCAAAGGGGCCAAAGATCTTCTTTCCTCTTCTGTTCCTACTGCTGTGAGCTATTCACGAGCCAGGAGAGAGTACAGGGAAGGTCTTGGCCCAGGGTCTGGCTTTTTCAGTTGGGAGGTACTTTTAGTTCACCCTTCTTTCAAGGGTGAAGTGATTTTTCCACTCCAAATAATAATAGAAAGGGAGAGAACAGGAAATCTCCAGCGTGGATCTGGAGAGCCTCTTTAAGCACATGTGGGTTGTTCAGTTATATCTTTGCTATATTACATATTTTGTCCTGAATACCTTTTTTTGTTAAGTGTTCTTTGTCTTGTTTTGAATCACCTGTTCTGCTTTTTTGTTTGGTTGGTTTTTTTTCCATTGGAACCTACTTTGGCATTTCACTCTGTGATGGTTTGATAACTTTCCAGCTTAATTTTCCTTCTGGCTAGTAGATGCCCTACTCTTACACAAATATCAACACTGGCCTTTTAGTTAATTTTTTTTTTCCTTCCTTGATGTTTGCTCTCTTGATGTTTGTTTTTTGTTTTTTTTTTTTTCTTTTCGGGGAGCAATTCTGTCATTTTTCTGTTCATCTTTCTCAGCTAAAGAGATTTGATTCTTAGGGTAGCATTTTGTATGATGGGCTCACCAGTCTTCTGATCATGTTAAGGATGGGTGCTGCTCTTCTACTTTGAAGTTGTATTGATCAGGATTAGAACTGAACTCAACATTTCAGATAGGGTCTCTGCTTTGCCTTAGATGATGTCAGGGGGAAAAAGTCCAAAATCCATCCTATACATCTTAATATTAGTGTCTTCACAGCTGCACTGCAGTTATGCTGTCATTTATTAATACACTCATAATCTTCCTCAGCCAGAACTGAAGGTTAGCCCCTCGCAGGGAAAGCAGAAGCTGTTGTTCATAATTTCTATTACTGTGGTCCTGCAAACATTTTTTTGCTGTATCTTTTTCTTGAACTCTGATAATTTCTGAATTTTAATTGGAAAATTTTCGTGAGATGCCTCTGACTTCTTGTGGTCATTAAAAATATTAAAGGACATGGATCCCATGGTATATAAAGGAAAGTTTTTAATAGTATCCCTCAGCTTGGTGCCTCTCAGTTTTGCATGTTATTTGCATGTCTTTTGGCCAGTTCTGTACCACCTTAGGACCCCCATATTCTGGATCATAAGTAATGATTTCTCATGTGGCACCATATGATGTTCCTGGTGTCCAGATAAATTCAATATCCTTTTTTCAGAAAACAGACTTTCAAGGAAATGTCAGGTTTTTACTTGACTCATCTGTTTTTATGAAATGTGCTGCTGGGCTGTTTTATAGTCATATTTTCCTCCATATCCCTTATTCTTTGCTCTTTTCTATTTAAATGTTCTGATTGGTTATTGGCTATAATTTTTCAGATTTCTTTTTCTACCTCACATGCACCTTGCATTTGTTATTTTTCAGCAGATGGTACAATTCTTCTGTTCATAACATGGGTTTTAATTATAAATAGATCTAGCAAGAAAATTACATTCTTTCAGAACTTGAGCTGAAGATGATTCAGCTTCCCAGTAACTTCTTGGTCCAGGCCTGCTACCTGTTGGGTAACTTTAGTTTCCATCATTTCATTCTTTAAATTGTTTGGGGTTTTTTTCCTGTTCATGTACTAAATGTTATTAAAATCAAAGCAAAATTGTCAGTTGCATTTGGGATATAGATTTGTTTGTTTTCACCTCCTGGTTAATTTCTGCTACATCCTCTTCTTTTCTCTGTGTTTGCTTTGTTTGTGACGGAAGCCTTGTCCAAATTCCTGCTTCTTTTTCCTGTTCTTTTACAATGCTCTGCATATTTCTGGACCCTCTTTGTGGGTTCAGAATCTACTTGTGTCTGAAGTTTTGTTCTCTTCTCTTAGTTTATCCCTCGCTTTAGGATACAGATGGGTTTTGCTTCTTTTGACTTAATGAAATTCCAAGGTCTTTTCTGATCTGAGTCCTCGAGCTCTTTGGTTTAATTCACTGCTAGTTTTCTTCATTTCTGAAAGACTGCTCTTCTAAAATGGAAAGCTGTGGTTAAATACCTTATTTGGTTTGTCCTGCCATTAATTTAAATTGAATAGTTCATGATTGCTCAGACTGAGACTTCATTGTTGTTTGGCTTTTTGAGACTAATTCTGGTGCCTGCCTCTGCTACTGGCATTTAGATTGCTCCTGTAGCAACAGAATGAAATTCACATTATTCTTCATGTCATTGCTACATGGAGAATTCACAAACGTGGCTGTGAAGGGAGGCAAAACTTTAAGCACTGAGATGAATTAATAGCATTGTAGATTACTGCCAGGTGAGGAGACTAAAATGGTGTCTCTCCACATTGAGAAGATTATTTTTGCAAGTCGAAATCCAAAGTTATATTTGTCTGGAAGCTTTAGCAGAAGTTAATACTGATCTGGAGGTGCTGGAGCACTTCCCCTGTGAAGACAAGCTGAGGAACCTGGGGTTTTTCAGCCTGAAGAAGAGGAGGCTCTGAGGTGACCTTATAGCAGCTTTCCTATATCTGAAGGATCCTGGCAAAAAAGCTGGGGTAGGGCTTTTTACATGGGGGTGTAGTCACAGGACAAGGTGCAATGATTTAAAACTTGAAGAGGGGAGATTAGAATCATAGAATGTCAGGTTGGAAGGGACCTCAAAAATCACCTGGTCCAACCCTTCTAATAGTATGTTTATATGACATATCTCAGCACCCTGTTGAGCTGAGACTTAACACTTTCCAAAATGGGGGAATGCACCACTTCCCCCATTCCAATGTCTGGCTATCCTCATACTGAAAAATTTTTCTCTTGTGTTCAAACAGAATCTCCCCAGGAGCAATCTGTGACCATTGTCCCTTGTTTTGTCCATGGAACTCCTTGTAAATAAACTCTCAGTCTTCTTTCTACCCCCCCTTTAAGTACTGGAACATTGTAATAAGGTCTCCCCTAAGCCTTCTCAAGGCTGAACAAGCCCAGTTATCTCAGCCTGTTATCTCAGTCGGGTGTTCCAGTCCTCTAATCATGTTCATGTTCCTTCTCTGGACCCTCTCCAGTCTGTCCCCATCCTTTTTGTACAGAGGGGCCCAAAACTGGACACAATACTCCAAGTGCAGTCTGACAAGCACCCAGGAGAGTATGGTGATGACTTTTTTATCTCTGCTGGTGATGCCCTTGTTGATGCAACCCATCATTCTGTTGGCTTTCTTTAAGTTAGACATTAGGAAAAATATTTTTCCATTGTGGGTGGTGAGGCTCTTGACCAACTTACCCAGGGAAGTTGTGTCTGCCTCCTGCCTGGATTGGGGTTGGATGGGCCCTTGAACAACCTGATGGGACCAGTCCCTGCCCATGCAGGGGGGTTGGAAATGGGTGATCTTTAAGATCCCTTCCAACCCATACCATTCTGGGATTGGATGAATACTGCCCATTGCCCTTCATAGGGAATTCTTGTTTTGATGGTACTGGGCAATTCAAGGGATTTTTTAAGCCCTTCCTTCTTCATGCATTGCATACACAGCTACACTTTTAGGATTGAGTGTAACAAACAGCTTCCATAGGAGCTGTGGATCAGTAGAATTCTGTTTCTTTCCATGAGATAGGTCAGTCATTTCCTTATGGCTGTTTCTGATGTTGGGGCAACACCAGTGCCAGGGCTGGTGGCTTGGGAATTGAAGCAGAGGACTCCAAGGTAATACTTGGAGTCCTAGGTAGCTGTCATAGTTCTCCTGGTTGCTTGCCAGATCAGTTAATATCAGCATTGATACCTCTTCCTTAGCTGATAGACAGGTGATACTATTACAGTGCTTAAAATGGTCTCATCCTGCCTGAACAATTTGCAGTCAGATGAGAGCTTCACTTTTTCTCCGAAGAGTTATGCAGCATTGGGTATTACCAAATATATTTAATGAAGTGCAGATGTACATGTGTCAGTTCTTTTCAGAGCTGGCTTAAAGTTACATGAAAATGTAGATTTGGTCTTCCATCCCAGGCAACAAATTGTGCCATTTATCTCAAGAGTAGTACAAGCATACATTAAAAATCTTCTATTGTGCCCCATGTGATGATTTGTTGGAATTTATGTTCTTATACAGCATACCAAAAAAAATAGCACCTGTTGTATGCAGTGTTGCCTTCTCATTTATCATCTCAATAAATATACAAATAATGGTTATCTTCTCTAAGGTGCACCCCCAACTAAAAATTATTGTAAAATCTAGAAAAATGCCAAGAAAAAGTGAGAACTAAGTTAATATGGTTTGTAGTGTGTAGTTTTGGGGGATCTTGCTTTATATGAATGAAATCTGTCACTTTCACTCCTGTTCACACCTGCAGCTGCACAAGTGTCATTCAGGCTGTTTATTGCCTGACAAGCTGTTTCAATTGGGATATCTATTATTCTCACACTTCTCTTGCAGAAATGAAACCTGCTTTTACATGGAGAGAAATCCCCTTTTTTTATTTGGGGAAATATCCCTTGGATATTTATGAGTAGAAGCACTTTTTTTTTGTTTTTGTTAGCTTGTACTGTATCTATAATAAGCTATTATACATTGGCATCTGTTATTTTTTTCACCCAAGGCTCTTTTTCTGCTGTTTATCTAATTTTCCTTTAGATCCAGTTAGGATTTTTCAAGTATAACATTCTTTTGGGAGGAGGAGACTGTAGCAAAGCACTTATTTTCATTCCTGTCACTCTCCTCTGTCTTTTTACCTGGCAATTGAAAATCTGAACACTTTCTCCAGCAACCTTATGTTGGAAGAGACAACCTTGTATTTATTATACTGCGATAAAAAGTGAGCAGTAGAACTGAAGTGAAAGGTGACAATTCTCTGTCTGGGTTAACAGAATAAAACCGTTTGGCTTGGAGAAAATAGCAAATGGTTCTGCAATGAGTTGTGCAGAGCCTTGCAGGGAAAACAGAAATAAAAATGTCTGAAGTTCATCAGAGCAAACTAACTGCTTCTTTCTTCAGGAATTGTCCACGGGAAGTTTAGAGATTAGTGGCAGTATCTGGCAGCCTAATGAGGAGCCTTCCTTGCCTTGAATACCCTCGAGTGTTGTCAGACTTCTCAGATAAAACTTTGTATGCCATGTGCCTAATAGTAGTGGAACAACACTTGCTTTTTCTCATTGACATACTAGAAGGCAAAATTAATACGATATTTGCAAATTAACTCGCCCTTTTTGGTAGCTGGACAGAGTATGGATACCTAAGTATGTACCTGTCCCAGCTTCATTCTCTTTGTGGTTAGGCTAAAATTTGGATGGGTTTTTATGTGTTGGTATCATGTAGACTTTATTCAACATGACTCTTCATATACAGCCTGATGTGACCCATGATGATTTACTCTTATATAGTAAGTGCATGCCTTTAGATACCTTAACTTGAGATTGGGATACCAGGTTTTGGTTTAGGTTGAAGATTATGGAGTATGTTTACTTACAGTATTTGGTCCTGATTATTTTTAAATTGTGACTATTTTTCCTGGTCAGTCTGTACAATCAGAAAGCTTTAGAAAATAATTTTTTCACTCTGATCTGTTCTAATCTGACTCTCAGAAATCAACCATTTCAGCCTTGACCGTTTCATTTTTATCTTGAAAACAGCCACTGCTTCTGTAACTAAAGTTCAGTTTAATGAATTTGTTACTCTTACAGATAACTTGCCCTGGAGTGGTGTTGAAAGGCAAAGAGGAACTTTATCTCAGTGTCTCTGTACTTGGGCAGTACAAAAAGACTCAATGTGTCCCTGCAGTGTTTCCACTCGTTTTTCAAGAAAAACTCGTATTTGAAAAGGTAAGATAATGTCAACAGCTAATAGAAACCAAATAAAATCCATGCCAAAGTCAAAAAAACCCTCTTTGCAAAACTCTGGAGCACAAGTGGTTACACTGAGGACAGGCATAGCATTGGAACTCCTGCTTCTTTTCAGCACAAAGGAGGTGTGTGCCTATATTATCCACATGGTGATGCGAAAATTATGCACACTGAACATTAGAATATATTATGAGGCTTTTTAGATGTTTGTGCATTCTTTTATGAACTGTCATTTTTCAGTGTCTGTTTTCCTGTCTTGGAAAGAAGTGAGTATTGTACTAAAAATTATGACAAGTTGAAGAACAAAGACTATAAGATACAGGAAAGTCGACTTAATTTAGTACAAAGATGGAATAGCAGCTCAAGCCTTTTTGGTGACATCTTTCTCCCTTTGAGATACTTTTTTCATGGTTTGTCACTGAAATTCCCAGGTTGGTACTCTGGCTTTATAATTTGTAGTTGTTTATCACATATTCTGAGGCCCTACCAGCTTCCTTATTAGTACCACAGGGATAATGAAACACAGTATCTTACAGATACGATCTGGCTTCTTGACTACCTGTGAATAATAATACTTTGCCCTTTCTAGTTCTTTTTCTTTAAGCATCCCCCAGCACTTTGGAAACCAGACTGAGTAAACATCAAGGATGCTGTGGTGATGTGTGTAAGATACAAACTGATAAGTTACCAGCTACTGAACGGTATAAAAGACCACAATTTTTTAAAGACAAGCATACCACAAACTACTTAAGAAATGTACTGAATACTGTTTTCAGTGTAGTTTAGAGGAACTCCAAGACACCACAATATAGCTGCTTACTCTCAGTTTTCTTGTTCACCTCTTCTGTATCTGTCTTCTTACAAATAACTATTAAGTAGGCCTAGATACTTGTAGAGCACCAGTATTGTGATATTTTTTAGTGTCTGATACCTTCATCAGCAAAGTTATCCACACCGCCCTGCTGAAACTTTAGTAGAGAATTAGGGGGAGATTTGTTACCTGCTGAACATCCAGTGCAACATCCTCCCCTATACCTTGCCATATGGTCACATGGGATTCAGGCTGCAAAAAATCCTGAACAGTACTTTATACATGAATAATCACTTTCATAAAAATGAAGCTTAAAGCGTTACTAATGTATTAAAGAATATACACTTCATTTCTCACAATTCTAGTAGAGTCAGCAGTATGTCTCTCTTGAAACTTTCTCAGGTAATACCTCTCTGTGTTCAACTCTTTACAGGACCTCATAATTTAAATATGGAGAGGTAAACCGTAATGGCTAGAAAGCATATGACAAGAATTTTCAGTGAGTTTGATTGTGTGCCAAATTACATTTTCAGTTTCCTTTTTTTTCCAATGGGGGACTCTTGGCAACCATCTAAAGCAAGAAAGAATATAAATTTATTTTTTTTCCCCTTATCTTTCTTCAGAGTCTAGGCTTCAACTGTGCCATTATTGTTTATTTGTTTCTTTTCCAGGCATTTCCTGATGTAATTGATCCTGGAGATCTTGTGACGTTACTGGAATGTAAGCTCTGTTTTTTATGTATGCTATGTTGTGTGCATTAATGTCATTCATGTGTGAGCTCTACAGACTTTCTGGAGGTTTAAAGTATGTGATATTTTTGTGTCAGGTTCCTGTTCTCTAAAAAGCTACTGGGTGACCAGTATAGTGTATCTTGTACTAAATTAGTAGGACACTAGCAGTCGTGGGCTTTCAGAACAGCAGATTCCTTGTCACTGCAGGTGGAGGGTTTCTGCTGTCTTTGGTTACTAGTGACTTAACCAAAATATTCTTAACTAACAAAATTCCCCTAGAAATGTAAGCTATATCCTTTAGAACAGGAAAGGTATTAAACATTTATAATTAGTGGAAAATCCATCTAGATATCCGAATAGGTAATGGATTCCTTTATTTGTTAATTTATTTTAATAATTTTCATATAATATAAGCATAAACCTTTAATTTTTATAAAATATTATTTTATTAAAGAAAATTACGTGTCTTGGCACATGTGGAACATAATAATGGTAGTGAGACAACACTGACCCTGAACAAAAACTCTAGGAATACATTCCCTCCTGCTGGGAGTTATCTGAAAAAGTGATGAAGCTTGCAGCATCTTCTTTAAAAGAAGAACAAACTGAACAGCAGATAGAACTTACCAGGATCTAAGTCATATTCAGATTTGTCAATTGAATGCTGCTATTGCCATTGTTTAATCTGTGCTATTTTTGCAAGCTGTTCTTAATTTTCTCTTACTGTTGGTGAAACAGAAATAGTGGATTTATGTACAGTGCTTTGAAACTTAAATCAGGGAGCCATTTTTCTTGGGTGTTGACTATGAGAATTACTTTCCATTTTAGTTTTTCCAACTCGTAACACAACTTTTTCCCTTTCTAGTTGACACAGCAGTACTTGAACTAATACAGCTCATTCCTCCAGGTATTGTATCAATCTCTTCATATATTATGCAGTTTAAGAGGTGAACTTCCATGAGAATGTTGCCTGTTATAGCACAATCACTTTTTCCAACACACAAACAACACAGGAAGCTCTTCAGCAAATAGTCCTCTAAATATAAAATGTTAATAGATCAAGAGGATCTCATTCTTGAAAGAGAAGAATAAATGAATATTGAAATGTACAATACTAAGGCTTAGGGAAGTGATAATATTTTAAAAATGGAAAATAAACTGAACTCATCCAGTGCATGCTTATTAACTGTATCACAATTCACTTGCAAAGTGGCTGTCTGTGAAATTTCAGAGTGCATAATCTTGTTCTCAGAATGGCACTTTTTTTCCTTCCATTTTAATGGTGACCATTGGGAAAACTCATTCCTCACTGTAAGTACTACAGATCTCTTGGGATATGTGGAGATAATAAATAGCGATTTGTCATACTTCTGTTATTGGTTTGTGTGATTATAAAAATCTATTTTAATGAAATTCAAGTATTCCCATGAATAATGTAAATTTGCATTTTATTGGAAATAAAGTCAAGTTTTAAAGAGAACTCATTTGGAAACTGGTGCATTAAAAGCAGTCACTGTTGCTTGTCAGGGAAATGGTTGTTTTTCTCAGGTGATTTGCCAGAATGTTTACTTGAAGAAATATAATGAATGTGAATTTTTTTGTTGTGGGAATGTTTTTTATTTTGGATAAAAAACATTTTCAGGGGTCAAAGATAAGTGTGATATAACATAGACTGCAATAGAATAATCTAAATTTTTAATAATAGATATTAAACATTTTCCCATAAAGAATTTTTTTTTAAAAGTAGCGAACTATCATAGTGAGAAAATCTTGAAATAATGATTTTGATGTTGCTTACATTTCTATGCCTACCATTACTACTGCTATTTCTATTCTGTAATAGGGAATGATAAAATTTTTCATAAGGGACTGTCTGCCATTAAAAAATACTGGTTTCTTCTGTGGCATGGAAGGAAAAGGAAGAGGAAAACCATTGAAAAGTTGTCTAGACAAAACTTCTGACATGTCTCTTAAAGAAGATCGTGTTAACTGTTCCATAATTATTTTACAATGGAAGTGAAAAATAATTGAGTAGATTCTACATATTTCTGCTTGTGATTTAACTTGATTAAATTATTTCTGAATGTGATACAAATTTTAAAGCCATGCTGTTAATTTGTAAACAACAAGATTTATCTTTGTCTCAATTTGGTCTTGTGTGTGGTGTCTGTACTATATGACCTGTTCCATTTTCCAGTTATTCATTTTCTTTTTAGTAGGAAAAATTCTATCTACGTATGAAGAAAATACAAGAGATTTCCTGTTCCCTGACCCTAAGCTTACCCGTGGGCACCGTGGTTTAGATCGTGAGATTTTAATGAAGAGATCCTCTTCTTTTACAGTGAGTGAATAGAGGTGGATTGTATTTATGGTACAGTGTGTTTCACTGCAGAAACCCCTGGAACTACTTCAAATGAAAAGTGATTATTTCTGACAGATTTTGCCGTTTCAGGTGTTGAATGTACAAATCCACAGCTGAACTTCAGTGAAGGTTTAATCTTTTTTTCAAAACGCTTCGAGAAATTATTTAATGTGAAAAAGTTAGTTTCCACTTGGTTTGCAGCGTGGCACCGTGACACATCTTCTGTTCAATTTAATCTGTGGTGCCTTTGGTAGTTGAAGGGCTGCAAGAGGAGAAGATGTCATATCAGCTTCACAGTTCTCAACAGATAAACCATGTAACCCTCCCTCCTCCATCTCTCTTTGAAGCATTACATTTCAGATCATTTCTGGTACTTCTTAGGACAGTGACAGTCAGTACAAATTTATAGTGCTATGCTCTGACCTGTGGGCCTTCCTGAGGTACAGGATCACCACTCAAGTCAGAAGTAACTCAAGTTTAGCTTAGTGCTGAATGATTGTTTCTCACTTGCAAAGCCTCTTTCTTAGTCTGTTCAGGCTGTTCATGCTCATATAGTAAGTTGCCTTTTCTACAGTTTGACAAAAACTTTGAAAAATGACAACTAACTGGCAGAATACATGCAATGAATTAATGTTCCTTTTCTGGAGATAAGGGCTCAAGTGCATAGTAAATGGCAATGAATTTATCTCACACTGACCTTTGACAGAGTTTGACTGTTGAATCTTATGTGTCAGTGGAGTAACTCACAAAGGCACTTTGAAGATGATGGTCCTGATGTGGGAGGTGTATTTTGAGGTTTATTTGCTTTGTCTTATTTCAGTTAAATGTTACTAGTGGAGTGGCAGGACATTAGGATTGGGAAGACAGGGACTCAGTTTCCCTGTCCATTGCCATTGGATTGAAAACACATGGCAGGAGGGGAATGCTAAATAAAGGTCATTGGTATCTTTTAGATTGTATAGTCTTTCCATTGCAAGGGCAACCTGGAAATTGCCTGGTAATTTGCAATTAGAAGTGCTAATTTGGTGTCTAATGCTGTATTACATTTGAACAAACGAAAGCTGCGATTCTGTGACACAAGATGTATGGTTCTGTAGCAGTTTAAAATGTCCCTGCAAAAACAGCCATTATTTTTTGTCCATAGCATCTCTTTCACATGTCTTATTCTGTGCATGTTAGTAGTAGCTAAAGGGAGGAGGTGGGGTTGTGTTGCTTTCATATTACTTACGGAATAGGTACTTCTCTGCTCTTGAGAAAGAATAGAGAGAGTTAGTAATAAATGAGGTGGCATTAGCAAACTGTTTCAGATTTTTTGTAAATACAGTGTAAGGTATCTTTTTAGGAACAGAGCCACTAGAGAAGTTTGAGGGTTTTTTGTTCTTTAATACAAAAATTATATATTTTCTAATAAATAGAGGGTACCATAATTTGTAAGTTGTGAGAAGATGTGAACAAAGTCCTTTGGATGTGTAGCTGAATTATGAAACTGTGGTAATGTTAAAAAGTTGCTAATGTAAGACAGAAATGTACTTCCATGTCCTTGGGAAGAGCATAAATGAAATCCATGTTTGCCCAGGACTGAGGACTGCAGAAGCATCTGTTGCTCTGTTCCATTTCCATTGCATGAAGAACAGTTTCAGAAAGAGTTTTGGCATAGTGACTTCATTTTCAGGAATAACAAAGAAGCTGTGTTTGGATTTGGAGGGAGCCTCCTGAACAGAACTTGTGGCTCCTCTCCTTGCTTGCCAAGTGAGCTAGCTGATTTTTACCTCTAGTACACACACAGTCTCAAATGCTACCATCTTCTAGTGTTTCCTAAGCTTTACTGACAAGTGTCTCCTGCTAACTCATTCAGCACCAATCACTGAATGTGAATGCTAAACCAGAAGGAATGTGTTAACAAAGTTGTGAGTACCCTCACATTATTCCTATACTAGTCAAGCCGTGTTCTTCCCACTTGAAAAGTTGTTTTCAAGCTGAGATATTGAGTATTTTTGACTGACAGCTGTGCTTCAGTGTCACTTTGATTACCAATAAACTTGTCTTTTATTAAAAATATAAAGGTACCAACCGCAAGGTTACAGTTGTGGAATTTAGATAGGCAGTGACAAGCAGTGTCTGATTAACACTGCTAATCTGCCAGCTGGAAGGAATCCCAAGTTGAGAGGATCAAAATTCCTCCAGAAATCTGGCAGTTGGCTGATAATGTCTCTTGCTAAATGTCTTACGAGGCTTACAAACACAATACACATATAAGACATGTCTTGAGTTATCGCTCCTGGTCCAATGTTGCCCAGCTGAGGCTTTTGCTGGCTCTTCTGTATTTCTTTGCAACTTTTGCTTTTCAGAATATGTTTAAGCCTCGACTGGTGGTGACTTCTTACAGACATTCTTATCTCCATTCCCCACCCTCATGCAGTATTTGCTATGTTACTTAAAATAGTTTCTTTCTTTTTAGTTATGTTGTCTTTAATTAGCCTACCAATAAAAGATCTGTTGTAATCAGATGTACTTTTTTAATCTACGGACTTCTCCTCATGCTTCTTAGAGTCAAAAGCTCACACTGGACTTTCCTAAGTCAGGTTCCTCTAAATGTGAACCACCTTTACAGTTTTTCTATGATAAAATTTAAATTGTGTCCATATCGCTTATGTTTTATGACTGCTACAGAAGTTAGTTATGACAAACCTGTTCAGGGCTGCAGGTGCCACTAATTCAGAGGCAGAAAAATAGATCCCCAAAACTTTCTGGTTGTATTTTCATTTATAGATTTACTATTCTTCTGATTGCTTTTGGCCAATAAGAGACTTTTGACATACTCATGCCTACATATGTGAGTGCCATTCCATGTCTCTCCACAAACCATTTCTCTGAAGAAGCCATGGTTTTATTTGAGTTTATAGCTATCAGCCTTTAACAGTTCTGTAATAATTCTCGGCCTCTGTTTGTGCTCCCTTTTTCCTTTTTATAGAAAACTTACTAATTCTGATGTGTCCTTTTTAAAATTCTTGATAGCACTTGACAATTTATTACTAATAAAAATGAGTTGATTAAAGACGGTCAGCTTTAAAATCTTTTATATGCCATGATTTGATTGATTGAATCCTGGGCTCTGTTAATTGCTATGACTGAGGTTTCATAGCTTTTTTGTCATTTCATTTCCATAAATGGAACCTGATCTTATTCCCTTATGGGAAATCAGTTTGTGTTTATGCAGGTGGTTGAGCATAGTTTAATTCAGCAGTAGACTTCACTCATGAAGTTCCTGCTGATTCTTACGAGTTTTGTGCAGAGTCACAAAGAGATCAGCTCCTTTTTAATTTCTCAGTGGCTTTTGTGTGCTCATGTGCACAAATACCCATACACACAGACACCTTGGGATATGCAGTGAGCTCTATCTGTGTTGAAAGACAAGAGGGTAGAGAGTTCTAAGGACACTTGACTGTCGCTTTGCTTCTACAGATCTGTATAAGATGCACAGTCCCATTTCTTTATGGAATATGTGGCCTTTAGTTCTTTTATGCCCTTTTTGGTGTTGCCATTTTGGGAAATACCCCTTATATATCATAACGTCTGCCATTTACACCAAATAAGCTTTCATATGCTGGCCAATTCTTGTTAATTTCAACAGGAAGCAGAGCTCTTAAAGGTATTATGTTTCTGAATACATTTGAAGTAAAAGAAGAGTTGAACAGGAATTGTTAGCCATGTAAAGATGGAAGGAGGGCTACCTCTTGCCAGCCACATTTAAGAGGGGACTGAGAGGAAGGGGAACATTGTTATAGAGCATGGCAGAAAATCCAAAGCGATCAGACTTCACTCATATGGTTACAGAATAAAGAGGATTCCTTATCATGCTGTTACAAGTAAATAGTTTTTTGCAGTGTAATTGACTGATTTAAAAAATATTTTAAAAAACCTCAAACCCTACAATTGAGACTGTTCCTAAATAAGTTTCCAAAGTTATCATTGATGAAACTTCTGGAGCATGACTGGCATTTTTATCGATGCTATGTAGCATGGCATGAAAAATCTTTAAAAGTGCTTTTGACAAAGAAATGTATTGAAATAAAAGTCAGACCTTAATTGTTGTATGAAAGCAATATAATCATCTGTAATTGAATTGTCAGAAATGCAAATGTTAGCATCTTGACATTTACCGTTGCTCTTCTGTCTTTTCTAATTATCTTTATTAAAGGCTGAAATTAACAAAGGAAATGGCTGAAAATTAGGAATGGTTTGTTACATTAGGTGACATTTACTTCTTTGATACCCTTTATCTTGAGTTGGAGTTTGATGTTCAATTATTGTCTCTCTTCTAGGGAATTGCACCAAAATTGAGATTTTCTACAAGCTCCCTTATTACAGAAAGTCTGTTAAGCTCAGGAAGAAGTCACATACAGGTTAGCATGATTTCATTGTCTGCAATTTAATTTCTAGATTTAATATTGATAGCCCTGGTTCCACTTTTTGCATATGCTGCTCACTTGAAACTTTTCTCATTCTTTTGTTGTGGTTAAAAGAGTTGTCATGGGTGCTTGACAACTTGATTAAATTTTTAATCAAGTATGAGTAAAGAGTGGGTTCGGTGCATGACGGTAAATGCTGAGAGTTCCTTGAGTCTGAAACAATTATCAGCTACTATGTTCTATGATCAGCTAAAGTGTCAAACCCTGGTGTATTTATAGATGTGAAGATGCCTTCTCACCATTTCTTACTGACACTTAAAATTAAGGTGGGACAGTGAAAGCTACATGAAGTCAGATAAGGTACATTATCAAAAAGAAAACTACTACTTTAATTGTTTTCCATAACAGTAACAGTAATGGAAATTAAGATTTTTTTTTTTAAGAGATTGCCATCAATATTAATCTGGTAATGCTGCTTCTGCAATTAGTAAAGTTAAAAGTAAAACATCTGAAAAGACTTGGGCGGGTGAGGGTGAGTTGGTTCAGTTGGTAGCACTCTGCTCTGGTCTCAAGAATATGAATTTTGGTTGGGTTTCCTGGCACGAGCTGTCATGTAAAGTTACTTATGCTCTTTTTTCACTAAATTACTGAAAAATGGTGCAGCATCATGAAAATGGAATGTTTGTTGGGAAGTCTTCTGGACAAAGAGGGTTAGGTGACTTTGACCTATAGTTCATTGTCAAGTTTCTTCTAAATTTAGCAAATGAAATTAAAAAGAAATCACTGAAAGTAGTCATTATCAGAAAACTTCTCTTAGGGTTATTTCAGTGGAGCAGTTTGATTTAAAATTTAAAATGTCCTTAAAAGTACCTAGAATGTTATAAGTGGCATATCAAATTTGCATGTATTGCAGTGAAGGGGTAGGTTCATGACTGCTGTAAGCCAGAAGCAGTGCAGTCTACTTTTGGGGAAATCAAAATTAATCTTAGAGAATTAGTTCTGGGTTGGTTTGGCCAGTCCTATACTCAGGCTCTCTGCCAGCTTTACACATGCTAGTGCAAATGTGAGAAAAAAAACAGTGGCATGAATGGTCTGTGTGATGCCAGATTCAAACTATTTTGATGCAAAACAAACACATAACTTCAGCTCCATTCAGCATTGGGTGCAGAGGGAAAAGTGTGAAGGCAAGAGGGAAATTTCAATTCTGGGTTCCTCGGAACTGAAGTAGCGCGTGTAACATCCTGAATTAAGACTAATGCCAACTTCCTCAGGCTTGAAAAAGAATTTTTAACAGGAAGAAAAGTCTTGCTACACCATTATTTTTTGTCTTTTGTAACCTGTGAATCTGGGCCCAATTTGACAAAAAGCCTAATTAACCGTACTATGGTATTCACGGTTAAAACATGCTGCTGACTAAGTGGCCTGATAAGAGTTGTATAATCTAGAGTGCCTTGACCTATAAAGCTTGTAGAGTAATTGAATGCTCATTTAATGCCAGGAATTACAGAGGAATGATAATGTAGTTCAAGCAAAACTTCAGTGTTGGAAAGAGTTACCTAGAATTTCGAATCAGTCACCGAAGAAGCTAATAGTTATTTGGAGGAGATGTTGGTCCTGATTTTTAGGCCAGCTGTGCTGGTAACAACAACAAAATTAGACTACCAGCTGCCCCATCCAATATTGTGGGAAGGGAGGTCATGAGGTTGGTTCCTCCACTTACCTTTTCCAGTCTAAATGGAACCTAAGATCTATGACCTCTAATATCATCAAGTGTAACCATATTAGCCTTGGTTCTATTCATATGAACTACAGAATAAAGACTGCTGGTGTTTTAAAGGCAATATCAACTCAGAGATCAACTTTTAAGGCAGTAGTCAATAATGGTGTGATTTTTATAAATTTTAGCTACAGAATCTGTATTTCAGATGTCAACTGTCAGTTTTACAAATAAACAGCTGTCTTCTTTTGTAAAAATATTCCTGTGATTTGAGATCATCTTTAGAAGATGGTCTCTGAAGATATGGATTTTTTGGAAGGTGGGGAATGGAGTGTTGTAGGGTTTCTTACTAGGCATAACTTCGTCATTATAACTGTTACAGAATGAGTAAATTCACCAGGATCCAAAAGAAAAATAACAGAATTGATAGAGAATGTAATTACACTTCTGTGGGTCTTTAGGCAACTCAAAGTGAATATAGTTTTATCTATTAAACGAGCCCCTATTTTAATTTATGTATTTTATTTTAAAGGCTTAGAATTTTTAAAAGTTAAAAAAAAAATCAGACAGAAAGATTATTCAGATCTGTGTATGTCCAATCCAGGTAGTTTCTGTTAAATGAACTTGTGAAAAAATTCAATTTAATTTTTACAGTCTCTGTACAGAAAACTGTGTGAGAAAGCTAACTGGGTAAGTAAGAGACACTTAACTGGCATGTAGTAATCTCTGTTCTAACCTTTTGGTTAAAAAGTTGGGTTTTAAATTGCTGATTGGTTACAGCTTTGTGTGGGGAACTTCAGCTGACATGGCATCTATTTCTGTTAAAATTATTAGTTCCCTCTTTGCATTATTTTCAGTGACCTTTGTTCTGCATGCTGTCAAACCAGATAATTCTCTTTTTCACTTCAGGGTGATTTGAATGGAGTACATCACTCAGCCCCACACAGGAAACTGCAAACCAGGTTACCCAAGAAAAACACTCTTTCACCTGAGAAAAGCAGACACAGCTCAGCATCAAAGAACTACCAGCAGCCTACAATAGCTTCTAAATCACGTTCTCCATCTCCATACACAAAGAGAAGAATGTGTGAGCTATCCCAAGAAGCAGGGCAGCGATTGGCCCATTTAAACCTTGGGCCTTATGAATTCAGAAGAGAAACTGATAAACCTCCCTTTGTAGTCAGACGGGTTTGTATTCTCTCCAAAGCACTTCCAGCTTAAGCACAGATCAAATATTGTTCTTTCACTAAATACTGCTCCAAAAAACTCATTCAGCTCTTAGTTTAGATGAATAATTTTTCTCTCCTTAACAGTCTGTCACATAGTGATTTAAATGTAAAATTAACTAAAATAAAATTTCTTTTATCCACGCTAGTTACAGACAAAGATCAAATTCTTTCATGAATGTCTTGGTTAAATTCTCTAAGGCCCCATTTCTTTTCTTCCAGCGCATTAGACAGGATAATAGGTGTATAAATTCAGCTTGGAAGTAATTGATATTAGTATTAAAAATTCTTGAATAAGACTTTAAAGAAGGAGTGTCTAGTCACATTATGAACACTTACACTTCCTCTCTTTCAACTTTTTTTATGTAGGAATCCTCTGATCTTTGAAATACTTCTTGCTTCAGAGCTCCATCACTAGCACTTTTGACTCAGTGTTCATAACCAACCTAACTTTAGCACTCACATAAGGACTTTTTGCTAACCATACATGACATATTGTTCTGAAATTAGGCACTAACTTAATGTAACTGATTAAGCACTTTAATGCTAAAGGGGCCAGATTTCCCAGCCTCCTTGAGTATCATACTCATTTTTTTCTCTGTTAATTTTTCTTATGATTGAAGCAATGCTTCATTATTAGAAAACCACTCTGAGGCAGAGTTGGGATTTTCTGATTCTGTGCTATGACATGATTTGTGTACAATTCTGGACACCTGTCATAGCCATTAAGATAATTTATTGTCTAATTAGTTTGCTTCTCACTTTATGTAATTGTTTTCTACTTTATGTAGAAATGAATTAATAATATCCTGTCAAATTTTAGAATTCTTTTCCAAGTTTTATTCGGCATATAGATACCTTTTAGGAATTCACATTAGCCTTAATAAGCCATTAATCATTAATTAATCAACCTACTGTTTGTCTCTCTCTGTCTCTGGTATTTCACTTGAAACTCTTTGAATCAGTTCTTCTGTTATTTGATCTATAGGTGAAGTTCACAGTTTAATTATAGCATATTTAAACACCAGTTATTGATTTTTATTTCTTGATTGCATTTGTACAAAAAAGGAGAAAGCTTCTCTCTTAACATGCCATATCCTTTAGGGCATCTTTACTGCTGAGAACTCTTTCTGGCCTGGAGATCTTACGTTATATGAAGATTAAAATTAGGTTATTTTAAATATAACTAGTTTAATTAAGAAGAGATTGAGATCTCTTTTGGTGAGATCTGAACTGTTTGGAATAAATATGAGGTACCAAGAATTGTTTTAAAAGACTGCAGACATTATAGATGAAGTGAAAACTTGCATTTTCGTTCTTTGAAACACATGACAGTCAGAGTTTTCTAGACCTTTATAGCACTGTTCTTCACCGTAATGCTATTAGCATTCACATATAGTAAGTGTGTTGTGAAAATGGCTTTAAATAGTATTTAAATAAGAAGAATGTATTTCAGAAAGGACTCGATGAGATCTTATGAATAAAATCAGAAAACAATAGGAACTGATTCTTCTGGTCCTGAGTGTTTTAACAGTATTTTTGTTTCAGGTTGAACAATCAAGTCCTAGTATTAAACTTCATACCTGGTGCCCCATACAAGAAAGCACAGCAGAAGCCTGGACCAAGGCAGACTATGGTCAGTATTTTCTCTATATGTATCATTAATGCTCTTTTTTTTTTCTGCAGTAGTTTAGTGAGTTTATTTTGTTTCGGGTTATTTTGTTTTGGTCTTTTAATTAACTTATTTATTTATTAAAAAAAAAAAAAAAAAGAACAGTCTACATTGGACAGAAGGCTGTTCTTCCTACAAATAGGAAGAAAACTGAATAACCTAATATTGCGAAAGGTGGTTTTAGATAATTCTTTACCTTGTGGCATGTGGCATCAGAGTAGGAGTAGGAAATACCAAAGCCCAGGCAAGGACTGTTTCACTCCACTTGCTCTGTAAGGTGGATAGTGAAGCAAATGTGCACCACAGTCTGTGGGTTTGTGTATCAGGCTTGGAATATTGTTCATTTCGAAGTTCAGGGCCTCTGTTCCTTCAAAAATGAGTAATGTTTATTTCAGCAGTATTTGTGAGTAGTGCATCAGTGACTTACCATTATTAATGTGCATCCAGGATGTCTCAAATGTTTGCTTCAGCATCCATTGGTATCTGTAGGTGAGGATTTAATAAAAGGTGTGGGACCAGACATTTAAGGAAGTACCCTAGCACTTGACTTTATTGCATGTGTCTGGCAATATGAGAATTTTAATTAGTCTCATGAGTATTTATTTGTTATGTGTGCTCTGCCTTATTTTTATTGTGCCTCCTCACCAATTATAAATTGTGCAGCAAATCATTATGAACTTGCTATTTTACATTTTTCTTTGTAGTAGCACTGGGTGCAGCATTTTAACCCCTTTGGGGTTATACTCACCAATGTGTAGCAGCTGAATACTGTAACAGAACTATTATCATCTGATACCATTCTACTTAGAAAATGAGTTGGTAGTTTCTGGCCTGGGGTTAGGAGACCAAAATCTGCCTCATTATAATATCCAGAGGATTCAAGACACCTCCTTGTGTCTTGAGGCTTAGGTGTAACTTCTGAAAAAAAACAAAAAAACAGCAAAACCCCCCAAAAAATATATTCCTGGGATTAGAAATCTTGATACTGGCAGTACTGGCAGTACAGTTTAGACCTTTTTTTGCTTTCGTGCAGGTAGGGAATAGAGGGGTGTTTGTACCTCTTTGACTGTGGGACACATGAGGGCTGTTCAGTACAGGCAGATACAACCAGTCAAAAAAACCAGACATCATTTAATGTCAGTTCTTCAGGGATGAGGTGTGTGTTGACAGTGGTGAAAGATCCCAACCTAAGAGTTTCCTCACCTCTGCTGCCATGGGCTTCATCCTCACAGTTCTGGGCTATTGGGGAGGGAATGAATGATGAGGTGATAAAGGAGGGGGAGGTGGTTGTAGGGAAACTTGTTCAGCAAAGATACGGTAAGGTACTGTAATGAGCATCAGGAATGGCAGAAGAACTTGATTTGATACTGATTTAGGCAATTAATAGCTTAGCAAAATGTGCCACACTGGTCTATGCAGAAGACTGTGGGTACTCAGGTTCATGACTGTAAACACTGTTCCTTTAAATGTGAAGTCATTGTTTTCAGTTAAAGAAAATTATTTCCTGAAATATTCTGAGGACACTGTTTAGAATTTCACATTTTATAATAATAATAAATAATTGCTTTAGTATTGCTTGGGAGAAGAGGGAAGCTATTAAGTAAAAGATTTCATAACTCAGATTTTCATTTGCATTTCTTTTGAGATGCACCTTTTTTCTTTCCACAGATCCTTCTCTTCTTGGCAGCTACAGACCCAAGAAAGCCAAAGTGAGTACTTTGAAGTGCTGTTGTTTACTAATTATTTTTCTGGGGGCAGCTCTGAGTGAGAAGGGTTGTTGGGCATAGGTATTTTTTAAACTTTACTACAGTATCAAAAGCAAGAAAATGGATATTTTAAATCTGATCTAACCTGGTTTAGGCCTTCTGACAGATTATTTACAAATAGAAATGTGAAACTCAACACTTTCTAGGATATTCGTGCCTGTAGGTAGAGAAATTGCTTTTCTTTCAGGCTTGTGCAAGGCTGTGGAATAGTCTGCAAAGGCAGTTTGCATTTGCCTTCCCAGTCATTCTGAGGGCACACCCAGTTCTGGAATTGTATGCAGAGGTAGAGCTGGTCCAACTGGCAAGCCACAGATCTGTTATTCCCCATCCTTTCTTTTTCAGATTTTAGCTGCTTTGTGTATTAGATGGATTTTTTTCTTTCTATCTTCATTTAGTTGTTTTTTGTTCTAGGTTCCTGAAGTACTGCAGAAATTGTGGGTTTAGGCTTTTAATTATGTATACCCCTTATATTTTCTAATGGATGGAAAAACTGATGGTAACAGGAATAGGGGAAATAAGAGGAAATAAGAGGATAAACCTTGACATGTTAGGGGCATTTTTGTCAGATTCTAAGCTTTTATTACCAAGTATTACATATTTGCATACCATGCAAGTCTAATATCTTATGCCACTTTTGGATTGTCTATGGCTGTAAATTAGAAGCTGTAAAGAAAAGAGATAATTTCTATTGTATATGCTAAATATATCATTGGGGTTTAATGAGTTTTTAAATTGTTTAGGGGGTTTTGTGGTTTGCAGAGGTTTTTTTGTGTTGTTGTGGTTTTATTTCCTAATAATGGCTATTTTAAGGTTGTGATGTTCCCCCCATCCCTGTCCTCCTATGGAAAAGTAGATTTTTAGGACCAGCCATTGTTTGGAGAATGCAGATAGCTGAGCTACAGGTTAATTCATTATGTTCTTGATTCTTATCAGTTGTGATTCTTACAAAATCAGGGCTGAACAGAATGGGTCTTTTTCTTTCTAGAAATACAATACATCATTACTTAACAGGAGTTGTTTTCCAAAGCTGAGGAAAAAAAATCCTGCAGCCTGGAAAGAGCTAATGAATAACCTGATTATTATTGGTCTGGCTTTGTTGTGGTTCTTATGTTTAATTTTTTACATTTTAGTGGTATGTTTCAAGTCAAGAGGAACTCTGATAGGAGAAATGAGTAAAGTGAAGAGTGAGCAGAAGATGAGTAGATGAGCCCTTTGCCTTGAGGAATAGCAAAACCTGAGGAAAAAAAGTCTTAAGAACAGCAGGTCCCAGACTAAAGAGAGGTCTGAGGTTTTTGTTTTGTAGACTTTCAGGCTTTATTCTGAATCTGAGATTCCTGGAAGGGGAAAACTGTGAGGGCAGCCTTTAAATAGTGAAGTCAGAAAATGTGATAAAAGGGTTGGTACACTAGACTGTAATAAGGTGATGGTCTAGATACAAACACAGTCCTTTGACATTTACTGATTTAATTGAGACCCAGGTCTCTGAGGGTCCTTTCATCAGCAGATATTCCTGCATCTATATGGGACTTTTAACCTTTTGGTTTAAAAAATAAACCCATGAAAATTGTATATCATAATAAATTTTAGCATGGTTTGATGTCATTTTTTACAGGCCAAACCCACTCATGCTAAAGACTTGGACCATTCTGACGTTTGCAATGAGGATGGTGTCTTGGATCCACCCAACAGACAGTCCTGTTCTGGTGGTGTGTTACAGCATTCAGCACCTCCAGAATTTCAGAAGCATTCTCTAAGTTCTGTGCTAAACCGATCTTCTCTGAGGGAAAGGTAATGACTTGGTTTTGGTTGTGAAATTCTGCAATTAGGAACATGAGCAGATGATAACGTTACTTGCATGTCTATACTTTGCATGTTTGAAGATGTGCAGGCTGAAGAGACTGTAAAATAATCTTTGAAACAATGAAGCCCTAGATTTCAGGCGGCCAATGTCCATATAAAACAGAGAATACTTAAATAAATATATAAATAATCACTGTTTCAGAGGCAATTAGAATCTCAGGGGTTTAACTTACAGGTACCTGTCAAGTAAGCTTTAGGGAGGCACTTGGAAACCTTGTTTCCTTCCTACTGTTCAGCCTTGTCTTTGTAAGCATATACTTGCTGCTGTCCTGCAGTCAGATGAGTGACTGGTGAACATAACATGCTTGGGTTAGCTTTAATCTAGTCATTATATTATTTTCCAGTCTTTCTGCTTTCTTGACATCCTAAGATTTTTTTTTGTTTAAGCTGAAGTGTGAGTCTCTGCAGCAATTGTGTGTGTATTAATTTCTATATTTAATTTTCCTACTCTTCTCTGCTGTCCCCCATGGGGTTGGGTGGCAATAGTTTCTAGTATCCCTTAAATCAGTGGATTTAGATCCTGAGGCTGTTATTTTGGGCACACCTCATACCTTCAGTATCTGATGAGGGTGGGGTAAAAGAAATGTCAAAATAGCAACAGGTTTTTTCATGCTAAACTCCTCCATCCTGCAAAGAGGTTATTACCTACCTCTTGCCGAATAGAACATGAACTTGGTGTGCAATACTACTGCTGTACATTTAGGTTACTAAGTTAGGAGATGACTTTCTAGAAGCAGAAAAACTATATGCAAAGCTGAACCTGAATAACAGAAATTCGGAGAAGCTGAAGATCAAACTGATGTCCTGTCCTAAGTGCAGAAGTGTTTACTGAGGCTCTACTTGAAAATGTACTTCGTGGCTAGTTCACACTTGGTCCAGGCTGTTTCATTCCTGTTACCATTAGTTCCTCAGTTAATCAGTGCTCACAGGATGCATTTGATAACCTGCACACAATCTGATGCTTTTTTCCAAAAGAGAAAAATTGCACCCGTTTTTTTCTTTAAAAAGAAAAATGACAGCTGGCAGGTGGGCATTGAATTTTTAATACTCATGAAGACCTAGTTGGTGTTTTAACACCTTCCTCTGCTTGATAACTTGCTTGTTTGTTGTTCTGTGTAATAGTATTTCTTGAAAACTATTATAGAAAGATGAACATTTATATTATAGAACATATTAAATTATAGAACATATCTGGGATTTGGAGGTTTCTTTGTCATCTTGTCTGCCTCCCCACTCTCTTCTGAAAAGGCTTGTACATTGGTTACCCATATTGGGGGAAGTGATAGTATAATGGTGACATTTTAATCTTTCTTTTTTCATCTAGAGTTTTTTGGGGGGGGAAAAATGCTTGTGTGATACTTTAAAATGGATAATATAAAGTAATAGGGTTCCTTATATGGATAGCAGGAAACTCTTCTATGCTGTGAGATGCTGCAAGATGCTGCTGCATGAACAGTAATTTATTCTTTTACCAGTTAATCTCAAAATTGTCTGAATGTTGTTGCTTTTTCTCTTTGCAAGCCCCTCTCCAGAATAGATTTGTGATCTTGTGAAATTATGTTTTTTCTTCTTATTAGAAAAAATGTTCTCAGCTCTTTAGAAATGTAATATCTCTTTATGTTAAAGTTGTAAGCATTTACTTTTGTCAACTGAAAAAAATCAAAATGAGAAGGTAGAGGGCACAGTCTAAAAAATTTGATTTCTATTTTATGATGCTGAGATAACAATGGCTTTAGCTGAGAGTTATAGTTGGAATGACAAACACAGGTCAGAGGTCAGTGTTGGGAAATGCATTCAAATGCTGCTGTTCAGATCATAGAAATACAGAGAAAATCAGTACTACTGAAAGTATACCAGTGTTAAGAGTATTTGCAAGCCTATAGAGTCTTCTCCCATAGTATTTGGCATTTATTTCTCAATTTTATTTTGAATTACAAAGACAAAGAGCTTAGCATATCCAGGCTCTTTTTTAAAATGCTAGTCAATGCACAGTCAGTGTAAAACTTGACCTTCCACCCTAACCTCTGTTTCCCTTTTTGCCTTTTTATTTATTTTTTTTATGTAGTATGAAGTGAATGTCTGCTTTCTTGGGAGTATTTCCCAGAGACCTGCTGAATACTTTTTAGGTCAATGCAATAGTTTTCAGTGACAGAGAAATTTGGACCTTGCATAAAGTTCTCTGAGCCCTTTTGTATCCATTCTAGCAGTTTCCAGTCCCTTTTTGTGAGCCTGCTACAGAGACCACAGATTAATCCTCTCCCTTTTTCCACTGGGTTTAAGCCAGAGGCAGAACTGTAAATAGATGAACTGTCAGATAAGGCAGCAAAGTTTTGAATATTTATTTTTCATGCTTTATCTTTATGATTTTCATTATTTAGCCCACCTAGGGAAAGCATTTACTAGTGTTGCAGAGTAATGCAGCTGTGCAGCTCCATTTCCCATTTTGACTCTGGCTCCTATGCAGAGCAATGGTACCTGCTCTCTATTCAGTTCCTGCCTGTGATGTGACCCAGCTTCAATCACTGCAATTGACTTGTCCCCACAGAATGGTTGGGTTTGTGTATGCTTTGTGAGGGAAGGACTGGATTCTCTCAGAGCTGCTACAGGAAAGTGAAAGTCCAGACCTTGCTTTCAAAGAGCATGTACATGGCAGTCATGCAATCCTAGAAGATGACATTTTCTTTGGAGACTTGCAAGGTAAGCTTTCCTGGCAGCACTGAAACCTGCAGCAAAGTACTTTTCATAAAGAAAAGGAGAAACAGTGAGGTGGATTCTGCAGGGTAATGACAGAAATCCTCTGAATGGAGCTGAAGTCCTCTGAATGGAGCTATCTGCTGGCACAAAAAAAATTCTTTTCTCAAGAGACTGCAGTGATCATAGGCGTGTTTCACAATTTCTGTTATGTTGAGAGGCAAAGCTCATGTATTTGGGATCAAAGGATTCTTTTTTCCTATTCTGGACATGGCAGGCTTTTGCTTTTGTTTTTTTATCATTGATCTGAAGAATAATAATTTCTAGAGTGAAGTCCAGCTCAACTTTTTCTTTTAATGTTCTGTTGGTTATACTGCTGATATCTGATCTTACCTACTCTAAAATTTAACAAAAATCTAAGTTCTGTTTCAAGTAAGACAGAGGTTAAATGTATGGATCAGATGCCCTTCTGTAATAACCATCTTTTTTAGGTTATCTTTTTCCAAGTACAAGGGAAATACCAACATGAAATTAGCGATTAGTAATGATAGATACATGTTAAATACTACTGCTAAGATACTAATGAAAAACTAGATCCTACATGAAATCCTTTGAAAATTCCAGTTATCAGAAGCTTTGGCTTCAGTGACCTTGAAATATCACCCCAGGATTTTGGGTACTAGTTTCGTTGCATAGCAAAATCCAGACCACTGGCAGTTCACCTAGGATTTTAGGGAGTAGGTTTTCTTCTCTGAGACTGTTTCAGCTCTGAGAAATCTACCATGAAATGGAACACTCAAAAATTTAGCAGACATTTTAGGAAAAAGGTTTGCTTGAGGGAAATGCTGCAAGTAGGTGTTCTCTCTATTTCTAGCTACTTAAAGCAATTATTTCTGATTTTTTTTTAGTTCAGTTAGGTAGTGATGTTGCTCTTGAATCTTCTGGGTTTATCAGTATCACCTCTTGAGGAAGTTTCCTTTTTGCATTCTTTAAGTTAACCACTGGAAATCAGCACTTGAAGATCAATAATTTCATACAATATTCTGTAAAACTGAGCAGTATCTAAGCCTTTCATATTTTTAACCAGTATCTGCACTATTTGTCATCCTCATAGGCTGATTTTACTGCAGCAGTTGGTAAATTTGAGATTGATTGCTGTCAAAGCTGTTTTGTATATAAATAAGTTCAGAGGAGATAGAAGGTAATGGAAAAGCTTTCAAAGAAGATAAGGAGGTGCAGCCCACTTATGGCACACTGATGTTTTAGTGCCACGCTGACTTGAACATTTTTGTGGCTACAGTTCAGCTGGAGTGCTGGCCCTTCCTTGAAATCTTGGGTGCTGTCTGTCACTTGGGATTCATTTTTTTACATGAAGATGATTTATCTTGCCCCAGTTTTAAGGATTAGATACGAAGCTTAGGAGGGAAAAGAAAGCATTTAGTAATTTTAAAACTCAGCACTGAATGTATCTCTGATGCTTCAAACCCTTTAATAGGGCTTTTGAAAGTAAGACAAACTATTTAGAAAGGCTGAGAAATTTTTACCTTTTAAGAACTTATTGAAGAGGGAGAGCACATGGGAACACAGCTAAGCTGTCAGCTTCTGCTTTGAAATACATAGGTTGCTGTGCTTTGATTTAAGGCCTTGTCTGTGTGTAATTGTTTCTGCTTCATTGTAGTATCCTGGCACTGTGAAAGCAGCACACTTCCTCCACTTAAAATCCTTATATTCTTACAGTTTGTGGATGTTGGTGTCTTTTCATCCCAATTCAGAACTGGTCTGTGCAAATATAGTCTCTAAAACACTTGTACAGGTATAGCTGCATCTACACTAAGATTCAGAGCCATCAGTCATTTTAAAGAAAAGCAAAATCAAATAGCATCCTTTACTAAGTAGACCAGTACAGCTCTTAAGTGTAGCCTGGCCTTTCTATTGTGTCTCCATACAGACCAGTATGCATTGAGAACTAAGTTGATCATACTGAATTACCTCTTCATGTCCTCTCAAATGAGAGTAAAGCAACTTCACTTACAGTGAATGCTGCATAAATGCCTACTTAGATATAATATAGCATCTGCAAGGATGTTTTTTTCTATTTCAGACTTAAATATATTTCGTTTTCTTGAGAATCTCTCTTGTTCCATGTATAAGTTCTTGCAGGTTGTATTTTTGCAGGTTATACTTAGCTTTAAGAGTTCTTTTTTCCCTCTTCTCCCCAATCACTGTAACGTTTCTTCCAATTGCCAATGTGGTACTACAGTGCTGCATTGATTTCTGTCCTCTGATAGTTTGTCCTTGTATGTGGTTTTGCTCAGCATGAAGTCTTTGTCTTTGAAGTTGATGAATTCTTCATGGAGGCCACGTGCACAGAGTTGTTCCCCAGGCTGGGAGGTGTGATGGTGGGGAGAAAGAGTCACGACAGGCATTGCAAATATTCTGTGGTAGGCTTTTGCATTGATTCCCCTGATAGGAAATAGTATCTCCTGCTGAAATGTAATATTAGCATTTTTGCTGTGTGCAAATGGATGATTGGATTTGAAAATTCCTATTTATTACAGCTCTCAAGTTCACAAGCTGCTGTTTGACTAGAGTACATGGGTGGATGTATCCTGTTTGTATTTCTAATGGAGTATTTCATCCAAAGGGATAGAATTATACATGGAAACAACTTTAACACAGGATCTAGACTGTCTGCTTGGCTTTTTTTTTTTTTAATATCAAGATAGATGCTTTCTGTATGACCTTAAAAAAACATTCTTATCTCTTAAAAGAAAATAAATGCCTTTAGTCACATTACAAGGGAAAATGGTTCTGTTTCCTTGATTGTACTCGACACAGCATCTTTGAAATTAATCTTGAGAAGTTCTCTGATTGATCTTGCTTTTTCTAGGTCACTGAGCTATATTTCCAAAGTGTTTATACAATCTATTGGAATCAATAAACAATTTAAACTGATGTAACTGCAGAATGTTTGCAAGTCCCAGGGAAAATTGAAAGTATGACAAAGAATACAGCTGTAGAAGTTTATTTCGTTTATCAGGACAAACAGTCATTGAAGTGAAATGACTTTCCTATCAACACTGCAATATGATAGTGACACCTTAATCACATAAATAAGTAGCTAGTCATTTTAAAAGCTCATTATTGGTGATTTTGGGCAAACGCAATCCCTTTATTTATACTTCAAAAAACTGTGCTCTAAAGTCAGTCGGAGAGTCAGAACATTGTAAAGAGGTTTCACTTCAGATTATATTTGTTATGTTTCAGGCAGGATTTTATTTTAGTTTTGAGTTTTGCTTGCCATAAATGTTAACATTATGACTCTAAATGTGGCTTAGACTCTATAGTTATCACTAAAATGAGACAATACAACACTAGAAAAACTATTTAAAAAGAAGCTGATACTGTATTTAATCGCACTTAAGGTTCTGATTTTTTTCTTCTCTTTTTCTTCCTCTTTTTTAGTAAATTATATTTTCAGTGCATGAGATGTTAACATTCCTTATACCACAGCGCACACTAGTGGATTCTATAAAAAAAACACCTGAAGAAAGAAATCTTAACAGTTCTTGAATTAAATACTTAAATCTTCTTCTTCTTGCAGACACAGCCGCATATTTTCTAAATTAATACAACAGCAAGCTGAATTTTCTTTTTTCCAAAAGTAAATACATTTATCTTCTAGGTTGTTTGTAGATTTAAGGTTGATAACAATGATGTGAAATCTTACATACGAATTTCATAACATTTATTTCCCAAAGGCAATCTATTCCAACTTCTTTTCTCAGTGCCAGCAACCCAGATCTTAGAAGAAGAGCAGCTGTTGTATAAATAAGAGAAAATGCCATGGCTTCATGGCTCTATCTTTTATTTGTCAAATGGGAAATGATTCACTCTCATTGCATCTAGGATGCACATTTTAAACATGCATTTTGAAGGTAGTTTAATATTAGTAAATGTTTGAAAATGGTAATAGGAAGTCATAGGATGATCGTAACACTCCAGCCTTTTTCTTTTATCTCTCTTCTTTAAAAAGCAAAGGTTTTTTTCTCTGCTAGTGATGGAGTGCATGCATTGTAACACCATATATCAAACTGGATTTCAATGTGTTAGGGAAATTAATGTTCCTGCCTGCCCAAGGGACCTAAACTTCTGTTTCTTTAAAGGCAATGCTTTCCTGCCCTAACAAAATTCACAAACCATTTTGCTTTCTTTTAGGAAAATTTATGTGAGAGCTTTTTGTGCAAGAGATTGTTAGATTCTAGTGTGCAAAAGAATTGGACAGTATGGATTTGCCATACAGGCTTTTGGGTTTTAAATCAGTCCTAAATGTTCAGGATGCTAATACGAATGTTATAGCCAGCTTTGTGAAACTGCTTTCCTGTAATAATCCAAAGATAAACAATGTTAAATGTCATTAGAAATATGGAAAATACATTTCTCTATAGATTAAATGATTCATCTTCCCAGTCCTGTGTCACCACCTGGCACCCTTTTTTCACGTTAAAAAAAACCATTTAGAAATAGTCAGATAGGCTCTTTATAGCAGAGAGAGGTATTTCAGAAAGGTAAGCAATAATAAGTGGGTCCAAATATGTTAATTAGATACAAGAAAATAGAAGAAAGTTAATCAAAAGCAGAGACCTGGTAAAATTCTACTTACAATGATTCTTAACTTATGTTGATCTCTCTTTTTTTAAAAAAAAAATTATTTTAAATATATTTCTGAGTGTACTAACGTGGAGGTAGTTGTTGATCCCGTTCTTAAAATCTTTTTTGCCTCTCTTAACAGACTGAGAATAACTATGGCTATTAAATTTCTGTGAGCTTCTGAACTTGTTGAGTGTGAGGGGTTTGTATTTATTAGTACAATGGGAAAAAATGTGATGCTAAACATAAAAGGGTAAAACAGGCAGAACAGGTTGCCCAGGAAATCTGCCACCTCCCTGGAAATGTTCAAGACCAGGTTGGATGGGGCTTTGAGCAACCTGGTCTACTTCTTCCTGCCCATGGCAGGGGGGTTGGAACTGGATGATGAACTTTAAGGTCCCTTCCAGCCCAACCCCTCCGATGCTTTTATGAAAATCCAAAAGCCATTTAAAATGCAGTTCCATCTTGTGAAATAAAGATTGGGAATTGGCAGGTTTTTAATTCCATGGGCTTTACAGTTTGCATGCTTTAGGGTTATCTTCCTGTTGATTTATTCCACTGAAAAGAATTTCCTATGTGTGGTATTTCCTTTAAAAAGAGAAAAATGAAACCTGATCGCAGCAAATAGAATTACTGTGTAGCATTTCTATTCTATAGGGACAATACAAACATTATGGAAATATTACTCATGTTACAAAATCATCAACATTTTCTGTTTTGCATCTCTGTTGGTATTGTGGATGCATACTGTTTATGCACTGCTTTGAAATGTTTCTTTACCCCAAAGGAGAAAAAGAAGCAAATCTAAACGTCGTGTGTGTTCCAAACAGAAGGCCTGTTTCATAATTGTGAGAAAAAAATAAATGTGAGTCAAAAGCATGCTTCAGCTTTTCAACAAGAAAATATTTCTTCTGTTTGTTTTTCCTCTTCTTCTTGCAGGTTTACCTCTGGTTGGCTTTTACCAGCAAATGGAGATGAGATCCATAAAAGAGTTAAAAATATTTTAAGGACACACAGTGCTAGACAGCACCTAATATTTGTAAGTTTGACTGTATGCTACATTCTTCTTTAAGACAATTGAGGTAGATATCTACAGTCTAGAATTTATTATAATGTTGTCCTTTGAAGCAGTCTTGATTGTAGAAATCTGGATTCAGCATATAAGCTGAACTATTTCATACTGATTTCATGGGCTGCTGGTATAAGTAACCCTCTCACAGGATTTTGAGGTCAATTGTGGTTTTTTATATCTGGTTCCCCACTTTGAATTTAAGCAAAAAATATGTTACAGAACTGTAGAACATCAAGGCTTAACATCTTGTGCAGCTGCATATCAGCAGCTACTGGTGTCCAGCTGTTTGTAGGGCTAATACTATTCTTCATGTGTGCTTTTTTCCCTTAATTACCTGGCTTTCAGTGAACAGAGCTCTTTATCTAATGAGATTATGCCCAGGATCAGAGTATTTTGTCCTTAAGTCTGATGGAATTTTGAAGTGCGGTCTTAGACAGATGGAAGTTTTTGCTGTTGCAATTTTGAGAAAGCCAGCTGGGGCACAGGATCTTCCCAGCCAAAGCATTGTACAAGTTGAGTAGCAAGGCAATTCATCTGTAAAGAATTTAAGGTCCTTAGTGTGAGGCAAGGTAAAAAGATACGGGGATGAGAGGTAGGTAAGATTAAGATAAGGAGCTTTGGTGAAATTATTTTTTATGTCTGACAATCTAACAGATGCATTATTGATTGGTTAGAAGACACACAAGTCTCTCAATGAGGAGAAAGGCATCTTTCTTGCAGTGACTCTACTGATTGAGAGTCAATCCTACTGATTTCACTAAAGCCATGGCAGAGGGCTGGGGTAGAAATGGAGGTTGTTGTCTAAATCCACTGTTGCAAGATGGACCAAAGAACATCTGTCTTAGTTCTGAAGTCTTGATTTTTTTTTTTTTTTCTCAAGTGTAGTTATCCTGGGCAGCTCCCTTGCGTGCATACTCTCATAATCTGATTATTTTCTCATTTCTGTTCAATCTTCATTTCATTTTTAGGTTAGTTGTGCTTTTTGTTTTAATCTGAAAAACCTTTTCTCATGCATGCTAAAAATGTTTGATCTCATTCATACTGTACCTCCCTGCATTTGCAGATGAACATTATGATCTTGTAAGCTGCTGCATCTCAAATAGAAGATGCCCATCACATATTTCTGTGTTTCAGCTGCTCCAAAATAGGTACAAATCACGTCAAATGCTTCTCTGATCTTTCAATGAACTTAAGATAAGAAATTGAATTTCATGACAGTCCAGCACCTACATGTAATGAAAGTTTGCACAGCCTGAACCATCTCCAGTGGACCTTGACTACTTTCCTTGAACAGCAGACCATGACTTTATGATAAGAGATCTACTTGTTTGTTAGAACTGGGTGTCTGGTTACACAATCTGTCCATGCAGTCATAAAGGCTATGAAATATAACAATGGGTAAAGGAGAATTAGATCATTTTCTTTCTATTATTTTCTTCCAGATTATGAAGGTACTAGGTAAGATTTTTGTGTCTTTAATTGCCAACCAGGTCAGAAAAAAGCTGGATAAGGACCATTTTTCTCCCTCCATTTTCTCCCACTGAGCAAAAGGAATGGGAGGATGTTAGAGAAGTCTCACAGTGGTTGCTGGTCATGTGCAGCTGACTTGTGAAAGCTGTGCTAACCAGCAGCTGACCTGCTTGAAAAAAATCAGGTCTGCTAGTAGGGATTACCATGAACTACACAAGGATTAGTTGTGATGGCCCCAAATCTAGGCTGCCTTGGTATGCCATGGATGGAAGAGTCATAATAAAAGTGAGGGAGTAGTAAAGCAAGTGCACTGGCTGTGCTGTGAGTAGATTTTGGCTCCAGTCTGGATCCTCTTCCAGACCTTGAAAGGTTAAAAAAATGCCCCTTATTTTCTCATTCCAAAGAGCCGTATGCTAAATAAGCAGTCCCAGAAGCATCCAGCTGTGTTTTGCAAAATTTTGCTTCCACAGTGCTCTGTAAAACCACTGTGACTGGAACTCTGCTGCAGATTCCTTAGGGTGTCCACTGTAGCTTTCTGCTGTGACATTCTGACAGTATCATAATTTATGTTTCCATCTTTTTAGGCTTTCCAGAGCATAATTTGCCTCTGGCAAGTGCTACAGTCTTATTTACCACTGTACCTCATTTCCTCTTTAGTGCTTTGTAGTCTGTGACTGCTGAAGGAAGAGCATTTTCCTGTTTACAAACACACTTATTACCTTATGCTTCACCAAAATAAGTTGTGTTAGCTTTTTCCTCATCCATATGCCTGCCATTCAGCTTCCTATATCTTGTTGCCACCTACTGCTATATTTATTGTCATTTCTTCCAGTCCTCTGTTACAAGCAAGCCTGATTATTTTTACTGCCCAGTCTTTTTCCCAGTTATTTCTTCTATAGCATGAAGGATGATTTTGTTTACTAATCCTTACAGCAATTGGCTTCTGCTAAAAGTGTCCCCTAATATCACCTCCTAAGTAGGGTCTTTGCTCTTCAGAGTAGAGTGAACATGAATGTGTGTAGTGGAATTTCTACCCCCCCTGCCTCAGGTGAGCAACTGGCTCCCTTCAGGAGATGTTTTGTTTCTTCCTTATCAAAGAGGGCAAATATGGGTCAGTTGATGTCCAGATAGCATTTGGGAGGTAACAGTGCTTTTTAGTCACTCCTGAGAATACCACTGAAGGGTCATTCAGTGTATCAGAGGCATTTTTTAAAGTTGGGTAAGCAGGTTTTCAGGCCTGTATATGGAGTCAAAGTATTTAGATCTGTAGAATTCTGTCTGGTAAAATGCATTATATGGATAACTGTAGCTCATTATAAGAGCTAATAAATAATAAGTTTTAGGTTCTTTTTCCCCTGTTCTGCAAGAAACAGAAGGCAGTGAGCTGTAGGTTTCATAGCATTTAACCAATGTGTTTACTGGGGATTATTGAAGCTTGTGCTGTCTGCATAGTTCTTTAGATCTACACTGTCTAGAAATTCTTTCCAGTTTATTACCTGAAAATTATTAGCTGAGTTGTACTGAACTTAATTAAAAGTGTTCATAAATGGCATTTGGCTCATTACACTTCATCCCTTTCTCCCCCAAGAAATGTAAGCACTTTAATAGTCTTCTACTAAATAGGAAGAAAGTATTTTTGAAATGAGATCATTGTAATCAGAAACCAATGTAATGAGAATTTGATTTCTGTGTTGTTCTTTTTTTTTTTTTTTTTTTTTTTTTTAAAAGGATGACAGTAATGCAACAAAAGGAGACTTGAGTAAGATAAGAGAATCTTTGTGTAGAGCACCCTTATCCATGAGTGAACTGCAGAGCAGGTAAGGAGTTTTTGCCTGGCCAAGGTGGAACAGTCAATACTCATTAATACTCATACTCTTCAAAATTTGACTAAAAATGTCTCTTCCAATTTTGAGTTAGGCAATTGCATTCCCGTTGCACTGGGAAAAGGCTTCCATAGAGTTAACCATGGCAAGTTTTTTCTCCTAAAATCAAAACAGGGCTAACTATCATTATGCCTTTCATGCTGTTTGTTACTCTGTCAGTATAGTTTTCATGAAACACCAATTTTGGATCTGAACTTGGTCATAAAAATGATCCCTGGGCAGTAGTTTTTGGGTTTTATCCACCAGAGATTAAATGTAACTTTAAAAATTACCAATTGGTTATTTTTTCTTAAATCTATGGAAATGCAGAAATGCATTGAAGTTTGTTTAGTATTATGGGTTTGGGCTGTTGTGTTGGTAGTGGCTTGGTTGCTTGTTTTTCCAAAACATATATTTGAGAAGCATCTTAAAACCCACACCAAGTGTATATACTGGGGCTTTTGTGTCAGCTCATGCTGCATTTCAGAAGGCATCTTGAAAACCTGGTTTAATTAGGTTAATCATTTTGTGTAGTTACATGTGTACACATGCAAATATTTCACTTAAAAGACAGGAATTGAATATATTTTGACATCTTCTGCAGCAGAAGTTATCAAAATGATGTTCGCTATGTATACACATGGTATTTTGTAGAATGATTTGGGTACTTGTTGGAGGAAAGATACAAAGTAATGTAAAATATTTTTTGAGTTGCATGGCTTTTCCATTTTTCTTTATATTCAGAGCACAAGTCCTAGAAGTCTGGTGCTTAATTTAAGAGGTCCTGACAGTAGGGAAAAAAAGGTTTTACTTTGATAATTAGATTTGTTGCAATATGTTGTAGCAAATATTTCTCAAACCACCACTGTATACCACTGAAAGGAGGGTAATATGAGCATCATAGCAAACTTCTATTTGCAATTTGTAAGCTCTAAAGAGCTAATCTATGTTTTGTTGGCTTTTTATAAAATTCCTGTGATTCAGAGTCACCTCTGCATAAGAGATCTTGCTGGTCTTAGATTTTCACTGCATTCTGTGTGTAGCCTTTTTGCTCCTTTATCCTTTGTCCTGACAGCTGCTGCAATTTAATTGTGTAGGCTGTGTTTGTGAGAGGGAAAGTGCAAGTTTTTGTTTTGAGGCAGCTTTGGGACTTTGATGCTGAAACTGCAGACCATGAAAAAAGAAGAAACAAATCCTAATACTACAGAACCAAGAAGTGATGGGATATGAAATGTGGCATTCAAGTTGGGAAAGGACTTGCTGCTTGGGTTTAGAGGCTGGCAGCAGTAGAACCATTCACTGAAGGGCAAGACATAAAAGGACTGGAGGACAGCCTGGCTGCTGAGTGTTTGTCACAGTGCTCATAAACAGGACACAAGGACAGAGACAGAGTTCATAGAAGGACATGGTGCTGTCGACCAAATGTTGGCAGTAAAGCAGATGATTGAAAACCACTGGGACTAAGGAAAAGGTCTGTGTTTTGTGAAATATTTAGTATATGATTCACTCAGAAAAGAACTTCTGGGACTCTTAAAGGAGATGTATGATGGAACAAAAGCATGTGACAGGTATTTCAGAGCAGGGAGTTGCGTGCAGAAATCCTGCTGTTAATATGATTTGTGAGTGTTAATTCCCAGATTGCTTATCTCAGGTTGTCAGCTGGTTTCCAGTTGAGACAAGAGAAGAACTCTTCCCTAACTTGGCTCTGTCTTTGTCCACACCAGGGCAAGTGTCTCATGTGCAAGGCCTGGCTAATGGAAATAGGTACACACACAACTCCAAGAAAAGAAGGACAAAGAAAGCTGATGTCTTCTTTAAGTCTTTGTCATTGCCAGAATAAGGAATGTAGGAAAGTTACTGCTGCTTTTTGAGTCTCTCCTTTACTGCAGTTAAAGTGGTTGGATTCACACTGTTTCTGTGTAGATAAAGCTTTTAGTAACAGAAAAGGCAAGCATGAAGCTGACTGCAGAAAATGGATTCCAAGGAAAAGAATGTCAGAGTTCTTTCTTGTATATTTACAAGTGCCACTCCTAATGCCATGAGGATTCTCCATCAGGAGTGAGGTGACACAAACTGCAGAAAGGAGGAGGTAAAACTTCCAACTGCTGATGGGTCCCCAGGGTACTGACCTCTCTACTTTTAACCTGGCCCTGTGTAACTTCTCTGATTTTGCTTTTGGTAGGTTGGTTCCTCTGTGCCCAAACTGTGAAGAACAGTTCACCCTGTCAAGGATGATAAAGGGTTTTAAATTTTCTTTACACTATTGACTGACTTTAAATGTTGGTTCTTTATTGAAAAAGTGTGAAAGTAGCCTCCCTCTCTTTTTAATACTAGAGCCACACGAAGGTTTTCTTGTTGTTTTATGTGATTTAGATTGGCATCATCATAATACTTGAAAGTAAGAAATCTAAAAGCAAGAGCCATTCCTTCTTTTGTTTTCTACAGCAGCAACTTAGAAATCTGAATTTAGAAAACGGGTCCTACATCTTCCTCTTCTTCCCTCACCATCTTCCTTACTTAAAGTGAGAAAATTGTGTTTCGATGAAGCTAGCTAGAAGTGTATTTATAAGCCCTTTGACATAAGATTTCTTTCCATTTTGTCATATTAACTCATATTAACTTGAGAACAGTTTTAAGTACTGATTTGACTGCAGTAGATTAATACAGGATATATGCATAAGAAAATTCCGAGCTTCCTTGTGAAATGTAATGTCTTTCCTACTTGAAGATGGTCACTGTCAGCTTCACGTTCCAGACTGAGAAATTCACAAAAGGCCAAAGATTGCTCAGTCCTAAGTGTCTTAAGTGCCTAAATCCCTGAGCAGATGTGAAAAAGGTCACCTCAGTAATAATTTTTTGCTTATGACTTTTTTGAGCTCCTTGTTTTGTGCTGTGTTGCAGGAAAATGGCTCATTTCATTACATGACACAAGTCTTTGTTTGGAAAGTTTCAGTAGAAAGCAAATACTCAGGAAATTTAGATATATATGCTTCAGATTTGTCAGTATGCATAATGAAATTCAGAGAATAAATTTCACTTCATAGATCTAGGAAATAATTTCTCAAAGCAACTGAAATATGAGACTGTATTTGTGTTTAGTATGAAAACAGTGGCACAGAAGATGGGGTGGGGAAGGAGCACTCAATTGCCACTATATCATAATGTATTTGGTGGAATACTTAATTCAAGATGCTTCCGATAGAGCACTTTACAGCTGCAACCACCGTAATTTAATACACCTCTGATAGATTGTCTTCATATTGAAATAGCTGCTTGTGGTTACATTTTGACCTTCAAAGGACACAAAAAATCTTCCTGTGTTGCTCTCACATAGGCTTAGTGCTTAGTCACACTGCCTATTGAAATACAGCAAAATTACTGCATGCTCTTTGAAATTTAATGTTTTTTTTATTTGGGAGGTATTATCAAGTGCACTCAGATAAATGGGGGAGAATTTGTGTAATTGAATAACATGGGGCTCCCATTTCTTGGCAGTAGCTGCAGTGCAGTTTTTGTTTCAGTATGTGCAAGGTAATCTGTGGTTAGCTGCTCTACATTTGGATTTCTGCTGGTTTTGTGCTTCTGATTCCTCTCCCTTGTCTTGATTTGATCATTATTTCTTGTCTTTCTTTCTGTTGACAGTTCACCAGTGCAACAGAAAACTACTCTTCACTTGGATAATGGTGAATATTGGTCTAGTCGTGCAGCTGGATACAAAGGGAAGTCTCACAGAGCCATCTTTGAAGAGAGTCTTGAGAAAATATATAGAAACATGTACCAAGAAGCTGCTGGCACTGTTTCAGACCAAAAACTTCACTCCTGATACCAATTCACCAGGAAATGCACAGTATACAGTATCCATGTTTTTAATGAAACCTATTTTTGTGTAACGAGTATTTGTACTCTATTTTTAGTGTGTAATTACTGTTGGGCAGAATTTTGGAGAAATGGGGCTTGCTAAAAGGAAACTATTAACATTCCCCTGGGTGTCCATGTTCTCTTACCCAAGAAAAGCCAAACCATCACATGCAATGATACCAGCTAAACCCCCTCACAGTTAATCAAGGTGGTGTTGCTTGTTTGAGATCATGAAAAAGCTGCCATTTGAAGACTAACCAGTCTCCTGGACATTCCTGTCATGACATCAACTCCTGTTTTAGTTGCAGCCAAGTCTAATTAAATAATTAAAACTATTTAGTAACATAAACAGAACTGGTTGAAGCAGCAATGTCCTGGTGTTAAGATAGGGCATCCAAAGAGGAAGGTGAATGCGATTTTTTTATTTAAGAAATCAAATTTAAATTTAAAAAATTTAAAAATCCTTCATCTGGGATGAAGGGAATTGTTTTCCAGAAAATTGCCTTTGGATTTTTGAGAAAGGTAACAATGTATCCTGACCCATAGCATGCTTTCAAAGTGGTTGGGACTTTGATGCTGAAACTGCAGACCATGAAAAAAGAAGAAACAAATCCTTTAGTCGTGAATTTTCTAATGCTGTCATTTTTTAAAAAGAAGAAAAGTCATCTTCACACACCATGTGCATTTGAAAGTTTCTGGATGCTCTTGAATGCAGCCATGACATTTGTCAGTATAATTTCTAATTTTAAAAATATGAATAAGAAAGGAGTGCAGAAGGGGAAATACTGGAGCTAGTCAGCAAGCTCCTCATATACCTCAGTGCAGGCCTTCTGAAGCTCCTGCATCACAATCCCACCTAATTTGGAGCCTGTCCTTTCTAGTCTGCAGGGATCCTGTTGGCAGAAATCGCATCATTTCTGCTAAAGGCCACCAAATGTTCATCTGCAGTTTGATGCTTTCCCCAGGGGTGGAACCTTTTCAGCCTTGCATTGAGCAGATTCCACATTAGCAGACCGGGGCAAATTGCCCATCTATTGAAAAGCAGAATGTTTTAAAAGGGCAAGAGTGTCCATCTCCTGCTTCCTTTCAGAATAAAAAGGGAAAAAAACCCACATGCCCGTTCTGGCTCCTTCCCTGGCTGAGTGAACAGATTCAGTTACACCAGTGCCATTTTACCTGTTATGATTGGATAAAGGGTAAAGCTAGCAGTACAGATGGCAGAACATATGACTGTAACCTGCCAGCATGCCTAGATAAACAAAAAGTTGGTCTACTCTGCCTTCCATCCTTTAATGCTGAGACAACATAATTGATTTGAGAAAGCAGTTGGTGAGCAATTATGCTGGTGGGGAAGCACGTTGAGAGGCTGTGTGCTTCTGTTTCAGCAAGGGGGACTCTCAGAGGAAGTCTCTTGCATATAGACATTTCTGTTCCTTGCAACTGTTAAACCAGTTGAAGTGGATTAACACTGCTAACTTCCTGTCCCTGATGCCATCAGCACTTTAGTGCTTTCAGAGGGCAGAGTTCTCATCCTATGGGTAGGTGTTGAGTCCCTGGATGAAGTAGGGGTTGGACACCTTTTTTGCAGAAGTCAAAAGTAAAACCTGCACAAGCTGTGGCACTGGAGGTACTTGATATTCATTCATTCATTAGCCTCTGCCCATGCACTCATATTAGTCCAAAAGGAACAGTTTCTTCTTGCTGTGCAGGAAAGGCATGTTCCAGTGGATCCTAAATAGCCAAGGCACATTCTAAGAGGTGTTTTCCAAACCTTCGGTTTAAAACGAATCTACTAAAACCTGAAGGTTGCTGCAGTTTCCTCTTTGTGTTTGAGCTGTAAGATTCATGGTTCTTCTCATGTTATCCTGCAGTTTTCAATCAGTATTCTGTGTTTTTCTTCCCCAGTGTTTTAGTTCAGTAAAAGTTACCCCAAAAAGTAAAAGAAAAAAAAAAAAAAAAAAAGTCTCCTGAAGACTAGCAGCTCCCCTTCAGCCTTATTTTATTCTGTGACACAGAAGCACTGTGCAGTTTTTCTCTCCAGTAGTTTTTTAGTCCCTGTTTTGTTCAGTGTATAAGAGGGCCTGAATGCTGAAGCTTTGGGGTTTTTGTATGGATGAGTAAAGACAGAAGTTGCCATGAATTCAAGACACAGGAGGGGATGGAGAAGGTTGGGGGCAACTGTGAAAAAACAAGGTAAGGTTTTAGAGGGGTCCAGAGGAACAGCTGGGGTATATCTGTTTAATTCCCCTAGCTAAAGAAAGGAAGCATGTGGTAGTGTGGCAACCTTCAGTTTTTCAGCAAAGGTGAAAACTGGATGGGAGGGAAAAAAAAAAAAAAAAGGTGTCATATATTGAATTTTGACCAGTATGAATATTCTCAGTGTACCTTTTGCATGCAGCATAACAACAAATGAAGCAGATAGACCAGGAGTGTCTTTGGCCCTTCTCCAGCTGTGAGGGGAGATGATGTGTATAATATCTTTTGGAATCAGCTGCTACAGGATATGTTTCTCTCTTGGATCAGTCATTCCACAGCTTACAGGCAAGAGGGTTCTCTTCCAAGCACTATGCTGGAAATCTGGTTTGGTTAATGGAAAACTTTTATCTGAAAAGTGACTTAAGACCCGAATTACTCCTATCTGTCCATAAAATCTGCAAGCCACTTCATTTTTAGGAGTGTTTGGCCCCTTCCCTGTTTGCTCAGCTAACCCTCCCATTAATATTCACACAGCTCAAGTGCACTGAGAGCTGCTGCTCCTTTGCTGCTGCACTATGTGATAAGTATAGGTTCAGGCAGTGAACCAACATAGTAATAAACTGTAATTGTTTAGTGCACCTTGCTTTCTAATACAATTTAAATCCCTTCTATCAAATGCAAATTTCTAGGTTCCTGAGTGGAGCTTTAAATAGCATTTTCTATGCTTGTTCCTTATCTTTTGCCATCCACAAAGTGGTCTGTCAGTGACAGTGGGATGGCATAATTCCACCCCCGTCATTTTGCCTCCTAAAGGAAAGCTGCCTACTCAAATGGAGAAATAATGGGCTAGATTAAGAGTGAATTAGTATTTTTCTGGAGAGCCTGCCTCTTTCTCTTACCCTTCCCAAGTTATTATAGCTCCATGAGTATTCTCACCAAATGTTATTCAGCATCCATTGTTGTTTGCAGGATGCAACCACTGCAGCATTTTAATCATTTTCATTTTAATAAGTCAGAGTTTGCTTCCTACTTTCTCCCTTCTCTCTTTCCTACAATCTCGATATTATTTAGGATCTTGTGGTGGCATTAGAAAAACTGCCTGCCTGTGTTTAGGAGAAATGCAATTCCTTTGCTGAGTAGTAGTTGCTTTGGAAATCACTCAGTCATTGACTTGTTGTGGGTTATAGGCAAAAATGCCAAACTCTTTAATGATTTGTCTTATCTAAGTTTTCAACTAGAAGAAGAGAAGCTCCAATTGGTCCACTGGGGACAAGAGGCATAGGGGTGGCTCAGGTAGGAGCAACTTTGTAAGACAGATGAGCATCAGAGTTTGTTCTCTCAGCAGCTAGGAAGATGGTCAGGGATGTTTTTTGAGATTGTGCATCACATTTTAATTTTACTGTTACTTAGGAGACTGCCAAAACATTGAGGGGAGAAAGAAATCTACCTATAGGTGTTTGGATTCTTTATTTTGGGGCATTTAGCTCTGCTCAGTATAATATAGTCTGTTTCCAACTCCTTTCATTATTACCTCAGCTGTATAATGGGGAATTTGTGCTCTATTGAAGTTTAATTAAATGACTGTGAAGTGCTTTGGGATCCCGAGGTGAATGTTACAGAAATTATTTTGTGGAAGTCTGACTGAAAGGCCCATCTCATCTCCGGGTTACTAAAAAAAGGCTTTATTTTAATTTTCCTAGGTTTATTATGTTTTAATCACACACTTATTAAGCAAGTCTTAATCTTATCAAGTCAGAAACCTATTAAATCTAAGAGATGGCTGAAAAAGATAATGAAATGCTTTACTGCATGTGCTTTTAGGACCTAATCTTTACAGTTTGTATCCTACTCAGCTTCTGTCTCCAGCATGATCTGGGTTGATCCTACTCATACTGATTGCTCTCATGATATTTTTCATTTTTTTTCTTAATATAAATTATTTTATCATCATTCTGACGTTTTAGTGCTTTCTGCCAGGTGTACTAATCAGCACTATTCATATCTATCACATCATTTATTCTCATCCTCTCCCCAGGAGCAAGGGGTGCAATGGTGTGTGCAGCTTGACAGTGGGAAAGTTTGTTTTGTCAAAGGATGTCAGCTGGAAGGAATCTGCCTTTCCAGGCTATGTGCAAGGAACAACTGATTGTATATTTCTGCTCTTCATAATTTTTAAGCTTGGAAGTGTTTTCTAAGACAGTGAACTATGCAACAACATTCTTAGCCTTTTAACAGTGGTCACTGAACCGTATAAATCTTTTAATGTGGAATCTCTGGGTCATAGGAAAGCCTACCATGGTGTTAATTACTGCAGTGGTTACAGAGTGATCATTATCAGGATGCTGAGAGTATCTCAAGAGGTGTGTTTGGTAGTCAAAAGATTTTGGAGAAACTTTGAGATCCATTAAACTTAGCTTAGCTGCTTGAAAACAATTGAAGCTAAGAGGGAGCAGCACTTCTGTGGATGGCCTGAATGAGTTACCTCACTGACAGAAATGGTGTCCAGTTTAGGTGATGGTTTCTGGTAGCAGCAGAGGACCTGTCTGCCCAGTTCCTTTCAGTTTCAACAACTGGACCAGTATTGTGAGGAGTGATCAAGAACACCTAATACTCCAGTTTCTGTTTCACACAGTGAGATATTAAGTACAAGCCCCATTGATTGCATTGGTTTCTACTGCATTGTCTGTGGAATTCAAGGCATTGTCAACCAAAACCCTGAAAAGATGAGGCTGTAGCTCCTTTTGTTAACAATGTTGGTTTGCCAAGGCCGTGCAATTTGTTCCCTGTTTGTCTTCAGTGAGAAATTTTCTGAAGTGCAGTGATAATTTGTCTGGATGGCAACATGGGGGAACTATAATCTTTCTCTTTGTTTGATCAGTGTGGAGATTGCACTTTTCCTTGTGTATTTCCATTCAATTCCAGGTGATTGCTTCTGACCTAGCAGAGAACTTTCTGCAGTCTGAGAAGTGGTGATCTGAGCTGCCTGCTCACCTCTTCAGGGAAAGGAGTTTGCTGTTGCAAACCCCTTGGTTCATAAGAATTTACAGATCCTAAGGATCCAGCTCAAAAATTTCATTCTGTGGTCAGGCATTTGTATAACCCTGGGAGGGCTGATGCCAGTGAAGGAGCAGAGCTGCTCAGCAGGTGAGGGTGGGAGGCTGAACACAAGGCTAGGCTTTGAGAGTGGTTTGCTGCCTGGCATGCCATGTATTTTGCATTATCAGTGTATAAAATAACCCATGGAACTCACAAGTAACAAAAGCACCATTTTCATCACTGAAGGGTGGTGAGGTCTAACGCTGATATTTGTATTGTTACAGTGACTTGAATTTTTCAATGTTTAGCTAATTGTGTTGTTACTGAGGTTGTAGCTGCACGAACTGTTTCATTCAGTACTCCAGTAGTAAACATTTGCTAAGGGGTTGCTTTCCCTGCCTGCCTTGTTTTCACCACAGTCATCTAGTGTTTACATACATTTTAGCCTCTGTGCCATTTTTGAAGGCTTTATTTGTCTCATTTATGGTTTTGGTTTGGATAATACTTAAATATGAAATCCATCTGGGAAGCATATTGTATATTCGCGTCGAGGGGTAAAACCAGTTTTTAATTAAAATTTTATACAGCACTTGTATTTCACTTTGTCCTGTTTTATTATGAAACACTTCAATCTTCTTCCTAAAACACATATGTCTTGTGCATTTCAAGATGTTCCTTGTTGTTCATGCAGAACCAGTTTCTGAGCTCTGTCAGCAGAGTGCCATATGTTCTGGGGTTCATTTAGCTTCTCTGGCGTTTGTGGAGGCAGCAGATTGGATGTAATGCAGCTAAGCTCAGCTCCATTCTTCTCTTTGTAAACTTGTCAAAAGATGAAGAAAGCAGGGAGAAGAAAACACTGAATATTACTCAAGTGATTTGAATTACCAGTAAGTTAGGGTAACTTGGCCAATCAAAACTGAGGTTTCTGGTTTACTGGAGGATTTTCCTTAATTGCAGCTTCTGCACAGCCTATAAAGTGATGCATCCCTCAGTGCTGCCCAGGATCACACCCAAAACAAGTGCTGAAAATTGAGGTATAACCCAAGCCATTTGGAAACGACAAGCATTAAGCTGCTCTTAATTTTGCATTGATTTTAAATTCAAAAAGACAAGAAAAGTGAATAATGGAGGATGGACATGTGAAGGGGATGTACTTCTCCTTGTTGTCTTCTGGCTTTGTGGAAAATCATTCTTCACTGAATAAATGCCTGGTACTGAACAGAGAAATCTCAAGACTGATGGTGTCCTCCTGTTTAAAAAAACAATAAAAATAGAAAAGTCATTTTTCTTATGAATCCATTCCAGTTTCTTTCCTGACCCAAAGTCTTGACCATGGAAGAGCAGGTACCATCAGTCTTTAATGTACTGCTAGTAGGGAGGAGCACAGCCCTGAGTGTTTATTGATAGCAGCCATATATTGTCAGATACTGAGCTTATCTGCTGAAAGCTTTTCAGAACCAGCTCAGTGACTATGCCGGAGGACCAGGTTCTGTAAATAGAGCTGGGAAACAAGAAGATGGAAAAATAATAATAATAATAATTTTTTTTAAAAAGGAAACTAATTAGTAAGAAACTAGCAAAAAAGGAATGCCTTTTAAATTGTTATGTTCTGCTTTTTCTGAGGTGTGAGGCTGGAGGTAAAGAGCTTGATCCAGACTGAGGAAGGCAAGTTCTGCAGTTCTGACCTAAAGGTGGGTCATGCTGGAGTGACATGAGTGTAAACCTGGTTGAAGTGACAGGCAGCTCAGCTCCAGGGACTCTATTTACATATGTTTAAAACAAACAAACCAAAACGTTGCCTTTCTTCCCCAGGAAAATCTATTTACTTGGCATTCAGCTCATGTGGATCTTTGTGGAACTTCTTCCACGGAAGATGTAGAAACAAAGCAACTGACATTTTTGCTTTGATGTGAGGCTAAAGCTAAGATTTAATTTTGAAATATGAAAGTAAACTGCTTCCAATTTAAAGGTGGGCGTTTTAATGACCTTAAAAGTTTTGAGAAGTTTTGTTTTTTTCTTTCCTTAGGGACCAGAAGAAATTATAACAGTAATCTTACTTATAGCTGTAAGTCCACAGAGACAGTGGCTGTAGGTTAATGAAAAATTGACACTGCTACTTGCCTGTGCTTCCAGCAGAATTTTTTTCCTTCAAGCTGATGTGAACTATTGCACTGTGTGAGCTGGTTATGAGTCTCACATATTAAATTGAGTGCTGCTTTTGTGGAAGCTACTGGAGCAAGTCACAGCTGAGTTTCGATCAACTTTTCTGTTTTGAACAAACACAGCAAAAGTTATGGGTGTCTTAAAATGGTTACCATGGTCCTTCTCACTCTCACACACACATTCAGAAATAACCAGAAAGTGAGCAGAGGGACTGTCCCTAATGATCTCCATCCCAGTACTGAACACTGGGTGCTGGCAGCCCAACCCAAGAGAAGAGAAACAACACCACAGAGCAGTAGCTGAGGGTTACAAGTGCAGTAAAAAAAAAGTTTGAACTGTTTTGTGCTCTTTCACTGCCCCTTGTGTGGCCCTGGGACACCTTGGGGGACATCCTGTGGCTGACAGTGTCCTTCACGTGCCCTCTCCAGGAGCAGTGTCCTTTGGGAACCATGCACAGAAATGGGATCTCAGCAGCAGCTCAGGCTGACTTTGGTTTGTACTCTGACAACTTGATATCCCTGTTTGTTGTCCTTGGCATGATGGTGCCATCTGGTCGTGCTTGGACAGCTTATCTGTAATATTGCACTGCATGATATTTCAGGCTTTGATTATGAAATCTTGGGCTGTGCCTGAATGGCACACTGATACCTTGATGCCAGCCTTTGGCCAGATGGCACATGCTTAAATGACATTCCTCATGTTCCATGATGGAGATGGATACACAGAGGTGCTGGAAACTACATTTGAGACAAGGGGAGGGAAGGCAGCTTCAGGTATTATATGGGATTATATGGGGAATTAAAGAGCTATTGAGTGCCCACAGACTTACCTACTCCTCCTGAAGGACTTGAAACCTTTAACAGGCTCTGAAGAGTTCCCAGTTCTTGGGCTGAGGGACAGTTCTGGGGCAAAAGGAATCTCCATTTCCCCTGGAGGGGTTTCAAGCCTCAGTGTGTCACAAAAAACTGGAACCAATGCATGAGTCTGAAGATTGACTTGGGAAAAGGAAGCATTATGTGCAATGGAATTTGGGGCAATGTTGGGCAACACCAATAAAGACTCCTCCTTGAGAGGTGTCCTCCACTGGGGATAAGGTTACATTTGGGTGATGATAAAAGTCATCATGGTCTTTCACTTCCCTACAGAACAAGCAGTGATGTTTCCTTGCAATCTTTTGCAGCCTGGAAGGTACCTTCAGCATCATTGCAGCAACAGTGCTGGGGCAGCAGCTCAGCAGTTGGCTTCTTCACTCGTGTTCACCCACTTCAGAGGAGGTTGTGCAAAACATCTCAAATTGTTGGGACACCAACATTTTACCTATGCTCAAAACAAACCTCTTTCATTTATTGTTTCTTGTGTTGCCTTCAGTGCACATCACCCTCCCTGTTCAAGACAGACAAACCTGTAAGTACTGCCTTTGGGGAATCACTGAGGTTGGATGACACCTCCCACATTATGAAATTGGGAAAATAAATGTACCCCATTAGATAGACAGGGCTGCAAGATGAGAGGCTTGCTTGCATTTGTTTTTTGCATCTGCTACATTTTTGTCCTTTGCCTCTTGCCTTTGTCCCCTTTTTTGCCTTTCCATGATTATAAAGCCTCATTTCTCTGCATGCACTGCCTATGATTTTTATTTATGTGGTCTAAGTTCAGAACAGACAACTGCTTAATGGAATGGAAGAGCCTTGATGAAATCCAGCAGTTGAAAGCTGGAGTGAGATGCAGTCATATTAGAAATAAGGTGCAGTCCTTTTTTCTAATGTGATGAGTATTTAGCTGAGTGTACCTTAGTCAGAAACTGGTTTAATCTTAGCTTGCAGTCTTCATGCCAGGATGGACAACTATGCTAAAAGAAACCTGGCTAAACTGGCAGTTTGGTAAAGAAATAGGCAGAGGACGTTCTGCCATATCTGTTGTGATTATTACTTAGTGAAAGAGCCCCACTGCTGCCTAAAAATGCTAGGCCAAAGAAAATTGGACCTTTTAGAAGCTCAGAGTCCTATTACAGTATGTGCAGCCTGGACATTTGCAGCCTGAGCTTTTACCCTTTAGCAAACTCCAGAGCATCCCCAAAATAACTGGAGATGTGGCTTCAGCAAAATTACTGGAAAATTACTGTTTCTACTAATCATTACCTTTTATTCTGGAGGTTAGCAGAGTTATTTTCTTTTATGGGGTTTAAAACACTGCTCTCAACCTGGTATCTGGAGAAAACAAGATGAATCTACTGAAGGTAAGAATTTGACCTTATTACCTGTAGAAGAAACACTTCTTAGCTGCATAATTTAAAAATTGTTCTAAGCAACCTTCTCCACTCTGCCCTGGCAGGGAAGAGGAGCAATTTGGGGGTGTTGGAAGCACTGGGTGCTGAGCAATGGGTAAATTAAAGTGTGCTGCAGTATTGGGGTAGGGGGAACACTTCCAAGCTCCAAGCTGTGTGGTGGGATTCCCATTGCTGGAGATGTCACAGCCCAGAGCCAGGAACATGGGGAGAGTTCTGTGGAGACAGAGCAGTGGGTACCTGCACCAAAACAGGGCCAAAAGGTAAGGTGATGGATATCAACAAAGCAATGCAAAGGCAAGGTGTATGTTAAGTTTTTGCATTCCTGTTTGCAGTAAAAGTCAGAGGGGCCTCTGGTGTATTTTTGTGCATATACATTATTATTTTACTCAACTGAAGGAAATGGAAAGTGAGAACTGAGTGAAGAAAAAAGAAGCCCAACCCATGTAAAATTACTGAGTGCCCTGGTTTCAACCAGTTTCTTTTCCTCATAAGAAGCAAAAATGGAGAAGGTGCTGGGACTCTGTCATCTCACATGTCCCTGCCTGTCCCTCAGATCTCCAAGAACTTGACCCCAATGAAGTTCCCTCTCAAGCAGTACAGGGAGGGCAATGCTTCCTATAAGGATGGAACTTGTGATCCCAGGTAGGCTCTGCCTTACCCCAGAAACAGTGACTTCCAGCTAGGATTCACCTGGGCATGTGCCTGCCTGTGCATATCCAGAAGGCTGTGAGGGCTGCTCCTTCCTTGGCCCAGAAACCTGCTGCAAGCAACCAGAGAAAACACACTGCCCTGTTTCCTGAATTACTCTTCACCCTGCTAAAATGCATGTGGTTCCAATTCTTTCCTTTGTAATAAACTGTGCCCACCATAGCGTATATTCTTTTAAATAACATTTTAAAATATTTTCCGGTAAATTAAAGTGATGACATGTTTGTAGGGTTCACTGTTAATTTCATTTCCTTTGGCTCAGCCAGCCAGATAAAATGCAATGTTATTAATCTTTGTTTAAAAGACAATCCTTTGCCCAACAGTAATAAATGATCTTGATAGATTTGTCAGGAAAATGAATGATAATCATTTGCAGATAGACACAAGCCTAGTATGGAAGATTAATAAGAAAATATGTATTGGCATCATTAATAACATCTGCTGCCAATGGACTTGTATATTGGTTACAGCTCTGAAAGTGATGTGTTCTTGTTAGGATATTGCAATTCATCACAGACTGTGAGAAGTGAGGCTGTGGAGTGCTCCTGGGGTGATGAAAAGCTGCTCCTTGGGAAAGCCTCCCCAGGAGCTGCCATCGGATGAGCCTCTCCTCACCCAAGCTTTCCCACCTGCCTTTTCCCATCTCACTCCTCAAAACTCTTCCAGATCCCAGGAATTTGCTTGTGATGATGCCAAGGTAGATCAGAGGGGCTTGGAATTGGCTGAGGAAGGCAAGGGCCAGCCTTGGGCCCCAGGGAGGGATATTTCTTTTCCCTACCACTTCCCAGGTCACGGTGGTCCCAGGGAGAGCTTTGTGTGTCAGTGCAGGATATGCAGCCACAATAACCCAAAGTCAGAACTGGCTTTGTTACTAAGGCACCTTTATTGCTGGTAATGCTGTTAAGGGGCAGGATTGGCCTGATGAGCAAACAAGATCAGGTTCTTGTAAGATCCACTGTCAGATGGCAGCATGGGCAGGGTCCAGGGGGCTCAAGGGAGGGCAGGGAAATCCCTGTCCCTGCTGCTGATGCCAACTGGGGGTGTCCAACACAGGTCCTGGGGGGGCTGTGGGAGCCAAGGGTGGTAGTGGTGAGCTAATCCAGTCTAACTCTGTCTGAATTTTGGCCATATAAAAGTAAAACCTGCAGCTAAAAATCTCTTTCCCCACACCAGTCTAAACCAGAAGTTCTTCCCGTAAAAGCAGTGGTGCCCGGCCATGCCTCAAACCAGATTTTTCAAAGGATTTGATCCTTTCTGGGTTTGCCTCTGCACCTTAAAAATTGACCCTAGGTCTTCTGACTTCACCCATATCCCATCCCACGTGTCCCCTGCATCCTGGATGTGAACTGTTTTGAGTCCTGGTCATACATTATCAATGGAGAAACCGAGCCCCACAGTCATTGCCAGCAAGCAGTGCCTCTAGGGAAGAGCCATGCCAAGGTCCCTGGGGACCATCACCAGGGTGTCTGTCACCCAACACCTCTGTCTTAGACATGAGGATGAAGACCCTTGAGAAAAACCAAAGCCACATGCTGCCTGACCCCACCTCAGCTGAAATATGCCCACAGAAAGACATTAACAGTCAGCAGGACAACAGCATTAACATCACAAACAGTCTTCCACAGGGGCTTTTCCTCGATGCTGGTCAGTCTCTGCTCCAGGGCAGCTCTCTCCTCCTGGGAAAGGGTGGGTGCAGGGCTAGGGGACAGACCACAGAACCAAAAGTACAGCATTTTCCAGCAGGGAATCTTGGCTGCTGCAAGAGACAGACCAAAAAAAGAGGTGTTATTGACTCTTCCCTCTCCTTCTAGTAGGGTGGAGGTGCATTGACCAGCCTGGGGAGGGGCTTGAGATGCACCTCACCTGGGATGGGAGATGCAGGATGATGATGGGAGATGGGAAGGGAAAGCTTTGCTTCCACCATGTACAGCACAGCTTGATTACAGTTGCTTGATTGCAATCCTGGTCGTTCATTAGTTAATTAACAGACCTCCTCTCCCTGCTCCTTGACCAAGCTTCCATCCACTTTCCCAAATTCCTGACAGCATGAGGGTCCATTTAGAGGTATCCTGGTTTATTTATTACATGTGACATGCTGGGTGAAGCATGTGTTTTGATTGTCAGCCCTGTGCTCTGTGTTTCACTGGCTGTTCTTTCCAAACATATTTTTTTTTTTTTTTTAAAATGCAGAACATAAGAAGGCCTTAAAAAAGGTGTTACTCCCCCACAAAAAAAACTCATTAAACTGTCAACTGCTGTGTTTCACATTTCCTTTCCCATCATTACAAATTACCAAAATACCAAGACTTTTGTTTATAAAAATCTGATCTAGTTAAGTGAACAAGGAATTGATAAAAATAAATATGCTGAGTCACTGCAATTCAATTTAAACCCAAACTTACACTATTGGGGGAAAAAAATAAAAAAAGAAGATAGTTCTTTAGTTTAGCTTGCCTGTAATTGGCTTCTGCATCCTTTGGACTGGTGAGGAAAAGGAAGGAGTGAAGAAATCTTGTATATGTGGCTTTCTCTGAGGTTTTCTACTCAGTAACCTTGGGAGTCTAAGCTTAAAACCAGAAAGCTGCATATTTTTTAATGGATTTGCAGAATAAACCTGTGCCCACTCTGAAAAGAACTTGCCTATGTAGCATCTCTCCTGACAACTCTTTTACATTTAACTCTTTGCCTTCTATCTTCTTAAATGCCCTTGACAGCTCTTTGAGCCATTTGGGTTTGAGTTTTAACCGTGGCTTAGAGCCTAAGGGAGGATGAAAGATAATATCAGCATAATGTAAATGAGAAAACTGAAGCTTGTGGATTTACCCTTGGACAGCCACAAAGTGTCTGCTGGTCCCTTCAGGTAATGATGCTGTTTTGATACAATATCCTACAGCATCAATGGGTGAGAGTTAGGCCAGCAAAGCCCACACAAGGGTAAGGAGGAGGCAGCTCTAGCACATACAGAAGGGGTTAATCTCCTGGGAATGATGAGGACAGAATGGGATTCCACTTTTACAAGCTGAAAATTCAAATTACAGAGCCAGCCATGACTTTGACAGTGCTAGTGGTAGCTGTTGCTGTGATTATGCCTGCAGTAATGCCATAGAGCTCATCAGGAGCATCTTGGTGAGACAAATAGCTGCAGAGTCATAGCATGAAACCCCACTGTTGGTGGGGTAAGGAGCAGTATCCCAGCAGCAGAGCCCTCCATGCTCCCAGGGGGTGTTGCCAAGTGGCCACTGACTCCCACCTAAGAAGTCCAGCCCAGCACTAATCATCCAGAATCTTAAGTGGCTTGAGCAGAACTGAGGCAGTTTGCATGCATGAATAACTTGTTCTAGAGAGGAGGAGGAAAAGCATTTTACTGAATGTTGAATTTTCTTTTTTGTTTGTTTTTCTTTTTGTTTTCTTTTTTGTTTGTTTGTTTGTTTGGGGTATTTTTTAGGTTTGTTGTGTTTTTTTTTTTTTTTTTTTTTTTTATGGAATGGAAGCTCTTCTAAGCAATTCAGAGTGAATGGTAGAAGATACATTAGGAGGACCAGGAACTGTGATCATTTCATTTGCCACTTCTTTTTATAACAACTGGTACACTTGTAAAGAGAAGGTCCGACTCCAGTGAGTGCAACAGATGGCTTCTCAAAAGCTTTAGATCTCTTTTGCATGTGTGTTCATGTTCACAGACAGCCACCTTACCTGCCTCCTCCCTGGTGCCTGGATCTGCACTTTCAACCAAGTCCCTCTCTCCATTGGCTGAATCAATCTGTGCTGCTTCACTCTTGAAAGTTTTCAGGTCAATGGCAGCTGCTTTTCTGTGTCTTGTCCACCAGGTCAGGCAAGCAAGCTGCAGAGTGGGACAGGGAACAAACAGGTTATTGACTGTCAGTGCTCAACTGGGACACCACTCATAGCCCTCTTTAAGGGGGAAGATCCAAGATGCTGAGAAGCCTGTTCTAGGGTGATGGTTATTCCCCCACTTCCTTCTGTACAGGAGCCCACACCCTGGAAAAGAAAGTCAGAGCTGAAAAGCTGAGAAGAAGTGTGAATTTATCAATTTTCTTCCCTTCTGCTTTTTAAATTAGGCTGTTCCATCATTATCTCTACCAGGAGTAACTTTTTGAGTAGACATTGAAGAAGCAGGTTGCTGTTTGCTATGCTCACTTGACTGACATGAAGCAATGATCATCTGTGTCCTTAATGGCAGCCCTCCAACTAGGAAGGACCATAAAGTCAACTGAAACAAAAAATTAAAAAAATGAAAGTAAACTTTAAAAAAAAGCCAAGATAACCCTCTCTGGATAAAATCAATCACAGACAGCAATTGTTCACTCAGATGAGAAAGGTCATTTGGGTTCTGGCATACAGAAATATGGACAGAGGGGCATGACACAGATTTATGGCCCTTATGGTATTTGAGCAGCTCCTTTCCTGGGGTATGAGGAGGGACTGGAGTATCTTCTGTCTAGTCTCAGTTGTTGCTCTATAGGAAAAGAAAAGCACAACATGAATATGAAACCACACAGCTGAGACAAGCTCACATCTAAGCAGCAACCTTCTCTTCCAAATGAGCTTCATTTAGTGGGAAAAGCAGCAGAATCATGGCTCTGCTCTGCACCTGCAAGTGTGTGTTCCAGAAGTGGAACTACGTGGGCAGGCAGAGCCGTGAGAGCGAGTACCAAGTCCCAATTCCCAGAGAGGATTACACTGCACATCAGATCAACAGGTGTGGTTACAAGTAGAGAAAAATGAGCTCTGTGCACACACCAGAAGACTTGCCAGTCCAAATGCCTTTTTTCTTTTTTTGTTGGTTTGGCTTTTTTTTTTTTTCTTTGGTTTTTTTTTTTTTTTTTTAGCTTTAGTTTTCCCTACAGAGCCAATACAAGAAATTAACTCTCTGCAGTCCTTCAGTGAAAGAACCATGGGAAGCCATGGAAAGGCATCAGCCCTGGAGAGGCTTTTGTGGCTGCAATCTACTCTGCTTTACGAAAGCAGGAGGTCTGAACCTCTTATCCTAGCCTACAGTATGAGAGGCTTCTCCTCCCTGGGACACAAGGAGCACACAGATTAATCTTGCAGACTTCACCGTGGTCACTTTTCCAGCTGTGGGGTGGGATTAACCATCCCCAGCACCTCAGCTCTTTGAATTTAAGCCAGGCCTGCTGCTTTTTTTGGCTGAGCATGGCACAGCAAGCAGCTTGGTGGCATTGACACTTCCTAACCTCAGCGTGCTCTGGCTGAGCCAGGCAGCAAGGTCCCTGCTCATCAATCCCATTCCAAGGCAGCTGTCCCCCTGCTCCAGGCTCTTGGATGCCTCTTGGATGCCTCTTGGATGGGACCAGGGCAGCAAAGCTGCAGTGGTAAGGAACAGGTCAGGCAAAGTCATCCACTTGTCTGACAAGCAGCTGCCTCCCTCCTCTGCCTGTATGGAAATGAAAGTCTCAAATGGGTCACTTACAAAGTAACATGAGTTTAATTTTTGAATTTTACCCACACAAATCTAGGCAGGAGCTTCCAGCTGACACAAAATGTTGCATAATTTCCAGAAGATTTATAGCTTTATTTAAATCATTTTCGACCAAGATGAGCATTGGGCAGGGCTAATCTTTCTTGTCATGATGTGCTAAATTGCTTTGATTTGATGATCCTCATCTTTCTCAAGGATTTTTTTTTCCCCCTTTTTTCTTTTTTTTTTTTTTTTTTTTTTTTAAATCATTTCAGAAATGTCACTGGGACATAGCAAAGCTTCAGGGCAGTAAAGAATTTCCAGTGCTTTTTTTTTTTCCTTTCCCATGTGTCACTGGATGTCTGTCTCTTCACATTGCTGTAAAACCTCCCAGGGCTGAAGTTTACCTGGGGCTCAGATGGGAACAATTCCCAATTGAAAACAACATGGACACAGGTAACATCATCACCTCTCATTCCACTGACTCACCCAGGATCTGGTGCTTTCACCATGACCAAACAAAGCCAACTGCTATCCTAGAGAGCTCCTTAGTCAAGCATCACACCCACACCCCTGCTTCATGCTCCCCTGTGGTGGATTTTGCCTGCTTGAATTCCTTGAGGGAAAAATCCTTGAGATCCCACTTCTTTGCCATCACAAGAAGGACACATGCTGGGGCAGATGGGCAGCACTGTGTGGCCATGGAGGCCACCCCAGAGGTGGCTGCATTCCCCTGGCTCAGCCTCATGAAAGGATGGGGATGTGGGAGGCAAATAGACAAACAAGGAGTGTGTATTCCCTGCTGCCAGGGAAGCTGTGATAGCATCACTGGACCTTGGACGTGCTGCCTGAGGTCTCCTTGCCCGAGGGCAGGAAAGCAGGGGGGTAGCTGATGAGTCCCAGGGAGTCTTAGAATCATAGAATCAGCTGGGTTGGAAGGGACCTCAGAGATCATCAAGTCCAACTCTTGACCACTACCACTGTGGTTCCCAGCCCATGGCACTGAGTGCCACATCCAGGCTCTTTTTAAATATCTCCAGGGACGGGGAATCCACTACTTCCCTGGGCAGCCCATTCCAATGGCTGATCACCCTCTCCGTAAAGAAATTCTTTCTAATATCCAACCTAAACCTCCCCTGGCACAACTTGAAACCATTCCCTCTTGTCTTGCTGATAGTTGCCTGGGAAAAGAGCCCAACCCCCCCTGGCTCCAGCCTCCTTTCAGGGAGTTGTAGAGAGTGATGAGGTCTCCCCTGAGCCTCCTCTTCTCCAGGCTGAACACCCCCAGCTCCCTCAGCCTCTCCTCACAGGACTTGTGCTGGATCCCTTCCCCAGCCTGGTTGCCCTCCTTTGGACCTGCTCCAGGACCTCAATCTCCTTCCTGAACTGAGGGGCCCAGAACTGGACACAGGACTCGAGCTGTGGCCTCACCAGGGCTGAGTACAGGGGCAGAATCCCTTCCCTGGACCTGCTGGCCACGCTGTTCCTGATCCAGGCCAGGATGCCATTGGCCTTCTTGGCCACCTGGGCACACTGCTGGCTCCTGTTCAGCTTCCTGTCAATCCAGACTCCCAGGTCCCTCTCTGCCTGGCTGCTCTCAGCCACTCTGTGCCCAGCCTGGAGCTCCCCATGGGGTTGTTGTGGCCAAAGTGCAGGACCCGGCACTTGGCCGTGTTGAACCTCATCCCGTTGGAATCAGCCCAACTCTCCAGCCTGTCCAGGTCCCTCTGCAGAGCCCTCCTGCCTTCCAGCTGATCCACACTCCCCCCCAGCTTAGTGTCATCTGCAAGTTTGCTGATGATGGACTCAATCCCCTCATCTAAATCATCAATAAAGATATTAAACAGAACTGGGCCCAGCACTGATCCCTGGGGGACACCACTGGTGACCATCTTGTGGCTCAGCTCCACACTGTAGAGCCATGGGTGGGCCCTGCTGGGGGAATCTCTGTGTCCCCCTTCAATTTGCTCCATGTGAAGGGTTCCCTCAGGACCTGAGCAGGTGTTGTCAGTGGCACAAAATGATGCTGTGGGAGCTTCAGCTGCAGCACCTCAGGAGTGCACAGTGTGGGTTCAGGACAGCCCAAGTGGGCTTGGTGTTCCTCCTAGGGCACACACCTAAAGGAGCTCCTGCAGCAAGACCTCGGGGTCACAGGGAAAACAACCCCAACCCCAGGGCACATCAAGTGAAGTTGCCAAGCTATCAGCCTGCCTGGGTGAGCCCTGACCCCTCGAGAGGTGAGTGCTTCTGTGGCACTTCTGCTTCTCTCCCTTTTCACCCTCACGTTCTCCTTGGGCAAGGGAGTTTTGCAAGAGCTCAGCAAAGTTTTTCTTCTGTTGTTTGTAAACTAGAATAACTCCTTCTGTTCCAAACTGCCATCTGGCACCTGACAGTTGTGTTTCAGCTTCACAGTCTTAAATTTAATTGTAAGCTCTTTTGCAGGGTTTTCAAGGACAGCGTGACACAATATGGACTACCTACAATGAAGACATATGAACTCTGGAGCATATCAAACAAATTCCTTGCATACTTGTTTTCCAGCACAGCATCAATCACCACAGGGATGGGAGAGTATCCAAAATAGCAGGAGAAAATGCTACAGCTTGCAGTTTTTGGATTATAATTCATTTAAAGCCAGGCACATTAGCTGTGCCACTGTAACATCAAATACATTTTTTTTCCTCCTTTTGCTCACTTACTATCTGAAAAACATTGAGATTCCATATTTAAAGTTGTCCAGTGTAGATCCTCAGCTGGTGTAAAGCAGCATAACTGTGTTCAACAGCTGCTCCTGGTCTTTGAAGACAGTGGAGTTATGCTGATTTACATCTGCTGGAATATGATCTATCACTGTATTTCCTTGGCTTTTTCTTTCGTGGCTTGTTTTTCTTTTTCTTTTGCTTGACAAAATAAACAGTGTAATCCCTAGCTCTTCCACTGTGCCTGTCACCATGGCATCTCAAAGAGCTGCACAGATAAGGGCAGAACAGCAGAACTAACCCCATGCAATTTCTATAGGGAAAAGACCTGAAGCTCATAAAGTGAATCACCCAACACATGGGGCTGGGAAGCACCAGAGCTTCAGAGATCTTCATCCAGGACACCTGCTACCAGCCTCCCCCTCTCATCCACTCTCATGGGGATATTCAGAGGCTTGCTTACTGGGAAAAACCCAGAAATTTTGAGGTGGCTAATGGCCAAACAGCAAGTTCAGGTGCTAGCGTCTACCCAGACACATCCATCCTGATTTCTACCTCCTGCCTTTCCTTCCTAAAATCCTTCTGTCCTTGAGTCATCCCAGCACAGTCACAGACTAATGAGAGATGAGGAGACAAGCCCTGCTTGCAGGATACTCTGAGAAACTATGCTACCAGGAGTGATGGTCCAAACTTACACCTGTGCTCATCTCTAGGGAAGAAATTGGGGTGAGGCTGACAGAAGGAAAACGAAAAATGTTGGGTTCATTGCTGCCCACTCAAATTCACACCAGACAGGCACCAGCCTAGTGATGATGGCACCTTCCTCATCTTTAAAGCCATGCCTTCACTTTAGCTCTGAGAACCACGTCAGGCCTTCACTGCTGAAATTAGGGACAACCAGCAGAAACTGAATGGAAATCAGAATAAAATCAAATAAGGGCAGACCCTCCCATTCTTCTTAGCTATGGGAAGAAGGGATTAGCCACCTTTTACTGACATGAATTGCCTGAAAACCCATCTCATTTTATTTGTGGTGGGAAAATACTGAGGGTGGGAGGGCACATGGGACATGGATGGTCATCACCATCATTAGATGATTGATTTGGGTCTCTGTGTCCAGCCTCTCACTACCACAGGCAATACTGATTATTAATTTTCTTTGGCAGAGTCTCTTATGCAGAGGTCAAGCACTGAGCTCAGCAGTACATGGGGCCCATAACCTACCAAAAGTTTCTCCTGAACATACCTCATTAGAAAACTTCCCCAGAAAAATCCCAGTTTATGTATGTTCATGCCCTTTCTAAGCTCTCCTCCCTCCCTGGTTCTCCAGATCTACCTGGGGGCCACCTGCCATCCCTTGTCCTTTTTTCCCTCTGAGATAACTGCACACAGGTGTTTCAGACAAAGTCTTCTCTTCCCTGGCCATCCCAGTGTCTTTCCTCCCTGCCTCCCTGAACTGCTTTCAGTCTGAATCTATATTGCTGTCAGAGTGGTTCCAAAGAATGTTTATCAATATGGTGATAGGCACTTTAAATATAAATATAAATAAATATAGATATAGATATATAGGCACTGCCTTTTTGAAGAGTATGTCAAATAAAGTCCCTTAAGTCCAACATTTACAAACTCACCTATTTCTACTGAAAATCTCCTGTAAGGAATCTCTTCTGAACATAACCTTTCTTTCCCAGGTGCCACTTCATCCTGAAGCCCCTTAAAACACTCTCTAAATGTTCTTAAACTTCTGAAATCAGACTAAAAAGCCTGTAAGTACTGTAGCCTGCTTCTCCATTTCTTGAACTCCTGGTACCATGTTCACTACTTGCCAGCACTATGTTAATGCATCTTATCTTGCTGTTGCTGTGGGCAGGGAGCACTGCACATGTTTAGTTATCACAGGTCAGATGATGAGTGGGAACTCATTAAACCACAGTAATTAATTGCTGGCAACCATCTGGCCACCCCTGAGCAGTAGTGAACAACGTAAGCAGCAGAACTAATGTTGCCTCCTTGCCAGTATTTCTCACTCCCATGTGGATCCTCTGATAGCTAATAAAAGCTGAGACTTTATCTCAGAGCAGACATGAAGACAGTTTCCTTCTCTCCCTCTCTGTATCTGAGCACCTGCTTCCATGTAATCTTTAGGAGCTGGGTATCTTTCACACCACTAACCTTCAATCAAACATTGATGGAACTGGTTAATGCTTTAGAAGTTATGATGAAGCAACAGATATAAAATGCTATGATGGCATCACTCTTATTTCCTCATGCAGTCAGAGAAAATATAAGTCTTAAATCTATCCAGTAACCTTTGTTTGGAGGTAGATGGCAGGTTTTTCATATTTACAGCTGCTTTAAAACTTGGGACTGAGAAGAGTTGCTATGAGGTTTTATAATACAAAGACTTCCAACTCTGCACCATTTGAATGTGTTAAGTAAATGAAAAAGTTGTGTCTGACTCAAGATTATTAAATGTAATTCAGATCACATTGGGACAAAATGTTATTTTCCTAAATGCCCATGTTGCAAAACATATTAATCTTATTTGCCTGCAAGATTGATGCTGGCTCTGCTGAAACAGGGTAGATGCTACAATTAGATGTATTTAATTCCTCCTCAGCAGTGCTCCATAATATGATTTCATCTTATTCCCCTTCATCTTTTCTATCTATTCCAGTTAGGATGGGCTGTGGTGTCTGCCCAGCTCCAGGCACAGCATGGGAACTCACACTCAATTTGAAGCACTCAGGAAGCATTAACACTGTGTGACCTGGGGAACAGAAAGCTGAGGAGCTTCTGTGCAGCATATGCATTACACACCATTCCTTAACCATGGGAGGAAAAGAAAAGAACAGATTTCAGAGGCTTTTGGATCCCAAACAGGGGCTCTGAGAAAAGGGTGGCCTTGCAAGTCACTTACCTTTTCTTCAGGGATCGGTGGGGTGCAGAGACTGATAAGGACAATGACAATTGCAGAGATGACACAGAGTATAAGGGCAAAGTAGAGGTAGTGTAAGTCCTTTAGCACAGCTGGCCTTCTGTCCTCCTCACCACAAGTTGGGGCACTATAAATAAACTCCATGCTCATCCGAATGAGACCAAGAGCCAGCCCAACCATGAGGCCCCAGAAAGCACCCTGAGAAAAGGCAAGCATAAGGAAAAGGTCACTTCATGTTAACTTTGCTTAATGCTTTCTTTCCCTTTCCTTACCTCTCCTCTCCCTTCCTTTTCTTTCTTCGATTAAGAGCTTAAATGCTTAATGGAAACTCACGCTGACATGCAGCAAAGGAGGATGTTTTCAGTTAAAAATCCTCATTTTCTGTTTCTGCCCTCAAATACGGAACAGTTAAAGTGCAGACAATTCAAGAACCTCTTCCTAGCAACATGCCTCCATCTAGAGTTTGACACATCATCCCTAGAGTGCAGAACACCTTTGCCTTTCATGCTTTCAAATGAGCCTGCCAAGGTATACCACTGGCACTGGCTTCTTAGAAGCAAACACAGAAACAGCAGAGACTGGGCTAAGATCCACTAATGCCTTCCAGGGAAAGGCTGTGCAGTTGTCACAATTCAGCTGGACTGGCTTTAAGTTTAGAGAGTTTTGAAGGATAAGTAGTGAGAGGAGAGCTATTTCTTGATTTTATCTAATCAAATGTGTGTATCAATCAGCTGCAGACACTCCCCTTACCGGCTCATTAATCCTCTTGCAGAAGACTGCCAAGACAAAGAGGGCTGTGATGGGTGGGGATAGATAGCTGGTTATGGACTGCATGTAGTCAAAGAGCTTCCCACTGTTGGCTGACTGAACAATCGGGATCCAAAGAATACTGATGACTACAAGGATGAGGATGAAGACTCTGGAAAATGAGGATAAAATTATATCAGCTCTACAGGTGTCAGAGTCCACCTGAAAATGCAATTTAGCAGCAAAACACACTGTCGATGGCTCTCAGAACTTCCTCCAAAAAAAAAAATAAAAAATTCACAGATCACTCTCAAGAAGAACCTTTGTTTGTGTACACAGGAAAAGAGAAAATTGTTCTCTTCTAGAAAGTCAGTTCCACCAGTTCCTAGGCTAACTTCACAGACTCCAGAGTGAGCTGGACTAGGACTTGCCAGTTAAGGGGCACAAGAGATCAACAAGGGCAGCCTGAGCTGAAGCAAAGGACTAGCTCTTGGATGTGACAGAGAGAGGGAGATGGAGGCTTGTGTAAGCAATCTTTTTGTCACCTTTTGAAGTAGATAACATGCTCCCCCTTGTGCCTTTGCCATTTTTAAAATTAATTTGCTACTTATTAAAATTGTTTCTGGGGTGTCAGTTTCATATCAGAACCCACCTTCATCTACACAATATATGTTATAGATTTTCTTCCATATTGCTGAACAGGAGGTACTTTCCCCCTCTCTACTCTACAGTGAAGAAGAAAAGCACCACAAACATATGAATGCAGTCTAAATTTTGCTGCTAGAAGAATTTTATTTGCCCCTGATATAATGATATAATGCAATACCAAAGCTCACTTGCAAAGGGCACTATAACTTATCAGAGACAGAGAGCTGGGAGGCCCAGCTCTTCACACTTTTTCCCAAAAAAAAAAAAAAAAAAAAAAAAAAAGTGGAATTGCAATGTATTGCTCCTATCTGATGCAAAAATAACATGTTCTGAAAGACCTCTGGTGACAGTGACTCCTGAGAACCTTTGGCTTTTCTAAAAGTTATATTTGAGGCACTATTTATGATAAGTTTAGAGAAGAGAGGGGCAAAGATCTCCCCAGCCCAGTGGTACGCTATCCCTCTTTGAGCAGCTCCAGCTGAGATGAAGCTGGAAAATGTAACGCTCTTTCCCAGGCTGCATTCCTGGTTTATATTTTAGGCACCAGATTTTTTCTCAGTGAGACCAGACTGAAGAATGTAAATGCTGCACTCCAAACAGATGATGAGAGCAACAAGACATAAAGAAATGTAAGGACCTGCTCACAATCATCAGCTCCTGCTCCGAAGCCTTTCTGCGAATCCGCTGCCAGATGTCTATAACGAAGAGAGTGCTGCTGCTGTTGAAAATGGAGGTGAGAGAACTCATCAAAGCTGCCATCATCACAGCAATCATCAAACCCCGGAGCCCTGGGAGAGCAAAAAAAGAGAAGGAAAATCAGGACTAGACCTTTGGCCTCTCAGCACTGTTTTTTCATGGCAATGTCTGGTGGGTAAGATGGGTAAAAGCAGTCTGACCCCCTGTGCAGAGCATGGTTCAAGGCCACCTCCACAAGTGTAAAGGTTGCTCACCATCAGGCATGATTTCTATCACCAGTTTGGGGTAGGCAATGTTGGAACAACCCACAGCAACTCCACAGACCCTTTCACAGATGTCAGGGTCTACACAGCCCACTTCATCTGCAGAGGAAAGGAAAATAACAAGAAGTCAGTGTAAAAACCTCAGTGAGCCGTAGCTTGTTTAATTCAGGGGAACAAATCTTGATGCCCTGTGTGCTTTCATATAAATTCAGAAGTGCAGGTGGAATACAGCTAGAACAAGTGGAGCTGAAGAACATTTTACATTGTAAAATAAAGGTGAAACTTCGAGATGACATTTTGCAATTCTGTTCAGGGTACAGATATAACTCTCCTGGATGTTGCTTAATTCTAGTCCTTGATGACTTGTCATTTGTGAGAACTGGACTGTTTCCATGAACCTGTCAGCTGGGTTACCAAACATCTTGCAGGTAAGTTACTCCTATTTAAGGAAATCTGAGAGAGGCACTTGAGACACCCTTTCCTCCAGGAGGGTCCTCCTAACAAGGGTATTTATTCTTCCTGGGAATTGGCAAGCTCTGGAGAAACAAGCAAGGAGAGCCTCCTTGGGAAACCACATGGGGGGATCCCTTGATGGTTCCCAAAGGAGGGCTGTTTTGCATAATCCATCAGGAATTGCATGAATCTATCAATGTGGCAGACAGGTAAGACTCTCACCAAGTACCTAAAGAAAGTAACCCATGGGACCTAAGGAATGGCCTCAGTGCTCCATGTATTTCATCTCACTGATTTCCTTGAGATGGAAAGATGCATTCAATGTCCACAGCATGGAGCTATATGACCCCAAAGGCAAAATATGCCCCATATGGATACTCCCAGTGACATCTGCTAATGTGGAAGCACTGGAGGTGGAGGAAGGGTATGGAAACACCAGTATGAGAGGAATCTATCTGAGTTTGACTGCAGGACAGCAGTTTTTGAAGTGTCAAGGGCTGAAGGACCTGTGTGGAATTTGTGGTCAGGGCAGATAGAAAGTCCTGTGGGAAGAAACATGGGAAACTGACCTGGGTAAAGAGCTCTGCTGATCATTCCCGGCATGACAATGAAAAACATAGGCAAGATTTTCAGATACCCTCCCACCACGGATCCACCTTTGGCATGGGAGAGATTCTTGGCAGAGAGAGACCTCTGGACTATCACCTGCAATCAGTGCAGAAAGAGAGCAGTGAGTAAAAAAGAAACACTCCAGTGAGAGCAGGATCCATCCTCTCTTTGTCTTTCATTCTCATGGATGACTTTCATCCAGCAGGATCCCAGGATGGCTCACATGCCAATGGCAACTTTCCCATCTCAGATGACTGCAGCCTGCTGCCACTGCTCAGAGCTCAGTGCACAGGCTATTGGAGAGGGCAGTGTGGAAATTTCCTTTACAGGAATCATTTTGCCCTTGACTGAAATGAAGCCACCTTGAGGACTGGAGACAGCAGCTGTACAGCAGCAAGGGACAAGGGATGAAGCAGACCGTGGCTGTTCTGGTAAAAGTTCAGAGGTGGGTTTTCACAGTTATCCCATCTTGAAGGTCAAAAGCACTGTGTCTTGAGAAAAAAAAAAAAAAAAGTTTTCTTTGTCTGTTGCTTGGAAAGAACTAAGAAACTTGAGGCCTCTGGGAATATGAATGGCATGTTTGGAGGTCTATACTAGTTTGCTGCAGAGCCATCTCCAGATCCACATTTTCCTATCTTTGTCATGCTAACTGCATGAAGACCCACAGTACACACCAGCCCACAATGGGATAAAGATGGAAGAAAATACCCTGTTCTTTCTGCACCAAGAAGTGCACAAAAATCACAGTGTGCTGAGAAGATACACAGATTCTAGAGCAGTAACTCCTGTACAGTGGAACAGTTGTGTTTCAGCTCGCAAATCCACACACTGAGGAGTGGGCTGGAAATAATAGTGGGATGGTTTGACTGGAGAGGGAAATACCTCCTTTACCTGGTCAGTGCACCAACTCCAAAGAGCCAGCACAGTGAGGCCAAATATAAGGCCAGGCCAAGGAATATCTCCTGTGACTGGATCCCTGAACATATGAAAAGCATCCGCACGTGGGAGGTGACAGGTTGTGTTTGGGACTATGATCTTTGGTATTGCTGTGCTGTATTTCTCCTGAAGTCCTTCATACCATCCAACTTTTTCAAATCCTAAAAAGAAAATGCCAGTGATTTAAGGTCTGGTGCATCCTACAAATCTTTTTCTTTATCTCATGATTACTTTTCTCCTATCTTTCTCTCATCTCCTTTCTTTTTATTCTACCCTTGCTTTTGGCAGTCAAGGTTTTTACAGGGGTCAATTGGATTTTGCCCACAGTTCTTGTGGTTTTAACAGTGTATCCTGGAAGAGGATCAATGCAGGAAAATCTCCATGATCCTAATCTTCACAATGTCCTCAGTACCTGGCCTTTGCTCATACACACTCCCAAGAACTAGAGCAGGAAAGTAAGACATAAAACAAGGTATATCTATATTTCTGTTTACCAAGAAGGCTTAAAGCAAAGACTGGTGGTGGTCAGTTCCTTGTTGCTTTTTTATGTTTTTATAATGCTCAGTTATGCCCAGATGAATGCACTGTAACTTTCAAAGTCAATAGGCAAAGTCAGCAGAATTGCTCTGAGTTTACATGAGCAGAGTGAGAGCTGAATTTGGCTCTGGGGATGCAGTGCTGCAAGCTCTGTGGCAGCTGCAGGTAAACCCAAATTGGTAAGGTGAAGATATGCAGAACCTCACCTCCATACAGTTAGTGAAAAGGGGGAAACAAGTCTGATGACTTAAGAGATTTGTGCTGGCATCATTTTGAAAGTGGTTAAAACTTAATTCTCTACCATATATGAAAAGATGAGGTGCTTGCTAAGGTCCAGTGGTTACAGGATTGTTATAGTAGTGTATGATGCCACTGCAGGCTCTCCTTACCTATGAACATGAGGATCAAAGCTCCCAGCACCATGATCAGGGTCTGTAGTGCATCTGTGTATATCACAGCAGTTAAACCACCTGTCAGGAGAACCAATGACAACAGGCAGAGCACATCACCATGTACAGTGACACAAGTACCTCACCTAGAGAAAGGTTTCCCTTGGCCCCAGGCCTGTGATTTCAGGACAGACCCACTGGGAGAAGTTGGCACCGAGCTGGTCCCTAGAGCCCTATAGCTGTCAAAAGCCTTCCCATAAGGAATGGCTTGAAGGGGTTGTCCACATTTATGAAAGGACTTGGAGGCAGATCAGCATCTTAATATCTAAAGATTACAATGTTACAAAAGAGAAAAAAAAGGAGAAAATATGGGCAGTGGTAGCTATCTGCATAGAAGGAGATGGAGGCCTTTTGTAGTAGTGCAAAGTTCTCTAGAAAACAGTGATGTCCCCTCATATCAGTTTCACTTGGGCCAGGAGGGAAGAGAGGAATATAACAGGGCAGGTACTATGAGAAACAAGGGATGTTTCTCAGGCCAGGACCTGAATACTTTTTCTGTGTAGGAAAGGGGAAACTTTTATCCTAGGCTCCAGTTTACACTATTTTTTAAAAATAAGCTATTTACCAGCTATGGTGTAGACAGCAGTCACTGCTAGCAAGACCACAGTGGACAAGTAGAGGTTCCAGCCCAAAGAGATTTGGATGAACAACGCTCCAGAAAAAATGTCTGTCTGGAATTAAAACAAAACAAAACAAAACAAGGGCAGTGTGGCATTAGTAGTGCTTTGTGCAGGTGAAATCTAATAAAGCAGCCAGCAGCCCTCTGCAGTTGAGAGCTTTGATGAGGGAGGACACCATGAAGGTGAAGTGGAAAAGTCAGAGAGAGTGTGAGGCTGTCAGCTGTGAACCTTCTTGATCTTGGTGTAAGAAAAAAAAAACAAACAACTTTCCTTCAGGTAAGAGCTCTCAGTATCTGGGAGCTGAAGCAGCAGGGTGAAAATCAAGGTAATATACCAAGGGACTAAAAACTCATAAAATTAAAGACCTCACAGGCAGCCTTCAGGACACGTAATCCTCACTGGCACAGATAGGTGTTGGTGCAAACTCACTCCTTTTGCTGACTGTGAAGACATCTGTGGGGAGCAAGAGACTTTATATCCACAGGCAGACAGAGAGGGAATGGGAGGAAAATAGCAGAGAACAAGGTTCTTTCCAAGACTACATCTCAGTGGCCTCATGGCCAAGAGACATTCCTGCTTGAAAGACCCCTAATGTTTTGTGCCATGATTTATTTGTCTGAAAAGGTCAGCAGCTTGCTTTTCTGTTCATGTATAGGAGAATGACTCCTGAAAATCAGGTTTTACCTGCTGAGGACCTCACTAGAAATATAGAAACCCCCATCTGCTTGGTTTTGTTTGGACCGACTGGCAGAGGGAGTGAAACCAGAAACTGGCTGAAACCTAGAATTACAAAGATAACATCTTAGAAGGAGCTATGGGAGATGTACGTGTTGGGAAATCAATTTGAAGGATACCTGCAAAGCTATTGTGGGGTGAGAAATAAGAGACAACATTTGCCAAAAGAGACAGAAGGGATGAGGCAAGATTTCTGCCTGAAACAAGCAAGCATCCAGTGCAACTTCTGCCCTCTGCACCCCTGCAACAGGACAGCCACTGCCAGCACACCACAGGAACCTCTGGCTCTTTGACTTCCCAGCAAGAAACACAAACACCTCCATAGCCAGGCCAGATCAATCCTTTGACAACACTGCTTATTGAGATCTCTGCTTTTTTTTGTAACCAGGGAAGACTCCACAATGCCCCAGTTGCTAACCTACGTTTGGGCAAAAAGTACAGGGAGAAAAATTCTTCTTGTAACCACCTGCCTGCTGTCCAGCCAGCTGCTAAATGAGCTCTCCACAAACAATATCACTGCTTAATGGAAAGCACCTCTCGTGCCCATAAACCCCACCAGCCACATCCCTCAGCCACACTTGATTTAGCTATACAGAGGAGAAACCACTGAGATGAAACAGCAATGACTGAGGCCAGGGTCTTGCTCTGACAGGGAAATAGTGCTCTGCTGAAGGTCATTTTGAAAGATTTGTCTGTTTTCACCATGTCCTTTGTCTGTGTAATTGTGCACACTGTGGAGTTGCTGCAGGAGAGACCTCTCATTTACCCCCATGTAACCTGTTCTGCTCCAAATGCCTCTTTGCAAGACATCACCCTGGGCAATGCTTCAGTCTCACAGAGCAGAGTTCCTGGGGACAGTAGTGACAGCAACGGGTGACACGACCAAGAGCTGGCAATTAGAGCAGGAAATGTATCTCATAGTCCCAGTCTGGAATTGTTCTTCATGCACCTCCAAGAACCTGAGGCATAATAAACCTGGGGCAAGGACCCTGAGGCCAGCTGCAAAAGGTACATGAGTGACTCCTCTCCCATCAATGTCTTCCAAACCAATTTGACATCTAAATACTTCAACAGAGCCTAGCT